>CM070523.1:44906000-46132500 GCA_036346145.1 Olyra latifolia | reverse complement strand
CAAATTTATTCCAACTTTTTCCATCTTTACAATTCAGGAAGATTTCCTTGAATTCATTGTCTTAAGCATACAGATCGGTATAGTTTCTAATCCAAAAATCGTACAATCAAGTTGTGACATCATTGCATATCTTCGAGACAAAGCATCAGCAATCATATTATCCTTTCCTTTCTTATGTTTAATGACATAGGGAAAAGATTCAATAAATTCCACCCACTTAGCATGTCTACGGTTCAGCTTATTTTGGCTTCGAATGTGCTTAAGTGATTCATGACCAGAATGTATAACAAATTCTTTAGACCATAAATAATGTTGCCATGTTTCTAAAGAACGTACAAGAGCGTACAATTCCTTATCATACGTCGAGTAATTAAGAACAGGTCCACTCAATTTCTCGCTGAAGTAGGTAACAGGTTTACCTTCCTATATTAATACACCTCCAACTCTAACACCACTAGCATCACATTCAAGTTCAAAGGTCTTACCAAAATCTGGGAGTTGAAGTAATGGTGCATTCGTGAGCTTTTCTTTCAAAAGATTGAAGGCATCTTCTTGTGCTTGCCCCCAATGAAAAGGAACACCTTTCTTTGTTAGCTCATTCAAAGGTGCAGTGATTGTGCTGAAATCCTTCACAAAGCGACGATAGAATCCAGCAAGCCCATGGAAGCTCCGTACTTGTGTGATCGTGTTAGGAGTTGGCCAACTCTTGATTGCTTCGATCTTGGCTTCGTCAACCTCAATTCCCTGTGGTGTCATAACATAGCCAAGAAACGAGACTCGATCGGTGCAAAATGTGCACTTCTCAAGGGTACCAAACAAACGTGCATCTCTCAAGGCATTAAAAACAGCACGAAAGTGGTCATGATGTTCAGAGATAGACTTGCTATAAATCAAGATGTCATCAAAATAGACTACCACAAATTTAACGATGAAAGCGCGTAATACTTCATTCATCAGTCGCATAAATGAGCTAGGTGCATTAGTCAATCCGAAATGCATAACTAACCACTCGTATAAGCCAAATTTAGTTTTAAACGCTGTTTTCCATTCATCTCCAAGTTTCATTCGAATCTGGTGCACTTCTTAAATCAACTTTAGAGAATAACATAGAGCCACTTAGTTCATCTAGCATATCATCCAACCTAGGAATAGGGTGTCGATACCTAACAATGATATTATTGATAGCTTTACAATCAACGCACATATGCCATGATCCATCTTTCTTAGGTACTAACAGTACAGGAACAGTACAAGGACTAAGACTTTCACGTACATACCCTTTGTCAAGCAAGTCTTGCACCTGGCGTTGAATCTCCTTAGTCTCCTCCGGGTTGGTCCTATATGCGGCTCGGTTTGGCAATGTGGCTCCTGGAATTAAGTCAATTTGATGTTCAATTCTTCTAATTGGTGGCAGCCTCAGGGGTACCTCAGTTGGAAACACATCCTCATATTGCTGCAAAAGGTTAGCAATAGTAGTAGGCAAAGAAGTTGGTATATTCTCCAATGAAAACAGGGTCTCTTTGCAAATCAAAGCATAGCATTCAACATTATTTTCTTTCATGTCATTCAAATCGGATTTTGTAGCTAGCATGACAGCACCTTTTAACTTAATTTCAGCTTTCTTAGAATTAAATTATTTCTTCTTTGATGGTGCTAACTCTTTGCCAACAATCTGATTTTCCTTCTCTCTTTCAGCTCTCTCCAAGTCATCTTTTAGATTTGCAGCAGGGGTCATAGGAAGCAAAATAATTTTCTTTCCTTTATGCATGAGAAACATCTTTATCATATTGCCAAGGTCTACCCAATAGCAAAGAGCATGCTTGCATAGGTACAACATTGCAATTAACATGATCATGATATGATCCAAGCGAAAAGTGCAATCTCACCATTTTTGTTACCTTTATCTTTCCACTGGAATTGAACCATTGAATGAAGTAGGGATGTGGGTGTTGTGTTGTGGTCAAACTAAGCTTTTCAACCATGTCAATACTAGCAAGATTGTTGCATCTCCGTCCATCAATGATGACTCACACAAAGCGCTCTTTGATGACAAATTTTGTCTGTAACAAGTTGTGGCGCTGATTTTGTTCAGCATTCTCCATTTGAGCGCTAAGTATACGCTTAACAATGATGCTCATGTACTTGTCTGAAATTTCAGCATCCAAATACTGCTCCTCATTTTCATTCTCTTCATTCTCACCTACAGTGTTAGTTGCAGCTAAAGCAAAATCTTCTTCAATATCACTAGCAGAGGTATACTCACCATCTTCCCTCACAATTAGAGCACGCTGGCTTGGACAATCTCGCATCATGTGTCCAAATCCTTTGCATCGATGGCATTGCACATCGCGAGTGCGTCCCGTGGATGCAACTGAAGAAGCACTCTTCGTAGGAGCTTGTACCGAGGCTGATTTTGTTTCGGAGACATGTGATGGAGTGGAGTTAGGGCCCCCACGGTTGGAGTGTGGAGGTACACGACCAGAAGTAGTGGATGGAGTCTTTGTTGGCACTTGGCTTGGTCGTGATGAAAAGAAGGCTCCAAAATTCCTTCTCGTCTTGGCATGTCGTCCCTGTACTTTCCTTTCAGCTTTATAAGCAAGATGAAACAAACGAGTGACAGAGTTGTATTTTTTATAATCAAGTATGTCCTGAATTTCACAGTTAAGCCCACCTAGAAATCTAGCCATCTTAGCATCTTCATTCTCTTTTAAACCACATTGCAACTCACCAATTTGCATTTCTTGATAATACTCTTCTACAGATTTGCTTCCTTGGTTTAAACGTTGCAATTTGTTGAGCAAGTCACGAGCATAGTAAGAAGGAACAAATCTAGCTCTCATCATTCTTTTCAAAGCATTCCATGTTCGAGGTATGTTATCACGATTTCTACAAGCCTCACTCCACCAATTGGAAGCAAAAGCAGTGAACTTTTCTTTCCTCCGGAAAGTCATAGCATGAAAACTTTTGTTCTACTGCTAATTCCCAATCAAGATAAGCATCAGGGTCATACTTTCCAGCAAATGGAGGCATTGTAAATTTAATCTTTCCTAAAGGATCATCACGTACCTCGCGAGGTTCTCGCTGGTTTCTACCCATACCTTGCTGATTGCGTCGAAGTCGTCGATGATCACGATCATTGTTGGAGTTAAAGTCATCATCATCCTCTGTGTTAGCAACATAATTGTTCTCTTCTTCTTCTTCCACCTCATTTGCCCAAGCATGAACAGCAGGTGGGGGATGGTGACCTGGTGCGCCATTTCGTCTTACTGCATTGTTGGGCATATTTGCAGCAAGTCGTGGTTGTTGCCCCTCAAGATGATCAACTCGGTCACGGAGGATGGCGAGGTTGTCATTGATATGAGCCAATGCATTATCATGATTTCAGCATATACGTTGAGTAATCGTGTGAAGTGTTGTATGATTCCTCTTGAACGGGGTGTTAGAACATCAGCTCGGTTTTCCTTGTTGCTTCCTTCTTGATCTGCCATGGTTAGTAATAATAGGAAAACACACAAAGATATGTAGTTCCCTATCCACTACTAATTAGTGAAATTGATCAGGTCACTCACTCCCAAGCTTGATGAGACCATGCTCATCATGGATAGAACCAACACCGCATACATATGGTCATTACCAAGTGTTGCTGCAATTACTTCGGCTATGTTGGCATCTTCCACTACATCTACGACAAGTTTGCGACAGTTCACGGCATCTTCTACTTCGTCTACGTCTAATATGGTGGCTCCATCAATGTTGCTTCATCGACCTTCACCTTGGCCAGGTCGATCACACAGTTGTCCTCCTCGGCTTTTGGACATAGCGCTATCACCTTCATCAGTTCAGCCACCACCTTGGCCGCCTCCCATGCTTGACGGCATATTCAAGAAAGGCGTATCTCCACCTCGTCCATTCCCTCAGATCATACAAGTCACGTCGCTTCAAGGCTGGCTCAAGAGAAAGCCCAATTTGGCCACGAGTGCAGTTCGGCCGTCTGCGCGCAGCACAACTTCAAACGGACGCCCAGGCCACATACGAAGTCCGTTTTTGACGTTCTACAACTTCACGGAAAGCTTAGGAGATAAGCTTTCCAATGAATCTGGTCCCATTGCAAAATTTTTCATAGAGCGTTAGAAATCATCAAAACAAGGTGCTGCATCATCCAGTTGGGCCAAACCAGGCCTTGTAAGCACATCGGGCCCAAGCCCACGTGGTGGACACCCTAGGAAAACCCTAGGACGTCCAGCACATCCCTCCTAGCCGTCTCCCTCTTATAAATTCAGTAGCCGTCATAGTTTAGACTCGGGTTTTGTTAGATTAAAGTTTAGCCTTTGCTACTTTTCTTGTAATCGCGCATGTCGGTTAGACCGCCTGTATTACTCGTCTTCGGAACCCCACCTACTCGTTTGTGCCTAATTCATATTTGCAATTTCAGATTACGTTTATCTTGTTCTTGCTCGTTTTTCGATTGCTTGCAGGAACAAAGACCTTCTTGGTCAGGTTGATCGCGCGTCCGCGAGATCAATAACCCTCTGGAGTTGGTGTATCGGTCGCTAAGGCGCAACGTCCTGGACGGTTGTAGTCGAGCCGTCAACGTCGATTCCTCCACCAATTGATAGTTATCCCTCTCATCGAAAGATCGGGACCCCTGCTGCTATCAAGTGGTATCAAAGCACTAGGTTGATCGGTGAGAGATTTCTACCTCTGTATCTTGTTTTACCTAGAGTCCAGAAAATTGCCAAAAAAAAAATTTCCCTCGTCCAAGACAGTTTAGCCTTGCTTTTGCTTCGTAGTCCACACTTGTTGTGTTTACGGTTGCATCGTCGAGTCGGTTGCTGGTCTTAGAGTCTTTACCATAGAGTTTCGAGTTCGTGTAACGTTTTTCGTCACCGTCGCTGCTGTCCAGTTCAGTGTTTTGGCCGTTTCTCCTTCATACGAACTCGGATTTTGGAGTTCTTAGACTTTTTAGAAAGCTTAGAACTTCTTCTCCAACTTTGGTATTCAAGCTGAGATCTGATTCAGCCTCCAACACAGAGATATCTTGCAATATACTTCGGGCTGTCTAGAGATCCAATCTGTTACGAATTCGGTTTTCCAATCATAAGTTTTCCATCCGAACTCGTATTTTGACGTTTTCGGACTTTCTGGAATCAGCACGAAATATCCAAGAAAAGGATAGTTGGAGTCATCTCTAAATTCGGTCATCTTCAAGTTCCTAAAATTTGGGAATTCTCGAGTTCTAGTCGAATTCGAATTGGATCAATCTGATCCCAGTTCGGTAAAACAGCCATATCTCTTGATTCCCTTATCCGTTTTGGGTGTTCTTGTACTTGTTGGAAAGCTAAGAAGATCCTCTACAACTTTGTCCATAGTACCAATTCCAGAAAAGGCAATCGTCGCACCCAAAAATAGCGTTGGATCTGGATCTGTCTCATCTCAGTTTTTTCTGTACAGCTTGTATTTAGGAGCCCATATCTCCTATTTCCAAACTCCAAATTCGTTGTTCCATATATGAAAATTGATGAGAACGAAAAGATCTAAAACTTTGACATGGAGACCTTCCTCAAATTCGGAGCTTTTCTTGAGTGAATTTTCCGAACAACATAACTGCCCCTGCTGTCCTGTTTTGAAAGTTTGAGGAAAAAAAAAAGGCAAGTGGAATAAAAAAAAGAGCCGCACAAAAAAAAAGAGGAAAAAAAAAGAGAAAAAAAAGAGAAGGAGCTCCCTAGCTAGGTGCTGTGTTTTGTTGAGTTGGTGACATCGTTTGTGTCTCGGCTCGCGTCTCTAGTACGGTTTATCCTAGGACCAGCACAGTACCGCGTTGAACCTTTATTCAACTTATTTTGGACTAACGTGGTTTAAGCTTTTCCATTGGATTGTGCTCAGCCTCCTACAGCTCCACATATACTACTACCAACGAGGCACTTGTGACGGCATCGATACACCATATCTCCAGAGTGTTGTCTCGTCGGTTCTTGACACACCTTCGCTAAGCTTGGTAAGAATTGGTAAAACTTGAAAGAACGGGTTGAGAGTGAGCGACTTGTTTAACCACATCCTATTAGCTATTAGGGACATACTATTTGTGATCATATTATTGTGCTTGTTCTCTTGTTTTTCACCTAACCATGTCGGGATATGAAGACAATGACGTGCCACAATCCCGTTGCGCAAGCGCCGAATACAATCTTTGGATCACGTGTTCCTTAAACACTTACGACAATCCACAAGGAATCGTGACATCAACATCACCACGGCTTCATCAACTGATGATGAAAAAGGTAAAATCAAGTCTGAATTGCCTCCATTTGCTGGAAAGTTTGATCCTAATACATATATTAATTGGGAAATAGCGGTAGACAAAGAACTTGCAAAGTATGATTTATCTGAAAAACAAAAGATTAGTGCTGCAGTTAAAGCGTTAACATCAGATGCGATATATTGGTAGAAGCATATATCTAGACATGATAAAGAACCTAAAACTTGGAGTGCCATGAAAAAACTTATGAGAGATGATTATGTTCCTGAATATGATGCTGAATATTTGCTTACTAAACTTCAACGCTTAAAACAAGGTTTTAAAACTGTTAGAGAATACTATCATGAATTGCAAAATTGTTTATTGCGTTGTGGTTTACAAGAATGTGAAGAAGCTACCGAGTTTAGATTCATACGTGGACTTAATCATGAAATTCAGGATGTTCTTGTTGATAAAACATTTAGTTCTCTTTCGGACTTGATTAAATGTGCTTGTAGAGTGAAAATATGCTTCTGAATCTTGAAAGAATCATTAGCTTCATTTGAGGCGCTGTTGTTGCATATTCTTTTGTAGCTAACATTTTGCAGAAAAGTGAGCACCATCGAGAAAAAGGTGGAGAAGAAAGCATAGAGAAAGAAGAGTTCATTGTTGCTCCATACGCATGTGAAGAGTTGAAAATTGAAGTTGCACCTACAACCACCGATGAGGACTTTGAAGGTAGTATAAAAGGTGTTGTGCTTACACAAGGTGAGAATGATTTTGATATACTGAAATTGTCCACTACTCATCTTGTCATAGAGCAACCTTTAGTGGAACCACCGGTGATATTCCTTTGTTACAAGATGATTTACTTGTTGTCTCTTGTGATAAAGAAGAGTTGTGTGATAATGCTTCACTTATATCCATGCCACAACTAGTGAATGAACATAAAACTTTTATTTTAGAACAAAACAATTATCTTTGAGCATAAACATGTTATTCACATTGCTAGTGAGGAAGATGAGCCTAAATTGATATCATCTTTAAATATTTTAGGTTACATTGAATTTGATGTTCTATGTGATCTAAATAGTTTAAAGGAGAGGATTTTGTACATTCTGATTTGCCATGGTTATCATGAAATATTTTTCATGTTGTTGGCAAACACAATGATAAAGGAGAGTATAAAGTGCATAGAGTTTACATTTGTTTAGATTTGAAACCTCTATTTTCTATGCAACAATGTGATCAATTAGATAATTTCAATATCATATCAAGTACCCCTAATTGCCTTTATAATCTATATGATAGTTTTCAAGAAAGGGAGTGCTTGGGTAATTGTGATTCTCAAGCCACTGATTTGATCGCAAAAGATATGCATGTAGCTTTGTTTCCTGTCGCTACTAACATTTTGCAGGACAATATGATGGAGTCGAGGACGACTCCACTTCAAGAAAGGGAGGATGATGAGACCATGCTCATCATAGATAGAACCAACACCACATACATATGGTCATTACCAAGTGTTGCTGCAATTACTTGACTATGTCGGCATCTTTCACTACATCTACGACAAGTTTGCGACAGTTCACGTGCATCTTCTACTTCGTCTCGTCTAATATGGTGGCTCCATCAATGTTACTTCATCGACCTCCACCTTGGCCGGTCGATCACACGCTTGCCCTCCTCGGCTTTTGGACATGGCGCTATCACCTTCATCAGCCGGCCACCACCTTGGCCGCCTCCCATGCTTGACGGCGTATTCAAGAAAGGCGATCTCCACCTCGTCCATTCCCTCAGGTCATACAAGTCACGTCGCTCCAAGGCTGGCCCAAGAGAAAGCCAATTTGGCCACGAGTCCAGTTCGGCCGTCTGCAAGAAGACAACTTCAAAGCAGGCGCCCAGGCCACATATGAAGTCCGTTTTCGACGTTCTACCACTTCACGGAAAGCTTAGGAGATAAGCTTTCCAATGGATCTTGTCTCATTTCAAAATTCCTCCTGGAGCGTTGGGAATCATCAAAACAAGGTGCTACGTCATCCAGTTGGGCCAAACTGGGCCTTGTAAGCACATCGGGCCCAAGCCCACGTGGTGGACGCCCTAGGAAAACCCTAGGACGTCCAGCACATCCCTCCTAGCCATCTCCCTCTTATAAATTCAGTAGCCGTCATCGTTTAGACTCGGGTTTTGTTAGATTTAAGTTTAGCCTTTGCTACTTTTCTTGTAATCACGCGTGTCGGTTAGACCGCCTGTATTACTCGTCTTCGGAACCCCACCTACTCGTTTGTGCCTAATTCATATTTGCAATTTCAGATTGCGTTTATCTTGTTCTTGCTCGTTCTTCGATTGCTTGCAGGAACAAAGACCTTCGTGGTCGTTGATCGCTACCGCGAGATCAATAACCCTCTCGAGTTGGTGTATTCGGCCGCTAAGGCGCAACGTCCTGGACAGTTGTAGTCGGGCCGTCAACGTCGATTCCTCCACCAATCGATAGTTATCCCTCTCATCGAAAGATCGGGACCCCTGTTGTTATCATAAAACTTGGAGTGACATGAAAAAACTTATGAGAGATGATTATCTTCCTGAATATGATGCTGAATATTTGCTTACTAAACTTCAACGCTTAAAACAAGGTTCTAAAACTGTTAGAGAATACTATCAAGAATTGCAAAATTGTTTGTTGCGTTGTGGTTTACAAGAATGTGAAGAAGCTACCGAGTTTAGGTTCATACGTGGACTTAATTATGAAATTCAGGATGTTCTTGTTGATGAAACATTTAGTTCTCTTTCAGACTTGATTAAATGTGCTTGTAGAGCTGAAAATGTACTTGCTAAATCGTCGAAAGAATCATTAGCTTCATTTGGGGCGCCCGTTGTTGCACCTTCTTTTGTAGCTAACATTTTGCAGAAATGTGAGCACCATCGAAAAAATAATGGAGAAGAAAGCATGGAGAAAGAAGAGTTCATTGTTGCTCCATATGTATGTGAAGAGTTGAAAATTGAAGTTGCACCTACAACCACTGATGAGGATTTTGAAGCTAATATAAAAGGTGTTGTGCTTACACAAGGTGAGAATGATGTTGATATGCTGAAATTGTCTACTACTCATGCTATCATAGAGCAACCTTTAGTGGAATCACCCACTGATATTCCTTTGTTACAAGATGATTTACTTGTTGTCTCTTGTGATAATGAAGAGTTGTGTGATAATGCTTCACTTATATCCATGCCACAACTAGTAAATGAACATGAAACTTTTATTTTAGAACAAAACACTTATGCTGAACATAAACATGTAATTCACATTGCTAGTGAGGAAGATGAGTTTAAATTGATGTCTTCTTTAAATATTTTAGATTACATTGAATTTGATATTCTGTGTGATCTAAATAGTTTAAAGGAGAGGATTTTTGTACATTCTGATTTGCCATGGTTATCGCGAAATATTTTTCATGTTGTTGGCAAACACAATGATAAAGAAGAGTATAAAGTGCATAGAGTTTACATTTGTTCAGATTTGAAACATCTATTTTCTATGCAACAATGTGATCAATTAGATAATTTCAATATCATATCAAGTACCCCTAATTGTCTTTATCATCTATATGATAGTTTTCAAGAAAGGGAGTGTTTAGGTAATTGTGATTCTCAGGCCATTGATTTGATCGCAAAACATATGCATGTTGCTTTGTTTCCTGCCCCTAATAACATTTTGCAGGATAATATGATGGAGTCGAGGACGACTCCACTTCAAGAAAGGAAGGATGATGAGACCATGCTCATCATGGATAGAACCAACACCGCATACATATGGTCATTGCCAAGTGTAGCAGCAATTACTTCGGCAATGTTGGCATCTTCCACTACATCTACGACAAGTTTGCGACAGTTCACGGCATCTTCTACTTCGTCTACGTCTAATATGGTGGCTCCATCAATGTTGCTTCATCGACCTCCACCTTGGCCAGGTCGATCACACAGTTGTCCTCCTCGGCTTTTGGACATAGCGCTATCACCTTCATCAGTTCGGGCACCACCTTGGCCGCTTGCCATGCTTGACGGCGTATTCAAGAAAGGCGTATCTCCACCTCGTCCATTCCCTCAGGTCATACAAGTCACGTCGCTTCAAGGCTGGCCCAAGAGAAAGCCCAATTTGGCCACGAGTGCAGTTCGGCCGTCTGCGCGCAGCACAACTTCAAACGGACGCTCAGGCCACATACGAAGTCCGTTTTTGACGTTCTACCACTTCACGGAAAGCTTAGGAGATAAACTTTCCAATGAATCTGGTCCCATTGCAAAATTCCTCATAGAGCGTTGGAAATCATCAAAACAAGGTGCTGCATCATCCAGTTGGGCCAAACCAGCCCTTGTAAGCACATCGGGCCCAAGCCCACGTGGTGGACACCTAGGAAAACCCTAGGACGTCCAGCACATCCCTCCTAGCCGTCTCCCTCTTATAAATTCAGTAGCCGTCATCGTTTAGACTCGGGTTTTGTTAGATTAAAGTTTAGCCTTTGCTACTTTTCTTGTAATCGCGCGTGTCGGTTAGACCGCCTGTATTACTCGTCTTCGGAACCCCACCTACTCGTTTGTGCCTAATTCATATTTGCAATTTCAGATTGCGTTTATCTTGTTCTTGCTCGTTTTTCGATTGCTTGCAGGAACAAAGACCTTCTTGGTCAGGTTGATCGCGCGTCCTCGAGATCAATAACCTTCTGGAGTTGGTGTATCGGTCGCTAAGGCGCAACGTCCTGGACGGTTGTAGTCGGGCCGTCAACGTCGATTCCTCCACCAATTGATAGTTATCCCTCTCATCGAAAGATGGGACCCCTGCTGCTATCAAAGCTCTTACCAAGTTCTTACCAATTCTCAGAAATGCCTCAAGGGGTGCAACCGGCGACTGGTTCGTGATAAACCGATCTCAAGAGTGAGTAAAGCGATTGCAAGACTATCACTTGTGAGGTTAGTAGAAAGTGGAGCTTGGACAGGCTATGTATATAGTAGCAAAGAATAACAATCAGCTAATCTCAGATTTGCACAAATTGAATAACTGTTCAAAACTAGCACTTAGCCTATGTTGCTGATCAAACAAGGATGGAAAATAGGCTAAAGCGAGTATGTGGATATGGATACAAGTGGTAAACACAGCACAACTCAACGATATGTAATTTGAAATAGGAAAAGACAATATTGATCCAATTTTGCAAATTGCTGTTTTCTGTCCACTTCACAGCAGATTGGTATTTCGGCCGTAACTTTTTATCAGTTGCCTGTTTTTCTATGATTCTTTTTTTCACTTCTTCCTCACGTCTTTTCCAACAACTTTTAGTTTGGGCCAACTTTCTGAAAACCAACCGAAAAATTCGCACAAAATTCACAAGTGTGCTCAGTTGCAGATTTCAGAACAGCAACTAGGTCTGGATCAAACATTCATAACTTCTTACTGCCTTTATGTATGAACTTGAAACTTGGCAGAAAGATAGAGCAACAAGTCATGGATCTGTTCCTTTTGGTTTCACTCAAAAAGGATAAGGCAATTGGGTTTTATGGCGTTTTTGGTGGCGACTGCATAAATGGAAACTTTCTGCCCGAAATTGTTATTTTTGTTTTTGAGGGATATGAAGGGACTTTGACGTGGGGAGATGAACAGGAAGACGAACAAGGAGATGAATAGCAACAAGACAATACTAGAATGAACACAAACTTAATTTAGCAAACTAAAATTAACCGATTGAAAGGCACAACGGGGTTTGGACAGCAGAACAATCTTTTTGTGGGGCAAATTTTCTGGACTCTAGGAGGAACACGATGAAACAACTAAACAAGATACAAGAACTCACCGGTAAACCGTCACTCTGATACCAAATGATGAACACACGGGCGGCCCGATCTTCCGGTGAGGGGATAACTTCGATTTGACGGAGTATGACTTTGACGATCCGGCTACGAACCACACAAGGATAAGTGCCCGCAATCTCTAAACTACACTCCTGATCGTTATCAACCGTGCCAAGACATGGATGACCTGACCACGAAGGTCTATTCTTGCAAGCAATCGAAGAACTAGCAAGAACAAGGATGTAGTACACACACAAGTTGAGGTTTTGAATTTATTTACTGCTGCTCTAGTCGAGTCAGGAGAACAAGGATATAGTTCCACACATGGGGCAACTAATCTAAACAAAGCCTAAGCAAAAGAGAGGGAGCTTGTCCACTATATATAGCCATAAGATGGCTGCTAGGAGGTGGTCTCACGCCACTCTAGTTACATGGGTACTCAGCCCAACATTGATGGTGGCGCAGCACTCGAAGAGGCCGACACAGCTGGACGTTTTTGCTTGCTGTTATTGACTCGCTTGGAATTTTAATATGAGGCCAGATCAGTTGGAAAGAGGACGAAATTTCCTTTCCATCAAGTACTTACATGTCCCAAAAGGAGTCGGTATGGCTTCCCTAGGTCCGTTTGAATTCAGACCAGTCTTTGGAGGCTGATCTGAACCCTTTTGTGTTCACACCTAGCCACTTTGTGTTCACACTTTCCATGTTGATTGTGCTGCATGAATTTAGGGTGCTCCTTTGCATGTTCATTGCTTGGTCACGCTTGTCATAGGTCGGCGTAGCTTGATCGAACATAGAATAGCTCAGTGTCGCTTGATATAGCTCGGTGTAGCTTGATGTAGGTTGACGTTGCTTGTTGTAACCGGGTTGAAGTTTAGATCCTTGCTGCTCCATACCATGGTTCCTAAGTACGAGCAGATCATTAGGCAGCGACCTATCCTCTAAGTTATAATGAGACAATCCGAGGAACGAATTCACTTGTTATTTTAGTTGTCTAGCTCATGCCCTTGTAAAAGGTCCTTCTTTAGGAGACAGTTGGCGACGCAACCTGGCACTTGAGAACGCGCCGAATTGTACTCTGAGAGGCGTCACCACGGACCGGCCCATGTCCTCGAAAGAGGCGCTGGGAGGTGAGAGCCCTGTCCGGCCGGACTGTCAAGACCACGAGGCGTCGTCGGCGAATCGGGTTGTTTGGGAATGCAGCCCAAATCAGGCGGTAAATTCGCTCAAGGCTAAATACGGGAGAAGGCGATAGCAACAAATCGCGAGGGAAAGATGAAAAGGACTTTGAAAAGAGAGTCAAAGAGTGCTTAAAATTCCGGAGGAAGCGGATGGGGCGGCAATGCGCCCCGGCCAGATGCGGAACCTCGGTCTGGTCCGCCGCTCGGCTAGGGGCGTGGACCGTCGTCGGCCGTCTGCAGGGGCCGCCTCAGGGCATCAGGCCGGAGGCCGCCATTGGCATGGCCGGCAGCGCCATAAGGCGCCTCCAAGGGCACCGGCAGGCCATGACGACTGCGGATTCCCATCCGGCCCGTGTTGAAACACGGACCAAGGAGTCCGACATGCGTGCGAGCCGATGGGTGCCGAAACCCGAGAAGCGCAAGGAAGCTGACGAGCGGGAGGCCCCCCCCGAGGGCCGCACCGCTGGCCGACCCCGATCTTCTGTGAAGGGTTCGAGTTGGAGCACGCCTGTCGGGACCCAAAAGATGGTGAACTATGCTTGAGCGGGGTGAAGACAGAGGAAACTCTGGTGGAGGCTTGAAGCGATACTGATGTGCAAATCGTTCGTCTGACTTGGGTATAAGGGCGAAAGACTAATCGAACCATCTAGTAGCCAGTTCCCTCCGAAGTTTCCCTCAGGATAGCTGGAGCCCACCACGAGTTCTACCGGGTAAAACCAATGATTAGAGGCATCGGGGGCACAACACCCTCGACCTATTCTCAAACTTTAAATAGGTAGGACGGCGCGGCTTCTCCGGTGAGCCGCGCCAGGGAATCGGGATCTCCAAGTGGGCCATTTTGGTAAGCGAATCGGCGATGGGATGAACCAAGCGGGTTACAAAGGTTTAACTGCGGCGCTAACCTAGAACCTACAAATACCGTGAATACCAATCTACCCTCACATGGCTACAGCCCAACTGCCCAACCCAATGGCCCATAGCCGCAGCCCAATATTTCACATAGGCACATATGCATCCACCATCCGCCACTGCCACGCAGCTCACAAATGCAGCACCACTCCCACCTCCCACGCCAGACGCATCTCCTCCCAGCGGCGACGGCGGGTGCTCTTGGCCTCTGAAATCAGTAGTTCCTAATCACATGGGGCAAGGCATCTTCTGCCGCCCTTGCCGCCGCTTTCTCCCTTCGTCTGTTCTCGCCGGCCGTCCTCCCACCGGTGGCCGCCTCCTCGCCCCTAGACGCAATTGACAAGACGCCGGCACCGCCCTCTGCCTCCACCGCCAGCCGCCACTATCCCATGGCGTCTCCTTGACCACTGCCTCGACCTTTGCACTTCTCCGTCCATCCTCACCGGCCGGCAGCTGCCATCTTCGACGCCCCTCTTCTCACCGACACCGTAAGTAATTTAGATCTTGTATTTCCTTATTCATTTTTGCCTTTTTGGTACCGAAACTGGCTTAGTTATGTTCTTGTTTGGTGTTTCTTGCTTGATCTACAATATATAGATGTCTGAAGATCTTATGGGATCCGATACTCAAATGTCATTGGCTGACCCCAACACGGAGACTCCCATTGCATCAGTGACTGAGAATAAGGAGCAGGAGCCGCAACAGAGAGAATCGAAGAAGAGAAGAAGGATTGAAACTAGGTCTGCCGCATGGGAGAGTTTTGAGAAGATTGAAGTCGATGGTGTTGTTGTGAAGGCCAAGTGCAAGTACTGTGGTCGAGAGGTCCGTTGCATTTCAAAGACTAACGGTACATCTTCTCTAATTTCCCACTTGAAAACCTGCAAGCGTAATCCTAATAGGTTCCAAGTAAGTGGTTAAGTTACTCTTCAAGTAGAACCAAATCAGGATGAATGTGCAATTTCAACTTGGAAGTCTGATCCTGATGCTATTAGAGAATCACTTGCTAAAATGGTAATCACTGATGAGTTACCATTTGCATTTTGTGAACTTCAGGCTTTAGAAAGTTTATGTCTATTGCTTGCCCACGTTTTTCTGTGCCATCTAGAAGAACAGCCACTAGAGTTAGTATTTTCAATAATCAGAAAGACAAGATGAAAGAATTCTTTAAAACAAGCTGTGAAAGGGTTTCACTCACAACTGATACATGGACTTCAAATACGCAACAGAATTTTATGTCTGTAACAGCACACTTTATTGATAGTGAATGGAAGTTGCACAAGAAGATTATTGGTTTCTTTTTGGTGAAGGGTCACAAAGGGGATGACATTGGGAAATCCTTAGAGAAATGTTTAATGGAGTGGGGTATAGAAAAAGTATTCACTATAACTGTTGACAATGCAAGCTCTAATGATGATGCTATCAGCTACATGAGAAAAGTCTTCAATAATTCCAGGAATAGCATAGCTAGAGGCAAGTATCTACACATGAGATGTGCTGCACATATAGTGAACTTGATAGTTACTGATGGCCTTAAGGAAGTGTCAAGTTTTGTTCAGCGTATTCGTGCTGCTGTTAAATTCATTAAGAATTCTCCTGCTAGATTAGCTAGATTTAAGAAATGTGTTGAGTTGGCCAAGGTTGATAGTAAAGCATTCTTGTCACTAGATGTGTGCACTAGATGGAATTCTACCTACCTTATGTTGAATTCTGCAGCAGTATATGAGCATGTGTTTGAAAGGTACGGTGAAGAAGACCCATACTATCTGTTAGAATTAAGTGGGGATAACGCTCCTGGGGTTCCTGAGAGTCGGGATTGGGAAAATGCAAAGAAACTGATAGAGTTTCTTGGTCATTTTTATAAGTTGACTCTCCGTGTTTCCTCCACACAACGTGTGACATCTAGCATCTTATTTCATGAAATTGGTGATGTTTTGCTTTTGATGCGCCAATGGTGTCATAGTGATGATACTATGCGCAAGGAAATGGGTCAAAGGATGCTAGAGAAGTACTACAAGTATTGGGGGGATAAGGACAAGTTGAATATGCTGATTTTTATTGCTGTTGCACTCGATCCACGGTTCAAGCTTTCTAATTATACAAATATTGCTATTTTGGAAATGTTCGGTGAGCAACAAGGCGAGGAAGTGTGGACCCTGCTCAATGATACTATTCGCTATTTGTTTGATGAATATAGAACCCTATATGGTCCAAGTGATAAGTCAGCCCAAAAAAGTGATCAACAAAAACAATCTGAAAATACTGGGCTGGTGAAGTCACTAATTGCTGCAAAGATGAGGATGACACATGGTGGAATTGGCACTAGCAAGAGTGAGCTTGAAAAATATCTTGGTGAAGACAATGAAGAGGACATTCAGGATTTTGATATTCTTGGTTGGTGGAAGTGCAATTCTCTTAGATTCCCAATACTATCTCACTTGGCTCGTGATGTGTTAGCAATCCCTATCTCAACAGTTGCATCTGAATCAGCGTTTAGTACGGGCGGACGTGTTCTTGATGATTTTCGGAGCTCTCTCACTCCTTTTATGGTGCAATCCCTAGTTTGTACACAAGATTGGTTGCGACGTTCTCTTCCTATCAATATTGAAGAAGACATTTCAGATTTGGTCAAAATCGACCAAGGTAACTAAATAGATGACTTCATTGTTAGATGTTTAGTTGTTTACTCGCATCTTGCTTATTGAACATTAACTTGTTTCTTATTCATTTCAGCTTTGACTACAGAAGAAGATGCATGCAATACTTCCAAGGCAAAGGCCACAAACAAGACCAATAGCAAGCCTCTGCTGTCTAGCAAGAAATCTGCTACAACTTCTGCATCTTTATCCGCATCTACCAACAAGTCTTCAACTAACTAAGTAGGTATGTCGATTTCTCATTTTGTTGATTTTCCTTAGACCATATGCTGATATTGTTGTTCGGACACTTGGATTAATGGGGTGGTATTATACATGCTTGGTGCAATGGACCATTTGTGCTTGGCTGCTTGCTGTCCAACATGTTGGCTGCTGTCCATGCTGGTGTAGTGGACTATTTGTGCTTGCTGTCTGTTGGACAGACTATTGGTGCTAAATCTCAAGTGGTTATTGTTGCTGTCCAGATGTAATCATATAATGTTGCAATGCTGTTATGTATGAAGTATGAACCTAGTGTGGTTTGATTTTGTGAACTTGTGACAGTATGTCTGTATGAACTATGAAGTATGAACCTAGTGTGATTTGATTTTGTGAACTTGTGTTGTGATTTGTGAACCTATGTTGCCAATTTGGCATGTTGCTTATGTTATTATCTATTGTTTGTTGAACCTAATTACCTAAATATGTATGAACATAGTTGTTATTATCTTTTATCTGTCTTGTCGGCAATTTGGCATTCTGACAAAATACCAAAATACCGATACCGAATTAGTTCGGTATTTCGGTTTCGGTAGAAGAATTTTCAGTACTAATTTCGGTACCTACTGTTCAAATACCGAAGTTTTTAAATACTGAAAATACCAAACAGATAAAACCGAAAATACCGAATGCCCACCCCTAGATGGCGCTGAAGCGCGCGACCCACACTCGGCCATCTGGGCGAGCGCCATGCCCCGAGCGTGGCGGCGCCAAGAAAACCGGCGCGAGCAGGCAAGCGAGCGTCGGTGCAGATCCATGGAGCGAGGGAAGAGATGCAGGCGCAACTGGGGAGGACACCGGCGAGGCTCCTCCAGCCGGTGGTGTCGCTTCCCTGGTGCTAGTAGAGGCACTGATGACTTCCCAGCGGCCGCATATAGGATCCCCGGTGGCATCGTAGGGCTCTAGGGTGGCAACATCCGTGGGCTCCAGGGAGGTGGTGGCTAGCTCCAAGATGACATCGATCGATAGGCTCCAAGGTAGTGGTGACGAGCTGCATGGCCATGCGCACCACCACTCCCGTCGCCACCTCCAGTCCTGTCGTTGCCCCTCACTCCGAATGGATGGATCTAAAGACTATGGCGGTAGTCGGCTTGTCGGCCGACGAGGTGGAACTGGAGGCCCATAGTGGCACAAAGGGGCGAGGAATGAGCACATCTGCCAATTCTTGAAGACAAGTGGCGATGTTGTCACCGGATCGAGGAAAGTGTGCGTAAGAAAAGAGGGCAA
Source organism: Olyra latifolia (assembly GCA_036346145.1). Lineage (NCBI taxonomy): Eukaryota > Viridiplantae > Streptophyta > Magnoliopsida > Poales > Poaceae > Olyra > Olyra latifolia. Next base: position 46,114,198 of record CM070523.1, on the reverse strand, counting down.
TTCAAGAGGGATGAGTATCCATCAAAGAGATAGCGGGATTTATTCTAAGGAACAAAAATGTCAAAATAATCCCCTTTAGGGTTGTAATCCCTGGGATAGAAGGAGAGAGGAAGGAGGAGGAGGAGGAGGAGGGGGGTTAGAGCATGCGGCATAATTTGAAGGTAATATGTTTTTTATTTTGTAATTTAGAATTAGTGAAAACATGCTAGGTTAGTCATATGAAGTGCTTATAGTTAGTGTAATGGAACATAGTTTAGACGGAGGTAATGTGTACAATTAGTGCGTGTTGAACACGATAGGTTATATGATATTTGAGAGCAAGAAATAGAGTAGTACACGAGATATTGTTAGGGTGTGTACATTTAGGGTGTGTTGAACACGGTATTGCGTACAATTACTGAAATGACCGCAATGTGTCAATTTTTTTGCATGTTTCATAGGCAGGAGTTATTTTTAGGATAATTTGTAAGGTACATATGGGAAAGGAACATTATTTGGAAATAATTTGTACCAGATGTTTTTTGTCCAAAAGGATTGTCAGATAAGTTATTTTTCCAGATTTATTATGGAGGAGATATTATCCATGACCCAAGCGGGGTAGAACTTTCTTTATTCCAGTCAATTACACTAGAGATATTTATATGAGGGTGCGCTCGACCTTCACGGCGTAGGATCGAAGATACTAGCGAAACCTGGTGAATCTTGTGCGGCCAATGGTTGCAAGCGCATCAACCTGCAGCACGGAGTTCACCCAACCACATGTTGTCCACTCAACCAAGTTAAGCGGATTATAATCCTCGCGGCAATCACAAAGGGCTTACAAGAACAACAGGAAGGAATGCACAATCTTAGAGTTGTTTCAGCCAATGGCATGAAACCCCAGGAACATGCATAGCAGATTTGTTTTTAATTTCAAATGGTCTAACCTTGAATATAAGGAGGGTGCCTCCAATATATAGGACAAGAGAGGAAGCTAAAGAGGTTTTGCCAATAAATTTGTGCACTACATGGACCAGCTGTCCCATTAAGTGTGGCGCAGCAAATGAAGAGTCGGGCAAATAGAAGTTGTAGACAGGGTTAGGCCATTAAAATCTATTGACGATATCTGCACACTCAGGGCAAATTTGATAGTGTGGTTGAAAAGCTTAGCTCCTAAGCTTTCCATGCTATGGTCAAACGCCCCAAACTGAGTCTAGAAGCATCTTCGATGCACATTTGATTGCAGATTACTTTAGTATTTTTTGCTTGTTTGTTGACTTGTCTTTGCCCCTCTTGATCTTTTCTAAGGTGTTCACACGTCCTCGTATTGTTTTGATACCTAAGAATAGTTAAATTACTTGCATTAGGTAGCAGCTAACTCTCACAAGTAAAATAGTTCTTAGTGATGAGCGAATTCACCTGTTGATTGATTTGTTTTGCACGGGCGAGTGTTATTGGCCCTTGAAACTGATCTGGAGTCTTGAATAGCAGTAGGGGAAGGGAATGATGATGATGTTATGCTGTCCGTATCATTGTCCCCCTCTTCAAAAGGAGTCGTCCTCGACTCTGTTTCTTCTGGTCCAAAGAAGGGTGACAAATCTACAACTTTGAATGTAGTACTCACATTGTAGTCATCTCCAGGAAACTTTATCACGTATTTATTATCATTAATCTTCTCTAGCATTTGAATGGTCCAGCAGCACATGGTATTAGCTTGGACTTGTGCTTCTCCAGAAAATATTCTTCGCATAGATGCACCCAAACCAGATCACCTGGATCAAATAGCATCTTCTTCCTTGTTTTATTTGCTTTTTCAGCAAAATAGTGCATCTTCTTCTCTATCTCTTCCTTGGTCTTTGCAGGAATAGCCTTCACAAACTCAGCACGCTTTGTAGCCTCCATATTAGCTCTCTCTTATAGCAGTAGTGGCAGCAAGTCAAATGGGGTGATTGGTTTAAAACTGTACACCACCTCAAATGGGCATAATTGTATTGTTGAGTGAATTGCCCAATTGTATGCAAATTCAACAAGTGGAAGACAATCCTCCCACTCCTTCAAGTTATTCTTGATCATTGTTCGCCGCAACATGAAAAGTACATGGTTCACCACCTCCGTTTGTCCATCTGTTTGTGGGTGACAACTTTGTCCCAAGCTTGGCCACAATGTCTTTCAAAAATAGCTCCTGAATTTGATGTCGCGATCTGAAACAACGGTTCTTGGCATCCCATGCAATCTCACAATTTTCCTAAAAAACAGATCAGCTACATACGACGCATCGTCGCTCTTGTGGTAAGGAATAAAGTGTGCCATTTTAGAGGACCTACCCACAACCACAACTATGGAATTCCTCCCCCTCTTGGTCCTAGGAAATCCTAAATTAAATTCCATGCTAATATCCTCTCAAGGTGCACTAGGAACAGGAAGTGGGGTGTACAAACCATGTAGATCATATCTAAAGCGTATAACTCTTTCAAACTTTCTAAACCAGGAACTTTGATTTCAAGTTGAGTTAAGAGCACAATCTTGCGAGATAAAGCATTAGCAACCACATTCTTTTTACCCTTTTCGTATTTCACAACGTATGAAAAAGATTCAATGAATTCCACCCATTTGGCATGCCTTTGATTCAGTTTTGATTGGCTTTTCAAATATTTCAAAGCTTCATGATTAGAATATATAATGAATTCTTTAGGCTAAAGATAATGTTGCCAAGTTTCGAAACACTTCCAAGGTTTTCACTAAAATATGCTACCAGTTCTCCCTCCTGCATCAAAATACCACCGATACCTATTCCACTAGTATCACACTTAATTTCAAAAGCTTTAGTGAAATCAGGTAAGACAAGCAATGGTGCTTTGGATAAGCGTTTCTTTACTTCGGCAAAAGTATTCTCTTGAGCATCTCCCCAAACAAACTCACTTCCTTTCTTGGTTAATTCATTTAAAGGGGTAGCAATTGTGCTAAAATCTTTCACGAATCTACGGTAAAAACTAGCAACACCATGAAAGCTTCTAACTTGACTAACATTTGTGGGAGTAGGCCAATTTTTAATTGATTCAACTTTTGATTCATCTACTTCTACCCCATTTGCAGGAACAACAAAGCCAAAGAACACAACCTTATCTTGGCAAAAAGTTAATTTATCATGTTTGCAAACAATTTTTTAGTTCTAAGCACTTCGAGCACTTACCAAATGTGATAAGTGTGTTCTTCCATAGTATGGCTGTAAATCAAGATGTCATCGAAATAAACCACAACAAATTTCCCATTGAAAGCTCTCATAACATGGTTCATTAGTCTCATGAATGTACTAGGAGCATTAGTTAAACCAAAAGGCATCACTAACCACTTATACAATCCAAATTTTGTTTTGAAAACTGTTTTCCACTCGTCCCCTTCTTTCATCCTTATTTGATGATACCCACTATGCAAATCACTTATAGAGAAAATAACAGCACCACTCAATTCATCAAGCATGTCATTCTGCCTAGGAATAGGATAGTGGTATCAAATGGTGATGTTGTTAATTGCTGTACAATCTACACACATGCGCCATGTACCATCTTTCTTATGAAATAAAATCACAGGGACAGCACAAGTACTAAGGCTTTCACGTACATACCCTTTGTCAAGAAGTTCTTGCACTTGTGGTTGGATTTCCTTTGTTTCTTTCGGATTTGTATGGTACGGTGGTCGATTTGGAAGTGATGCACCTAGTATGAGGTCAATTTGATGTGTAATGATACTCGTTAGAGAAAGACTAGCAGGTATCTCTTTCGGAAAGACATCATGGAACTCCTGCAAAACACTTAATACAACACTTGGAAGAGAAGTCAGGTCATTAGTAGAGAGTAGCACATCTTTGTAGAAGAGTACAAAGTGTATCAAATGTGGGTTCTCACGCACTTCTCTCAACTCAGATTTAGCGGCTAACATCACTAGCTTGTTTCCCTCAGCCTTTCTTTTACCACTCCCATTTGGCTTGTGGTTCTCACTTATATTATCTCTTTTTCTTTAGCACTTTCAATGCTAACCTCATTCTTTAGCATTGTATCAGCAATACTTCGAGCGGGAGACATTGGTCGAAAAACCAGTTTGAAAACACGGCTACAGTGACCAAAGGGGGGTGAATGGGAACCTTGAAGAATTTCTTCGGACCGGTGCTCCTCGAACCCACCACCCTACTCAAAATCCGAACATCAAATAGCTGTGTGTACCCAGGACTCACAGATAAAACCGTGAAGATATGTGAAGATTTTTTTGTCACAATCTTGGCTGTTTGAATGTTCAAACAAAATCAATCATGTCCACATGTGGTCAAGCAAAAGACAAGCAAGCCAACAACTAAAGGTCCTTTTGGAAAAGTAAAAACAGGATTCCTTCAGAAAATTATCCTCCAATCATAGGGGTGGTTGCTGCCTTTCTAAGCCTCCAAAAAACAGGGGTGGTCTGCAACAACACTCCAAAAATCAGATCAAAACTCCTTGTGAAAAAATTAGAAAAAAAATCGTGAAACAAGAACTGTCTAAAACTCACAAACAAAAGTTTGGAGCTCGATATTCACCTCATAGCTCCCAAACAAAGAATCCAGATGACTTCAAAATTTTTCCACATGCGTGCCAGTGTATAGAATACACAAAAGAGACAAAGAACGGGAAAACTGATATTCTATTATTGCAATAAAATACAGATTCCCGTGGGAAGGTTGCGCGCTGTAGACTTCTGTCGTTGACGACTATGGAGATTCTAGATCCTGGGGCCTCGGAAGGACTCCTAGTTAATTACATCCACGAGTTGACAAATGGAACACCTCCGATTAAGCTGCTTGGTCATCTTCTTCTCTTCTTCGCCTTGTGGATCACCGTATTTGTTGGTGTAGGTCTGTGTGGCGACGGTAGAATACATGGGGTAGATTTGGGCTCATGCATGCCCAGCGGAGTCGTTGATTGTTTGGCTCCCCCCGCCCGTGTCGTTTGAATTTGTTTTGTCAAACACCACGTTTAAATTTGTAGATATGGAAGTCACAAACCTTTTTCCACTGGAATTCAAAAATGATTTTTCTTGATTTTCCTAAAATTGCTAGACTACAAGTTGCGCGAGAGAAAGTTTCTGGATAGAGTTGCAACTAGTTAAAAAACTTGATCTCTAGCCTCTCCTTGGTTTCAAAAGGGTCTCAAATCTTATGTGCAACCTCAAAGCATCATGGATCAGTGACGAGTAGAAGGAGGTGAGGCAAATATACTAGTGGCAACAAGAAACACAAAAGAAACAAGATCAAACACAAGAACTAGACAAGAACAAAGCCATAGTTTTGTTCAAACAGTTTCTACTGCTTGTAAGAGTTTTTTTCACAGCTACACCTTTGTGGGCAAAGCTCAAATGAGCAGAATACAAGCCACAACTCAGCCCCAAGACTTGGTGGGGGCAGCCCCCTTCACCCCTTCTTTTATAGGGCCACAGAGCGACCCACAACGATTGATTTCTTGCCTCAACCCTAAGCAACCAAATCAAGGATTAGGATTCACCCACTCAACTAGCCACTTACATGGGCCTAAACCCACACAACACTTAGCCCAACATGAGCCACACATGCCATACATGGGTCTTACACAAAACCCGATCCTACGGGTCTTCATCTACTGGACTTGACCGCTCCGTTTCCCTGCATTCAGGACTCGGACCCAAACTGAAACCTTAGAGCCACCTCAAGTCCATCTCCATGGCGCCCTCATGAGCCCCAAGCTCAACCATCCATCCTGCGACATCATCACCGTTCTGGACCTCGATGCACCTGACCTAGTCCTAGTACCGTCGCCGACCACGGTTGCCTCCATGCCTGCGTCCACAAGGACCAAACCATTTCCCACAAGCAAAAATATTTTCTTACCTTTGTTTCTTGCATATTATTCAATTTCATCATTATTCAAACTTATATGACTACATGCCCAAGTTTCCACTCGAACTAAAACCGAAACCTTTCAAGCTAGTGCTTCCCAGCACAACAGATCAAAGACGGACATTTTAAAAATACTTCCCTTCCTCAAATGAAAAAGTCATATTATGAAAAGATGCGTCTCAAAAGTCTCTTCAATATCTGTATATAACATTTTTCCATTCGAGCTCAGGAAGACCCTCGAAAGCGTAAAATACTCTGTGTAAGCACAAATGGCCGAAACGGCTCAAATTAGTCAAAAAACAAACCCTTCAACCAAACCAACTCAAGTCATATACTCATCACAACATGAAGACCTCCACATGGTTTCACAATCTCCCCCTTGATGAGTATATTGACAAGTATCAAAAGGCATGAAAGAAGGTTTGTTTTGAGACAGTAAAGCAAATCAAATTTGCCAAAATCATATTTGGACAAAAAAAACAATTTGTCAACATGTCCAAGTAGACCAAAATTTTTTCCAAAATTCCACTCTAAAGAATTGATGTCTTTCCAAAATCTCTCCCCCTTTTGTCAATATAGACATCAAGGCCGAAATAAAAAAAAAGTCCTCCAAAGAACCAAAAGAGAAAAAGAGCATGTATGCATGAATGCAACCTAAAGAGCTTTGTAAATTAAGCATATAAACATAAAGCAAGTATGACACCAAGCTACGGAAGACTAGATTATGCTAACAAGTTTATATCCAATATAGCTCACATAATATCCCAGCTAGCAAGCAAAGACGAGACTATTTTCCATGTTACATGATTCAACAAGAGCATTACAAAGCTTAACCTTCAAACTATAACCAATGCTATAACAAGGACCAATGATCATTCAGAATTCAACCTTGTGTAACACATTGGGAGAGATATAAGCACATACAAAGACCTTCTCGCTTAACTATTTCTACCATTTTTCTCTTTTTTATTTTTCTTAGCAAACTTAGATTTTAGAGAGCAATCCCTAGCAAAGCGCATCCCCGACTAATATTCATCGACAAAGCCCTCCTAGGTCACTCTCCTCCTCATGTTTGTTTGCATTTTTTTTGTTTTATCTCATTTTTCTTTTTTTGATTTTCAATGTACATGAGCATGGTGAAGGTCAAAGCATGCATCATATAGCTCAATCCCAAGTTGCAAAAGGGATTAGAGAAAGGACCAAATGGATTCATAGCATGGCATGAGCATCTAGTAAGGGGATTAGCAAGTAAAAGCTACAAGTCTCATCAAGTTTTCATCAAAGTTCAAATTATCATTTAATTTTCAGCAAGCAAAGCAAGTGTAAATGATAGCGAATTAAACATGAACAAGCAAGCATTGGTCATTACTCAGGTAGCAAGATACATATCACAAAGTTTCATAAGCATAATAGACAAAGCTCAGAAATTTAAATAAGTCTACATGATATGCATGATGCAAGAGTGATTCTTTAACTCCCCCTCAACTAGTGAGTCAATTTTAGTACAATTTTGGTTAAAATTGAGTTTTAGTCAAATTAGGCTCAACAGAAGAAAAGAGACTCAACAAGACCAAAAGCACATGATGGAGAGAGGAGAAACTTTGGTGAATAGCCTATGGAGAAAAGAAGACGTACAGGAAAGCACTATGGCTCAGACTCGTTCTTATCGACTAAAATAGGGAAGCAGGTCTACAACTACTAGAGAGATTAATACAGACCCTGTCTACCCGAGGGGCCCAACACCCGCTAGACCCAAAGGACTGTGAGAACTCAAGTAGCTAGAGCAGAGGACACTGCTAATTACGCATGATAGCAACCTATGGGGTAAGAAAAGAAGTCTAGTGAAGTGCAAAGTGCAAAGCTTTCTAACATTGTCCAAAAAACTCATCCTAGAATGCAAATATGCAATGCATGAATTGAAAAGCATATATACATATACTAGCTCCCCCCACAAACTATGCCTAACGGGCTCACTACCCCAAGCTCTCCCCTGAGAGCCACAAATCTAGAGCTGTCCAAAGGCTTAGTAAAGATATTTGCAAACTGGTGGTCACTCTCCAAAGGCTTACTATGGGCATGTTTGGATGGTGACTAACCATGCCACATATTATCATGCCTAACATGCCAAAGTTGGCTAAGCTTAGCTCTCCAAATTCTTAGCCACATATTGGCAGCTTTAGGCAAGTTTGCCACACTTTTCAGGTGGGGTATATATGGAAGAAAAGGAATCTTGACTAACCTTAGGCGTGAACCAAACGACCACCTAAAACGGTCAAACTTGCCTAAACTTAGGCGTGGCAGAGTTAGGCAAACTTGGCAACCAACCAAACAGGCCCTATATCTCCCTTCTCCACATGGTCTCTAAGAAGGTGAAAGCGGATATCTATGTGCGTGGTCCTAGAGTGTTGCACTAGGTTCTTGGCAATGTTCATAGCTGAAGTATTGTCACAAAGAAGAGGAATACTATCTATTTTCAACCCGAAGTCCATTAAGGTCGAGCACATCCACAGCACTTGACTACAGCAACTGGCTACAGCAACGTACTCTGCCTCAGCTGTGGAATGGGCAACACCTGATTACTTCCTAGAGGACCAAGAGACAAGGGAAGTGCCAAGAAATTGACAAGTGCCAGAAGTGTTGTTTCTATCTATCCTACAGCCAGCAAAGTCTACATTTGAGAAGGCTCCAAGAGACGGACAAGAAGAGGAAGAGTACCAAATCCCAAAGTCCAGGGTGCCTCTAAGGTAGCGAAAGATGCTCTTCACCGTCTAAAGGTGAGAAACGTGGGGAGAAGCCTGAAAGCGAGCACAAAGACACATAACAAAATGTATGTCGGGCCTAGAAGAGGTAAGGTATAGAAGGGAGCCAATCATACTGCGATACTCCTTTCGGTCGACCATTTCACCATTCTTATCAGGCTCAAGAGATGTGGTGGTCGCCATAGGAGTCTGAACAGGTTTGCCATAAGACATAGCAAATCGCTTGAGAAGATCACGAGTGTATTTACTTTGGTGAAGAAAGATCCCCTCAAGGGTCTGCTTGATCTAGAAGCCAAGGAAAAAGGTCAACTCCCCCATCATACTCATCTCAAACTTTAAACTCATCACACCAGAAAATTCAGAGACAAGTGTGTGGGAGGAGACTTCAAATATGATGTCGTCGACATAGATTTGAATAAGGTGGAAATCTGGACCAGCTCCCTTGGTGAAAAGGGTTTTATCTACTCTACCCATTGTAAACCCATTCCTAAGCAAATAGGACTTCAGTCGCTCCTACGAAGTCCTAGGAGGTTGCTTCAGTCCATACAAGGCCTTAGAATGCCTACAGACATGATCAGGAAACTTCAGATTTTCAAAACCTAGAGGTTGTCTAACGTCTCCTCAATAAAACCATGCAAGAAAATGGTCTTAACATCCATTTGAAAACGCTTAAAACCCTTGGATGCAGCAAAAGCAAGAAGAATCCTACTGGCCTCAAGCCGGGCAACAGAAGCAAAATTCTCATCAAAGTCAAAGCCCTCGACTTGAGTGAAACCTCGCGCAGCCAATATTTCCTTGTTTCTCACAACTATCCCAACCTCTCACTACACTTATTCTTGAACATCCACTTAGTGCCTATTACATTATGCCCTGGGGTCTCTCGACAAGCTGTGAAACCTTATTTCTCTCAAAGTTCTCTGGCTCCTCATGCATGGCATTCACACTAGACACATCAAAAAGAGAATGGGTGACATCGATAGTCTCAAAGGAACCTACAAAGGCAGCAGAATGACAGAAGTGTGCAAGACCTGACCTAGAGCGAGTAACCAACCGCTCATCTAGGCTACCTATTATCTGGTGAGAAGGATGGTCTCTTTGAACAAGACGTGGTGCACATAGAGTACAGGTGGCCTCTACCTCAAGTGAAGGAGAGGTAGGAACAGAGCCACCTAGTACAGTGGGATCTGCAGGTAAGACTTCAGCAGAAGAAGCATTAGGTGAGAGCTGAGAAGAAGCTGGAAGGACTCATCGTGAAGGACAGAAGAAGAAACTGGAGGTATCTGCGGTGTAGGCAATGTAAAATCGAGCTCAGAAACAGTGTCATCTACAAGCCTAGGCTCTTCTAGAAAGATGGTTTTAGAAGAGAAAGCAGAGCCAAAAATGTCTGGCCTAGATCCTGGACTAGCCTCATCAAAAGTCACCTCAAAGGTCTCTATGATCCTACGTCCCTCCACACTCCAGACACTATAGTTCCTGGCAAAAGAAGTGCGGTGCAACTTAGATCTCAGAAAAACTCGATTTGCCACATGGCAAGCAGTGGAAATAGCCTCAGCCTAGAAATGCCTACGAGTAGAGTACTCATCAAGCATAGTCCTTGCCATCTCAACCAAAGTTCGGTTCATCCTCTCCACAACGCTATTTTGTTGGCGACGTGTCATTGTCTGTACGAATTGCTCTAAACAGAAAGCTTGCGATTAAGACACTAAAAATGACCAAGGACTCATCTTTGATAACCATGAAGAACATCCAAGAGTATTGAGAGTAGTCATCAATAATAACAGGCACATACCATTTTCCACCCATTGACTACAATCTAGCTGGACCAACAGTGTCCATATGCAAAAGCTATCCTGGTGCATCAGTCACCACAAGGGTAATAGGTGGATGAGCTGCAGCAACCATTTTTCCACGGCGACAAGAAGAGCAAACCAAATCATAGACTTTTGAGTTTAGGCAAACCGCGAATGAGATCACGGCTGCTATCTCTAGTCAAGACATCAAAGCCAATATGATCAAGTCTCCTATGCCAGAAGGAGAGATCACGAGATTTAGAAGCAAACAAACAGTGTGGAGGGCCAATTGAAGAAGCATTAAAATTTGCACAAAAGACCGTCCCAAGCCGAGAAATCGCACAAGTCAACTCCACAGAAGAGCCAAGAATGCGACAAGCATCACGCTTAAAGCTCACCTAAAATTATAACGCAGTTTGCTAACAAGAGCAACATCCTTAAGCACAAAGCGATCATTAACCTGAATTGAACCCTTGGCTAGCCGTTAGGGACGCGGATGAGGGAAGAGAACCAACAAGACTCTCCGGTCATGTGACGACAACAACCGGACTGGATGATCCAAACTTCTCCCTTCCCCACCCGACGCACTTGAGTCAACAAACACGAGGAAAGGGTGAATCAGTATTGGCACAAGTAAGAACAGACTTACATACCCAATACTAAACTATCCCACGGGATGAGGATCCCTTAACCGACTGAACTCTCACAAAGCCAGAAGGGCCACCTGTAGGACGCCTAGGCATCGGAGCTGGGTTGGGCCGCCATCGAGCAAAGACAACATCATCCCAAAAGCACCGCTTAGGCCTCCTACCACCAGAAGCAGGAACTAACTCACGTCGCGGGTGTTTATCATCACGGACAAATGGAGGCACACCTTGAGGACGATAGAAAGCCTGACCATGAGCACCACTAGGCCTAGTAACATGAGAAACATCCTGAAAACCTAGACCTAAACGACGTTGCTCACTAGAGAAGAAGGCCTGACTAAGAGGCGACCTAGAAGTCGTGGGTGCCTTAGGAGCACTCCGAGTCTAGGGATGGCCCTGAATACCCCTAAGAGCACAAACACGCTCTCGCCTAGCAACCTTTGTCTTCCTAAAGCAGAACTCAACTACATAGCCTTCTAGTAGAAGATACTATAAGCTTCGCTCTGCCAGAGGCAGGCGCAACTGGAGGAATTACCTTAGGAAAAGCACCCTCAGGCAAAGATAACTTTGGGGCTAAAGAACCCTCAGCAAAGTCAACTGATCTAAACACGTCTTCTTAGGGCGACCTAAGGAGACAATAACCATCTCTCCATCCTCACAAGCACGGACAACTCTGGGGGGATGTTGCCTAATATAGCCCATCCAGTCAAAACCTAGTCCTCCACCTATGGAAACTTTTGAATGGTCCAAGATAAGATTGAGTTTCTTTTTGCCACTCACAAATGTCTCAAGAGTTCTCATGGGGTACTCACACTCCTGATGAAGCTTGAGGCAGAAATCACAGGAAATACAAAAGGTGCCAATAGAAGACTAATCATCACTACCCTTGTCCTTGCCCTGAGCAGCCCGGCACCTATCACTCAGCATCGCAACCTCTCTCCTAAGGGAAACATAAGAGAGACACTCAACATTTTTTATGCTAGTGATCTGACCCTCAAACCTGATACGAGGGGTGCCCGACCTTTACAGCGTAGGACCGAAGATACTCGCGAAACCTGACGAATCTTCTGCGGCCAACCGTTGCAAGTGCAACAACCTGCAGCACCGAGTTCGTCCAACCTCACGTTGTCCACTCAACCAAGTCAAGCGGATTATAATACTCGCTGCAATCACAAAGAGCTTGCAAGAACAGCGGGAAGGAATGCACAATCTCAAGTTTATTTCAGTCGGTGGCTTGAAATCTCGAGAACATGCATATAGAAGATCTGTTTTTAGTTTCAAATGGTCTGGGTCTCACCAGGAGGGGGCTTCCTAAATATATGAGGAAAGTGGAGAGGAAGCCCAAAAGTGTGCTGCACAAGCCTCAGGTCGCAGCACAAAGATCAAGGACCCAACATAATGGTGGCGCAGCACCCAATGCATAGAAAAGTAATTTCTGGATAATTTCTGGACGCCATAAGTTTTTGACAATATCTCCGCGCTCAGAAGGTTGGATCCGTTGAAAAGCTGAGCTCGTTATCTTTCCAGGCTATGATCGAACACCTCAAACGGACTCAATTTGCATCCTCTATGCCCTTTTTCTCCAGACTGATCATTGGAGACCGAACTGAGCTCTTATGCATTCACATCTTGCATGTTGACTTGTCCGTGCTTCTCTTGGTGTTCTCTAAAGTGTTCACACCTCCTCACATTGTCTTCATACCTGAGAATAATCAAATTATTTGAATTAGGTAGCAGCTGACTCTCACAAGTAATATAATTCTTACTAACGAGCAAGTTCACCTGCTGATTGATTTGTTTAGCTCGGGCACGTGTTATTTGGTTCTTGGAAATGATTTAGAGTCTCTTAAACAACAATAGGGGAAGCAAATGGTGATGGTGTTACGTTGCCCGTATCATCCTCGCCCTCTTGAAAAGGAGTCGTTCTCAACTCTGTTTCTTCTGGTCCAAAGAATGGAGATAAATTAGCAACATTGAAGGTTGTACTCACATTGTAATCATCTCCTGGAAGCTCGATCTTATATGCATTGTCATTGATCTTCTCAAGCACTTTGAATGGATCATCAGCTCGAGGCATCAACTTAGACTTGCGCTTATCAGGAAAGCGCTCTTTGCGTAGATGTACCCAAACCAGATCAACCGGTTCAAACAGCATCTTCTTCCTTGTTTTGTTTGCCCTTTTAGCGAAGTACCGCGCCTTTTTGCTATCTCTTCCTTGGTTTTTGCATGAATAGCTTTCACAAACTGAGCACGCTTTGTAGCCTCCATATTAGTCCTCTTTTGAAGTGGAAGTGGCAGCAAGTCAAGTGGCGTGATTTGTTTAAAACCATACACCACCTCAAATAGGCACAATTGTGTTGTTGAGTGAACTGCCCTGTTGTGCGCAAATTCAACATGTGGAAGACAGTCCTACCACTCCTTCAGGTTCTTCTTGATCATCGTACGCAGCAACATGGAGAGTGTGCGGTTCACCACCTCCATCTGTCCATCTGTCTGTGGGTGACAAGTTGTAGAGAATAACAACTTTGTCCCAAGCTTGGCCCACAATGTCTTCCAGAAATAGTTTATGAACTTGGCATCACGACCTGAAACAATGGTCCTTGGCATCCCATGCAGTCTCACAATTTTCCTGAAAAATAAATCAGCTACCTGCGACGCATCGTCGCTCTTGTGGCAGGGAATGAAGTGTGCCATTTTAGAGAACCTATCCACAACCACAAATACAGAATCCCACCCCCTCTTAGTCCTAGGCATTAGGAATAGGAAGTGGAGTATATAAACCATGTGGATTATAAAACAAAATCCATGCTAATATCCTCCCAAGGTGCATTAGGAATAGGAAGTGGAGTATATAAACCATGTGGATTAAGTTTAGACTTTGCTTTATGGCATGTGACACATCGCTGCACAAATCTCTCAACATCTCTTCTCATTTTTGGCCAATAAAAGTGATCGGACAGCATGGCCAAAGTCTTTTCTCTTCCAAAATGTCCCATTAAGCCACCTGCATGTGATTCCTGCAACAATAGCAAACGAACGGACGAATCTAGAATGCATAGCTTGTTAGCACGAAACAAGAATCCATCGTGAACATGAAACTTTTCCCAGCCTTTCCCATCTTTGCATTTAGAGTATGGTTCAGCAAATTCATTATCTGAAGTATATATAACTCTTTTAAACCCTCCAAACCAGGGACCTTGATTTCAAGTTGTCTTAAGAGCACACTCTTTCGAGACAAAGCATCAGCAACAACATTCTCTTTACTCTTCTAGTATTTCACATTATATGGAAAAGATGCAATAAATTCTACCCATTTGGGATGCCTATGGTTCAGTTTAGCTTACCCTATCAAATATTTCAAAGCTTCATGATCAGAATATATAATGAATTCTTTAGGCCAAAGATAGTGTTACCAAGTTTCTAAAACACGAACCAAATCATACAACTCCTTATCATACACAGGGTAATTCAATTGTGCACCACCAAGTTTCTTAATAAAGTATGCTACTAGTTTGCTCTCTTGCATCAAAACACCACCAATACCTATTTCACTAGCATCACACTCAATTTCAAAAGCTTTAGTGAAATCAGGTAAAACAAGCAAAGGAGCTTCAGTTAAGCGCTTCTTTAATTTAGCAAAAGCTTTTTCTTGAGTAACACCCCCAACAAAACTCACTTCCTTTCTTTGTTAGCTCATTTAAAGGGGCAGCAATTGTGCTAAAGTCTTTCACAAATCTACAGTAAAAACCAGCAAGACCGTGAAAACTTCTAACTTGACTAACATTTGTCGGAGTAGGCCAATTTGTAATTGATTCAACTTTTGATTCGTCCAATTCTACCCCATTTCCAGAAACAACAAACCCTAAGAACACAACTTTATCTTGGCAAAAAGTGCATTTCTCTAGGTTTGCGAACAGTTTTTCAGTTCTAAGCACTTCTAGCACTTGTCGGTGATTTCTTCTATTGTGCGGCTGTAAATTAAGATATCATCAAAATACACCACAGCAAATTTACCAATGAAAGCTCTCAAAACAGGGTTCATTAATCTCATGAATGTACTAAGTGCATTAGTTAAACCTAAGGGCATTACTAACCACTCATACAATCCAAATTTTGTTTTAAAGGCTGTTTTCCACTCATCCCCTTATTTCTCTCCTGTTGTTTGACACTCTCAATGTTTACTCATTCTTTTGCATTATATCAGCAAGAATTTGAGTGCGAGTCATTGGTCTAAGAACAATTTCATTGTTGTTCTATTTGAATGAATATTGATTAGTGAGACCATTGTGATGACGTTCCTGATCAAATTGCCATGGTCGACCTAGCAGCAAGTGGCATACAGTCATTGGGACCACATCACACTCAACGGTATCACTATACTCACCAATTTTGAAAGGAACCTTCACCATGTGTTGAATTTTACTTCTCCAACATCATTCGACCATTGCACATGATATGGATGCGGGTGTCGCAGCTGCTTGAACCCAAGGTTTTCACACATTTCTTTACTAGCCAAATTATGACAACTTCCACCATCAATTATTACCTTGCACACAAGACCATTTACCTTTGCCTTGGTGTGAAAAAGGTTGCAACGCTGTTCACGATCTTCTTTTTGTTGTACACTCAAAACATTCTTGGTAACAATCAGAGATTGACCGGTCTCAAATCGCAATAAGTCATCTCATTCTCCACATCTTCCAAATCAGTGATTGGAGTATCTTCTTCTTCACTTGCACATTCATATTCTTCTCCCTCTGTGATAAGCATGGTGCAGTTGTTTGGACAATCTTTTGCAATATGGCCACGTCCCAAACATTTGAAGCATTGAATTGCACTACTCTTTGCTGTTGAACCCATAGAAGAAGTAGTACTAGCTGCTGGACCTTGCTTAGCATTTGGAGTAGTTGGCCCTTTTCCACTTCGACCTACATGAGAACTAGAAGCAACACTAGGACTAGAATTGTTAGCGCGAAATGAATTTGTTGGGGGAAGTATGTGGCCCATGGAGATACGGCCCACTAACTTACCTCCGGCCCCGAGGAAAGAACGCGCGAGCTTTACGAGCTCGCGCCCTAGCTTAGCAACCTCGGGTCCAAGCTTCCCCGCTCCAAGGCTCGGGTCACTTGCCCCCCGGGGCTCTGGACTCAAGGCAGACTGCGCCGCACCGTGGGTCCCGCAGGTCACCGCGAGTAAAATGCGGCCGCAGTACCAAAGCACGCCACAAACCACTGCCAGGTTTGTGGCAGGTCGTGTCAACGGTTAGCTTACTATCCGCCCCTATAGAGAAAGACACGTATTGCTGGGTAGCGGTCCGAACGACGATCTAGGCAGGATGAGGAAATACACCCGAATATTCGGCGGGCCTCGTGCGTCAGCCACGCCCCGGCAAGGCAAAGCAGAAGAAGACGACTAGTAACCAAAGGATAACTCGGCGCATCACAACTGACCAAGGTCGGGCTACAGTGGCCGGGGGCCGCCTATAAAAAGGGCGCACAGGCCACAACCAAGACAGAACGGGAATAGAGAGATAGACTTAGACAGAACAGCACTCAGCCACCGTAGAACAGGAGCACTTGCACTCACGTAGGAGCTCTAGTTCCCTGTGGTAGTTCTTCGCGTTCAGGTACGGTAGGAACACACATAGTGCCTTGACACTTATTGTACTCAAGCCCGGCCTCACCCTCTTATACTCGTTTCAGCTTGCATTAAAAGAAGACTGGACGTAGGGCTGTTATCCGACAGTGGAGGCCTGAACCAGGATAAAAATCCTCGTGTAACGCTAGGCTCGCACGTCCAACGCGTCGACGTCCTTCCCTCTGCGGCGCCCGACCAACGGCCGGGCCTCGGTCCAGGGGGCAGGGCCGCCCTCGGGTCTCGCACCCCACCTTTCCCCTTGCTCATTGGCCAGCAGAGGCTTGCCTCCTAGTCGCCGACAGAATTGAACCAAGAAATGGATTTACCTACTGTAGGTGCTGAACGGGGAGCAAATGAAGTGCTCTTCGTTATCTTAGAGTCTTGTTGCACTTGCCTCTTAGCCTTGGTTGCTTGATGCACTAACTCCACCACATTGCTATAAGGCTGAAATTCAGTGATGCGCTTGATAGGATAATTCAATCCAGCGAGGAAACGTGCCATGGTTTGCTCTTCATGCTCATACGCGTTGACACGGATCATGGCCATCTCCATCTCTTCATAGTACTCATCAACCGTTCGATTTCCATGCTTTAATCCCTGCAGCTTATCAAAAAGATCACGCTTATAATGTCGAGGGACAAACCTTGCTCTCACCTCCATCTTCATCTCAGCCCATGATGCAACAGGATTCTCGCCATGTTCTAAAGGGCTTTCAATTTGTTCCCACCAAACCAACGCATAATCATCAAATTCAAGCGATGCCATGGCAAGCTTCTTTTCTTCGGTGTAGTTGTGCAGGAGAAAGATCTTGTCAACTATCAGCTCCCAAGTAAGGTAATCCTCTGGATTATTGGAACCTGCAAACTTAGGCATAGAAAACTTTAGTTTGCCATACCTTTGCTGCTCAGGACGGTCATTGTCATTGCGGTCGTTGCGTTGATTTCTTTCATTGCGTGGCCGCAAATTGAGATGAAATGGTTCATGTGCAGCACCCCCACGACCCATACCACGTCCCCTTCCTAGACCACGATCGTCACCACCTTTAGCTGGTCCAACGGGTGGACGAATTGCATTAGCAGCACGAGCCCTTCGTGCAGCAGCTTCCTCATCGGTCTCATCAAGTGGAGCGCCATCTTGAGCTTGTGGTCGTAGTTGTCGTACAATATCATTAACTATGTTGGTGTGAAGTACGGCAAGTTGCTGATTCACATCAATTTGGAGATTTTGGATAGATTTATTTAGTTCTTCCCTTAATTGGTCATTTCCTGTGCGGAACTCTCGGCGTAATGTGTCCAACAAGGCACAATATTCCGTCCAGGTTACTGGGGCTTCAGGATCACGCTCATCATTCTCCACATTGTCTCCTTGACCTGACATGGTTAGTTATGCAAACAGCAAGAGAAATACAATATGATGAGTGGGAAATTCTCTCAATCTCACATATCCTTACCAACGATGTTCTCACTCACCCTTTGCTGATTGATGGAGGAGCTCACACTTAAGTGGTGAGGAAACACGAAGTGAGGTTAAGCGAACTCACAGCTGAGATTAAAGAAAACACTTAAATCTTGTTTGCAACAACGAAGTAGGGAATGTGTATGTCCTACACAATCTGTATTCTTGATGTTGTTTCAATAAGTAAATATCTAACCAAGAACACAATGTCTAGTTGCCAAGAACACAATGTCTAGTTGCGGAAAACAAGATTTAAGTGATAAATATAGCAACTCACAAACAAGGATGATGGAACCAATTGCAATCAAAAGAGTGAGCTAGAACAAAATATGATGATAGCACAAACAGCTCAATTGCAATGGTTATGGAAAGACGCTAGCTAACTGCAATAGATGCAGAAGGGCGCAAGATTGCACATCAAGAATGCGTTTCTCACAGCGGTGCAATAGATTTCAGCAACTTTTCTTTACCTTATCATTTTCTTTTCTTTTCTTTTTTTTTTTTGCTTTTGCTCTCTTTCTTTTGAATAGCGGTGCTACTGATTTTTAGCAAAGATTCACAACTTTTCCTTTGATTTATTGCAACCGTGTGATAAAAACATGTGAGTGTAGCCCTATGCAACGGAATAGCTAGTCTTGATAGGTGCAAAGTTTTCGCAAAGGAAAGATGGGCTATCAAAACAGATTTAAAAATTTTTGCAACTCTGTAGCAGTCAGATTCAAACAGATGTTCGACCCCCTTTTAGGCCGAATCAAAAAAACTTGTCTCTACCAAAGTTGTAGAGAATTTCATAAGCTTTCCCGAAAGCCCGAGAACGCAAAAATCCGAGCTCGTATGTGGAAGTTATGGCCAAAATAGTGGACTGGACAGATTGGATCTAGAAGTGACGCAAAGGAAGATGAATAGTTTCAGCAACAAGAACACGACTCTATGGATAAAAACTTAGTAAAACGCACAAAAACAATAGATTGGAGACTATGGTACAATATTTTTGTGAGGCAAGTTTTCAGATTAGGTTGAAAAACTTAAATCCAAACTAGGTAAATATTTTTGTGTGGCTCTTTTTTGGATATGGCTGAAAAGTAAATCTAGAACTAGGGGATAAAGATCCTACCGTGACAACCGGAGCTCTGATTACCAAATGATACGAGGGGTACCCGACCTTTACGGCGTAGGATCGAAGATACTCGTGAAACCTGACAAATCTTGTGCGGCCAACCGTTGCAAGCGCAACAACTTGCAGCACCGAGTTCGCCCAACCTCACGTTGTCCACTCAACCAAGTCAAGCGAATTACAATCCTCGCTGCAATCATAAAGAGCTTGCAAGAACAGCTGGAAGGAATGCACAATCTCAAATAAATGAGGGAAGTGGAGAGAAAGCCCAAAAGTGTGATGCATAAGCCCCAGGTCGCAGCACAAAGATCAAGGACCCAACATAATGGTGGCGCAGCACCAATGCATAGAAAAGTAATTTCTAGACAGTTTCTGGACGCCATAAGTTTTTTACGATATCTCCGCGCTCAGAAGGAATTTAAGGGTGAGGTTGGATCCATTGAAAAGCTGAGCTCGCTATCTTTCCAGGCTGTGATCGAATACCTCAAACGAACTCCATTTCCATCCTCTATGCTCGTTTTTCTCCAGACTAGTCATTGGAGGCCGAACTGGGCTCTTCTGCGTTCACATCTTGCATGTTGTCTTGTCCATGCTTCTCTTAGTCTTCTCTAAGGTGTTCACACCTCCTCACATTGTCTTCATACCTGAGAATAATCAAATTACTTGAATTAGGTAGCAGCTGACTCTCACAAGTAATATGATTCTTACTAAGGAGCAAGTTCACCTGCTGATTGATTTGTTTAGCTCGGGCACGTGTTATTGGTCCTTGGAAATGATTTGGAGTCTCTTGAACAACAGTACGGGAAGCAGATGGTGATGGCGTTACGTTGCCCGTATCAAAACCTCTCACTCATCTCCTCATACACCTTAGTCATGTCCCCATCAATTTCATCACATCGAACATAAGAAAATTGGGATCTAGCAAGCAGAGCATCAGTAAAATTACTCACTTTGTTTTTTAGGTTCAGATTGTTTTATCTTCAAGTATGTGCAGTCATCATTAGGAGAAGCTGAGTGAAAACTAAAATACTTACCTAGGCTGACTGGGTCCTTAGGTGTAGCATGATCTCTACAGCCCTCAACAGAGCTGACTGGATCGTTAAGTATAGCGGACATCATATGTGCAGTAGGATCAGGACACACAATAGAGGGATCAATCAGACTAGCAGGAATTTCACTAGGTGATAACAACAGGGGTCCCGATCTTTCGATGAGAGGGATAACTATCGATTGGTGGAGGAATCGACGTTGACAGCCCGACTACAACCGTCCAGGACGTTGCGCCTTAGCTTAATCGATACACCAACTCAGAGGGTTATTGATCTCATGGCCTTGCGATCAACCTGACCACGAAGGTCTTTGTTCCTGCAAGCAATCGAAGAACGAGCAAGAACAAGATAAACGCAATCTGAAATTGCAAATATGAATTAGGCACAAACGAGTAGGTGGTCCGAAGACGAGTAATACAGGCGGTCTAACCGACACCCGTGATTACAAGAAAAGTAGCAAAGGCTAAACTTAAATCTAACAAAACCCGAATCTAAACGATGACGGCTACTGAATTTATAAGAGGGAGATGGCTAGGAGGGATGTGCTGGACGTCCTAGGGTTTTCCTAGGGCGTCCACCACGTGGGCTTGGGCCCGATGTGCTTACAAGGCCCAGTTTGGCCCAACTGGATGACGCAGCACCTTGTTTTGATGATTCCCAAAGCTCCAGGAGGAATTTTGCAATGAGACAAGATCCATTGGAAAGCTTATCTCCTAAGCTTTCCGTGAAGTGGTAGAACGTCGAAAACGGACTTCGTATGTGGCCTGGGCGCCCGTTTGAAGTTGTCTTCTTGCAGACGGCCGAACTGGACTCGTGGCCAAATTGGGCTTTCTCTTGGGCCAGCCTTGGAGCGACGTGACTTGTATGACCTGAGGGAATGGACGAGGTGGAGATACGCCTTTCTTGAATACGCCGTCAAGCATGGGAGGCGGCCAAGGTGGTGGCCGAACTGATGAAGGTGATAGCGCCATGTCCAAAAGTCGAGGAGGGCAACTGTGTGATCGACCTGGCCAAGGTGGAGGTCGATGAAGTAACATTGATGGAGCCACCATATTAGACGTAGACGAAGTAGAAGATGCCGTGAACTGTCGCAAACTTGTCGTAGATGTAGTGAAAGATGCCGACATAGCCGAAGTAATTGCAGCAACACTTGGTAATGACCATATGTATGTGGTGTTGGTTCTATCTATGATGAGCATGGTCTCATCACTAGGAATGGAAGGAACAATAGCAAGAGCATTCCTAACCTCCTCTAGTTCACACAACAAGCTAGCATGTCGCCCCCTAAGCAACTCAAGCTCAAACATCACACTATCATGAGTGGTCCTTAGTTTGTTCATCTCATCCACAAGCTTGTCACACTTCTTCCAACCATCGGAATCAATAGGCATGGGAGGAATGTGAGATTTTAAAGCATCAAGCTTACTAGTCAAGTAGTCTACTTCCTCCTCTAACTCCTTGCACCGAGATCTAGACTTAGCATGAGAGCGACCCAACTTGCAACAGGCCTCATAGAGTTCGTCGTAGGTCGGTACCTCATTGTTGGAGTTGGTGTAGAGGTCAGAGTCGCTCACGCTGTTCTCATCAGCCATGAAGCACAACCCGGCGTAGTCATTATCGTCGTCGTTCGGCTTGCTCAGATCATCCTCGCCGCCATCACTGCAAGTCTCCTCAGAGTCAGAGATGTTGACGTCATCCAGAGCCGCCAGGACCTTCTGGAACAGCTTTCACCCCTTAGAGAACTTGCAGTCCTTGTCGATGACGGGTCTTGTTGTTGCGATTCTTGTTGGTAAAGGCATTTTGCTTGGGGCCGTTATAGTCATTCTTGCCCTTCTCCAACTTGGGGTGGTTTGCCCGAATATGGTTGGGGCCATCACACTTGTAGCACTTGATCAGCCCTCTCTTTCTTTCTCTCTATCTCTTGTATCAGTGGCTAAACTGGCGGCCAAGCAATGCAAGTTGTTCCTAAAAAACAATCCATCTATTCATCGGACAAACCACAAAGAGCAGCAAGAGAGAAACTAGAACCAAAGTCTAAAGCACTAGAGGAACAACGCAAAGAAGGGTTGGTGACAAGGGCTATCGGGTGAAGACCAGGACCGGGCTTGCAAGAAAGATGCTCAAGTTCGTAGGTCTTGAGATTGAAATAGAGCCCATCCAAAGTTAGAGTAGTGAGATCCGCAGCTTGCCGTATCGTGGTCACCTTCACACCCGAAATTTTGAAATCCAAGGAAGACAGGAAGTGGCGAGCATTCTCCAAGTTGGTATAGGTAGTACCCACCGCTTAGAAGTTGCTAAGGATCTTGGTGAACAAACTGAAATAAGAATCTAGCAATTCACCAGCCATCTGGACAAAGCGGTTGTCCTCACGCTTTTACTGGTCTTGTCTCACCACCTTGATTTGGTCTGTCCCCTCATGGTAGGCAATGAGGGTAGTCCAAGTCTGGTGTGCGGACTCGATATGAACCCCCGCTCATATTCATTCTGACTTAGCCCTTGAATAATCAAGTTTCGGGCCTTAGCATTCATCTCAACACCAGGTTGGTTGATGATGGTAACGTCATCATCATCTGGCACAACAAAGGGATTCTTGACCTTGAGCCAAATATGGTACCCCTGTGCCATGATGTACAACTCTATCCTAGCATTCCAAAACGGAAAATCCACACCAGAGAAAAACTGGAGGCTTGGTGGAGTACTTGTCATCCGTCATAGATCAAGAATGAACAGAGAAGGCTCAAAGATTGGTGAAGATCGAAAAAGAGTTCAACCTTGCTCTGATACCAGTTGAAAGCACGGCTACGGTGACAAGAGGGAGGGCGAATGGGAGAAGAATTTCTTCGAACTGGTGCTCCTCAAACCCACCACCCTACTCAAAACCTATCAAACAGCTGTGTGTACCCAAGGCTCACAGATAAAACCAAAAAGATATGTCGAGAGTTTTAGTCACAATCCTGACTGTTTGAATGTTCAAACAAAAGCAATCATGTCCACAAGTGGTCAAGCAAAAGACAAGCAAACCAACAACTAAAGGTCCTTTTGAAAAGGCAAAACAGGATTCCTCCAGAAAATTATCCCCCAATCACAGGGGTGGTTGCAGCCTTTCTGAGTTTCCAAAAATTATGGAAATTTTTCTCCCTATGCATTGATGACTCATGCAGCTACACCCGAAAATCAGATTAAAACTCCTTGTGGAAAAATTAGAAAAAACGTGAAACAAGAAATGTTTGGAACTCGCACATAGAAAGTTTAGGGCTTGGTATTCACCTCTCCCAAACGAAGAATCCAGACGATTCCAGAATGTTTCCACAGGTAGATATGGAAGTCACTGACCTTCTCCCACTGGAATCACTCAAAAAGGATTTTTCTTGATTTTTCTAAAACTCCTAAACTGTAAGCTGCGCGAGAGAAAGTTTCTGGATAGAGTTGCAACTAGTTGAAAACTTGATCTCTAGCCTCTCCTAGGTTGCAAAAGGGTCTTAAATCTTATGTGCAACCTTTAGGCATCATGGATCAGCAGCAAATAGGAAGAGGTGAGGCAAATAAACTAGTTGCAACAAGAAACACAAAAGAATCAAGATCAGACACAAGAACTAGACAAGAACAAAGCCATTGTTTTGTGGAACTAGTTTCTATTTGACAGGGATTGACTAATGCCTTCCCCGGGCAGCTTCATGATAGAAATCATATATGTATGCAGGTGCCCGAGGTGATAGCTGTTCGTCATCTCCGGTAACTTACCTAGACAATGAAGGTCACTTTAGGAACCGTGTTCGCGTAGATACCCTGGACGGTCGGGCTCACACTAGGCACCGACGCGCCAGACGAAGGAGCTGTCCGGAACGGTTGCTTGGGCTGCACGTCGAAGGGCGTGCGGGCCTGATCCAGTGACAAAGCAAGTTTTGAAGATCGCAGGAGCTAACCGATTTGGAGAGATTTAAGGCGTTTACCTATAGTATAAATACTCCTGTAATCTATATAGGGAGGAGGGAACAATCTGGCAGGCTGTAGACCGCGCATTGTAATCTGTTCAAACCCAAATCTAAAGTACTGGACATAGGGCTATTATCCCCGATCCTGGAAGGCCTGAACCAGGATAAAAGTCTATGTGCTTCTTCTTCACAACTCTTCACGCCAAGATCTCTTCGACATCTCGAAAGTCCCATGACACGGGCATAATACAAGATCATCAAGACTCCAAATCAATTCATGAACCAAAAATCTGTGCGAAGCAAATTGATCAACAGATGAATTCGCTCCTTACGAAGAACTATTTTACTCGTGCGAATCAACTGATACCTAATGGAAGTATTTTAACTATTCTCAGGTATAAAAACAATGCAAGGAGGTGTGAACACCTGCGAGAAGATGAAGAGAATGGAAAACAAGTCAACAAGCAAGGTGTGAAATCAAATGGACTCAACTCGGCCTCCATTGACCCACCTGAAATCAAATGCGCATAGATGATGCATTCGGACTCTGTTTGGGGTGTTTGACCCACCTGAAATCAAACGCACATAGCATGGAAAGGTTGCGAAAATCCATCTTGAGCGCAGAGACATCGACAAAACATTATGGTGACCAGATCCTGTCCAATTCCCACCTAGCCCAACTCTTCATTAGCTGTGCCACACTTAATGCGACAGCTGGTCCATGTAATGCACGAATTTACCAGCAAAACCTCTCAGCTTCCTTACCTCTCCTATATATATAGGAGGCAACCCCCTTGTGTGAGACTTAGACCATTTTGAAACTAAAACAAATATGCTATATGCATGTTCTTGGTGTTTCATGCCACCGGCTGAAATCAACCTGAGATTGTGCATTCCTTCCCGTTGTTCTTGGAAACTCCTTTGTGATGCAGCGAGGATTGTAATCCGTTTGACTTGGTTGAGTGGACAACATAAGGTTGGGCGAACTCGACGCTGCAGGTTGTTGCGCTTGCAACGGTTGGCCGCACAAGATTCGTCAAGTTTCGCGAGTATCTTCGATCCTACGCTGTGAAGGTTGGGCATCCTCTCGTATCATTTGGTATCAGAGCTTCGGTTGACACGATAGGATCTTTATCCCCTAGTTCTAGATTTACTTTTCAGCCATATCCAGAAAAAGAGCGACACAAAAATATTTTCCTAGTTTAGATTTGTGTTTTTCTACCTAATCTGAAAACTTGCCTCACTAAAATATTGAACCTTAGTCTCCAATCTGTTGTTCTTGTGCATTTTGTTATGTTTTTATCCATAGAATCGTGTTCTTGTTGCTGAAACTGTTTATCTTCCTTCGCGTCACTTTTAGATCCAATCTGTCCAATCCATTGTTTTGGCCATAACTCCCACATACGAGCATGGATTTTCGCGTTCTTGGACTTTCTGGAAAGTTTATGAAATGCTCTACAATTTTCATATAGATAACTTATTCTGATTCGGTTTAAAAAGTGGTCGAATTTAGGTTTAAATCTGACTGCTACAGAGTTGTGAAAATTTTCAAATCTGTTTCGATAGCCGATCTTTCCTTTGCGAAAACTTTGCACCTATCAAGACTAGCTATTCCGTTGCATAGGACTGCACTCATTTGTTTTTATCACGCGGTTGCTAGAATTCAAAAGAAAAGTTTGTCAAAATCAGTAGCACATCCAACTATATCATCTAAGCAAAAGAGTAAAAAAAGAGTAAAAAAAAAGAGAGAGAGAGAGGAAGAAAAGAAAAGCTTTGTGGCTGCTTGCTAGTTGTATGAAAAGAAAAGAAGAAGAAAAGTTTCTGAAAATTATTTGCACCGATTTGAGAATCATTCTTGTTGTGCAATCTTGTGCCCTAGTTCATTGTTTGCAGGTAGCTAGCGTCTTTCCATAACCATTGCAATTGGTTCCATCATCCTTGTGTGTGAGTTGCTGTATTCATCACTTAAATCTTGTTTTCAGCAACTAGACATTGTGTTCTTGGTTGGATATTTACTTATTGAAACAACATCAAGAATACAGATTGTGTAGGTCATACATATTCCCTACGAAGATCCACATATAATCTGTTGTGTGCTTTAATCTTAGCTGTGAGTTCGCTTAATCTCACCTTATCTTGCCTCACCAATCAAGTGCCAACTTCTCTATCAATCAGCAAAGGGTAAGTAATAATTTCAGTGGTAAGGATAAGTGAGGATGAGTGATTTTACATATATTCCACATATGCTTGCTTTTTTGGTTTCGTGTTTGCATTGATCATGGCAGGTTCCGAACATATTGGTCTTCCATTCTATGAAAGCGATGATCCTGAAAAATACATCGAGTGGGAACAGCGAATGGAGCTAAAGAAGTCTTGCGAGCTACTATGCAGTTTGAGGACTTTGCTTATTGTTGGTGGAAACAACTTTTGGGAAAGAACCTCATTACATCTTGGTCGATTTTGAAGAGGATCATGAGAAGAGAATTTGTACCACCATACTATGAGCAATAGTTACTTCACCACTTGGCAAGCATCAAACAAGGATGCATGTGTGTCCTTGATTATTTCAGCAAATTGAGTCGTGCACTGCGACGTGCCGGCATCACAACTTTATTCAAGTAGAAGGCATACTTTATAGATGGCTTGGATCATAAGATCGCTACTACACTTCGACGTAATTATTTTAAAAGCATGCTTGATCTTGTGGATTGTGCAATTGAAGAGGAGAGCAGAATTAATGAGCACGGCGAATCTGAATTTCAGCAAAATGTACCGATTCATGAGAAGGTGTCGTTTCCTTCAATGGAAATGATGGATGGTGTCGTTTCTTCGATATCCATAGAAAAAGAAAAGATCTTGGTTGTTGGCAATTGTGCCAATGCTGGCCCATGATCCTTAAAGATATATCAAAACCCTTGTGGCAATGAGAACCACATATCTGATATGAGTAAGTGTGACAAAACAAGTGAGTTATGTGTTTCCACTAAATATGAGGATGAGAGCTCACAATATCAGATTTTGAGAGAAATACCACAAGTAAGGTGGGAAGTAGTTGATAACAACTGTGAGGATATTTCTGAAGCAAACACACTAATTTCTACTTCTAGTGTTGTCTCTTTTCATGTGCAATAGGAAAAGCAAAAAGAGTTGAACAATAAACGACATACACCAATTCACACGAAAGATGAGGAGATTGCCATGGTTGGAGATGTAATACTTGTTGTTCCATGGTTAGAACCTACAACACATAGGGAGAACAATAAAGGTAACAAAAACGATGTTGAGCTGAAAATTCAATAAGAGCAGGTCAATTCTGAGAACACTCATGTGCAACTGCAAATTCCGCATTTTGATTTTAGTTTGCTTAACTTACATAATGTGGAATTTAATAGAAGGATAGGTCCCGATCTTTCGATGAGAGGGGGTGGATTCAATTTGGGGGGAGAAGACGTTGGCGATCCGACTACACCGTCCCCAGACGATGCTCCTTAGCAACCGTTACACCAACTCCCGAAGTTGTTATTGATCTTGCTGGCACATGATCAACCTGACCACGAAGGCCTTTGTAGGGAGCAAGCAATCAAAGAACACGCAAGAACAAAATGAACAAGCAACTGAAATTGGAATTGAAATCACGAGTTCAATCTGAATCACAAACGAGTGGGGTTTCGAAGACAAGTAATTCGGGCGGTTTAGTCAAAACGCGCGATTACAGAAAATAGCAACTGCTATCTTTGATCTAAACAAAACCCAAAATCTCTAATGGTGGCGGCTGGCTGTTTATAATGTGGAGGAGGCGTCCAGGAACCCTAGGGCGCGGCCTTAAGTGGGCTCCCCTTGTTACAAGGCCAAAGGCCCATTTTAGCTCGGGCTGGAAAAGTGACACCAGTTGTTTTGATGATTCCCATCGACTCAGAAGGAGTTTAGGGGTGATTTCATATCCGTTGGAAAGTAGACTTGATAAACTTTCCGTGAAGTACAAGAACCCCCCAAACGGAGTCTGGACGCAGTCAGTGCAGCTGAAACAAGTTAGCCCTGTTCTAGAGTCGAATCTGCACCCAACTCGTGCACTTCTCTTCTATACTTCAGCTTGCTTGGTTCTTCGCCTTGGTTTCTGAGGAGAAGGGCAACATCACAAGAACTAAATAGCATTCCATCCATTAAAATATTTGTATGCAACCTGAGGAACGCATTCACCTGGTAATTGGCGTGCGCGAGCTCGAGTAATCGGTCCTTGTATTACAATAGCGGGTTCGAATTGATGTGTTGGTGATGTATTTGTAGGTGTGGCTATATCCATGGAAGTGATGTGCACATCAGAATTGGTTAACCATCAAGAATTTCTTACTCGAATATGCTATGATGATCCTTTGTGTTATATTATGTTTGATGAATCTGTTGAGCTAAGTTCTGTGAGTAAGAAAGTTGCTGAATTTGCTTCACTAACTAGTTTTCACACATATGCTTACAAGTTTAATTTAATTAGCGAATATGGTATGGATAACAAGTTCCTTGTTCGTAGAATTTGCATTACATGCAGAAAGCTTCCTGATGTTAGAATGCATGATTTTGATAAAACTTACATTCATCATGTGGATATGGGAACAATTGAAGATAATTCTTGTTTGGAAAGAAACTTGTAACTCTCTGGCTTACGTGATATATTTGAATTGTTTGTTAGAAATCAGAGTAGCACAATTGAAGCGTGGAACCCCGTATGTAATTTGACAAGATGCTTAGAAAAGACGGGGACGACATTTTCTAATGGGAAGGGGAATGATGTGAATAAACGCTTTGCAATGCACCCATGCCATTATGTTGCAAAATATATTGTGCTAATGGAGAGAAGTGTCAAAACAGATGATGAATACATATACCATACATATACGTTGTTCTCTCTGTTTTGTTTACTTTCATCTTATCAAAGGCCGTGAACGACTTATGTTGAAGAAGGGGAGGATGATACGGGCATAATACCAAGATCGTCATTTTTATCATGTGTTGTTGGTCAAGACTCGAAATCAATTCATCAACCAAAAATCCATGCGAAGCAAATTAATCAACAGGTGAATTCGCTCCTTACGAAGAACTATTTTACTCGTGAGAATCAACTGCTACCTAATGGAAGTATTTTAACTATTCTCGGGTATGAAAATAATGCAAGGAGGGGTGAACACTTACGAGAAGATGAAGAGAAGGGAAAACAAGTCAACTAGCAAGGTGTGAAATCAAATGGACTCAACTCGGCCTCCAATGACCCACCTGAAGCAAACGCAGATGATGCATTCGGACTCCGTTTGGGGTGTTTGATCATAGCATGGAAACCTTGTTTCGCAAGATTTCCAACGGATCCAACCTAATCCTCAAATTCATCCTGAGCGCGGAGATATCGACAAAACATTATAGCGACCAGATCTTGTCCAATTCCCACTTAGCCAAACTCTTCGTGTGCTGTGCCACACTTAGTGGGATAGCTGGTCCATGTAATGCATGAATTTACCAGCAAAACCTCTCAGCTTCCACGCCTCTCTTATATATGGGAGGCAACCCCCTTACGTGAGACTTAGACCATTTTGAAACTGAAACAAATTTGCTATATGCATGTTCTTGGTGTTTCATGCCACCGGCTGAAATCAACCTGAGATTGTGCATTCCTTCCCGTTGAGCAAACTCCTTTGTGATTGCAACGAGGATTGTAATCCGCTTGACTTGATTGAGTGAACAATGTGAGGTTGGGCGAACTCGGTGCTGCAGGTTGTTGCGCTTGCAACGGTTGGCAGTACAAGATTCGTCAAGTTTTGCGAGTATCTTCGATCCTACGCCGTGAAGGTCGGGCATCCCCTCGTATCATCCCATCGTGGCAGAAATGGGGCCTTCCGATCCATCGTCCAAGAAATAAGCTCGGCAGGGAGCCTTGTTCCCGATCGTCGACAACTAGCGTCATCCATGGGGATACGCAAATTCCTTTGCAGTTGAAATCCTCTGAGATGTCGTACTCTAGCGACACCCATAGCTTGTGAGACTTCGACGAAGTCAACGGCCACGAAGAACGCAACCTAGAATACGTTCCCGAGCCGATCCTTGAGCCATACCGAGGAACTCCGAGAGGAGAAACCCCCACAGGGGATGGTGAAGACGGCTACAGACTCGATATCCCTGTGTGGGATGCAATGTTTGTCGAAGAAACCACGTCACGTGGGGATACCATGTTGACACCCTCAAGACCTGCTGGTACCTGCGATGTCAACATGGCAACCGTGGAAATCGAGGAAGTGCACAAGGAAGGACATGACTCGGACGAGGACCGTAGGCACCAGGAAAACGAGGCCCGACGTCACTTAGATGAGGCCATGAATGAGACCTTGGCCCAGATAAGGTGCCAAGGTTAGAAGGGTATGCGTTATTGGCCTAGGCCACCCCCTCCCCCCGGTGTGGATCTC
This sequence comes from Olyra latifolia, assembly GCA_036346145.1. NCBI lineage: Eukaryota > Viridiplantae > Streptophyta > Magnoliopsida > Poales > Poaceae > Olyra > Olyra latifolia. Next base: position 46,083,500 of record CM070523.1, on the reverse strand, counting down.
GTCGATCTTCACACTGGACTCCAGCAAGGGATCGAGAGGACTCGAGGTACTCGGACGATCCAATCTTGGAAAGCCGAAAACGCTTGAAAGCTCTGGCAACCGTTGTTCGGCAATTTAAGGATAGCCTGGGCGACGAAGATCTGCGGGATTCGACCATGCCAAGTCTAGCAACTCCCAACGTAGCCGGAGCGATCCAAGATGCTGTAGCGCGAGCAACCAAGGGCGCGGTACCCCTTCTAGGGAGGTTCACCGGTGCCTGGATGACCACGGTGAATCCCGAAGGAATGCCCGGGAAAGCTTAAACTCTGACGAACGGGGCGGGATGTCGAGATAGGAATACCGTAACGCCATCACTTCAGTAGGGTCTTCTCGCCTAAATCGCTCCAATGTATTCTCGCGCCTCGGTCTACACCGAGTCGGCTGCCCTGAGACTACTAGGTCGAGCAGGACCATCATCTTGCGTGTGCTCAAGCCTTAGGAGAACGCCGTGCAACCCCGGCTTATGGCTGCAAGGCCTTTTCTGACTCTCTTCGGACGGTTGTTCGGCCAACCAAATTCAAGCCTAGGCATGTGGAGAGGTTCAACGGGACTCAAAACCCTGAGGAATCCCTCTCAGTCTATGCCACCGCCATCTTGGCCGCTGGCGGCGACGATGCCATCATGGCCAACTACCTGTCCACGGTGTTGGAAGGACCTGCCCGGACATGGCTGTTCAATCAGCGTGAGGGGTCTATCCACAACTGGGAGCAACTCTGTGACGCCATACGAAGCAACTTCCAGAGCTGCTATGACTGACTGGGCAGAGAAGATGAGTTGAACAGGCTGGTGTAGATGGACGGAGAGTCTCTCCGTCAGTTTGTCCAACGATTCATCAATATACAAAATACCATCCCCAATGTCTCGGATGACGCAGTGCTTCGCGTGCTCAAGCAGGGAGTGAGAGATGTCCGATTCACCCAAGACTTGTAGATCAACGCACATCTTAATGTGAATGAACTCCTGCGGGTGGCCGACCGCTATGCGAATGCTGCCGAGGCTATGAGCTGGAAGCAGATGCTTGATCAAGGCAAAATCTCCCCTCAACCCGGCGTGGAGTCCAAGTGGAAAAAGAAGTTTGCCTCCATGGACAAAAAGAACAAGAAGAAGAAGGCCGATCCTCCGAATGTAGCGGCGGTAGATTGGGAGTCTACGCCAGGGTCTGATCGAAAGAAGAAGAATTACCCGGACAAGAGCAAGGGTCGAGTTCCCCAACATCTTGACAACAAACTGGGGAAAGGCCGAAAAGTGAGAAGTTCTGCCTACTCCACCAAGTCCATGGGCATGATCTACGCTATTGCCGCACTAGGTTGGGTCGCATGGACGACTTGTATAGCGGCAGGGGACCTATGCCCACTCTGCTCGAAGAGGACGAAGCAAGCAAGGGCAAGCACCCAGCTCAGGATGATGATGCCTTGGATGACTACGCCGAAGTCGAGCACCTCGTCTCCGTCATATTCGGGGCTCGTCAGCCTATTCCTCTCACCCACGACCTCAAGGACGTAGCCAGAGAGGTCCACCACAATGAATCAGGCAAACCTCAACTCGAACAACTCAGGTGGACGGAGCAGTCCCTGGCCTTCTCCAAGGATGACTATCCTCCTGGAATGAAGAAGCTGCAAAGACTCCTAATCATAGTCTCCCCCACTATCAGCAATTCGACGGTAGGGAGAGTTCTAATCAACGGAGGAAGTTCCCTAGACCTTATCTCCGCCCACATGCTGGATGAGATGCAGATTCCTCGCGCCAAGGTCAAGAGCATTGTGATCCCTTTCCACAGGATTGTTCTTGGACAATCGATCAAACCTTTAGGTCAGATCATGTTGCCCGTGACCTTCGGTGAGCTGGCCAACTTCCGAACCAAGTTGATCACCTTAGATGTGGTCGACATACCCTCGCCCTACAATGCGATCTTGGGCCAACCGGCTCTGGCCAAATTCATGGCCGCTACGCACTACGCTTATCAGTGCATAAAAATATCAGTCCCCAAAGGGGTAATCACGGTTAAGGGAAGCCATAAGACAGCACTAAACTGTGATGAATGCGCTCTGTCACTTACCGGGGAGTTCCCCTAGCGCAACCTAAAACAAGAACCAAAGAAGTCCTTCCGGTTCAAAGTTGCCCTCTAGCTTAGCGGAGAAGCCAAGACGGTGCCCCTCTTCGAGGGGGACCCGACTAAGGTGGTGCATTTGGGGACCTCCTTGGACTCCAAATAGGAACGCGAGCTCATTACCTTCCTTCGGGCACATGCGGACGTGTTTGCTTGGGAGCCATCCGATATGCCCGAGGTCCCGAGAGAGGTAATTGAGCATAGGCTAGGTGTTTACCCCAACAAGAAGCCCGTCTATCAAAAGCTTTGCCGGTTCTCCAACTTCAAGCTAGGCATCATCCAAGAAGAGCTAGACAAGCTCCTCACGGCCGAATTCATCCGAGAGGTGGTGCACACTGAGTGGCTAGCCAATCCTGTGATCATCAAGAAGAAAGAAGGAAAGTGGTGTACGTGTGTCAATCACACTGGCCTAAGCGTGGCTTGTCAAAAGGATAATTTCCCGCTGCCTCGCAAAACTCAATTGTTCAACACGACGACGGAGTCTAAACTCATGAGTTTTTTCGATGCTTACTCCGGCTATCACCAGATAAGCATCATCCCTGAGGATCAGGAGAAGACTGCCTTCATCACCCTGTTTGGCACTTTCTGCTACATGACCATGTCTTTCGGTCTCAGGAATGTCGGAAACACGTTTCAGCGCCTGATGCAGAAAACATTTCCCGACCAGATCGGACGAAAACTGGAGGTGTACGTGGAAGGAAGACTTCAACCATGTACGTGACCTTGAGGAAACCTTCTGTAACTTGAATAAGGATCGAATAAAACTCAACCCGTAGATGTGCACCTTCAATGTACGCTCGGGTAAGCTACTCGGTTACATGATTGGTTCCTTGGGCATCAGCACTAACCCAGAGAAAATAGAAGCCATCGAGAATCTGTGGCCACCCTTTAACGTGAAGGAAGTACAGCCCCTGACCGGTCTAATGGCGGCTTTAAGTCATTTTATTTCCTACTTAGGTGAGCGATGGCTCCCCTTCTTCAAGGCCTTGCGCAAACACGACGGCTTCGAATGAGCAGAGGAGGCTAACATATCCTTTGAGGAGCTTAAGCGATACCCGTCCAACCCACCGGTCCTGATGACGCCTAGATCTGGCGAATGGTTACCACTATATCTAGCAGCTACCCCCCGGGTCGTCAGCGCAGACTTGACCGTACAAAGGGAAGGCGCGCAGCGACCAGTCTACTATGTGAGCGATGCACTTCATGGACCGACTGAAGGAGCGTTACCCAATGGCCCAGAAGCTCTTGTACGCCTTGCTCATGTCCTCTAGGAAACTAAAACACTACTTTCAGGCACATCAGATCATAGTCCCCACCACTTTCCCGCTAGCAGACATCCTGAGAAATCAGGAGACCACGTGCCAGGTAGCCAAATGGAGGTTAAAATTGATGGAATCGATATCCAATTCATTGCCTGTACAGTTATCAAGTCTCAAATCCTGGCAGATTTCCTGGTTGAGTGGACCAACCTGGACATGTCTTGCCCGGATGGTGAGAAGCGGCTAGAAGACAAGTGGACTATGTACTTCGATGGCGCACGTGCCTTCGAATGCTTGAGGGCTAGAGTTGTGCTCATTTCCCACACCGGAGAGCGGCTCCAGTACGTGATATCTTTACACTTCCCGGCGACCGACAACGCCGTGGAGTATGAGGCCCTGTTGGCTGGACTCCGAGCATGCAAATTGCTCAGCGTCCAGTGACTAACGATGAAAGGGGATTCGCAGCTAGTCTTCAATAGGTAAATAAGGTGTTTTAGTGTTTTGGTGAGTCAATGGCGCTTTACCTGTTTGAAGTAAGGAAGTTGGAGAAGTACTTCAGGAACTTCGAGGTTCTCTTCGTTCGTAGGAAGGACAATGCCCTGGCCAACCAACTATCCAAAGTTTGATCCTCAGAGCTGTCCACCCTGGCAGGGGTGCTCACTGAGCACATATATAAGCCCGTCATAATGTCTCCGGACGAGGCAATAGGGTCGAGCAGTGATGTCTTCGTCCTTGAGTAGGGAGCCGACTAGACGACGCCATTTGTCCAGTATCTGGCTCATGGGACACTGCTCGAGGACAAAGCCGAGCGATCCTAGCTGATAAGACAAGCCTCCATGTATAGATTGGTGGAGGGGGTTATTTACCGCAAGGGTGCGCTAGGAGTCCTCTCCAAGTGCATTTCCCAGGAGCATGACATATATCTTCTGAAGGACCTTCATGATGGGCTCTGCGGGGCATACTCGTCCTACCAAACGTTGGTAGGAAAGGATTTCCGGATGGGCTACTACTGGCCCACGGCATTAACAGATTCCCGGGAAATCATGACCAAATGCAATTCTTGTCAACTTCATGCCCGAAAAAGTCATCAACCCGCCCATGCCCTAAATTAGACTATACCCCTCTCCAGTCTGTTCTCATCATGGGGGATCGACATCCTTGGGTCCTTTCCCCCGTGGTCAAAAGGGCTGCAAATACGTGGTCGCGGCCATCGACACATTCACCAAAATGTATAGAAGCAGAACCTGTGTTAGCTATCATGGCTTAGGCTGCCAAAAAGTTCTTCCGCGGCAATGTGGTTACCAGGTTCCCCACCAGTTGATCACAGACAATGGGACTCAGTTCACCAGTGAATTGTTCCAAGAGTACTGCGAGGAGATCAGAACTACGGTTTGCTTCGCCTCTGTAGCTCATCTGCAGAGCATTGGAGCGGCCAAGAGGGCCAACAAACAGATAGCCCAGGGCAATAAGAAAAGGGTCATCGACGACCTAACCCGGGCAGGACAGTCATGGGTCAACGAGCTCCCCTCCGTCCTCTGGTCCGTTCGCACCATGAGCAGCAGGGCAACAGGCGAAACTCCCTTTCAACTGGTGTACGGTGTAGAGGCCATGCTGCCCACGGGGATCACACTGGCCTCCTTGACAGTCGATTTAGTCGAGGATACAGACCAAGGGCTAGAGCAAGCCTTGACTTAGAACTCTTAGAAGGTCAGCGCGAGCAAGCACTAATTCACTCTGCAGCCTACCTACAGGCTTTGCGCAGGCACACGGCTAAGAGGATCCGACCGAGGGAACTTCACATTGGCGATCTGGTCTTACGACGGATTTAGGACCTCTCCAAGGCCAACAAGTTAACACCTCGCTAGGAGGGCCCGTTTATGGTCGTCGCATTAACACGCCCGGGGGCTGTGTGCTTGGCCATCGAGGATGGAAGAGTTTTGACCAGCACGTGGAATATCGACATACTGCACAAGTTCCATGTCTAGGTTTCCTGGTATGTGTTATGTCGTTTAAGCACTTGTTTTCGTGCTAAAACCCATTCCACGGGCAGCTTAGCTTTATTGACCCAAACTTTTGAATGTCTCCGGGGCCATCCTCTATACCCTCTCCTCTTAAGTCTTGCTGCCCAGGTCTTCGCTCACTTCTGCGTTCTTAGTCTTGGCCCACTCGCGATAGCCTTCACGCCACCTACACTTGAGGCGTTTGAAGATCGACTCTCACCACCTGAGAAGCTCGCTCCGATAACCTGAACCATATCGCTCAGGCACTTCTCTCGCTGGTCATTGAGGCACATTGGCTTTATGCGCTCTTGAGCAGACCGGCAACAAAGTCAACCATAGTGCGTCACTCTTGTCCTATGCACACCTTTGGACTCACAAACTAGGAGCCCGAAGATGGACACAGCAGAGGCTAATCGGGGTGACTTATACGATTGTCCACTTTTATCATTTTCTCTTGCACATTTGTCTCCCGTGTGTGCTTTTCTTACAGGTACTCGGCAAAGAGATCTTTACTTCAGGCCCAAAAGGGGTACAAGGATTACATAGACGATAATTCGTATGAAGCTTCCGTCTACCTCGCAGGGGTTACATAGATGCCTATGAATCCTTGTGTGCCAAGAGCTTCTCCCTCAAGCGATCCGGCTCATTCTCGAGCTCGAGAACTTTGATCTGCGCAGTCCAGGCCATGGCAGCCCCTTCACGCAGGCACTTGGTCTCTTCCTGGCCCTTCCTGAGACGCCCGGTCAGCTCTGCGACCCTGGTCTGGAGAACCTCGACCTCCCCGTGACTCTGCTCAAGCGAGGCTACCTTGGTCTCTAGGGCATGTACCTTGTCGCACTCCTCGAGCTGCAGTTTGGTCACCTCTGCCTCCCCTCCTCAGGATTGAGCTTCCCTGTGGCTTTCAAATAGGACCACGATCTCTGCTCAGGCAGACTCAGCTTCTGCCAGTGTTTTGGCAAGCTCCTCGTCCTATAGCATTTCGGCCTCGAGGAATTCCTCCTCGTGCAGGAGAGAAGCCTGAATCTCCCACATCGACTCGTCGACCGCCTGTCATGAGTAAAGATAGGAGGTTAGCCATATCTGCTGGTCCTTGGGTCGGGCAAGTGGGTGGTTTGGCCCTTACCTCTTGGAAGCGCTTTTCCATGCGCGTCCGCAGAAGGTCCGTCCCACCAGCCTCACGCAACTCCACATAGTGACCGACGATGCGTGCGGCTCCCCCCTCTCGAAGCCTAACCTAGGATACCCCAGGCAGTGCAAGCTCGGGAACTTCACCCGGGGAACAGTCTTCCCTCGGGACAGCCCCTTCCCTAATCAGGGCATCCTTGGTGCTCACGATCTCGACGTCGTCGCCCTCGGAACGTGCCTCCTCCTCTCCCTTGGCTACCTGACTGCTCAGAGGTGTTGGGGGCTTCTTCGATTTATCCCTATCACCCTATTCGGAGAGCGACGGAGGTTGGTCTTCGAGTGCATGGGCAAGCGTTTCGTCCAGAGGATGCAATTCCCTGGCGCCCTGGGAGATAGGCATTGGGAGGCGTCCTTTGGTTTGCCGACTAGCTTCTCCACCTGGGAACTGGCTGCCTGCCTTTTCCCGCGTGGCAAACTCTTGCGTCGTGCCCATTCCGCCCTGAAGGTCTCTCGGGTGCGGCCGGTCTCTCGCCGAGTCGTGTCCGGCAAGCGGAGGGAGCAGATCGTCCGGCACTAGGAATTTGACCGACGTTGGCATTTGCTCGGGCCAGTCTTCTTCCTCGGCCTCCTCCTCACTCGACGAATAGGCGAGCGCTGCCCTCTACCATAGGGACATCTCCGCCAACCATTTGTCGCGTCGGATGCCGTACTCCTCCTCAACCTTGAAGGGGTTCTCCTCCTCTTCAACATCATCGGGAGACTCGGCGACGACTACGTCCGCCGTCTCTTCCCGCAGCTCTGTTATAACACGGTCAAAATAACTGAAGGAACGACCCCAGCTCTGAAAGTTGGATGGTGGGGTACGGATCAAAATTCTGCTCATAAGATCAGGAGAAGGGAAGAAGTTGCTACCTTCCAGGTCGACTATTGTGGGGAGGGCTAGGATCCCTCCTTCCTCGGAAGGATAGTCTTTTCCATGCGGCTGCTCAGCCCCCTTTTCATTGATGCCCTCTGATTGACCAGTGGACATCTCTGCACTCAGCTGCCGCTTTGCTGCCTTCGGCCATCTTAGGACCCACGTCATCCATGTCGACAGGGACCAACCTGCCCTAGTGTGGTGCCATGGGCTTTAGCCTGAGTTTCTTCTGCTTCTTGGGAGGACAGGGCGAATCTGCATCCCTCTCCCTCTCTTGTGGTCGGACCCGGTCGGTTTCAATGAACTGCTTGGGGCCGCAGGCGGGGACCGATCGAGTAGAGCCTCCAGCTCTTCTTTCTCCTTTTGTAGTTGGATTTCCTCTTTGAGTCATGCGGTCTGTTCCCGAAGAAGCTGGAGATGCTATTCCTCCCGGGCTGCCTCGGTGAGCTGCAACAAGACAGACCATTTCCCTGGGTTAGCATCCGAGTAATTCCGGACCCAACTTCAGAGTACTCGAGGTGAATCTTTTTCGCGAAAGGCCAGACAGACCATGGCAGTGGTCTTGGCCGTGGCAATAAACCTCTTCAGGCGGCACAGGGATTCTTGGGATGGTACCTCGGGAACTGCGTTGGGCATGCTCTTCGTGCTCACGAACTTCTTCTTGCCCCCATTCTTGGGGACGACCTTCGGTCAAGTCGTTTCTATGGCGGCCTTCTCCTGACACCCGTGAAAGCATGAAGTTAATGAAGTGATACCACTACTAGTAAGAGAAGACGGGCTTAGAGAATTTCCCGGCGTACCTCATCATCACGATCGAAGACATTCCGAGGACCGGAGACGGCCGTTTCTTGGGCCTCCTTCCCCCTGGGGGACCCAAAGAGTTGGTCAGAGCTGCATGAGGAAAGACTGAAGTGAGAACGCATGTGGATGGAAACGGAAAGGGTAAGGAAGAAGACTCCGAGCTGAAGGACTCACCCGCGTTGTCTTCCAAGGTGACATCGTTCCACCCAGAGATTTCCCAGAAGGGGTGCACTCTCGCCCGCAAGGAGCACACCTGGCTGGCCAGGTACTGCCGGGTGATGACTTCCTCGGTGAGACCTAATCTGACCAATGCGTCTACTTGGTCGACTAACTTTCTCCTCCTCGGGTTGCGCACCTCCGAGCGTAGAATGGGCCCGGAGGCCTCTAGAGCCTCTCCCCGGTAAACCAGGCCACTTTCCTCACTTCGTCTCAGGTAGAACCATCGTTGTGCCACCCGGAGATTGAGTCCTTGAGGACGATCCTCGGGTACGGAAGGTCGACATTGGGATGGAGCCGGAAGAAAACACAGCCCACTGACGGATCTTGCTTCGCTGGGGCTTGCTTAGCGGATCCTTGGTGAAGCCCATAGTATTGGAGGAAGAGACTCGTCGTCAGAGCCACTCCTAGGAATCCTTCGCACAAATGAGTAAAGATCACCATCATCAGGATCGAATTGGGATTGAGGTTCACCAACTTGATCTCGCACTGCGCCAAGAGCGAGGCGACAAACTCGCTTTCTGGTAGGTGGAGCCCGTGCACAGAGAAGAGCTTGAAGCAGACGAGTTCCCTCTCGCATGACTCCGGGATTGTTTCCGTCTCTCTGGGCAATCACCAGGTGTTGGGGTTGATCTCTTCCAACAGCTCCATCTCCCTCAGCCTCTCCTTGATGAGTTTGGTTCGTCTAAGGATCCCCATAGCTTGGGAGGAATTTGGGGAGATGGTGGCGGCGCGTTTCAGGTAGGAGAAAAGAAAATGGGAGAAGTAGAAGGCTAGTGTGAAGGGACGCAGAGGGTGAAAGTGTCAGCCTGCGTCCCCAAGTTCCCTTTTATACGGTGGAGGGCTCTGTTGTCCTAATTTTAAACCGCTAACGATTTAAAAATAATATACTAGGCATGAAAAAAGCATGGTTAGTGGAAGTTGTCCTGTCGTGCACTGTACAACAGCTAGTAAAACGGTAAAATTGACATTTCTACGTCGCAGATAAAATCCTCGGAGGCGTTGCCCGAGGCGGTCGGGTGCGTTTGATACCCGGACTGGATGAATGTTACCCAGATCGGACGGCCCTCGCCCGGTCGAAAGCTCATGTTACCCGGACATACCCATTGCTGCCTGGATGCGGCAGTGGACTATGCTATCCGAGCTAATTCCCCTTTTGAGTGTTTTTGAAGCCTCAAGAGGAAGGCTCGACTAGGTAGAATTCTATTTGAGCCTCGAGGGCTAGCTGTCGGTGTTAGAAATCATATATGTATGTAGGTGCCCGAGGCCATAGCTATTCGTTGTCTCCAGCAACTTGACCAGGCAATGAAGGTCGTTTCAGGAGCCGTGTTTGCCTAGATACCCTGGACGGTCGGGCTCTAATGTGGACTAGGGTCGGCCGGATCTTCTGATGAGAACAATACGTCGATTTGAGCACGAAGACTCACAATAATCAGCTACTACCCAGCAGGAGAGCAACCAACAATCTCAAAGTCACCTCGCTGAAACAATCAACCAAGCCAAAACTCGATCGATCATTGAACCTGCTGCAACTGAGAACATGCAAGAACAAGGTGATAGCAAATTGACCAAATTAATCTCACAAACTAGGGTGAGGTTCTGTTTTTTGACTCGGGTGGTCCAGTCGACACACGAAAGATCGAGGAGGGACACACAAGGGGTCTACCAACATGCAACAAAACCGGAACGACAACGTACGACGGCGGAGGCATTATATATGGGGAGACTTGACTTGGGGCGTCCAAAATTGGGTCAGCCACCACCCTAGGGTCGGCTTCCATGCAACCCCTGCATACATGGACCGTGGGTCCAAAAATACGGTGATGCAGCACCTGACAGATTTGGCAGGTGGCATTCTTCTGAGTTTTCCCATCGATCTGGAATGAATTTGGACATGGGGCTAGATCCATTGGAAAGCTTGGCTGGACGCATGCCAAAATCGGAGTCTGCGAGCCCGAATTACGTCCATTTGAAGTTGGCGTGCTGCAGGATGGCCGAACCGGGCTTTTTGGCATATTGGGCTTCCATGTGGGCCTTCCTTAGCGCATGGGCCATCCTTCAGGTGCGTCCTTGTGGTGCTGGTCCTTTGTGGTGGGCTTGAAAGGCTAAGGTTTTGGATTAAGGCCCTTTGGCGACGAAGATATCGCAGCATCGAGTGTAGGCGATGAAGACTGCGCGGTCGGAGAGTGCCAGCAGTCGTATCCTTGGGGTTGATGTCCTCATCAAGCTCGCATCGGGCACCAATGCGCCGGACGAAGGAGCTGCCTGGAAGGGTTGCTTGGGCTACGCGTCGATGGGCGCGCGGGCCTAATCCAGAAACAAAGGAAGTTTCCAAGATCGTAGGAGCTAACCGATTTGGAGAGTTTTAAGGCGTTTATCTATAAAAATATCTATCTTTCCATTATTATCGCCTTAGGCATGGTAGTTTAAATACCCCGGTAATCACTATAGGGAGGAGGGAACGATCTGGCATATTGCAGACTACGCATTGTAATCGGTTCAAACCCTAATCTAAAGCACTCGACGTAGGGCTATTATCCCTGATCTCAGGAGGCCTGAACCAGGATAATAGTTTATGTGCTTCTGCTTCATAACTCTTCATGCCAAGATCTTTTCAACATCTCGGAAGACCCACAAGGCTCTGTAGGGAGCCTCGTTCCCGATAGTCGACACTATTGCTTGGGAGAGTTTTTTCACAACCAAACCTAGGTGGGCAAAGCTCAAATAAGCAGAATACAAGCCACAACTCAGCCCAAGACAAAGTGGAGGCAGCCCCCTCCACGCCTTTTTTTATAGGGCCACCGGGTGAACCACAACCATTGATTTTTTGCCTCAACCCTAAGCAACCAAATCAAGGACTAGGATTCACCCACTCAACCAGCCACTTACATGGGCCTAAACCCACACAACACTCAGCCCAACATGGGAGACACATGCCATACATGGGTTTTACATAAAACCGGATCAACTCGATGCAACGGGCCTTCATCTGCTAGACTTGACCGCTCCGTTTCCGTGCATTCGGGCCTCCAACCTGAACCAAAACCTTTGAGCCACCTCAATTCCATCTCCATGGCATCCTCATGAGCCCCAAGCTTGAGCCCATCCGTCCCGCGATATCATCACCGTTCTGGACCTCGATCGACACGACCTAGTCCCGGTACCAACGCCGACTACGATTGCCTCCAAGTCTACGCCCACAAGGACCAAACCATTTCCTACATGCAAAAATATTTTCTTACCTGTTTCCTGCATGTTAGTCCAATTTTATCATGAATTCAAACATATATGACTACATGTCCAACTTCCTACTCGAACTAAAACCGAAACCTTTCAAACCGGTGCTTCCCAGCATAATAGAACAAAGATAGACATTTTAAAATACTTCCTTGTTCAAATAAAAAAGTCATAACATGAAAAAGATGCGTCTCGAAAGTCTCTTCAAAATCCGTGTATAAAATTTTTTTCATCCGAGCTTGGGAAGACCCTCAAAAGAGTAAAACACTCTGTGCAAGCACAAATGGTCGAACCGGCTCAAATTAGTCTAAAAAAGAAACCTTGCAACCAAACCTACTCAAGTCATATACTCATCATAATATGAAGACTTTCACATGGTCTCACACATTTCCTTGTTATTCCATTTGAATGAATGCTGATTAGCGCGACTATTAAGATGACTTGCTCAATCAAATTGCCATGGTCGACCGAGTAGCAAGTGACATACCGTCATCGGTACAACATCACACTCAATGGTATCACAATACTCACCAATCTTGAAGGGCACTTTCACCGTGCTGAATTTTTAATTCTCCAGTCATTCAACCATTGCACATGATAGAGATGTGAATGCCGAAGCAGCCTCAAACCAAGTTTATCACACATTTCTTTACTGGCCAAATTGTGACAACTCCCTTTATCAACGATTATCTTGCACACATGGCCATTTACCTTCATAGTCCTCTTTTTGCTAAACACTCAAGACTTTCTTGGTGACGATGAGAGATTGGCTGGTCATAAAATCATAATAAAGTCATCTCATTTTCCTCATCATCCAAATCAGCAATTGGGACATCCTCTTCTTCACTTGCAGATTCATATTCACCTCCCTCCGTTATAATCATGGTGTGGTTGTTTGGGCAATCCTTGGCGATATGACCTCGCCCAAAGAACTTAAAGCATTGAATTGCACTACTCTTCGCTGTAGAACCCACGAAAGAAGTAGCACTAACTGCTGGACCTTGTTTAGCATTTGGAGTAGATGACTCTTTCCCACTTTGAGCTACATTCGAACTAGGAGAAACACTTGCACTAGAATTATTAGCACGAAAGGAATGGAACCGAGAGTTGGATTTACCTGCTGTAGGTGCTGAACGCGGAACCAATGAAGACCTCCTTGTTATCTTGGAGTCTTGTTGTACTTATTTCTCAGCCTTGGTTGTTTGATGCACTAACTCCACTACATTGCTATAAGGCTAAAATTCAATGATACGTTTGATGGGGTGTTTCAAACTAGCGAGGAAATGCGCCATAGTTTGATCTTCATGTTCATACACATTAGCACAGATCATGGCCATCTCCATCTCATTGTAGTACTCATCCATCGTGCGGCTTCCTTGCTTCAAACCCTGCAACTTATCAAATAAATCACATTTGTAATGTCGAGGGACAAACCTTGCTCTCATTTCAATCTTCATCTCAGCCCACAAAGCAATAGGATTCTCGCCATGTCCTATTCTTTGGCTCTGACTTTGCTCCCACCAAACTAGCACACAATCATTGAATTCAAGCGATGCCATTGCAAGCTTCTTTTCTTCGATATAGTTGTGCAATCGAAAGATTTTGTCAACTTTCGGCCCCCAAGTGAGATAGTCCTCCAGGTTAGTGGAACCTGCAAACTTAGGCATACAAAACTTTAGTTTGCGTTGGTTTCCTTCATTGCGAGGCGACAAGTTGTTGCGAATGGGTTCATGTGCAGCATCTCCACGATCCATGCCATCACCACGGCCCCTTCCTGGACCATTATCATCACCTCCTCTTGCGGGCCCAACGGGTCAACGAATTGCATTAGCAGCATGAGCCCTTCGAGCAGCGGCTTCCTCATCGGTCTTATCAAGTAAACGATCATCTTCTACTTGTGTCTAGCATAGTAAGTTATTGATTTATTTTAATCTGATGGTCTTGAATTGAGTTGTTCACTTCTTCCTTGATCTAATCGTTTCCTATGCGGAACACTCGTCATAGTGTATCTCGCAAGGCACAGTATTCAGTCTAATTTATTGGTATTTCATTCACCACGTTGTCTCCTTGACCTGACATGATTAGTGAAATGGCAAGAAATACACAATAGGATGTATGGACAATTCTCACAACCTCACTTATCCTTACCACCGAAATTCTTACTCACCCTTTGTTGATAGATTGAGGAGTTCACACTTGAGTGGTAAGGCAACATAAGGAGAGGTTAAGCAAACTCATAGCTGAGATGAAAGCATACAACGGATGTACATGTGGAGCTTCGAAGGAAAAGTGTATGTCCTACATAATCTGAATTTTGATGTTGTTTCGATAAGTAAATACCCAAGCAAGAACTCAATGTCTAGTTACTGTAAACAAGATTTAAGTGATAAACACAGCAACGCGCACACAAGGATGATCAAACCAAATGCAATCAAAGGAGTGAGCTAGAGCAAGATTGAGATATGACAAAACAGCTCTATTGCATTGGTTATAGAAAAATACTAGCTAGTTGCAAAGATATTCGGTAGAGCACAAGATTGCACATTAAGAATAATTTTCTCACAACGGTGCAACTAATCACAGAAACTTTTTTTCTTTACATTTCTTACAAATAGCAATCAACCACAATTTTTTTCTTTGCTCTTTTGTTAAGATAACTGGCTATGCTACTGATTTTTAACAAAGATTCTAAACTTCTCTTGTGATTTCTTTGAACCGTGTGATCAATATAACCAAGTGCAGCACTATGCAACGGATTAGCTAGTCTTGATAGGTGCAAAGTATTTGCAAAGGATAGATAGACTATCAAGAACAGATCTACATATTTTTGTAGCAAAATAGCAGTCAGATTCAAACCCATGTTGACCAATTTCTAAGCTGAATCAGAAAAAGTTATCTACTTCAAACTTGTAGAGAATTTCATAAGCTTTCCAGAAAACCCAAGAACGCAAAAATCTAAGCTCGTATGTGGGAGTCATGTCCAAAATAGTGAACTAGACAGATTGGATCTAGAAGTGACACGAAGGAAGATGAACAATTCAGCAACAAGAACATGATTCAATGGATAAGAACATAGCAAAACGCACAAGAACAATAGATCGGAGACTAGGGTTCAATATTTTTGTGAGAAAAATTTTTAAATTAGGAAAAAAAACACAAATCCAAACTAAAGGATGATATTTTTGTGTGGCAATTTTTTTGAATATGGCTGAAAGTAAATCTAATACTAGCGATAAAGATCCTACAGTGACAACCGGAGCTAAATGATACATGGTGCGCCTGACCTTAACGGCGTAGAATCAAAGATACTCACGAAATCTGATGAATCTTGTGCGCCCAACCGTTGCAAGCGTAACAACCTGCAGCACAGAGTTGGCCTAACCTCACGTTGCCCACTCAACCAAGTTAAGCGGATAATAATCCTCGCTGCAATCACAAAGGGCTTGCAAGAATAACGGGAAGGAATGCACAATCTTAGAGTTGTTTCAGCCAATGGCATGAAACCACAAGAACATGCACAACGGATCTGTTTTTAATTTCAAATGGTCTAACCTTCAACATAAGGAGGGTGCCTCCAATATATTGGATAAGAGAGGAAGCTAAAGAGGTTTTGCTGATAAATTCATGCACTACATGGACCAGCTGTCCCATTAAGTGCGACGCAGCACACAAAGAGTTGGGCAAATAGAAGTTGTAGATAGGATCAAGCCGTCAAAATCTATTGACGATATCTGCACGCTTAGGACGAATTTGATAGTGTGGCTGGATCCATTGGAAATCTAAAAGCAACAGGATGTCGCCTAGAGGGGGGTGAATAGGCGATTTTCAATTTTATACAGAGTTAGAAGGTGCGAAAGCTTCAAACAGTCAGACACTCCGAAGATTGGTTCGGATACTCTAAATAGGTTCGGAGTATCCGACCCAGAAGTTCGGACTATTCAAACTGCACAGTTAGGGTTTGCTCAAAACCTTACCAAACTTTCAGATCTAGGGATGCCACTTGCACACAAGTTAAATGAGTAGTAGACCTAGATGTAAAATTGAATCCACAAGAAATCTCAAAGCATAAGTCTACAAATTTGACAAATAACAAGAGTGCAAGTAAACAAACCAAGATATAGGGTAGAGGGACAAGATTTGTTCCCAAAGTTTGGATTCTTGAGGGAATCTTACGCTCCGTTGATGTAGGCTCGATCACACTTAAGCCCGGGTCTCTTTCAACCATTTTCCTCACCAAAGGCCTCCAAGCCCCTTGGTTTCACTCCTTGTTCCTTCCCTTGCGGAGGTGGAACCGGCCTTCACGAACTTCCCACGACCACCATACCAAGCTTTGGTGGCTCGAAGGAAACTCCTAACCGTTTAGGAGTCCTCAACTTCCAAGAGTAATAAATCTGGCGAAATATGGAAGTAGAAGACAAATCGAGTGCCCAAGATGAAATCCACAAAGGTTGACACTCAATATTACCTCTCAACCCAACCAAGGATGGAAATCTTGAAGATTTATGGTGAGAGAAGATTTGGGGGGCTAGAGCTTGAGCTAGGGTTTGAGAAGGTGTAAATGCTCTTTATTGAATGTTTTCCCCATGTTGGTGAAGTGGGGAGAGGGGTTATAAATATCCTTGGCTCAAATCTAGCTGTTGTGTGTCTGCAGACATCGGAGACTTTGATGTTTAAGTCCGGATACTCCGAACTGTGCAGGCTGGAAATAATACAGGTTCGGAAACTCCGAGGAGTTTCCAAGGACATTCCGAATAATTCTGAATAAAAGACAGAAACTCGATTTTCATAAAAGATCGGAGACTCCGAGGACATTCCGACCTAAAATTTTGCTGTCTCTTAAGAACTTGGATATAAATGTAAATTGAGACTCCCAACTTTATAAAACTTATTTTGGAACACCTGACTAGTCTAACATGTATATCTCGTCGCATCCCTCTTAAAAGTATGGCTTTATCCATAGACTCAAAAATCAAAATAATATAAATGGTGTTAAGAAAATCATGTAACCTCATCTTAGGGGATCAACCATGTTCTTGATCTTGAGCACAAACTTGAAGCTTGATATCCTCCATCAATGCCTTCGAACCCACTTTAACTCTTCATGCATCAACTCTTGATGCATTGTGCATGATGATCTTTACCAAATGATTGATTACATCTTCGTCTTGTCAACCTTGACTCAATTCACCTCATGAGACTCATCTCATTCGACTTTGACTCGATCATCCTCCCCGATGATCATCCCGCTAAATTGACCTTGACTTAGTCCTCAACTCTTGGTGACACCGCTGTCTTGTTGACCTTGACTTGACCGTCATCTTTCAAGATACCTTGGTCATCATACACACTCACGAGACCTAATTCTTTTTAAATCACTTATGAAAACCAATATCCCAAAAACTAAATAGGTATAAATGTATATGGTTGATAATCAACAATGTTTAAACTTAACAAGTGTTTGACAATGAAGCTTAATATAAATGAAACAGAATATAAGAAAGATCTCTACTAAGTGTATCATGATGAATATGCATTTGATCTATATGCACTATAGATGTGATTGCCAAAAAATGAACCAATTGAATATTGGCAATAAACACAATCTTCACTTAATGATGCACATGAAAATATATTCAAGAATTGCACATGTACACATTCATATTTAAAGCAAGAGTGATGTGGTAAAACAATCTAGATTAAAGTTCACTAAGAAAGTGCATATGAGAATATATGATTTAGACCTATATGCACTAACACAATTAATACCATGGTGAAGATTAACTAGATGGATCATATAAAAAACAATTAGAGCATATATCCATAGTAGGAATGCAATAATAAATATGATAAAGTCAACATATTGTATTCCTCGATTGGTTATCTATCCTAGTTGTATATATGAAACATACCTCAATAGGAAGGATAGCTTAGTCACTTAACCTAAATAGTTCCTCCATTTGGATGAGATTAAAAATGATCTTAATAACAAACTTGTTATTCTCATAGACATTAATCAAATATTAGAGGTTTTGAAAGGACCGGGATGTCGCTTAGAGGGGGTGAATAGGCGTTATAAAATTTTGATCAGTCATGCGGAAAATACTTCACCAGAGAATATCGAACAGTCCGATGCAGACTATATCAGACAGTCCGATGTAGAAACTTAGGACAGTCCGATGTGAGTCAGCACTTGATTGTGGATTTTAAATCTGAGCACTATCTCTTTCAAACCAAGAAGATTTTCTGCATCAAATATGTGAAGAGATACTAGTAGAACAGGAAAAACACAAAGATCTAAAACAAAGATTCACAGTAAAGTAGATCTAGATCAAGATGCAAGGTAGAGAGAAGAGAGAAAAGAGACGCAAACAATTTGTTCCCGAAGTTCAGATCCTTGAGGGGATCCTACGTCTCCGTTGAGATAGGCTCGGTTCCACTTAAGCCCGGGTTTCTCTCAACCCTTTTCCCCACCAAGTCCACACAAAGCACCCTTGGTTTACTCGGTGGTTCCTTTCCTTTCGGAGGCGGAGACTGGCCTTCACAAACTTCCACGCCACACCACACCAAACTCCGGTGGCTCGTGGTAGACTCCTAGCTGTCTAGGAGCCCTCAAACTCCAAGAGTAATAGATTGGCGAAGTGTGAGCTTGAAGACGACCCAAGTGCTCAAAGTTGAAGCCTAGACGTAGGTGCACTCGGATCTTCACCTCTCAACCCTTCCCTCTTGATTTTGCTAAGGAATTAAAGGGGAGTGGTTGGAGGCTTTGAATGCTAGAGAGAGAAGCAAGAGTTAGAGCTAGTGGCGGCTGGTTGGTCGAGTAAATGCAATGTCTAACCCTAACTCGGTCTGAGTGAATATAGGCCTGGGTGAAAATCTGCCCGTTAGGTTCAAAACTATGTAACATCGGACAATCCGATGTCAAATATCGGATAGTCCGAACAAAATAATAAATCGGGACAGAGAACCCAGAATTCTGAAAGTTCGGACAGTCTGGTTTGCACTGACCATAAAATTAATTTCAGATATAGAACCCCATACTCGAAAATATCGGACAGTTTGGACTAGGGTATATCGAATAGTCCGAAACCGGACATCGGACAGCCCGATCAAAAATTTAATTCCAGACAGAGAACCCTATACTCTCAAAATTCGGATAGTCTAGACTAGACAACATCGGACAGTCAGATACCAGAATTTGTGGATTGAAAATGTGGTGGTATGAGACTTGCCCTATGCACTAAGATTGATCTATTGAGCACTCTGGGGGTCTAAGAGTCATATTTCGCCACATCCCTCTTTATAGTACGGCTGTCCTTAGACTCAATTAAAGTAAAATAATTACAAGTCTTCGAAAACCTTCTCACAACCGATTAGCTTGATTGAGGGGTCCGTATCCTTCACCTTTGCTCCTCTTGGACTAAAATCTAGATAAATCCTTGACAAACTCATTAGTCCCTTAGTTCGGTTGTCATTAATCACCAAAATAATTAGGAGCCTAGATGCACTTTCAATCTCCCCCCTTTTGGTGATTGATGACCACACGAGTAAAGCTTGCAATAAGTTACAAATTTGAGTTAGAAACAATTGCAAAGTTTATATGGAAGCTCCCCCTATGTGTGTGCAAGTAATGGAATCCAAGTAGCATAGCATAGCATCATCATTACATAGCAAGCACATAAGACTTAGATGTTCATTACACAAAAGTTCATTTCACAAGATTCAAACAGAACACAGAGCATAGGAAGATTATAGAGAGTATTAGATATTAATCATCATCCCCTCAAGCTTTACACTCTCTCCCCCTTTGGCATCAAAACACCAAAAGGAAAGAAAGCAACTTGAGGAGGTCTTCATTCCTCCTCAGAGTCCTCCTCGCTACCACTGTCATCCTCCTCATCTTCATCTTCTCCTTTACCTTGATCAACAGCAGACCCAAAAAGATGATGCACTGCCTGCTCATCTTCACTAGACTCCATCTCCGACCCATCTGAAAAACATTGGATGTCAAGCTTGCGCTGAATTTCTTTTTGCCGTTGGGTAAGCTTCTTGATCCTTTTGGAATTATTCTGCCCCATGCAAAAGATAGCACAGGGCGCATTCATGATAGGAGAGGAAGCCTTTGGCTGAGCTGGAGAGGAGGGTGCTACTAAAGGTGGCTGTCTTGAAGAGAAAGATCCCATCGAGATTCTGCGAGATACTTTACCAATAGGCCTCACTTGATAGGCTGTATGCTCAACTTCCTTGTGAAAGGTCAAGCCTTTCACTCTCTCAATCATGCACATGATATAGGGAGCATATGGACAACTTCTCTTGGGGTCAAAGGAACAGAGGTGCATTTCTTGCCAAATGAAGTCAAAGGCATCAAATTTTCTTTCATTTTCCCCCAATCGCTCCAAGAAGTTTCTAGATTAAGCTGAAATGTTGGAGCGGTCTCCTTCTTTTGGAGTGAGTGTCTTTCGAAAAAGTTTGTTTAGCACATCATAGAAGGGGACAATTCCAACTGTGGTGTCTAGCTTGAAATTCTTGCCCTCCTCATACAATAACTCCAATGATTTCATTGAAAAGGTCATCTTGGGCATTTTCCATATAAGCCCAGTCTATCCACTGCATTAGAACAATCGGAGTCTTTTTCTCAATGATAACAGACTCATAATATAATCTTGCTGAAAGAAATTCCAGAATATATTATCAGTGTACTCCATGTTTTCATAAACTACAGGATCCATGAGCCTTTGAGCTCTAGCCTGAGTAGACTTTTCTCTATAGTTACTGATCCTCCTAGGATACAGAGGGAATCTTTGAGTTTAGTGATCATAAGTGGGCCAATCACCTCTCTGAGCTCTTCTGTTGTTGCCCTTCTTTGCCATTGCTGCCGCGCCTTCTTTGGTCTGCTAGGAGCGATCGTCTGTGTTAGAGTGAGTCCCAAGGAAGCCGAGCGGAGGATGCATAGCGCTTCCTAACAGTTTTGCGCATACGACCACTCGAACTGCCACCTGAACCTCCTGCTGAAGAGGGAAAGGAACTGGGATCGTGGCGGGACTTGTCCGACGCTCAAAGGGCATGGGAGCCTTCCCACGGTCCCCACCACAGCTACCCATACTGTGATCCATCACAAGCACCCACCACTTCTACCCATACTATGATCCATCACAAGCACTAAAAGTAATACAATAAGGGTTTTAGAATGTGGAGAATATGAGTTACATAGATTAGGTTTGTTCTGAATTGCAGAGTCATCGGACAGTCTGATGGTCAGGTATCGGATAGTCTGATATTGACTGAATTCGAGCATAAAGACCTAATCATCAAACTGACCAATGGAAATTGATGCCAGTTCAAAGGGAATATCTAGTGACATCATAGAATATTTCTACCAAGACATTTTCCTTAGGGATGTAGAGATTGAAAGATTGGATAGAAGATGAACCCTAGGTACCTTCAAGGAGAAACTACGCAAATGCGGTGAAGCCTTCGATGAGGGGCTTCGATCTCCACTCCCAAGAGGCGGATGGGAGAAAATTTCTTGTAGATTCGAGCCTCGGAGAAGTCTAAAATTAAAGGTGACGTAGCACCTGAAGAGACTGAAACCGCTGAACGTTTTGGACTGCTGTAGCCAGCTCGTTAAGAATTTGAAGGTGAGGCCGGATCCGTTGGAAAGAGCATGAAATTTTCTTTCCATCAAGTGCTCACACGCACCAAACGGAGTCCGTTTGCATTCTCTATGAGCGTTTAATTTCTGGCTGGCATTGGAGGCCGAGTTGAAACCTTTCGGGTTCCCACCTTGCTTTATAACTTATGTTGGCGGATTAATGCTCTCTTCTTTATCCTTGCCCAGATTCCTAAGTATAAGAATATTATTAAGCAGTGGTCTATTCTCCAATGTAAAATTATGCGACCCCTAGGAACGAATTTACCTAATAATTTAGTTGTCACGCATGAGCCCGTGTAATTGGTCCTTGAATGTTGGTCGAAAGTCGCTGGTAATTAGAAGAGTGATGTAAACATGGTGGCCTGATCTTCTGGTGAGAAGAGGATACGTCGGTTTACGACGTGCAACCGGCGCTACTCGGCTACCAACCAGAGGTGTAGCAACCTAGCAATCGCAAGTCTCTCGCCGAGGCGATCAACCAGGTCAAGGCATCAATCCTTGATCTTGCTACAACCGAGAAACAGCAAGAACAAGATGTAAAACAACTTAATTTGCAGATAAATATTTAAACTTCGCAATCCAGACACAAGAGGTAAGGTTCTGCTTTCCCGTGTCGGGCGGTCTAGTCGACACGCGCAATCGCGAGGAGGGACGCACAAGGGGGTCTACCACATGCAAAAAAAACCTCCTCTAAACGGCGTCCATTACATGCTTTATATAGTGCAGAGCAGCGGCAGAGGATAAAGACATAAGCAATATGAGACTAAACCATGTGGGAGAGGTGCCGGCCAGGAAAGGAGCACCCACCACCAGGCCCAAGGTGGCGCCCACCACCAGGCCACGCAGCTACATGGGCCAAAGGCCCAAAAGTATGGTGACGCATCTGGCCCATGATGCTTTCTGGCGTTTTCCCGTTGCTCCTGAATGAATCTGGCCATGGGAGTGGACCCATTGGAAAGCTTATCTCCTAAGCTTTCTAACGAGTGGTCGTACGTCGAAAACAGACTCCGTATGTGGCCGGGGGGCGTCCATTTGAAGTCACGCTGCTCCTGGATGCCCGAACCGAGCTTTTCGGCATCTTGGGCTTCCACGTAAGGCCTCCTTGGCGCATGGGCCTTCCTTGGGACGTGTGATTGAGGCGCTGAGCCTTTGCCCTAGGATTAAAGGGCCGAGCGTCCGGATTAAGCCCCTTCCTTGATGAAGACGTTGCATTATCAGTTGTAGGTGCGATCAGAGAGGGGGTAGTAGCAGTGGTAACATCCTTGGGGTTGATGTCCTCATCATCCTCCCCTTCTTGAGTTGGAGTCGTCCTCGACTCTTTGGCATTACTCTGCAAAAGGTTGGTGGCAAAAGAAGGCGAAGAAATAGATGATTTCTGAGCTAATAAAACTTTACCCTTCAACTTAAAATCAGGTTTAACAACAACGACTGCATTAGGTAATGGTACTTCTTTATCTACACCCTTCATTTTACTGTCTTTACTTTCATCCTCTCTTTTATGAGGTCTAACAACTTTAATTATCTCAGCAGGCGTCATAGGTTCCAAAATTATTTTTTTTCCTTTGAACATGAAAGTGTATTGGTTGGTCCTACCATGATCTGTGGCTATATCATATATCCACGGTCTACCCAACAACAGAGAACAAGCATCCATGGGTACTATATCGCAGTTTACAAGATCATGATATGAACCAATCGAAATAGGAATTCAAACGGTGTGCAGTGTTCATTACCTTAACCTTACCATTAGAATTGAACCATTCAATTTCATACGGTTGTTGTAGTGGATTTGTGGTCAAGCCAAGCTTCTCGACCATGTCCACACTGGCAAGGTTGTTCCAGCCTACACCATCAACAATGACATGCACCGCACGTTCATTCATCAGAAACCTTGTCTGGAAGATAGTGTGGCGCTGGCTTTGTTCATCACGTGCAAACTGTGTGCTAACCACACGTGTAACAACAAGCGCTGGATATCTCTCTGCTGAGGCGGCATCACAAATTTCCTCTTCGGGATCTGCATTGTTAGCAGCAACAAGAGCATATTCTTTTTCATCGATGTCACTAGCACTAGAATACTCACCGTTTTCTCGGATTATCAGGGCACGTTGGTTTGGGCAATCACGCATTACATATCCATGCCCCTTGCATCGGAAACACTGTACTTCCCTTGTCATACGAGGGGTGCCCGACCTTCACGGCGTAGGATCGAAGATACTTGATGAGACCATGCTCATCATAGATAGAACCAACACCACATACATATGGTCATTATCAAGTGTTGCTGCAATTACTTCGGCTATGTCGGCATCTTTCACTACATCTACGACAAGTTTGCGACAGTTCACGGCATCTTCTACTTCGTCTACGTCTAATATGGTGGCTCCATCAATGTTACTTCATCGACCTCCACCTTGGCCGGTCGATCACACGATTGCCCTCCTCGGCTTTTGGACATGGCGCTATCACCTTCATCAGTTCGGCCACCACCTTGGCCGCCTCCCATGCTTGACGGCGTATTCAAGAAAGGCGTATCTCCACCTCGTCCATTCCCTCAGGTCATACAAGTCACGTCGCTCCAAGGCTGGCCCAAGAGAAAGCCCAATTTGGCCACGAGTCCAGTTCGGCCGTCTGCAAAGACAACTTCAAACAGGCGCCCAGGCCACATACGAAGTCCGTTTTCGACGTTCTACCACTTCACGGAAAGCTTAGGAGATAAGCTTTCCAATGGATCTTGTCTCATTGCAAAATTCCTCCTGGAGCGTTGGAAATCATCAAAACAAGGTGCTGCGTCATCCAGTTGGGCCAAACTGGGCCTTGTAAGCACATCGGGCCCAAGCCCACGTGGTGGACGCCCTAGGAAAACCCTAGGACGTCCAGCACATCCCTCCTAGCCATCTCCCTCTTATAAATTCAGTAGCCGTCATCGTTTAGACTCGGGTTTTGTTAGATTTAAGTTTAGCCTTTGCTACTTTTCTTGTAATCACGCGTGTCGGTTAGACCGCCTGTATTACTCGTCTTCGGAACCCCACCTACTCGTTTGTGCCTAATTCATATTTGCAATTTCAGATTGCATTTATCTTGTTCTTGCTCGTTCTTCGATTGCTTGCAGGAACAAAGACCTTCGTGGTCAGGTTGATCGCGCGCCCGCGAGATCAATAACCCTCTGGAGTTGGTGTATCGGTCGCTAAGGCACAACGTCCTGGATGGTTGTAGTCGGGCCGTCAACGTCGATTCCTCCACCAATCGATAGTTATCCCTCTCATCGAAAGATCGGGACCCCTGTTGTTATCAATACTCGCGAAACCTGACGAATCTTGTGCGGCCAACCGTTGCAAGCTCAAAACCTGCAGCACCGAGTTCGCCCAACCTCACGTTGTCCACTCAACCAAGTCAAGCGGATTACAATCCTCGCTGCAATCACAAAGGAGTTTACAAGAACAACGGGAAGGAATGCACAATCTCAGATTGATTTCAACCGGTGGCATGAAACACCAAGAACATGCATATAGCAGATTTGTTTTAGTTTCAAAATGATCTGATTCTTACACAAGGGGGTTGCCTCCTGTATATAGGAGAGGAGAGGAAGCTGAGAGGTGTTGCTAGTAAATTCGTGCACTACATGGACCAGCTGTCCCATTAAGTGGGCGCAGCACACGAAGAGTTGGGCTAGGTGGGAATTGAACAGGATCTGGTCGCCATAATGTTTTGTCGATATCTCCACGCTCAGGATGAATTTGAGGGTGTGGTTGGATCCGTTGAAAAGATTACGAAACAAGCTTTCCAGGCTGTGGTCAAACATCCCAAATGGAGTCCGAATGCATCTTCTATGCCCTTTTGCTCCAGACTGGTCATTGGAGGCCGAAACTAAACTCTTCTGCATTCACATCTTGCATGTTGACTTGTCCATGCTTCTCTTGGTCTTCTCTAAGGTGTTCACACCTCCTCACATTGTCTTCATACCTATGAATAATGAAAATACGTGAATTAGGTAGCAGCTGACTCTCACAAGTAATATGATTTTTACTAAGAAGCAAGTTCACCTGCTGATTAATTTGTTTAGCTCGAGCACGTGTTATCGGTCCTTGGAAATGATTTGGAGTCTCTTGAACAGCAGTAGGGGAAACGGATGGTGATGGTGTTACGTTGCCCGTATCATCCTCTCCCTCTTGAAAAGGAGTCGTCCTCGACTCTGTTTCATCTGGTCCGAAGAATGGCGACAAATCAGCAACATTGAAGGTTGTACTTACATTGTAATCATCTCCGAGAAGCTCGATCTTATATGCATTGTCATTGATCTTCTCAAGCACTTTGAATGGACCATCAGCTCGAGGCATCAACTTAGACTTGCGCTTATCAGGAAAGCGCTCTTTCCGTAGATGTACCCAAACCAGATCACCCGGTTCAAACAGCATCTTCTTCCTTGTTTTGTTCGCCCTTTCAGCGAAGTACTGCGCCTTCTTCCCTATCTCTTCCTTGGTTTTCGCATGAATAGCTTTCACGAACTGAGCACACTTTGTAGCCTCCATATTAGTCCTCTCTTCAAGTGGAAGTGGCAGCAAGTCAAGTGGCGTGATTGGTTTAAAACCATACACCACCTCAAATGGGCAAAATTGTGTTGTTGAGTGTAGGCAAATTCAACATGTGGAAGGCAATCCTCCCACTCTTTCAGGTTCTTCTTGATCATCGTACGCAGCAATATGGAGAGTGTGCGGTTCACCACCTCTGTTTGTCCATCTGTTTGTGGGTGACAAGTTGTAGAGAATAACAACTTTGTCCCAAGCTTGGCCCACAATGTCTTCCAAAAATAGCTTATGAACTTGGCATCACGATCTGAAACAATGGTCCTTGGCATCCCATGCAGTTTCACAATTTCCCTAAAAAAAAGTCAGCTACATGCGACGCATCGTCGCTTTTGTGGCAGGGAATGAAGTGTGCCATTTTAGAGAACCTATCCACAACCACAAATACAGAATCCCGCCCCCACTTAGTTCTAGGCAATCCTAAAACAAAATCCATGCTAATATCCTCCCAAGGTGCATTAGGAATAGGAAGTGGAGTATATAAACTATGTGGATTAAGTTTAGACTTTGCTTTATGGCATGTGACACATCGCTGCACAAACCTCTCAACATCTCTTCTCATTTTTGGCCAATAAAAGTGATCGGACAGCATGGCCAAAGTCTTTTCTCTTCCAAAATATCCCATTAAACCACCTACATGTGATTCCTGCAACAATAGCAAACGAACGGACGAATCTGGAACGCATAGCTTGTTAGCACGAAACAAGAATCCATCATGAACATGGAACTATTCCCAGCCTTTCCCATCTTTGCATTTAGAGTATGGTTCAGCGAATTCATTATCTGAAGCATATAACTCTTTCAAACCCTCCAAACCCGGGACCTTGATTTCAAGTTGTGTTAAGAGCACACACTTTCGAGACAAAGCATCAGCAACAACATTCTCTTTACCCTTCTTGTATTTCACAATATATGGAAAAGATTCAATAAATTCTACCCATTTGGCATGCCTACGGTTCAGTTTAGCTTGCCTTTTCAAATATTTCAAAGCTTCATGATCAGAATGTATAATGAATTCTTTAGGCCAAAGATAGTGTTGCCAAGTTTCTAAAACACGAACCAAACCATACAACTCCTTATCATACACAGGGTAATTCAATTGTGCACCACCAAGTTTGTCACTAAAGTATGCTACTGGTTTGCTCTCTTGCATCAAAACACCACCAATACCTATTCCACTGGCATCACACTCAATTTCAAAAGTTTTAGTGAAATCAGGTAAAACAAGCAAAGGGGCTTCAGTTAAGCGCTTCTTTAATTCAGCAAAAACTTTTTCTTGAGTAACACCCCAAACAAACTCACTTCCTTTCTTTTGTTAGCTCATTCAAAGGGGCAGCAATTGTGCTAAAGTCTTTCACAAATCTACGGTAAAAACCAGCAAGACCGTGAAAACTTCTAACTTGACTCACATTTGTCGGAGTAGGCCAATTTTTAATTGATTCAACTTTTGATTCGTCCACTTCTACCCCATTTCCAGAAACAACAAACCCCAAGAACACAACTCTATCTTGGCAAAAAGTGCATTTTTCTAGGTTTGCAAACAGTTTTTCAGTTCTAAGCACTTCTAGCACTTGTCTAATGTGATCGGTGTGCTTTTCCATTGTGCGGCTGTAAATTAAGATGTCATCAAAATACACCACAACAAATTTACCAATGAAAACTCTCAATATATGGTTCATTAATCTCATGAATGTACTAGGTGCATTAGTTAAACCAAAAGGCATTACTAACCACATACAATCCAAATTTTGTTTTAAAGGCTGTTTTCCACTCATCCCCTTCTTTCATCCTTATTTGATGGTACCCACTACGCAAATCAATTTTAGAGAAAATAACAGCACCACTCAATTCATCTAGCATGTCATCCTACCTAGGAATAGGATGGCGATATCTAACAGTGATGTTGTTAATTGCTCTATAATCTACACACATGCGCCATATACCATCTTTCTTAGGGACTAAAATCACAGGAATAGCGCAAGGACTTAGACTCTCACGTACATACCCTTTCTCGAGAAGAGCTTGCACTTGTCGCTGAATTTCCTTTGTTTCTTCGGGATTGGTTCGGTACGGTGGGCGGTTTGGAAGTGAAGCTCCTGGTATGAGGTCAATTTGATATTCAATGCCACGCGTCGGAGGTAGTCCCACAGGTATCTCCTCCGGAAAGACATCTTCAAAGTCCTGCAAAACACTTGATACAGCACTTAGAAGAGAGGTTATGTCGTTTGTAGAAAGTAGCACATCTTTGTACAAGAGTACAAAATGTGCTAAATAGGGATTCGCATGCACCTCTCTTATTTCAGATTTTGTAGCTAACATTACTAGCTTGTTTCCCTTCTCGTTTCCTTTCCCACTCCTATTTGGCTTGTGGCTCTCACTCACCAAATTGGGTTTCTCACTTGTAGTCCTTCTCTCCGGTCGACCGAGCAGCAAGTGACATACCGTCATTGGGACCACATCACACTCAACGGTATCACTATACTCACCAATTTTGAAAGGAACCTTCACCATGTGCTGAATTTTCACTTCTCCACCATCATTCAACCATTGTACATGATATGGATACGGGTGTCGCAGCTGCTTGAACCCAAGCTTTTCATTCATTTCTTTACTAGCCAAATTGTGACAGCTTCCACCATCAATTATTACCTTGCACACACGACCATTTACCTTTGCCTTGGTGTGAAAAAGGTTGCAACGCTGTTCATGATCTTCCTTTTGTTGTACACTCAAAACTTTCTTGGTAACAATGAGAGATTGACCGGTCTCAAAGTCGCAATAAGTCATCTCATTCTCCACATCTTCCAAATCAGTGATTGAAGTATCTTCTTCTTCACTGGCAGATTCATATTCTCCTCCCTCTGTGATAAGCATGGTGCGGTTGTTCGGACAATCTTTTGCAATATGACCACGTCCCAAACACTTGAAGCATTGAATTGCACTACTCTTTGCTGTTGAACCCACAGACGAAGTAGTACTAGCTGCTGGACCTTGCTTAGCATTTGGAGTAGTTGGCTCTTTTCCACATCGACCTACATGAGAACTAGAAGCAACACTAGCATTAGAATTGTTAGCGCGAAATGAATTGAACCGAGAAATGGATTTACCTGCTGTAGGTGCTGAACGGGGAGCAAATGAAGTGCTCTTTGTTATCTTGGAGTCTTGCTGCACTTGCCTCTCAGCCTTGGTTGCTTGATGCACTAACTACACCACATTCCTATAAGGCTGAAATTCAGTGATGCGCTTGATAGGATAATTCAATCCAGCGAGGAAACGTACCATGGTTTGCTCTTCATGCTCATACACATTGGCACGGATCATAGCCATCTCCATCTCTTTATAGTACTCATCAACCGTTCGATTTCCTTGCTTTAATTCCTGCAGCTTATCAAAAAGATCACGCTTATAATGTCGAGGGACAAACCTTGCTCTCATCTCCACCTTCATCTCGGCCCACGATGCAACAGGATTCTCGTCATGTTCTATTCTTTGCCTTTGAATTTGTTCCCACCAAACCAGCGCATAATCATCAAATTCAAGCGATGCCATGGCAAGCTTCTTTTCTTCGGTGTAGTTGTGCAGGCGGAAGATCTTGTCAACTTTCAGCTCCCAAGTAAGGTAATCCTCTGGATTATTGGAACCTGCAAACTTAGGCATAGAAAACATCAGTTTGCCATACCTTTGCTCCTCAGGACGATCATTGTCATTGCGGTCGTTGCGTTGATTTCTTTCATTGCGTGGCTGCAAATTAAGGCGAAATGGTTCATGTGCAGCACCCCCACGACCCATACCACGTCCCCTTCCTAGACCACGATCATCACCACCTCTGGCTGGTCCAATGGGTGGACGAATTGCATTAGCAGCACAAGCCCTTCGTGCAGCAGCTTCCTCATCGGTCTCATCAAGTGGAGCACCATCTTGAGCTTGTGGTCGTAGTTGTCGTACAATATCATTAACTATGTTGGTGTAAAGTACGGCAAGTTGCTGATTCACATTAATTTGGAGATCTTGGATAGAGTTATTTAGTTCTTCCCTTAGCTAGTCATTTCCTGTACGGAACTGTCGGCGTAATGTGTCCCGCAAGGCACAATATTCCGTCCAGGTTACTGGGGCTTCAGGATCATGCCCATCATTCTCCACATTGTCTCCTTGACCTGACATGGTTAGTTATGCAAACAGCAAGAGAAACACAATATGATGGGTGGAAAATTCTCTCAACCTCACATATCCTTACCAACGATGTTCTTACTCACCCTTTGCTGATTGATGGAGGAGCTCGCACTTAAGTGGTGAGGAAACACGAAGTGAGGTTAAGCGAACTCACAGCTGAAATTAAAGCATACAACGGATTATATGTGGAGCTTGGTAGGGAATGTGTTTGTTATACACAATATGTATTCTTGATGTTGTTTCAATAAGTAAATATCCAAACAAGAACACAATGTCTAGTTGCTGAAAACAAGATTTAAGTGATGAACACAGCAACTCACACACAAGGATGATGGAACCAATTGCAATCAAAGGAGTGAGCTAGAACAAAATATGATGATACTACAAACTGCTCAATTGCAATAGTTATGGAAAGACACTAGCTAGCTGCAATAGATGAAGAAGGGCACAAGATTGCACTACAAGAATGATTCTCAAATCGGTGCAAATAATTTTCAGAAACTTTTCTTCTTCTCCTTTTCTTTTCATACAACTAGCAAGCAGCCACAAAGCTTTTCTTTTCTTCCTCTCTTCTTTTTTTTTCTCTTTTACTTAGATGATATAATTGGCTGTGCTACTGATTTTGACGAATTTTTCTTTTGATTTCTTGCAACGGTGAGATCAAAATAAACAAGTGCAGCCCTATGCAGCGGATTAGCTAGTCTTGATAGGTGCAAAGTATTCACAAAGGAAAGATGGGCTATCAAGAACAAATTTGATTTTCACAGCAAAACAGCAGTCAGATTCAAACCCAAGTTCGACCACATTTTGTGCCAAATCAGAAAGAGTTGTCTGTACCAAAGTTGTAGAGAATTTCATAAGCTTTCCAGAAAGTCCAAGGACGTGAAAATCCGAGTTCGTATGTGGAAGTTATGGCCAAAATAGTGGACTAGACAGATTGGATCTAGAAGTGACGCGAAGGAAGATAAACAGTTTCAGCAACAAGAACACGATTCTATGGATAAAAACGTAGTAAAACGCACAAGAACAACAGATTGGAGGCTAAGGCTCAATATTTTTGTGTGGCAAGTTTTCAGATTAGGTAGAAAAACACAAATCCAAACTAGGTAAATATTTTTGTGTGGCTCTTTTTCTGGATATGACTGAAAAGTAAATCTGCAACTAGGAGATAAAGATCCTACCGTGACAATCGGAGCTCTGATACCAAATGATACGAGGGGCGCCCGACCTTCACGGCGTAGGATCGAAGATACTCGCGAAACCTGACGAATCTTGTGCGGCCAACCGTTGCAAGCGCAACAACCTGCAGCACCGAGTTCGCCCAATCTCACGTTGTCTACTCAACCAAGCCAAGCGGATTACAATCCTCGCTGCAATCATAAAGGAGTTTGCAAGAACAACGGTAAGGAATATGCACAATCTCATGTTGATTTCAGCCGGTGGCATGAAACACCAAGAACATGCATATAGCATATATGTTTTAGTTTCAAAATGATCTTCCTCTTACACAAGGGGGTTGCCTCCTATATATAGGAGAGGAGAGGAAGCTGAGAGATTTTGCTAGTAAATTCGTGCACGACATGGACCAGCTGATGAGGACATCACTCTCTTCGATGCAGCCACGCCGAACACTTCACGCCAAGATGGAATAATGGACCGATTACTCGAGCTCGCGCACGACAAATGGTGAACACTGTGCTCAGGAATTATGGAGAAGCGCCAGAGCAAGACCGGATGAAGATGAGCCGGCCCAAGCTGATCCAAGGGGCGCCAGCCATGTTGGGCTTTGAAGGAGGCGCCACAACCCAGGGTGGGCCTCCCTCACGGCCAGCCCAATAGTGGGCGCCACCCTCCCTATGCACTGGTCAAGATAGCAAGACTCCAAGATAACAAAGAGCACTTCATTTGCTCCCCGTACAGCTCCTACAACAGGTAAATCCATTTCTCGGTTCAATTCATTTCGCTCTAACAATTCTAGTGCTAGTGTTGCTTCTAGTTCTCATGTAGGTCGAAATGGAAAAGAGCCAACTACTCCAAATGCTAAGCGAGGTCCAGCAGCTAGTACTACTTCTTCTGTGGGTTCAACAGCAAAGAGTAGTGCAATTCAATGCTTCAAGTGTTTGGGACGTGGCCATATTGCAAAAGATTGTCTAAACAATCGCATCATACTTATCACAGAGGGAGGAGAATATGAATCTGCAAATGAAGAAGAAGATACTCCAATCACTGATTTGGAAGATGTGGAAAATGAGATGACTTATTGCGACTTTGAGACCGGTCAATCTCTCATTGTTACCAAGAAGGTTTTGAGTGTACAACAAAAGGAAGATCATGAACAGCGTTGCAACCTTTTTCACACCAAGGCAAAAAGGTAAATGGTCGTATGTGCAAGGTAATAATTGATGGTGGAAGTTGTCACAATTTGGCTAGTAAAGAAATATGTGAAAAGCTTGGGTTCAAGCAGCTGCGACACCCGCATCAATATCATGTGCAATGGTTGAATGATGGTGGAGAAGTGAAAATTCAGCACATGGTGTAGGTTCCCTTCAAAATTGGTGAGTATAGTGATACCGTTGAGTGTGATGTAGTCCCAATGACGGTATGTCACTTGCTGCTCGGTCGACCAAGGCAATTTGATCGTGCAAGTCATCACAATGGTCTCACTAATCAATATTCATTCAAATGGAACAAAAAAGAAATTGTTCTTAGACCAATGACTCCCACTCAAATTCTTGCTGATACAATGCAAAAGAATGAGGTAAACAGGAGAGAAGGACTACAAGTGAGAAACCCAATTTGGTGAGTGAGAGACACAAGAAAAATAGGAGTGGGAAAGAAAACGAGGAAGGAAACAAGCTAGTAATGTTAGCTACAAAACCTGAAATAAGAGAGGTGCATACGAATCCCTATTTAGCACATTTTGTACTATTGTACAAAGATGTGCTACTTTCTACTAACGACATAACCTCTCTTTCAAGTGCTGTATCAAGTGTTTTGCAAGACTTTGAACATGTCTTTCCGAAGGAGATACCTGCGGGACTACCTCCGACCCATGGCATTGAACATCAAATTGACCTCATACCAGGAGCTTCACTTCCAAACCGCCCACCGTACCGAACCAATCCCGAAGAAACAAAGGAAATCCAGTGACAAGTGCAAGCCCTTCTTGAAAAAGGGTATGTACGTGAGAGTCTAAGTCCTTGTGCTGTCCCTGTGATTTTAGTCCCTAAAAAAGATGGTACATGGCGCATGTGTGTAGATTATAGAGTAATTAACAACATCACTGTTAGATATTGCCATCCTATTTCTAAGTTGGATGACATGCTAGATGAATTGATTGGTGCTGTTATTTTCTCTAAAATTGATTTGCGTAGTGGGTACCGTCAAATAAGGATGAAATAAGAGGATGAGTGGAAAACAGCTTTTAAAACAAAATTTGGATTGTATGAGTGGTTAGTAATACCTTTAGGTTTAATTAATGCACTTAGTACATTCATGAGATTAATGAATCATGTTTTGAGAGCTTTCATTAGTAAATTTGTTGTGGTGTATTTTGATGACATCTTAATTTACAGCCGCACAATGGAAAACACACCGATCACATTAGACAAGTGCTAGAAGTGCTTAGAACTGAAAAACTATTTGCAAACCTAGAGAAATGCACTTTTTGCCAAGATAAAGTTGTGTTCTTGGGGTTTGTTGTTTCTGGAAATGGGGTAGAAATGGACGAATCAAAAGTTGAATCAATTAAAAATTGGCCTACTCCGACAAATGTTAATCAAGTTAGAAGTTTTCACGGTCTTGCTGGTTTTTACCGTAGATTTGTGAAAGACTTTAGCATAATTGCTACCCCTTTGAATGAGCTAACAAAGAAAGGAAGTGAGTTTGTTTGGGGTGTTACTCAAGAAAAAGTTTTTGCTGAATGAAAGAAGCGGTTAACTGAAGCCCCTTTGCTTGTTTTTGCTGAATGTTAATTGCTACTTGCACCGGTACATTATATCTTCTGAAGCTTGACTTGCCGGTTGCCAACAACATCTGTCTCGCTTGGTAAGAATTGGTAAGAGCTTGATAAACAAGAAGAGAGTTGAGTGCCTTCTTTTTAGCCATATCCTAGTAGTCGCTAGGGACTTTTAACTCTTGTGTTTGTTTGTTTTGCCCTTTTGTTGTCATCTAACCATGTCAGGAACAGAAGATAATACCATTCCTCAATCACCCCGTACACGGCGCATCATTCAACACTTTGATCGCCAAGTGCGGACGCGTACGGAGAACCTTGACGAGGATGTGCGAGTAACCAATGAGCGACTTGGTCAACTCGAAGCTGCACAAATAGAGACCAACCTGTCTCTCACTGCCGTCACTGACTCACTCGCCCAGATTCTTACTCGACTTGATGGGTTGGGTAGTGCCAATCCTACTCACGTGGCAAATACCAAACAACAACGAGATGACAATCATGGAGTATTGGGCAGTGAAGTTGCTGGGAACAATGATGATGAATATGTCGCCGACACTGAGGTTGAGGATGTAGATGCACGTCTACGTCGTCGACTTCAACACAACCGCACTGGTATGGCTTCTTTGCGACATGAGATACGTGCAAATGCAGCCGCAAATGGTAAGATCAAATTTACTATCCCACCTTTTGATGGCAAATATGATCCTGATGCTTATCTTACATGGGTATTAGAAATAGAACAAAAATTTGATTGCCATGATTATCCTGAAGAAAAAAGGGTTAAAGCTGCCACTAGTGAATTTACTGCTTTTGCTTCTGTTTGGTCGAGTGAATATAAACGCAAAAATCCAAATTCTGCACGTACTTGGGAAGATTTAAAACGATTCATGCGAGCTAGATTTGTTCCTTCATATTATGCGCGTGATCTTTTAAATAAATTACAAAAATTGAGGCAAGGTAGTAAATCTGTGGAAGAATACTATCAAGAATTGCAAATGGGTATGCTTAGATGTGAGCTAGTTGAGAATGAAGAAGCTGCCATGGCTAGGTTTATGGGTGGGTTAAACCGTGAAATTCAAGATATTCTCGACTATAATGAATACAATTCCATTACCCGTTTGTTTCATCTTGCTTGCAAAGCTGAACGTGAAGTGCATGGCCGACGTGCAAGCGCAAGAGCTGACTTTTCTGCAGGTCGTGCTAACAATTGAACGCCTCGTACACCAAATACCACTGCTGGTCGTGCTACTTCTTCTGCTCCTACTCCGACAAATGACAAGCCTCGATCTTCCTCATTTGGTGCTTCCAAAACATCCGAGGTAAAGAAAACAATTGCACTGGAACCTCCTAAGAGCTCCTCATCTGTGGCATCAACTGGGAGGACTCGAGATGTGCAATGTCATCAATGCAAAGGCTATGGACATATTAGGAGTCAATGTCCAAGCAAACGCGTTTTAATTATACGCAATAACGGTGAGTTGATAGCAGCAGGGGTCCCGATCTTTCGATGAGAGGGATAACTATCGATTGGTGGAGGAATCGACATTGACGGCCCGACTACAACCGTCCAGGACGTTGCGCCTTAGCGACCGATACACCAACTCCAGAGGGTTATTGATCTCGGTAGCGCGATCAACGACGACCAAGGTCTTTGTTTCTGCAAGCAATCGAAGAACGAGCAAGAACAAGATAAATGCAATCTGAAATTGCAAATATGAATTAGGCACAAATGAGTAGGTGAGGTTCCGAAGACGAGTAATACAGGCGGTCTAACCGACACGCGCGATTACAAGAAAAGTAGCAAAGGCTAAACTTTAATCTAACAAAACCCGAGTCTAAACGGCGACGGCTACTGAATTTATAAGAGGGAGACGGCTAGGAGGGAAGTGCTGGACGTCCTAGGGTTTTCCTAGGGCGTCCACCACGTGGGTTTGGGCCCGATGTGCTTACAAGGCCCAATTTGGCCCAACTAGATGACGCAGCACCTTGTTTTGATGATTCTCGATGCTCCATAAAGCATTTTGCAATGAGACCAGATCCGTTGGAAAGCTTATCTCCTAAGCTTTCCATGAAGTGGTAGAACGTCGAAAATGGAGTTCGTATGTGGCCTGGGCGTCTGTTGGAATTTGTACTGCGCGTAGAAGGTCGAACTGGACTCGTGTCCAACTTAGGCTTTCTCTTGGGCCAGCCTTGGAGCGACGTGACTTGTATGACCTGAGGGAATGGATGAGATGGAGATACGCCTTTCTTGAATACGCCGTCAAGCATGGGAGGCGGCCAAGGTGGTGGCCGAACTGATGACGGTGATAGCACTATGTCCAAAAGCCGAGGAGGGCAACTGTGTGATCGACCTGGCCAAGGTGGAGGTCGATGAAGCAACATTGATGGAGCCACCTTATTAGACATAGACGAAGTAGAAGATGCCGTGAACTGTCGCAAACTTGTCGTAGATGTAGTGGAAGATGCCGACATAGCCGAAGTAATTGCAGCAACACTTTGTAATGACCATATGTACGCGGTGTTGGTTCTATCTATGATGAGCATGGTCTCATCATCCTCCCTTTCTTGAAATGGAGTCGTCCTCGAATCCATCATATTGTCCTGCAAAATGTTAGTACCGATAGGAGACAAAGCAACATGCATATCTTTTGCGATCAAATCAATGGCTTGAGAATCACAATTACCTAAACACTCCCTTTCTTGAAAACAATCACATAGATTATAATGGAAATTAGGGGTACTTGATATGATATTGAAATTATCTAATTGATCACATTGTTGCATAGAAAATAGAGTTTTCAAATCTGAACAAATGTAAACTCTATGCACTTTATACTCTCCTTTATCATTGTGTTTGCCAACAAAATGAAAAATATTTCGTGATAACCATGGCAAATCAGAATGTACAAAAATCCTCTCCTTTAAACTATTTAGATCACACAGAATATCAAATTCAATGTAACCTAAAATATTTAAAGAAGACATTAATTTAAGCTTATCTTCCTCACTAGCAATATGAATAACATGTTTATGTTCAGCATAAGTGTTTTGTTCTAAAATAAAAGTTTCATGTTCATTTAGTAGTTGTGGCATGGATATAAGTGAAGCATTATCACACAACTCTTCTTTATTACAAGAGACAACAAGTAAATCATCTTGTAACAAAGGAATATCAGCGGGTGGTTCCACTAAAGGTTGCTCTATGACAGCATGAGTAGTGGACAATTTTAGCATATTAAAATCATTCTCACCTTGCATAAACACAACACCTTTTATATTACCTTCAAAGTCCTCATTAGTGATTGTACGTGCAACTTCAATTTCCAACTCTTCACATACGTATGGAGCTGTAATGAACTCTTCTTTCTCCATGCTTTCTTCTCCATCCTTTTCTCGATGGTGCTCACTTTTTTGCAAAATGTTAGTTACAAAAGAAGGTGCAACAACGGGTGCCTCAAATGAAGCTAATGATTTTTTCGAAGATTCAACAAGTATATTTTCAGCTCTACAAGCACATTTAATTAAGTCTGAAAGAGAACAAAATGTTTCATCAACAAGAGCATCCTGAATTTCATGATTAAGTCCACGTATGAATCTAAACTCAGTAGCTTCTTCACATTCTTGTAAACCACAACGCAACAAACAATTTTGCAATTCTTGATAGTATTCTCTAACAGTTTTAGAACCTTGTTTTAACCGTTGAAGTTTAGTAAGCAAATATTCAGCGCCATATTTAGGAACATAATCATCTCTCATAAGTTTTTTCATGGCACTCCAAGTTTTAGGTTCTTTATCATGTCTAGATATATGCTTCCACCAATATATTGCATCTAACGTTAACGCTTTAACTGCAGCACTAATCTTTTGTTTTTCAGATAAATCATACTTCGAAAATTCTTTGTCTACCGCTATCTCCCAATTAATATATGCATTAGGATCAAACTTTCCAGCAAATGGAGGCAATTCAGACTTTATTTTACCTTTTCATCATCAGTTGATGAAGCCGTGGCGATGTTGATGTCACGAATCCTTGTGGATTGTCGTAAGTGTTTAAGGAACACGTGATCCAAAGATTGTATTCGGCGCTTGCAGCAAGGGGATTGTGGCACGTCATTGTCCTCATATCCTGACATGGTTAGGAGGAAAACAAGAGAACAAGCACAATAATATGATCAAAAAGAGTATGTCCCTAATAATTAATAGGATGTGGTTAAATAAGTCGCTCACTCTCAACCTGTTCTTTCAAGTTCTTACCAATTCTTACCAAGCTTAGCAGAAGGTGTCGGCAACCGACGAGACAACACTCCTGGAGATATGGTGTATCGATGCCGTCACAAGTGCCTCGTTGGTAGTAGTATATGTAGAGCTGTAGGAGGCTGAGCACAATCCAATGGAAAAGCTTGAACCACATTAGTCCAAAACAAGTTGAATAAACGTTCAACGTGGTACTGTGCTGGTCCTATGACAAACCGTACTAGAGACGCGAGCCGAGACACAAACGATGTCACCAACTCAACAAAACACAGCACCTAGCTAGAGAGCTCCTTCTCTCTTTTTTTTCTTTTTTTCCTCTTTTTTTTTGTGCGGCTTTTTTTTATTGCACTTACCTTTTTTTTTCTCAAACTTTCAAAACAGGACAGCAGGGGCAGTTATGTTGTTCGGTAAATTCACTCAAGAAAAGCTCCGAATTTGGAGAAGGTCTCTATGTCAAAGTTGTAGATCTTTTCGTTATCATCAATTTTCATATATGGAACAACCAATTTAGAGTTTGGAAATTGGAGATATGGGCCCCTAAATACAATCTATATAGAAAAATCTGAGATGAGACAGATCCAGATCCAACGCTATTTTTGGGTGCGAAGATTGCGTTTGCTGAAATTGGTACAATGGACAACGTTGTAGAGGATCGTCTTAGCTTTCCATCAAGTACAAGAACTCCCAAAACGGATAAGGGGATCAAGAGATATGGCTGTTTTACCGAACTGGGATCAGATTGATCCAATTCGAATCCGACTAGAACTCGAGAATTCCCAAATTTTAGAAATTTGAAGATGGCCGAATTCGGAGATAACTCCAACTAACTTTTCCTTGGATATTTCGTGCTGATTCCAGAAAGTCCAAAAACGTCAAAATCCGAGTTCGGATGGAGGACTTATGATTGGAAAAATGAATTCATAACAGATTGGATCTCTAGACAGCCTGAAATATATTGCAAGATATCTCTGTGTTGGAAGCCGAATCAGATCTCAGCTTGAATACCAAAGTTGGAGAAGATGTTCTAAGCTTTCCAAAAAGTCTAAGAACTCTAAAATCCGAGTTCGTATGAAGGAGAAACGGCCAAAACACTGAACTAGACAGCAGCGACGGTGACGAAAAACGTGACACGAACTCGAAACTCTAGGGTAAAGACTCTAAGACCAGCAACCGACTCGACGATGCAATCGTAAACTCAACAAGCGTGACTACGAAGCAAAAGCAAGGCTAAACTGTCTTGGACGAGGGAAATTTTTTTTTTGGCAATTTTCTAGACTCTAGGTAAAACAAGATATAGAGGTAGAAATCTCTCACCGATCAACCTGGTGCTCTGATACCACTTGATAGCAGCAGGGGTCCCGATCTTTCGATGAGAGGGATAACTATCGATTGGTGGAGGAATCGACGTTGACGGCCCGATTACAACCGTCCAGGACGTTGCGCCTTAGCGACCGATACACCAACTCAGAGGGTTATTGATCTCATGGCGCGCGATCAACTCGATCACGAAGGTCTTTGTTTCTGCAAGCAATCGAAGAACGAGCAAGAACAAGATAAATGCAATCTGAAATTGCAAATATGAATTAGGCACAAACGAGTAGGTGGGGTTCCGAAGACGAGTAATACAGGCGGTCTAACCGACACGCGCGATTACAAGAAAAGTAGCAAAGGCTAAACATTAATCTAACAAAACCCGAGTCTAAACGACGACGGCTACTGAATTTATAAGAGGGAGACGGCTAGGAGGGAAGTGCTGGACGTCCTAGGGTTTTCCTAGGGTGTCCACCACGTGGGTTTGGGCCCGATGTGCTTACAAGGCCCAGTTTGGCCTAACTGGATGACGCAGCACCTTGTTTTGATGATTCTCGATGCTCCATAAGGCATTTTGCAATGGGACCAGATCCGTTAGAAAGCTTATCTCCTAAGCTTTCCTTGAAGTGGTAGAACGTCGAAAACGGAGTTCGTATGTGGCCTGGGCGTCCGTTTGAATTTGTACTGCGCGTAGAAGGTCGAACTGGACTCGTGTCCAACTTAGGCTTTCTCTTGGGCCAGCCTTGGAGCGACGTGACTTGTATGACCTGAGGGAATGGATGAGGTGGAGATACGCCTTTCTTGAATACGCCGTCAAGCATGGGAGGCGGCCAAGGTGGTGGCCGAACTGATGAAGGTGATAGCACTATGTCCAAAAGCCGAGGAGGGCAACTGTGTGATCGACCTGGCCAAGGTGGAGGTCGATGAAGCAACATTGATGGAGCCACCTTATTAGACGTAGACGAAGTAGAAGATGCCGTGAACTGTCGTAAACTTGTCGTAGATGTAGTGGAAGATGCCGACATAGCCGAAGTAATTGCAGCAACACTTTGTAATGACCATATGTACGCGGTGTTGGTTCTATCTATGATGAGCATGGTCTCATCATGAGTATTCTTCTGCTAGTGATGTTGATGAAGATACACATGCTTTGCTAGCTAAGCCTGCAGAAGACGAGGAGGAACATATTGATGCTGACCACGCCGATTGCTCCGAAAGCCTCATCGTCCAAAGGGTCTTAAGTGTACAAATGGGACAAGCAGAACAAAATCAACGACACAATTTGTTCCAAACAAAGTGTGTTGTCAAAGAACGATCTTGTCGTGTCATTATTGATGGTGGTAGTTGCAACAATTTGGCGAGCTCCGACATGGTGGATAAGCTCGCTCTGAACACTCGACCTCATCCTCACCCATACTACGTTCAATGGTTTAATAACTCTGGTAAGATCAAGGTAACACGCTTAGTCAGAGTTCCTTTTGCCATTGGATCATATCATGATTTTGTTGATTGCGATGTCGTTCCTATACAAGCATGCTCTATATTGTTAGGTAGACCATGGCAATATGACAAGAATTCTACACATCATGGTCATTCTAATCAATATTCATTTGTGCATAAGGATAAGAAAATTGTGTTACATCCTATGACTCCAGAATCTATCCTTAAAGACGAACTTGCTAGGGCAAATAAGTTGAAAGAACAAGACACTGCAAATCAAATTGTGGCTAAAACTAAAAATGAGATCAAACTAAAAGGTGCTTACTTTTTAGCTACAAAATCAGACGTGCATGAGTTGATTGATGATAATTCTTCTTACTATGTTTTGGTTTGCAAGGATGCATTGTTTCCTCTGGAAGATACGCCTGCTGTTTTGCCTCCTGCGGTCACTAACCTTTTGCAGGAGTACAATGATGTGTTTCCAAAAGAGATGCCTCCAGGTTTGCCACCAGTTCGAGGGATCGAGCACCAAATTGACCTCATCCCTGGAGTGTCTTTGCCAAATCGTGCGCCGTACAGGACGAATCCAGAAGAAACCAAGGAAATACAACGCCAAGTTCAAGATTTGCTTGACAAAGGGTATGTGCGTGAATCCCTTAGCCCTTGTGCTGTTCCTGTTATTCTCGTACCAAAGAAAAATGGGTCTTGGCGTATGTGTGTGGACTGTAGAGCGATCAACAACATTACCATTAGATATCGTCATCCTATCCCTAGGTTAGATGATATGCTAGATGAATTAAGTGGCTCTACTGTGTTTTCCAAAGTTGATTTGCGTAGTGGGTACCATCAGATACGCATGAAATTGGGAGATGAATGGAAAACTGCTTTTAAAATCAAGTTTGGACTTTATGAGTGGTTAGTGATGCCGTTTGGGTTAACTAATGCACCAAGTACTTTTATGAGATTAATGAATGAGGTTTTATGAGCATTCATTGGCAAATTTGTGGTAGTCTACTTTGATGATATTCTGATCTATAGCAAATCACTTGAGGAACATTTGGATCATTTGCGTGCTATTTTCGATGCTTTGCGAAATGCACGTTTGTTTGGTAACATCGAGAAGTGCACCTTTTGCACCGATCGAGTCTCTTTTCTTGGATATGTTGTGACTCCACAGGGCATCGAAGTTGATCTGTCCATGATTGAGGCAATTCAAAGTTGGCCAACTCTGACAACGATTACACAGGTTCGAAGTTTTCTTGGTCTTGCAGGTTTCTACCGGCGTTTCGTGAAAGATTTCAGCACAATTGCCGCGCCGTTGAATCAACTTACAAAGAAGGGTGTTCCTTTTGTTTGGAATGACGCTCAAGAATCTGCTTTTAACATCCTCAAAGCAAGACCGGATGAAGATGGGCCGGCCCAAGCTGATCCAAGGGGCGCCAGCCATGTTGGGCTTTGAAGGAGGCGCCACAACCCAGGGTGGGCCTCCCTCACGGCCAGCCCAATAGTGGGCGCCACCCTCCCTAAGCACACTGGTCAAGATGGCCCAAGGTGGGCCTTCCTCAAGGCCTACCCAGTAGTGGGGGGCGCCACCCTCACTAAGCAACGGCCCAATATGGCCCAACTCTCATGGCTGACCAGTTTAGTACCATATTGCTTAGTGCTTGATCTCTGACAGCCCCTCTCCACTATATATTACATATAATAGGCACCGCTAGGAGACAAGTCTTGTTTGTGAATCAGTTTAGCTTTTGCTACTGTCCGTGCAAGCACGTGTCGGTTAGACTGTCTGCGCACGTGTATTCAAGACTCCAAACTTTTCAGATTGGTTTGCTGAAATCTAAACTTCACTTTTAGCAATTGAGTTGCTTGTTTTCGCGTTCTTGCTCGTTCTCTATTGCGTGATGAATTTGAGGGTGTGGTTGATCTGTTGGAAAGCTTACGAAACAAGCTTTCCAGGCTGTGGTCAAACACCCCAAATGGAGTCCGAATGCATCTTCTATGCCCGTTTTTTCTCCAGATCTGGTCATTGGAGGCCGAACTAAATGATTCACATCTTGCATGTTGACTTGTCCATGCTTCTCTTGGTCTTCTCTATGGTGTTCACACCTCCTCACATTGTCTTCATACCTGAGAATAATCAAAATACTTGAATTAGGTAGCAGCTGACTCTCACAAGTAATATGATTCTTACTAAGGAGCAAGTTCACCTGCTGATTGATTTGTTTAACTCGGGCACGTGTTATTGGTCCTTGGAAATGATTTGGAGTCTCTTGAACAGCAGTAGGGGAAACGGATGGTGATGGTGTTACGTTGCCCGTATCACCTTGTACGACCAGTTCATGCAACAGAGGATGCACTCTTTACCGGAACTTGTTTAGCAGCAGATTTACTTACCTCCGGAGAGTGTGTTAGTGTAGAAGCAATAGGGGCAGCAGTGGTAGTCGCACGTCCGGGGGCTGAGGTTGTCACCTTTGTCTGAATGTGGACAGATTTGGATGAAGAAAACCCTCTAGACTTACCCTGCATCATCAGAAGTCGTCCCTACACTTCCCTTTCAGCTTTCAAGGCAAGATGAAATAAACGGGTGATAGAGTTATATTCTTTATAATCAAGTATATCCTGTATATAATATCAAAGGAAAACAATCAGCTAATCTCATATTTGCACAAATTCAATAACTGTTCGAAACTAGCACTTAGCCCATGTTGCTGATCAAACAAGGATGGAAAATAGGCTAAAGCAAGTATATGGATATGGATACAAGTGGTAAACACAACGAAGGTGCTCTCACGTAGCTAGAGATACATGGGAACACAGCCCAAAATTAAAGGTGGCGCAGCACCCGAAGAGACTAAAACCGCTGAACGTTCTGGACTATTTTGGCCAGCTCGTTAAGAATTTGAAGGTAAGGCTGGATCCGTTGGGAAGAGCATGAAATGTCCTTTTCATCAAGTACTCACACGCCCCAAACGGAGTCCGTTTGCATTCTCTATGAGCGTTTAATTTCTGACTGGCCATTGGAGACCGAGTTGAAATCTTTTGCGTTCCCACCTTGCTTCGCGTTGCCACCTTGCTTTATAACTTATATTGTCGGATTAATGCTC
The DNA here is from genome assembly GCA_036346145.1 of Olyra latifolia. Classification (NCBI taxonomy): domain Eukaryota; kingdom Viridiplantae; phylum Streptophyta; class Magnoliopsida; order Poales; family Poaceae; genus Olyra; species Olyra latifolia. The sequence continues at coordinate 46,039,328 of CM070523.1, read as the reverse complement.
TCTTCATAATCCTTGCTCAGGTTCCTAAGTATGAGAATATTATTAAGTAGCGGTCTATTCTCCAATGTAAAATTATGCGACCCCTAAGAACGAATTTACCTAATAATTTAGTTGTCACGCATGAGCCCGTGTAATTAGTCCTTGAATGTTGGTCGAAAGTCGCAGGTCATTAAGAGAGTCTTTGGATGTTGGTCCCATGGGTGTATCCGACGTAGCGATGTCCTCATCACATACCAACATGGGTTAGTCGGCGATGCCACAGCCGGTTTGCTAGATTTAGCCACTAAGCATGTCCCAATGCTAGGTTTATCTATGGAAAAATCCACAAGATAAAGTTTTCCTTTTAGACGACCTTTAAAGGCTATTGAACCATCACTCCTCTTGATAACATTCACACCTTCATTTGTGATTAAGCAATTATAACCCGTTGCACAAAATTGAGGAATCGATAGAAGATTATATTTTAAGGAATCAAAAAGTAACACATCGGTAAGGTAATTATTATTTGAAATTGCAATCTTACCAAGACCAATCACTTCACCTTTAACGTCGTCACCAAATGTGATACTATTGTTTGATTGTCCACTTATATCAAGTTGAGAGAACAAGGTTCTTTCTCCGGTCATATGATGTGTGCAACCACTATCTAGCATCCAACTTGTTCCACCTTAGAGATATTCCTACAAAATAGAATCATGCTTTGATCTTAGGTACCTAAACTTGTTTGGGTCCTCTCAAGTTAGTCACAAGCATTTTTTGTACCCAAATAGATCTACTACGAGGAGTACGTTTTGATTTAGGTCCAATGTGATAAGCAACTACTCTACCAAAGTTAGTTTTTCTAAGCATATAGGAAGCATTGGAAATAGTATGATCAAAAGATCTTTAAGGCTTGACAAAGTGAATGGGTTTTGTGATCAGGGCTACCACAATGTGGCCCTTTTTGCCCTTTAAAGGAGTGTACCCAAACCCTTTATTCTTGTAGTTGTTTTGTCTTCCAAGAAACTCCTCGAGACCCATACTAGCCTTGTATGATTTTTGAAGTCCATCTTGAAATAAACTCTTTAACTTCTCTTTTTCATGTGCTAGAGCTTGCATAGTTTCAAAGTTAGCAGTACAAGCATCAATATCAAATTTATAGCATCTAGCACATCCATTGCTAGTGGAAGCAATAGAAGGAGAGGTTGCCTCATTTGAGGATAAGGGAGTACTCTTTGAAAGATCAACAAGCTTCACTTCAAGAGCCTTGTGTGTATTTTTTGCACACTCAAGATCCTCTATTAGTGAAGCATTGGTGATCTCAAGAGTAGCTACCTTAGATTTGATCATTTCAAGATCATTTGTCATCTCCTCAAATTTCTTCCTCTCAAAAGCTAGACTCTTCTCAAGATCAAGGTTTCTCTCCTTCTCTTGGACGAGCAAGTCCTCTTGTCTCTCAAGAAGATCCTCTTGCCTTTCTATTTTTTCTTTCATAGCATACATCTTTGATATATCAAGTTTCTTAAGAAGGTTAAACAAGTCAACCATATCATTGATACGAGCAACGTAACACTATCACCATCGGCTTTCCCTACTGTTGTTCAAGAGACTCCAAATAATTTCCAAATACCAATAATACGTGCCCGAGCTAAACAAATCAATCAGCAGGTGAACTCGCTCCTTAGTAAGAATCAACTACTACCGAATTCAAGTAATTTGATTTTTCTCAGGTATGATGGCAATGTGAGGAGGTGTGAACACCTTAGATAATACCAAGAGAAGCATGGACAAGTCAACATGCAAGATGTGAATGCAGAAGAGCTCAGTTTGGCCTCCAATGATCAGTCTGGAGAAAATGGGCATAGAGGATGCAAATGGAGTCCATTTGAGGTGTTCGACCACAGCCTGGAAAGATAACGAGCTCAGCTTTTCAACTGATCCAACCTCACCCTCAAATTCCTTCTGAGCGCGGAGATATCGTCAAAAACTTATGACGTCCAGAAACTGTCCAGAAACTACTTTTCTATGCATTGGGTGCTGCGCCACCATTATGTTGGGTCCTTGAGCTTTGTGCTGCGACCTGGTACTTGTGCAGCACACTTTTGGGCTTCCTCTCCACTCCCCTCATATATTTAGGAAGCCCCCCTCCTTGTGAGTCTAGAGACCATTTGAATGTAAAAACAGATCTGCTATATGCACGTTTTTGACATTTCAAGCCACCGGCTGAAATAAACTTAAGATTGTGCATTCCTTCCCGTTGTTCTTGCAAGCTCTTTGTGATTGCAGCAAGTATTATAATCCGCTTGATTTGGTTGAGTGGACAACATGAGGTTGGCCGCACAAGATTCGTCAGGTTTCGCCAGTATCTTCGATCCTACGCCGCGAAGGTCGGGCACCGCTCGTATCATTTGGTATCAGAGCTCCGGTTGTCACAATAGGATCTTTATCCCCTAGTTCTAGATTTACTTTTCAGCCATATCCAGAAAAAGAGCCACACAAAAATATTTGCCTAGTTTAGATTTGTGTTTTTCTACCTAATCTGAAAACTTGCCTCTAAAAAATATTGAACCTTAGTCTCCAATCTGTTGTTCTTGTGCATTTTGCTAAGATTTTATCCATAGAATCATGTTCTTGTTGCTGAAACTGTTCTTCTTCCTTCGCGTCACTTCTGGATCCAATATGTCCAGTCCACTATTTTGGCCATAACTTCCACATACGAGCTTGGATTTTTGCGTTCTTGAGCTTTCTAGAAAGCTTATGAAATTCTCTACAACTTTGGTAGGGACAACTCTTTCTGATTCTGCTGAAAAAGTGGTCGAACTTGGGTTTGAATCTGACTTCTGTTTTGCAACGAAAATCAAATCTATTCTTGATAGCCCATCTCTCCTTTGTGAATATTTTGCACCTATCACGACTAGCTAATCCGCTGTATAGAGCTGCACTTGTTTGTTTTGATCTCACGATTGCAAGACATTAAAAGAAAAGTTTGTCAAAATCAGTAGCACAGCCAACTGTATCATCTAAGCAAAAGAGAAAAAAAAAAGAGAGAGGAAAAAAAGCTTTGTGGCTGCTTGTTAGTTGTATGAAAAGAAAATGAGAAGAAGGAAAGTTTCTAAAAATTATTTGCACCGATTTGAGAATCATTCTTGTTGTGCAATCTTGTGCCCTTCTTCATCTATTGCAGCCAGCTAGCGTCTTTCCATAACCAATTGAGCAGTTTGTGGTATCATTATATTTTGTTCTAGCTCACTCCTTTGATTGCAATTGGTTCCATCATCCTTGTGTGTGAGTTGCTGTGTTCATCACTTAAATCTTGTTTTCAGCAACTAGCATTGTATTCTTGGTTGGATATTTACATCAAGAATACAGATTGTGTAGGTCATACACATTCCCTACTATGCTTCACATATAATCCGTTGTGTGCTTTAATCTCAATTGTGAGTTTGCTTAACCTCACTTCGTGTTTCCTCACCACTTAAATGCGAGCTCCTCCATCAATCAGCAAAGGGTGAGTAAGAACATCATTGGTAAGGATATGTGAGGTTGAGAGAATTTTCCACTCATCATATTGTGTTTCTCTTGCTGTCAGGTCAAGGAGACAATGTGGAGAATGATGGACGTGATCCTGAAGCCCCAGTTAACCTGGACAGAATATTGTCTCTTGCGGGACACATTACGCCGAGAGTTCCACACAGGAAATGACCAGCTAAGGGAAGGACTAAATAACTCCATCCAAGATCTCCAAATTGATGTGAATCAGCAACTTGTCGTACATCACACCAACATAGTTAATGATATTGTACGACAACTACGACCACAAGCTCAAGATGGTGCTCTACTTGATGAGACCGATGAGGAAGCTGCTGCACGAAGGGCTCGTGCTGCTAATGCAATTCGTCCACCCGTTGGACCAGCTAGAGGTGGTGATGATCGTGGTCTAGGAAGGGGACGTGGTATGGGTCGTGGGCGTGCTGCACATGAACCATTTCGCCTCAATTTGCAGCCACGTAATGAAAGAAATCAATGCAACGACCGCAATGACAATGATCGTCCTCAGGAGCAAGGTATGGCAAACTAAAGTTTTTCATGTCTAAGTTTGCAGGTTCCAATAATCCAGAGGATTACCTTACTTGGGAGCTGGAAGTTGACAAGATCTTCCGCCTGCACAACTACACCGAAGAAAAAAAGCTTGCCATGGCATCACATGAATTTGATGATTATGCGCTGGTTTGGTGGGAACAAATTCAAAGCCAAAGAATAGAAGATGGCGAGAATCTTGTAGCATCGTGGGCTAAGATGAAGGTGGAGATGAGAGCAAGGTTAAAGCAATGAAATCGAACGGTTGATGAGTACTATAAAGAGATGGAGATGGCCATGATCCGTGCCAACATGTATGAGCATGAAGAACAAACCATGGCACGTTTCCTCGCTAGATTGAATTATCCTATCAAGCGCATTACTGAATTTCAGCCTTATATCAATGTGGTGGAGTTAGTGCATCAAGCAACCAAGGCTGAGAGGCAAGTGCAGCAAGACTCCAAGATAACAAAGAGCACTTCATTTGCTCCCCGTACAGCACCTACAACAGGTAAATCCATTTCTCGGTTCAATTCATTTCGCGCTAACAATTCTAGTGCTAGTGTTGCTTCTAGTTCTCATGTAGGTCGAAATGGAAAAGAGCCAACTACTCCAAATGCTAAGCGAGGTCCAGCAGCTAGTACTACTTCTTCTGTGGGTTCAACAGCAAAGAGTAGTGCAATTCGATGCTTCAAGTGTTTGGGACGTGGCCATATTGCAAAAGATTATCTAAACAATCGCATCATACTTATCACAGAGGGAGGAGAATATGAATCTGCAAATGAAGAAGAAGATACTCCAATCACTGATTTGGAAGATGTGGAGAATGAGATGACTTATTGCGACTTTGAGACCGGTCAATCTCTCATTGTTACCAAGAAGGTTTTGAGTGTACAACAAAAGGAAGATCATGAACAGCGTTGCAACCTTTTTCACACCACGCAAAGGTAAATGGTCGTATGTGCAAGGTAATAATTGATGGTGGAAGTTGTCACAATTTGGCTAGTAAAGAAATATGTGAAAAGCTTGGGTTCAAGCAGCTGCGACACCCGCATCAATATCATGTACAATGGTTGAATGATGGTGGAGAAGTGAAAATTCAGCACATGGTGAAGGTTCCCTTCAAAATTGGTGAGTATAGTGATACCGTTGAGTGTGATGTGGTCCCAATGACGGTATGTCACTTGCTGCTCGGTCGACCAAGGCAATTTGATCGTGCAAGTCATCACAATGGTCTCACTAATCAATATTCATTCAAATGGAACAAAAAAGAAATTGTTCTTAGACCAATGACTCCCACTCAAATTCTTGCTGATACAATGCAAAAGAATGAGGTAAACAGGAGAGAAGGACTACAAGTGAGAAACCCAATTTGGTGAGTGAGAGACACAAGAAAAATAGGAGTGGGAAAGAAAACGAGGAAGGAAACAAGATAGTAATGTTAGCTACAAAACCTGAAATAAGAGAGGTGCATACGAATCCCTATTTAGCACATTTTGTACTATTGTACAAAGATGTGCTACTTTCTACTAAAGACATAACCTCTCTTCCAAGTGCTGTATCAAGTGTTTTGCAAGACTTTGAACATGTCTTTCCGAAGGAGATACCTGCGGGACTACCTCCGACCCGTGGCATTGAACATTAAATTGACCTCATACCAGGAGCTTCACTTCCAAACCGCCTACCGTACCGAACCAATCCCGAAGAAACAAAGGAAATTCAGTAACAAGTGCAAGCCCTTCTTGAGAAAGGGTATGTACGTGAGAGTCTAAGTCCTTGTGCTATCCCTGTGATTTTAGTCCCTAAAAAAGATGGTACATGGCACATGTGTGTAGATTATAGAGTAATTAACAACATCACTGTTAGATATTGCCATCCTATTTCTAAGTTGGATGACATGCTAGATGAATTGAGTGGTGCTGCTATTTTCTCTAAAATTGATTTGCGTAGTGGGTACCGTCAAATAAGGATGAAATAAGAGGATGAGTGGAAAACAGCTTTTAAAACAAAATTTGGATTGTATGAGTGGTTAGTAATACCTTTAGGTTTAATTAATGCACTTAGTACATTCATGAGATTAATGAATCATGTTTTGAGAGCTTTCATTGGTAAATTTGTTGCGGTGTATTTTGATGACATCTTAATTTACAGCCGCACAATGGAAAAACACACCGATCTCATTAGACAAGTGCTAGAAGTGCTTAGAACTGAAAAACTATTTGCAAACCTAGAGAAATGCACTTTTTGCCAAGATAAAGTTGTGTTCTTGGGGTTTGTTGTTTCTGGAAATGGGGTAGAAATGGACGAATCAAAAGTTGAATCAATTAAAAATTGGCCTACTCCGACAAATGTTAATCAAGTTAGAAGTTTTCACGGTCTTGCTGGTTTTTACCGTAGATTTGTGAAAGACTTTAGCATAATTGCTACCCCTTTGAATGAGCTAACAAAGAAAGGAAGTGAGTTTGTTTGGGGTGTTACTCAAGAAAAAGTTTTTGCTGAATGAAAGAAGCGGTTAACTGAAGCCCCTTTGCTTGTTTTTACCTGATTTCAATAAAGCTTTCGAAATTGAGTGTGACACTAGTGGAATAGGTATTTCTGGTGTTTTGATGCAAGAGAGCAAACCAGTAGCATACTTTAGTGAGAAACTTGATGGTGCACAATTGAATTACCCTGTGTATGATAAGGAGTTGTATGCTTTGGTTCGTGTTTTAGAAACTTGGCAACACTATCTTTGCCCTAAAGATTCATTATACATTCTGATCATGAAGCTTTAAAATATATGAAAGGGCAAGCTAAACTGAACCGTAGGCATGCCAAATGGGTAGAATTCATTGAATCATTTCCATACATTGTGAAATACCAGAAGGGTAAAGAGAATGTTGTTACTGATGCTTTGTCTCGAAAGAGTGTGCTCTTAACACAACTTGCAATCAAGATCCCTGGTTTGGAGGGTTTGAAAGAGTTATATGCTTCAGATAATGAATTCGCTGAACCATACTCTAAATGCAAAGATGGAAAAGGCTGGAAAAAGTTCCATGTTCATGATGGATTCTTGTTTCGTGCTAACAAGCTATGCGTTCCAGATTCGTCTGTTCGTTTGCTATTGTTGCAGGAATCACATGCAGGTGGCTTAATGCGACATTTTGGAAGAGAAAAGACTTTGGCCATGCTGTCCGATCACTTTTATTGGCAAAAAATGAGAAGAGATGTTGAGAGGTTTGTGCAACGATGTGTTACATGCCATAAAGCGAAGTCTAAACTTAATCCACATAGTTTATATACTCCACTTCCTATTCCTAATGCACCTTGGGAGGATATTAGCATGGATTTTGTTTTAGGATTGCCTAGGACTAAGAGGGGGCGCGATTCTGTATTTGTAGTTGTGGATAGGTTCTCCAAAATGGCACACTTCATTCCCTGCCACAAGAGCGACGATGCGTCGCATGTAGCTGACTTGTTTTTCAGAAAAATTGTGAGACTGCATGGGATGCCAAGGACCATTGTTTCAGATCGTGATTCCAAGTTCACAAGCTATTTCTGGAAGACATTGTGGGCCAAGCTTGGGACAAAGTTGTTATTCTCTATAACTTGTCACCCACAAACAGATGGACAAACGGAGGTGGTGAACCGCACACTCTCCATGTTGCTGCGTACGATGATCAAGAAGAACCTGAAGGAGTGGGAGGACTACCTTCCACATGTTGAATTTGCCTACAACAGGGCAATTCACTCAACAACACAATTGTGCCCATTTGAGGTGGTGTATGGTTTTAAACCAATCACGCCACTTGATTTGCTGCCACTTCCACTTCAAAAGAAGACTAATATGGAGGCTACAAAGCGTGCTCAGTTTGTGAAAGCTATTCATGCGAAGACCAAGGAAGAGATAGAGAAGAAGGCACGGTACCTCGCTGAAAGGGCGAATAAAACAATGAAGAAGATACTGTTTGAACCGGGTGATCTGGTTTGGGTACATCTACGCAAAGAGCGCATTCCTGATAAGCGCAAGTCTAAGTTGATGCCTCGAGCTGATGGTCCATTCAAAGTGCTTGAGAAGATCAATGACAATGCATATAAGATCGAGCTTCCCGGAGATTGATGAGGACATCACTCTCTTCGATGCAGCCACACCGACAACTTCACGCCAAGATGGAATGATGAAGGGACCGATTACTCGAACTCGCGCACGACGACATATGATGAACATTGTGCTTCGGAATAATGGAGAAGCAACAGCTAGTAGAGCAATCAAAATACGCCAGCGTACAAGCGGAGGAGCTGATCATCGACAAGATGGGCCGGCCCAAGGAAGGGACCAGCTGGTCATGTGGGCCCATGAAGGAGGCGCCAATGGTCGCCCATAGTTGGGGCGCCACCACCAGGCCCAAGTGGAGGGCGCCACATGGTTGGGGCGGCCCAAGTTGGCCCAAATTACCCCGCATGCATGTTTAGTACCATATTGCTTATTGCTTGATCTCCGGCAGCCCCTCTACACTACATAAAGCATGTAATAGGCGCCGCAAAAGACTTTTGTTTTGTGAATCAGTTTAGCTTTTGCTACTATCCTTGGAAGCACGTGTCGGTTAGACCGTCTGCGCACGTGTATTCAAGACTCCAAATTTTCAGATTGGTTCGCTGAAATTTAAACTTTCACTTTTAGCAATTGAGTTGCTTGTTTTCGTGTTCTTGCTCGTTCTCGATTGCGTGCAGGACCGTTGATTGTGCTCCGGCAAGATCAACAAAACAGGAGATTGGTGTATCGATTGCTAATGCGCAAGCATAGTGGACGGTTGTAGTCAGACCGCTAACATCGAACTCCGAACCAGGTCGAGAGTTACCTTGTCTCTCATCGAAAGATCGGGCCTCAGACTCTATCAGTTGGTATCAGATTTCCAGATACATCTGTGAGAGTTCCTTGTTCTTCATTGCGTAGTAGACTGATTTATACCTATCAGTCCAGCATATTAGCCACATATATTTAGCCACATATATTTTCATATTCCAAGACAAGTTAAGCCTACGCTTTTGCTATTATAATAACTTGAGCCAAACCATCTCTCTGTCCTCTCTACACTATATTGTTGAGTCCATCAAATTTTTGTGCACAATTCAAAGACTAGAGAAAGAGATTATATCTTTTTATTGCCTATTTACCCCTGGTCAAAAAAAGTGCATGTCTAAATTATTTCTAGAGTCCCCTATAATCATTTGTGAAAGATTTGAGGACCCCTGAAAAAAAAAAGGCAGCAAGGTACAAAGAGGGAGAAAGATCGAAAGAAAAAGAAATTGCTTGCTGTATTTCTTTGTGCCGTGTTTGTTTTCCTAGCTGTGACATACATCTGTAATTCAGTTCGCGTCTCTATTGCGGTCTAGGCCTAGGACCAGCATATATCGACGTTGAATTCTAATTCAATTTGTGTGACTATTTTGGCATTAGCGTTTTCATTTGCTACCATATTAGCCGCCTATAGCTACACAAATACTACAACTGTTCAGATAATTGCTACTTGCACCGGTACATTATATCTTTAAAGTTCGACTTGCCGGTTGCCAAAAACTTCTGTTTCGCTTAGTAAGAATTGGTAAGAGCTTGATAAACAAGTAGAGAGTTGAGGGCCTTTTTAGCCACATCCTAGTAATTGCTAGGGACTTTTCACTCTTGTGTTTGTTTATTTTGCCCTTTTGTTTTCATCTAACCATGTCAGGAAAAGAAGACAATACCATTCCTCAATCACCCCGTATACGGCGCATCATTCAACACTTTGATCGCCAAGTGCGGATGCGTACGGAGAACCTTGACGAGGATGTGCGAGTGACCAATGAGCGACTTGGTCAACTCGAAGCTGCACAAATAGAGACCAACCTGTCTCTCACAGCCGTCACTGCTTCACTCGCTCAGATTCTTACTTGACTTGATGGATTGGGTAGTGCCAATACTACTCAAGTGGTGAATGCCAGACAACAACGAGACAACAATCATGGAGTATTGGGCAGTGAAGTTACCGGCACCAATGATAATGAATATGTTGCCGACACTGAGGTTGAGGATGTAGATGCACGTCTACGTCGTCGACTTCAACGCAACCGCATTGGCATGCCTCCTTTGCGACATGCGGTACGTGCAAATGAAGCCTCAAATGGTAAGATCAAATTCACTATCCCACCTTTTGATGGCAAATATGATCCTGATGCTTATCTTACATGGGTATTAAAAATAGGACAAAAATTTGATTGCCATGATTATCCAGAAGAAAAAAGGGTTAAAGCTGCCACTAGTGAATTTACTGCTATTGCTTCTATTTGGTGGAGTGAATATAAACGCAAAAATCCAAATTCTGCACGTACTTGGGAAGATCTAAAACGGATCATGCGAGCTAGATTTGTTCCTTCATATTATGCACGTGATCTTTTAAATAAATTGCAACAATTGAAGGCAAGGTAGTAAATCTGTAGAAGAATATTATCAAGAATTGCAAATGGGTATGCTTAGATGTGAGCTAGTTGAGAATGAAGAAGCTGCCATGGCTAGGTTTATGGGTGGGTTAAACCATGAAATTCAAGATATTCTCGGCTATAAAGAATACAATTCCATTATCCGTTTGTTTCATCTTGCTTGCAAAGCTAAACGTGAAGTGCAGGGCCGACGTGCAAGCGCAAGAGCTAACTTTTCTGCAGGTCATGCTACCAATTGGACTCCTCGTACACCAAATACTACTGCTGGCCGTGCCACTTCTTCTGCTCCTACTCCGACAAATGACAAGCCTCAGTCTTCTTCATTTGGTGCTTTCAAAGCATCCGAGGTAAAGAAAACAACTGCACCGGAACCTCCTAAGAGCTCTTCATCTGTGGCATCAACTGGGAGGACTCGAGATGTGCAATGTCATCAATGCAAAGGCTATGGACATATTAGGAGTCAATGTCCAAGCAGGCGCGTTTCAATTATACGCGATAACGGTGAGTATTCTTCTGCTAGTGATTTTGATGAAGATACATATGCTATGCTAGCTAATCCTATAGAAGATGAGGAGGAACATATTGATACTGACCATGCCGATTGCTAAGAAAGCCTCATCGTACAAAGGGTCTTGAGTGCACAAATAGGACAAGCAGAACAAAATCAACGGCATAATTTGTTCCAAACAAAGTGTGTTATCAAGGAGTGATCTTGTCGTGTCATCATTGATGGTGGTAGTTGCAACAATTTGGCTAGCTCCGACATGGTTGACAAGCTTGTGCTGAACACTCGACCTTATCCTCACCCATACTACCTGCAATGGTTTAATAACTCTGGTAAGATCAAGGTAACACGCTTAGTCAAAGTTCCTTTTGCTATTGGATCATATCATGATTTTGTTGATTGCGATGTTGTACCTATGCAAGCATGCTCTATGTTGTTAGGTAGACCATGGCAATATGATAAGAATTCTACACATCATGGTCAATCTAATCAATGTTCATTTGTGCATAAGGATAAGAAAATTGTGTTACATTTTATGACTCCAGAATCTATCCTTAAAGATGAACTTGCTCGGGCAAATAAGTTGAAAGAACAAGACACTGCAAATCAAATTGTACCTAACACTAAAAATGAGATCAAACTGAAAGGTGCTTGTTTCTTAGCTACAAAAATAGATGTAAATGAGTTGATTGATGATAATTCTTCTTGTTATGCTTTGGTTTGCAAAGATGCATTGTTTGCTCTCGAAGATCTGCCTGCTGCTTTGCCTCCTGCTATCACTAACCTTTTGCAGGAGTACGATAATGTCTTTCCAAATGAGATGCCTCCAGGTTTACCACCAGTCCGAGGGATTGAGCATCAAATTGACCTCATTCCTGGAGTATCTTTGCCAAACTGTGCACCATACCGAACAAATTCTGAAGAAACATTGGAGATACAACGCCAAGTTCAAGAATTGCTCGACAAAGGGTATGTACGTGAATCACTTAGCCCTTGTGCTGTTTTTGTCATTCTAGTACCTAAAAAGAATGGATCATGGCGTATGTGTGCTGACTGTAGAGCAATCAATAATATCACCATTAGATATCGTCATCCTATTCCTAGGTTAGATGATATGCTAGATGAATTAAGTGGCTCTACTGTGTTTTCAAAAGTAGATTTGCAAAGTGGGTACCATCAGATTAGAATGAAATTGGGCGATGAATGGAAAACTGTTTTTAAAACCAAGTTTGAATTATATGAATGGTTAGTTATGCCTTTTGGGTTAACTAATACTCCCAGCACTTTCATGAGATTAATGAACGAGGTTTTAAGATAATTCATTGGTAAATTTGTGGTGGTCTATTTTGATGATATTTTGATCTATAGCAAATCACTGGAGGAACACTTGGATCACTTGCGTGTTGTTTTTGATGCCTTACGTGATGCACGTTTGTTTGGTAACATCAAGAAGTGCACCTTTTGCACCGATCGAGTCTCTTTTCTTGGTTATGTTGTCACTCCGCAGGGCATTGAAGTTGACCAGTCGAAAATTGAAGCAATACAAGGATGGCCAATACCTAAGACGGTGACACAGGTGAGAAGTTTTCTTGGTCTTGCAGGTTTCTACCGGCGCTTTGTGAAGGATTTCAGCACCATTGCCGCGCCGATGAATCAACTCACAAAAAAGAGAGTTCCTTTTGTTTGGACTGATGATCAAGAGACTGCTTTCAACATCTTGAAAGATAAGTTGACACATGCACCCTTACTCCAACTTCCAGATTTCTCTAAAACATTTGAGCTAGAATGTGATGCAAGTGGAGTAGGCTTGGGTGGTGTTCTTTTGCAAGAAGGAAAACCTGTGGCATACTTTAGTGAGAAATTGAGTGAGCCTAGTTTGAACTATTCTACTTATGATAAGGAACTTTATGCTTTAGTTCAAACTTTGGAAACTTGTCAACATTATTTATGGCCCAAAGAATTTGTGATTCATTCTGATCATGAGTCTCTAAAACACATTCGAAGTCAAAACAAATTGAATCGTAGACATGCTAAATGGGTTGAATTCATAGAATCTTTTCCCTATGTAATCAAACATAAGCAAGGAAAAAAAAATATGATTGCTGATGCATTGTCTCAACATTATGTCTTGCTTTCTAAACATGACTTCAAAATCTTTGGATTAGCGACCATCAAACAACAATATGCTACCGATGCTGATTTCAAAGATGTTTTGCTGCATTGTAAAGATGGAAAAACATGTAACAAATTTGTCCTCACCGAGGATGGATTTGTATTTAGAGCAAACAAGCTGTGCATTCTAGCTGGGTCCGTTAGTTTGCTGCTTTTGCAGGAAGCACATGGAGGTGCTTTGATGGGACACTTTGGTGTTAAAAAGACGGAGGATTTACTTGCTAGCCATTTTTATTGGCCCAAGATGAGAAGAGACGTTGAAAGGTATGTAGCTCGCTGCATAACTTGTCATAAAGCAAAATCTCATCTTCAACCCCACGGTTTGTATATGCCTCTCCCTGTTCCTTCTTTACCTTGGAAAGACATTTCAATGGACTTTGTTTTAGGATTGCCTAGAACTAAGAAGGGGAGGGATAGTATATTTGTGGTGGTTGATAGATTCTCTAAGATAGCTCATTTCATACCATGCCATAAAACTGATGATGCTACTCACATTGCTGATCTTTTCTTTCGTGAAATTGTTCGCTTGCATGGTGTGCCAAATATAATTCTTTCAGATAGAGATGCTAAATTTCTTAGTCATTTTTGGCGAATTCTATGGGCTAAATTGGGGACCAAATTATTATTCTCAACTACTTGTCATCCCCAAATTGATGGACAAACTGAGGTTGTTAATAGAACACTATCTACTATGCTTAGGGCTGTGTTAAAAAAGAACATTAAAATGTGGGAAGAATGCTTGCCTCATGTTGAGTTTGCTTACAATAGATCAATGCATTCTACTACCAAGATGTGCCCTTTTGAGATTATATATGGTTTTGTGACTCGTACTCCAATTGATTTATTGCCACTACCATATTCTGAAAGGATTAATTTTGATGCTAAGCAACGTGCTGAGTTGATGATAAAAATGCATGAGACCACAAAAGAGAAAATTGAAAGAATGAATGCAAAATATAAACTTGCTAGTAGTGAAGGAAGAATGCAATTAAAATTTGAACCTGGTGATTTTGCTTGGCTACATTTGCGCAAAGATCGTTTTCCTGAGTTACAGGAATCTATGTTGATGCCACGAGCTGATGGTCCATTTAAAATACTTGAACGGATTAACGATAATGCATATAAGCTTGAGTTGCCTGCAGATTTTGGGGTTAGTCCCACATTTAACATTGCAAATTTGAAGTCATACTTGGGTTCCAAGGAGGAGTTTGAGTTGAGGACGACTCCGATGCAAGAAGGGGAGGATGATGAGGACATCACTCTCTTCGATGCAGCCACGCTGACAACTTCACACCAAGATGGAATGATGAAGGGACCGATTACTCGAGCTCATGCACAACAACATATGATGAACATTGTGCTTCGGAATTATGGAGAAGCACCAGCTAGCAGTGCAGTCAAGATACGCCAGCGTACAAGCGGACGAGCTGATCATCGACAAGATGGGCCGGCCCAACATGGAGCGTCTACCAGCCGGCCATGTGGGCCCATGAAGGAGGCGCCAACGGTAGCCCATAGTTGGGGCGCCACCACAGGCCCAAGTGGAGGGCACCACATGGTTGGGGCGGCCCAAGTTGGCCCAAATTACCCCGGCTGCACGTTTAGTACCATATTGCTTATTGCTTGTTCTCCGGCAGCCCCTCTACACTGTATAAAGCATGTAATAGGCGCCGCAAAAGACTTGAGTTTTGTTTTGTGAATCAGTTTAGCTTTTGCTACTATCCGTGCAAGCACGTGTCGGTTAGACCGTCTGCGCACGTGTATTCAAGACTCCAAATTTTCAGATTGTTTCGCTGAAATTTAAACTTTCACTTTTAGCAATTGAGTTGCTTGTTTTCGTGTTCTTGCTCGTTCTCGATTGCGTGCAGGACCATTCATCGTGCTTTGGCAACATCAACAAAACAGGAGATTGGTGTACCGGTTGCTAAGGCGCAAGCGTGGTGGACGGTTGTAGTCAGACCGCTAACGTCGAACTCCGAACCAGATCGAGAGTTACCTTGTCTCTCATCGAAAGATCGGGCCTCAGACTCTATCAGAGATGATTACAATGTGAGTACAACCTTGAAGGTTGCTGATTTATCGCCATTCTTCGAAACAGAAGAAACAGAGTTGAGGACGACTCCTTTTCAAGAGGGGGAGGATGATACGGGCAACGTAACACCATCACCATCCGCTTCCCCCACTATTGTTCAAGAGACTTCAAATCATTTCCACGGACCAATACATGTGCCCAAGCTAAATAAATCAATCACCAGGTGAATTCGCTTCTTAGTAAGAATCATATTACTTGTGAGAATTAGCTGCTACCTAATTCATGTAATTTGATTTTTCTCAGATATGAAGACAATGTGAGGAGGTGTGAACACCTTAGAGAAGACCAATAGAAGCATGGACAAGTCAACATGCAAGATGTGAATGCAGAAGAGCTCAGTTCGGCCTCCAATGACCAGTCTGGAGAAAACGGACATAGAGGATGCAAATGGAGTCCGTTTGAGGTGTTCGACCACAGCCTGGAAAGATAACAAGCTCAGCTTTTCAACGGTTCCAACCTTACCATCAAATTCCTTCTGAGGGCAGAGATATCGTCAAAACCTAATGCATCCAGAAACTGTCCAGAAACTACTTTTCTATGCATTGGGTGCTGCGCCACCATTATGTTGGGGTCCTTGAGCTTTGTGCTGCGACCTGGAGCTTGTGCTTCCTCTCCACTTCCCTCATATATTTAGGAAGCCCCCCTCCTTGTGAGTCTAGAGACCATTTAAAACTAAAAACAGATCTGCTATATGCACGTTCTTGAGATTTCAAGCCACTGGCTGAAATAAACTTGAGATTGTGCATTCCTTCCCATTGTTCTTGCAAGCTCTTTGTGATTGCAGCGAGGATTGTAATCCGCTTGACTTGGTTGAGTGGACAACGTGAGGTTGGGCGAATTCGGTGCTGTAGGTTGTTGCGCTTGCAACGGTTGGCCGCACAAGATTCGTCAGGTTTCGCGAGTATCTTCGATCCTACGCCGTGAAGGTCGGGCACCCCTTGTATCAATCATCATTTTCATTATCACTATCATCAAGATGAGATGTGATTGAGAAATTTTTTGTTACCTTATACCCCTTAGCCATGAGGTAAATTGGAGTCTCATCATCATCATCGTCACTCAACTCCCTGAAGAGCAAAGTTGAGCATTTTCATGTAGAGGTAGTAGGAGGCGTAGTTATGGCGAGAGTAACAACCTCTTCATCATCGAAATCGGAGTCAGACTCGGACTCGAAATTTGAGTCCCACTCCTCTCCAATGTGAGCATACCCTTTCTTCTTGTCCTTGCCCTTGTTCTTGACCTTCTTGTAGTGCTTGTCCTTCTTCTTTCCTTCCTTTTCTTTCTTGTATGGACACTCGACGATGAAGTGCCCGGTTCCCCACACTCATAGTATGTCCTCCTTGAGTATCTCTCTTTTTGTTTTCTGGAGGACTTCTTGTCCTGTGAGGACTTCTTGATGAATTTGTTGAGATTTCTCACCAATAGAGCCATCTCTTCTAGGTTCATGGTCTCCTCGCTTTCTTCATCACTTGAACTTTCAATGGGTTCCTTGGAGACCTTAAGTGCCACTCCCTTGTTCGTGGTTGGTCTCATGATCCCTTCCACTGCTTCTGCTTCCTCATTCATCATTTCATCCGCTAAGATTCTCCCAAGCACATCATGGGGTGTGAGGGAGGTGAAGTTGTCCTTCTCGCGGATAAGTTGGACCAAGTGTCGATTGGTTAGTGGGATGATTCTTAGGATAAGCTTCACCACAACCCTATCCGTCCAATCCTTACATCCAAGTCTCTTAGCTTCATTCACAAGCACCATCACTCGATCAAACATGTGCTTGTATCCTTCACCCTCTTCCAAGACGATCCGTCCTAGTTGTCCATTGATGATCTCAAGTTTGGATTCACGGACGCTTCAGGTTCCTTCATGTGCAATTTGGAGTGTGTCCCAAATCGTTTTTGCATATTTAAGTCCATCCACTCGGTTGAACTCGGATGATCTCAAGTTTCAATGGGCTCCTTGGAGACCTTAAGTGCCACTCCCTTATTCTTGGTTGATCTCATGATCCCTTCCACTGCTTGTGCTTCCTCATTTATCATTTCATCCGCCAAGATTCTCCCAAGCACATCATGGGGTGTGAGGGAGGTGAAGTTGTCCTTCTCGCGGATAAGTTGGACCAAGTGTCGATTGGTTGATGTGATGATTCTTAGGATAAGTTTCGCCATAGCCTTATCCGTCTAATCCTTACATCCAAGTCTTTTAACTTCATTCACAAGCACCATCACTCGATCAAACATGTGCTTGTATCCTTCACCCGCTTCCAAGATCCGTCCTAGTTGTCCATTGATGATCCCAAGTTTGGATTCATGGACGCTTGAGGTTCCCTCATGTGCAATTTGGAGTGTGTCCCAAATTGTTTTTGCATATTCAAGTCCATCCACTCAGTTGAACTTGGATGAGTTCAAGGCATTGAGAATTGCATTAGTGGCTTGGTCATTCAAGTAGTGTTGTATTCTTTCTTCGAGAGTGAGCTTGGAGGGATCTTTAGGGTGAAAACCTGTTTCAATATCTCCCAAATACACGGGTGAAGTGACCTCAAGTGCATCTTCATCCTATGTTTCCATGCCGGGTAATGAGTACCATCAAACTATGGTGTTTTACCGGATGGTACGGAAATATTTGATGAAGACGATGAGGTACCAAGGGTAGAATAATCAAAAGGAATACTTACACCGGTGCGTTCACGGTTTTCTTCCATGACCTCAACGGTGTCCCCGCTCTTGTCCTCAGTCGACGTCCTATTCTCTCAAGCGGTTAAGCTTAATGCAAGAGACCTTGCTCTGATACCAATTGAAAGGACCGGGATGTCGCCTAGAGGGGAGTGAATAGGCGTTATAAAATTTTAATCAGAGTTATGCGGAAAATACTTCACCAGAGAATATCGGACAGTCCGATGCAGACTATATCGAACAGTCCGATGTAGAAACTTCGGACAGTCCGATGTGGGTCAGCACTTGACTGTGGATTTTAAATCTGAGCACTATCTCTTTCAAACCAAGAAGATTTCTTGCATCAAATATGTGAAGAGATACTAGTAAAACAGGAAAAACACAAAGATCTAAAACAAAGATTCACAATGAAGTAGATGTAGATCAAGATGCAAGGTAGAGAGAAGAGAGAAAACAGACGCAAACAACTTGTTCCAGAAGTTCAAATCCTTGAGGGGATCCTACGTCTCCGTTGAGGTAGGCTCGGTTCCACTTGAGCCCGGGTTTCCCTCAACCCTTTTCCTCACCAAGTCCGCACAAAGCTCTCTTGGTTTACTCACTGGTTCCTTTCCTTTCGGAGACGGAGACCGGCCTTCACAAACTTCCACGACGCACCACACCAAGCTCGGTGGCTCGTGGTAGACTCCTAGCCTTCTAGGAGCCCTCAAACTCCAAGAGTAATAGATTAGCGGAGTGCGAGCTTGAAGATGACCCAAGTGCTCAATGTTGAAGCCTAGGCGTAGGTGCACTCGGATCTTCACCTCTCAACCCTTCCCTCTTGATTTTGCTAAGGAATTAAAGGGGAGTGGTTGGAGGCTTTGAATGCTAGAGAGAGAAGCAAGAGTTATAGCTAGTGGTAGCTGGTTGGTGGAGTAAATGCAATGTCTAACCCTAGCTCGGTCTGAGTGAAGGGGTATATATAATAGGCCTGGGTGAAAATCTGCTCGTTAGTTTCAAAACTGTGTAATATCAGATAGTCCGATGTCAAATATCGAACAGTCCGAACAAAATAATAAATCGGGACAGAGAACCCAGACTGATTTGCACTACATCGGATAGTCCGATACAAACATCAAACAGTCCGATCATAAAATTAATTTCAAACAGAGAACCCCATACTCTAAAAAATCGAATAGTCTGGACTAGGGTATATCGGACAGTCCGATACCGGACATCAGACAGTCCGATCAAAAATTTAATTCCAGACAGTGAACCCATACTCTCAAAATTTGGACAGTCTAGACTAGACAACATCGGACAGTCCGATACTAAACATCGGACATCCGATACCAGAATTTGTGGACTGAGAATGTGGTGGTATGAGACTTGCCCTATGCACTAAGATTTATCTATTGAGCACTTTAGGGGTCTAAGAGTCACATTTCGCCACATCCCTCTTTATAGTACGGCTGTCATTAGACTCAATTAAAATAAAATAATTACAAGTCTTCGGAAAACCTTCTCACAACCGATTAGCTTGATTGAAGGGTTCGTATCCTTCACCTTTGCTCCTCTTGGACTAAAACCTAGATAAATCCTTGACAAACTCATTAGTCCCTTAGTTCAGTTATCATTAATCACCAAAATAATTAGGGGCCTAGATGCACTTTCAGGTTTGTCATTAGTCAAGCAGTAAATCAAACATTAAACAATATGTACCATTTATAGTGTTTGTCATTAAATATGTTTGTCATAAATTAAATGTGTTTGTCATTAATCATCAAAATCACACAAGGGTACATTGAACTTACAATCTCCTCCTTTTTGGTGATTTATGACAAACCAATTATCAATTGGAATGAATGACAATATAGCAATTGTAATAGCCCAAATGTGGGTTTGTTAAAAAACTTTTTGTAATATTAAATATTAAATAAACTTTTGGACTTTCTATGGTTTGCAAATCAAAATTTCCAAATAAATTAAATCAAAATTCCCTAGGTAATCCAAATTTTCATCCAAATTTAGGATATTTTCCAAATCAAGGTGATTTGGATCATGACAAATTCAAAACAATTCAAGAATAAATTCATGATCAAAGATGATTATTCCTAAAATATTTATTATTTATTATTTATTTTAGGAAACTTAAATCCAACTAGGACTCATTATTTCGAATTATTTCATAAACCACAAATTCATTTTTGGTTCAAATTAGGAATGGAAAATTGAATCTCAAGAAGCCATTTTGCTGATTTTTCCTAGCTAATTCCCTGGAAAACCCCTATTTATAGTCCTGCCATTGGACTAGTCATCCAGGCACTGTTCACCCAGGCCCACATGGCAGCCACTCATCTTACTCACTTTCTTCCTTTCTCTCTCTCTCTCCCTGCGCCGATGCTTGGCCACCTCTTGTAGCGTGCCTTGCTTAGCATTGCTGCAGAGGTGCTACCACGCGCCGTCAAGCAACGCCGCAACCGGTCACCATCGCCTGGCGCTTAGCCGACCGCCTGTGAATCCGTCACTTTGGCTTGTCGTGCACGTCGCGCGGTCACCTCGCTTCGCCGCTACCACAATGCCGCCTCGATACTTGCTTGTTAGAGCGTCGCGCGCACTGCCCGAGCCTCGGCATTGCTTGCTCTCGTGAGCTCCGGCTTTATCAGAGGGAGTCGACACCTCTTTTCCTCTCTCCGTCCGTCGCTTAAAACCCAAACACCCTCGCGCACGTCGCCCTCTCTTGCCACTCACTCTCTCTCGTTCCTAGCCCCGGCAATAGCTCTCTCGCCTCCTTGCGCTGCTCCAGCCTGAAGGAATCGGCCGAGGAAGCCCTAGGCTCGCCGGAATCGACGATTCTTTGTCGTCGGTTCGCCGCGCCGCCGAGCATGCCCTTCTTGATTCCTCCTTCCCCAGTAAGCCATTGTGCGATTCTTTCCGCCCGGAGCTCCGCCCTGAACAGGTGCATCTTTTCCCTACAGCAGTTCGGCTTGATCCCCACCGTAGCGGCCTGTCGGCGGTGACCCTGTTTCAAGCTATTTCGGCCTCACCGTCGCCAAGCCTCTCTGAGCTTCCTCCGTCCAAACCAAGGGATCGGTAAGCTTCCTCACACTCACTCGAAGCTCTAGTATTATTTTCTCGGCTTAGATCAGGGTAGATCATCGTAGCCCCATGAACCTGACGGCTATTTCCGCCACCTTCCATGGCGCCGCCGCTCCAGGCCCATTGCCGGCAAGCCGATGGCGACACGTCCGAGCCCTAGCCACGCTAGGCCTTCGGTAAGCTTCCGCGAACCCCCTACTGCCTTGTAGCTCCGTCGCGTGCACGCTAAAGAACTCGCCGGAGCGCCGCCTGGTTCACGCGAGGAGGAAGACGACGGACAACCGTCGGATATGCGCTAGGATTCGTGCGCGCACGTTTCTCGGTTCATAGTTCAAATCGTATGGGATTAGTCTAATGCCTCGCTGACATGTGAGGCCAGTGGCCCACTGTCAGTTTAAGTGGTGACGTAGTTGGGAGAATACTGATGCACACACGGGCGGCCCGATCTTCCAGTGAGAGGATAACTTCAATTTGGCGGAGTATGACTTTGACGATCCGGCTACGAACCACACAAGGATAAGCGCCCGCAATCGCTAAACCACACTCCTGATCGTTATCAACCGTGCCAAGACACGGATGACTTGACCACGAAGGTCTATTCTTGTAGGCAATTGAAGAACTAGCAAGAACAAGGATGAAACACACACACAAGTTGAGGTTTTGAACTTGTTTACTGCTGCTCTAGCCGAGTCAGAAGAACAAGGATATAGTTCCACACATGGGGCAACTAATCTAAATAAAGCCTAATGAGAAATGGAAGGGACTTGTCCAATATATAGCTAGGGAGATGGCTACTAGAAGGTGCTCTCACGCAGCTAGAGATACATGGGAACACAGCCCAAAATGAAAGGTGGCGCAGCACCCGAAGAGACTGAAACCGCTGAAAGCTTTGGACTGCTGTGGCCAGCTTGTTAAGAATTTGAAGGTGAGGCTAAATCCGTTGAAAAGAGCACGAAATTTCCTTTCCATCAAGTGCTCACACGACCCAAACGGAGTCCGTTTGCATTCTCTATGAGCGTTTAATTTCTGACTGTTCATTGGAGGCCGAGTTGAAACCTTTCGCGTTCCCACCTTGCTTTATGACTTGTGTTGGCGGATTAATCTCTCTTGATGATCCTTGCCCAGGTTCCTAAGTATGAGAATATTATTAAGTAGCGGTCTATTCTCCAATGTAAAATTATGCGACCCTAGGAACGAATTTATCTGATAATTTAGTTGTCGCGCATGAGCCCGTGTAATTGGTCCTTCAATGTTGGTCCAAAGTCGCTAGTCACCAGGAGAGTCTTTGGATGTTGGTGCCATGGGTGTATCCGAGATAGCGATGTCCTCATCATCCCCCTTCTTTATTTGGAGTCGTCCTCGACTGCAGTTGATATTTTTGTATAATGTATGGTGTCAATTCTTGACTTACTTCTGGTGGACACGAATTGGATTCTATAACATGGAGGACTTCCTCGTTTCAGCTTAGCCGACATACATCATGATGAACTCCTTTACAAAGCTCTTTGAAAATTCCTTAAATTTGAATACATGTATATTCTCATTAGATAGCATCATACTCTTATTCATTATAATTTGAGGCTCAGTAAGAAACAAATTCACCTTTTGTTTATTTTTAACTAAGACGAATCTTGAGAGGATAAGATTTGGAACAATGGATATATGCATAAGTGCCATGGTTGTATCATCCTCCCCTTCTTCACAAAAAGTCGTCCTCGACTTTTGACAATCTGAAAATGTGCTCAAAGAAAAGAACAACGTATATGCATGGTATATGTATGCATCAATTGTTTCATCATTTTTATTATTTTGCACAAGGTTTTTAATATAGCAGTAGCTATAGAATGAATCAAAGAAACCATGTATCCACATCATTCCCCCTTCCTTGAGAAAAAGTTGTCCTCAACTTTACTAAGCATTGAATCAAATTGTTTGGAAGAGACCAAGATTCAACTGGGCCATACAAATTTTTAACAAGTGATTTACATGTCTCATATGAAAAATTAATTTCAGGGCAACAAACATCTTTTCTTTCTTTCATATCAAGATTGCCACAACATGGCAAAGTGGTTGGTTTGTTGTAATCAAGTAATATTAAATCAACAAGCATATCATTTACGATACAAATTCGATATACATGAAACTTGTTATCTATATTATAATCTCCAATCAAATTGAATTTATAAGTGCAAGAAGATGTTCTAACAAGTGAGTTCAAAAAAGAAATTTCAGCAACCTTCTCAATCGCACTAAACAGTTCAACGGGTTTATCAAACATAATATAGCAGAAAAAATTTATCATGAAATGTTTTGCTCAAAGGTTCTCCATGAGTAATCAATTCAACATTATGCATGTCAAGAAAATTAATTTTAGAACAAGGAATTCCCACTTGAACATGCACATTAACATAATGATTCACCTCTTCTTAAAAGACAACCAAATCAACACCATAGTTACCTTTAACGTCCTTCTCAGATTGTGTAGGTATTGTAAATAGTGCATCTTCATGCTCGCTTAACCATGGAAGAATGAGTGTTTCATTTGCAACCATGGATTTGCCATCATCATTCACTTCAAGTCGTGCTAGTTTTCTAACGCTTTTCTTATTTCTTATGGACCGTGGGCCAGCAATGGCGCAATTACCATCAACCACGATCTGTCCCGGTGATGTGGCGATCAAAGGGGAAACGACATCTAGCACATTGTTCGAAAGGAAACTCCCATACTTGACCATATCTCCATCTCTATCATTATTATTTCCAATCTCCAGCAAAAGGTTAGTCATAGAAGAAGACACGGGAACAAGCGATTTTTTTAATGAATTATGTTCTTCTTCGCATTTTAAAGAAGAGATTTTGGAAAACTCTTCTTCTAACAAACCAAATGTTTCAAGTTTGTTCTCTTTCTTCCTATCATCAAGCATTCTCAAGTCTTCCAAAATCTGATTTTTAGCTTTACATGCAAGTTTAACCAAATGACGGAGAGAATTATATATTTCATTAACAAGAATGTCTTGAATTTCTTGATTAAGCCCTCTCAAAAATAGAATTTTTGTAGCTTCCTCAGATTCATCTAAACCACAATGCAACAAATGATTTTGGAATTGTTCAAAGTATTCCTTAATGGTTTTATTTTCCTGTTTTAAGCGTTGAAGTCTACTGTACAAAAGATCAGCATGATATTCAGAAACATACATATATCTCATTAGTCTCTTCATGTCATTCCAGTTATGGGGTTGTCCCTTTTTTCTAGAAACATTATTCCACCACTTTAGTGCAAATCCATTTAGAACACTACCAGTAGCCCTAATCTTTTGTTGCTCAGACAAATCATATTTTCTAAATTCGTTGTCAACCGCTATCTCCCAGTTAATGTATGCATCAGGATCAAACATTAGATTGAGCGGAGGCAATGTACACTTCAGATTACCTTGATCAACCATTGGAGATGGTGTAACGGTCTTGTTGATCTTGCGAGTCTTCCTTGCAACACGATGAGAGCTCTCATGAAAACTATGGTCCAATTCTCGCATGATCGATACATGTAGTTGCTTGTCGCCAGTAGTGATTGTTCTATTCTCACAATATTGCTTGGAACCATTATCTTCGTGTGGACCTGCCATGGTTAGTAGCAAACAAGGAGATATAGAAGATGTATAAAACCCTATCAACTATTAGGGCTGGAAATTATGAAGGGTCACATCTCGCAAGCTCTTACCAAGCTCTTACTAATTCTTACAAATGCAGCAAGGAGTGCAACCAGCAGCTGGTTCGTGATAAACCGATCTTAAGAGTGAGTAAAGCGATTGCAAGTCTATCACCTGTGAGGTTAGTAGACAGTGGAGCTTGGACAGGCTATGTATATACTAGCAAAGGAAAACAATCGCTTAATCTCAGATTTGCACAAATTGAATACCTGTTCGAAACTAGCACTTAGCCTATGTCGCTGATCAAACAAGGATGGAACATAGGCTAAAGCGAGTATGTGAATATGGATACAAATGGTAAACACAGCACAATTCAAAAGATATGTAATTTGGAGTGGGAAAGCACAATATCGATCCAACTTTGTAAATTGCTGTTTTTTGTCCACTGGACAGCAGATTGGTATTTTGGCCGTAACTTTTTAGCAGGTGCCTCTTTTTTTATGATTCTTTTTTTCCTTCTTCCTGACGGCTTTTCCAACAACTTTTATTTTGGGCCAAATTTCTGAAAACCAACTGAAAAATTCGCACAAAACACAGAACTGTGCTCGGTTGCAGATTTCAGAACAGCAACTAGGTCCGAATCAAACATTTACAACTTCTTACTGCCTACATGTATGAACTTGAAACTTGGCAGCAATATAGAGCAACAAGTCATGGATCTGCTCCTTTTGGTTTCACTCAAAAAGGAAAAGGCAATTGGGATTTATGGCATTTTTTTGTGGCGGCTTCACAAATGGAAACTTTCTGCCCGAAATTGCTATTTTTGTTTTTGAGGGATATGAAGGGACTTTGACGTGATGAACAGGGAGATGAACAAGGAGATGAACAGCAACAAGACAATACTAGAATGAACACAAACTCAATTTAGTAAACTAAAATTAACCGATTGAAAGGCACAACGGGGTTTGGACAGCCGGAAACAATCTTTTTGTGAGACAAATTTTCCAGACTCTAGGAAGAACACGATGGAACAACTAAACAAGATACAAGAACTCACCGGTAAACCGTCGCTCTGATACCAAATGATGCACACACAGGCGGCCCAATCTTCCGGTGAGAGGATAACTTCGATTTGGTGGAGTACGACTTTGACGATCCGGCTACGAACCACACAAGGATAAGCGCCCACAATCGCTAAACCACACTCCTGATCGTTATCAACTGTGCCAAGACACGGATGACCTAACCACGAAGGTCTATTCTTGCAAGCAATCGAAAAACTAGTAAGAACAAGGATGAAACACACACACAAATTGAGGTTTTGAACTTGTTTACTGCTGCTCTAGCCGAGTCAAGAGAATAAGGATATAGTTCCACACATGGGGCAACTAATCTAAACAAAGCCTAATGAGAAATGGAAGGGACTTGTCCAATATATAGCCAGGGAGATGGCTACTAGAAGGTGCTCTCACGCAGCTAGAGATACATGGGAACACAGCCCAAAATTAAAGGTGGCGCAGCACCCGAAGAGACTGAAACAGCTGAACGTTTTGGACTGCTGTGGCCAGCTCGTTAAGAATTTGAAGGTGAGGCCAGATCCGTTGGAAAGAGCACGAAATTGTCTTTCCATCAAGTGCTCACACGCCCCAAACGGAGTCCGTTTGCATTCTCTATGAGCATTTAATTTCTGACTGTTCATTGAAGGCCGAGTTGAAACCTTTCGCGTTCCCACCTTACTTCGCGTTCCCACCTTGCTTTTTGACTTGTGTTGGCGGATTAATCTCGCTTGATGATCCTTGCCCAGGTTTCTAAGTATGAGAATATTATTAAGTAGCGGTCTATTCTCCAATGTAAAATTATGCGACCCTAGGAACGAATTTACCTTATAATTTAGTTGTCGCGCATGAGCCCGTGTAATTGGTCCTTCAATGTTGATCCAAAGTCGCTGGTCACTAGGAGAGTCTTTGAATGTTGGTGCCATGGGTGTATCCGAGATAGCGGTGTCCTCATCAAATACGCTTTCTCCTTGCGGTGGCGCGTTTCTGCTAGGGCACGAGCGTCATGGCGTCACAAACAAGCGAGACCACTGTCACCAATGGGCGCGCTCATGGGCGGTTCAACACTGTTCACTCGGTTTTTCCTACTTTTCCCAATAAAATTAATCTCAGAGCTAGAAATAATTTTCTAAAAATAGTTGGATACATCCAAAATTCTCAAAAAAAAAAATATACTAGCAGAAGAATACTCACCATTATCATGTATAATTTTAGTCAGATAATTTTATTTGCCACTGGAATTTTTCCAGAAGCTATTCTAAGATGATTTCTGTATATAAAATATTCTAGGAATTGTTTTTGAATTACTAAAAATGGTAAAACCTTTAGGAAAAATCTGACAAAATCCTAGAAAATATATAAAGTTTCTCTGGACCTAGGAAAAATATCAGATTGTTAACTTGTTAAGTTAAACAATATAATCCCATACTTAGTCCTAATTTTTCCATTATCACATGCTAACAACTAGCAACCTATTTTAGTAAAAGCTCCCAATAATCCTCCCTGGTCCAAACATTTAATATCGACCAGCCAACACCCTAAAATTTCTTACACTTATATTTATGAAGGAAATACTTCAAACAAAAGTAAATTCAACGCTATTTACTTTGAAAAAATTGGGTATATATATATATTGATACATAGTTATATATGCATATTTATATACATTCCACGGCATTCGTGAGCATTTCATCACATTCGGCGATGAGTAGTTTTCACATAGGTCATTAAGATCTTCGCGACGCTACGAATCAATAGGCCGACTGCATTCATGCATCATAATTTTCGCATTTCGGTTGTTCATTACTGGTTATTCATCGAATAGAGCTAGAAGGAGCTGTTGAGCAGAGCGAAGACCCGAGGAACCCCAAGACAATTTCCAAGAGGATCCAGGCGAGTTAACATCTTCCCTATAGGATGTTTACACTTTCCCTAGTGCGGTTAACATTCGTTAGTTCATATTGATCCCAGTTTTATTAAATTATTTCTTTTTAAGTATCAATTGCATGTTTTTCAATTATGAGTACCTACCTTGTTAATTCATGATATATCATGCCTGCTCTATTGAACTATCGATACCCATAATGATTGTGTTGATGATAATTGTTAGTTGAATCACAACCTGATTGCTTTGACGATCAATCCTTGAATTTAACCTGGTTTAGGATCAAAACAGCTTTTGGACTTTTAAGTCTATGATTTAAAACTTGTTAGACTCCTAAGTCTGGTTAAAATCTTGCTTAGAAAATTGTTCTGGTCCAAATTTTATTTTAGGCTTGTTTGCCTCGGAACGGTGAACCGATATTCATCAGACATGATTATACAAAGACATGGATAACTGGATATTGGGCTTGGCATGCCAGTGTGTGGTGTTTGGTTGTGGATGTGGTTCTGTACGGACGGGGTCCGATGCAGTGTTGTGGCAAAGGCTACGTGAGCGGAAGAAGTTATCTTGGGCAGGTGGACCCATTGATAGGGTGGAGTGCAAGCTCGCCCTAGCAGGAGTGCAGAGTCATACGAGTAGCGGGAAGGCGCTGCCACTAGTCTGAGGGGGTGGTTCCAACACAACGCGCGGCGCGCGGTAGTAGGAGTTGGGGGTCACATGAGGTGGTTTGCGAAACCAGCCCTTGGACGGGAAACCCCACTCTAAGAAGGTCCGTCTTGGGATAATAAATGTATATGGTTGATAATCAACAATGTTTAAACTCAACAAGTGTTTGACGATGAAGCTCAATATAAATGAAACACTTGACATAAGAAAGATCTCTACTAAGTGTATCATGATGAATATGCATTTGATCTATATGCACTATAGATGTGATTGCCAAAAAAGATGAACCAATTAAATCATGGCAACAACACAATCTTTACTTAATGATGCACATGAAAATATATTCAAGAATTACACATGTACACATTCATATTTAAAGCAAGAGTGATGTTGTGAAACAATCTTGATTAAACTTCACTAAGAAAGTGCATATGAGAATATACGATTTAGACCTACATGCACTAACACAATTAATACCATGGTGAAGATTAACTAGATGGATCATATAAAAAACAATTAAAGCATATATCTATATTAGGAATGCAATAATAAATATGATAGAGTCAACATATTGCATACCTCGATTTGTTATCTATCCTAGTTGTATATATGAAACATACCTCAATAGAATGGATAGCTTAGTCACTTAACGTAAATAGTTCCTCCATTTGGATGAGATTAAAAATGATCTTAATAACAAACTTGTTAATCTCATAGACATTAATCAAATATTAGAGGCTTGTCAAACATTAAACAATATGTACTATTTATAGTGGTTGTCATTAAATATGTTTGTCATAAATCAATTATGTTTGTCATTAATCAACAATGTCACACAAGGGTACATTGAACTTACAAAATCATAGCTTCTAAGCTTTCCATGCTATGGTCAAACGCCCCAAACGGAGTCTAGAAGCATCTTCTATGCACGTTTGATTGCAGGCTGCTTTTGTGAAGCCGAGCTGATCACTTTAGCATTTATTGCTTGTTTATTGACTTGTCTTTGCTCCTCTTGATCTTTTCTAAGGTGTTCACATGTCCTTGTATTGTTTTCATACCTAAGAATAGTTAAATTACTTACATTAGGTAGCAAGTAATTCTCACAAGTAAAATAGTTCTTAGTAATGAGCAAATTCACCTTTTGATTGATTTGTCTAGCATGGGCGCGTGTTATTGGTCCTTGAAAATGATTTGGAGTCTCTTGAATAGCAGTAGGGGAAGAGAATGATGATGGTGTTATGTTGTCCGTATCAGATATCGAGGCCTAAAGAGAGGTCATTCGGTGGGTTGCATAACTAGTTATTGTGGACATTTGAACTAAATCCGTAAGAACATGTGATGAAGGTTAGTGTTGTGGTCAGCCGTGCTAGGAAAAGGTTCTTTTGGGAATTGCTTCCGATCAAGTGTACCGCGAACTAGAGACGCTATGTAGAGATTGCGACTACACGCGGTCTCCTTCTAGTGTTGTTTGCTCAGGCGGAGTTAATACGAACATGTTGGCTCAAATGAGACATGGGGCAAAGAGATGTGGGCGACCACTGGTGCAGAGGGGGCAGAGGAAGCAGAGGGGACAGATGAGACGAAGATCACAGAGGAAGATGTAGGTGAACGCTGGGAGACAGAGAAGGGAGAAAGTGAGCACCTAACAACCCATGAGCCGACAAGTGTGACAGATAAAGGGAAAAAAATTGAGGCAATAGTACAAGAGATGGAGGCGGAGGATGCAGAGTATAAGCAAGTCCCTAGCAAGGACATGTCAGACGATGAGAGAATTGTTGGAGACAATCCTGTGCCGGCTGAGTGTAACTCCTACAACTTTCAAGATTTAACTACCCACGAAGGTACACACATGGCATAGGATTACCACAAGAACGACATGTCATAAGGATCCATCTACCCCACTAAGGATGTTGTTATGGATGTTATGAAGTATTGGAAACTATCTCTTAGGAGGGAATTCAGGGTTGACAAATCTAGTAAAAGTGTGTACGATGTGAAGTTCATGGTGCTCAGTTGCCCTTAGCGGGTTCATGCCTTTAAAGAAAAGTGGGTGGATCACTGGATATGTTAGATCATTGAAGAGTATAACTGCCAGTTGGAACAACTGCAACAAAGGCACAGAAACCTAAATTCAACTTTTGTACCGGCGGTCATATATTCACAAATAGTGGATAACATCAATTATGAGCCTCCTTTCATAATTCGAGCCATGGAGAAACAATTTCAACACAAGATCAAGTATCCGATAGCTTGGAGGGCAAAGCAGGGTTTTGGAGATGCGGTTTGGAGTTTATAAAGCATCGTATTTGAACCTCCCTGCCCTGTTACAGACCAGAAAGAAAAGGAATGGGGGACGTATTATGATATTAAGGAGTACCCTGCATCCGGCCTAGACATCAGCAAGTGGGTTCTGCAGTGGCATTCTTTGCTTTGGGACCATGCATAAATGCTTTTAGGCATTGTGATCCTATATTATGCGTGGATGGTACATTCCTCACTGGCAAGTACAAGGAGCAGATATTGACAGTAATTACCGTGGATGGCAACAACCAAATTCTACCGGTGGCGTTTGCTTTTGTGTAGGGTGAGAATATTGGTTTCTAAAACGTTTGAAGCATGCAGTTGTTTCAGGGAGGCCAAATGTATGTGTATACATAATAGGCATGCAGGACGACTGTGAGCAATTGCAGATATCAAGAATGGTTCGAAAAACCGTGGGAATACGCAGTAGAGGACATACAAAGCAGGTGGTGCATGAGACACATGAGTGCTAATTTTTTCAAACACCTTAAGAACAAACATCTAATGAATCTTTTCAGGAGGCTGTGTACATCGAATCAACGGTACAGCTGTATCACCCATCATTTTATTGCAATCTGCTCAGTTACACAGAGCATCCAAAGCTAAACTGAATTGCTATATGAGCCATCAATTCGAGCAGGACTGCAATTTGCTTAGTTACACGGCATCCAATGCATTCTGACCTTGAACAAATAATGAGTCCACTCCTTTGTTCGTCTATAAAAGGATCGGCAAAACACCATCGGGTCACCACACACCGCTTTCATGGCCAGCTGGAGAGCCTCTTCATGGCCATATGTGCATGATAGTTGGTGCGAGTTTTTCGACCTAGAAGACCATGCTCATCCTCCTGTCGATGACATGCGGGACATATATTATGGGAAATGGAGAGATATGCCCCTTTGCTGCGAGTTTGTCATTTCCAGTCGGTTTTCGACTGGCTGAGATGCAACTATGGAAACTCCTCGGTTGTCTAGTGGTTTAACCACGTACACGAGGGGTTCATTGGTCGCAGGTTCTACTGATGTCCTGATTATCACGTAAGTTTCTACCCATGTATGTTACGTTATTATAAGTATTATTTACTTATACATTCTTCTGCCTCTAGATACCAGACGTTACATGCGGTTGGACTTGCTGGATGGATAAGCTATACCTAGCAGCAGCCCACACCTACATAACATATCTCTACACAAGAATCAACCATTTGCAGGCTAGACTACATGCTATAGGAGGGTCGACGTAACAAAGAGGCCAACAGAAGCTGCGAGGCCTCCCTGGCCTCCTAGGCAGGCCATGCCGGTACGTCAAAGGCACAACCAGCTGGTGTTGGACCAATATCATCATCCAAACCATTCTTGTCAAGACCCTACTTGTCTTTGTGGATGCCACTACCCCGCCACACCCAACGCCGAAATTCTCTATCGAAGTGTGATCATGCAAGAGGCCTACCCCGTGTACTACGACACGGAATGAGAAGCGACTACTCATTGTTCTACCACTTGGTGTTCATGCAATTGTCATAACCCCTTCACACAACCATGGTGAATGACCATGTCTGTTATCGCATCACATATGTCATGCGTGCTTTCTGATATACACATACTACTTATGTATTTCTCAAATCCCCTGAAGACGTGACGTTTGTAGTCATGTGCCATTGTATGGTTCTCTAACTTTGTGTAACGTCCATGTCAAAAATAGTTGCCAACATTTCAATATGTCACAAGCTACATGTGTAATTTATGGCTTCACCCTTTCTAACAGATTGCACCCATTGATAGGAATACACCATGTCTGCGCTCGGCGTGCTAAACTCATCGCAGAACATCCAAAGCTTGTGGACTTCACCGCAATACAAGTCTAGCGATGAAAGATCAAAAACATAAAATAGTCCATAGCCTACCTTTTTTGAGCAACATGAAAAATTTCTCCACATTCTATCAAAAATTTACTGCAGATTTCATGCCCATCGGTTGGGCAAGATGAAAAACCCGCACATTGGTCGGATGGGATTTCAATGTCGCCCAACTAATGGGTGGGATTTACCCACCAGTCTAGACGTGTGGGAACATGCCCTATCCGCCCGTTAGTTGGGCGAATTATTTAAATCCTGCCAGTCTCGCCAAACTAAAGAGCGATTGACGTCTATTTTTTAATTTAATTAAATGAAATATTATTTATTTAATTCAAAAGGTTGGGATTTAAATTATTCGCCCAACCAAAGGGCAACCGTCTATTTTTAAATTTAATTAAACAGGATATTATTTATTTAATTTGAAATAATATAAAATATAAAAAAATCACCAAACCGTGCTGCTATATTATAAAAACCGAAACAGGCAGACCGGCCCGGTACTAAATCGGACTAGGATGGATTGGACAGGTCCGGTTAGCAGAACGGGCCGCCCGGTTCCTCCTACATAAGACTCAGTCCAACGTGCATCCCTTCCCCGCACCTGTTCCCGTCATGTCCCGAGTCCCGGCCTGGAGGGGAACCGGAAGGTCTCCAACGCGCCTCTCTTCGCCGGCCTCATTCCCACGGGAGATGAGAGAGAAACCCAAGCCCCCGGGTACCTCTCTCCTCCCCCGTCCCGGCTCCCGCAAGCGCCTAGCAGTTGGTGCCATATTTGAGGAGAGCAGCGATAAAGCGCTACGATCGAGCTGCTCATCCAGGCGGCGGCGGCGGAGCGACGAACTCGGCGGTGGAGACATGGTAAGCTTCTCCAAATCGATCCCCTATGTTTGTTTGTTAAACGGCCGGCGATTTGGGTGGATTTGGGCGTACGCGACGTTGGATCTAGGGATTTGGGTAGGGGTTTTGGGGCAGCCGGGTTGGGGACTTGGGGCGACGCATTCGGCGGTGTTTGGCGGCGCCGGCGACTCCGGCGACAGTAGGGACAAGAGCCACCGGAAGCAGTTTCTTCTCAAAAGTTGGAATATTATGAGGTTTGTTAACTGAACCATGTAGTATTGAACTTTGTTATTATCAAGCATAGGAGTCTGGCTTCAGTTTCAATTGACACTCTGGTAGTGTCACTGCATATCATTTATTTATGGGCAGCCTTTCTTAACATCACTCCATAGACATACCTCCTGTCGGTGATGCTCATTGCTCAAGACATCGTTCAACATAGTTATTCATATTGATGATAAACCCTCTTCTTATAGCATGTGGAAATTGGTGTGTGTCTGCAAATTAATAATTGGTCCTGTTTATGGTGTTGCTCTAGATCTGACTTTATGAGTAACCCAATTTATGTAGTTCATAATTCATTTCTATTCGTGTGGGTTCTGCTGTTCCTCAAGTTGTTTTGCATACATCAACAGGGCTGTATCTGCTCCTTTCACGGTTTCATCAGGCATGTGTTTCACCTGGGACAATGGGGGCTGAAATGCCAACTAAGATGTGGATTTCCAATGCTGCAAGAAAGAGATGCCGAAGTGCTATAAAGGGGTGCTATGCAATATAGTAAGGTGGCCGAACATAACTGGAAATGAGGAAGGTTTTGTCTAATGAAGTGTGTGTGAGTTACTGAGTTAAGCACAGTAGCTTGCATTTGTATTTGTGCTGGGGTTAGTGATTTTGGCGATTGAAATCGAGTTGTGCATGATTGCATTCCATATCTCAAGCGTCATTCTAGATGGCTAGTCTGCTATACTGTTATTTACTCGGTTGTTTGATAATTTTCCTGCAATCTGCCCTCTGATGTGTGAAGTGTCTTAACCTTCATTGGTCCTTTTTCAATCATGCAACTTATCACATGGCCCATTGCCACATGTTTTCTACTTTCTTTCAATTCCTGTTTCTGCCATTTTGCAACCGAGCGAAAAAGGTGGAGACTACCGACTGATTGGGATGATTGTGCAGATGCCAGATGCAGGTAACAGGATTGAAGCCGGAGAAGGATCTTTCATGCAAAGCACCCTGTCGAGCAACGATCAGTCAGTCAGTCAGTTCAGATTTATCATTTATAGTTGAGCTTCACACTGGGCAAGTTATCCTACAACCTCAAGCAGCAGCTGTGTATTTTTCACACTGGGCTGGAGCTGCACCTGAGGGTGAAACTGGAGGATGACCCCCGGACCTGCATCAGGGGCGCCAATCTCTCCTGCATGCTGATCATACAGGATTCTATCTGCACTGACGAATTCCTTTGCATGGACGGGATTTTTGTACTTCAATCAGGACCATAGTGTCAATTTTTGCTGCTATCTGCAGTCAGCCAGTTCAACCCGTGTTTATATTATTCCGTTCTTCTTTTCCTTTGGTTCACTCGGAGCGCTTCTATCTGCCTTGGCTAGGAGAGATCAAAGTTCAGTTCATGGGACCCGGAGAGATGAAGGTTCAGTTCAAAGTTCAAATGATTGTAAGAAACATATGGTTCAGACACACCCCAACTGTGAAACATCATACTGCAAATAACAAATGTCATCCAAATCTATTTATGAATTTCGTCAACATCTATATTTCAGCGATTTTGTCATCTGTGACATTTTTTAAATAATTAATTAAATTAACTTATTATGGTGGAAATATTTTATTTTATTACATTATATTTTGTACGCATAATGTACGTAGAAAACACGGCCGAAGGGGTATGTGTATTGTAATAATACGTGTATGCAGTACATATATATGGTAGTTATGGTGGTTTAGAAAAACCAATAAAAAAAATGTGGATATGGTTGGGAAGGGAGTGAGAAAGGAAATATAGTTGGAAATATTTGCTAGGAAGGGAAGGAATCTTTGATGGAAATGGAAAAGGGAACGAAGAAGAGAGTGAAATAAAGGGATTTGGGTTGAACTCAGTCTAATCCCACCAAGCCCAAACCGCCCTACAGCCTAATTCTGGAACCCTACACTCCCCCTCCTCGTCCCATCCTTTTCCAATTCCCAGCCTCCCTTGCCCTGCGCGCCGCCACAGCTCCTTCCTACCTGGCTCCTGTAGGCTGTAGTCCTGTGCGCACACCACAGCCTTGTGCGCCTCCTCTCTCTCTCCAACGCCTCCTCCCCCGGCGGCAGGCGCGGGTTCCTTCCGGCAGAGTTTCCCGACGGTTCCTTCGTTCCCTCCTCCACCGGCGCCTACCTTCTCGACGGCTCCTCCAACCTGACTCCTCCAGATCCCGCCTCGAAGCACGTCCTCCAGACCTTCCTGAGCGCTGCCTCGAGCTCTCGGCCTCCGAGCTTCGGCACCCTCCCGGCCCCGGTCCAGGCGCAGCCCCGTCGTCGTCGAGTGCCGCTTCCGTCTTCGAGCTCCCGGCCTGCGCCACAGCTGAAGGACGCCTAGCAGCCGGGCGGACACTGCCACGAGCACGCGGCGTCGAGCCTTTGTCG
Organism: Olyra latifolia; assembly: GCA_036346145.1. Taxonomy (NCBI): domain Eukaryota; kingdom Viridiplantae; phylum Streptophyta; class Magnoliopsida; order Poales; family Poaceae; genus Olyra; species Olyra latifolia. Next base: position 46,003,420 of record CM070523.1, on the reverse strand, counting down.
AGCTCGAGCTCAATCCCGAGTTTTTCTTGACCTCGAGCCCGCCTGGAAGCTCGACGCAAGCACGGCTCGTATCCAGCCCTACACAACACCCTCGGGCCTCAGACGTCGGCGGTGGTCTTATCGTTGGCCGACATGATCAAGAGGCGCTACTTTAGGCAAGACCACGGCGACAAGAGCTCGTCTTCGTCGTCCTCAGATTCGGACACGGACTGTGGCCACATGGAAGAAGCGGTGGCCGATGAGGAAGTAGATGAGGAATATGAAGAAGAACACGAAGAAGAAATACAGCAAAAATTCGAAGAAGAGAGTAAGTTCTTGTTTACTTTGCCTCTTATCTGTAAAATTTGAAATCCTCTAGTGGTTGGTCCGAATAGTTTAGCTTAACCACTATGTGTTACGGTCTTTCTCTTGAAGATAATTTCTCCAATGTACTGCACTACATGATTTTAGGGTGTGCAGGCATAAACCCTCTCAAATAATTAGTCTAATGTGGTGATTAATTTTTGAGTTTCTTTAACTAATGAAGCTGTTGATTTTGAGTACGTCACAAAAATGTAGACACGCACTGCTTTAGAGCTGATAATCATATTATATCTTATATTGGTTTATTTGAATAATATTGCTTAATGTACTTAGCATGCAACTTCTAGAGGATGATTTATTAACTTGTATTTTCCAATATCACATATACTCTTATGAAAATGATTGAATTAGCATGTCATCATTTATTACTTGTTAATCTGTTCTATTCCAAACTTCTCTTATTCTTCCATTCTATCGTCTGGTTGTTAGGGTAAATTTAACTATTTGTTAAGGTAATCTATATTTGCTACATTTTGTTGTTTTTGATGGATTCGCTATAAAAGCTATTCCATTATGCATTGGCTAACTTAAGACTCATTATATATGCAAATATTTTTATTGAAGTTTTTCTTCTTTGGTTGCTCCTGTCTATCAGGTTCAGGATACCAAAGTGAGGACAGCTCTAGGAATGATGTTGATGGACCTTCTATAGGTATTCTCTGTATTTACTTTTATGTGGACTCCATGGTATTTTTACATGTCCCTGTTCAATTTAGATTTTTTTTTTTTTGAGTTGTTGAGGAAGAAATTAAGTTATGGTCCAGAATAAGTTATGTTATGTTTTCTTGTTTTTGTAAAGTAGCTATACTATGTATGATGACATGTTAGGAAACATATGCTTTTTTATATGTTATACAAAATTTGGTAGTGAAGGCCTTCTATGTTTACATGTTGTCATGCAAAATTTTGGTATTTAAGTTGGGAATCTGTAACATTATCTTTTTATGCCTTGTCCAACTGTATAAGGCTTTGTTGGGACTTATGTTTTGTCTTCATATAACTTCTAATAGCACAGCACAAACGTTTTAACTTTACCTGAGTAAACTATGTCCAATTCTCCATGTACCACCTTGTCTTCTTTTGCTGTTTCACCTTGTCTTTTGTGGTGATATATGACTCTTTAGCAACAAAGGATGTTACCTATAATGTTCATGTAGCAGGCTGCTACCTCAGGTTATGGCATCTTGAAAAATGTTAGCTTCTGGTGTTTTTCATTACATAAGTCCACCCTTTCTTGCACTTGGTTTTTAGGCAAATTTCTCTGATATATGTCTGTAAACTCTGTATTTTAATATTAGCATTTGAAACATTTTACCAAATTTATTTCTTGGTAATAATTAAGGCTATGTGCTAAATGTTGAACTTTTGGTATTGACAATAAATGTTTATTTTATCAGTTTCAACACTTTCCTTGAATGTGAGTAGTACCTACAGTTCATCTCCCAGTCCTCTTTAGCAGCTTACTATTCACTTCAGTAGTTCAGTGTGAAATATCTTTACCAAGTTATCATATGGAAACGCTTCAATATGACCATAATTCTGTATATTTAATAATTTTAAAATATTGTGGCAAAATTCAAGTCTCTCCAAGCAAGTTTTTTTACTGATTATAGTTTTTCTTTCAGATGATGATGATGACAACAGCATCCCAAGGTACGAAGAAGATCATGAGATAAATGTGCCTCTTAAGAAAGCTTCAAGAGTTAATGCTGATTCTGCCAAAGGTGCTGATAACATGGATGATGCTGTTGAAGTTGATTTTGCTAACTGCATTCTGAAATGCAAATCAGTGTATAAGTGCAAACTTTGTCCTAGAATCATGTGCTTAAGTGAGGATATGGTCAGGATGCATCTTAAATCCAAGGTTAGTAACTAATTCAGATGAAAGCTAGTATTTCCTTCCTGTTTAATGTTAATTGGAGTAGACTCCCATACCACAAAAAAAAACAATCGGAATAAAATTGGATAGGATTGTCTCATGAATGCTGCCTTTCTCCCATGCCTTCATTTTAGTTTCTCAATTGTAGAGACATGCTCGATCGAAGAAACTATTAGAAGAAGGGAGGCTTAAGATGATGCTCAACAGTGATGATGAGCTGGAAGAAGAGCAAGAGACACATGCTGAACGACATGCTCGGACTGTAGCTCTTGCTCAGGTGTTTGCACTATTGTTTTATAAAAATTCAAACTTCATCTGATCCAAATATTAATTGAATTGCTATTCAGTACGTGCTTAATTCTATTCACACCTGCCAAATATTTCAGCAAGTACTAAAAGAAAAGAAGGATTCAGGCAGACAGCGACAAAATCGGAGGAGGAAGAAGGTATGGAATGACATCCTTTTGACTTGTGTTGGTGTATAGCACATATCGAAGGCTTGGTAGGCATCATATTGAAAGGCCGATTGAGCTCAAAGCTTGTGCAATATCATATTATCATCATCTCTACATCAAATGATCTCCAGCATCATGCCACCACTGTGGAGGTCATACTAGGATGATGAACAACACATTTCAATCATAATCCAATGCAAATTTATGTGGTATTGCATTGTAGCCCTTGAAGCTGCTAGATGCTTCTGCAATCAGCACATAGTATCCTGATATACTTTGCATGTTTGTTTCTTACAGAGGTCTCAGAATCATCTTCAGAAGAAACAACAGACACAAAATTCTGATAAGAAAAGACAGAAGACTGAAAAATGAAGTTGATGCCTCAAAGATGTTGCTTAGCTTTTTAGCTGGTTGCAACCTCAAATGCTTTTTTTTGTAGCTTTTTTGAGCAAGATAATGATGTTTTTTATGTTCTTGCTGGTTATTTTTGCACCTGTTTTTGATCCAAGGTTATTTGGCGGCAGTTAAAGTTGAAACTATATGAGATGAAGTCTAAAGGAAAAGCAATGACCTCTGCTTTCAGTTTTCCTTTATTACCTCGATCATGTTTGGTTTCCTTTTTTTTTACTTAAATCTTATTGCAAAAAGTTCTGTTGCTAGTTGCAGTACCAAACAATAAAAAACTATAAAATAAACCGTCAAATATGAAAATAAAATTATAGTTAGCTTGATATTAGTTGCAGGGAAGGGATAATTAATCAGTTCAGTTCAATGGATCCCTAGTTTTTGTGATTTTATTCCCTTGTCTATCAAGTGATAACTGTATTCGTTAGATTTCTCTTGAGAAAGTATGCATTTTTTTTTGAAAGAATTCATTAGATCGATCAGTTCGCGAAAAGAAAATGTAAGCCCCTTTTTCCCAGGTGTAAACCTTGGTAACGGTGCAAAGAAATCCGTGGGACAACGGTACCATTCGATGAAGAATATTAGTGATCATTGTCGTTTTCGCTGGCAATCTCCAGCAGCATCGGTGAGGTTTGTTTGGGAGGTAAGTGCGGGATTTTTTTATTTAATATTTATTTTAAATCTTTTTTAAAAAATAATCATCGGAAATGAAAAATTACAAAAAGGCTCTCGCTCGCTCTCGGTGAAACTGAGGTGAAACTGAGTTGATCGGTGAGAAATGAGGGAGAGGAGGAGGCCGGGCCTTAAAAAGAGGCCTATCGCCTCAACAACAAGCGATAGCCTCATTATGGGGCGATAGGTGGCAGGCCAGGTGGCAGGGGTGCAGGCGGTAATGGCTACGTAAGGACAACTGTTATTTGACCGTTGGCTGGGGGACATATCGGCCCATATCCAGGCGACCGCCCTTTATCCGGGCGACAGACACCTATTTCGGTAATTTTTTTCATGATTATTTTTGAAAAAACTATTTAAAATAAATATTAAATAAAAAATTCGGTAAGTGCGGAGGTCAGCGAGTCGTTGTGAGTCAGCGGAGTATAGTGGTGGGCTTATTCTCGTGAAAATGGAGGTGGTATTTGGAAGTTTCATGGTGCCTATTCGGACTCCGAGTTGCATCCAATGGCGTGTCGCCGGAGTGTAGCTCAAGGTGCACAAGGTGGGGGAGGGAATATTCATTGGAGAAAAGCACAGAGAGAGGAGATATTTGAGGTGGGGAGAACTTTATTTGGGCATTTTTTAGGGAACTTTCGCCCTTTAGCTAGGGTTCCGGCGAGTCGTTGTGAGTCAGCGGAGTATGGTGGTGGGCTTATTCTCGTGAAAATGGAGGTGGTATTTGGAAGTTTCATGGTGCCTATTCGGACTCCGAGTTGCATCAATGGCGCTGTCATGGGGCGTGCTCAAGGTGCACAAGGTGGGGGAGGGAATATTCATTGGAGAAAAGCACAGAGAGAGGAGATATTTGAGGTGGGGAGAACTTTATTCGGGCATTTTTTAGGGAACTTTCGCCCTTTAGCTAGGGTTCCGGTGAGCCAGCGATCCTCTCTTCGAAGCGAATTGGATCATAGATCCTTTACGCAGGTAGTGAGAGGAGACACTGACCACATAGATCCACATCCTAGGGGAGATCGTGGTGGCTTTTTGGGTGGTGATCGGGGAAGCGGCCGGTGGGGTGGCGATCGGAGTTTTAGAGGTGATGGTGGTCGTTTTGGTGCGAGAGGTATATCAAACACCTAGGAAAGGGGGCGTGATGCGTTGAGGCAAGATTCAAGCAACCAAGGTGGATCTATTGTGAAGAAGGATAAGGATGGAGGGGGAAGATTTAGATGGAGGTGTGACAAACCATGGTAAAGGAAAGCTAGATGAGTCTTCTAACATTTTGGGAAGTGGAGATATTAAGAAAGAAAGAATTTTTGGAAACTACTCTAGGTGTGGTAAGTTTGGTGTAACACCCCATTTTTGCTTCCGATAAAAATAATAATAAATCACAAGCCAATACATTATTTAAAATAAAATTTGAACAATTCAAATAAATTATGTATTAACATAAAAGAGAATCAAGTTCTTATATCAATTGAATTATAACAAATGGACCTATTTGTAATTTAAATTGTATGTTCTGATAAATTTTGAGGAGCATTAAATGATATTTAATGCTTGCATAAAATAGAAATTTTTAAGACATCAAAACAAATGAAACAAATGAAATATTAACATATTTTAATAACCCAAACATATTTTTATTACACCCTCCGGAGTATTTAATGAACTTTAGGGACTAAAATGTAAAAGTCCCAAAAATATCTTTCAGGCCCTTATCTTAATCCTAATTTACTTTATGACGAAGAAAACCTAAAATGACTAGATTACTTCGCAGCTAAGTAACTCGCTCATTAATTATTTTTTAATGATTAAAATCAATTGTGATTAAGAAAAGCATAATGAAATAATTTAGAAATTGCAGAAAATAAATACGCATCAAATCGCATAACTAACTATTGAAATGGAATCTTTATTATTTTACGAACTCAAGGGTAATTTTTGTAGCAATTTTCTGAGTCCCAATAGCCCCTACATATTTATCCCAAAGCCTAAGGACTAAAGAGCAAAATGTCCTAAATATCTTCCCCTTCCCATTCTTATCTGCTTCGCGCAGTACGCAGTGAGAGAGCGTGGCGGGTAGAGAAAGAAAGAAGAGAGAGGGAAAGGGAGAGGAAGAGAGAGGAGAGGGAGAGGAGGAGGCCAGCGGCATGCCCAGCCGGCGGGTGCACGGCGACGCACGGCCAGGGCTGGCCCGGCGCAGCGGCGGCGCGCGTGCTAGGTAGCTCTGATGAGGCGGCTCCGGCCCAACAGCAGTAGCTGAGCTAGCGGGCGAGCTGGCGCAGGCTGCGGCGGCTTGGCTCGGCGGGCACAGCAGCGCGTGCACGCGTGCGCGCGGTGAGGCGACGCGCTGCGGCGCGCACGGCGGCGTTGGGCAGGGCATCAGCGGCAAGGCGGCGACGCGCACGCGGCAGCTTCAGTGACGGTCACGTGGTGCAGGCACGCGGCGAGGCCGGCGTCAGCAGCGGTAGCACAGGGGAGCCGGCGTGGCCGGCGGCGAGCTCACCAGCGGCAGGATAAGCTGCGGCGGCGGGACCAGAGCGGCCAGCTCGAGTGGGCTGCGCAGTGTTGCCAACAAGCAGCGGCGACGCGCGGCGTGGCGCATGGCAGTTGGGTGCTGGGCTTGGCCGGCTTGGGTAGAACAACGGTGGCTCAGCCGGGCAGCGACCGGCTGTGGCGGTGTGGGTAGATGCGGCGCCCAGCTCGGTGGTTAGGGCCACGGCTCCCAGTGGCGCGACAACTAGCTGAGAAGCCATGTGGTGAACAGTGGCCTGGAGATGGCAACTCAGTGAAGCTGTGGCGAAGCCGGCGACGCGGCCGATGCAGGGCGCGGCAGCTGGGTCAGAAAGCACGGGAAGGCGTCGGCAACGCCTGAAGACGGCCCATAGATGCCACGGCAGGGAGATTCGACCCAAAGACAGCCCAAGAGAATGGGTTTAGGTAAAACCCTGAAATCATTATTTCACGTAGAAAGGAGCCCTTATAGACTTAATTTAAAATAATAAATGATATCTAAAAATTATGAAACTTTTTATATAAATACGAAATAATGTATAGAACCTAGTAAAAATAGTAAACCATGAGTAAAAATATACTCGCTAAAGCATATAGGTTTATCCTCATTTTAAATTGAATACAAACGGAATGACCATAACACACATATAACTAATTACGTTGGATGTAGACGATGAATCCTCGGATAGGAAAAATCTGTGCGGAACCCTAGATGAACATTTGCATTACATGCATTATGCTTTTTATCTTGTATGTCTTTATCAATGTTATTCGCTTTTATGCGATAGAATCGAACAGCTCGGAAGAGAAGCTGGAAGACTAGACGCAAGACCTCGACACGTTCGATGCAGGCGAGCCAATACCTCTAATTCATTCTTCTTTACCCAATTTTACCTAAATTATGTTGATTTCAATATATTAGATTGCATGCAATATGATTTCCATGTATTATATGTTGGTATCAAGAGCTACTAGAGCTGGTCTAGTTAACTCGCTTGTTATATAGTGTTGATAAACACAAACCCATCCTTGATATAATTTTCTTGTCCTGTCCTTGATAACTTAAGGTATAGAAGTTAAACTCCTTGACTAATAAGTCTTTGAATTGGCTTAGACATGTTTTAAGTCTAGAGTCCATGGGTTTGACCTTGACTATCAACGGTACGGTACTAGGATGACGGGTCAACCTTTGTAACGGTATAGCCCGCTATCAACGGTGCAATGCAACAACATATCACGCTATCAACGGTGCAATTGCAACGGCATAGCCGCTATCAACGATGCAACTTGGCCCAGACAAATACTGTATATGGAGTAGGTACCTCAATGGTATAGTCCCATCATTACCGTGATATGTATCATGACAAGGTTTAGTCTCTTTGCTCACGATTGTTGGTAAAGCATAGTGTAGCAAAGATGAACCATACCGCCTCTGATCAAGACTATGACATTGTAGCGTGATGGCTCCCTTGTTGGATAGTCTAGTTAGTACGTGCGTATCCCGAGTACATACTTGTGGTGATGTGTTGTGCCCTGTTCCGAGTATTCCTACACTCGATAAGCTAAAGAGATAGTCCATGCATTCGGGTACCATTTATGCCTGAGTGCGAATATAGTCAATAATCATTTGATTCCTATGATTGAGATTAGGATCTGAGGATCCTGGCCTTTGTTGAGCTCAAGGGGATCACGCCTCTTGGCTAAGAGGGTGAGTCTACCGCCACTTACCGTAACGTCGCCGGTTGTAGTACGGGCACGGTCCGCCGAAGTCGGAAATGCGCGCCGCTTGTTGCATGGGCACGCAGGTTCGCAGAGCACAGGAAACGTCGCGGTTGTAGTATAGAGGGCACGGTTCGGAAGACGGGAAAGCGTCGCCGATTGTTGTATGGGCACGGGTTCGCCATATCGCCATTGGAGATAGCTCGCCATGGCTATGGGAGCTAATCTGCCATTTGTGGAGACCATGACCAGGGCTATGGTATGGATCTGCCACGTGGGACACGTATTCCTTGACTAAGGTTACGGTGTCGCCACTGTGAAACCCCCTGGTTATAAAGAATCGGCATATATAGCCCAGTACGTCTTTGCTCTATGAAAAGGCTAAGTCTTGGGATTCTTACTTGAAAATATGTCATATTTGATTTTAAGCAACCATGTGAACCCAACCTCCACCAGAAAGTCTTGCATGATTAGCATTAGGTGAGGTCTTGGTTCGCGAGCGTGGGTTGATTGCGCGTTCACACTCGCACCCACTCACCTTTTTAGGTGGCGTCGAGGAAGAACTTGATTTGGAAGACATCGACAAGGAGAAGAAGGACCGGAAGATTGACGTAAAGGCCGAGGGTTAGGTGGGACTCCGATCGCTTAGTTCGATTGGGTTGAGCACTGACCTTGAGACCGCTTTTTCTTCTTGCTTCGCTTATGCTAAACTCTGGTAAGAGTTCATTTTGTTTTGTAGATTTGGCCTTTTTGGCCTGCAAAAACGAGCCATGTTGTAATTGAACTCTATAATATTAATAATTTTTATCGCAGGTATAAGATGATTCCAGCATTTTGTAAAAGGTGTCATGCTAGTAAGGCAAAATCCTGGGCTAGCACAGGTGCACCGAGGTTCCCGGTGACCGGGGCCGACATTTGGTCACTTGGCTTTCAATTGGTCTGCGATTTTCATATGTGGATTTTGTGGTGCGGATGAACACATGTGGGCCTCAAATTCTGCTCACCTGAGAAGCCCACCTGTGAACGCAACACTAATCCCTGGACCAGTACGCTAGTGTATCATATTATATAGCCAGATCATTTCATACATTTGTAGCAGAATATATTACAGTAGGAAATTATGCCAATGGCGTTTTAGTTTACATTCGGGCCATGTCTTGCCAAAAGTTTGAGATTTAATTAGAGTCATTTAGTATTTAAAATAATTTAGATTCTGTTTATGCATTATTTATATAAAAGAAATTGATAACTTTCTCTAATTAATTATCCAATGAGTATTAGGAGTTCTAAAATTGAGCAATAAGTTTTTTAACCTTCTAAATCACATTTATGTTCCATTGGAAATGTTCTTATAAATTTTTAATTACTCCAAAATCATCTAAAGTAAATGGGAAACACATTTATAAATAACTAAAAATGGGTTTTAGATTTAATCAGAGGCTATAATCTATGTTACTATTCACCTAAGTATTTTTTATTAAAGCAAGCATGTCACCTAGTATTTATCATAAATTTTCTAGGATTTTTGGAATTATCTAACTATTTTTAATAATTCGATTTTATTTAATGTTATTATCTAATTTGTTAAAAGGCTAGAAAAATCTTAATGAATAGTACTAGGTCGCCCAAGCCAAGACCGACTAGTGGTCACGACGCGGGTCCGACTAGAACAAGATCCCCATCCCCAAGCACCTAGAGACGGAGACTGGCGAGGCCTACTCACCGCCTATAGCTACACGACGAAGTTCTAGCGGCCGGCACGCATGAATGCATGGCGCGAACTAGACCGACACGCCTAAATAATGGGTTAAAAAGCATTTAGGGGCTACGAGAGTGTGTACTTATGATGAGCGGAGTGGTTTGAGATTCGGAGTAAGAAGTTTGCGGTCAAGTGTTTAGTGCCACGATGGCGTGTGGGTTCTACTCTTGCAGCTAGGCAGTTCGATTATGTAAATAAGCAAATGAAAGATGTAATTAAGGTATTGAATGGGAACAAGAGAGAGGGAGAACTATGCGGGAAAGGCAAGAGGCGTCGTCATCTCTAAGTCGCGTAAGAGAAACATTAGTTCGAGTGACAAGTGTGATGCATCAGACATCGTGTCAGGACAACGGAGCGACGTGTATGTAGTGGATGAGAGTTAATGAGCTCATGTGAGTCGCAGCGCACGTCGCAAAAATGTGTAAGATGAAAAGAGACCGAAAATAAAGACGAACAACAGAAGACGGTCTTACCTTGGAAATTTGGCACACAAAACCTCCTGAATGAGAAGGGACAAGGAAGAGCTGGTATATCGTGATGAATGGGCAAGGAAGAGTGGATTTAGGCCGCATCGGAGAAGCAGGCGCGTGATGTAGGTATGCGAGCCCACGTCACCTCGTGAGGCACTCAGGGCAAGACAAATCGACCATGCGCGGCCTGAATTCCCTAGGAGCTGATTGTACGAGTTCACTAAGACTTGAGGTGATAAGACGAAGAGAGAGAGTAAGTATGAGACGAGGTCAGAGAGCGGACCGTAATGAAAGTCCAGTCAAGTTAGTACCTGGGATGTTTTTATAGGGTGGGCCAATCACCTATTTTAAAAAGATTTTGATTTTTGGGAGTTGAATTTTTGAGAATTAGAAAATTGAAAAAAACTTGACTTACAACACATTGCTAAGAAAGAAGAAACCCCAGAGTATTTTGCGCCTTGCCTTGTGGATTCTAGGTGAGGGGGTAGGTAGATTTTGTGATATTCTGATGTTGAAAAGATAGGTAGTAGGTATTCTGGGATGAAGGTGGATGGTGAGAAGTTGAGTTCTAATTTTTAGTTCAATGGTATATATTTAATTTTTATACTAATGCAATAGACCAAAATTCTAATTTCCTAATTTGATGGAATTGGGGTTGAGATATGGGAGAGGAAAGGAAAGAATGCTTTATGAAAGTAAGTAGAATTTGGGACAAAGAAGATTTTATAGAGCGATAAGAACTGCATACATACTATGGAAGCTAGATTTGTTCCTACTATTGCTATATTGCTCTCGTGTTGGATTCCATAGTGGATTTGAGCACTATTATAGATGACTATGTTAGAAGATTAAACATGGTTGAATAAAAAAATTCAGAAATTGAGGTTGCAGAGAGAGAGTATCGTGGATCGCAAGAGAGGCTTTGTGATTTTGAATATCGATGAGCCAATGATCCCGGACGGGGTAATAGACGGGGTTGGAACTTGGAGAAATTACTAGCAGGTAAACGACTAAATAGACTCGTCTCGCATATTATTACAGAGGAGAACAGGCAAGAGTCCTGATGAATGATGTAAGTTTGTGATATATGAAGTGCGAGATGATATTGATTGGATTGGATAAAAGGTATAATATCATGAGAGAGTTTTAAACAGGTTATTGGCAATTATGAGATATTGGATTGGATTATTAGAAGATGGTCTAGTGCGATTGAGATTGTCCTATCATACTAGTAGTCCTACTCTAGGACATGGGTTTAAAAAGAGCTAGGACATTGTGAGCAATTCTTCTATTAATATGTGGAATGCTGGTGGTAATATGGTAATGATGGGAGATAAAAGAAGAGAAGATGGTAGTAATAAGAGGAAGTCCAATGTCTCTTTGTGATTAGAGAAGTCATAGTTAGATGAGGATGTCAGAGTAGAGAGAGGAAACTGAGAACTACCGTAATGTAAAGAGATAATTAGACTAGCTCAGACTGAAGGATTATCCAAACCTGCAAATTGTGAAGAGAAAAATTTAGAAGGTAATCCTATTCTACAAAATTCCATTGTCGTGCTGGACTCTAGCTTTTTTATGCAATATGACTGAAAGTTTTAGGGTTTCTCCTGTTAAGAATGAACTAGAAAGGTTTATCTGGTTAAGGATTTAGAAATTGTTAGATTAAATTTATATAAGAAAAACTATGAAAAAGAGAATTTATGTGCTAGTGATATTTCTGGTGAGATTGAAAAATTAAACATTACTAATTCTGAGGATAATAATGAAAGTCTTTTAGATTGGTTGTCTAAAAATTCTGAAGAGGAAAAAAATATTATAGCAAAAGATAATAGATTGAGTTCAAAGAGATTTAAAAAGAAAAAAGTCACCTATAGCTGGAGATACCTATTTGCGAGAAGTCAAAAATAACAAAATAAAGTTGAAAGGTTTATGCGGAATTGTGTGGATTTAAGAAGGTATGTAATGAGAATTACAACGGTGTTTGATTAAAACAAAAAAAGTAAATATCTTGAGCCCAGAAAATTGACCCTAAATTATTTTTTGGTGGTGGAATTTCTTCATGTGGGTTAGACGTGTGGTATCTTGGGGTGTATTGCAAGACTCATGATGTTCTGGCTATTAGAAAGGGGGAGTACATTTTACAATTTGATCTATGGGATATTGAAGCTAAATTTAAATGGAGTCTTTTGATTGGTTATACTGTTGTAATTTTTGTGTGTGAAATGTTGTTCTAATATCCCAAATATTTTTTAATGGTGGTGATTTTAATCTTTTAAGAAATTTAGAGATGATAAGAAAAAGTGTGTGGATTTGTCTAGAATATTTTCTGTCGTTTAGAGAGATATGAGACGGTGTATATACTTCTAGCGGCTTGGTCTATATGCGTGCCATGCGTGCCATTCCTATATTGGACAAGAGATATCTAAATTTGTTATCTATTACAATTTGTTTCATAGGGAAAATTTGTTCCTTTAACCATGGTTTCCCTGTTTTTGGACCAGGTTGAGCATTTTTAAGTTTTATGCCAAGGGTCCTTTGGAGTATCCATCGGTTGGTAATCTGTCGACACATTGGAGACATGAGTTGTTTAAGATAAGAGGAGCTTCTTGGATTAAATGTTTCTAGTGACTGGTCTATTTTCCACACATGGCGATGAAATTTACTGAAAAATTAGGCTAATAGGTGGGAATGTCTATTCAGGGAGATATTGATGTAGAGAAGAAAGCGAGGTCATAAATATGGGGGATGTATTAGAGGAAAGCTTATAAAGTATCGTTGATGACTATGATTATAGAGGCAATACTGCATAAGGATGTAATGGGATAAGGGATAAGAGTACTAGGTCGCATGACTAGGTGTTATAAATAGAGGAATGCTTACCTAATAAAATTGCTACTAAGAGAATGCTACTTTCAATAAAATTGCCTTTCTTGGAATGATGAGAAAAAAGATAATATTCATGATGCAATCTTATTTCACATTCTATCTGTTAGCTTCTTACGTGGGGTCTATGGCTAGTAGCGAGGAAAATAGCGTTCATCTTTCTTTAAAGCCTTATTTAGAGATGCCGCGTAGAATACGCATCACCGGTATGGATGGGATCCTAGAAGTTTTTATCAAAATTGTTGGCAAGTCATTACACAAGATATTTGCAATATTTTTTATGATATTTTCCTAAATAGAGTGAATATTTCTAGATTAAATTATGGAGTGATGACTCTTATTCCTAAAGTTAGTGGGGCTAGTAAAATCACTCAATTTAGACCTAGTTGTCTTTTAAATAATATTTACAAGCTGATAACAAAAAATCAGACTGCATGTGACGTCCTCATTCCTTTTAAAAGTTGCATCAATAATCAGCAATAAAATAAATAAGTAAATGAAAAATAATCCTTAATCTCAACACAACGCAGTGTGTCCTTCTAAGTCTGATTATCATCTATATACCTAGAGCATCGCTAAGCGCACAAATTTTGGTCATATCCAGCAGAATCAATCCATGTAATATCCTATATTAGCTAAACCCTGTTCATGTACTATTCGCACGCCAAAAATATTACCGCACGATTAACATTCGGGAAAGAAAGACGAGCAGAGCGCCACCAAGATCAAGCCCATCGACCTAAGCTTCCCCTGCTAATCACAGAGCGGTAGCGGCAACACAATGTTATGGCACATGCTGAGGCCAATGGTCTGAGTGTCGAGCCGTTGGTAGCATTGGCGTAAAAACAGTCTTTACGTCGGCGTAAGCGCTGGCCATACGATTGTATGAATCATACGCCATATTTGGCTGCCGTGGCCAGTGGCAGGATACTGTATGCACAGTAGGCACTTATCGTCGTGGCACTGTGTCGCAACGTGAGGCTTAGTCACCTCGAACGCTGACACTGTAGTGGCAGGCAAGCATGAGCATTCCGTCCTAGATCGGCGTGTCATGACGGCCGTGCCATGAGTAGTATCGCTTGGACACGTGCGTAGGGCCGAGCCGCTGCCGCCAGAGGGAGTGGCCTAGTTACTCATTCCTCACGTAAGATTCCAATCCCGGGAACTCGCCCTCGATAAGGTAAGTACATTTAGCTGACGAGTCCGCCCGAGCCGTCACCTTAGCTTAGATCTGAGATTTAGTAAGCTTTCATTAGTATCTAGTAACTCTCGAATTTGCTGAAATACTACTTCTTGTAATAAACATATATATCATTGGGTTCTTACTATGCTACTATTTCTAACGCCACGGAAGTCTATTTATTAGAAGTCACTGTCTACTGGCCTATGTGAACACGCGTATGGTGTTGTACGTAGGCGTTTTGAAATGATCTCGTGATGTTTTGTTTGGCATGCCTGTCATCACGATAATTATTTCATTTACATTAATTTGCATATGTAGCTATCTTTATTGTAATATATAATTCTAATCTCTAATTATGCATGTATTTCCATTTTGTCGCCTAGGTTGAGTCCAATATATTATGTATTAAAAAACTGCGTAAAATCAACGATTTGATCACTTCTTCCATCTCAGATATTATGATCACATTGCCCGGGTCGGTTGAGCGAGGCACGTGAGCTGGGGCACTTGTATTTGGGGTCAGCAGGTTTAAGACCGTACCATGACACAGTGGGGTATTTAAGACCTATTTGGGAATACCTTATTTAAGTGATTCCACGGATGATCTGACGACCATGCCATGGGCGCTAACTAACATAGGCCGCTAACATGGTAAGGCCTTAGGAGGAAGCTGACTTGGGTTTGAGTTGTAAAGGCGCCAGGGCATGTCTCGAGAGTTGGCGTAGTGAATCTAGCCAGGCAAGCTCAAGTTCTCAGTGTTGTAGGTGTCCGCTTGTTGAGTCTCAAAGTGAATCCATCACACGCATACCGCAGAGGTAAAACTATAAACTCATCATGATAGCTATACTTACGGCTTACGGTCGGGTCAGCGAGGAGACGGCGTATGTGACCTCCTAGTCTCATGGTTTTAATAATTTAATTGATGTTGGCAAAGACAGGAGCCACGGGCAAATAAGCGCCGTTTATGTTTATGTGCCTTCGGTTTATGCAGCGAGGTTGTTCTTGTGTTGTGATAAACAATGGTTTCTTTTATTAAATTAAAGTTTCAAAATGGGTTTCTAATTATTAGGAAAAGTTTGTAAAAATTAGCTTTATGCAAAATAACCCCCTCCATATATCCTACATCATCATTTAATAAGGACTTGCTTGAATTCAGTCATCGATGTTTATTCCAATGAATGACAAGATGAGAGACAAAAGGCACCGCTGATGAATCGTAAATCTAGAGAGATCAGATTACTCGTGAGTCTCTTTCCGGGCTAGTGGATTCTTGGTTGCACTTCCGTACATTTACCATATATATAATTACTCCAGCACGATGCTACTCACACATACTAAAGGGTAGAGCTTTGAATGTCTCCGACCGGCTGTGGAGATAGGTTGAGGTCCGAGACTTATGAAAAGGCTTATGATATATTGAGATTTTCTTCAGGGAATGTATAAGTCAAATAAAGGAGGTTAGTCAAATTGTCATTGGATTGGAATGATTTCTTATTGATTAAGATTTGGAATATCCTATTTTTTGCTTAAGAGGTTCGGCTTCTTCTATGTTACCTTTGTAGCCTGAGTCATATGCTATCAGCTTGTCTACTTGTATTACTTTGTGTTTCTAGTGAGTGACTATTAATGGGTCTATGGTAAGTGTGACATCCTATATAAGAGAAATTATTAACAATGAAATTAGGAGAGTCTTGAGTAGCCTATCTGTGAGAGTAGCCTAGCCTTAATTAGGAAGGCTAACTACTAAAGTTAAACTAAACATTGGTAGCCTAATTAGGCCCAAACTAGGCCCAAAATACCTCTCGCTCATTAGCCCAACCATCCTCTACCTTATACCCCTCTGTGCGCTCGCGCTATATAGCCACACTGACTGCGGTGCAGTTCCGCCCATTAAACGGCTTGGCTTAAACTGGCTCTCGATTCTCGGCATCCCGATCGATGGTCTCGCCATGCCATTCTAAAGTGCGAACGAACATGCCAAAACCGGCTAAATCGGCCTGCCGGCTTGTGATCAATTTGGCGTATAAATTAAAGAGTGGCGCAGCATGCAGGACCGATTTGGACATTGGTGAATGGCTGTCCGGGTGAGCAGCCTCTATGCGTCACACTGTGACCTTTTTGCGGTCCGCGTATCACGTATGTGCTGCTTGCGTCCATCCTTGCTTCACATTGTCGTTGTGACGCACCATCAGTCGTTATATTCGAGTGTCTTGTCTGCCATAGACTTTCAAGATCAGACCATCATCGGCACGGTCGTCCGACTACAGCCGTGGCGTATGTATTAGGCTGCCCACACAAGCGTAGATATTTATACAAACCAACCCTTTAAGGGCGTCGGAAAGAAAATTCTTGTAAAAATCTTCCTTCTTTAAAAAAATTCACATGGACCTATAAAATCTTTTAGGCTAACAATGACTAAAGTTACTTGATATAGTAGTAATACTCAAATATTGCTCACCCTAACATCAAAAATATTAAAAGTAGGCTAAAAAGAATTTAGTAAAAAACAAATAACTCCTTAAATTCCGGCTGCTTATATATATTTATACCTATATTAATAGATGATACTAAAAAAACTTTCATATATAAGAATACAATACTTTTATTTAAGTGTATCACATTTAATAAAATCTATAAATAGATTATTATATAAATATATATGTGATATATAAACATATATATACATATATGACATATAAAAAATGGATAAAACCCCATAAAAACTCCACAAAAATGCATAAAAATAGTTTAAACCTCAAGGAACCTTTACACAAAATAGGTGTTGATCATAATTGACTGATTGGAGCTCTGACTTTAGCCTGTGCATGGTAATCATTAAGAGCAGACGTGACTTTTTCAGGCTCATCCTATTCGCTTCGCACCGAGTGCGGCGCTACGCATATTCGCCCACCCTATTGGTCGTGGATATTGAACCGCGGCACTTACTTGACTGGCGCTATTGAAGACGCCTTGACAAGAACGTTGCTATGCGTGACATCGTCGCTATGTCGTCTGGCTTGGGTGCAAGCCATGTCAACAAGAGACCAAGACCGACTAAGGTCAACCACTTGGCGCTGCGTGGCACTACTGAGCGAACGTCTCAGTTGGCCCGCCAATTTCGGCGCAAGAGCAAACCGACGGAGCGCCAAAGGCACAGACCGTCAGATTTGGTCATGCCTAAGGCCCGCTTCGAGGTATACAAGTCTAGCCCGATCTCGCATAGGACGTTTCTACAGACTTGCGTGCTAGTTCCCTCTCCTGCGGCCCGCGGACTTGACCCTGTTCGCTTGCAGGAGCCGTTCCGCGTGATATGTCTCAGCTTAAACCGCCGATATGACATGGGTCAACTTTTCACGCCCGCCTTTAGCTTCCTGGCGGCTCTTCGGATCTCGCAGCTATCCCGGGACCTTCAGAATTGGATCCCACGGATTGCCGATTCTTGCCGAAGGCAAGCATCACCTCATCATCATGCGTCTTTTGCCCAGGTTAATTGGACCACAGGATCATTGGAGCTCTTTGGCACCGTGTGCTCTGTTCCGCCTCAGTTCGGCCTCTACGCCGCCAGCTTGATCCACGCCTTTTCCGGCCCGACTGTAAGCACGGTGAACATTCCCAAGCCTCCTTATGCTTAAACTCGGTTCCGTTTAGCTCCTAGAGCATTGTGTAGTCTTAGACTATTGCTTCCGAGAACGATCTCCGCCCGCTAGGCTCGCTGGCGATCGAAGCGTGGCCATAAAACTCATGACACGTTGTAGGGGTTCTCGTAAGGATTCCATAGCGCCCTAGAACTCCTTCCCTAGAGCATTGTAGCGTCGCCGCCGCGTCGCCGAAGGATCGCCGGTTTCATGGAAAAATATAATCTATAATTATGCCTTCCACATTCAAGACTCATGTTATAGCAGGAAATCAATGACAAGAAGAGTAGATGAAGGAAATACTTCAAACAAAATCTAATTTTTCTTTATACGTTTATTTCCAAAATCTATGGGTAGATATTTATGCATACCATCTTCATAATACCCGCTCTACCGATATCTTCTGCATATTATCATACGATAGTGGAATCATGGAACTTCCTCGATATCTAGAATAGAATTTATCGCTTTTCGGTAAATCGCTAGACTCAGTAAAGGCATTCCATGCATCATGTTTCTATTTGCTTATCGATGCTTCTATTTATTTCTCTTCAAATTCATTCCGGTTAATAGACGCCGAGGAACCCGAGGGACCTTTTGAAGATCAGCAAGAAGACCCCCGCTACGCCCTAGACCAAGGCGAGTTAATTTCCACCCTAAAGGGTGTTTGCTTTTACTAGGGAGAATCTCAATTTTCCCTAGTACGAGTCAACAACCTTCCTTTAAGTGTTACTTTTATTAGGGAGAGTCTATACTTTCCCTAGTATGAGTTAACATTCAAAATGATCATATTGAATCCCAGTTTTCTTAAATTATTTTATTTACAATTACAAGTTGCATGCTCTTTCAAGTATTTATGCCTACTTGATTAATCATGATGTATCATGCCATGCTTTACTTGTTATTAATTTCCCATGATGATATTGCCTTGATAAAATCATCTATCATTTGATTTCTAAATGATTGCCTTGATGATCACCCTTATTAGTCTGGTTAGGCTAAATAAAACAATTTTAGACTCTTAAGTCTTGGTTAAAATCTTGCTTAGACATTGCTCAGGTCCAATTATTAATTTAGGCTTAGTCGCCTCGGAACGGTGAACCGACATTCACGGACATGATGAACATTATAAATTTGGTTTATCGATATTGGGCCCGCATGCCTGTGTGTGGTTAGGAACACGGATGTGTTCCGGTTTGTGGTTAAGAGTGTGATGTAGCTGGGCTACATGGTCTGAAGGAAGGCTAGATCACAGAGATGGTGCTAGGCAGCCAAGCTCATTTGTGCGATCGGAGCGCGAAGTTGTTTCGCAGATAGCTTTATGTCGCCTAAGGGGTTCTCGCACAACGTGAGTTCAGGTGTCTTTGGCGCCAAGCTTCATGTGTGCAAAGGAGCGCGAGTTGTTTTCAGCGTAACTTTATGCTCGCCCATCGTTCTCGCACAACGCGAGGCCATCGCATGTAGTGCGAACTTAGGGGCCCGCCGATTGGTGGATAGCGTCGTGGTCAACCCTAGTCCGAGGTGAAGACAGGAGTAGGTCGTCATCCGCTGGGTGATCTAGGTCTTATGTGACAGGGAGCCGTGACTCTAGTGCGGGCGTGGCAACTCGGCTAGGGAAGAACGGACACTTCGCTGGCGTAAGATCCACAATGGGTGTGCCACACCCAGAAGATGATGCCGGGTGTTTGGAGACGTTTGGCAGTGTTCATGGAAACTGTCGTGGTTTGGGAAACGTTTGGCAGTGGCAAGGAAACTGTCGTGGGATAAAAATGAAAAATATTGATTAGTAGAACTTTGGTTAAAATATGCTAAGTCATAGGCTTTGACTTATAAAAATTGCTTTCTGTAACTAAAAGAGCCCCAACCTTTCCTTTGGAACCCCTATCACTAATTGCATTAGGTTGGAAGCTAGCTCGCCAGTATTTGGATGACACTGACCTCGCATTCATATTCTCTTTTAGATGGAGAATATGAGCAGGATCAAGACGCTCGCCATGAAGATGAAAGGACGTGACTTTGCCGACGATCGTAGGCGAGGCAAAGGGCGTCTCTCCAGTCGAGTGCTTAGGCATAGCCGGCACGAGACTCTTTTGCATCTTTTGGGTCTCTGCACTCTGATCTTTTTGGACTTTTGGAATATTTGGGCCAATGTGCCGTGTTGTAAACACTTAATAGCCTTGGGGCTTAATACAGGTATTTTATGTAATTTAAGTCTTTCGCTTGTATATAATGATCCAGCTATGTGAATGGTGTGCACTAGTGTACTGATCCAGGGACTAGTGCAGATCAAGTGGTGGGCTAAAGGACAGGCCCCACAGCGCCGACCCACTCGCGCGCACATGCCGACGTCCAACTACCGTTCGCCACGCGTCGCCATCCTGTTCGCCATGGCACAAGCACTGCGTTCAAGACCAATGCAGTGGTCGCCACGCGTGTTCTTCGCCCCAGAGTCGTGGTTGCGCTAAAGAACGGCCACTACGTGTCCCAGCTGGCCCCAAGACCGGGATTTTCCTCGGTTTTGCTACGGTTAACCCTCGGTTAACCGGGTTTAACCTTTTCTGGAATTTCTGATTTTCCCCAAAATTCCAAAATTTGTTTAGGGAGTTCCCGAACTCCGATTTAGATGATTCCAGAGTCCAAAAATCACAAATAATCCCAAGAATTTTATATATATTTATCATACTATTTTCTCTGTGTTTGTTATTTATTTCTATTTTATTTCCTTTTCGCTTAGATCCGACATGTACCTGCTGTCCGGGAGTAGTTTCGGAGCCGTTCGAAAGAGGAGAACCAGATCCAAACTTCTTCGAAGGCAAGCTAGATTCATATTGAATTCCTAGTTTGCTAAAATTTATTTATTTCATGTTTATTTAAATTGCATGCATTAATTATCATCGTATGTGCTATTTTGATCCGGTTTCATATTAGTCCTTTAGTAATATGATTTAGCCTACCATTGTTAGCCCGATTGGTACTGTTTTCCTAGCCTATCCTTTGTGTAGTTGCTTAGCCTTGCTTCTGGGATTGGTAGTTGATAGGTTTCACTTATTATTAAACTTTTATCTGTGAAGTTTTGGCTTCGTGGTGCTATTTTGATAAACCTAATCAACTAAAATCAACGTGGTGTGTGTTGATTTGAGGAGACCCAGAAGAGGCGGATTTTGGGCTTGTGGTTGTGTTGTGCAGGTCTTCTCTGTCGTATAAGGACCGTATACTTGTGACTACCAAACCGAACTCGAACCGTCTGACCACTTGTGCCTTCCGCCCTAACTTATTATTTGTGGAAACCTGTTTCATTGTACTCAGTAGTGGACGGACGTGACTAGCTATCACCGGTTCGAATGGCTTAAATGGGGCTAACCTCATGCGGCGCGCTATCGAGTCCGGTGAAGGAGAGCATGATGACCGCTTACCGGTCAAGTGTACCGTGTGGGGCGCGAAACCGGAAGAAAGTCTGAGATTAGGGCGGTAAAAGCAATGAATGGTCTTTGTACTGTTTCTCCTTTAGGATGAGATAGGGCTTGTGGGGAATGTGTACACACTCTGTAGAGTTAAAACTATCATGGTAGCCGTACCCGTGGTTATGGGCGAGGGAAAGGAGTTTTCACAGGGTAGTCCAATGTGTTTTAATTAATTAACTTGATAGTAGTGTAGGCAGGGATTGCCTCTCTTTGAAATTTGGTGAATTGTTAGTATAGCTACGCCATGGCTACGTAGATTTGGTGGTTAGTCATCCCTTGGCTACGCTCATGTGTTATAATGTGTTCAATGAATCAAGATTAAATAAACAAGTAGATAGGAGATGTTTAAGCAAAATAACCCAACCCATCATTTGACCTTGCATTCAATTATTAAGGACTGCTTGCTGGGTAGCCGTGTACTCATTATATGGATCACGGATTATTTGTTCAGTGAAGAACTCGACGTCGGTGCAGTGCCAGACCGGAGGGTCAAGGTGATTAGCTACGCGTTCTGGGTCAACCTCGGGATATCATCGCATTGAAGTCTTCCGCTGTGTTTTCTTTATGCTAATGAATTATGTCCTGTGCAAGACTATGTAAACGTCTATGTCAACTGGATGATATTTATGTCATATGAATTGTCAATTTCTAGTTAATTCAATGCCTCCGATGATATTCCAAATGTCCTTGAGTGCAATACTAGCTATGATCTTCTGGGACTAGTATTCGGCCACTCAAGCCGGTAGAAATACCGGGGTGTACGACAGTAAATATTTTTCAGTGTAGGAAGGGGGTGAGGCAGGGTGACCCTCTTTCTCCTTTTTTATTCAATATACCAGCTGACTGCCTTAGCAAGATGATTTACAAAGCTCAGATGGAGGGTCATATTTGTGGGTTGGCTAGCAGATTTATTCATAGGGGGATTGTTAATTTGCAATATGCAGATGATACTATCATTTATTTGAAAAATGATACAGAGGGGGCTAGAAATATTAAATTTCTTTTGTCAATTTATGAGAATATTTCTTGATTAAAGATTAATTTTTTGATGAGTAAGGTTATTCTTATTAATGGGGACAGAGATTTAGATAAGGTGTACTTGGATATTTTCACTTGCTCTGTGGGCAATTTCCCTATTAGGTATTTAGGAATGCCTATAAGCTGTAAGAAGGTGTAGAGTAGAGATTGGGAGTTTTTGATTTCTAAGATTGAGAACAAATTGGCTATGTGGAAGAGCTCCACCCTCTCCTTAGGTGGTAGATTGGTGTTATTGAACTCTTGTCTATCTAGTATACCTATTTACTTTATGTTTTTGCTCCTATTACCCAAAAATATTGTGTGTAAGATAGATAGGATCAGGAGAGTTTTCCTTTGGCAAGGTAATGAGGACAAAAAGAAATAACATCTAGTGAGGTGGGAGAAAGTTTGTTTGGATAAAAATAAAGGGGGCTAAGTGTAAGAAATTTAAGATAAAGAGGGTGACACTATAGAACAAAAATTTTAGATGATTGCAGGCCACCAATTTTAAATCGACTGAAGGTAAGGCATTGATCTGATTGGTGTCGTGCCCGACTGCCTAGTGTGCCTTGTCCCTTTTATTTTAAAAATACTTATTTTAATCATTAATTATAGAAATACATCTAGTTATATTGTAGAAAAAAATCTATTTTACACCTTTAACTATCGTAGTTTGTCTACGTAACCCTTGAATTATGGAGCAAAGTACTTGTAGACCCTAAAACTTTAAAACTGACGCACGTGGACAGGTAGTTTTGTCAGCGAGGCTGGGACATGGTGTGAGCCCCAGAAGTGAGCATCCTCACTCCTCTTTCCCTGCATGTCTCCCTCTTTCTTCCCCAGTCCCACCGCATCACAGGCGCCATCCTCCTCGACACCTCATCCATCGCCGTCGCCCCTCCTCCGGCACACTTGTCTTGCTGCATCAGCAGAACCCATTGAAGCACGGAGTTCACCAGCCTCCTACTGATGGACAAGACAGCAATGTCGCAAGGACACATTGAGTAAGTCGTTATCCCCTCTTTCTCCTCTCTGTTCCACCTCCTCTCAGTGCTCCTCTGAGCATTGCCACCGTCGGCAGGACATATTGAGGTACAGAGGTCACCAGTCTGCTGCGTCTGCGTCTGATGGCCAAGACAGCGTGGTCGTAAGGACACATTGAGTATGTAGTTATCCCCTCGTCCTCCTCTCTCATCCCTATCCCATCTCTGCTCTTCTCTAAGCGTCGCCACCACCTACATTTTGAGCTAGCCACCACCCCCTCTTAGCGTCTCCTCCTTCCTCTCTCTCCACAATCGCCAGCCGAGCACCCGCCCCCCAGTGTGTCGTGTTAGATTTTAATCATAATCTTAAACATAATTTGATTATCCTAATACACGAACACCAAACTTAATTACTGTGGAAACAAGATGATTTACTAGAACTAGAGGATGCCATCGCTAAGGGACAGATTTAGGTTTAGAAAGCCTGCTTGGCTGATGATTTGGTGCAGTAAAACATAGAGGACGCAGGGGGTCGGTAACAGTGAAGTCCTCGCCTATGTTGCTTGCAGCGGTGTCAGCCTTCCCAAAGCTCTAGCGACAAGTCTCTAGATCGGATTAGACTAGAAGCAGCTAGCCTTAGATCTGTCTCATGTCGTTTAGCTAGCCCCTCCCTTATATTTATAGTCGTTGTGCACTAGGGGCCGAAACCAAATAGGTTTAGGTGTCCCTGATCAGGACATTGATAGAGTCCGTCTCGTATACGGATAGAGTCTGTCTCGTATACGGATTGAGATCAACTCCAACATTCTCCCACTTGATCGAAAAGCTAACATCATAAGTCCTCTCTCGATAAAACAATACACCAAGGCAAGCGACGCAAAAACTTTGTTGTAGTTAATGAGGCTTCAATACCTATAGTATACTAATTATATCTCGATTGGTATATACTTATTTATTATGGGAGTGGTTTCTTTTGTTGGCCCTCATATCCAGAATCAGAGGCTTTCCAACACACCCATGCGCGCAACATGATTACGGAAAGTACTGGGTAGTAAGCCTTTAGTAAGCGGATCTGCAAGCATTAGCTCAGTATTTATATGCTTGACAATCATGGTTTGATCCTGGATTCTATCTTTCACAACATGATACTTAATATCAATGTGTTTGGCAGCACCACTTGACTTGTTGTTATTTGCATAAAAGACTGCTGGTTCATTATCGCAGTATAATTTGAGTGGTTTAGAAATGCCGTCCACCACTCTAAGTCCTGGGATAAAATTCTTAAGCCACACGGCCTGCCCGGTAGCTGCATGACATGCCACAAACTCAGCTTGCATCGTAGATGATGCCGTAATAGTTTATTTGGAGCTTTTCCACGATATAGCTCCTCCTGCGAGGGTGAAAATATAACCTGGCGTGGATTTCTTAGTATCCACACACCCCGCAAAATCAGCATCTGAATAACCAATAACTTCAAGGCTATCAGATTTCTTATATGTGAGCATGTCATCCTTAGTGCCCTGCAAATAACGCAAGACTTTCTTAACGGCTTTCCAGTGGTCCAAACCTGGATTTGACTGATATCTGTCAAGCATCCTAGTCACAAAAGCTAAATCAGGGCACGTACAAACTTGAGTGTACATGATTCTTTCGACGGCTGAAGCATAAGGAATCGACTTCATCTGATCAGATTCAAATAGATTCCTTGGACATTGGAATATCCCAAACTTATCGCCCTTTACGATAGGAGCCGACGAGGCAAAGCACTTATGCATGTTAAATCTTTCAAGTACTCTATCTATGTAGGCTTTTGAGATAAACCTAATGTGCCTTTGGACCTATCTCAGTAAATTTCAATGCCCAGAACAAAAGAGGCATCACCAAGATCCTTCGTGTAAAAATTAGTGGAAAGAAATCTTTTGGTCTCATGCAACATATCCTTATCGCTGCTGGCCAATAAGATATCATCAACATAAAGCACCTGAATAATAAACTTATTCCGCTTAAACTTAACATAAATGCAGTTATCCACTTTATTTTCTTTAAATCCAAATTTTCTTATAACCTCATCTAACTTAAGATACCATTATCTAGATGCTTGCTTTAAACCATAAATTGACTTCTTAAGACGACATCGCATATGTTCCTTGCCTTCCACAACAAAACCTTCCGGTTGTGCCATGTAAACATTTTCTTGCAAGTCACCATTAAGGAACGCAGTCTTAACGTCCATCTGTTGCAACTTTAAATCATAATGAGCTACAAGTGCCATCATAGTTCTTAGTGAATCTTTAGTTGAGACAGGAGAAAAGGTATCATGATAATCAATCCCCGGTTTTTGAGAGAAGCCTTTTGCTGCAAGACTTGGTTTGAACCTTTCGATATTTTTCATAGAGTCACGTTTGGTTTTGTTGACCTACTTACAGCCTACTGTTTTGACTCCATCAGAAATTTCTACTAAGTCTCATACATTATTAGTGCTCATAGACTTTAATTCATCTTCCATAGCGTCAAGTCATTTAGATGAATGCTTACTCATTACAGCTTCCTTATAAGAAATGGGATCATCTACCTTCCTTATGTCGTTCACGTCTTCATTCATGTAAACAACATAATCATTCGGGATGGCAGATCTCCTGTCTCGCTGTGATCTTCTCAGCGGTTCATTAGCTACTATCGGAGGCTCCTGAGGCTCATCATTAGGTACTTCATTAGAAATTTTTGAGTCCTCAATAGGAGGTGCAACTACGGTGTTTTCAACCGGAGGTGCAACAACCTAAGGCACGGGAAGAGTAGTTTGTGGGATTAGCGGTAGAATAACCTGCGAAGGAACATAAGCCCGCTTCTCCTCAAGATCTACCTTCCTGAGCTCGGAGCTCCCACTAATTTCATCATTCTCTAAGAACACAACATGCCTCGTATCTACGATTAGTGATAAGATCAGGACAGTAAAGCGACACCCTTTGGATCTCTCGGGATACCCTATAAAGTGACAACTTATTGTTTTAGGATCTATTTTTCCAATGTGTGGATTAAAGACTTTTGCTTCAGCGGGACAGCCCCAGACATGTAAATAATTTAAACTCGGTTTTCTCCCAGGCCATAACTCATGAGGTGTTTTAGGGACTGACTTACTGGGGACCCGATTAAGTATATGTGCGGTTGTCTTTAATGCCTCTATCCATAGACTAACTGGTAAACTAGAATGACTGAGCATATTTCGCACCATGTCCATAAGGGTACGATTTCTTCTCTCAGCTACTCCATTTTGCTGAGGTTCATCAGGTGTGGAATATTGAGATACTATGCCATTTTTCTGAAGATACTTAGCAAAAGGACTAGGAATTTGGCCATAAGGAGCGTGTCTCCAATAATATTCTCCCCATCGATCAGATCTTACTACTTTAATCTTTAAATTGTGCTAATTTTGAACTTTAGCCTTAAATATTTTAAACTTATCTAATACTTTAGATCTGTCACGAATGGAAAAAATATAGCCGTAACAGGAAAAGTCATCGGTGAATGTTATAAAAGAATCATAACCATCTATGGACGTTTCAGGAAAAGGCCCACATACGTCAGTGTGGATCAATTCCAATAATTTTATGCTACGTATGGCTCCTTTCTTAATTTGTTCGTCAAAATTGTGGCATTGTCGTTTAGGCCACAGTGGTCTGAGTCAGAGAAGTCTAAGGAGTGGAGTATCTCTTCCTTAATGAGACGTTCCATTCTCCCCTTCAAAATGTGGCCTAAACGACAATGCCACAATTTTGACAAAGTCTTATTATGACTTATCTTACGTTTAGTAGAAACATCACAGGCATTCACAACAGATTCATGGAGGGAAAGCATATAAAGCTTGTCTTATCGGATGGCAAGACTAACATTATTGGAATTAAACTGAATAATACACTTATTATTTCCAAATAAACATTGGTAACCATCGTCATCTAACAAGGATACTGAAATTAAATTTCGCCTCATGGTAGGGACATAAGCAACATTATTTAACTGAAGTACAAAACTGTTGTGTAAGACTAAGGAAAACGTTCCAACAGCTTTAACTTCAACCTCCTTTCCATTGGCGACTCTAATGCTTCTCTCCCCCTTCTTAGTGTTGTCACGGTAAGGAATCCCTGTAATGAATTTGAAACGTGCACAGTGGCACCAAAATCAATCCACCAAATATTAAGGGAATAATCAGCATAAAGTGATTCATCAATAAACGAAATTAGGTTACCTTCTTAGCGAGCCACTTTAAGAAGCCAGCACAATCTTTTTGGAAATGACCTTCTGTATTATAGAAGTGACACTTCCTATTGTTTGATGCTGAAGACTGATTTGAGGCCTTCTTATCATCCTTAGAAGAATTTTTAGGCTTCTTCTTCAGTTTATTATCATTCTTGGCCTTCCTTGTTCCAGAGCCGACAAAATTGACAATGTCTTTTCTATCAGCCCTGATTCTTTCTTCCTCTTGGATGCACATAGCAGTAAGATCATTCAAAATCCACTTATCCTTTTGAGTATTGTAATTTATCTTAAAGGGAGTATACTCAGAAGGCAAAAACGTCATGATAAAATGGATCAAGAAATCATCAGATATAGACATCTATAAGCTCTTAAGCTTAGAAGAGATATCTGTCATCATCATGATGTGTTCTCTAATGCAACCAGAACCATTATACTTAGTGCTTAAGAGCCTTTGAATAAGGGTACTAGCATAGGTCTTGGATGAGCCCTTAAATTGCTTCTCAACCATAGCTAAGTAATCCTTTGCATTATCAGAATCGGGGATTGCTCCCCTTATTCCTTCTGAGATGGAGCTCTTCATAACGATAAGTGACATGCGGTTGGACCGCTCCCACTTTTTTGAGTTAGTGTTGTAAGTTTTCTTCAACTGAGTGTAATTAGGCTCTCCAGGAGTGGGAGCTTTAGGGGGTTAGCCCTGAAAACATAATCAAGGTCTAACACCCCAAGGAAAACCTGAATCTTCTCCTTCCAAAAAGGGAAGTTGTTGACAGTGAGTTGCTCAATGGCATTAAGGGTACCAGTAACACTTGAGACGTTTAAGGCTGATTGAGAGAAATAAATGGCAAAAATTAGCATATTTGGCATGAATTTAACCTACGTTGGTCCGATTAAAGACATGCAACAATTATTGTTCTAATTCGCATCACCGTTGGACAGAAACGAAAAAGAATAATATGACATATGATTATACATCAACAACGTTGGTCAGAAATATAATCATAAGTCATCATTAAATCTCCAATTAAAATTTTGCCATTTAAAATTAATTTATTTTAAACCCTTTACACATTATGGGCTTGATTACCTTAATTTCGGCCTCCCATGCACTAATACTGATGCGCACGACGACCTTAGAAGGCCCTATTCGGCCACAGGCCTTTAAATAGATAACCGGCCCACGGGGCCTGTTAGCGCGCTGGCCCGCGGAGCGTAGCAACTACACTGGCCTAGCACGGGCCGCTACGCCGACCATGCAAGTCCGGCCCAGTCACACCGCACGTGACGCGGCCTAGCTAAATGCGCAGCTCGGCCCAGCGCTAAAACACACGTGGCGCGGGACGTGACGAAATCCGGCCCGAAGCGATCCTTGAGGCGCGTCAGTAGCAGGCCGATGCACTGGGTGAACGTGTTGATGTGCTGCTCGTCGCCACCGACAAAGTGCTCATAGTCGATGTCCACGCCGTCGCGGCCGAAGCGCTCGATGATTTCCCCGAAGGACCGCTCGGTGTTGCGCACCCACGACACGACGTCGTTGGTCGCCCGGAAGACGATAGGCTTGCCCCTCACGCTGTGGCCGCTTAGGCTGACCATGACCCGGATCTTGGATCTGGATTTGGATTGCTTCACGGCGGCGATGGCGGCCAGGGACAGCCTGCCCTCGTCCTAGTACGGGCGGAACTCGCTGTCGGTCGGGGCGACACTGCCATCGCTGCTAACCTGGTAATCGACGGCTAAGGCCAGGAGGAAGTGGAACTCCACTTTCTCGTTCATGGGGACATGATGGAACTAGACGCCGTTGAACATCACGCCGATGTACTCCCGGAACAAATTCGAGTTCGCGATGGCTGAACTAATATAGGTTTTGTACCTGGACTTTGGTATAAGCGCAAAAGCTAGCTCGGATTTGCTAATTAACTTCAACAAGATGGCATAATCAAGCAATTAGGGTTCTAATTGGGTTTGAGTTTAGGCTAATAGGCTCTAATACCAATTGTTAGATTATAATCTTAATCTTAAACATAATCTAATTAGCCTAATACATAAACACCAAATTTAATTAATGCGAAAACAGGATGATTTACTGGAACTTGAGGATGCCATCACTAATAGATAGATTTAGACTTAGAAAGCCTGTTTGGCTGATGATTCGGTGCAGTAAAACGTAGAGGACGCTGGGAGTCGATAGCAGTGAAGTCCTCGTCTATGTTGCTTGCAGCGGCGTCGGCTTTTCTAGAGCTCTAGCGACAAGTCTTTAGATCGGATTAGACTAAAGGCAGCCAGTCTTAGTATATTTATAGTCGCTGTGCACTAGGGGCTAAAACCAAATAGATTTAGGCGTTCCCGATCAGAACACTAATAGAGTCCGTCTCGTATATGAATAGAGGTCGTCTCGTACACGGATTAAGATCAACTCCAACACGTCGCACTCTATCGCTGGAGCTCCCGTCCCTCAGCTGGTCCTTGACGTGACGAGCTTGTCCTCCAGGTCCCGGAGCATCTCCTGCGAACGCTCCTAGGCTTTGAAGTGTGAGTCCATGCGACGCAAGCTGTCGACGACCACCGGGCGCGCACCTTCTTCAGCACGTCCTTGGCCTCCGCACGCAACCCTGCTTCAAGATTGCCCTGCACAGCAACGGCAAGAACTAGAACGATCAGCAGCATTGGCTTCAGTTAAAGATGAGGAGGAGATGAATTCCATGCGTTGTTCCTTGCTCCATTGTGGCCTGGAACTTGCATCATTGCAGCCGCACCATCTTGGTGCCTCAACGTGTTCTGCTGATGCTGGTCTCCTGCGTCCGATGGCCAAGACGGCGCTGCCCCTCCTCTTGGTGCGTTGGAGCCACGACGCAGCGCTGGAACCATGGTTAGACTGAGGCCCTGTTCTTTTGAGCTTATCTAATCTGACTTATCTGTCTTATCTCTAACTTCAAGAATTTCTCGAGGTGGCCTCGAGAGTCAGATGGCCTTGAAATTTAGGATTTAGGTAGCTTTTAGGCCCTGTTCTATTGGGCTCATGAGCTGTGACTTATCTGACTTATCTCGAACTTCGAGAATTTCGAGGTGGCCTCGAGTCGGATGGCCTTAAAATTTAGGATTTAGAGAGCTTTTAGACTCGTCTCTGAGATAAAAATATAGTCGATAAGTCAAAATTTTTGTGACTTATCCGACTAATATTGACTCATCTCGAGTTTTTATTACTTTTTGAATCCATTTTATTTTTATCTCAGAGATCTAGTCTAAAAGCTCCTAAATCCTAAATTTCAAGGCCATCCGACTCTCGAGGCCACCTCGAAATTCTCGGTTCGAGATAAGTCACAAATTTTATGAGCCAATAGAGCAGGTTTAGATTGCTTATTTAGATAATAAACGGATTCAAAAATAAATAAAAACAGATGGATCAATATTAAGATAAGTCACGTAAAATTTCGTGACTTATCTCGACTAATATTGACTCATCCGACTATTTTATTACTTTTTGAACTGCTTATTTTTATCTCAGAGGCTAGTCTAAAAGCTCCCTAAATCCTAAATTTCATGGCCATCCGACTCGAGGCCACCTCAAAAATTCTCTAAATGGAGATAAGACAGATAAGTCAGAGCTCATAAGCCCAAAAGAACACCCCCTGAGTCCAACCCAATTCCCTTTATTTCACTCCCTTTCCCACTCCCTTCCTAATTTCCATCAAAGATTCCTTTCCTTCCTAGGAAATATCTCCAACCATATTCCCTTCCTCACTCCCTTCCCAACCATATCTACATGAAATACGTATTCCCGTTGAGCCGTGTACTCTACATGCATTATGCTTGAAATATATAATGTAATAAAATAAAATGGTTCCGACATAATAAGTAAATTTAATTAATTATTTAAAAAAGTTAGGTATGACAAAATTGCTAGGGGATATAGATGTGGACGAAATTCATACATAGTATAATATAAACAGCACACAGAATCACAAGACAAAAGTCTCAATATTAATAGGTACTACAAGTAAAAAACAGTCATGTACAGTCAATAAGAAAGTTAGCATCTCTCTTTTTGTGAAGTCAATTAGCCCCATATCGTGCGATTTTGCAATGAGTCACCGCAGTAAATGGGTTGACCAATGAGCACAAAGAAGAAGCACATGAGATGCACTCTTTAGCTCGATTCAGACACAAAGACCTGAGTTAGGGTTTGATTGGTTACGGTCGTCACCGCTTAACCTAATGAATTTCCCCCAAATGAGGACAGAGGTTTCCAAAATGTTTATGGAAAAAAAGGCACGGTACAAACAATTACGGAGCAACTATCACAAATTGTTGAGAAATGCACGCAACGATGCAGACCAATTTAGCATTGCGCCACCACCAATCATCACCAACGGGGCATTCGGAGGAGCCTTGCGCTGCCACTAATCATGACCAACTCCGGCCGCCGCCCCGCGCCACAACAAGTGCGCCGCAGTCCCACCCCTGCCCGCCAACCCAACGGCAACGATGGGAAGTGACCCCGCGCTCATGTCCCTACTGTTGCCGAAGTCGCCGGCGCCGCCAAACACCGCCGAATGCGTCGCGCCAACCCAGCAGCCCCAAAACCCCTCCCAAATCCCTAGATCCAACGTCGCGTACGCCCAAATCCACCCAAATCGCCGGCCGTTTAACAAAGAAATATAGGGGATCGATTTGGAGAAGTTTATTATTCCTGTCAGCCACTTCAAATAAAATAGCCTGTACCAGACCTGTACTATGTGCCATTTGTGCATGTGATTCTGCTGATTCTGCAGTTCACTAGAAAGTAACATTCACAAACCTGACATAGTAAGCAAAATCCAGTCCTAGTCAATATTAAACTCTACACAACCACACCTAAGTTTTATAAAAGGAGCATAGCTCACTTGATAAGTAAACTCACACGTACAAATGTAAGAAAAGCTTATAAGCTTATTTGTAATTTTTTAGCCAAAGCTTATTTGTAATACAAAAAGGGAAAAAAGAGTCAAGGAATGCAAGGAAACTAAGAAAGGTAAGCACAAAGATAGCATCAACCATACTGGCTCTAGCTTCATCAGGTGCAGGAAATGATCTCAAATATAACATTGGCATCAATTGTTCTCCAATCCCATGGCTAATACTACTGAAAATGATAGTCCTAAACCTTGCTTGGGTAGAATATGTTGGCAATACCATCACTATCAGAACAAGGAATCAAACGCAAACTACTTAACTAATGCGGTCATATAACACACTACAAAATGTGGGTTTGAACTTGCAGATATTAGCATTCCAAGCTATGCGCATTGAAGCAAGCCAAATTCAGATTCTCGCCACCGTTAAAACTATTGAGCAGAGTGAGCAACTATTCAATCAGAATCACATGCCCAAGAGCAACACTCTTAACGAATTGCCGCTTGCCATCGAGCAAAGCGAAGCAATGGCCAAGCACAAGATCCCCGCCAAGCCCATCTCCAGCGCCAAGAGTCGACCTCCCATGACGGACTCGAATCGAGTGCTCGCCTCAAGCAGCCTCCAGCAGAAGCGCGCCTCCAGATTTCACAAATGCTCGCACTGTAAACAAAGCCAGCTGGGGTCCAAGAGGAGAGGGAAGAGCGGGACTTGAGGTCGTGCTTACTTGATGAAGGAGGACGCGGGCGGCGGGTCGGCCCGATCGGCGACGGGCGCCCTTTGTTGCCACGGAGAGGAGGAAGGCGTTGCCCACCTCGTGGAACGGCTCGCGGTCAAAGGTGTGGATGGACGCCTCGCCACCGACCCACCACGCGGGCAAGCGCGAGGCGAGGGCGGCTGCCGGGGCGAGGCGGAGATCCATGGGAGCGGAGGAGATCTCGTGCGGGTGGGGCGGTGGGTGCGGTAGATCGGTCACTCGATCGGTAACCGTGTTCTCTCGGTGAGTTTGTCGCCCGCCGCCGCCGCCGCCCCGGATGAGCGGCTCGGCGCTACGCTGCCTGTCGCTCGTTCCTCAACAGGCACCAAGCGCTAGGCGCTATGAGCCGGACAGGGGAGAGAGGTACCGGGGCTTAGGTTTCTCTCATCTCTCATGAACGAGGCCGGCGAAGGAGGCGTTGAGACCTTCCAGCCTCCTCGGTAGGGACTCGGGACACGACAGGGACGACGGGAACGGAAAAGGGAAGGTGCGCTGGACTCGATCTTAGAACTCGTCGGCCTCCTGTGTCTGATGGCCATGAGGACGCCAGCCCAGCCCAGCCTAGCCCACCGGAGCCCAAACAAGCTCTTCTTTGCATCAAGAAGAGAGACCAGGGGAGGTTGGGAGAGGAGGAGGATGCGGCGGGGTCAAGGCGTGGAGGTGGTGGTGGTTCTCAGCGAGGAGCTGCAGTAGCTAGCATCGCCCGGGCAACAGCGGGGATGCGCCAAAGGAGACGGTGGTACGGACGACACTAACGGAAGCAGAGAGAGAGACAGGAGAGGGGAGAGAAGAGGAAAAGGTGGATGACAGCCGGGCCCTATAGCTTTTATTTTTATTTGTTTATTTTTTTTATTGGACTATTACATAACTTGTCATATGGGCAAAATCATCTCCCAAACCACTGTAAAATTGTGAGATGTTAAGTATGTCAATTTTTTAGATTCGAGAGTCAGAAACCTGTTTCATAGTTCAGGAGTTATGTAGACAAAATATGATAGTTTAGAATATAAAATAGATTTTTATAATTTATTTACACAAGATATCCCTTTGCTATCGAACTACACAGCACAGCCAACTAGCCTTATGACTGGTAGGTCGTACGTCAGTGTATGCATCTCCTTTCTGGTAGCAAGCAACGATGATGGGATCTTCACCGGTGGCTGTCCTAGCCCTATATCCCATTGTTGTAGCAAATAGTGATGGAGTGTGGATTGGGGCAATAGGAAAAATAAATAGTGAAAGTAGAGAGTATGGATAGTGATGGGTAGCTGTTAAGGGAGATAAATAGGGATGGAACAGTCTTATTGATGAGGTGATACGTGAATAGAGATGGGACAAATTTCAAATGGGGCAAACGGTGAAGATGCCCTTAATTTGTGCAGAATCAAAATGTAATGGTGTCGACCCGATGATAACGATGATTCCAACCAATTTATCAATGTTTGCTCAGGCCGACAGTGCCTAGGCCAGTAGCTTGCTATGTTGATTGCTTTTTCTGGCAAGACTTAAAATATCGCTTTCTAAAGATGGGTGACTAACGGATATCCCGTCCTTTCAAGGTGCGCGAAAAGCTTTAATACATATAAGATTAAACTTTTTAACAATGCATATAAGATTAAACTTTTTAGGGATGATTACAACGTGAGCACAACATTGAATATTACTAATTTGTCGCCATTCTATGAAAATTACAATGTTAATAGAAGGAAAAAAATATTTATGCCCTTAATTGTGGTGGGTCCAGATTGATCATGTGCATAAGAGAGTCGTTACAATTTTATAAAGAATGAAGATATATTTTTTGTTATAATCATTAGTCATATAACAAGTATAACTATATCTTTTTGGTATGAACATATACGTTGTAATCGGTAGGCGCACAATTACGTGGCAAATTTGGCTAGTTACAATGAAGGAATCAAATTTGAGTACTGGAATGACATGGCTAATATTTAAAGTGCAGCATGATATAATCAATAGCATGTATGTTTGTTTCTGTTGTACCACATGTTGTCCCACTATTACTTTTGTTTAGATACTAAGATAGATCGACACCATGGTTGTCCCGTGATGCTACATGCTGAGCTTTTCTAGATTCTTAGGGAATATTTAATGGTGGCTCTATTTTCATCTCAAAATAGGATTAGGATATGATTGTAAATAACGAAAATAGGGTTGGTGTAAAATACAAGAGAGATATGAAATAGGGTTAGTATAGTTCCAGTATTGTGTTGAGAATAAAATAGAGTCAGAATAAGTTCAAAATAGAGCCACTATTATGCATGACTAGAAGAAGTAGAGTCGGGTACAATTCCTTTTTTAAAAAAATGGAAGGATGATGTGGGCACTATAACACCCTCATCATTTTTTCTTCCACTAGTGTTGTTGAAGATTCTCCAACTCCATTAGAAGGAAGAATGGCATGTGCACGAGCCAAGAAAATTAATCAAGAGGTGAACATGCTCCTTAGCAAGAATTGTTTTTCAAGTGAGAATCATCTCACCCCTAATGCAAATGAATATAATGCAAGGAAGTGTGAACACATGCGAGAAAACCAAGGGGAGAAAAGACAAGTCAACAACCAAGGTAGGAATGCAAAAGGGTTTCACCTTGGCTAGGGGTGTAATCGGATTTCGGATATTTTTGGATATCCGTTAATTTACCGAATCCGAAAACTAGCAAATTTGATATTGATTTTAGCGACCATTTAAATTTTTGGATTCAGAATTGGATATTATCCGAAATTGGATATTGGACTTGGATATAGTTTCGGATTTAGTTGCATATTTTAGATTCGGATTCAGATAATCTAAAATATCCAAAAATAATTACTATGTAATATACTCGTTTTGAGAAGTTGGTGGCTGCTAGACTATTGTATTAATGTTTAACTTGTGTTATATTTGTATTGAACTTGTGTTACTTTCAAGAGTGTGTGATGTTTTAATTTATAACTTAATTGGGTAAAAACTATTGTAATACGAGGTAGAGGAGAGAGAATTTGATTATTATCCATATCCACTCTGATTGAATGAATATCTGATCCGACTCCGAATCCAAAAATTATTTGATCCAGATCCGAATCTGAAAAAAGTTAAATGAATCTGGATATGATTTAGGTGATATTAATCCAAATCCGATTCGATTACACCCGTAACCTTGGCCATTAAATACCAGCTTGACTACAAATGCTCATAGAAGTTGTAAACAGAGTTCGAGTTCGATCGAGACATGTGAGTACTTGATGGAAAGTGTCGGGGATTGAATAAAATACTTTGACGGCTAGGCCCTATATACGGCTTACCTCTGGAGTGTATACCCAGAAGGATAAGCCGAGCATGGCATCTTTGGGCTAATACCCTGACGGTTGATGCTCGGAAGTGGGCCTCCTTGCTTGTGGGCTGAGGAATGTCTCGTCATGGGCTCTGAAGAGAGACATCAGGAGGATCGGCCCGACACTCCCGCTATCTTGGGAACTCTCCATATTCAGAGTTCGAAGCCTTCTAGATATGGATATATCTTAGGGATCAAGTTAGCATGTTTATGAAATATATCTGCAGATCCGATAGGATTCTAACTTATGCAGGTAGGTTTTCCCGATCATGTAGGATTAGGACTGTGTATGCCTTCTACTATATAAACCCACTCCCCTGAAGGAGAGCAGCATCCACATCCACGATCCATCATCAACATTAACAGTTGTAATAATACAAACGCACACGTGCGACTGTAGTGTTATTATCTCCTTCCAAGAGCCTCAAACCAGCATAAATCTCTGTCCCTATTTCGCTTTCCATCTCGACGGCTCAACGCATCTACAACAAAAACCCTTTAGTAGGAAGGAGTTATTTGATCCCTCAATCAACAAGTCGATAGCTGGCACTGTCCGTGAGGATACGACAGATCCTTTGCCGAAGAAATCCTAGAGATGTCGAACATTGAGTGCTCACCTGATCACCGCGCTCCCAATGACCAGTGCTACGACCGTCATGATGGAGCAGACTTAGAGTATGTTCCTGTGCTGGTCTCATTCCAAGCCTGGCTAAAAACAACTTTCCCCTATGTCATATGGGGACGTTGACAAGCTCTATGTTGGTCTGCATATCTCAGATTGTATATAACTCGAACACGGAGTTGCATTGTGCGAAAGCTCGATGATGACTCCCTCATACCTTTTTGCTAGCCAATGCATCAACATGGCTACCTAGGGCCATCGCCAGCTCGAGGGAGAAGCTTCTAAAGCAGCCTTGCAACGCGCCTACGACACCACCTGAGCTTGCCTTGAAACCTCTATGGGAAGAACCCTGGCAAGCATCCAGCGGCGCACGAGGGGCAGGCCCCACATTGACACCTAGACACCTCCACCTTCGCCTATCATAGTGTCGGGGGCCCAGCCTAGGAAACAACGTCCTTCCACCTTGGTACCCACCAGGCAAGAAAGGCTACGAGCACTTACGGTGGTCATGCGCGAGCTCGCAAACGAGCATGGGCAAGAAGACCCAGGAGCCATGGGCATCACGTCATGGAAGATCTCGAGAGGCTAGCCACCGATATAGCCCATCACCACTACTCGAGCAAAGATGACTCAAGGACGCGTGCTCAGAGCCGCCCTTAGCCCACTGACATGATCTCGCACTAGTCCCTAGATCAAGACACTAGTGCATAACATTCACATAGCCAATCATTACATACAAGCGAAGTCTTATGTGACACAAATACTGTGATAAGCCCGTGAGGCTATTAAGTGTTTACAACGCAAAGACATTGGCCCAAATATTCCAAATGTCCAAAAGATCGAGTGCAGAGATCCCAAAGATCCAAAAGGGTCTCGGCCGGTTATGCCTAAGCACTCGAATGAGAAACGCCCTATGCCTCGCCTCGATCACAAGAAAGTCTTGTTCTTCATCTTCATGGCAAAGACGATCGATCCTCGCTTCATACTCCGCCTAAAAGAGAATATGAATGCGAGGTCAGTGTCATCCAAACACTGGCGAGCTAACTTCCAACCTAATGAATTTAATGATAGGGGTTCCAAAGGAAATGTTGGGGGCTTATTTAATTGCAGAAAGCAAGTTTTGTAAACCAAAGCCTACGACTTAGCATATTTTAACCCAAAATTCTACTAATCAATGTTTAAAATTTTGTTCTCATCACATTCCACGACAGTTTCCATGCACACTCCCAAACGTATCCAAACCCCCGCGCATGCACTCGCAAACGCTCCATCGCCTCCATACACCCGCCATCATCTTCGGGCGTGGCGATCCATTGTGGATCTTACGCCAAGCGCCTTGCCTTCCCTAGCCGAGGTTAAGCCCGCACTAGAGTCACGGCTCCTTGTCACGAAACCTAGATCATCCATCAGATGACGACACATTCTCGTTTTCGCCGACTAGGGTTGACCCCGACGCCGTCCCAAGAAGCCGGGCCCCAAGTCCACACTATTGCGCCGATGGCCATGCATTGTGCAGAACCCTAGTGGCAAGATAAAGCTACGCTAAAAACAACTCAAGGCCTCCGACCGCATAACCGCCCTTGGTCGCCAAAGACTTCGATCTCACGCTGTAGGAACCCCAATGGGCAAAGATACGCCTATGCGAAAACAACTCAGTTCGACCGCAGAGCTGCCCTAGCTTCCCAAAGACCTTCCCCGTGGTCCAGCTTCCCTTCATACCATGTAGCCCAACTACTTCACACCCTTAACCACAAACCGGAACACATCAGTGTTCCCAACCACACACACTGGCATACCAGGCCCAATATCCAGTAAACCAAGTTTATTATGTTCATCATGTCCAGTGAATATCGGTTTACCGTTCCGAGGCAGCTAAGCCTAAAATTAATAATTGGATCTGAGCAATGTCTAAGCAAGATTTTAACCAAGACTTAAGAGTCTAAATCATTTTTACCAAACCTAACTAGGCTAACAAGGGTAATCATCAAGGCAATCATTTAGTAAGTCAAATGATGGATGATTTTATCAAGACAATATCATCATGGTAAACCAATAACAAGAAGTAAAGCATGGCATGATACATCATGATTAAGCAAGTAGACATAGCTACTAAAAGAGAGCATGCAATTTGTAATT
Source organism: Olyra latifolia (assembly GCA_036346145.1). Lineage (NCBI taxonomy): Eukaryota > Viridiplantae > Streptophyta > Magnoliopsida > Poales > Poaceae > Olyra > Olyra latifolia. Next base: position 45,964,054 of record CM070523.1, on the reverse strand, counting down.
GTAAATAAAATACTTTAAGAAACTAGGATTCAATATGATCCATCAAGTGTTACCCGTACTAGGGAAAGTATAGACTCTCCCTAAGAAAAGTAAACACCCTTTAGGGTGGAAATTAACTCGTCTTGCTCTTGCGGGTAGTGGGGGTCTTCCGGCGGTTCTTCAAAATGTCCTTCGGGCTCCTCGGCGTCTATTAATCGGAACGAATTTTGAAGAACAATAAATAAAAGCACCGATATGCAATAAGAAGCATGATGCATGAAAGGCTCTCCCTAAATCTAGCGATCAGCGTCTAACGATAAGTTTTATTTTGGGTTTCAAGGAAGTTCCATGATCCTACTAAACAATAATAATTTCAAGGTGAATGATCAATGATGCAAGATACGAGATAATGCATTCAACCATATATTTATATATAATAGTCTATTTTCTATCCTAGTCAGCCCAATAGGAGAAAATAGGGTTTTATTATGCTTAAATTATCCTAAAAAGAAGACTATGTTAACCAATAATTTGATTTGAAGAATTTCCTTCATCAACTCTTCCTATCAATAATTTCCTATCATAATAGGGGTTTAAGTGTGTGGAGGACAAAATTAGCATGTATATATATATATGTATATGTATATAATTAGACTTAGCTAAAAATGAAGGTCTTCCTGTTATGAATTACTGAAAAATGACTATTTTAGCCAAGTACATTAATTTGGGAGTAACTAGATCATAGATTAACTAATTAATTATACTAATTAATTAGGTCAAATATAAACTGATGGTTGTTTAGGAGTCATATCATAGATTTAGTATTTTTCCCAAGTCCAAAAGGTTATCACAAGTTATTGATGATTTTTCTCTGAATTTATTAGGTGTTAATCTATTTTTAATAAACAGAAACCCTTTTGTACTATTTTCTATATATTGGTTAATATCCTAAAAGCAAGCTAATGGAATTATTCTGAGAAAAGGTTCTCATATCGCTCATGCTAATATTTTTATAAAACTCAAACAGAAGATCTAGTATTTAACATAAATTTTCTAGCATTTTTCAAAAGGCTAGCTATTTTTATTAAATCGTTTCAATATTCCAGATTTGTTTTATTAAGAAAATCCGAAAACAAAGTGAATGCGATTCGCCAACCCATTAACTCGCTGCCAAAGCTACCACGCCAAGGCGATTCTAAATGGCGCCACGCGAAGCAAAGGCGCCAATGACGGAAGCGCCACCACTATCCTCGACAGGGGCTAAGGGGCTGTCGACATGTACGTTCCCTCCTATCTCGCACAGAATTTAAAAATCATCCGATCTCACGCATCTAATCATGGCACGGATCTATCACGACTTCATCGCCCACCTCCGACCGGAGTGACGAAATGATGTCATGAAACCCATGAACCTTCGGCGACGCTGGCATGGTTACAATGCTCTAGCAAGGGCGTTTTGAGCGCCTACGACTCGGCGGTTATCTCTAGGACGGTCGTTTCAAGCACTCTCCATGATAGCTCGAACGGCAATGAGCCTAGCGCCGGCAGAGAACGTCCACGGCAACAACAACCTACGGCTATATCCTACCGTTTAAGCAAAACGGAGACATGTGCGAGGATGAGGAAGGCTTGCACATGCTCACCAAGCTGTTGGCTGGGCCGGAAGAGGTGTGGAGCGAGTTGGCGACGTTGGGGCCGAAATGAGGCAGAAACAGGGCCCACGACGCCAGGGGGCTTCAGAGGATCTTGGGTCTAATCAACCTGGGCGAAAGACAGGCAAGGGTGAGGTGATGCTCCTCACGGGAACAATCGACAAGAGACTCACCGAGAAGGGAGAAATCGAAAAGGGGGAGAATCGGGCGGCCGGCGGCGGTGCGAGAAATCTGGCGAGCTAGAAGCTTCCCGATCTGATCCCTTTGGGCAGGAGCGTGGCGTAAGGCAGAGCGCGGCGGTTAAGGCGGTTAATGCGCCAGACCGCCAAGCGGAGCTCAGATGCTTCGCTTGCGAGAGAACAAAGAGAGAAGAACGGGACCGATACGGCTCGGCCGAGATTTAAGCTCGGCCAGAGCGCGAGCATTGTCCAGCGGTCACGAGGGGCTCAGGAGGTCACTAGTAAACATCGTCGCGGATAGGGGGGCATGGGCGGTGGCTCGCTCACGCGCGGCGAGTGAGTAAGCCGGGGCGGCGAGGTTGCTTGAACAAGGCGCAAAGCCGCAGCAGCCAGCAATGAGGGTCGAAACGCCGACGACGCTGGCCCAGTATGCGCTATTGACAAGGCGGCGGTTCGCAATGGCGCTGCAAGACGGGGCCGACAATGTACCGCCTAAGACATGTCAACATGACGGCTATCGATTGCGGGTCATGTCCGTCAGGCAGCGCGGGTCCACGCGTGACTGAAGACACCCACAAGCTGCCATAGGAGGGTCTTCAGCCAGGATTTTGGGCAGAGGAGGGAGATTACGCTGGCGAGGAGGAGGCTGGCCGAAGCAGCCTAGCTGCTTGATGAAATGCCCACAAGGGCGGAGAGAGAGACTGCAATGTGGGTCCCACCATGGGTCAACAGTCAAATTAAGCAGTCACTTAGGGTCTAAACTAGTTTCTAGAATTTCTGTAGAAATTTTTGAGCAATTGTTCTTAGTTATGCCCATTATATATGTGTGCATATATATAATTAACTATATTTGTATACATAAGTATATATGTACATGTTTTATAAATGGCATATATATTTATATGCTTATATATATATATGTAGGAGGTTTTTAGAATGATTATTAAAAATCCCAAAAATTTATCCTAGCCTCACCATTGTTTCATTTTAAGTATTCCTAACCAGGGCCAAATATAAGGTTTTCAACAATTTATTCAAGCAAAATTAGCGACTTCTATCTTTTAAAATTTTAAAGGTCCAGAAGTTATGTTTTGCAAATTATGACTTAAAGGAGATTGTGGTAACCTTATACAAGCATCACAGAAATGTTTTCAAAAATATAATACAAATTTTGGCTGTTACACAACCAGGACGCGCGGTTGCCCGGCAAACGGGTGGGCTTTTGGGTCCCACTGTCAGGCAACCGCATGGACACGTAAGGCGAGAACGGGAAGGCTTCCCCCTGAAGACTTCTCCCGAATCGCACAGATCAGGAGCACTAAATGCAAATGACCGGGCCTGACCGGGTGCATGGCCCGTCTGACAGATGATTACCTACCCCTCTACGGCGGCCGATTACACTGGTGGCGCTGGTGACACGCGGGCCCGAGGCCGAGTGGCAAGGCGTGAAAGCGAAGCAGACGCCTCGTCACCTCCAAATTTGTCCTCCGCAGATCGCATGGTATGTGTGGCGGCGAGGATAGAGAGGCCGAGAGGGGTAGTGTCTACAGTGACCCGTGCAATTAATGTAACCTCCCTCTCCACTTGCCCTAGCTAGCCCCGAAGTATATAAGTGGAGCCCTGTGCATGGAGAGAGGGGAGGATCCGTTTGGGACACACATTTTCTACCAGCAACAAGAGCTCAAGCAGGACATAGGGCTGTTATCCTCTTCGGGGGCCCGAACCTGAGGAAACCTTGCGTGTGCTTAGGTGTTCTTGGGCAGTTCATCCAGAGTAAGTGAGGAGAGAGATGCGCTAGCCTCAAAAACCTCCTCTACCGAACACCGGACAAAATCTGCCGACTAAAATATGCCGATAGTGGCGCACTAGGTAGGAGGTAGGCTAGCCGTGCTTTTCTTCTTCTTCAAAGAAATCTTCGAAGGTTCGACTTAATCCAATCATGATCGCACCCGCCGTTTCTGGCGAGATCCGCCGCTGTCTCTCAGGAGACCTCGGGCCAGGGATCCAAGGCCAGGAAAGGAGCGACCGACAAAGAGCTGGGTGACGGCTAGGCGACGGCCGGTGACACCCACGACACATCGGGCTTTCGGCGCGCCCGATCGCCACACGCCCCTAGGGAGGACGATGACGGTTATCATGCGGGAGCGCCACCGGTCCGACGGCAGCTAGTCATGAGCATGGCCACGCCGGCCGAACTCCGCAGTGCGGCGCCGCTTCCTCGACCACCTCCGTGGAGTTGGCGCGATACCCCTCACCGGCGCCGGGCCGAGGGACATTGCTCGCTCAGACGCGGCTCAGCCCGCCAGAGAGCGCAGACGACCGGTACTCGACACGCCGGTGGAGTCACGTCACGGCGACCGTGATGCACGCCCAAACCATCCGAGCTAAGCGCCTCGTCGCGACGACCGGGGCAAGGGAAAGGGTGTTTAGGATGCAGCCTCCACCGACGTGGAGAGCCGCCAAGACCACCGAAAGTACCACCCAAGCGCCTTCCCGGACGGGAGCGACGGATTCCGGCATATCCTACATCCATGGTGGTTCGGCAATTGTCCCATCCACGCCTAACGCCAACACTTAGTACAAGTTGTTGATGACGGAGGTCTTCTAGCGCGAGCACACCGCCTACAACCTACGTCTCCAACACTTAGTACAAGTTGTTGATGAGGGAGGTCTGTGCCACCGAACCAAGCCCGGGGGCGAGCAGGCCGTTGAAGTGGTCAAGGAGTCGATCACCTTCAGCAGGGCCGACCATCGCGAGAGAACTACCGGCCTAGGACACCTTCCGATTGTGGTTTCTCCCACGGTTCGAAACGTGAAGCTTGGGCACGTGCTGGTGGACGGAGGAAGCTCCATCAACCTCCTGTCCTCCTAGGAGTTTTGGGCACTACAAATTTCGGAACGGGAACTGCTGCCATCACTCCCGTTCTATGAAGTCACTCCGGGGGCCGAGTCGATGCCCCTAGGGCGAGTCTGCCTCCCCGTCACCTTTGGGGATGTGGACAATTACCATACGGAGCTAATCGACTTTGAGGTCGCTGATTTCGACCTCCCGTATAATGCCTTACTTGGCCGATCGGCGTTGGTCAAGTTCATAGCGGCTACCCACTATGCTTACATGGTGGTGAAGATGCCGGGGCCCCGTGGCCACATCGTCATCAAGGTGGACAAACCAGAGGCCCTGCGTTGCAACAAGTAGGCCCTGGATTTGGCCAGCGCGGTTTGCGCGCGGCCAACCGACGCTGCCTACCCGAGGGCTCCTCCGGTGAAGACCCGTGCCTTGCCCTGCTCGTCCGGCGAGGTTAAGGTGATCTCCCTGAGCGAGGCCGAGCCGGCGAAGACAGTCAAGGTAGGCGCCAACCTCGGTGCCAAATAGGAAGACGCGCTCGTCACTTTCCTCCGGTCTAATTCGGACGTGTTTGCTTGGCAACCGTCTGACATGGCTGGGGTCCCCAGGGAGGTGATCGAGCACCGATTGGGGGTACTTCCAGGAGTGCGCCCAGTCTGGCAGAAGGTCCAAAGGCAGGCACCAGAGCACCAAGAAGCCATTTGTGAAGAAGTTGAGAAGTTGCTGCGTGCGGTATTGTCAGGGAGGTCACTCACCCCGAGTGGCTTGCTAACCCCGTGCTCGTCAAGAAATCTAACGGGAAGTGGCGGATGTGTATCGACTTCACCGACCTCAACAAGGCCTGCCCGAAGGATCCATACCCCCAGCCATGCATCGACCTCCTCATAGACTCCACGGCTAGGTGTAAGGTGTTGTGCTTTCTGGATGCGTACTCCGAGTACCATCAGATTAGCATGGCGGAGGAGGACGAAGAAAAGACCGCTTTCGTAACCCCGATGGGCATATATTGTTATGTTAAAATGGCTTTCGGGTTAAAAAAACGTTGGTCCCACTTATCAGCGTGCTATGCATGTCTCATTTTGACCGTAGATCGGGAGGAATCTTGAAGTCTATGTCGACGACTTGGTGGTGAAGGTCAAGAAGAGTGAAGGACTGATCCGTGACCTGGAAGAAACCTTTACCAACCTTCGGAAGTATCGCCTGAAGCTCAACCCAGAGAAGTGCATCTTCGGTGTGCCATCAGAAAAGCTGTTGGGTTTCCTCATGTCCAGTCGGGGCATTGAGGCAAATCCCGGCAAGATTGCAGCCATCGAGCACATGAAGCCACCAACTCACTCAAGCATGTACAGTGCCTTGCCGGTTGCCTAGTGTCCCTTGGGCGGTTCATATCCCGCCTGGGGGAGAAGAGCCTCCCGTTTTTCAAGCAGATGAAGAAGACCAACCACTTCGAGTGGACTCCAGAGGCACAACAAACGTTCGAAGACGTGAAGAAATATCTCTCCTCCCCTTCGGTGTTGGTCGCCCCAGGGCCTGAAGAGCCGCTGCTTCTATATGTCGCAGCTACTCCGGCTGTGGTGAGTGCCGTGCTGGTAGCCGAAAGGGATGGCGTCCAGAGGCTGGTCTATTACATCAGCAAAGTTCTACAAGATACGGAGACCAGGTATCCACAGGCCCAAAAGATGTTGTACACTGTTCTGGTGGCATCCAGGAAGCGCCGGCACTACTTCCAAGGGCGGGAGATCACAGCGGTCACCGTCTTTCCTCTTCGGGAAATCCTTCACAACCAAGAAGCTAAAGGCCGCGTCGCCAAGTGGTCGATAGAGTTGGGGGAGTTCTGCCTCAAGTTTACCCCCCGCACCGCCATCAAGAGTCAAATCATCGCTAACTTCTTCGCACGCCGCCCCGGTGCCGAAGACCGAGCCCTCCGTGGACCCTATTCTTCAATGGTTTCTTCAGAATCAAGGGCGCGGGGGCTGGGGTGGTTCTGGTCTCCTCGACCGGAGACATTCTTCAGTACCTGGTCATCCTCGACTTCAAGAAGGCCACCAACAACGTCGCCGAGTACGAAAGCTTGCTGGCGGGACTGCGGGCCGCTGCCTCGCTGGGCATCTGGCACCTCCACATCAAAGGCAACTCCCTTCTGGTCGTCAATCAGGCGTGGAAGGAGTTTTAGTGCGCTGACCCTGTGATGTCGGCATACCTGGCGGAAGTCAGAAAAATGGAGCGGCGTTTCGACGGGCTAGAGTACATCCACGTCCCTCGACACGACAATCACATGGCGGACGAGCTCTTGCAGCTCGCTTCCTCAAGAACCCTGTCCCGGTCGGAGTCTTTGAAGAAAGACTTACGCGACCGTCCGTCGCAACCCCCGATCCTAGTGGGGACGATGGTGCACTTGCCCCGGCCTCCAGCTCAGGGAGGGAAGGCGGAATTGCCGTTGAGGCGGCATCAGCGGAAATGTCTGGCCAGACGGAGTACCCAGGCGACCACCGCGTGGCTGCCACACTTGGCCGGGAAGGTCGATGGATGGATCCGATCCTAGCCCTCCTACAGGACCAAGTGATCCCCGACGATGATGCGTCAGCCGAGAAAATTGCACGCAAGGCCAAGTGCTGTACTCTGGTAGGTGGGGACCTATATCGCTAGGGTAGAAACGAAATTCTACTGAAGTGCATTACTCGGGAAGAGGGGAGCAGGCTGCTCTCTGATATCCATGGAGGCATGTGCAGGAGCCATATGTCCAGTCATACCCTGAACGGCAAGACGTACCGCCAGGGGTTCTATTGGCCTACTGCCCTCCAGGATGCTTGTGAGCTGGTGAGGAGATATGAAGCGTGCTAGTTCCACGTCAAGCAGATCCACCGACCAACCCAGGCACTGCAAACCATCCCGCTCTCCTGGCCGTTCGCGGTCTAGGGGCTGGACATCTTCGGCCCGTTGGCATGGGCCACAGGGGGCTTCACCCATCTGTTTGCCGCCGTCGACAAGTTCACCAAGTGGGTTGAAGCCGAAGCAGTGTGCACAGTCACGGCGGCCGCTGCAATCAAGTTCATACGTGGAATCTTTGTGCACTTTGGAGTCGCCAACCGCATCATCACCGACAATGGCACCCAGTTTGCCAGCACGGCGTTCCTGGGCTTCTGCGGAGAGATGGGTACGAAGGTGTGCTTCGCCTCAGTCGCCCACCCGCGGAGCAATGGCCAGGCCGAGAGCGCTAATGCACTGGTGCTGAGGGGCCTCAAGACAAGGGTGTTCGATCGACTCCACAAACGCGGGAGGCGCTAGGCAGAAGAGCTCCCGACGGTGCTGTGGTCACTTCGCACCACGCCCAACCGTGCCACTGGAGAAACTCCCTTCTTCCTGGTATACGGAGCTGAAACCGTGCTACCATCCAAGCTATCCCTGGGCTCGCCTCGCATGGCGGCATTCAACAAAGAGGACTAGGAAGCACGGCGACAAGAAGAAGTCAATTTCCTATAGGAAGTCCGTAATCGGGCGGCCCTACATGCTGCCCAGTACCAGCAAAGCCTCAGATGGTACCACGACCAAGCAGAAGGACACGGAGAAGAAAGCTCAAAGATCTGTGACTGAAGCAGACGTAGCTTCGGCACGGTGTGCTCCCCGTGCCATGACCGAGAAGTGTTCACTCACCTCGGTCCTCGCCCATATGACTGACAACCTCGCGATGGTCGGGATTGCGTCAATCGATCTGAACGTCGCAGTTCCGCTGCTTAGGGATTTCGGGCCTTTTCCCGCACTGTTTGTGACGTCGACTGGCAGACCAAGTTCAAGCTCGGACATATTGAAAGGTTCAACAAGACCCCAAACCCCGACAAGTTCCTCTCAATCGATCCGACTACCATCTTGGAAGCCAGACGAGACGAGAGCATAATGGCCAATTATTTACTCACCATGCTTGGCGGGGTGGCCCCAACCTGGCTCTTCAATTAGAAGGAGGGGTCCATTCACTCTTGGAGTCAGCTTAGCTACCCTCAGGTCGGATTTTTGGAGTTGCTACGCTCAACCGGGTAGAGAAAGAAACCTCGAACTCATGATCCAGACCGAAGGGGATCAGTCTCTTCATGATTTCGTCCAAAGGTTTATCAAGGTCCACAATTTCGTCCCAAAAATTTCGAATGAGTTAGTTATATGAGCCTTCAAGTTTGGAGTTAGGATGTTCGGTTCACTCAGAATCTTGAAATCCATCTGGACCTAATGGCTAGCGAGCTTTTTCACATGGCCGACTGATATGCCAACACCGACAAGGCGGTCAAATGGAAAAAGATACTTTTTTAAGGAAAACTATCGCCGTTGCTAGGACTGGAGGTCTCCAAGAAAGTGAGCGCCTCCTTGCTTGAGAGGAAGATCAAGAAGAAGAAGAAGAAGAAGCAAACCTCGCCAGGCATGATGGCTGCGATCGAACAACACTCCGAGCACCAGTCCGTCATGCAGGCGGAATAGTCTCTAGCACGTCGGTGGCAGCAGGAGCGGTGAAAGGACCTAGTGGCCTAGAAGGGGGTGAATAGGCACTTTTTAATTCTTAGATTAGACTTGAGCAATTAGTCCAGATTAAATATGCACACAAACTTAGACTAATTGAAGCAAATCATAATTAGCACATGGAATAGCAATACAAGCATGGCATGAAGAATAATATAAGCAGATAGTAAATGCGGAAATAGAGAGAGGAAGCATGAATTTTTTCCCGCGGTTCAGAGCTCCCTCATACATCCACGTTGAGACAAGTTCTTGCCCCTCACAAGAACCGGCTCCCGCTTGAGCCTCATGCCTCCTCTTCACTCATGGTAGTACTTCACCACTCCCGTAAGGCGGACTCCAAAACCTTGTACACCAACTTGAGGGCCCCTACAAGCACCAAGCTGAGCGCCTCAAGTTTCCACGCCTCCAAGCCGTCTAGGGGAACTGGGCGTCCAAGGCTGCCACCCTTGGTCTCTTGGCCCTCTATATCATGCTCAAACTCGTTGTTTTTCCTTAGGTTTTGATTAGATTAGCAGTCCCCATTTATGACGCTTCCTTGAATTCGCTTGTGTAGGCTGAACTAACCGAATCGAGTTTTAGAGCCTCAAATATATCGTGTGCTTCATCCATATTTGCAATTTTAGATTGTTGGTATCTTGTTCTTGTGTTGTTCTTTTGTTGCATCGTAGGGATTGATCATCGTGATCAGATCAGTCGCGTCTTGCCACGGTTGATAACGACTTGTGAGTGTGGTTTAGCGATTGTCAGGTTCTAATTCTTGCATGGTTGGTAGCCGAATCATTACGGTCACTCTCCAACAAACCAAATTATCCATCTCAACAGAAGATCAAGATCCGTGTCCACATCATTTAGTATCAGAGCCTCGGTTACCTGGTGAGATCCATGTATCTTAGATTAGTTTAGTTTTTTTTCACCCTATAAGCCAGAAAATTTGCCTCACAAAAATACCATCATCATACTGAGACTTTCGTGCCTAGATTTGTTGTAGTTTTTGCCTCACTTTAATCCGTGTGTTATATTTGTTCTTGGTTGATGTCGTTGTCGCATTGCATCTTCTAAACTAAAATTGATCTGTTGCCCCTTTGTTACCTTGTTTCAGCCACCTTCGCCTTATCATCAAATCCTAGAAAGAGAATCCCATCTAGTTTGGTGACACAATACACGCAATTCCACCGGCCAAATCTGCGCTTGCCCCTGCATTATGTGTTGATCCCATCTTTTTGCTTAGCATGTAAATCAAAGGGAGCTGTAATTTTAGCACATACCAAATGCAGCCATAGTTACTCTCCTTCCTTTTTCTCTTGTCGGTTGGTACACCTCGCAGCCTTGCATCTTGCATGTGATGTCATTGCTGCACCCAAGTTTTAATTCCGTTCCGTTTTGAACAAGTTCATTGCTACAAAATCATTAATGGTAGTGCCTACCATGTTTAGCCATATTTAAATTTCCTTCCATTGGCTAATTCTAGTGGGTACATGTTCCAGGCGGTACAACCATCATTTTGGCTCATGCACAAGTTTTGATATAATCATCTTTGTCTTCTATGAGACTTGCAGCCAGGTGAAAAAAAAGTTAAAGGAAAATCTAAGAACAAAAAAAAGAAAGAGTGCTCTCGGGTTTGACAGAAAATTGAAAATTTTGTGCATGCGAGAATCTTAGCTATCCATAGTGATGCATGTACTCGATTTCTGCATAGCGCTCATATCCACTTTGTTACAAGCCCTATTTTTGCTATCTTCGTCCTATATATCCTTGTGACAGCAACTTAGGATATTGTTAACTTTTGGATTGTTATTTGATTTTGCATTAACTGAGTGACATATGTAATACTCCTAGCTACATATATTAGCTGTCCATGCTCCACATACTACTAACCATATATGACAGGACCTTCCAACCGCTTTGCCCATACTTGAGTTTGTGTTGTCACAAACTAGCAACTGGTACTGCCTGCTTGCATTGGTAAGAACTTGTAAGAGCTTAATAAAAGCTCGAGAGATGTGAGACTTGTTAAGCTTCACTTCCTAGTAGTTCCTAGGAAATTGCATATACTTAAGTGTTTCTTTGTTTACTACTAACCATGACAGGTTTATATGACAAGAAAGATGATCTACATTATGAGGATGATCCATGTTTAACATATTGCGACAAGCAACTCTTCTGACATATGGATCACAAGTTCCATAAGTCCCAGCTTAGTATTAAGAGAAATATTGATGATATCAGTAACAAAATTGCTCCATCTCCCATCGCTAAGCAAGGATTAAAAGATGAGAAAATTAAGTATGATATTTTTCCATTAAAAAAGTGAACGCAAAAAGCACCTGTAAGATGCTTACAGCCGCACCACTTAGAAGAACGATGAAGAGATGATTGCTGTGGGAGATGACATTCATATCGGTCCAGTCATACTTCATGAGGGCATGATTGGTAAGGTACCAACATCCACTGAAAAGATCATGGAAGGTAAGAAGAAAGAAGCTACCATCACTCGTGGTGAGTATGGTTATGTTGATTTACCATCGCCCTTGGTACATGCTAAGAGAGAACAACCTTTTGTGGATAATGAATCTCATTTGCATATAACCCAAGAAGTAAACTTAGATTGTTATGATGTATTTGCTTCTACTTATGAGAAAAAAACGAGTTGTGTGATGCTCCTTTGATAAATCTTTGACACAACCAGAAATTAAACATAAATCTCTTGCTTTAATTCCAAATGCATTTGTTGGAATGAATGCATTTGAACCTTTCAACGTGGGAATAATTCATCATGCAGATGATCTAAAGGCAATTTCTCCTAGTGCAATCTTGGGCTTTATTCAGCTTAACGAACCAATTGAATTATTTTTTTTTTGTAAAGGATAATATTGTTGAGAACTCCTACTTGAGATCATGGATTAAAATATACACCTACTACAGAACATCCCTTCCGTGCCGGCTTGTCACTGCCGGTTTGCTCACAAACGCAGTGATAAGTTATCACTGCCGGTTTCTAAGTCCCCACGGGCAAGGAAAAACTAGAGGCCGTAAGAACCGGTAGTAACAAGGCTTATCATTGCTGGTTCGGTCAACCAGCCGGCAGTGATATATCCCTGTCGGTTGTAGCCCACAACCAGCAGTGCTAAGCCTCATGTCATTGCCAGTTGTAGCACCCAGCCGACAGTGATACATCACTACCGGTTATAGCCTTAAACCGGCACTAATAATTCAAAATGGAGCAAAAAAAAAAGTAACGTCAAACAGAAGTAGATGAAACGGATGAAATGATCAAATGATCCAACATTTTTACACTAATGATCAGTCATTATGGAGAATATTATAACATTTAGCTATACATAACGGTTAACATATATAACATAATTAACATAAACATTAATTACATAAACATCCCCAGTCGCTGCTCATGCATGGCCACGTCGCATGCGTGATCACCACTCACCACTGCTGCTCGAGGGGCCAGAGATGGGGTCGTCGTCGATGGTGTCAACGCTAAAGGCGACACGTGGCTCATTGCCACTGTCATCCAATGTCAGAGGAGTGCTCATCTAGCCAATCACGGTGGCCCCATCCTCTTCCTCCTCCTCGTCATCGTCCTCCTCCTCCTCCTCCTCCTCGTCCTCCTCGTCATCATCCTCCTTCCTCTCAAGATTCTCTTGCGTGCGCTTCATTCCGCTGGTGGCAGCGCCAGGGCTGCGGTGGCGGTGGAGGTGCCCAGGGCTGAGGTGGCGGGAGGTACTGATACGGGCAACGTAACACCATCACCATCCGCTTCCCCTACTGCTATTCAAGAGACTCCAAATCATTTCCAAGGACCAATAACACGTGCCCGAGCTAAACAAATCAATCAGCAGGTGAACTTGCTCCTTAGTAAGAATCCTATTACTTGTGAGAGTCAGCTGCTACCTAATTCAAGTATTTTGATTATTCTCAGGTATGAAGACAATGTGAGGAGGTGTGAACACCTTAGAGAAGACCAAGAGAAGCATGGACAAGTCAACATACAAGATGTGAATGCAGAAGAGTTTAGTTCGGCCTCCAATGACCAGTCTGGAGAAAAACGGGCATAGAAGATGCATTCGGACTCCGTTTGGGGTGTTTAACCACAGCCTGGAAAGCTTGTTTCGTAAGCTTTCCAACGGATCCAAGCACACCCTCAAATTCATCCTGAGCGCGGAGATATCGACAAAACATTATGGCGACCAGATTCTGTTCATTTCCAACCTAGCCCAACTCTTCGTGTGCTGCGCCACACTTAATGGGACAGCTGGTCCATGTAGTGCACGAATTTACTAGCAAAACCTCTCAGCTTCCTCTCCTCTCCTATATATAGGAGGCAACCCCCTTGTGTAAGAGCATATCATTTTGAAACTAAAACAAATCTGCTATATGCATGTTCTTGGTGTTTCATGCCACCGGCTGAAATCAATCTGAGATTGTGCATTCCTTCCCGTTGTTCTTGCAAACTCCTTTGTGATTGCAGTGAGGATTGTAATCCGCTTGACTTGGTTGAGTGGACAACGTGAGGTTGGGCGAACTCGGTGCTGCAGGTTGTTGCACTTGCAACGGTTGGCCGCACAAGATTCGTCAGGTTTCGCGAGTATCTTCGATCCTACGCCGTGAAGGTCGGGCGCCCTCGTATCAGTTGGTATCAGAGCTCCGGTTGTCACGGTAGGATCTTTATCTCCTAGTTCCAGATTTACTTTTCAGTCATATCCAGAAAAAGAGCCACACAAAAATATTTACCTAGTTTGGATTTGTGTTTTTCTACCTAATCTGAAAACTTGCCTCACAAAAATATTGAACCTTAGTCTCCAATCTGTTGTTCTTATGCGTTTTACTAAGTTTTTATCCATAGAATCGTGTTCTTGTTGCTGAAACTGTTTATCTTCCTTCGCGTCACTTCTAGATCCAATCTGTCCAATCTACTATTTTGGCCATAACTTCCACATACGAACTCCGATTTTTGCGTTCTTGGACTTTCTGGAAAGATTATGAAATTCTCTACAACTTTGGTACATACAACTCTTTCTGATTCGGCTTAAGAAGTGGTAGAACTTGGGTTTGAATCTGACTGCTGTTTTGCTGTGAAAATCAAATTTGTTCTTGATAGCCATCTTTCCTTTGTGAATACTTTGCACCTATCAAGACTAGCTAATCCGCTGTATAGGACTGCACTTGTTTATTTTGATCTCACCGTTGCAAGAAATCAAAAGAAAAAATTCGTCAAAATCAGTAGCACAGCCAATTATATCATCTAAGTAAAAGAGAAAAAAAAAGAAGAGAGGAAGAAAAGAAAAGCTTTGTGGCTGCTTGTTAGTTGTATGAAAAGAAAAGGAGAAGAAAAAAAGTTTCTGAAAATTTTTTTTGCATCAATTTGAGAACCATTCTTATTGTGCAATCTTGTGCCCTAGTTCATTATTTGCAGCTAGCTAGTGTCTTTCTATAACCGATGCAATTGAGCTGTTTATGTTACCATCATATTTTGTTCTAGCTCACTCCTTTGATTGCATTTGGTTCCATCATCTTTGTGCGTGAGTTGCTGTGTTCATCACTTAATTCTTGATTTCAGCAACTAGACATTGTGTTCTTGTTTGGATATTTACTTATTGAAACAACATCAAGAATACATATTGTGTAGGACATACACATTTCCTACCAAGCTCCACATATAATCCGTTGTATGCTTTAATCTCATCTGTGAGTTCGCTTAACCTCACTTCGTGTTTCCTCACCACTTAAGTGCGAGCTCCTCCATCAATCAGCAAAGGGTGAGTAAGAACATCGTTGGTAAGGATATGTGAGGTTGAGAGAATTTTCCACCCATCATATTGTGTTTCTCTTGCTGTTTGCATAACTAACCATGTCAGGTCAAGGAGACAATGCGGAGAATGATGGGCGTGATCCTGAAGCCCCAATAACTGGACATAATATTGTGCCTTATGGGACACATTACGCCGAGAGTTCCGTGACAGAAATGACCAGCTAAGGGAAGAACTAAATAACTCTATCCAAGATCTCCAAATTGATGTGAATCGAGAACTTGCCGTACTTCACACCAACATAGTTAATGATATTGTACGACAACCACGACCACAAGCTCAAGATGGTGCTCCACTTGATGAGACCGATGAGGAAGCCGCTACTACGAAGGGCTCGTCTTTGCTAATGCAATTCGTCCACCCATTGGACCAGCTAGAGGTGGTGATGATCGTGGTCTAGGAAGGGGCGTGGTATGGGTCGTGGGGTGCTTGCACATGAACCATTTCGCCTCAATTTGCAGCCATGCGATGAAAGAAATCAACATAACGACCGCAATGACAATGACCGTCCGAGGAGCAAAGGTATGGCAAACTGAAGTTTTCTATGCCTAAGTTTGCGAGTTCCAATAATCCAGAGGATTACCTTACTTGGGAGCTGAAAGTTGACAAGATCTTCCGCCTGCACAACTACACCGAAGAAAAGAAGCTTGCCATGGCATCGCTTGAATTTGATGATTATGCGCTGGTTTGGTGGGAACAAATTCAAAGGCAAAGAATAGAACATGACGAGAATCCTGTTGCATTGTGGGCCGAGATGAAGGTGGAGATGAGAGCAAGGTTTGTCCCTCGACATTATAAGCGTGATCTTTTTGATAAGCTACAGGAATTAAAGCAAGGAAATCGAACGGTTGATGAGTACTATAAAGAGATGGAGATGGCCATGATCCGTGCCAATGTGTATGAGCATGAAGAGCAAACCATGGCACGTTTCCTCACTGGATTGAATTATCCTATCAAGCGCATCACTGAATTTCAGCCTTCTAGCAATGTGGTGGAGTTAGTGCATCAAGCAACCAAGGCTGAGAGGCAAGTGCAGTAAGACTACAAGATAACAAAGAGCACTTCATTTGCTCCCCGTTCAGCACCTACAGCAGGTAAATCCATTTCTCGATTCAATTCATTTCGCGCTAACAATTCTAGTGCTAGTGTTGCTTCTAGTTCTCATGTAGGTCGAAGTGGAAAAGAGCCAACTACTCCAAATGCTAAGCAAGGTCCAGCAGCTAGTACTAGTTCGTCTGTGGGTTCAACAGCAAAGAGTAGTGCAATTCAATGCTTCAAGTGTTTGGGACGTGGTCATATTGCAAAAGATTGTCCGAACAACCGCACCATGCTTATCACAGAGGAGGAGAATATGAATCGCCGGTGAAGAAGAAGATACTCCAATCACGATTTGGAAGATGTGGAGAATGAGATGACTTATTGCGACTTTGAGACCTGTCAATCTCTCATTGTTACCAAGAAAGTTTTGAGTGTACAACAAAAGGAAGATCATGAACAGCGTTGCAACCTTTTTCACACCAAGGCAAAGGTAAATGGTCGTGTGTGCAAGGTAATAATTGATGGTGGAAGTTATCACAATTTGGCTAGTAAAGAAATGTGTGAAAAGCTTGGGTTCAAGCAGCTGCGACACCCGCATCCATATCATGTGCAATGGTTGAATGATGGTGGAGAAGTGAAAATTCAGTACATGGTGGAGGTTCCTTTCAAAATTGGTGAGTATAGTGATACCGTTGAGTGTGATGTGGTCCCAATGACGGTATGTCACTTGCTGCTCAGTCGACCATGGCAATTTGATCGTGCAAGTCATCACAATGGTCTCACTAATCAATATTCATTCAAATGGAACAACAAAGAAATTATTCTTAGGCCAATGACTCCCACACAAATTCTTGCTGATACAATGCAAAAGAATGAGGTAAATATTGAGTGTGTCAAACAACAGGAGAGAAGGACTACAAGTGAGAAACCCTATTTGGTGAGTGAGAGCCACAAGCCAAATAGGAGTGGGAAAGGAAACGAGAAGGGAAACAAGCTAGTAATGTTAGCTACAAAATCTGAAATAAGAGAGGTGCATGCGAATCCCTATTTAGCACATTTTGTACTCTTGTACAAAGATGTACTACTTTCTACTAACGACATAACCTCTCTTCCAAGTGCTGTATCAAGTGTTTTGCAGGACTTTGAAGATGTCTTTCCGGAGGAGATACCTGCGGAACTACCTCCGACGCGTGGCATTGAACATCAAATTGACCTCATACCAGGAGCTTCACTTCCAAACCACCCATCGTACCGAACCAATCCCGAAGAAACAAAGGAAATTCAGCGACAAGTGCAAGCTCTTCTCGAGAAAGGGTATGTACGTGAGGTCTAAGTCCTTGCGCTGTTCCTGTGATTTTAGTCCCTAAGAAAGATGGTACATGGCGCATGTGTGTAGATTGTAGAGCAATTAACAACATCACTGTTAGATATCGTCATCCTATTCCTAGGTTGGATGACATCCTAGATGAATTGAGTGGTGCTGTTATTTTCTCTAAAATTGATTTGCGTAGTGGGTACCATCAAATAAGGATGAAAGAAGGGAATGAGTGGAAAACAGCCTTTAAAACAAAATTTGGATTGTATGAGTGGTTAGTAATGCCTTTTGGTTTAACTAATGCACCTAGTACATTCATGAGATTAATGAACCATATATTGAGAGCTTTCATTGGTAAATTTGTTGTGGTGTATTTTTATGACATCTTAATTTACAGCCGCACAATGGAAGAACACACCGATCACATTAGACAAGTGCTAGAAGTGCTTAGAACTGAAAAACTGTTTGCAAACCTAGAGAAATGCACTTTTTGCCAAGATAAAGTTGTGTTCTTGGGGTTTGTTGTTTCTGGAAATGGGGTAGAAATGGACGAATGAAAAGTTGAATCAATTAAAAATTAGCCTACTCCGACAAATGTTAGTCAAGTTAGAAGTTTTCACGGTCTTGCTGGTTTTTACCGTTGATTTGTGAAAGACTTTAGCACAACTGCTGCCCCTTTGAATGAGCTAACAAAGAAAGGAAGTGAGTTTGTTTGGGGTGTTACTCAAGAAAAAGCTTTTGCTGAATTAAAAAAGCGCTTAACTAAAGCCCCTTTGCTTGTTTTACCTGATTTCACTAAAGCTTTTGAAATTGAGTGTGATGCCAGTGGAATAGGTATTGGTGGTGTTTTGATGCAAGAGAGCAAACCAGTAGCATACTTTAGTGAGAAACTTGGTGGTGCACAATTGAATTACCCTGTGTATGATAAGGAGTTGTATGCTTTGGTTCGTGTTTTAGAAACTTGGCAACACTATCTTTGGCCTAAAGAATTCATTATACATTCTAATCATGAAGCTTTGAAATATTTGAAAGGGCAAGCTAAACTGAACCGTAGGCATGCCAAATGGGTAGAATTTATTGAATCTTTTCCATATATTGTGAAATACAAGAAGAGTAAAGAGAATGTTGTTGCTGATGCTTTATCTCGAAAGAGTGTGCTCTTAACACAACTTGAAATCAAGGTCCCTGGTTTGGAGGGTTTGAAAGAGTTATATGCTTCAGATAATGAATTCGCTGAACCATACTCTAAATGCAAAGATGGGAAAGGCTGGGAAAAGTTTCATGTTCATGATGGATTCTTGTTTCGTGCTAACAAGCTATGCGTTCCAGATTCGTCCGTTCGTTTGCTATTGTTGCAGGAATCACATGCAGGTGGCTTAATGTGATATTTTGGAAGAGAAAAGACTTTGGCCATGCTGTCCGATCACTTTTATTGGCCAAAAATGAGAAGATATGTTGAGAGGTTTGTGCAACGATGTGTCACATGCCATAAAGCAAAGTCTAAACTTAATCCACATGGTTTATATACTCCACTTCCTATTCCTAATGCACCTTGGGAGGATATTAGCATGGATTTTGTTTTAGGATTGCCTAGGACTAAGAGGGGGCGGGATTCTGTATTTGTGGTTGTGGATAGGTTCTCTAAAATGGCACACTTCATTCCCTGCCACAAAAGTTACGATGCGTCGCATGTAGCTGACTTGTTTTTCAAGGAAATTGTGAGACTGCATGGGATGCCAAGGACCATTGTTTCAGATCGTGATGCCAAGTTCATAAGCTATTTTTGAAAGACATTGTGGGCCAAGCTTGAAACAAAGTTGTTATTTTCTACAACTTGTCACCCACAAACAGATGGACAAACAGAGGTGGTGAACCGCACACTCTCCATGTTGCTGCGTACGATGATCAAGAAGAACCTGAAGAAGTGGGAGGACTGCCTTCCACATGTTGAATTTGCCTACAACAGGGCAGTTCACTCAACAACACAATTTTGCCCATTTGAGGTGGTGTATGGTTTTAAACCAATCACGCCACTTGACTTCTTGCCACTTCCATTTGAAGAGAGGACTAATATGGAGGCTACAAAGCGTGCTCGGTTAAGTGAAAGCTATTCATGCGAAAACCAAGGAAGAGATAGGGAAGAACGCGGTACTTATTTGAAAGGGCGAACAAAACAAGGAAGAAGATCTTTGTTTGAACCGGGTGATCTGGTTTGGGTACATCTCTGGAAAGAACGCTTTCTGATAAGCGCAAGTCTAAGTTGATGCCTCGGTGATGGTCCATTCAAAGTGCTTAAGAAGATCAATGACAATGCATATAAGATCGAGCTTCCGGAGATGATTACAATGTGAGTACAACCTTCAATGTTCTTGATTTGTCGCCATTCTTGGACGAGAAGAAACAAAGTCGAGGGCGACTCCTTTTCAAGAGGGAGGATGATACGAACAACGTAACACCATCACCATCCGCTTCCCTACTGCTATTCAAGAGACTCCAAATCATTTCCAAGGACCAATAACACGTGCAGAGCTAAACAAATCAATCGGCGGTGAACTTGCTCCTTAGTAAGAATCATATTACTTGTGAGAGTCAGCTGCTACCTAATTCAAGTATTTTGATTATTCTCAGGTATGAAGACAATGTGAGGAGGTGTGAACACCTTAGAGAAGACCAAGAGAAGCATGGACAAGTCAACATACAAGATGTGAATGCAGAAGAGTTTAGTTCGGCCTCCAATGACCAGTCTGGAGAAAAACGGGCATAGAAGATGCATTCAAACTCCGTTTGGGGTGTTTAACCACAGCCTGGAAAGCTTGTTTCGTAAGCTTTCCAACGGATCCAAGCACACCCTCAAATTCATCCTAAGCGCGGAGATATCGACAAAACATTATGGCGACCAGATTCTGTTCATTTCCAACCTAACCCAACTCTTCGTGTGCTGCGCCACACTTAATGGGACAGCTGGACCATGTAGTGCACGAATTTACTAGCAAAACCTCTCAGCTTCCTCTCCTCTCCAATATATAGGAGGCAACCCCCTTGTGTAAGAGGCAGATCATTTTGAAACTAAAACAAATCTGCTATATGCATATTCTTGGTGTTTCATGCCACCGGCTGAAATCAACCTGAGATTGTGCATTCCTTCCCATTGTTCTTGCAAACTCCTTTGTGATTGCAGCGAGGATTGTAATCCGCTTGACTTGGTTGAGTGGACAACGTTAGGTTGGGCGAACTCGGTGCTGCAGGTTGTTGCGCTTGCAACGGTTGGCCGCACAAGATTCGTCATGTTTCGCGAGTATCTTTGATCCTACGCCGTGAAGGTCGGGCGCCCCTCGTATTAGGTACCTGGCACGGTGGGCATTGCAGTGGTAATCCCTGCGCCTGAAGTCAACGTGCGCGAGCCCAGAAGAGCGCACACGTGCTGGCACTGGAGGTTCCAGGAATGAACGGAACGCAGTTGCAGAGCAGTGTCTGGGGCAATGATGGCGGTGATGGAGATGCTGGCACGTACCTCGACTCAGTAGAGGAGGCAAACGATGCGGGAGAAGGAGGACGCTCCGTCATGAAGGAGATGGCAATTATGAAGACGCGATGAGACGAAGAGATGACGAAGATAGTTAGAAGTTCTGATCGCAACTGATCGGCTTAATACGAGGGAAGGTGAAGAGACAGCTCTTTGCTGTGGCTTTTGAGAGGACTTATCACTGCCGGTTCGATCAAAATGATATATCACTGTGGGTTGTAGCCCACAACCGGCAATGGTAAGCTTTATGTCACCGCCGGTTCTAGCACCCAGCCGGTAGTGATACATCACTACAGTGATAAGTCCTTTCTTCTGCGCCAGTTTGTGGTGGTGCCTTTGCTATAGTGCTTGGCAGAAACAAATCTTTTGATGGGACACATGAGACTCATTTAGCTCTGGAGATTCGCAATGGTAGACAGGTGTTTAAAATGGTAAAAGATTTTAAAGTTATCCTTGAAAAGGGCCCAGGCAGTACATCTACGCTGAGTGGCTCTATCTGGAAAAAGAGATCCTTGCTCTGGGACTTACCGTATATAAAGAATTTGGATGTTCGACACGCACTCGACGTCATGCACATAGAGAAAAATGTGTGTGAAAGCATGCTTGGTATCCTATTTGACATATCATGAAAAACAAAATATACCCTCGAAGCCCGGCAGAACCTGCAAGATATGAAACTCAGGAAGGAGCTATATCACAAAGAACTAGATAATGGAAAAAAGTACCTTCTTATGGCTTGCTACACACTGAGCAAGGCAGAGAAAATTAGCTTGTGCAGTTTCTTGCATGGCATTAAAGTTCTATCCGGTTACTCCGCCAACATGAAGAGGCTAGTGAATATGAAAGATTTGAAATTGAATAGCATGAAGGCTCATGACTGCCATATGATGATGACACATATGCTCGCAATTGCAGTTAGGGGGGTTCTACCGAAAAAAGTGTGAGATCCAATCATAAAGTTGTGTTCATTTTTCAATGCGATTTCACACAAGGTCATCGATTGTTAAAACTGGATAAGCTGTACAAGGACGTGGTCCACACTCTATGCCGGCTTGAGATGCATTTCCTGCTAACATTTTTTGATATGATGGTCAATCTCATTATTCATATTGACTTGTAGATACGGGTCCTTGGGCTCGTGTTTCTGCATCAGATGTACCTTTTGAGAGGTTCATGGGGGTTCTCAAAAATATGTTCACAACCAAAATCAGCCAGAAGGATGCATGGCCGAAGGGTGGGAAAATAAGGAGGTCGTGTAGTTCTGCATTGACTACATGGATCTGAAACCGATTGGTGCGCCTGTATCTCGTCATTAGGGAAGGCTACAGGGAAAGGGACGATAGATGAGAAATCAAAGCGAACTACTGATATTGTTTCATTCACGCAAGCACATTTCGTAATTCTACAACAAGTAGTTGTAGTTGTTAGGGAACGGGTAGGCTACGCTAGCATAAATCAAAAATTTTCTACCGCGAACACCTAAGATCACATGCAAGTAGGGGATCATGGATCGTTACCCTTGACGCGCAGAGGCAGCGGAAGCAGTCACGCGCATCAAGGAAGTAGTCGTACACACCGAACACCTCCTCCTCGCCAGTCGTCAAACGTCCCCAAGCAACACCGAACAGCATGTGGTCGTAACCGAACACCGCGAGGTCATCGTGTGGCCTCCACCGATCAGCGTGTCCACGTGCGGTAGTGCCTCTAAAGGTATCCACACGTCTAGGGAAGGAACGCCGTGCGGGGTGTGCTAGCACCTCACCACGCGACTAAGGTTTTGGGTGAGCGGGAGCGGCGCGGTGGCTAGGGCTTGGTGAGAGCTCGTCTGTCACACGCACGTCGTCCCAAGCCTCCCCTTTTATGGATGCGCTAGTGGGCTCTAGTCGAGGCCCACTAGGACTCCAATTCCTACGTGGATCGTATCCGCGCGCAAACCCTTCTTCTAATGGATCAAATCCGCTAGATAAGTTCCAACCCGTTAAGTGTGTGACCGGTTAGATTCATGTGCAAGTCGGCCGTGAATCCAGAAAGTCCATTTCCAATCCACAGATCAATAGTGGTACCTAGCAGTACATATTGACCTCGGAATGCACAAAATGATCTCATCGGCTGAACCCTGATACACTCAACATACCGAGCATTTTGCCACATGATACCAGTCAAGCTCAAGGCGAGATACATGCCACCCTTGTGATAGCTCGACCATTCACTTATCAATGTGATGGATATAAATATCATGATTAACTCTTTAATCATATCAGCACGGTCGTGCGTTTTTTATCCATCCACACCAAGGAGCCCAGACATATCTCTCTCGTTATCGAGGAGGGGCAAATTCCATCTTGATCAATTACATCCCTACGCAATGCTTCACGGCATACCTAGTAGTTATCTTTATAACTACCCTATTACGGTATAGCATTTGATAACACCAAAGCGTACGACTCCACAAGCTGGGTTTACATGATGATCTCAGGTCTAAGGACCATATAGATGTACCACTCGAGACTACACGTTGATGGCACTTTGTAGAGAACAATCTCAGCGGCATCTCGGAATAGGTCTATCCAACTACCCATGTTCTCTAACATGTGTTCACATTATTAATTTGATATCTACATATCTATGGTATGTGAAACAATACCATCAATCAATACATGTGCCGATCAAATCATTACCGCTCCTCGTAATGATATGGACCAGGGATCGTTTAGAACAATATCACAATAACAATGTGTCTTACAACCAAATCGTATTTGATGAACAAAATTGTGACATTAATTCATGGAACCGATAAGCAATGTTATCATAATTACATGAACAAAGACGTTACACAATCATCATATGATTGCCTCTAGGGCACATTCCTTTCAATAGTGTCTTCATATATCAACATGCACAAGAGAATTCTACAAACCAAAAACCCAGACAAGTCAGATGATTGGATCACGAGATAGCACATAAATCATTTCGGCAATTGGTTACGCAGACACATAATGGGTATGCATACGACCTGTGCTCAGTTGGAAGGATTAGCCCGGGGACCATTGAATACAATTCTAACTCTTCAAGGTTATGACATCGATGGCTATACATTTTATATGAGAGCACATAATAACAGGAGCATCAATCAAAATAGCAGTGTCCGTATAGATGCCTACGACAGCAATGGCCTTAGGGAGAACAATTACTTATTACAACAAGCTCGGTTTCACAAAGTTGCTTTATTCTTCATACATATGCTATGAATGCTAGAAACTTGAATCTTAAATTGAAAAGAAATAAATAATTATCAGCCTTAAATTCCATTGAAATAGACCATAAAAACCACTCATGTCAGTTAACATTATGATTAATAATTCAAGTTACTTTCCTATGAGACTTTGCTGAGCAAGCATTTCTATAGAGTCCATGTAATTTGTGATCAATTAAATGTTTTAAATCAGTGCTTATCTTAATTTCTTAAATTATCCTTTTTTGTGTAAGTCTAGACCTCGCGCCAAGAAGGCAGCGCCTTGTGCGTTTGCAACCGTCGCCTGAGAGCAATTTTCTATCACTAAAATTATGTGGTGTGCATTATGCATCTGAGAATAGTTCTTTATTCTTTGGTTTATAGACATGTCTCAGGTTTCTTTATTCTAAACTGTGGTATTTATTCAGCAGTTTTGGTTTATGTTTCTGAACATTAATATGGTATTTCTGTCATTGATGTCTGATGGTTGGTTTGAAACCTGTGCATGTATACATATTGTGGGGGCCTTCGGTTTTACCCGATAATGAAATTAGTCTGCACTTGTTAATTGTCATAATTTATTAATCAAGGTATGCATTGATTTAACCATCTTTTAGAGCAATTATCTGTTCATATAGTATCTGCCCACGTACATAATTTGTGATCAATTACATAATTGAACACTAGAGTCTGCCAACACCACTTTGCATGTATATATTTCTACTACTGTAGTTGAAAGACCACCACGGCGAACTAGAGGGGGGTGAATAGGAGCCGAATTTAAATTTTTGCCGAAGCGATATGTGCTCTTCACCCAATCATGCCTCAAATCAACCACTTAAGTTATCACAAGCAAGAATTACAATATTGCCACTCGAGGTGCCATTTTAGCCTAAAACATTCCCTTCTTCCCTTACAAGAAATGCAATTACTCCTAAACCACACTATGAAACCACTTGAAATTTGGACAGCCACTAGGTGATGGGGTCACCAAGCTACCCTCCAAAAATCAGCCCTAGATCAAGTCAAAGTTTTGATCTTTTGCAAAATTCGTGACCTTAGGTGCAAAACTGAACTAAACCCTAAAATCGCGATTCCAGGAGTATCAAGAAGAGTCTGTTTGTGGGGGGTTTGAGGGGTGATTTCTAGATCCTTTGTGATCCTATTCCATTCCTCAAACCATCCCAAAACACAACCCCAACAATCAGTCCTGGTGCAAGAGCAGAGCAAAACGTGAACAAACCAAGGCAAGAACGAACCAAAACGCGGACAGAAAGAAAGAGCACGAACCAAAGATGAAAAATCAGAAGAAAAACATCACAAGGATTCAAATGATCTTCTCAAACAACCGGCTTTACTCAAGGATGAAGAGATTACACCGGTTAAACACACTCTCACACACCCCCTATGTGGAGGCTAAAACAAATGGGAGAGATAAACCCTTGCCCAACACCTGGGCCAAAATACCGAGCCAACCCGCAAGCCCATCTAACACGGGTTACACACTGTCGCACGGATCTTGATGCGAATCCAACCGCCACCTGTGATTTCTTTGCCTCGAAGCCTCGTCTTCACGACATCTCGTGAATATCTTATGCTCGAGATGATAATCTCCTCCACCGCATCGACTCCACGTCCGGGCCCATCCCGAACCGGCAGGATACCTGGCCCAAGACTTATCCATCTCACTTACACCTGCATCCACAAAGATAAGCAAACCATGTACCAAAATGTTTGCGGCTTCACCACGAACCCAACGCATCAAACCGATCTCAAATCGGGGTTAGAACGAACAAAATCCATCCAAAACATTCTTAACTGCCCTGTTTCTAACACAGCAGAAAACTTCCTGATTTTTTATAATTTTTCCTGTAGCTCTAATGAAAAGGTTGTCAACACAAAAAAGATGCGTCTCGAAATTCTCTACAACTTCATATATAACACTTAATTTTCAAAGTAAGTGAAGGCCATCAAAAATTTAAAAAACAACACACTGTCCCGGACCATCCAGTTGCACCCGGACCGTCCGGCCGAAACGCCTGTTTCCTGGGCTGTTTACTACCCGAGAGCTGACAGTGCTAGCCGGACAGTCCGGGTTGGAGCCCGGACCGTCTGGCCTAGTTTGGGACCAAAAAATCTCTGCACATTCAAAAATTCTAGAAAATTCCCAAAAATTCCCCAAAAATTCATGAATCTTCCAAAACCTTTCTAGAACCTTTTCCAACCTTCCAACACTTTAGAAACACCTCAAAACTCATCCAAACTCAAATCAAGCCTTTGAGGGTTTTAATTCCCGAGAAAATCCACATTTTATCCAAATGCACCCGAAACTACCCAAACTTGTCCATATACTCATCACATGGATTCACAATCTTCCCCTTGATGAATATATTGACAAACACAAGAAAAATGGTATGATGTTTCAGTTTTGAGGTGTGAAGGCAAGATTTTGACAATGTGATGCAAGTTCTTGGCCAAAGGTCAACAAAAGTCCAAATTTGCTCAAATTGGCCAAAACAAAGTTCAAAAATATTTCAAAAGCCTTCACGAACATTTTCCAACACTTTTCCACCAAATTCAACTCAAAATGCACAAAGTGTATTTTTCTTCACAATTCTTCCCCTTTTGGCAATATGGTTATCAAGAATGGTTAAATTTGCCCTGAAGGCATAAATGGACAACATGGTATTAAAACTCCCCCAAAATGCAACTATGCACGAAATGCAACCTAAGAAGGCTTTGTAAATTAGCCAAATCAACATATAGCACAAAATACACTTAGCTAGCCAAATAGCAACCTAAGCTTACTAGTCCCTAGCAAAGCACATCCCCAACTAGGAGCCATCGACAAAGGCCTCCTAAGTCACTCTCCTCCTCATGTTTGTTTGTATTTTTTTCTTTTTTTAAATTTCTTTACACAGACTTTTTCAATTTTTTTTGTATTTCCATGTATAAGAGCACTCTAAAGGTCAAAACATGAGCAATCAGTTTGATCCCAAGTTGTAACAAGAATTCAAGCTAGACCAAAAGAAATTCAAAGAATGCACATGAGTCTAGTTAAAAGATTTAACAAACCAATGCTCTAATTTCATCAAGTTTTCAAGAAAAACTCAAAATTGATTTAATTTTCAGCTAGCCTAGCATGTACAAGGTACCATTTTCAAAATGAACAAGCTAGCTAGAAGTTTCATTCAGAAGCTAAAATGCATTTTACACCCAAACTTCAAAAGCCTAATAGACAAAGCCCTAAAAATCAAAACTAAAATGCAATGCAGTGATGGAAAGAACCCCCCCAAACTCCCCCTCAAACAAAGATTCCACCAGAAATCCAAAAGAACGGATAAGAAGCAAGAGAAACTCACACAAGAAGTCTATAAGCAAAGATGAGAGACAGAAAACTCTAAAGCTTAAGAAAACTCTCACCTGCCCCAAGCCAAAAAACCCGGGAAGCAAATCTACAACTCGACTACTAGAGAGACACACCACAAACCCTGTCTACCCAGAAGGCCTCAACTCCTACTAGACCCACAAGTCTGTGTGATACTCAACTAGCTAGAGCAGAGAACATTGCTAATCACGCATGATAACAACCTATGGGATAAGTATGTATCTACAGAAGTGCTGACTCTCTATCCTGCTCAAGACAAACCCAAAACATCCTGGAAAGCAAATGCAGAAATGCAATATATATATACATATAAACATATATTCACTATAAGCTCCCTCTCAGAAGATACCTACAGGACTCACAATTCCAAGCTCTCCCCTGAGTGTAGCAAACCTAGAGCTGTCTAGAGGCTTGGTAAAGATGTCTACAAGCTGTTGGTGACTCTCCACAAAGTCCAGCACAATGTCACCCTTCTCCACATGGTCTCTAAGGAAATGAAACCTGATGTCTATGTGTTTGGTTCTAGAATGTTGCACTGGATTTTTGGCAATGTTAATGGCTGAAGTGTTGTCACAAAGAAGTGGGACACTATAAATATCTAACCCATAGTCCTTGAGCATTAAGCGTAGCTAGAGCACTTGACTACAACAACTAGCTGCAGCAACATACTCTGCTTCGGCTGTGGACTGGGCAATACTGGTCTGCATCCTAGATGACCATGAGACAAGAGAGGTGCCAAGAAATTGGCAGGTGCCAAAGGTGCTCTTCCTGTCTATCCTACAGCCAGCAAAGTCTGCATTAGAGAAGGTTCTAAGGGAAAGACAAGATGCGGATGAGTACCAAATCCCAAACTCTGGAGTAGCTCTAAGGTAGCGAAAGATACGCTTTATTGCCTGAAGATGAGAAACACGAGGAGAAGCCTAAAAGCGAGCATAAAGACACACTGCAAAGTGAATATCTGGTCGAGATGAGGTGAGGTAAAGCAAGGAGCCAATCATGCTCCTGAAACTCTTCTGATCAACAGGCTCACCGTTCTCGTCAGGCTCAAGAACAGAAGTAGTGGCCATAGGGGTCAAGACTGGTTTGCCATCAGACATGGCGAAACGTTTAAGATCTTTGGTGTATTTGGTCTGGTGAAGAAAAATGCCCTAAGGGATCTGCTTGATTTGAAAGCCTAGAAAGAAATTAAGTTCACCCATCATGCTCATTTCTAATTCAGAACTCATGGCACCAGAAAATTCAGAAACAAGTCTTAGAGAGGAACCACCAAAGATGATATCATCCACATAAATCTAAATCAGAAGAAAATCAGATCCCTCTCTCTTGATGAACAAAGTCTTATCAACACTTCCCATGAGAAAATCATGTCCAAGCAGATAGCTCTTGAGCCTCTCATACCAAGCTCGAGGAGCTTGTTTTAGGCCATATAAAGCTTTTGAAAGCTTGAAAACATGGCTAGGAAATTTAGCACTTTCAAATCCTGGAGGTTGACGTACATAAATCTCCTCTTCAATAACTCCATTAAGAAAAGTGCTTCGAACATCCATTTGATAAATCTGGAAACACTTAGAAGCCATAAAAACAAGGAAGATTCGAATGGAGTCATGTCTTGCAACAGGAGCATAGGTCTCATCAAAATCAACCCCATCAATTTGAGTGAAACCCTGTGCAACCAACCTAGCCTTGTTTCTAACCACTACCCCATCCTCACTCTACTTATTTTTGAAAACCATTTTGTACCAATGATATTCTGCCCCGTGGGAAGCTCTACAAGCTGCCACACCTGATTCCTCTCAAAATTCTCTAACTCCTCATGCATTGCACTAATCCAACAAGGATCAGACAATGCCTGAGTGACATCCTTAGGCTCTACAGGTGAAACAAAAGCAGCAGATAAGTAGAGGTGAGAGGTTCCTGATTTGGATCGAGTTACCAGCCTCTTGGTCACATCACCAATCATCAAATCAGGAGGGTGAGACTTCTGAATGTGACGAGGAGCACTAGAAAAAGACTTCTACTTCAGGAGCAGAAGAGATAGGAGCTGAACTACTGGGCAAACCTAAGACTACAGGGGAGGCCTCTACAGAAAAAGCATCAGGTAAGAACTCAGAAGAGGCTGAAGGTAAGGGTGGATCCTGAGGAGCTGAAGAAGAAGCAAGAGGCACTGCCTGAGGAGAAGGATCAAGATCAGGAAGAGAAGAGCTATCATCTGCTATGTCCTTCTCCTCTACAAAGATGGGCTCAAAGGAAAGATCAGACTCAGAAATGTCTGACCTAGAGCCAGGCCTAGCCTTATCAAAGGTAACCTCACATGACTCCACTACCCTCATTTTCTCTAAATCCCAAACCCGTAGTTCCCACAAGAAGCAGTGTACCCCAAGCAGGGATCACAAACCCATTGAAAAAACATAAAAGAAAGCGGTTTCTCGCCGAGGCCATTGCGGTCAAACCCGGAAACCCTTTGTTTTTGCCGAATAAATCGCAATTTCAAATTTAAATTTCTAAAAATGTGAAAATTCAGAAAAAAAAAATGTAAAAAAAAACCTAGGAGTTTTTTAGAACAACTTGTACAAAGCAAAATTTCAAATTTACATCATTTTCATGCTTAAATTTCAAATCAAAGATGTGCTGAAACTTTCTATGTGTTTATAAAATATGAATGGTCCAAAATGCTGCAAATGGGCCGGATCTAGGGGTTTGCTGACATTTTTTCATGGCCGCAAATCTTGCCCAATGCCTGACCTGTGAAATTACGAAATTGCCCCCGAGAGAGATATTTGCTCCCCCCACCGATCCCCTTTCTGCCCGTGCACAATGGGTTTATGAGTGGCAACAATTAGAGTTATTTGCCATGTTTTGGAATGAGTGGAGTGCATCGAGCATCTTCACCGGCTTGACATGGCACGAATTTAAGGCCTAGCTGGCAGAACAACGGGGATTCATTTTGATGTCAACTGAAGAATACAACAGGTGATGTATTGAAAGTTTGAAACTTCTTTTCTATCTAACACTTTGCACACTATACTAACCATCATCGCTTCACCAAACATAGGCAAGCTACAATGGGATGGAATTAGTACGGCTACGAGGCTTTCCACTGAGTCATGCAAAATGCAAATGGTCATATTGCTCAAAAGGTATAAATATTTGGATGGAAATATGATGTGTTCATGTATAATATATGTGTTTGATGAAAACATTGTGTAATGTCTAAATATTTGTATTGCAATATATGTATATATGAATCATACCAGTTTTTCTATATATATTTGTATGTCTAATGTCTAAATATTTATATTGCAATATATGTATGTATAATATGTGGTATGTACATGTGTTCCAAACATCAATTTTTAGCATAGGTCATGCCAAAAATTTTTTTCTACATTTATACAAATTACCATGACATATATCCTAGGCATATATGATTTTTCCATATTTGTTGAAAATTCTTTCCTGCATCTTTTCAATTTTTCTAATTTCCAGTTTTTCTACTGGTTTCTCGCCAAAAATCGTCGGGAAACCGGTAAACCCGCTCGAGAAACCGGTAAAACCCGCCAAACTTGCCGTAGGCCATTGATTCAAATTCAAATTCGTCGAGGTTTTTTAGGTTTCATCGGTTTTACTGGGATTACCGACTTTAATTGGAAGGTGGTTTTGGGACCCGTTCGGGTTTTGATCCTCACCCCAAGGTTAAATTTATCGTCGAAGAAGTTGTGATTTCTTTGCTGACAAATCGAGTGTCGGTCGGATCGATAATGACAAGCAAACACTAATATTCAAAATTTGATTTGAATTTGAAAAATTGAAAAAAAATCCCAAAAAATTCTCAAAAATTCTAGAAGCGTGTATAAAGGCAATGGTAAAAAATAATCAAAAACAACATCGAAATCGAGTGGAAATTTGAATTTAATTCGTACAAAATTAGAAAAGGTACTGTTCATAGACTTGGCCCAAAAGCTCCATTATTGCATGCCGTGTATTGCCTGTGTCAGTATTATTGCATGCTCTCCTCCACTCTCCGCGCCGGTGCCTTTCCCCTCCTCCACTATCCTCGCTCAGATCTAGGCGCTCTCACACGAGCTCGCGGCAAATCCGCTTGTTTGGTCGGCAAATCGAGGCCAACGGCTGGCTCGGCAAATAACGTCTGTGGCCGGTATGAAGGCTGACAAACCTTGCATCCGAGCGGCAAATCGCCCGGTGAATTTGTGAACTTGTCATATCATATGACTCATATGTATATATGAATTTATCTATGCAATGAATTGTTTTTATGAAATAGATACATAAATAGATACGAATTAAGCAAAGATCATGCCGAAATTTTCCAAAAATTCATTTCCTATGTTGTCATCTCTCAAAGGTCATGGCAAAATAATTCATTTTCTAACATTTTAAATAATTTTGAATGTTGCCTAAATGTTAAATAACTAACAAAAGTCATGCCTACCATTTACATAATTTTTAATAAATTTTTACCATTTTTCCGCACCATATAAAGTTCCAAATCGATTTTTGGAATAATTTAAAATGTTGCCAAAATATTACATAATTACCAAAAGTCTTGCCTACCATTTACATAATTTTAAATAAATATTTACCATTTTTCCACACCATTTACTTAAAAATCGATTTTTCCATACCGTAAATCGGTTTGCCGGCAAAATCGATCGATTTGCCGTGATAACCAAACGATTTTTCGTTTACTCGGATTTACCTCGATTTGCCGCATTTATCGCTCGGTTTTTCGAAAAAAATTGTCGGGACCCCCCTGGCGGAGGTGAGGTTCCACCTGTGCCTTACCTGTGCTAGTCCCTGGATCAGTAGCTAGCACACGCAGATACATAATTTGCATCACAGCCATGACGATTAATTTACATAACTTTACATCAGAGTGCGCCTTATGACGTGGTTACATAAGGTTGGCTCGAGGGCCTTATAAAAGCGGAAGTCTTGATTGTACAACTGAAACTCCAAAAGGAAATAAACCCAAAACAATCCCCACAGGCAAAGCTGGAGGAACGCAGTCCTAGGCATCGGCATATTCTTCATCCTGGACTTCGTCGGTGAAGGCGTAGGCTTCAGGATGTCCACCTTTGGGGTCGCACTGGTAGCCTGGTCCTGCGTGTCGGAATGCGTAGCCCCGCGGCAAAGCGCGAGGGTGAGTATTGGTAAAAATACTCGCAGGTCAATTGACATATGCACATGCATGGTCTAGACAAGGGATAGGTAGGACTCATTTGCGGAAAGCAAGTTTTGAAATAGTTTGCCTAAGATTTTCAAAGCAGTTTGGGGAAGAAGTGAAGTCATCAAATTGATTGACAAATCATTTAAATCATCCGGCCCCAGCCGGCTCATGCCCCAAAGGCTGTCTCACGATACAAATCATGGTTTTCACCAAAAACATTTTCCTTCCGGCTAATCACCGTATGCATAATACCACACGTCGGCTAGACCACCGAAGTCATCTCCTCACGGCAAACCACTGTAGGCTCCCAAAACCAAAACACGGCACCTGCCGGTTTTCTTCTTTAAAACACAGAGAAAGAGAGGAGAGAAAACTACCATTGCGATCAACCCACCGTCGTCCGCCCTTGACCGTGGGCACGGCTTTCTAGAAAGTTTTACGCTCTGCAGAGGTCGCACGCTTTCCCCATGAGAGGTGGTTATTCCTAGGATTCACCCAAAGGAAAATAATCACCACAAGGCCTTTGACAATCTCGCTCCTAGCTTGGCATCTCCTCTAAGGTTTCCACCGTAGCGCTGGTATCTCCAGTTGGCTGAAGCCCCCTCTTGAGCCTGGTAGGTTAGCGGATGCTTCGCGCCTACTCCACCACACGGGATGTCCAAACTAGGAGTTCAAAAGCTACTCAGCCAGGTCCCGCCCATACAGGCACTCATGGCCGCACTGTTGTACTTAGTTTGGACAACCACAAGGTATTGGTCCTTAGGGACTGGGGTGGTTCCCACACTGGACCCAAATCTCGTGCTTACTGCACCAGCCAATCAATCCGTCCACCCCAATCAAGTTTTCAAACTTTTCCAGAAACCCCTAGGTGACATACCCGCCACCTGGCACTAGTAATTTTCCCGCAGTAGCACCCTGCTACTGCTAACCAAATAAGCACTTTGCAAACAGAGAGGTACTTTGAATTAAAACAGGTATTAAATCAGAGTAAAGTGTTCATCATGTGGTTATCATCTACAATTGACTAGTAGCATGACTAAGCAAGATTGATTAAGCTAATCAAGGGTTGGCAGGTATTTACGGATTAATTAGCCTAAGGTTATCAAAGATCAGGATTAATCACATAATTTAAGTGTATTAGGTTCTTAACTAATTTCCTACCATTATGGCAATGATTAATTAACATAGCTATGCACATTTATCAAACTTCTAACAAAGCATTTGTAAAACTAGGTTTCAACATGATCAAAAGTAATTAGAGAGGAAACGTCAACAATGACTTGCCTTGATCAGCACCACCTTGGTGATTGGTGGTTCTCTGTAGAATTGATCGCAAAGCTGTCGTCGCTAGGCCTAACAAACAATTTTAACAAAAATAAATACAAATGCAAAAATAAAACATGAAATGACATGTATGCGCATGTTTGTGCAAAATTAATTCAGAAAGACAAAGCTTGTCTCTTTAGTGAAAATAAGATTTATTGAAATTTTATTGAAACCTAAATTATCTAAGTAATTGCTTAAAGACATTTTACTAATATATTAATTAGCAGAAAATGGAATATGTGCAATTGCATATGAAAATCTATATACTAACAGATTTTCCTCTTCTAAATATTTTAAAATTCGTCTCACAATTTTCAGAGTTGTAGTTTTAAAGATACAAAATTGGATTCTATTTGTAGGAAGAAGTTTTAAATAAACAATAGCATGTGTATGATGCAATTATAATTACCTTTAAAATGATATGGAAACTTCTCTGTTAATTTACTTAAAATTTTTCCTAATAGTGGTTTGAATATTGGTATTTGCATAAAATGACATATATACATATATAGTAGATTCATATTGTAATTTAGAAGTTTCCTTCAAAATAAAAACTAAGATGTTGAAAAACTTTTACTAATACAGATGTGTATATATATTCATTTATCTTTTATCAACATATCTTATTAACAGAAAATTAATTGTGATTATTTGTATTTTATAGGCTTTTAGTGGAAGAAAGCTTAGTTACCATATTTGGGCTTGTTACTAAATGAATAAAACTCACTAATAAATAGGATTAAATATTCTAAACATTTTGTATTTTGGAAGTTCCTCGAGAACGGCCTAGATATGTGTGAACCCATGGGTTAGAGAATAAACCGGCGGTTTTCGGTTTTCCTGAACCTGTAGTCTTCAACCTCTCGATCCTCTGTTCGGCGCTCGTGAGTTCGGTTTGGCCAAAATTCAGCTGACTCAATCGAAAGCCCCTAATTTTCGGTGGAAGGGTTTATAGGGACATGAGGATCCATTTTGGGTCTTAGCTCGCCGAGGTGGTCGGCTCATGGTGACGAGCTAGGGCTCTCAGCGGCAGCGGCCAGGTTGAGCTCGTTCTAGGCGTCTCAGACCATCCTAATGGGTTGAGGAGCTTCTAGGGATGATGTCTGAGTCGTATGTGCGTCGATTGAGGCGAGGTAGCTCGGTCTTGAGCTAGCACCGTCGTTAGGTTGCTCATGGCGGCCATGGCGGCGGCGGCTCCGGCCGAATGCGGGGTCGAGGTGGCTCGGGATAGTTACTACGATGCTCGAGAGTGCTAGAGCATGCCTTAATTCGAATCAAAACGCAACGGATAGATGGAATTGCTTGGGTGGCCGTGGTGGTAAGAAGAAAGGGGAAAGACAGCGGGGAGACTCACCGGCGAGGTCTCCGGCGGCACAGTGAGCTCGGGATCACTCCTGCGGCCTTGCTGATACTCCGGCGTCGAGCTCCAACCAGGGTCTTCGACGAGTTCGGTGCCCCTCGCGTCTCCTTGCTTCGGGCGGCGACGACGAAGAAGAAGACGACTCCGGCGGCGTAGCGCGGTGTCCTCCGACGTCGGCGGCGGTGGCGAGCAGCAAAAATGGGGCAGAGGGGACGAGAGGAAGGGGGTGGCGGAAGGACAGGGCCGGGGAAGAGCTCCCCTTGCTAGATGAGCGAGGCGACAGTGAGGAAGTGAGGGAGGAGAGACCGAGGGGGAGAAAATGAGGGGGGCTGCGTGAGGGTGAAGCAATGGGGGGCTGCGTGGCAGAGTGAAAGGATCAATATGTCGCCTAGAGGGGGGGTGAATAGGCGTAATTTAAAATCAGAGATAAAACTGCGGAAGACTTTTACGATGTCGGACAAATCCGATGGCGAGCTCAGACGGTCAGATGATGTTCAGACGATCCGAAGGTAAGGCTCGAGACGATCCAGATGGTTAATTTTACGTGAGTAAGAAAACCAATCGGAACCTAGTTTGGAGCAGATTGGTTAGTTCTTTCATGATGAAAGCAATGATGAAGACACTAGAGGAACACAAGTAAACTTACGATCTAACACAAACCCTAAAGCACAAGTAGATCGAACAAGAAATGTAAACTAGGGTTTGCAAGAGCTCAAGTTTAGAGAGGTAAACTGATTTATCCCGAAGTTCGGATTCTTGAGGGAATCCTACGTCTCCGTTGAGGGAGGCTCGGTCACACTTGAGCCTGGGTCACTCTTGACCCTAATCCTCTCCAAGATCCGCACAAAGCTCCCTTGGTTCCACTAATCGGCTTCTTCCCTTGCGGAGGCGAAGTCCAAGCCTGCACAATCCTTCCCTCGACCACCACACACCTTGGTGGCTCAAGGGCAACTCCTAGACCGTCTAGGAGCCCTCAAACTCAAGAGAAAAGAGTGGCAAAATGTGGGGAGAAGATGAGCGAGTGCTCAAAGATGAACCCTAGAGCGTCGGTGCACTTGAATCTTCTTCTTTTCTTCCTCTCAACCTCACACTTGATTTGAATCAAGGAATGAAGGGAGAGTTGGAGGAGTGAGCTTGGGAGCAAGAGAGAGAGCTAGGGCTTTGAATGCAAGTGTAAATGGTGACCAACCTCTGTCCGAACGGGTTGGTGGGTATAAATACAAAGCCCTCAAAATCGAATTCTGATTAATTACATGTAATATCGGACGGTCAGATAGTCAAGGATCAGACAATCCGATAGAAAAGTTTAGCATGAAACGAAAAAGACCAAAGTCGTGGAAATCGGACAAACTTGGATCATTGTCCGAGAAGTATCGACGATCCAATAGTCAACTATCGGACGATCAGATAGAATTGACACTCGACAGAGAACGCATAAGGTCGCAGAATCGGACGATCGAAGGTATCTGTCGAGATGTATCGAGACGATCCGATAGTCAACTATCAGACGATCCGATAGAATTAACCTCGCTAGACGAAACGCCTAGAGATCGAAAAATCGGACAATTCAAGACTATCGTCCGAGGAGTATCAGACGATCCGATAGTCAACTATCGGACGATCCGATAGAAAATGATCTTCTCAGCCGACGAAAGACCCATGGATCGAAAAAGTCGGACAATGTCCGAAGAGGTATCAGACGATCCGATAGAAAATGATCGGACAGTCCGATACTAAATTAGGTAGAGCAGCTTGAAATGAGAAGCTATGGATGAGAGTGTTCACTTACGCACTATAATTCACACTTTGAGCACTATTTCTTCTAATTACCCTCATTTCGTTGCTCCCCCTTGATAGTACGGTCATCCTTAGGACTCAAATAAATTATAAAAACCTATGATCTAGATAATATTGATCATCTCTTCGCTTGGGTCATCGAGCCATCACTTCTTTATCCTCCTTTTATTTTTACCTTAGAGCTGAGGTATTTCTGACTAAAAACACATTAGTCCATACACACATTGTTCACTAATCACCAAAATTAGTTAAGTGGCTAGATGCACTTTCAATCTCCCCCTTTTTGGTGATTGATGACAATATGTGTAGCTTGCAACAAATACTCAAGATTTGATGAATAAATGAAAGAAATGAGTAAATAGTGCAAACATAAGCATCTTAATCTTATCCTATAAAGCTCCCCCTAAAAGTGTGCAGTATGGAATGGAATAGGGTGAACAGGATGCACTAGAACAGATCAATCTCAAATTATCAGCAAGATTTAAGCATATGCATATGACATACATGGTGCACACAAAGTAATAGCTATAAGCATTTTCCGTAGAACATCAACCATGGAGCAAAAGTAGCAAGATATGCAATCTAACCTATTACAATAAAGAGTAGTTCACCAACACATAAGATTAAGTTTGACAGCCACAAGTTTTACCAAGCATATCACAAATAAGATCCAAAAGACGATGAACAAGGAACAAAAGACGATGAACAAGGAAGGCTAAGGATAAGATATATATATAGTCATCTTCCAAGCTACACCATTCTCTCTCCCCCTTTGGCATCAAGACACCAAAAAGAGAAAGAGGGCTGCTTAGAAGGTCTGCACTCGTCATCCTCTTCGTCGTCGTCGTCGTTGTCTTCTTCTTCTTCGACTTGCTCCCCAAAGATCTGCTGAAATTGCTGCTCTTCATTACTTGAGTCAGATGAGCACTCAATCTCGAGATGGCGTTGAATCTTTTTCAACCTTTTGGTGTTCTTCTTGCCCAAACAGAAAATTGCCTTGAGAGCACGAAGCACAGGCGAAGAAACCTTGGGTTCTGCGATGGCGGCAGTGGAGGAGCGACCCTCGAGGAGGAGGCACCCCTAGAGCTAGAAGGACGAGCTCCACCAAGGGGCTCGATCAGTAAGGTGTGTGAGACACCTCCTTATGAAACTTGAGCCCACTTGCCTTTTCAATCATACACATTATATATGGGGCATATGGGCAGCTCCTTTTGAAGTCGAAGGAGGCTAAAGCGATCTCATTCGGATGAAGTCCACCACATCAAACTTTCGTCCATCTCACCCACACGCCAAGGAGGTTCCTAGTAAATGAAGAGATATTTGAGCGATCTCCTTCCTTTGGGGTGAGAGTCTTCCTAAAGAGTTTGTTTAGCACATCATAAAACGGTTTGATTCCTCTGATTGTGCCCAATTTGATACCTTCCTTCTTCATAAAGGAAATCAGTCTTGTTAGCATCCATAAAACCTTCATCATGTAGCTTCTCCTTGTTTCTCAAGGCACCAGCAGGAAAACCCAGCATTTCACCAAACTCTTTCTTCGTGGTGCTGTACCACACTCCCTGAGTCATCCATCTCACTGTATAAACTCTGTCTCTTTCAAAGTAGACAGTGGCGAAGAACTGGGCCACAACCTCGACACTCCAATCATATTTGAATTCCATTACCTCCCTGAGATCGTGCTTTTCACACACATGGATTACTTCATTGAAGATTCTGTTGTTGGCCTTTTCCATGTGATCCCAGTCTATCCACTGCATTACAACCACTGGCTGCTTCTTGTCGAGAATAACACTTTCGTACCGATCTTCTTTGGAAGAAATTCCAAAACCTTGAATCGATGAACTCGCCTTCTCATACACCAAGGGTCTCTATTTCTCTCGAGAACGGGCTCGAGCACCCCGCCCTATAGTGACCACCCTCCCGCATCTCGCCTCGAGAACTTTGGGGAACAGTCAAAAACAGAGGTCCAATCTCATCTTCACTGCTTCTTCTTCCTCTCGAGTCATTGTCTACATCTGGGCGGGAGGAGGAGAAGTCGGAGGGCCTTGCTCTGCGCCTCCGAGGGAGCCGAGGAAGGAAGGAGCAGGCGGGGAGGACTCTTGGTGGCGGGGTCAAGACGAGACTTGACTCGGCGCTCAAAGGTAGCAATACCCTTACCCTTGTCCCTACTACTTCCTTGAAGAGGATCCATGGAGAAAAGGCTAAAACAAGGTGACAGGGATTAGATAGGATCAATGGTGAAGTTGATCTGAAGCTTAGAGTTAGCTATTCCTGCTTCTGTCACTATCGGACAGTCCGATAGTAAACCATCGGACAGTCCGATATCTGACAGACTACAAGAACTGAAACTAACCCTAATTTCACGAAATTCATGAAATTGATCAACTACACGACAATGTCAAGATACAGGAGGGTTTTAAACATGCCAAAACGGATCTCTACCCAAAAGAAATAGTTTGGCAACTAGGGATTTAGGAGAAGATGGAGATTTAGCCCTAGTTACCACAAAATGAAGAAGAGCCGCGGGTAGAACCAAATGTGGCCGACCAGCGGACGAACTTCACCCCCGAGGTGGCGAGGGAGAAGGTTCAGGGCGAGATCCCCCTCCACAAGTGCGTCGATTTCCAGAGGAGTGGGAAGCGGTGAGGAGAGAGGGAACCGACGCGGTGAAAAAGATGGGGTAACTGAGAGTGGAGTGGGGTAAAGAAAAAACGATCCCTACCCCTCAAATACAACTGCCACTCACATCGGACAGTCCGATAGAGAACTATCGGACAGTCCGATACAGTTCGGACAGTCCGATACAAGAACATCGGACAGTCCGAAGGCACTCAGAACTGAAGATGAAGGAACTGAAGTTCAGAGAAGAAAAGAGATGAAGAAGTGTAGGTGAGTTAAGCAGGTGTCTCTTTACCTATGACCAGTAACAGCAAATCAAGGTGGGCAATGGTCATAGATTAATTGACTAAATCAAGATTCAAGTCTTAAAGTAAATCAAATTGAAATAAGGTTTTGTAAATACATTTTGGTTTTGAAACTCCTTTTCTTACATCAAACATTGCGTACAAGACGTCAAGCCACATTGCTAGAATCAAGGATATTGAGTTCATTTCTAATCTCACAAAAGCGTTTCTCGTCTAATAGCTTGGTAAATATATCGGCCAATTGTTTCTCGGTTCTCACATGGGATATATCAATGTCGCCCTTGGTAGAATGGTCTCTTAAGAAGTGGTGGCGAATATCGATATGTTTAGTTCTTGAGTGTTGAATAGGATTATTGGCTATTTTTATAGCACTCTCATTGTCGCACAAAAGTGGGACATGGTTTAGCTCAATCCTATAGTCTCTCAAGGTTTGCCTCATCCAAAGCAATTGGGCGCAACAATGTCCCGCCGCAATATACTCGGCTTCGGCGGTGGATAGGGCTACGGAGTGTTGTTTCTTTGAGGCCCATGATACAAGCGATCTTTCTAGGAATTGGCATGTACCGGAGGTACTTTTCCTATCCACCTTACAACCGGCGTAATTTGCATCCGAATAGCCGATTAGGTCAAAGTTTGACCCTCTAGGATACCAAAGGCCAAAATTTGGGGTATGAACTAAATATCTCAAGATCCTTTTGACCGCCACTAGATGGCCCTCTTTATGTGCGGCTTGAAATCTTGCACACATACACACACTAAGCATTATATCAGGCCTAGATGCACATAGGTAAAGGAGCGAACCAATGATAGAACGATATACCTTTTGATCAACATCCTTACCATTTACATCTAGATCAAGATGTCCGCTTGTTTGCATAGGTGTCCTTATCGGTTTGGCTTGATCCATCTCGAACTTCTTGAGCATGTCCTTCACGTACTTGGCTTGGCTAATGAATGTTCCTTCCTTCAATTGTTTCACTTGTAACCCGAGGAAGAACTTCAATTCGCCCATCATGGACATCTCAAATCGTTTAGTCATTAATCGACTAAACTCCTCGCAAAACGACTCATTAGTAGATCCAAAGATGATGTCGTCTACATAGACTTGACATACAAAGATATCTTCATCCATAATTTTAGTAAATAGAGTATAATCGGATTAACCCATTTCGAAGCCCTTTCTTACCAAGAAATCCTTTAGACACTCATACCAAGCACGAGGTGCTTGCTTTAGTCCATATAGTGCTTTGTGCGGCTTGTAGACGTGGTCAGGGTACTTAGGGTCTTCGAAGCCCGGAGGTTACTCAACATAAACAAGTTCGGAGAGTGGTCCGTTGAGAAATGCGCTCTTTACATCCATTTGCTTAAGCTTAAAGCAATGGTGAGTAGCAAAAGCAATTAATATTCTAATTGCATCTACTCTAGCTACAGGAGCGTAAGTCTCACCACAATCCAAACCTTCGATTTGGGTGAAGCCTT
This sequence comes from Olyra latifolia, assembly GCA_036346145.1. Classification (NCBI taxonomy): domain Eukaryota; kingdom Viridiplantae; phylum Streptophyta; class Magnoliopsida; order Poales; family Poaceae; genus Olyra; species Olyra latifolia. The sequence goes on along the minus strand of CM070523.1, from coordinate 45,922,507 downwards.
GAGCCACCAATCTTGTCTTGTTCTTGATCACAATTCCATGTTCGTCTTGTTTGTTGCGGAAGACCCATTTAGTTCCAATTACGTTTTGCTTGGGTCTTTCCACTAGCTCCCATACCTTGTTTCTTGTAAAGTTGTTGAGCGCCTCTTGCATGGCTATAATCCAATCGGGGTCTGCAAGTGCTTGCTCTACCTTGGTAGGCTCAAGAGATGAAATGAAAGAGTAAAATTCACAAAAATTTGAAAGACGAGATCTAGTGGACACTCCCTTATTTATATCACCGAGAATGTTGTCGATGGGATGATCTCGTTGGATACTTTGATGAACTCGAGGAAGGACGATAGGTTGTGTGGGATTGTCTTCGGTATCTTTGTCCTCCTCTTGTTGCTCTTGATTTTCTTGATCTTGCATGGAAGTAGGAGGTTCGGGTTGAATGGATGAGGGTTCATCCTTGTCATCAACTTCTTCTCGTGGTCGAACTTCTCCAATTGCCATCTTCTTTATCGCCTCACATGGTGGTTCTTCACTATCTAGCACATGAGAATCAACTTGCTCCTTTTGAGAGCCGTTAGTTTCATCAAATGTCACATCACACGAGATCTCAACAACACCTGTGGTATTGTTGAAAACTCGGTATGCATAGGCATTTGATCCATAACCAAGTAAGAATCCTTCATCTACTTTAGGTGCAAACTTAGAGGTTCTAGATTTCTTATTCAAAATAAAACACTTACTTCTAAAAACCCTAAAGTAAGAGATGTTTGGTTTGTTACCGGTTAGTAGCTCGTAGGAGGTCTTTTTAAGTAATTTGTGAAGGTATAACCGGTTGGTGGCGTGGCAAGCGGTGTTGACGGCTTCAGCCCAGAAGATGTCTGAAACTTTGTACTCGTCAAGCATCGTTCTTGCCATCTCGATGAGGGTCCTGTTCTTTCTCTCGACTATCCCATTTTGTTGAGGGGAGTAAGGTGCCGAAAACTCGTGCATGATTCCTTCCTCATCAAGATATTCTTCCACACCGGTGTTTTTAAACTCTGTCCCATTATCACTTCTCACTTTCTTGATCTTCACATCAAACTCATTTTGAGCTCTTCTCATAAACTTCTTTAGTTCCTCTTGAGTTTCTGTCTTATCATGGAGGAAAAACACCCAAGTGAAGCGTGAATAATCATCTACCACTACTAAGCCATACTTGTTACCTCCTATACTTATGTAGGCGATAGGTCCAAAGAGGTCCATATGAAGTAGCTCGAGAGGCCTTGTAGTGGTCATCACGTTCTTGGCGGGATGAGATGCTCCTATCTGTTTTCCAGCTTGGCAGGCACTACAAACCCTGTCTTTGTCAAACTTGACATTTGTTAGACCGATGATGTGATTTCCCTTAGAGAGTTTGTGAAGGTTTCTCATACCAACATGGTCTAGTCGGCGATGCCAAAGTCAACCCATGCTAAACTTAGCCATTAGACATATCCCGGAGTTGGGTTTATCAACGGAAAAATCCACAAGATAAAGCCGACCCTTAAGATGACCTTTAAAGGCTATTAAACCATCACTCCTTCTAATGACTTTCACACCATCGAAAGAGAACACACAATCATAACCCGTAGCACAAAATTGCGGTACGGATAATAGATTGTATTTTAGCGAGTCAACTAAAAGTACATTTGAGAGATAAAGATTATTGGAAATAGCAATTTTACCTAAACCAAGAATATCACCTTTACAATTGTCTCCAAATACGATGCTCTCATGAGGTTGATCGTAGGCATCGAGTTGAGAGAACATCGTTTTCTCTCCGGTCATGTGGTGAGTGCATCCACTGTCGAGCACCCAACTTGGACCCCCGGAGAGATACTCCTACAAGAATCATGCTTTTGTTTTAGGTACCCAAATCTTGTTGGGTCCTCTTAAGTTAGTCACAAGAGCCTTTGGGACCCAAATGGATCTCACCAAAGGTGCATTTCTATTTTTAGGTCCTACCCTATATGCTAGCACCCTACCAATATCATTCTTCCTAAGAACATATGAAGCATTGAAAGTAGAATGAGGTGCATGGGTAGAAGGCCCTTGTGCCTTAACGAAGTTGATGTGTCTTGTAACCGGGGCTACCACAATGTGGCCCTTTTTGCCCTTGGGGGTTTGTAGCCGAGGCCGGCCTTTATGTAATTTCCTCTTTTCTTATCCAAGTACTCCTCTAGACCCTTACTAGCCTTGTAGGACTTTTGGAGTCCGTCTTCGAGAAGACCCTTTAACCTTTCATTATCATTAGCTAACTCTTGCATGGTGACAAAGTTAGTCATACAAGCATCCACGTCTATGTTATAGCATTTTGCACACCCGTTGCGTGTGGAGAGAGTACTGGAACAAGTTATGTTTGAGGAAGTGGATGGGTTCTTCAAGAGATCATCAAACTTCAATACAAGAGTCTCATGTGCTTCTTTTGCACCTATGAGATCCTCTTCGAGTGAAGCATTGTTGATCACGAGAGAGTCAATTTTGGACTTGGCCTCATTTAGTTCTTTGGTCAATTTCTCCACTCTTAATTTTTCATTTGCAAGATCTTCCTCGAGTTGGAGGTTTCTCTCCTTCTCAAGGATGAGCAAGTCCTCTCCTTTCTCAAGGAGTTCCTCTTGTTGCTCTACTCTTTCCATAAGTTCATTTATTTTATTTAAGTCAAATTTCTTAAACATCTTTAGTATACTAGAATGACTTAAATCAAGTTCACCCTCACTATCTTCATCACAAGAATCAATAGTAAGACTATTGGAGGATTTGGGTTGTACCTTTCGGCCCTTGGCCATGAGACATCGTGGGATCTCCTCATCATCGCTTAAGTCACCAAAAAGTGACTTGGTTAGTGGTGTCACGATGGTGGTGGTGGAAGCGAGTCCAATACAAGCGATTCCTTCGTCTTCGGACTCGGAGGATGAGGAAGATTCGGAGTCGGAGTTTGAGTCCCACTCCTCTCCAATATGAGCATGTCCCTTGGATCCTTTCTTATAGTATTTGTTCTTTTCCTTCTTATAATGCTTGTCCTTCTTCTCATCCTTGTCCTTGTTTTTGTCCTTGTCCTTTTTATGAGGGCACTCGACAATGAAGTGTCCAACCTCTCCACACTCATAGCAAGACCTTTTGGAGGATCTTCCCTTCGATCTTGATCCCTTTCTTCCTTTGTCCCCTTTGTAGCCACTCTTTTTGAGGAATTTGTTAAACTTCCTCACAAAGAATGCCATCTCTTCTAAGCTCATGGGTCCATCCTTTTCATCCTCGCTCGAGCTATCTTCTTGCTCCTTGATCTCCTTTCCGGCCTTGAGAGCAATGTTCTTCTTCTTACTTGATCTTGCAAGTTCTTCTATGTCTTTGGCCTCCATGACCATCATCTCATCACTCAAAAGCCGTCCGAGGACATCGTGGGGAGTGAGAGAATGATAATTATCCTTCTCTCGGATTAGTTGTACCAAGTGATGGTTGGTTGGAGTGATGGCCCTTAGAAGAATTTTCACCACGGCATGGTCCGTGTAGTCTTTGCATCCAAGCCCTTTTGCCTCGTTTACAAACACCATGAGTCGATCAAACATGGCCTTGTAGCTCTCCCCGTCTTTCAAGATGAATCTTCCCAACTTTCCATTGATTAGTTCAATCTTGGTCTCCTTCACGCTCGAAGTTCCTTCATGTGCTATTTTGAGGGTATCCCAAATTTTCTTTGCATCTTCGAGCCCGTCGACTCGATTGAACTCACTTGGGCTAAGAACCCCAAGCAATACGTTGACGGCTTGGTAGTTGCGGTAGAAACTTTGCTCTTCGGCGGGTGTGAGCTTCTCCGGGTCCTTGGGTGCATAACCTGTTTCTACAATCTTCCAAATAGAGGGATGAAGAGATATTAAATACATCTTCATCTTATGTCGCCATTGAGGGTAATATGTGCCATCGAATTGAGGAGCACGCCCCGTCGGAATGGTGACATGAGATGAAGACGGAGGATTGGGATACTCGAAAGGAATTTGAACCCCACCTGCATCACGAGGGTTCTCATTGAGATCACCCGTGATGCCGCTTTGATTCTCTGTCGACATATTAATTCTCCAAGCGGTCAAGCCAAATAGGAGATTAGGCTCTGATACCAATTGAAAGGATCAATATGTCGCCTAGAGGGGGGGTGAATAGGCGTAATTTAAAAATCGAGATAAAACTGCGGAAGACTTTTAAAGATGTCGGACGGTCCGATGGCGAGCTCAGACAATCAGATGATGTTTGACGATCAAGGTAAGGCTCGGACAATCCGATGGTTAATTTTACCTGTAAGTAAGAAAACCAATCTGGAACCTAGCTGGAGCAGATTGGTTAGTTCTTTTGCAATAAACAGCAGTGAAGACACGAGAGGAACACAAGTAAACTTACGATCTAACACAAACCCTAAAGCACAAGTAGATCGAACAAGAAATGTAAACTAGGGTTTGCAAGAGCTCAAGTTTAGAGAGACAAACTGATTTATCCCGAAGTTCGGATTCTTGAGGGAATCCTACGTCTCCATTGAGGGAGGCTCGGTCACACTTGAGCCCGAGTCACTCTTGACCCTAATCCTCTCCAAGGTCCGCACAAAACTCCCTTGGTTCCACTAATCGGCTTCTTCCCTTGCGGAGGCGAAGTCCAAGCCTGCACAATCCTTCCCTCGACCACCACACACCTTGGTGGCTCAAGGCCAACTCCTAGACCGTCTAGGAGCCCTCAAACTCCAAGAGAAAAGAGTGGCAAAATTTAGGGAGAAGATAAACGAGCGCTCAAAGATGAACCCTAGAACGTCGGTGCACTTGAATCTTCTTCTTTTCTTCCTCTCAACCCTCACACTTGATTTGAATCAAGGAATGAAGGGGAGAGTTGGAGGAGTGAGCTTGGGAGCAAGAGAGAGAGCTAGGGCTTTGAATGCAAGTGTAAATGGTGACCAACCTCTGTCCGAACGGGTTGGTGGGTATAAATACAAAGCCCTCAAAATCGACCGAATTCTGATTAATTACGTGTAATATCGGACATCCGATAGTCAAGGATCGGACAGTCCGATAGAAAAGTTTAGCATGAAACAGAAAAGACCAAAGTCGTGGAAATCGGACAAACTTGGATCACTGTCCGAGAAGTATCGGACAGTCCGATAGTCAACTATCGGACAGTCCGATAGAATTCAAAGACTCGACAGAGAACGCCAAGGTCGCAGTAAATCGGACAAATCAAGGTATCTGTCGAGATGTATCGGACATCCGATAGTCAACTATCTGACGATCCGATAGAATTTGGCATCGCTAGACGTAAACGCCTAGAGATCGAAAAATCGGACAATTCAAAAGCTATCTGTCGAGGAGTATCGGACAATTCGATAGTCAACTATCTGGACGATCCGATAGAAAATGATCTCAGCCGACGAAAGACCCATGGATCGAAAAGTCGGACAATGTCCGAAGGGTATCGGACAGTCCGATAGAAAATGATCGGACAGTCCGATACTAAATTAGGTAGAGCAGCTTGAAATGAGAAGCTATGGATGAGAGTGTTCACTTACGCACTATAATTCACACTTTGAGCACTATTTCTTCTAATTACCCTCATTTCGTTGCTCCCCCTTGATAGTACGGTCATCCTTAGGACTCAAATAAATTATAAAAACCTATGATCTAGATAATATTGATCATCTCTTCGCTTGGGTCATCGAGCCATCACTTCTTTATCCTCCTTTTATTTTTACCTTAGAGCTGAGGTATTTCTGACTAAAAACACATTAGTCCATACACACATTGTTCATTAATCACCAAAATTAGTTAAGTGCCTAGATGCACTTTCACAGAGGAGGCTGCATGGGAGTGAGGGGAGGGCAAGTTGGTGGTGCCACGGGTCCGGGGGGGTGAGCAACGGGAGAGAGAGAGAGGGGGGAAGGAGTGTGAGAGAGAGATAGAGAGAGGAGAGGGAAGTGAGAGAGGCAGTGAGAAGACAGAGGTGCATGTGAGAATGTGTGAGTGGAGGGGGTGTCAGTGAGAGAGAGGGAAGAGAGAGGAAGAAGAGAGTGACAAGGGGGAGGGACCCACTTGTCATAGAGAGAGAGAGATTTAAGGGAGAGAGAGAAAGTAGGTAGGGGTTTAAATAGGAAAATTAATAATTCATTTAATTAGTCACTTAGTTTGCAATGTAAATTTTAATTTGGATTTAGTTTTTAAATTGTTGCTTTAAAAGTCTAATTTTGAAATCACAATTTTTTACAAATTATCATAATGAGTTTTAAGTGAATAATTTGCAATTTAATCATTGTGAAAACAAAAACTTTTAACTATAGATTTTATTTGAAATGGGAAACTCAAAATTATTTCCTTCATGGGATTAAGATATTTTTAAAATTCATTTAGATTCTTTAATCTTGATAAATCATTTATTAAAGGTTTCACTTTTGCATGATTTAAAAACCTTGTTTTAAAAACAAACATCCTTGCATTCAAATATGTTTTTAAAAGATAGGGTTAAACTCTTAACAAATCTCATTTTAAACCCTACTTTTTCTGAGGAAACCAAATTATTTGATTTATAAGCTCAACAGTTATTGTAACATGCCTATTTTCAAAAAGTTTTAAATTTTAGTAAAATTCATTAAAAATACAATTGCATGATGCATGATGATTTTTAGTTTTTGAAAATAGGGATGTTACAAAAATGGCGATTTTTTTTTGGCAACCAATTTATGATTTCAATTTTAAATCACAAATTTTGGTCGATTTTCCGCGATTTGCCGCGGCCAATCGGAAATCGACCCCGAGCGATTTTTCATTGAAAACCGATGTTTCAAACCTTGGTGTACCCTAAGAAGATTCTATAAGAAGAGCGAGATGCAAACTTATCCAAATTTCCCGATTTCAAACTGAAACATTTGCAACCAAAAACCTTGAAGTGAGAAACACTAGGCTTGCACCCATATCGAAGCTCATAAGACGTTTTGTGCAATTTTGATCTCAGAAACAATCTATTTGAAACATAGCAAGCAGTGGCCACAGCCTCAGCCCAAAAATGCCTAGGAGTGGAATACTCATTCAACATTGTATTGGCCATTTCAACCAGAGTTCTATTCTTTCTTTCCACAACCCCATTTTGCTGGGCCACATGAGGAGAGGAAAACTGATGCTCAACACCAAACACCTCACAAAAATGTGCAAATTGAGAATTTTGAACTCCATCCGATTATCAGATCGAATAGCACGCAAAGCACCAGGAAATTCCACAGCCAGCTTTCTAGAGAGAGATGGAAACAAGTTGTATGTCTCATCTTTGGAAATCATGAAGAACACCCAGAAATACCTAGAGAAATCATCAACTATAACTAGGACAAACCACTTCCTACCCACAGACTGCACTCGAGAGGGACCAACCGTGTCCATATGTAAGAGCTGTCCTGGTGCATCAGTCATCACGAAGGTGACTGGTGGAAGAGAAGCTGCAACCATTTTTTCATGCCGACAAGGATCGCAAACCATGTCATTGACTGCAGTGAGTTTGGGCAAACCGTCAGTGAGATCGTGGCTGCTGATCTGGTCAAATGATCAAAACCAATATGACCCAATCTCCTATGCCAAAAATAAATGTCACGAGAATCTGACGCAAAAAGGCAGTGAGGAGAACCAACAGAAGGAGAAGCAAAATTAGCTCGAAAAACTCTGCCAAATCGAGAAATCCCACAAATCAAAACTCCAGCAGAATTCAAAATGCAAGATGCAGACTTATGCATTGTTTTTTTCTGCGTTTGCGTTTGCGTTTGCTTATAAGCTGAAAATTTGTTATTTTTATACAAGTCAAACGCTTTGACGTTTGGTAGCCAATTTTTGTAGGTCTTACTATTTCTTCTCAAAGCTCTCAAAACCATTTTTTCTATAATTTTTTGATCCCTCGGATGTCCTTATCGAGGAGTTACAAATTTCCAGCTTAAACGCAACCGCAACTGCAACCGCCGAAAGAAACACTACCTTAATAAATCTCACCTCAAAGCCCTCATCAATAAGCTGAGACACAGAAAGTAAATTGTATCTTAGCTTACTGACTAGGGCAACATCCTTAAGAACAAAAGTCTCACTAACCTTGATATTACCTCGAGCAAGAACTCTACCAGAAGACACATCCCCAAAGGTGATCTGCTCACCATTAGGGTCACGAACGAGAGAAGAGAACCATCGTGAACCTCCGGTCATATGACAACAACAACCGGAGTCAGCGAACCAGACCTTTCTGTTCCTCGCCCGACGCACCTGAGTCAAATAGAAAAGAAACGGGACTCAGTCCTATGACATACTAGAACTAATCTAGAGACCCAAAACTGAGATACTCTACCAGAAGAACCTGCTGACTCAACCTGAACTAAACCTGAAGGCACTCTAGGTGACTGTCTAGGTGCTTGCTGACGACCAAACCATTCTGAACCAAACCTAGGACTATTCCACGCCGGTGTCTCCAACCTCTTATCAAACCAATAAGTGCTCTGAGGAAACTCACGTCGCGGGCGTCTACCTCCAATGGAGAATGGAGGCACACCCTGAGGACGACGGAAGGACTAAAAACCAGAGCGATCAGATCCAGCTATCATGTCATCTCTCTGCATTCCCAAACCTGGTCTAACTCTGCCTACAGTGAGAGTGGGTCTAGGTGCCTGTCTCTGAACAGTGGGTGCTTTATGAGCTCTCTGGGCCTGAGGCTGACCCTGAAAACCCCTAGGACCACGAGCACGCTTACGCTTGGGAAAACCTACCAGCTGATAACAGAATTCAGTTAAATGACCAGTCCTACCACAAAAGGTGCAAGCAAACTTGACTTTGCCAGAAGAAAAAGCTACAGGAGGAGCTGTCTTCTGAACAGAAGTATCCTTGGCCTTGTTAGGAGGAGAAGCTACTGAAGGAGCTACCTCTTGGACAGAAGTGCTCTACACAACACCAGCAGACCTGAAAACTGTCTTCTTAGGAACTCTAGAGGACACCTCAATCATCCTACCATCCTTACCAGCTGTGATCACTCTAGGAGGGTGGCACTTGATATGATCAAGCCAGTCGTACCCGAGACCTCTTCCCTTAGAAATCTTGGATTGATCCAAGATCAAGTTCAACTTCTTCTTGACTCCAACAAACTTCTCAAGAGTGTTCATGAGATACTCACACTCCTGATGAAGTTGAGGGTAAAACTCACACGAGAGAGGTGAGGTATCAGAAGGACTCAAACTCCCTTGACCATCAACCTTGCCCTTACCCTGAGCCTGATAAACCTTCTCATTTAAAAACTCCACCTCTTTCTTGAGAGACTTACAGGAAAGGCACTCAACGTTCTGAACTTGAGCTAACCTACCCTGAAACTTGTGACTCATCTCTTCATAGACCTGACCCATGTTCCCATCCAATTCATCACCTCTCACACATGAAGTACAAGCAGCTAAAGTATCATTCAGTTCAGCAATTTTATTCTTCAAGCTCAAGTTCTCTAGCCTGAATGTAACACAATCATCACAAGGAGATGCAGAATAAAGACTACAATCCTCATCTAAACTGATAGAGTCCTTAGGTGAAACATTAAGAACATGTGCAGCAGGATCAGGACAGGCATACATCTCAACTGAGGCAGACCTAACAAGTTCATCTCTAGTGTCACTAAGCTCAATCAACACACTATCATGCTTGTCCTTAAGCAATTTCAATTCATCCATCACACTAGCATGCAGGGTCCTTAAATCATTCAAATCAGACAGAGCCTCATCACTCACCCTCCAAGCCTCAGAATCTGTAGCTACATGAACATCTACAACACACTTAGCATTCTCTAGCTTCTGTGTCAGAAAGGCTACCTCTTCTTCCAAAGTTCTACACATAGCCTTAGTTTGAGATAGGAAACCACCTAGCTTAAGAAAAGCATCATTTAGCTGCTCATAGGTAGGTACCTCAGAATCCGAGTCTGAGTCGTGGTCGGAGGCGTACAAGTCATCTTCCTCGGCCATGAAACACATGTCAGCATAACCATCATCATCACCATCCTCCTTGGGCCTTTCTCTATCATCGCTCATCACCTCATCATCTGAGATGTTGGCAGCATTCAAGGCAGCCAAGACCCTCTGGAACAACCGCTTACCCTTGTTCAACTGCGGCTTCCTGTCACCACCAACCGGCTTCAAGTTGCGGTTCTTGTTGATGTAGACGTTCTTGTCCACTGCTAGAGCATCTCGTTGACCATTCCCAAGCTTGGGACACTCCGCCCGAATGTGGTTGAGGCCACCACACTCGTAGCATCTCAAAGAGGCTCTCCTTATGTCAGTCGCTCTTTTGTAAGCTCTCCCAAACTTCTTGGCCAACAAACCCAGACTCTTATCAGGCAAAACATCCAACTGATCATCTGAAAGCTCAACCAAGGCCAAGAAAGAGAAACCACCAAGACCAGAAGACCCAGAGCTCAAATTTGGATTGGCGACCAAGGGCATGGACCCAGGAGTGGACTCAAATACAGCCAAATGTTCAAGTTCATAAGTCTTGAGATTCGAATAGAGTCCATCGAGGGTGTCAGAGCGGTGAGATCCACAGCTTGCCGGATCGTGGTCACTTTCACGCCCCATACCTTGAGATCACGAGCGGACAAGAAATGGTGAGCATTCTCCTAGTCTGTGAAGGTAGTGTCTACAGCCTGGAGATTGCACAAGATCTTGGTGAACCTGCTGAAACAGGCGTCCAGCGATTCACCCTGCTTCTGAACAAACCTATTATACTCCCTCTTGTATTGATCCTGGCGCACAGTCTTGACTTGGGCTGTCCCCTCATGAAATGCACTGTGGGTAGTCCAGATGTCATGTGCAGACTTGAGATGAGCAACACGCTCATACTCATTCCTGGCCAAACCCTGAATCAGAAAGTTCTGGGCCTTAGCATTCAGCTCAACATCCCCCTGGTTCTCCGCCGTAATCTTATCATCATCAGGCACGGCATAAGTGTTCTTGACCTTAAGCCATATCGAATAGCACTGTGCCATGATGTAAGACTCCATGCGAGCCTTCCAGAAGGGAAAATCCATCCCCGAAAACACCAGGGGCTTCGATGAATACCTTTCATCTGCCATGGTGACGACAGGAAAGGCTTCAAAGATCGCAAGATCATAAGAAGCTCAACCGCGCTCTGATACCAATTGAAAGACCACCACAGCGAACTAGAGGGGGGTGAATAGGAGCCGAATTTAAATTTTCGCTGAAAGCGATATGTGCTCTTCACCCAATCATTCCTCAAATCAATCACTTAAATCATCACAAGCAAGAATTACAAAATTGCCACTCAAGGTGCAATTTCAGCCTAAAACCTTCCCTTCTTCCTTCACAAGAAATGCAATTACTCCTAAACCGCACGACGAAACCACTTCAAATTTGGACAGCCACTAGGTGATGGGGTCACCAAGCTACCCTCCAAAAATCAGCCCTAGATCATGTCAAAGTTTTGATCTTTTGCCAAATTTGTCACCTTAGGTGCAAAACCGAACTAAACCCTAAAATCGCGATTCCAGGAGTATCAAGAAGAGTCTGTTTGTGGGGGTTTGAGGGGTGATTTCTAGATCCTTTGTGATCCTATTCCATGCCTCAAACCATCCCAAAACACAGCACCAACAATCAGTCCAAAACGGTGCAAGAGCAGGCCAAAACATGATCAAACCAACGCAAGAACGAACCAAAATACGGAGAGAAAGAAAAAGCACGAACCAAAGATGAAAAATCAGAAGAAAAACATCTAAGAGCACGAACCAAAGATGAAAAATCAGAAGAAAAACATCACAAGGATTCAAATGATCTTCCCAAACAACTGGCTTTACTCAAGGATGAAGAGATTACACCAGTTAAACACACTCTCACACACACCCTAGGTGGAGGCTAAAAAAATGGAAGAGATAAACCCTAAGCAACCAGCTTGAGGGTTTATATACCCTTTCCCAACACCTGGGCCAAAATACCGGGCCAACCCGCAAGCCCATATAACACGGGTTACACACACCGTCACACGGATCTTGATGCGAATCCAACCGCCACCTGCGATTTCTTCGCCTCGAAGCTTCCGTCTCCATGACATCTCATGAATATCTTATGCTCGAGATGATAATCTCCTCCACCATGTCGACTCCGCGTCCGGGCCATCCCGAACCGGTAGAACACTTGGCCGAAGACTTATCCATTTCACTTACACCTGCATCCACTAAGACAAGCAAACCATGTACCAAAATGTTCGTGGCTTCACCACGAACTCAATGCATAAAACCGATTTCAAATCGGGGTTAGAACGAACAAAATCCATACAAAACAGACTTAACTGCCCTGTTTCTAACACAGCAAAAACCTTCCTATTTTTTATGATTTTTACTGTAGCTCCAATGAAAAAGTTGTCAACACAAAAAAAGATGCGTCTCGAAATTCTCTACAACTTTTATATATAACGCTTAATTTTGTAAGCAAGAAAAGGCCTTCAAAAATTCAAAAAACGACACATTGTCCTGCACCATTCGGGTTGCACCCGAACCGTCCGGCCGAAACGCCTGTTTCCTGGTCCGTTTACCATCCGAGAGCTGACAGTGCTAGCCGGACCGTCCGAGTTGGAGCCCGGACCGTCCGGCCTAGTCTGGGACCAAAAAAACTCTGCACCTTCAAAAAATTCTAGAAAATTCCCAAAAATTTCCAAAAAATTCATGAATCTTCCAAAACCTTTCTAGAACCTTTTCCAACCTTCCAACACTTCAGAAACGCCTTAAAGCTCATCCAAACTCAAATCAAGCCTCTGAGGGTTTTAATTCCCGGGAAAATCCACATTTTATCCAAATACACCCGAAACTACCCAAACTTGTCCATATACTCATCACATGGATTCACAACAGTTTTAATTTCTTAAATTACAGTCTGGTGTTGAATGGTAAATCAGTGCCTAGCTTGATTCATAAATTATCCTTTTTGTGTAAGTCTAGAACTTGCGCTAAGAAGGCAGCGCCTTGTGCGTTTGCAACCATTGCCTGTGAGAAATCCTTTCACTAAAATTTTGTAGTGTGCTATGCCAATATAATGCATTTTTTGTGTGTCAGCAACACCTTTAGCCCATTCTTAATTTTTTTGGTTTCATGTTGTTCGCAGTCCCTTTTATTCACTGACTTTCCATTTGCTGCTGAGGATGTAGGTATGCACCCAAAATAATGAAGTCAGGTATGGTGAATTTTACTAAGGAGTTGCAGAAAAAGCAGGTATGCATATATATTGTGCATCTGGTTGGTTTCAAACCTGTGCATTATACATATTGTGTTGTATGGCGAATTTGTACCGGTCATGACGTTGATATTTGTATGGGGACATTGATTTGTATGGTAAATTGTACCGGTGATGACATTGATATTTGTATGGTGAATCTATTGAAATGCATACCGGTAATTGATTTATGCAAAAATTTTTGTTGGGAGGGTATCACTGTCGACTTTATTTCCGAGCCGGCAGCCGGCAGTGATATGTCCCTATCATTACCGGTTGATGACATGAGCCGGTAGGGATACATCAATATCGCTACCGGCTCATGGCCTGAGCCGGTAGTGATAAAGACATATCGCTGTCGGCTGATGGAATGAGCCGGGACCATGAGCCGGTAGTGATAAAGACATATCGCTGTCGGCTGATGGAATGAGCCGGGAGTGATAAAGACATATCGCTGCTCGCTCATCACCTGAGCTAGTAGTAATAGAGTTAAATCGTTGCCGACTCGTGGCTTGAACCGGTAGTGATATGGTCCTAGCAGTACCGGCTCACGACATGAGCCAGCAGTGATATGGCTCTATCACTGTCGGTTCTCTAGCTGGCAACGATAAGGTGCCTCATCATTGCCGCTTATTCACTGCCGAAGCCAGAACCGACAGTGAAGCCCATTCCGAACCAGCAGTGAAGGGGTGTTCTGTAGTAGTATATAAGTATATGCTGTATTTAATTGGAAATTATGGTGTAGAAAAATATTGGGTTCATCATATAATTGTCTCATGTAAAGGATCTCATGATTACTATGAGGTTGATAACATTGCACTACAATGTAAAGATCTTTTGTTTCCACATGAGGATATACTTGTTTCCTTGCCACTTGGTATTATTAACCTTTTACAAGAGACAGAGTTTGAGTCTAGGACGACTTTAATTCAAGAAGTCAAGAATGACGATGACACCAATATGAACATCAGATCTTCCTCTACTCCCACTACATCGACTGAAGATCAAGGTGGACGACATTTCAGCATGAATCCATTTGGGGAGCCATTCAATTTGTCAATTTTGGAGGTCAAGCGAGCCATTCCTAAGGTCCAGCAACTTGTGAAACATCAAGTCCAGCCCGACTTCCAGCCCAAGCCATCCTCACGTCTGGTTCGACCACTAGGGACTAGTATGACTTCAAACGGCTGCGAAATTCACGTCCGAACTCTGATTGCCGATTGTGACCACTTTATGGAAAATTTATCTCCTGTACTTTCCATCAGATACAATCTCACCTCCAAATTCATCACGAGTCACCTAGAATCATCAAATACCTCAGCAGACAGAATCTGCAGGCTGCTATGCTAGCTCTACTTTGGGCACAAGGCCCATGTAACCCTAGGGTTAGGCATCCAACCCCTTGGCTGCCACCCCTGGTCTCCTTGCCCTCTATATCATGCCCAAACTTGTTGTTCTTACTTAGGTTTTGATTAGATCGGTGTCCCCGTGCGCGACGCTTCCTTGAATTCGCTTGTGTCGGCTAGGCCAATCGATTCAAGTTTTAAAGCCTCAAATATATCGTGCGCTTCATCTATATTTGCAATTTCAGATTGCTTGTATCTTGTTCTTGTTAGTGATATGCCCTAGAGGCGATCATGTAAGATGATTATATTACGTCTATGTTTATGTACACTTAGATAATATGTTATCAGTTCTATGGATAAACGTCATTCACATTATTCATCAAATACGACTTGGTTATGACACATTGTTTATATGATCTTATTATAAATGATCCCTGGTCTTATATCATTATGAGGGACAATAATGATTTGATCAGCATATGTATTGATTGATGGTAATGTTTTACATACTATAGATATAGAGATATCAAATCAATAATGTGGACACATGCTAGAGACCATGGTGTTAGATAGACCTACTCCGAGATATTGCTGGGATTGTTATCTTACATTTGCCATCAGCCTATAGTTTCAAGTGGTATACCTATATGATCTTTAGACCTAAGATCGCCATTGAATTCTAGCATGTGTAGTTGTATACTTTGGGGTTATCAACCGCTACACCGTAACTAGGTAATTATAAAGATAGCTTTCGGGTATGCTATAAAACATGACGTGGGGTGTGAGCAATCAATATGTAATTTGCCCCTCTTTGATAACAGGAGAGATATTTCTGAGCCCCTCGATGTGATTGGAAAGTGCATGGCCATGCTAATGTGATTAAAGAGTTAATCACGATTTAGAATCCATCACAAGATCGAGTGAATGGTCAAGCTATCACAAGAATGGTACGCATCTCGCATTAAGTTTGACTGGTATCATGTGGCAAAAGGATCTGTATGTGAGTATATTAAAGTTCAGTCGATACGATCATTCTATGCATTTAGGGGTCAATATGTCCTGCTAGGAAGCGCTATTGACTTGTGGTTCAGAAAAGAGTTTCTGGGACATAAACCTAACGGGTCACATGCTTAACGAGTTGGAACATGTCTAATGGATTGGATTCATTAGTGAGTTTCGCGGACACTGATCTATGTAGGATTAGAGTCATAATGGGTCTCTAGCATAGAAATCCAATAGTGCGCTCCATATAAGGGGAGGCGGTGAGGACGGCGCAGACATACGAGTTCGCCACATGTAACCCTAGCTGTCATGCCCCTTCCGACTCCTAGAAACCCTAGCCGCGCGTGTGCGGTGCTAGCACACCGACGCACAATATTCCGCTCTTAGATGCGTGGATACCGTAGAGGCACTGCTGCAATTGCTGCGACGCAGATCGACGATAAGGAGGAGAAGGTCAGCGAGATCGACTACTTCCTCTACGGCAGTACGTACGATATTACTGCGGTGGTGATCGACGAGGAGGGGACGTTCGGCTTGACGTGAACAACTACTTCTCGTACCTCGACATGCGTGACGTCAGAATGAGCTACTTCGACTCTCCTTCCGCTGCGACTGCGTGCCAAGGGTAACAATCTATGATCCTCTACTCGTATGACGTCCTGGGTGTTTGCGGTAGAAATTTTCGAAATTGCGCTAGCGTAGCCTACCCCCTTCAATTCTTATGTTGTTCTTTGGTTGTATCGTAGGGATTGATCTTCGTGATCAGGTCAGTCGCGTATCGGCATGGTTGATAACAACTCGTGAGTGTCGTTTAGCTATTGTCGGGTTTCAATTCTTGCGTGGTTGGTAGCCGGCGGCTGGCACACTTGTCTTTGTCTGCTCTTTGGATTGCATTTCGATTCTCTGTTTATTAGTGCACAAGCTGAATTGTGTGTATCATTGACATGCTTCAAAAATTCGGTTTTACCAAAGTACTGGGGTAACAAAACTGAATTAATTCGGTATTTTGGTTAGCTCAATTTCATCAAAATATTTTGGCAATCAATTCTCATTGAATTTTAAACATACCAACTTACTGCCCACCCGTAGGGTCAGTGCTAGGAGAGCCAAGGAACCAAAGAATTTTTTAATATTTCATATTTAAAATAATTCAAATTAAAAAATTTTGTAATTAAAAAATTTAAAAATAGGCTTCCCTCGCCACCCCAACGGGCGAGATATAAATATCGCCATTTTAACGCTCTTTGGGGTGGCGATTTTAAGCATGCCTGGGCCATCACCGAGGGAGGGAAACTTCACCAAACCATAGGGCAAGATTTTAAAAATTCGCCCGATGGTATGCGAGATTTGAGACGCGGGATAAACTCGCCCTTTGGAAGGGCAATTTTTGCCCTTTATTAAGGGGCAATCTTGCCGTATACGCAGTATTTCATTTCTTTGCCCGAGAGAGAGAGAGAGAAAGGGGAGAGAAGAAAAGAAAGGGTGGTCGTCGGCACCCGCGATGTGAGGTAATTTTTTTTGCAACTGGTATTATCGTTTACTGAAAACATGGTAGGATAGCAATTTTAATCTTATATGTTAGCAATAAGTAGGTAATATATATAGTGAAATGAGATATTTAGGATATCTGTAGGGCTAGGGTTTAGGGTTTTGTACGGTATTTATAGAGTATGGTTATTGTGCGCCGAGGAGGCAGGGGAAGATGTAGGCGGATACGAGGAGACGGAGGAGGTTGGTACCGAGGACCTAAGAATAGATGAGGCGACCAGTGTCACAGATGAAGGGGAAGAAATTGAAGTACTAGTAGAACTGATAGAGGCTGAGGATGAGGAGCATGAGCAAGTCCCTAAGGAGGACATGTCAGACAATGAGGCAAGTTTTGGAGATCGTCCTGTCCCAGTTGAGTGGAACTCGTACAACTCCAAAGATTTCTGTGTAAAGGAACGTAGCCAAACCTTATCAGATTACCAGCAGAACAAGGTGACACGAGAATCCATGTACCCTACTAAGGAGGCTGTATGGATGCCGTGAAATATTGGGCATTGTCTGTTAGGAGATGTCGGGACTCGAAAAACGGAGTCAAATTCCTGCTGTGCTTTTACTTGTACTAGTCCCTGGATCAAGTAGCTAGTACACTCAGTAGAACAAGTTGGATCATAACCATCTCACGCTTAAACTAAATACATCAGAGTGCAGCCAACACGGCCATTATTACAATAGTTTGGCCCAAAGGCCTTACAAACATCAGCGGAAACTCATAAGAACATTGTTTAACTTCAACAAAATAAAATCCAACTCCGCAGGCAGAACTGTAGAGACACGCTCCTAGGCTCGGGGTAGTCTTCATCCTGGATTCCTTCGGCGAAGTCCTCGTCCTGGTACATCTCCTCATCAGGCAGAGGCAAGTCTTGATCCGACACTTTCGTTGGAATGAGCGACCCAAGATAAAAGGCGAGGGTGAGTATACATTATACTCAACAAGCAAGGTTGACTAAATGCATCTAAGGTTTATAAGAGAATGATAGGTTTCTTTTGCATAAAGTCAGTTTTACAAGTTTGCGTAGGATTTTATAAAACGGTTTGAAAAGTGTTGAGGGAAAAACAAATATTTGAATTGTTTCCTTTGAAATTCCGGCCTCAACCCGTTTTTCTCAACCTGGCTACTCACGGCACCCACCGTGCAACAATCTCATAGCTCACAGCACCCACTGTGAGGAGAGAAAATAAAACACACGACTACGATAGTGGTTTTCCTTAAAACACCATTTTGAAAACAAATAGGTAAGAAGTACCATGAGGCAGCTCCCCGTCGTCCGTCCTTGACCGTGGACACGGTTATCATGATAGTTTTACACTCTGCAGAGGTTGCACGCTTTACCTATGCGAGGTGGTTCTTCCTAGGGTGCCCATAAGAAAAAATGATCACCACAGGGCCTTTCTCCAACATCCTCCTAGTTAAGGCATTCCCGCTAAGGTTTCCACTACAATGCCCCTCTTGCGCCGATAGAACAGCATCGGCTATCTACTCCATCGACTGGAATGCCAAAGCTAGGAATCCAAAGGATACTCAACCAGGTCCCGTCCATACAGGCACACATGGTCGCACTGTTATACTTATCTCGTCTACATCAAGGAATCGGTCCTTAGGGACCAGGGTGGTTCCCACACTAGGCCCAAGTCTCGTGCTTGCTGCACCCACCTTACAACCATCCACCCCGATCAGGTTTTGCAAAACAATTTTTCCCTTCCTGATAGCACCCACTATTAAGTAGCCTATTTGCAAACATGACACCACCGGCTGTCATTTTAAAATCCATAGTTAAACAAGCATTTAATAATGACAACTATCCAGAATGGACAATAATTCAGTACTAAGCATTTCTAAGCACATGCAAAACCTAATTCAAGGGTGATGTCTAATATTAGCAATTTTAATAACCTAGGGCAGCAAGGAACATTTTAACAGGGTAAATTATTAGTTGGGTGTTATCTAAGCAACTAGGTGATTAGCATTTTTAGTTTTAATATAACATGCATTTTGTAAATTTCTAGAAAATTGTATTTCCAATCATGGGGTATAAGGTTCAGCACTTGCCTTGATCAGCACAACCCGGGTGATCTTCCGGAGGATTGGTCGCAAAACTATCGTCGCTAGATCCTAACAAAGGAATTAACAAAAATAAACACGAATGCTCAATTAAAATATAAAATGACATGTATGATCATGCTATGCAAAAATTAACCCAAAATGATAAATCTTTTCTCTGGTCAAAACAATTTTTATTTGTAATGTTGTTAATACAAAAATTATTTGAATAACCAAATTTAAAGACATCTTATCAATTTATCAATTAAGCAGAAATTTAAGTATTCTAAAATATTCATGAAAAATTATAGAATAGAAGAACTCATTTTTATGAACATCATGAAATTTATTTGGTGATTTTTGGACTTATATAATAAAAGATATGAATTTAACAATTTTACTGTATATGAAAATTAGGAAAGAAATTAGAAGCCAGCCAATGGGCTCGGCCCAATGTATGACCGGCTGGCAATACAAGACGGGCGCGTGATGCGGTGGCCTAAGCTTGGTGGTAACGCTGCCCAAAGCGCGGGCGCGAGCGGCGAGAAGGCCAGCAATATGGGCGCTGCAACGCAGCTGCCCACCTGCGGCACGCTAACGCGGCGGCCACCACGGCACGAGCGGCGAGGCGATGCACGCTGCAGAAGCGGCCAAAGAACGGAGCTTAGCGGTGGCCTAGCAGATGGCGGCGGTTTGCTTTACCGACAAAGGCAAGACGCGCCGCTTGGGGCCCAACTTGCACGCAGCCCTTGGCCGGCTGGATCGCCGTGGCGGCGTAGCTCGCCGGTGATGGTCCCAAGTGGCGGCGCGGACCCCAAAATGATGCGCCTGGACCGGAGTATTGCACAGGAACCAAAAGAAAAAAAGGAAGAGCTCGCCGGAACAGCGCCAAAATCGAGGAAAAGAGGGAACTCTGGCGAGGTCTTTGGCACGTGATTCCCTGAGCTACGGACCTCAGAAACGCGAGTTCCTGGGCAAAATGGAACCATGAGAATATTATCTAGGACGTCCCGAAATAGTTTTGGAAATGGAGACTTACTCAGGCCGAATCGAAGAAGAAAGCAAGGGAGGAGGAAGGGAGCTCGGCTGGGGATTTTTGAAACGAGTGATTGATTTTGGGGGTTAGCTCAGTGTCAATTAACACCCCTAATGGCAGACAACTGAAGTCATCAGGAGTTTCATGGATGGATTAAGGCAAAGGGGGTTAGGAGTGAATGCGGGGGAGTTTCCTGTGTTGTACAGAGAAGAGGTGGGAAAGGAAGAGGAAACATAGAGAAAGGGAAGGAGAGGTAGAGAGGGGATGACAGGTGGAACCAAGAGCAAGGGAAGGTTTTTAAATTACTTTTTCTAATTTTCTCTTTTAAAAACCAATTTACAAATATAATTTTATTTTCTCTTTTTTAAATACTTATATTTTAATTACCACCCAAAATTATTTGCAAACAACTCAATAAATTTTAAAGTTTTTATTAAACAAGTAACATACTCATTTATTAAAAATATTTAATTTAAAAAATTTAATGCAATGCAATGCATGATGCAAATGAATTTTTGATTTTGAAAATGAGGATGTTACAGGAGAGAATTCCAGGTTGTGAAGTCTAGTAAAAGTCTGTAGGATATTCAGTGTGTCGTCCCCGGATACCCTTTGCGGGTTCATACATTTAAGGGGAAGTGGGTCGATTACTGGATGTGTTCGATTGTGATAGAGCACAACTGGCAGTTGGAACAGCCACAACAAAGGCATAGGAACCTAAATTCAACTTTTGTTGCAGTGGTAATATATGCACAGATAGTTGACAACATTAGCTATGAGCCACACTCGATAATTCATGCCATTGAAGAACAATTTCAGTATAAGATAAAGTATGCGACAGCTTGAAGGGCAAAGCAAAAGGCTTTGGAAATGAGGTTCAGTACGTACGAAGCATCATACGCCAATCTCCATGCGCTTTTGCAGACCGTCAGTACAAGAAACCCTGGTACATACTATGATATCAAGGAGTATCCCGCAACTGCCTAGACACTGGCAAGTGGGTTCTATAGTGAGCCTTTTTGCCTTAGGTCTATGCATATGAGCCTTCTCGTATTGTCTCCCCGTGCTCTGTGTGAATGGTACATTCCTCACTGGAAAGTACAAGGGCCAAATATTGACAACTATTGGCGTGGATGGAAATAACTAGATATTGATGGTAGCGTTTGCTTTCGTCGAGAGGGAGAATACTAACAGTTGGTACTGGTTCTGAGAGCGTCTTAAACATGCAGTCGTGTTGGGCAGACCTAATATTTGTGTCATACAAGACAGACATGCAGGATTGCTACGGGTAATTGAAGAAATCAAGAATGGTTCAAATAACCATGGGAATGCACAATAAATGGACATACTAAGTACGTGGTGCATGAGGCACATGGGAGCCAACTTTTTCAGGCACTTCAAGAACAAGCACCTGATGAATCTTTTCAAAAGGCTTTGCAAATAGAATCAACAAAAAGTTTAATAAAATATAGAAGACCCTTGACGAGCTTACCATGAAGCAAACTGCAGAATCATCAACCGCACGACAATCAAGGAGTATAGGAAGTCCTAGAATCAGATGCTTTTTCGATTGGATTAAAGATGATCCAAAGGAGAAGTGGTCCCTGTTATACGATAAAGACAGGGTCAGATATGGGATCATGACAACAAACTTAGCAGAGGTGTACAACTGGGCGATGTGAGGGATGAGGGCTTTGCCTCTTGTCGCAATTGTCGAGGTAATTCTTCATGGTACATGTAAATACTTCATGGATTGGCGAGTTGCGCCTATCGCCTTACTACCACTTTGCCGGATGATCGAGTCGACGGCACGCGAGGGGGTTGCAGATCCTCGCCAGAGGCGCTTCGGCATCGATAGGTCACTCCTCGTAGCTCTGGTCGACAGGTGGAGACCGAAGACACACTTTCCACCTCCCATGTGGGGAGATGGCGCCGACCTTGCAGGATGTCTCTTTCCTGTTGGGCGTCTTGCGTGTCTTGAGCTGCCGGTCGTGGCCGTGGGCGTGTCGCCAAGCGTGGCGGGCGAACTCTGGCGCTTCAGAACAATCGTGCGAGCCTCGGGTCTTTGGTGTTCTGAGCCCTTCCTAGAGTCCAAAACCCATGGTCCGCCGAAGAGGTGGATTCTACAGTTCACAGTAAGCAATCCTGACATCCCTCCCTTCAATCCGCCACGCCAAACATTGAAACCTAACATCGTGTTATAATTTGTTTAAAAAGGTGGAGCACATCCACCCTGAGGCGGACGAGGGTACGGTGGGCAGGCACCTTGCTGCCTACTTGCTATGATTATTCGGCTGGGTGATGTTCACTAGCACAAACGGGCACGCGGTTGATAGGCACCTCCTCCTCTACGCGAGAGCGGTCGTAGACGCCGACCCAGACAAGGTTCTGTAGTATAGCTGGGCGTCCGCTGTCCTGGCGAGGACCTACAGGGCTCTGTGCAATGCCGTCATGAAGACAGACTCGCAGGCTGTGCTTGGTAGGTGCCCTACTGCTATAGCTGTGGTCCTATGAGAGGATCGCCATTGGGCGTGGGTCTATGAGAGAGGACAGACTATGCACTCGAGACGCGTGATGTTGTAACGTTGGCATTCTAGGTGCCCTACTGCTATAGCTGTGGTCCTATGAGAGGATCGCCATTGGACGGCTCCTCATGGATCACCGACCCTACGACGCCGTCTTCTACCACGCTACTTCGGAGGACCGGCCCACTATGCACTCAGTAGACGTGATGTTGTAACTATTGTTTTCTTTGTTGGTGATGCTTCTCCAGTTTTAAGTCATAATAAAGATTGTGGCCTATCTTATTTTCTGCAAAAACTTGTGCTGTGAGAATCGCCCTCCCTCTCCCATCCTCCTTTTGCAATCAAACAAATTTTGAATCAAGAGATTTGTTGTGGAATGTGTTAACTGATCACCTAACCTCATTCAAACAATTAAATTTATAATTTTTTAATTTTTGAAAAAAATAATAATTTTTTGTGACGGTTATTATTTAGAATTTTCTAACGGATGGAAAAAAAATGTGGGTATTTTCATATTTATTATTTTTGAAAAATAATATACCAAATGAGAGGTCTTATTAATCTTTTGGCAAAAAAATAAATGAAATGAAGGCCAAACCGGCGTGGTTGCAATATATATATAGCGGACGGGAGTACCCGCGCCTCTGCACTGATAGAAAAATGTGGTCATTTTCATATGTATGATTTTTTTAGGCAAAAACTGTTGGTGTTAAAATTAAATCAAATCTTTTCCCGCCAAAGGGAGGGATTAATTCGCGCCCTTTGAAAGGGTGATTTAAACCCCATCCTAGGTCTGGCCAGGGGCGAAGCAGGGTCCATCCAAATATCGCCATCTTAAAGGACGATTTTTAGAATCTCGCCGTTTCAAAGGGCGTTTTTTTGGTCCCGCCGTTTGGAATGGTGACGAGCACATATTTTTTTAATTTTAAAAGAAATATTATTTTTAAATATAAAATATTAAAAAATTCCGGAACCAAACAAACCTTAAACAAGATGGCCCGGCCCAGCTAGGTTGGGCCGTTCAGCCACGTCTGTCCCAGACTACCACCAACCAATAGCTAGTCCATTAGTCGTGCGCCTCTCCAGGTCCCCCGTTCCGTCCCTGGCTCCCCGCAGCCCCGGTCACTGCCCTCCCCTCGCTCTTATTCAGATCCCATCGCCGTTGAGAAACCGATGAGCCGCGAGGCGAGCGGCGCAGAGGCGTGCTCTGCCTCGACTCCTGGACTGCAGCGGCAGCAGGGGGAGGGAGATGACGGGGCAGAGGCGGGGAGGACACAGCTGGAGAGGACAGCGGACGCGGTGGAGGAGCTGTACCGTCTCCGCGACACCTTCTTCCCCCCCGACCCCGCCGAGAAGACTGCCGCCCTCCGCGCTCGCGCCGACGCGGCCCTCGCCGTCCTTGACTCCGTCCCGCCCGGTACATGTCACAGCACCACCTCCCAACTGCCAGTACCCATTTCTATACCATTGATTTGATTCGATTAGTATCACAGACATATGAGTTTACAGTTAAAATTGATTCGATTTGTAATTATTTTGCCGCAATTGGATGCTTCTAATATAGTGATTTGGAATTTGGAGGGCATCAAAGCTAAGCTAAAATCCAGAAGCCCCTGACGGGTGTTCTAGGGCTTTTGGTTATAGTTGCCTACTATGTCTGGCAGCTACTTCCACCTCCTGCTGTCTCCTGCTCCTGCATTCTCCCACACGCTGATGCCGCTCTACTGCCCTAGTCGCACCGGTCTCTACTCCGCCTCCTCTCTTCGTCCTTCAATGCGGATCTCCGTCATCATCGCCCCCAAGCTGCAACGTGTTGTACTCATCCCTCAGTGCTGGCTGAACGTCCTCCCCACTGCCCCGGTTAAACTCTGGCCAACTGCCACTGCGCTCTACACCATCCATGCCTACACCGATCTCTCCATCATCCCCTCACTGCCCCTCCAACCATGCTGCCATTGGCCATTTGGCCCTAATATCCTCACTGGCTCCATCCCACCTCCATGGCTTGGCTCCAACCTCCTTGCCACTCTGGGATCCAGGTCTAGAAAGGTCAGGCTGAGGGCAACATGCCACATTGACACAGCTAGGTGGCTGTCACTAGGGATAGGAATGGGTCGACCCAGTGACCCTTTGGTCCAGCCCTAGGGATCTATCGCTTAGTAAATGGATAAAGGGTCAACCCTTTTTATGGAATTGCTGTGACCCTAATGATCCATTGGGCTATTAGGGTCTACCCTAGCACAGTATTACAGATCACATCAAATGAATTCGACGGCATTTCCATGTGTATGTTTCTGTTAGTTTAAATCTGCATATATTGATAAATTTGGCACACATGATTCAGAAATTAAAAGAAATTTCAGCAGAAACCATGGGATCCCAAGAGAATCAAATCATTTCAGATATTAGAAGATCGTTCATCTATCTGAGGCCAAATCGAACAAGAATTAAAAAAAAGCAAAATAAGGAAACGGAACAAGAACATTTCATCTAACGAACTAGAACATCGAAAGAACCACACCCGTGCTGTTCATGACCATGAACAATGACACCACCTCCCCAATATTCCTTGCCGCATCCTATCCTCTTGGCATCTACTGATGTCTCATATCTGATTTGGGAGTCTGAAGGTTCTAAAAATCAGCATTAATCGCCTCCCTAGTCGGTGGCGCTCAAACCCGATTGGCCCCGAGTAACCCTAGGCTTAGAGTCGGCCCAAACTGAAATTTGTGCCTCATGCGCGAAGAGGCGAGGGTGTTTGGGCTAGGGTTTTGGGTGTTGCCGCCACCATCGTTAATTGGGTGCTATTGAGGACAACTCCGGCTTGCTCTCCGCCTCCCTCTGCTTCTCACTCAACTGAAGGTAACCAACACCCTTTTCTCCTCGCCTTTCTCTGCTCTCGGTCATCCTCTGCTCCCTGCCGCCCTTTGCTGCATCGGTCTGCTCCTCGCTCCACCGAAGGTAATCGTGGGCATTGGCCTTTGCTCCCCACCTCCCTCTGCTCCTACCTTCTAGGTGTGGGTGACTGCTGCTCATCTGTTTTGCTTTGGAGACTAGGGTGGCTGGATGTGGAATGTACATAGAAGCGGCTAGGCAATAGGGTTGAGGAGAGAAATGGGCTAGGCTTGGGTAGGATGGCCCATAAAGGGATGAGAGATGAGTGGGTGTTTAGACAAGAGATAAAAGAAAAGGTAAGTTTAACCAGGTAAATTTTTCTAAATGTCTAAAATTATCCGATTAATGTCCACCGATTAATTTCCAATTAATCTCGAGTAATCCGATTAATCCCTAATCTTTAGCTCACCGATCGATTACCGATTAGCGATTTCTTGAACCTAATTGGGAGGAGGCGGTTGAAGGAGTGGAGAGGAGGAAACAACAAAGGAGACAACCTGCAGAAGGGAGAGGAGTTGAGAGAAAGGGATTGGCGAAGATACGGTGGGGGAGAGGCATGGCGTGGTCGGCGTTAGGCGAGGAGACGGCGTCGGCGGTCGTCTGATCAAGCGTCTAGGCGAGAGCGCTCTGCCTCTACTCATGACCCTGATCGAGGAAAACAAAGGGATACGGATACCGTGTGCATGCAGTGTGCTTATCCGAACCGAATAATCCATAGGGGCAACTGAAATCGATTTTATTAGCCCGTTTCTTTTTTTGGGCTGACCCGATGTCCCAATGGACCCTAATTTTGAGGGTTGGGTAGGTGACCCAATGGTCCTTTGTGACCCATTCCCACCCCTAGCTGTCACTCTCATTGATCTCCTTGCTGCTTCCATTGGATTACTCTGCAAATATGTTTTTTTTCTCATTATCTTCTTTTCCATTTTTTTCTGATTTAATTCTATCAGTAATTGAGGGGTTGATTAGTCGTGTAATCCTGTTTCATATACATTAGTTGTGTAATCATGTTGGAATTGTGATTTGTGAATAATCTTTTTTTTTTATATTACAGTTTTACCCTCCCTTCCTATTGCTATAGAAAAATTTATTAAGTGTATCATAGATTTCATAGATAATCTAGTAATCCATTTAAGAAAATTAGCAAAGCTCATCATTTACATTATGGACATTTCATAACTCGAACTAGCTAGCCATTAAAAAAAAGGTAGACTACCAAATGGCTCTAGGATAACCATTAGCTGCAGTTGCTTTTCAGTCAGATAGCGAATATACAGGTTATGGCAAATGCTAAAGCTCCCCTAAGCAGGCCCTTAGAAATGCTGAAGTATTTACTTGTACTGAGGCATGTGCCTTCTAAGCTGTGTTACCAGGACACACGTGAGCGACAAAAATTTGGCGCGTTGACATGCAGCCATGCGTCATCTCGCGTTTGACACGATGGGCCGATGAGGCGCGTGTTAACGCCAGAACCAACAAGGAGGTTGGTGGATCGGAGCCCACTAGCGTCACCCATGCTGGATCTGAGAGGGAAGCTGTCGAATCAAAGCTTGCAGCGCTGCCCTGTCTAGATCGGAGTCTGCCGCCGATAGGAAGGGAGGAGAATGGGTGGTGCGGGATGGGAGAAGAGGGAGGGTGGCGTGGGAGGAATCCAGGGAGGAGAAGGGGGTATTGCAGGGAGGAAGACATGGAGGTGAACCACCACCGACAATGTGGGGAGGAAGGAGAGGACGGCACTCATGTAGGGAATAGGGAGGTAGGAGACAGCGCTGTTTCTGCTGGGTGGTAAAGAATATCTGCATTATTTTATGATAAAATATATTTATATTAGCCGATTCCTGTATCCTGTTTTTTAGAGTTTGCCGAATTGGACATCTGAATCCGTGTCAGAGTCGGACACCCATGTCCATCCTGGTAACGTAGCTTGTAAGAAGCTGCCTTGATTCTGAAGGCCTTGTTTGGGAGCTGGGTGGAATTTCCCTGTTGAAGAACACCCAAGAGGATATATGGTGCACAAGGGATCCCCTAGTGGTTAGTGAACGCCTCTCCCTCCTAAGGATCTTTACTCAGGCTCCCCCACCGCCTCTGCTGGTAAGAATTTTTCTTCTCTTAGAGAAGTAATCCTGGGTACTGTTTGACAAGGACAGGGATGAAAATCCTTGCCATTTTAAAAAATTCAGAAAATGGAAATCAGAAACATCAGAACTATATTGGGAGAAACAGAAAAATTTGAAAACAAATTAATATATTCAATGATGAAAAAAATTTGATGGTCCATTCCAAGTCAAATTCACAATTACAATATGCTGGACAGTTAGAACTAAAGACAATTTCAAATGGGGGCATTCATCTTGATTAGCTTCATGCTAAATCGATCCCATCAGTTTCACACCTCTGTCCCAATGCTACATCAGCATTCTTAGCTAATTTAAAACCAAATAACCAAATTAAAAAAATGTAAGCTTAGGGAGCCGCTAAATTAGTTTCTTTCACTTTTTTTTGTTGCAAATCCACAAATAATCAGCATCAAGAAATAGTCACGCACATGCAATCCAAGGAAAATGTTGAGTGATATGGAGATGGTGCAGAGAAAAACTTCTCATTAGTAAATGGAGAAACACAAAGGTGACATGAACAAGCACCAAAATTGCACTCCACCCACAAATTCAAGGTATTAAATTCAGAACTGTGCCTTCTATCTGCGGCCAGTTTAAAAGAATTACACCAGTTATACTATTTACTAAAAATCAGAGTATTGTCATTTACTCATTTTACTCACAAGGAGAATGTTGTTAAATATTAGTCATAGACAAAGCAACATGATAATTAATTAACACACTGCAGCCAATGGTGGGTCATTTACAATTTGTAGTGCATGGCTGTATGACCACTAGGACTAAAGCTGGATCTTCGTTCAGGCTACCACCAAGTCCAGATGCGAGAGGAGGATACTGATAAATGGCGTTCTGCACTCACCATAGGCATTACGAATTTCTTATTATGCCATTCGGCCTCTCCAACGCACCATCAACTTATCAAGCACTCATTTACGAATTTCTTGTTATGCCATTTGGTCTCTCCAATGCACCATCAACCTATCAAGCGCTCATGAATGAGGTGTTGCACACATTCCTTCGCAAATTCTTGCTTGTCTTCTTCAACAATATTTTGGTTTACAATACAACGAAAGAGGAACACTTGGAGCACCTCCAGTCGATACTAGATTTTCTCCGGCAACACCAACTGTACTTGAAAAGGACCAAATGCGCGTTTGCCCAACCATCCACCGTGACACCTTTGTGCAGTTTCCTTGCACTCATGGGGTATTACAGCCGGTTTATCCACTAGTGCACCGCCATCACCAAGCCATTGACCTCCATGCTTCGCAGGAACAACCTCTAGTGGTCGGTCAATGTGGAGAAGGCTTTCCTCACCCTCAAGATGGCGCTTCTCACAGCTCTGGTGCTACAACTGCCGGACTTCTCCATGCCCTTCGTGGTCGAGTTCAATGCCTTGGGACTGGGCATTGGCGCCCTCTAGCATGAACGTCTTCTTCAGCCACAGGTTCGCCGGCTGTCATACCAAGCTTGATGCATATGAACATGAGCTTATTGGGCTTTCCAAGGCAGTGGGTCACCGGCAGCCATATTTATGGGGCCAAGCATTTATCGTTCGGACAAACCATGCAAGCCTCAAATTCTTGCTTCAGCAAGTCTTATCACGACCCCACAAGAGTATAATATTGGAATCTAAACAAGGGAGCTAGCATAGCTATGGAAAAACACAAAAACAGCAAATCAAATAAAGTATTATCGTGTCCTTGACAATTCTGTGAGCAGCTGCATTGCCATCTGATCATACCTACTTCTATTTATCTGTGGTGCCCACATGATATTTCTGTGCGTATTATAAGTAAGTTGCATGTTAATGGTATTAGATATCCAGCACATGGAGGAAGTAACAAGACCAACTTTTTTTTGGTCAAAATATATGATGTTACCTTATGAAAATTGAAATCTAAACAAGGGAGCTAGCATTGCTGAAGGCCTGAAGCACAGTTATAAAACACAAACACAACAGATCAAATATTAAGTATTATTGTGTCCTTAACAATTCTGCAAGCGGCTGCATTGCCATCTGATCATACCTATTTCTATTTATTTGTAGTCCCCACATGATATTTCTGTGCATCTTATTTGTAAGTTGGACATATGACTGATAGCACTATAGTTTTAGGGCTGAACAAAAGCTGTTTGCCCGACCCATTTGACCTGCTCAAAGTTTCTTTTTCAAGTTTGACAGAACTGTATGACATAGCTTTGAACATCCCTATGTAGTTTTACGTCCTGCATCCACATGCTTTCGGAATGTTTATACCTGATTCTGACAAGGATGATTTGTGCTTTACTGAGTTAGTAGTCTTGGATGAAAACATTTTGAGACATTTTCAGTTCCTTTATCTGTAAGGCTACTTGTTATTTAGGTGGTCAATTATTTGTTCATCGAGTTGAATTATCAACTCATATTCCATTATGTAATGTTACTGCTATCTTAATGATGATATATGTACATCTATTCTCATCATATGTATCTCTTGTCATAGTTCACTCTTTTTAGATAAGTTCATGTCATGCTCTTCTCTATATGAAATTTTAGTTTCTTGTACTTCCAGAGCAAAGGAAATCATCACAACAGCGTGCTGTTTATGAATTTTTGAGGGGAAAAATACTGGATGCCTTCCCTGATTATCACAAGGAGGCTGAAGATCATTTATCCAAAGCAGTATGTAGCGGAAGACAAAAAAATTCCTTGTATACGTTTTCTTTCAGTTAGAAACTTAAACAACTACTGTGTTACTGGATATATTAGGTAAAGCTGAATCCATCTCTTGTAGATGCATGGCTATGCTTGGGTAACTGCATATGGAAGAAGGGTGATCTGGCTTCAGCAAAGAATTGCTTTTTGTTAGCACCAAGCAAGGTAAATTTGAAGTTGGAAGTAGTTTACTAAGTTTCCTTTTCCTATGCTGCCAACTTCTCCAGCATAATATCATTTGGCAGGGTGCAGACAAAAAAATACTATGTCAGCTCTCGATGCTTGAAAGAAGCATGGCTCAAGGTGAGGATGCCCTCTATCATATAGTAACCCCTAAGTTGATAGTTTTTTAGAGAATTAATTCTGCCATTGTATATAGATTTTATTGTCAATTTACTTCACAGTCTTAAAACCATGATGACTTAGACAATTAGTCATATTTGCATTTTTATCCTTTTTTTAAAAAAAGGAGTCTATTACAAACATCTGCTAATTATCTTTGAGAAAATACTCCAAAGAATGGATTCTAGGATTTGCCACTCCAAACATTTACCACTCTAGAATTTTCCAGTCAACGGTTTTACTCGTATAGTCATATGAATAGACTAAAACGCCCTTGCATTGTTTGGAGCTGTGCTCTGGGCAACATGTGACGTGCCAGTCGCTGAGACATTCTTCTGTTCATATGGATCAATCGAGGAGTTGTCCTGGGTGCGAATCAATGCAGTGCAGTGTAGATCACATGCTGGGATGATTGCCGTAATTTAGATTTCTGCTTGGTTCTAGTCAAATCTGATGGTGTACTGGTGTGTGTACCTTTCTACCATGCGATCAAACCTAACTGCAGGATGCAGACAAAAATGCTCCAGTACTGCGCTGTACTAGGGCCTTTGGTGCTTACAAAGTACAAGTAGCTGCTTCTGCTAGCAGAAAAATACAGATAGGTGCTGTGATGCTCTCCTCGAAAGCAGTGTTTTCAAGTCGCCGGCTAGTCGGCGATTAGCCGTCCGGTCGGTTCTTGGGCTCTGATTTGGTGCCTCGACGCCACTAGGAGGTGTAGTCGGCGCGACTGGACGGTTAATCGTCGTCTAATCGCGATTAGCCATCCATTATTAGTCATCTTAATCGGTTGGAGGGGAAGAGAAGCGGAGGATGAGTGAGAAGGGAGGGAAGCATCTCTCCTAGCAGCTGCGTGGTTCCCCTCTCCGGTAGAGCTCCTACTATCTCCTGGCGGCTGGGACTAGGAAGAGAAGGGGAAGAGAGGTAGAAGAGAGAACCCTACTTTATATGGGCCATCAGCCAAGCACAGCCCATCAGCCAGGCCCACCCACCATAACACTTGTGTTGTCTAGAATGCAGCCTTGTTGCACTGTAACCCTAGCCGCCGGCGCCTTCTAGTGAAGCAGCAGCAGGCGACAGGCTGTACGGCAGCAGCAGGCAGCGGCGGTGGCCGTACGGCAGCAGCAGGCAGCGGCGGTGGCTACGCAGCAGGCGGAGGTGGCCACTGTGCAGCAGCCAACTGTGGTGGCGAGTAGGTAGGGGAAAACGGGAGGCTTACCTCATCGGTAACCCTAGCTTCTTCCTCTCCTTGTTCCTCTTTTCCTTCTCTTCCTCTCATTTTCCCTCCTTCCCTCCCCATCTTCCTCTCTTTTTCCCTCCTCTCCTAGGTACACTGACTGAGTAGTCGTGGCTATTCGGCCATCTAGCCGTTCTAGTCAGCTAGTCGGTCCCCAAGTGACTCGACTCGACTATACGACTTGAAAATCTTGCTCAAAAGTGCTATTCAGCATGTGAAAAATACCCATGGTTTACAGCGCACGGGTCCTGTAGCATGCAGGCCTACCCACTAATAGATTAGGAAATTAGAAAGTTTAGGTTACATTCTACTTGGTAGAGATTGCTTAATAAGATTAGATTCGAACTGTTAGGGATTTGATGAGATTAGATTCTGTTTGTTAGGGGGTGAGCTTGTCTATATATAAGGGAGCTACTACATGCCATTATCAGTCAATCAAGAAATAGATTGGGAGTCATTAGACTAGCTCCCTCCTACCCCTTACCCTTCCTAGATGTGCGTTCTCTGGCCTCGGCTTGATCGCACCCCTTGGGTTCAGGGCCATCTAATCTAGGTTCATGACATCTGAGTAGTGGGTGTCTGGGGGTTGTGAATTAAACACTCAATTTGCTTTAAAATTTGTGCTTTTCATTGAAGCACCTCTCAATGATACTTACAAATACAACCTTGCTCAGTAGTGTATTGTATTTGGGTTGAATTGTTTTTTATCTTGAAATTGGTATGGAGTTTAGCTTACTTTTTTATGATGACTAGTCGAGTGCTGGTGGTTGCAACGGATTAAACGTAAATGCAAATATAAATAAGGAAAATTTAGATACATGCTATTACAAAGTGTGGCATTTTGAAATATGCTACTCCATACGTCAATAACATGTGGACCCAGGGCCAATATGTCATTGACACATCTAGCAGCATATTTCGAAACGCCAACTTTAGAGCGGCATGAATCTAAATCACCCTATAAATAATGTTGATTC
Organism: Olyra latifolia; assembly: GCA_036346145.1. Taxonomy (NCBI): domain Eukaryota; kingdom Viridiplantae; phylum Streptophyta; class Magnoliopsida; order Poales; family Poaceae; genus Olyra; species Olyra latifolia. The sequence goes on along the minus strand of CM070523.1, from coordinate 45,889,511 downwards.
TATTTGGGCTTAATCCAAGACCAAGCCTACTCCGAAAAAGGTGCTAGTTCCTTCTCCCTAGAACGGAGATGTTCCATATGTCTGGTTGGTGGTGATGGCAGATGGACATCACTGCCAACTTGTTATTTTTATGTTAAATATATTAAGATCAGAAAAATATGAAAATCGCGTAAGGAGTTCAGAATATCCAATTTATGTTATGTCTTCTCCCTCCGGTAGTTGTTCAGGTAGGCTTGGCCTACCATAACTCTGAAAAAGAACTGCGCATTATTGCATAGAATTGCTTAACAGTGAAGTTTGGCATAATTTGATGGTGGACATGCATCGAGTGCATGCTTTCTTTAGGGCTCATCTCCAATTTGCTCATCTCCGTTTTCATGATCCAAACACTTTTTGGAGTCCCTTTTTTATTTTGAAGGCACATCTCAAAGCGCTAAAAAACAAGTCAAACAAACTGGACCCAACACTCGAGGCCATCTCAGGAAGCTCTCGAAGTTTAGGAGCTAAGTAGATAAGCAAATAAGCCCAAAAGAACATGCTGAGCTGCTGCTATAAAAAAAATTCTTAGATGTTAGTTTTGCACTTACATTATTATGACACAACTGTTCTTTTTTGTGACAATTATTTTTCAGCTTGTTGCATTCATTTACTTTGTGTTTGCCTTTTTAGGTAGTGATGATCAAGTGCTGTTAGTGGAAGAGAGCATTAAGCATGCAAAAGAAGCTGTAATGTTGGACATTAAAGATGGAAATTCTTGGTGTAAGAGTCTTTCGTTCTAAATATCGTTGCATATGTTCTGTATTCTTACAGAAGTATTAGTTTTTATTTGTAAACTCCAAGATATGGTATTACATTTTTAACACTGCTATGTTCTTAGTAATAGAGTAAAGTACATTTGTCTGGAACATAGATTTATTGAATGTGTGATTAATTAGAGTTAGGTACGCTTTTCTGGCATGATGTGGTTAATACGAGATTTGACCCAGAATTTAGCGAAGATGACCACTTGGGATCCATATAAAAATGTTTCCTGTTATTCAAGCAAGGAATTTGTTCTTATTTAAATTTTCCTTAAAATATCCCAAAATATGATTTGCCTCCTAGGGCATCAATTAGTATATTTTTTCTTTGAATACTACCATCTTGACTTATCTGCTTATCTATTTATTTTCTTATCACTGTTATCCAAATACAGAAGCTTTGGTGTTTTTAATCTGTTTTTTTAAACTCAAAGGAATGTTTCAAAATTCTAAAAAACAAGTCAAACAAACTGGGCCAGACTCTCGAGGCCACCTCGAGAAGCTTTCGAAGTTTAGGAGATAAGTAAATAAGCTGTAAAGAACGCCTTAGCTTGATTTCAGCATGTTAGAGCTTCAGAGTGTGTGACATGTTTCAGGAACTTTTGTTTGCTGAAAATGTATCTTTTCTCCCTTGTACTGATGTATCCTGGGTACACATGCTTATTTAGGGAGGGACAATCATTGTGATTATTTTGCATGGTTTAGATTGATGAAGTGTGTGTGCAAGTCTCTATGGGAAAGTTGGATAGTGGTTGCCAGAAAATTCAGATTTGACAGAACAATTACTTAAAATTGGTAATTTTTATATTACTTGATCATTGTATTTATGCCATATCCTGGACTTAAAGTGTTTGGGTAAAAATTGTCAAGGCCATACTAATCACTAATCACTAATTTCGTACTATCTTATAACTGGGTGTGTGGACAAAGGTGGTTTGGTAAAAATAATGAAGTCATTCTGACCATCTTATATGTAGTATACAAACTCATTAATTATTTATGTCTGACTGCTACTTAGGAGGGTGCGTTAGTGAGCTGTATAAGAGAGGAATCTGGGCTATTCATCCCTCAAGCCAGTGAGCCCATTTTGCATTTAGAGTTAATGTTCATTGTATGGATAAAGTTGTCAATTGTTATCTCCATATCATTTGGTTGATTAGCTTCATCAATCAACTAACTAATTGACTCCTATGGCCCTCAACCAAAAACCAGCGTTTGGTTCACAGTTTACATGAAGAAAGATAAGAGATGAATTAGCTCCTGGAGTTTTAGACATCCAGACAGTGAAGCCAAATGAAGAACTTGTAGCGCAAGGGTGCCCAAGATTTCCAAATAAGCTTCCAAGAGCAAAAAAGATCGATCCAACAAAAAAGGCATTGTAAACAGATGTACTAGAGCAAAGACCAGAACTTGAGAGCTTCCAAAAATGGTGATCACGATCATCCTGATGCAATTGAAAATCAGCCACAAGATCCCAAAGCTGCAAATACTCAATAATGGCACTGACGGAGAGCACCTCTGATATCCTTGACCCATCGCCTGTTGTATAGAGCTTGACAAACAGTCCTTTGACTGAGAGCACGATGAGGGCCAAGAGAGGTGAGATTAGGTGCCAACTCAGTAATTGTTTTGCCTTGCAACCAGCGACCAGTCCAAAACTTGGTAGAAGAACCATCACCAACCTCAGTTACCAAGGCCATGTCAAACAGAGCCTTCGCACTTGGGTGAACCTAGACATGGAGACCAGCCCAAGGCCACGAAGGATCAGCCTTTTGCAGCCATAGCCAACGAATATGAAGGGCCCAACCTTGCAAAAATAAATCATGAACGCCAAGACCGCCAAATTGTATCCTGCACACCCGTTGCCAAGAGACCAAACAATTACCACCGTGCACCTTCTCTTGCCCCTTCCAAAGGAAACTCCATCTAATTCTGTCAATGGCCTTGATTACCCATTTTGGTAAATCCAAAGCCACCATTTGGTATATAGGGGTCGAAGCGAGGACAGCGCGGACCATGATAAGTCTACCAGCTCGATTCATAAGAGAGGCCTTCCATCCAAGGAGATGATCAGCCACCTTATCCACCAAAGTCTGCAAGTCGGCCTTGGAAGGCTTCCTAACTAAGAGGACCGGGATGTCGCCTAGAGGGGGGTGAATAGGCGATTACAAATTCTAAAACAATAAACAGAGTTAATTATGAAAAGTCAGACGATCCAGATGGTATAGGTCAGACGATCCGATGGGTACTGATCGTCCGAGGCAAGTATCGGACTGTCCGGTCTGCACAGAAAACAGAGGATTTCGAATTCAATTCAAATATCACAAATTCAAGGATACCACCTGCACCAAAGATAGTTTACAAGCAAGTATAGGTGTAGTAGTATCACACAAGACAAGATAATAACTCAATAGCAAGATAAATAAGTAATTCAAGCTAGAAAGTGAAAGGGATAAAACCAAAATGAAGATGTAGACGCGAAGATGTTTGTTCCCGAAGTTCGGATCCTTAAGGGGATCCTACATCTTCGTTGAGACGGCTCGGTCACACTTGCGCCGGGGTCTTTTTCAACCCTTCCCTCACCGGTGTTGCACAATGGACTTGCCGGCTTCACTCCTTTGATTTCTTCCCTTGCGGAGGCGAAATCGAGCCTTCACAAACTTGACATGGCGCACCACACAAAGCTCGGTGGCTCGTGATCAACTCCTAGTCTTCTACGAGTCCTCAACCTCCAAGAGTAACAAATGCCCACGAAGAATGAACTTGGAGATGACCACAAGTGCTCAAAGATCAACTCTTGCTTAATTCACACTCACACCTCCTCCCAACTCTTCCCAACCCTTCTTCCCAAGGGGATCACCTAGATCGAAGAGTGGAGGGGTCACTACGGCTCAAGAACACACTAATTCCACAAAGGAATCACTTCCCTACCTTTCTCCCATTCTCCTCAATCCTCCTTCCAACTCTTCCAAACCCTTCTCCAAGGGATCACAAAGATCTAAGAGTAGAGGGTTCTAAGGGCTCAAGAACAAAGGAGGCACTTTACATGACCTTGGCAACTGTTATTTGGAGAGGAGTTTTTAAATAGGAGCTTCTACGGATCGGCCGATTCTGAGCGATTCATGTAATATCGGACGATCCAGGGTCAAAGGTCGGACGATCGATATGGGAAACAGTGAGACCCAAATCTGTGAAAATCGGACGATCAAGGTTTCTGTCGAGAGGGTATCGGATAGTCCAGGGTAAAAGGTCGAAACAGTCGATAAGAACATTCGATGAGAGAGAAGCTCAAACTCTTAAAAATCGGACAGTCCGAGGGTAAGTGTCTGAAGGGGTATCGGACAGTCTGAGGGTAAGGTTCGGAAAGTCCGAGGCCTGAAAACAGCCACTGCACACCCCCGACGAAAATGGGCATAACTTTTGACTCCGGACTCCGTTTTGGGTGATCTTGGGCTCTTTGGAAAGCTAGAGAACGAGAGCTACACAACCAACAAGGTCTCACACCTCAAATTCTAAGGGATAAAGGCAGAATTCACAAAGAAGGCAAGGAAAACCTACAACTCTCACTTTCCGACACCACCAACACCACACTCTCTAGGTTTCACTAGGATGGATCACTTGAGCACTTGACACATCTAGAAGTCATTCTCCATCGCATCCCTCTTAATAGTACAACAATCCTTATACTCAAATTAAATCAAAGATAATACAAGTCTAAGATAATCACTTGCCGTCTTCTTTCTTCATTTTGCATGATGACCTTCACCAAATGATTGATGAAGCCTTCGCCTTATCCAACTTGACTCGATTCACCTCATGAGACTCTCGTCCCATCGATCTTGACTTGATCATCCTCCTCGACGATCTTCACGCCAAGTCGATCTTGACTTAGTCCTCAACTCTTGGTGACATCGACGTCTTGTTGACCTCGGCTTAACCGTTGTCCTTTAACATACCTTGGTCATCACATATACTCATGGGACATAAATCTTTCCAAACCACTCATGAGAGGTATCAGTTCTAAAAGCTCAATGGATATGAATAAGTTGATGTTTGTGAGCAATTAAATACCATAAGTGTTTCATATGAAGAGGCACAACATTAAATGAAAACACTTGCCAAGAGAGATTCTCTACTAAGTGCATCATGATGAATATGTTATGGAGCTAGATGCACTAGAGAGACGATTGCCAATATGATGAAACAATTAAATCAGGACAAGGATCACAATCTTTACTAAAAGAGTACATGATAAAATATACAAGAATTACACATGTACATTTAACATTTAGAGCATGAGCAAATATGTGATCCAACTCTAGATTAAACTTCACCAAAGGAAGTGCATGAGAAGATATACAAACAAGGCAAGCATGCACCAAATCAATTTATAGCAATGTGAAGTTTAACTCTAATTAAAACATGCATACTAAAAACAAGACACATATTGAACTCAAGTGAGTATATATGCACAAATAGATATGAAATGAACCAATGTGTATATATAGGCAATATGTTACTTAGAGCTCACTATGCATTTGCAAAAGACGAACACAATAATAAATATAGAAGGGATACCAAGATAGCATGTCTCATCTTTGCTTATTTACTTGACCTAAAGAATTCTTCCATTTGGATAAGACTAAAATAATCTTAGCAACAAACTTGTTAGTCTCATAATACAAATAAATACATGCTACAGGTTTGACATTAGGCAAGCACTAACTCAAACATTTACACATTTACTAATAATTGTCATTATATGTGTTTGTCATTAATCACCAAAATCACTTATGTGCCTAGATGCACTTTCACTAATAGACTGAGGAAGGCCCAAATAAGTATGAGGAAAATTCTTAAGCTCACAAGGCATTTGCTCAGCAATAACAGCAAGATCATCCTCATGACATTGAATTGGCGCTATAAAACATTTGAGCAAATTAGTCTTGAGCCCCGAAGCCCGACCAAAAAGATCCAAAATTTGTTTGGTCATGTTCAACTTGCAAACAGAAGGTCGAAGGAACAAGACCACATCATCCGCGTAGATAGAGACCCTATGCTTTAAACCGCGAACAGGGAGTGGTCTGAGAAGGCCTTCCAAGCTAGCCCGATTAAACAAGGAGTTCAACACGTCCATTACCAGAATAAAGAGCATGGGCTCCTCAAATTGTGAAATTCATAACTCAACAATTGAAATGCCAAAAACGAACGAGTTTCAAACAATTTAAAACAAATACACAACAAATTAGAAAGACATTAGAATAAATGTTGATGTGCCAAATACACTTGTATTCAGCACACCAAATTTTGAACCAAACAATTCACCATTTGAAATACCGAATTCAAATGAATTTCATGATTTTTAAAATTCGTTTGAATTTGATATTTATAATGCTGAATCATTTGGTTCAGAATTTGTTTATATTTTTTCTAGTTTGTTTTGAGTTTTTTGAAGCTTGTTTGTTTTTGCCATTTCAATTGTTGAATCAAAATTTAGGAGCTGAATACACTAGTACTTGGCACATCAAATTTTTTGGATTTTTTTGTTTGTTTTGTATTTGTTTAGGATTTTTTTAGGCGGCAATATACTAAAGTGTCCTAGGGCTGTATTTTCTGAATTTGCAGTGGCATACAGTAAAACCTCGATTTGTTAGTGGCATGTAGCATAACTACCTCTTCTATGATGGTCTACAGCCAATTTTCCCTACCAAATTTCCCCAAATAAAAGAAGCTATTGCTGTATGAATATGGTATAGTTATTTTGTTCTTAGACATGTTGAGGCAACAAGTACTCTGCACTTCTAAAAGCTATAGGTCTTGTCTTGCTGAATCAAGGATTATTTTGAGATGTATTTTTTTTTGGATAGATAACCCTTTTCAACAAAAAGTTGTTAATTTCCCCCTTTCTGTATAGATAATCTGGGTAATGCATATCTCACAAGCTTTTTTGTCAACGGAGCTTGGGATCACACTAAGCTTCATCATTCAGTCAAAGCATATCAAAATGCTGTAAGTTGTGCATTTCATACTTCTATGCATTGCCTTAGGTTGAAAATCTGAAACATAGACAAGAAAAATTTTTATGTATATTTCCATTATTTTCTGATGTGAAGCTTCCATTTCTATTATATGGTATGATTGAGCTTATTTTATCTCCAGGAGAAGGATGAAACTATGAAACTGAATCCAGACCTATATTACAATTGTGCCACTGTGAGTACCCAGATCATTAGCTGTGAAGAAAAATCAGCTAATAGTTCCACCAAAATTCCTGATCAGCATAATATATTTTTATTTCCACCAAAATTCCTGATCAGCATAATATATTTTTATTTGGCATCTTCTAGGCTGACAAATACTTAGAGAACTACGAAAGGGCCCTTCGTGGATTTGAAGCTGCAGCTTTAAAAGATCCTGGTCTTGGTGCTGACACAGAAGTTCAGAAGATCATCAATCTCTTTGATAAGCTAGAGAATGCAATGAAGGTAACTTCTATATGAGTATATGCCTATAGTAATAGGCTGCAAAGACACTAACGTAAAAGTGCCTCATTGGACCTCGTTTGAGATTAACCTGTATCACATACGACATGCTTGCTACTTTCTGGTTATGCATGAGCATATCTATATATCCTCTTAACTTATCTATATTCATGAGATTCAACAGAAACCAAATAAAATGATACAAGATGACATTTCTTTTTTTACCACTGTAGTGATGTAAGAACTGACTTTTGTAAATGTCTCCTTTTTCATGTAAAGGTGACTATCATATATTTAGTGATAACAGTGTCACAACATGTATATCATCGGCACATGTTTAAAGTGTGTAAGTTGCTTTTTCCTGGTTAAAAATTTCAATTTGTCGCTGTGATGAATTGACAATCACTATTCCTAGCTTTTTAATTTTTTGTGGGATGAACAATCTATTTGCATGTAACTCCTTTTTAAAATAACTTCCATTGATATTTTGGTACATTTTCTTAACCATTTTATGATTCAGTTTTCATTTGCTCAACCAGCATTGTGATTTGCAAATAATATTTTACCTGTTAGGGGAAGATTTTCTACTTATGATTTATTTCTTCCATAGGGACAACTACGGTCCAAGAGATTAGCATCACTGGTGTCTTCTTTGAGCGAAGTCAATTGTAATATTTATTGACACTGCAAATATTGAAGTCATATGATTTGTTTTTGTTGAAATTATTCTGTTATTGTTTATACTTATTCACCTTAATATTCTCAGTAAAATCATCCCACAAGAAAGCAACTATAAGCATCCTATCAGAAGGCTTAAACAAGACGGTTGCTGTTCTGGGAAAAGTTGTTCTTTTTATAAGACATGATAATGTTGCTCCACTGTAAGTTGCCTTAATCCATATTATTCAACAAGCTCAATATTCATGCTCCATTATGATTTTTTTCTTATCCTTATCTTTTCTAGAATACTTAGGTTTTTTATAATACCGTGGAATGTTTGTATCTATACTTTAATAATGTGTTGTGAAATGAATTATTAATTAAATTAATTAAAAGGTGAAATTAATTCAGTGATGCTATAGAAATATGTTCCAACCTCCCTAGTTCTGGTTGAGAAGGTAGTGTTTAACTGGCATGGTTCAAGACATCTTTTTATTCTCTGCCAGTAATTTTTTTTAACTGGAAAGGATCTGTTGCCAAATTGTGAAGGCAACCTGAATATATTTTTTTGGTTGAATTCAATATGAACCCCTTGCCCCCCTCTGCCCCCACACAAAAGCTGAGTTAATCCTCAAATATGAAACCAGGCATTTATGCTTGTACTAACTATTAAGTCCTACTACATACTTCAATGGGATAACATTTTTATTATCTTTCAGGTATTATTTAGCATGTGATTTGGATCAATCTTATTTTATACTTTCAGTTTATGGGCTACGAAACGAAGCAGTAAGATTTCATAAACACTGGCAAATCTTTCGTTATGGAAAATGAAGATATTGCATTATGTATTCATTGCTTGTTCATATTGTTTAGTTGGGTTTGTTTTATATTGGTGGTGGTGGCAGTGGATATGCTTGCTCTCTGGCAGGTAGATGGGAGGTGGTATTAATGTATGATTGAAGCATGTTTGCTATTTTAGGTTTAGCTAAGAAAATTGCATTGAGGGGTCTGGAATCTTCGCATTAGCCGGATGGCTAAAATGGTATTAGAAACCCCCATGATGGAGAGAAAACCTTATTTTTATTCAACAATTTTATTTACATTTGAATTACAACAGTTACAGGTAGTAATCTGCATGGAACTATTGCATGTTAAAATTTAAATTAGCAAATCACCTAGTTTTCTAGTTCTGCTAGGAACTTGTACTTACCTATTCCAACCACTGCACAATAGTAAAACAAAGCTATTTGATATGTCCAACAAATGGATAACTTCGAAAGTATTTTGTTTGCCCTCATGTGTTTGATTGATATATTGCCTTCTGTAGTGCTCAAATTTTTTCCCTCAAATTTGCTGATTTGGTCGTTATCAGCTGGTTGATTACCACTTGCTTACTCTATGTTGTTACACGCTGTCGGGTATGTGGCTAAGAGGAAGGCTTCCCTGAGCCAGATATCCGGGACAAACAATCTGTGGACTCCTGGGACATTGTCCTACTACCTGTCAGAGTGCCTCCCTGTTGTCATCTCTAATCAGGAGTTGTTGGAGCCATATTCGAACATATGATCCATTCTCATATACTTCTGTGATAGGACCAGGTCAGTTAAGTCACATCATAGGTATATGATGCAACTCAACCAAAAGGAATGAATCGGTGACTTCTTACTGTATCATATATTCGATGATATGCCCAATATATTGTCCAACTTAATCCAAAAACACCAATTAGTCTAAGAAACCATGTATTGTACCATTTTGGATTGATATCAATATTATCGGCTGCTATGAATGACTTCTTGGAACATTGTATCATTTGCATGACCATGAGTGGTAATATGTGTGCATGTGCGGGTTTAGGGGGATATTTAGTTAGGGTTATTTTATTTAGTTTATCTAATCATTATATTTAGATGGAATAAGTCCATATTACTCCCTCAACTATCACAAAAGTCCATTCTACACCTCCAAACTACAAACCAGTTCTTTAACACCATCAATCAAAACCGTGTCATTTAACACCCTAGGTGGTTTAGAAGGTTGGTTTTGGTGATGTGGCAAAGGGTTTTGTCTAAGTCGCCTGTACACGTGGCATAGTTAGTTATTTTGAACTCTAAAATTATTGAAAAATTCTCAAAATTACCTTGGTGCATAAGTATCACAGGAAAAATATATTAGAAATTTTGAATATCTCAAACTAAATTTCTTTAATTAATTCAACTGAAATTTTAAATAATTAGTTCATATTTTTAAAAATATTTAACATTTCTAAAAATATTTTCCGTGATCCTTATGCATCAAACTATTTTTTAAAATTTTTGTATAATTTTCAGTCTCAAAATATCACTAACTAATAGCTGCCATGTCACCGAAACCACCATTCTAAACCACCTGGGATGTTAAATGACCCGATTTTGGTAGATGGGGGTGTTAAAAGATCAGTTTTATAGTTTAGGGTGTAGAATAGACTTTTCCAATAGTTGAGGGGTGTAATATGGACTTATTCCTTTTTGGATTGATCTTTTTAAGGCCAGCCTATAAAAGGGACATGACTGCTTTACTTCTCACCCAAAGATCTCTCTCTCTGGATGGACAGAAATTTAAGCTAAAATCCCTTTCAATCCAAAGGGATTGGGTCTAGTTCATCCCTATCCACACTAAGCCTTGGATTTAGTGCTGGAAGAAATGCTTGTGATTTGCAGGCAACTCAGGTTCATGTTATTTAAATAACATGCTGATCCAGCAGCTTGTCAAATAAAGGTGTCGTGTACAAGTTTCTGAGAACTATGTATGGGCCAAATATCCAAGTCTATTAGAGCATCTCCAACAGTTACTCTATCCTCTCACTCTATAACACTATTCATTACTCCCTCTATCCAATGCTCTAAATTTCCTTCACACTTTACACTACACTCTAAAAGATTCCTTCTCTGCACCAGCTACTCTATCCCGAGCTACAGTATTATAGAGTACCTGCTCCAGATGCTCTTAAGCAACCAGTCAAGTATGACACCACCAAATCCCCAAATTAACCTACCCAAGCTGCGGCTGCTTAAATTCTTTATGCCAAAAGAAAGATTTTGTGAATCACCTTTTCCATGCTGGTGTGCCACTGAATCTCCAATCTGTGTATTTTTTGGTGTAAGCATTTCAAAAATGTGTTGTGTGTGGATATTCATGGTTCTTCCAGGCTTGATTTGGAAGGCATGATTGCACTGTACTGTTGGTACTGAATTCTACTGTATACTGTTCATTTTCTCCATGGTGGTTGGTAAACGGCTGCAAAGGTTGATTTGATTTGCTTGGAGACGATTTTTTGGTAGAGTTTAATTCTCGTAAGTCGATCATATTTTTTGTGCTAGAATTGGTTGCTGTTCTGCCAAGTGCTAAACAATCCAAAGCTAGGCTTCATGAGAGTATAGCTCAGCTGGCTTGGACTCAAGATGACCCCACCCCTAATTCCCATAGTATGAATACCTTTACTACTACTTTGCGTGTTGGACTGACCAATGGTTAGTCAACAAGTGTGGTCAAGCAAATTTTCCTTAGTTTTAAAGTTTTCACTGGGTTTCTTAGAAAACATCAAGAACAGTTTACTGTTGCTATGGTGGTTGTTATATCTTTATGTGGCAATAGTTTTTGTTGTCTGCATCTCATGACATGATAATATTTTGTGTAATGTAATGTCTAATATATAACAAGCTAATGTAAGCCCTCTGTGCATAGATTAAAGAAGGTGACCGAGTGGCAATGTTGGAACCATACTACAGAATCCTGGATGTACCATGGAAAGAACAGGTACACCTTACCATCTTCCTATACCTCTTTGAGATTTGTCATTTAGACCTACAAGAAAATCTGCAAGAAACTTTATATTTTTAACTGTTTTTATAATTTTCCAAATTAAGTTCTTCAGTAATTGATATTTGAATCATGTCTAAGAAGTAAGTAGAGAAATACATCTATCTGCTAAAGTGCCAAATACGGGGACTAGATTAGGCCTGGAACTTTTTTTTTTTTATGAAATCAAACTGACTAGTTTGTTCCCTTGTATTCTTGTAATCAAATTCTTTTGATTTTGTATATCAGTAATTTTAGGCAAATGAGCTAGCACAAGTAGTTATCTGCTAGTTGTACCGTAGAATTTTTATTTGTAGTGATGATTTCAGAGCTTTATTAACCCTTGCCACGCTTTGCACAAGCTTATATGTTCTTTTCTTCGATGTCAAACAGCGCTATCAGTTTAAGTCAATACGTGTCGACTTTCCAGAACAAATTCTTATCAATGAGAAAGCTCCAGCTCCTCATCATGTTGTACGGGCTTCAATTCATGCACACAATAAACCGTGATTGTTGGCAAATATTTTTCTCGATGCTTTTTTGTTATTGGACATTTGTGTTGGACATATAGCCGTGCAAGTGTGCAACTAGTTTTATGATGTTCTCTGCTTAAGGCCAAAGGAGGAGAGAGAAAAGTATGAAACGCTCAACATACTATTATATTATCACAAGTAGCTAGTTTTTTTGAGTTCTAACTTGTAGCCGACAAACCGGGTAATTGTTAGTGAGACGTACAGTGAATGTTTGAACTTTTTTGCTTGGTGTGATGTCTATTAACGTGGGAGATTATTTGTGTAATTCCATGTAAATCTCAACTAATGTGTCCTATTTCGTACGATGTTAAATCATATGCTTTATAAGCCCAACGTTTTGAAAAACAAAATCTGAAATGGGCAGTTTCGGTTTTAATCTGCTTTCCAAGCCTAATCAGCTAATGTTTTGGGCAGTACTTTGGAACTTTCTTATCGAGATGCAATGTATCCTTGAGTTCGATGGAAGATAGAATTATAAAGGGGAAATTAATTATATGCTGCTGCAAAGAACGATATTTTACGTTTGCCACTCTAAAGATCGCAATCAAGAATGAGCCAGTTCAAAGAAATATCACTCAAATGTTTTGCCAATTCTACCCTATGCATGTTTTAACCCCTTTTACCTGCTGAAATGACTCTTTTGCCCCTTGCTTATCAAGCTAAATCGATTCTTTAGCTATGATTCACTTGTGCACAGTATGCTCCCTAAAAACGAGCTTCAGTTCTAGCTCGATCCTATATCTCCATGTAATTGGGATCAACTTGTTCTTTGCGAGAATCTCTGCTTCGATCCTCGATCACAAGCTGACATGACATGTAATAAAAAAGATCCTACATGTGCTTAATTAAGCCAAACCCTTGGTCTAGCTCGGTTTGGATCGGAGGTTAAGATAACTAGAGAGAATATTTCCTTTTCTGTGCCAAGCACCCAAATCACTCTCACGGTAGGACTTTCCGTCACAAAATTATTATTTCTTGGAATCGCACGGTACGAATTATGTCGGCAATATACTTTATGGGGCTATGCGTAAGACCGAAACCCGATGGTAACACAGGAGACAGATTTATACAGGTTCAGGCCGTCGAGGTGAGGTAATACCCTACTCCTGCTCGTGGATTGTATTAGAGTTGATCTCGGTGGATCAATATTGAGGGTGGCTATGGATCGGTGTGATCTCTCCTACCGATGTGATCCAGGATGATCTACCATACCGAACTAGGGGCCCCTGTCTCCTTTTATATAGTGGAGAAAGGTAGGGTTACAAATAAGTATCCTAGTTAGTTATGGAAACTGGGGATAGAGATAGGAAATCTATCTATATCCTTTCTTACCGAGTACGTAATGTATCGGATTACAACGGTGCCTTCCTTGTGATACAAGTCGGGTCTTCATGCAGGGCAGCCCGTCTTCTAGATGGTAGACGTGACCCTGCTCTGTGAGGTGGTCCGCCTAATTTGTCTCCGTGAGATACCCGGGAACCATGTTATCCACAGTAGCCCCGAGTGCTTTATAGCCGAGTTGATGCGGAGTGCTCCATTGGCATGCAAGGAGGCTGTGAAGGGCTCAAGAGAGCTTTACAGATTGAAATCTCCGAGTGACTCTGCCAATTTCTTGGAGTCCTGGAAGTCGGCGCGTGGTTGACGTCGCGGCGTGAGTAGAATGTCAACGCAACTGTCCTCGGCGCAATCTTGGAAGCCGTAGTAGGTCGGCCGGTTGTCCTCCTCGGCCTTGATCGCGAGAAGCCGCAAGTTGGGGTGGCCGTCCTCGTCGTTCTTAGGAGCATGAAGTCGGCGTAGGAGTCGGCGTGGTTGTCCTCGGCGCGATCTGCGAGAAGCCGAAGCCGTAGTTTGCTTCGAAGTATTGGCGTGAGCAGGCATGCAAAAGCCATATAATGCACTCGAGGTCTTTGGCGTGGCGCGTAGCCGAAGTTGGCGTAGGCGTGGAGCCATGCCGTAGATTGCGCTCGGGGCGCGGGTATTGACACGTAACTGTGCCATAGTTGGTGCTTGTAGCGTAATCACTTCCTTGAATCCCTGTAACATGTACATGTAGGATTTAGGCAGTATCTGAATATGAAAACATTTGGTCGGATATAAAATCCGACTATCTTTATGTGCAAAATAGTCATTTTTTATTTTTCTTACTTGATGATTTTTGTTAGTCCGAGTGGTTTTCTTCCTTTTGTTATGCACTCTGCCCGACTAGTCTAGCCCCCGAGCGTAGAGAGTTGGCACATGGCTTTTTATCCCAGACACGCATTTGGGTGACGTAGAGTTCGCCGTGTTATGGGTTCAGAGCTTCACTACTCAGAATTATAGCGCACTCGGATTTCACTTAAATCACTAAGTAACAAAAGCAAAAATAACTATGAAAAAGATGGGTGTACGCAAGTGCACACAATTATATGTAGCCCCCGACTTACTGCTTAGTTGGAATTCAACTAAGTAGCAAGTCAAGAAACAACTGTGAAAAAGATGGGTGCGTGCAAATAGACACAATTATGTGTAGCCCCCCGACTTACTGCTTAGTTGGAATTCAACTAAGTAGCAAGTCAAGAAACAACTATAAAAAAGATGGGTGTGCACGGTGCGCGCAAGCGTACACAATTATGTGTAGCCCCCGACTTACTGCTTACTTGGAATTCAACTAAGTAGCAAGTCAAGAAACAACTATGAAAAAGATGGGTGCGTGCAAGCGCACACAATTATGTGTAGCCTCCGACTTACTGCTTACTTAGATTTCAACTAAGTAGCAAGTCAAGAAATAACACGAATTTATATGTGAAAAGATTATAATAATAAAAAACTTAGCTGCTTTGCTGACGATGATGTCTTCCTTGCTTTTGAGCTTTTAGGGCCTATACATCGGCACTGCTTATATTGCGCACGGTTTTTGACAATTTCTTGAGTATATTGGGAACCAAGTATGGCACACCAGAAAGCTGAGAGCTCGAGAGCTAGAAACGACCGCTAACTGGGCCCTACGCCAACACAATGACTCGGTGGTCAGACTAGTGGCTGCTGGATAGAGTCCGGCGATTGGCCAAGCACTTTCGAGTGCAAGTTTCTCGGCGGATGGCTTGTTGGCACGCGGCAGCGTAGACGAGACGCCTGCTACGGCACTCGCAGCGTCTTGAAGGTTCCGATAATTGAGGCAATCGGGCGAATGTATCTGATCGAGCCAGAGAGATAATGCTGGCTGGGTCGTCTCCAAGCACGTTTCGCCTCGAAAACGAGTATAGATACACTGCATGGGTCTTTGGCCTATTATGTTTATGTTTAGTCGAGTTGTCTCTTAGCTTGTTATTTTGGCGAGGCGTTAGGAGTTGGCTGACGTGCAACAGGTCGTGCACTCGGAATCCTATCCGATCAGAATCTGTTGCGGAGCTTGAATCGGTAGACGCGTGTAGGAATCGGAAAGCGCCATGGTTATCTTGTATCATCGATTCGTGATTGCCTTTTGCCTTCTCGAGTACAGATCGCGCATTTGAGCCTGCAGCATGATCATGTCGGGCTTGCAGAACAAGTTTAAGCAACCAATAGGCGGGCAATGAAAGTGAGTACCTAATTGCACCTAATTAGATTGAAGATTTCATAAGTCGAAATGGAATCCGAACTGTACCGAAACATAGAGAAGTGATATAAGTTGCACCTACCTAGAGAAGTCGACTCTTGCGTCTATGTCGGAGCACGCTCATCGCTAGGAAAAAATCAAATTTCTCTCAAAAGTCAATCTCAATAAAGAGACCTTAGCCTCGACTTATCGCTTAGTTGGATACCAACTAAGTAGCAAGTCGAGAGATAAATTATAATGAATTAATTGAGTATAGACTTACCTGATCTGTTAATGAGTGAGCCTGCCCCGAGGGCCGCAGGCATGTCACCTGTCGTATTGTGCCTGTCATCTGTCCTCCGAGGCAGCAGGTCATCGGTAAACTTCCAGAAGGCCGGCATATTTGGCAGGTTGGTCATATCATTTTGATACGGATGGGTCGGTTGTCGTTTTTTTCCGGTCGCCGGAGTACCTCGCCCATGGTTTGAATGGACGACAAGATACTGCCAGATCTTGATATCAGGATAATACGTATCTGGTACTGGATCGCGGAGCTGTAGAGCTTTTGTCCATGCCCAACTACACTGTCCGACGTCCTTTGGACTTGTCTGGCTCTTGCCGTGGCGGCAACCGTCTTGTCAGTTGCGGCGTACTGGTGAAACGGAGAGTTGAGCTCCGTGAATTCCAGTGGCCGCTTGTCAGCCTCGCCGCGTCGGCCGTTAGCTCGCGTTAGATGTCGCTAGGCCGGGGTACCGATGCGCTATGTCAGGGTAGATAGCCCGGCTCGGTGCTATGGAGGAGAGCCAGATATACTAGTGTCTACTTACGTGAATGTTGGGAGCTAAATTTTTTTCTGGAATTTAAGAGAGAGAAAAGTCTCAATTGAATGTTTTCTTCGTACTAAATTTGTGTGCATGTTATGAATGTTTTAACCAATTGAATTACTTGTGTCCTTTAGTTGATTTGAGGTGTACAGTTTATGGGGTTTTTATGTTTCGATAAATATCCGTGACCGTATTCGGTTCGATCCGAATCCGCTCCGTATTCGTGTCCGACATTTTTCGTATCCGTATTTGTATCCGAGCTATCCGTATCCGTATCCGGATCCGAAGAAAGCATTAGGATACGGATATGGTTTACCTATTATCCGATCCGTCCGACCCGTTTTCAGCCCTAGGCGTAAGGAAGTCGGCGCGGCTATCCTCGACGTCGTGCGCCAGAAGCCTGCTTAGGAAGTTGGCGCGGATGTCCTCGGCGTCGTGCACGCGAGAAGCCTGCCTAGGAAGTCGGCGCGGCTGTTCTCAGCGTCGTGCATGCGAGAAGCCTGCCTAGGGAAGTCGGCGTGGCTGTTCTCGACGTCGTGCGCGAGAAGTCGGCCTAAGAAGTTGGCGTGGCTATCCTCGGCGTCATGTGCGTGAGAAACCGGCCTAGGAAGTCGGCGCGGCTGTCCTCAACGTCGTGCGCGAGAAGCCAGCCTAGGAAGTCGGCACGGCTGTCCTCGACGTCGTGCGCGAGAAGCCAGCCTAGAAAGTCGGCTGTACTGTCCTCGTCGTCGCGAGAAGCCGCCTAAGGAAGTCGGCGCGGATCGTCCTCGGCGTCGGCGCGAGAAGCCGTTTGCGAGTCGGCGCGGTCGTCCGCCGTCGTCTGCGGCGCGAGAAGCCGTTTAAGGAGTCGGCGCGGCTGTCCTCGGCGTCGTGCGCGAGAAGCCGGCCTAAGGAGTCGGCGCGGCTGTCCTCGGCGTCGTGCGCGAGAAGCCGGCCTAAGGAGTCGGCGGTCACGGTTTCGACCGAAACCTATTCTATTGTCACCATGGTGACGTCTCCCATCTTCTTCTCGCTCCTGTCGCCGAGCTTCAATGTCATGGCGAATGTCGCGATTTGTCGTTGTTGCCGGAGCAACGAGTGGGTGCGGCGATAGTCGTTGTCGTCGTCGCCGCAAGTTGGGCGCGAGGCCGCAAGTCGACGGCGAGAGCCTCGCCGTGATCTCTGGGATGAGATCCGCTTTGTCGTCGAGGTCCGCCATGCCCTTGCTGAGGTGCACCAAGGATCGTCGAGGTGCCGAGCGAAATTCACGTCGAGCTCCATCTTCGCACGGGATTCACGTCACCCCGCGCAGTCTGTCTTCACACGGTCGCCACGGTCACGTCCGAACTCGGTTTTCGATGATCTTGGACTCGTTGGAAAGATAACGAGATAAGTTTCGCGGTTGAAGTTGTCTTCTGATCGGATCGGATCCGATTGGCAAGTTTGCCGAGGTTGTTGATGACGAAATCCAAGCCTCTAAAACAGGAAGCTTGGCCGAAGGTGAATTCGACGGCGCTGCGTAAGACCGAAACCCGATGGTAACACAGGAGACAGATTTATACAGGTTCGGGCCCTCGAGGTGAGGTAATACGCTACTCCTGTGCTCGTGGATTGTATTGGGGCTGATCTCGGTGGATCAATATTGATGATGGCTATGGATCAGTGTGATCTCTCCTACCGATGTGATCCAGGATGATCTACCATACTGAATTAGGGACCCCTGCCTCCCTTTATATAGTGGAGAGAGGTAGGGTTACAAATAAGTATCCTAGTTAGTTATGGAAACTAGGGATAGAGATGTGAAGTCTATCTCTATCCTTTCTTACCGAGTACGTAATGTACCGGATTACAACTGTGCCTTCCTTCTGATACAAGTGGAGTCTTCATGCGGGGCAGGCCTGTCTTCTAGATGGTAGCCGTGACCCTGCTCTGTGAGGTGGTCCGCCTAATTTGTCTCCGTAAGATACGTGGGGACCATGTTATCCACAGATGGCTGGACTAGTGGTTTCGAAAACTCGAAACGATAATCACAGTTAGATTTGAAAATGCTTATCTTAATTTTTGAGAAATAGTATCAAAAAATGAAAGCATTCAAAAAAGATTAGCAAATAGTATAAGCAAAAGCTACAGAACATGCTAGCCATGCTCCTCATATTGCTCCAACCTCCTCTACTTCTGCTGTGTGCGCGGGGATAATAAGAAGCAACCTTGCGCCGATGGCCTCAAGGCTTACACTGTTGTTGGGACGCTCCACATTTGTCCACATTTTGCCAATAAATGGATTTGGCTTGATAAGGGAGGTGCAAAAGAGTCATTTCATATAGGAAAAATGGATTTTAAAATGTTAATTGCAAGCAAATATAGCACTTTCAGGTTAACCCTCGTGATCGAAGAGAGGGCAAAAGCATAAGAGGAGGGTGTTATGCACATACAGGCCGCCCCTTGGAGGTGGATAAATGGGTCGGGCCATATCAAGCTAGGTCAGTACCTAGGCACGATGGGTCGACTCGGCTAGTCGTATATGTATTGTGCAACTCAGCTTATTTAGGCATGTTAAATAAAATACAAAAATACTTTCAAATTATTCAATATACAATCCTTTTTTCTTTAATCTTTCACAAAGCAGTGCAAAGAGAACTCAATGGATCTTATTCTATTCATTAAATAGATTTCTTTTCTAATGTATATTTCAATTCCATGGATTTTTATTTTTTTTTTAATTTTTAGGCTAAACAGGTGAATCAGGCTAATGGGCCTAACGACCAGTCTACATACCAATGCTGGCACAAGACGGCTGGATCCTTATATAGGTCGGGACAATTTTTTAATATTTGATATTTTTATTTTTTTTATTATTAAATAAATAATATCCACTTTATCAAAATTAAATAAATAGACGTCTATAACCCGTTTGTTGAGCGACAGGGAAAAATCACATGTTGGTTGGGCAAAATTTTCCTTGTGGCACAACCAATGGGCGACAAGTGTTCTCATGGCCAAACAAATGGGTGGCAAGGTTTTTTCCACAAAAAATAAGAAAAATATCACCTTCTTTGCTTTTATCCTTTAAAACTCCATCGAAAAAACACTAAAAAATATGAATATAATTTGTAGTGTAGGACATGCTGCCTTTGAGTTCTTCACAATTTTTTAGCCCTAAACTGTGCAAATAATATTTGGAGCTAGAATTTTTTGGAGAACTTGAAGGTACTGCCAAATTTTTTCCAGAATTTGCTGTGATTTTTTTAAGCAGTTTAAAAGTCGAGAGTAAAAAAGGTAGTTCTCTATTGTTTCTGGCAAAAAACCTCTCGTCACCCGGTTGTTGCCCATTGGATGAGCGATTTTCGTTGTGGTTGTGGTCTAACCATCAGAGATTATAGGAGTCTATTTATTTAGTTTTAATAAAGATGATATTATTTATTTAATTATAAAAATTAAAAATTCCCTTACATAGGTCATGTCTTGGCACAAACTAGGCTCGTGGGTCAACTCGGCATGGCATATGTAGTTGTTAGCCGGCCCGTCAGCCACATATTTAGCGTGTTCTGATCCCAGGTCGTTGGGCCGCATTACACTTGCAGGCCTAACCAGAGCAGCGGGCCAAGGTCTCTTAAGCTATCTCCCTAAAAAGCTAGCTCAATGAGGGATTGCTCCCTCACCCTTATAAACCATGCTCAAACCCTCGCAACAACCAATGTGGGACTATTCCCAACAATCTCCCCTCACACATTGGGCCAAGATTTGTCCGGAAACTACCTGGACAACCTAGGCTCTGATACCAATTGTTAGTCGGACCGCTAGCCACATACTTAGCGCGTCCGACCCCAGTCGCTGGGTCAGATACACTTGCGCAGCCTAACTAGAGCAAATGCCAAGGTCTCTTGGTCATCTCCTCCAAAAGCTACTAATAAGAGGCTTCCTCACCCTTATAAACCATGCTCAATTCCTCCCAACAACCAATGTGGGACTATTCCCAACAGTAGTAACCGGACCTTAATGACCGAACCGATGCCAAGCTACCTATTTGACCAGGTCTACTACCCATAAAGTGGGCTAAGCTTCAAGCAAATTTGGGCTTGGGTAACATGTGGCCCGGAAGCCAAAGGGGATCCTATAATATCTATACGATCGTAGAATCCGGATACCGTATCCCTTGCTTGACGCGTGCCACAGTCTTCGGTTCGACGCGTCGCAGTGCATCGATTCAGCTATCCGGACCAGCCCGGCCTATCTTGCTTCTTCTAGTGCCAGCTCGATTCAGCCCCTAGGTCAGAGCCACTCCGCCCGCCGTGCCGTTCCAGGCCATAGCCTCTCGCTCCGCGCCGCCGCTCGCGGCCATAGCTTCCTCGCCCGCCGCCGTTCTCACCAGTTCCCGCCCGCAGATGCATCACTCGTCGTCCTCGCCCACAGCTCCTCCGCCCGCAGGTGCGCCCCCGGCTAGAGCCCTCCCGCACGCAGGTCTTCCTCTAGCCGCTGCCGTCCCGGCCTCCGCTCACCACGGCCGTAGCCCCCCGTCCGCCGTCGCCGTCTCCAGCCGCCGCCGTCCTCCGCTTTCGCCCCTCGCTGCGGTCCCAGTCCTCCGTCTCTAGCCGCGGCCGTCCCTCGTCGCGGCCGCAGTCCTCTGTCTTCAGCCGCCGCCGTCCTCGCCGTTCCTCGCTGTGGCCGGCCTCCGCTCGCCACGGCCGCAGTCCTCCGTCTCCAGCCGCCGCCGTCCCTGCCTCCGCTCGCCACGGCTACAGCCCTTCCGTCCACAACCGCCGGTCCTTGCATCCGGGCCGCCGCCTCAGCAGCCGCCCGCCGGCGCCCTTCTCCTCCTCCCTCTCTCTTCTTCCCCCTCTCTCTATTTCTCCTTCTCTCTACCCGCGCTTGCTATGTTCTCTGCGCGTGAGAGCTGACCAGAGGCTGCTGAGTTGGGGAGGATACGGATGAGAGAGATATTTTTGCAAATTTTACATTTTAGCCCTTATACTTTTTAGAAATTTCAATTGGGTGTGCATTGTTTTTATGAGCTCAGAAAAATATTACAAAAATACCTATGGATTCAATTAGTTTTGAAAGTTGATGCATATTTATTTTCTAAAATTCCTAAATCATTTTATTATGCACTGATTAGTCGCAAATAGTTTTTAATTATTAGAAAAGCATATATTAGACGGGTTACTTCGCTGCGAAGTAATTTTGCTCTCGGCTACATGATACATTATTTACTATTCCAATACGTCCTAAACATGTTTAACTACAAAAAAAAAATTAGACCATACCTTAGGTCTATCTAAAAGCATTTAGAGATGTCACCATTTAGACATACTTTGTTATACTCAAATTTGTAGGACTTTGTTAGTAAACATATATATTCTCATTTATATATGGGTATCCATTTCTTACCTAATGCACGTTTATTTTTATTGTGTTTATTTCCATTCATCATAGCCTACCGTTGCATATAGTTAGTGCACCGGTTTTCTCTACAGCTGTTTACTCACACCTTGAACTATGCAAATCGACTTACATTATCTATATCGTTGATCTTTATTTCATGCTTAAAATAGTTTTAACAAATGATTTATGGACATCTATTGAATCCATTGCTGCAGGTTTCCAATCACATTTTCCTGATATACATTTATAATTTAATGTTCATATAGTCAGTGCACAAATTTTCCTTATGGCTGTTTACTCATGCCTTGAGCTATGCAAACAGACTTACATCATCTATATCGCTTATCTTTATTTCTTGCTTTCAATAATTTGAATAGAGGATTTATGGAGATCTATTCAATCCATTGCTGCTGAAGCTCGCAGAAAACGCAAAGCCTCCATGGACCGTACCAACAAGACACGTATGTTGATCATTGCTTGTGGTTCTTGCATAGCCATATAGGATTTGCAAATTTGTTGTATGCAAAGCAATGTTCATTCTTACGTTCTTCTCATCTACATTTTTACTGTAGGAGCTATTTCTTCTCATGTGTCTTCATATCCATCTGTTCGGCGTCGCCTCTCCATGGATAACACTGTTGTTCGGCAACAGCAAAGCTTATCAATCTCTACAACAAGTTATGTTGGTACTATGGCTCTAAATGTTAATGATACCACATGTCACTACCAGGGAACAGGCCTTCCATACCGGCCTATCAATCTCGGTTAGCCACCAACCGGGACTCAGCAGTGCAACAGTCCCGACCGTTCGAGAGGAACCGATCAACCGTCGGGGTCAACATCTAGGTCTACCAAGAGCAATCCACGTAGATGATCCCGATAAACAAAAACATGTGTACTTGTAATTATGTGTACAACAATGTGTACTTGTGATACTTGTATATATAGCCCAGTTAGTTAGCAATTGTAGTACTTATTAATTACTTATAATTAAATTTTAA
Organism: Olyra latifolia; assembly: GCA_036346145.1. Lineage (NCBI taxonomy): Eukaryota > Viridiplantae > Streptophyta > Magnoliopsida > Poales > Poaceae > Olyra > Olyra latifolia. The sequence goes on along the minus strand of CM070523.1, from coordinate 45,866,460 downwards.
TGAATGTCCTTTCATTTAATACCGAAGTTAACGTGTATGAATAATTATATGAGTTTCAATTAATTGTGATTTAACACAAATATATACATATACTTAAGTTTCAATTAATTATATGAGTTTCAATTAAATGTCATCCAATGGGCAAAAAAAAAATATTAAAACATTTTTAGTCCCGGTTGGTAGAACCAACCGATCGATAACTCTCAACTTCCGGTCCGGTTGGTAGTTCCAACCGACAGATAGTCGCCTCGGCGCCTCAGCCTCCCAAGCTTTTCAAGGGCCTTCGGTCCCGGTTGGTGGTTAATCGGGATCGCAGCCCCTCGCCATCATCCCTCGATTATCCGGTTTGGAAACCGACCGTAGTCTGTTCCCAACCGGATAAAATCCTGTCCTCGTAGTGGTGTTCATCAAATCCTATTGATCGATCGTCTTTTGTTGACGGTAATGGTGTCGACAAATATCGCAAAGACACCACAGGCCAGCCAAGATCCACGTAAGTTGGTACATTACTTTTTATTACTTTACCACTCATATAAATTATTCTACATATAACCCTCACTTTTACACTTCCAGAATTTTAGGGAGATTTTAGACCAAACAAAACAATCCGTTATCGCTCAAATGCGCAGAAACGAGAGCATCAATAGACCTTAAAAGAGCAACAAGTATGTTGTCATACTGTATATTAGCACAGCTACATTTTAATTGCCTCCTGATGGTAACCCACTTTTTCGTTTATACTTATCATTTCAGAGCGTGCTAGCTATGCGTCCTCTTTCAGTCATCCTATTTGTCAACCCTATGGTGATTCTAGCATTACCCAACAATGCAGAAAACAACAAGTCATTCGACATCGTCGTGAGTTTCTAGCTTCTCTATTATTTAATTCTATGTTCATATAGAATACACACAAATATCTCTATGGATATTTTAATTCAAAGTGAAATTGTTTCACCTGCTCAAGCTTGCACCAAACTATTTTTTATCCATCCTTCTATAACTGTATTGACATTTGATCCTCTAACATGTGTTTAGTTCAACTGTTCTATCAATCGATGTAATAAGATATGTTGCCCGACAGATGTTCAAAAAATTATCGCAACTGTATCATTGCTTAGTGAATGGTCGTATTCATCTTTTTACCATTACTTTATGTACTGACAGTACAACAATTATTATTGTTAATCTGTTATCTCTCAAAAGAATTTTATATTTTCCTTTGCCACTAATATATTCCCATTTCCGTTGTCTTCTTCTAAATTAGGTACTATTTTTACACCTCTTTATCTTGGAGAACCTACTTATGTTTGCCCATATTGTACTGCCCATTTTTGGCCTGAGGAGCGTGTTCGTGGCCATGGTCAAAAAGGCCCACCTATATACAACAAATGCTGTAAGGAAGGAAGCATTGTTTTGCCTATATACAAGCCACCTCCTGAGCCATTATTAAGCCTTCTAACCAGAAAGAACCAACAATTGTCTAATCGCTTCTATGCCGACATAAGAAGCTACAATTCTTGCTTTGCAATAACATCTATGGGTGTTAACATCATTACCTCTATTAATGATGGACACGGCCCTTATGTGTTCAAGGTCAACGGACAGATTTGCCATCGAATAGGGTCACTTATCCCAGAACAAGATAGAAGACCAGAGTATTGTCAATTGTATATCTTTGATACTGAAAATGAGATCAAAAATAGGATGTCGGTTATTTCACACAGTGAAAAAGACTACAACCTTAATGAAACTATTGTTGCAGCTTTGGTATTAATGCTTAATGAACACAATCCTATCATACAAATATTTCGAACTGCTCGTGATAGGTTGGCAAATGGATCTGGTGATCAATATGCTATAAAATTGTTTGATGTTCCTAACCATCACAGTAGTGTTTATAGTGCCCCTATTGCATCAGAGGTGGTTGGTTTGATTGTAAGTGACTTAGGAGTTTCGATCGTGGCCGTGACTTGATTATCCAAGATCATGCATCTCGGTTACAAAAGTTAGCGAGACACACCGTAAGTTTATGGCAATGCAAGACCTCTTTTGTTTCCCTATGGAGAAGATGGTTTTCATAAAGAGATATATTATCACCAATGCCGCCGCCACAAACCATGCAAATAAAAAAGGTCACTATGCTGGAATATTACGCATATAGGCTACATGATAGAGACAATGATTTCAAGATAACCGATGCGATGTAAAAGGTTAAATCAGCATACCAAAGTTGACGCTTTCGCTGCGTTGAGGATAGTCGCTGAGGCATTATCGGAAGAGGTCATTCCAACTTAAATATAGAACTAGCCGCTTTAACTCTCTCGATTGACACAGTTGGTAGAGGCATTACTAGTGGTTCATCTCGCAGGCAACGAAGTTATTTTACCACCTTCATATACCGAAGCCCACGCTACTACTACCAAAATTTACAGGATTGTGTGGCAATTTGTCAGAGATTTAGTTGCCTGCACTTGTTCATCACTTTTACGTAACGCCGCTCGCCAAAGATTGAGGCAGTTTTAGCAAATATATCGGGACAGAACCGTGTGATCGGCCCGATATTGTTGATCGAAGTTTTTCATATGAAATTGACACTATTGATGGACGATATAATCAAACGGCAATACTTCGGACCAGTGGCTGGAGGTTATACCCCATTTTCATATCCTATCTTCCATCATGACTTGCGTGTTTTACATTTTTTAAAGCTTATACTTATTTCGTTATACATTCTTTTATGCAGTAGTGTACACAATTGAGTTTCAAAAAAGGGGTCTTCCACATGTCCATATCATTTTATGGCTCAAAAAAATTAGGCCATTGGGAGTTGATGAGGTAGATGCCTTCATTTCCGCTCAGTTGCCAGATCCATCTATTGATCCTATAGGTTATGAAGCTGTTTCAAAGTTTATGATTTATGGGTCGTGCGGTGCTACACGCCCATCATCTCCTTGCATGGTTGATGGTAAATGCACAAAGTACTATCCAAAAGAATTTGTTGACAAAACCACAATCCTTTCTAATGGACATGTTAAATATGCTCGACCAAATACAGGTTTCACTGTAGAAAGAAACGGTCTTAAGATGGATAATCGTTTTGTGATCCCACATAATGTTGATTTATTGGTTAAGTACCAGGCCCACATAAATGTTGAAAGAGTCAATCGTGATGGTATGGAAAAATACCTTTTCAAGTACACAACCAAAGGGCCTGATTGCTCCAAAATTAGTGTAAAAAGAAAAAGGACAGATTATAATACAACTCAAGAAATAAATGAGATACAGGAATACCTTGACTGTAGGTGTATTACACCAAATGATGCAGCATGGCGATTACTCCAGTTTAACATACATTACACCGACCCATTTGTTGAAAGACTTCCTGTTCACCTCCCACTTGAGAATAATGTTGTGTTCATGGAGGATGACCATCTTGAATAAATAATCAACAATCCTCTCAATACTATGACCAAATTGACAGCTTGGTTTGTTGCCAACAGAACATACCCCAATGCTCAACATCATAAATATGTGGATTTCCCCGAGCATTGGACATGGCATGCAAATGGTCGTTATTGGACACCACGTCGTAATAATCGTGGAAAGATTGGTCGAATAGCCAACATAGGACCAAATCAGGGAGAAGCATTCTACCTCCGTATGTTGCTACATGTGGTTAAAGGAGCACGATTTTACTCTGATTTGCGTACTGTTGCTGGCTATGAATACCGTACATTCCATGCTGCATGTGAAGCATTGGGTTTACTTGGTGATGATCGTGAGTGGTTCAATGTCATGACCGATGCAGCTAATTGGGCAATTCCTTATCAACTTCGTCGATTATTTGTTACAATACTTCTATTTTGCCAGGTCACAAATCCAAAAAACCTATTTGATGAATATGTTAACGTCATGGGAGAAGACATCAGATATCGCATTATGCGAATGACGCCTAACATCCCCACAGCACTACTTCAAGAACAAATTACATCTAACGTGTTGATTGAGTTGGATGAATTGTTGAGACATGCTGGATATTCTTTGAGTCAATTCCAGTTACCTAAACCAAACTATGATAATTCCTTTCTTTCACAAAACCACCTCATAATAGATGAACTTTCCTATGGCTCAGGTGATGTCATAACAAAGGCATATCAGCAAATCAACTTGCTCAATTCCAACCAAAGATACATATACGATATCATAGAGGACTCTGTCATAAACAACAAAGGCTACACTTTATTTGTTTATGGATCTGGTGGAACTGGAAAGACATTTCTATGGAATGCTCTGTTAAACAGCATAAGAAGTAAAGGGAAAATAGCTTTAGCAGTTGCTTCTTCTGGTATAGCTGCTTTGCTACTTCCTGGTGGTCGAACACCACATTCACGATTCAAGATTCCTCTAAATATCCAAAACACTCTATGTGTGCAATCAAGAAGAACACTCACCTATCTGAATTGATTTAGCAAACATCACTCATCATATGGGATAAAGCACCAGTAAACCATAAACATTGTTTCGAGGCACTTGATCGTACGCTTCGAGACATTATGTTATCAACTAAAAATAGATCTATGGATAAACAATTTGGTGGTATAACAGTTGTGCTAGGTGGTGATTTTAGGCAAACTCTTCCTATCATCCTAAAGGCCAAGAAAAAAGATATTTTATCTGCTTCTATCACCCACTCCTATTTATGGCGGAAATGTGTAATACTTGAATTGACAGAAAACATGAGGCTTAAATCACCAACACTTTTGTCCACCGAAAAAACTGAGTTAGAGCAATTTACTTCATGGCTCCTCTCTATTGGTCATGGTGAAGTTCCTCATAGCACACCTGCTGGCATATCTGACACATCCTGGATCCAAATTCCAGATTACTTACTATTGCGAGTTGAAGAAAGAAATCTTGCTGGTTTAATTGCCTTTGTATATACACCATCCAGAAATGCTTCGGAAACATGTGAAAGAGCCATTCTAACACCAACAAATGAAGTGGCTGCTACCATAAATGCAGAAATCATCAACAAGATGGCTACTGAAGAAATGTCATATTACAGTTATGATAGTATTGATGATACCTCCCCCAATTATTGTGATATCGAGTCTTTATATCCAACAGAATTTCTTAACACAATTGAAATTAGTGGTCTATCGGATCATCATCTACAACTTAAAGTTGGTGTTCCCATAATGCTCCTTAGAAATTTAGATCCTTCAAAAGGCTTATGTAATGGCACAAGACTCATAGTAAGTCAATTGACACATCGTATAATTGAGGCAGAAATAATCATGGGCAAGGCTGCAGGAGGCAAAGTCTACATTCCAAGAATAGTATGTATTTCGACTGATCCTAGATGGCCTTTCAAAATAAGGCGCCGCCAATTCCCGGTTCGTGTTTCATATGCTATGACAATAAATAAAAACCAAGGACAAACACTTAATACAGTCGGTGTTTACCTACCTAGTCGGTGTTTACCTACCTACACCTGTTTTTTCCCATGAACAACTCTATGTTGCCTTTTCACGTGTTACATCACCAAAAGGCTTATAGGTTCTTATAGAAAATAATGACCCTGGATATGAAACGAGAACACGTAACGTAGTTTACACCGAAATTTTTGATGATGTGTCAAATAGGATTTACAATCCCAACTCAGGTATAGGCCAAAAACACAATCCTATATGCCACTCTTATATTTCAATTCATTTCCTTACACCATACGTGATTATACATTTCATCTTCCTGTTTTCAGTCTAACATCAAAAAACAAAGATAAAGACATATGACAATTTTAGAGGTACATATCTTAACTATTGTGATTCAATTCATTGAATGTCAATTTTACTAATGTTACATCAAATTCTGTTTTGTAAGGACCAGTTGCACATGCCTTCTATATTTACGTACTGTACAAACAACAACATTATGTTTGTTAGCCTATCGCTATATCATTAAAATGTTTATACATAACTCAATATACGGACTATTTAAAAACTTTATGTCCATTATTATGACATACATGTGTTGTTAGTTATTCCCATGAAATTTAGTAAAATTCGTCAAATTTCACAAATCTATGTATTAATGCAGCTTATAGAAACAAGATATGATGTTTACTATCATTAGACCACAACCGAAGTTTTCTATGTTTATTGTATTAAATACGTTTTTAACATGATTTATATGATCACTACCTATTCTTTGCATGTGTTTTATACATGGAGCCTTTTTATATATCTTCAATGCAGCTCTACTTATTCTCTTCAAATTCCATTACCAGTTGCTAAAACTTTTTTGACTTTACTTTCTATACCAAAATCTTAAACATTAGTTATTGAACAAAAAATATTCATGATAGCATTTGTCTAATTATCTTTGTTAGGAATTTAACTCCCAAGATTAATTCTCCTCTTCAACCAAATTCTTGCTAAATCTATGGTTCACATCTATGACTAAACACATTAAGTTAGTGAATCAGGTAAATCTTCTCGAAATTACGAGCATGTATACTTCTCATTTTATACTTTCATGTAATCATGTTATCTAGACTGAATTCTTATAAAAGTTGTTGTACATGTGATCTTAATTTTTAATGCTTTCTAATAAGCTATATTCTTTATTTACTGGGCAGCTATTGCTTTTATGTTCACATGAGTTACATAGGCCAAGTACTTACTGTCATATGGCCAACCTGTAAGTTGTAATAACAAAGATGACCAAGATTACATCATTGAGAACCGACTGTAATTTGATCAACACTTTCCATTTAATTAACTATACTTGCTTAACCATTTAAACTTTTTTCTGTAACCATTGACCGTTCATACCGCATTACCAAGCTCCCCATTTGCTTTACATAATTCTGGACTAAACTATATAAACAAATCGTTGTACTATGTTTTGTCTCTATCCAAATGTTTCCAGTGTTAATCAGTTGAGAAGTTATTTTCTCTGTTATTGTGGTGCTTCATTATGTCTCCATTGGTTTTCAGAGCAATGGAATTCCCTACAGAATTTTTCCCTATTCTGTTTGCAATTCCTCGCACGGCTGGTTTGTTAGCACATTGGAAGAAGTCACTTGATGAACTCGACACTAAAATTATAAGGCCCCAGCAGGTCAGTAACTAGCAAAAGGTTTATGTAACCCTGATTCTTTCCATGATTATGATGAACTAAAGGACAACCATGACTAACTTCTTTTGGACTATTTGACCATTTATTTTTTATTATTAATTAATAAATATATTTTTATTATTGTTATATGCTCTTTTTTCTTTAAAATATTTTTTTTGTTGAGCTAGCTCTTCCATGAGCTGTAGCAAGCATTTCTTATGACGGTCTCAGATGCTCTTATGTGGACTCTTAAGTCAAGCAACAAATTCCACTTATACTTTCAGTTAATATTGTCTTTTTAGACTTTTTTTCATATTCTCAGAAATGGGTAAAACAAAAAATCCCTTTGAACATTATTTAATTATGCAGTTTGTAAAACGAAATAATCTAAGATAGAGTGTTAGTGACTTGGGCAGCCATTTCTCTCGAACTTCTGCAAAAATTATTTTATGATGATGATTTGTTATTTCTTCAGGTGTATACCAGTGTATGGCTGAGACATTACACCCCTGTCAGAGAACAAGTGCCGTCAAACCAGAGTAAGCAACTTGATCAGATTGCTACCTCAAACGCAACAAGGCGTCACCGTGCAGGTTCTGCCCTGTAGGAGTGTTGCATGATACAAAGCATCCAGCTTACACAATAAACCAAGCTACCAAGCTTTATGCTAACAAAGCCACAGCTGCAAAATTGCTTGACGTTACCCTTCTGTTGTCACGTATATAGGTGATGCTGAATTAATAATGCCAATCAGAACACTTCACTGTTGCCATGTTAAAGCTGAAGGACTGAAGCAGAAGGCATGTGTTGTTATCTTACACACAACGTAGGAACTGTTTATGTATCTCGAACTTTAATAAGCATATATAAGGACTAGATATCTGAAGTTGTTTGGTTCTTGCTTTACATGCATTGGCAATCTACCGATCTGTCTGCTAATAAGCTTCTTGCTAACGTATGTGTCAGCTTTTTTTTTTTTACTATGTCAGTTGATGCACAAATTGGCACAAAATTCAGAAATCTGTAAGAGCCATAGTATAATTTTTTCTTAAAAAATTTTTAAAAAAAATTAGACGACTACTAATGTGCATATCTAACGATCTTTTACCTATAAAACATATTGTTAACCCGTGCGAATGCACGGGGACTTCAGCTAGTCGCAAAAGATATCCAGCATAGAGAAACAACCATAGCAGGTCACACGATCTCTTTCTTTTCATGTCATAAGAGGTGACAAGGGAAGCTATGTAAATGAATCATGTGAAGTGTCAATTGCGTGGATCCACTTTAAACTTGACAATGCAATATACTGTTGAACCCTCATTATGCAATCAATCTTAATAATGTTGAATTTTGCAACACCATATTCAAGGAACTGTATTGGCACCCCCACCATATACCTTCCTTCTAATGTTGGTTACTAACCTATCTGCGACCTCAACATCAGTTTCTTCATCCTTTTTGAGCTTGTGCAACTCCTTCGGGTCTTTAAATTCCTTCAAAACATATGAAACAGCCTGGGCTTTCTGCAATATCATTTTCCTCTTTTCTATAGCTTCATCCCCTTCCTTGTCCTTATAGCTGCCTGGTAACTTTGTAGAATGTGGTACTGAGCGCATTAGATCTGTCAACTTCTGGACCAGTTCAACCAAACCAAGCCGCTTGAGCTCTTTCATAAGCATCCGGTAAGTGATGTACTGGGGAACAAGTCCTCTCTTAAAGATGTCCTCAAACTCCACACATGCCTCCTTAAACCGATGGTGTCGGCAAAGCAGATGTATCAGCATTGTGCTTGTCGCCAGATCAGGCTCAAAACCGTTAGTTCTCATCTCCTGTATCATTTGCACCACTAATTCAAGCCGGTTCGCCTCGCACAACATCTTGATCAAGAGGTTGTAAGTGAGCTGGTCCGGCGCATAGCCGTTGTTGATCATCTTGCTATAAAGATTCATCCCCAACTCTACATTTCTGTTCTTGGCAAAGAACACGAAGAAGTAGTTGTATGTTTTTGCGGTTGGCAAAATGCCCCGGCCCATCATCGCCTTGAGCACACTGCTAGCCCCAGCAAGGTCCCCATGCTTGCAATAGCCCAACACGAGCGAGCTGAATGTGGAGATATTCGGCGCCACACCATAGAGAGGAAATTTCTCGAGCACCTTGTGGGCGTCCCCAAATCGGCCAGCCTGCGCTAGCGCGTACACGATGGGGTTGCAGGTAAGCAGGTTCGCCTGGATCCCCTCCTCCCGCATTTCGTCGAGGAGCCCCATCGCCTGGTCCGGCCGCCGCATCACGCAGAGCCCCTCGATGAGAGTCCCGTACGAAACCACCGACGGTCGTACGCCCGCGAGGCGCATCTCGGCCCAGAGCTTCCCCACCTTGTCAAGCCGGCGCGCGCGGGACCAGCCGTGCAGAAGGATGTTGTAGGTCCGCTCGTCGGGCGCTGATCGGAGCTCCTCCCGCCGGCACCGCTCGACGAGCCCCGCAGCGGCGCGCGTGTGACCCTCCTTGCAGAGCGCGTCGACGGCCATGTTTAGCAGGGAGGTCGTTGCACCATCGACCGTGTAGCAGTCGGGGTGGCGGCGGAGGAAGTGGAAGGCGCGGAGGGCGGCGGGGGCGCGGCCGAGGCGGGCGTAGCGGCGGATGATTGGCGCGAAGGCCGCGAGGGGAGGGGGCGGGGACGAAGGGGACAGGAGGAGGCGCCAGGCGGCAGCGAAGAGGCCGCCAGAGGCAAGTAGGGAGACAGTGGTGGCGGCGCCGGCCCAGCGGGCGAGCACGGGGAACGCGGATTCGGGGAGGGTTGGAAGCGACGGGCGGAGGTGCTTGAACAGGGCGGGGGTTGGGTCGATGCCGGCTGAGGGGAGGCGGTCATGGTCCGGGTCGCGGAGGGCGGAAAGGACGGCGGCGGCGGCGGCGGCGGCGGCGGGATCGTTGGGGAGGCCGGAAGCCGAAGCTGGGAGCCGCCCCGGCCTGGCCAGCATTTTGATTTCTGTCGAGTTCGTGTTGCCTACTTGAACGATGAGGAAATTGCTCGGCCCATTAAATTCTGTCGACCCTCCAACCCAGAATCCACGACTTCAAACAGAGATCAAACATCTTGACTGGTGTCAGTCTTGACCCCACATTTCGCGACAATGTCATGAAATCGGCAACCATGGAGTAGGCTCGAGGCATGTACTTCCTCCCGGCCGCGGATCAAACTTGGCAAGCACAAAGAATTGCATACGTGAAGTACCCCAAATGGTAATGGTGATCGTTGTAAATCCGAACTAAGTCGGCGCCAGAGTCCTTCGCCACTGCTGTGTGGCGCGCGCCGTATGGGATCATACAAAGCCATTCCCTGTTCATCCGTGGTGGGTAGCACGGGCTTCTTCGTCAAGAACCGCCTCCATGGTGGTCCGGCGGAGTAGGCGACCGGATCACGCCGAAAAAGCCCGCCGGCTGCGGCTGCGTAGTCTTCGATCTGCGGCAATGGATCGGCGGATCGTAGAGGAGAAAGGTCGGCCGCTGTTCATCCGGAAGCGCCACTTTGCGCGCGCCTCGTTCGGCGACCTCAAGGAAAGCGTGGGCGGAGGCGGAGATGTCGGCGTCGCGGGTGGTGGCAACGATGTGAAGGGCACCGCGACGCGGAGGAACGCCCGGAGGTTGGACGCCGAGAGGCGTTGAGGCGATGCCCGACGCTGGGAGTCGAGGCTACGAGGAGGGGGTTGAGCTAGACCATTATTAACAAAATAAATAGAATAGTGTCCGAGGCAAAAGAGAGATCGCAAGTATCATTGACTCATTGTCTAGGAGAGATTAAAATTACAACTATTTTATATAAGTATATAAATATATATATGCAACATCTATTGATAAAAACCTACTACATCACATATTATACATACAATATAGATAATATTTAAAAACTAAGCTATATACGAGCCTAAACGAGCGAGTCATGAGCGAGCTACCTACTGGCTCGGCTCGGCTCAGCTCGTTTTTCCATCGAGCTAGAAAAAAAAGCTCAACTCGTGCTTGTTAGCCAATGAACCGAACCCGAGCCAAGCTAAATCCCGAGCTACTCACCCGCAACTCGTGAGCTACCAGCTAAAATGCCAGTCCTACTGACCATCCTCCTCCTCCCCACTTCCGGTTGTGTTGCCTGTCCGCCCCTTCCCATCTTAGGCCAAGGCGACACCGCCACGCATGCTCACATTCTCCCCGCCGACCGTCACCGCCAACATCGCCCTCCTCCTCCCCACCTCCTGTCGGCAGCCGCAACACTCATGTCGTGTTGCCCTTCCACTCTCAGGCTTAGGCAAGGGCAACGCCTCCATGCCTGCTCGCCTCCTCCCCATCGGCTAGGACGCCGCCAAGCCTGCCCGCTCTCCTCCTCTCCACCTCTAGCCACACTGCTCACGCCCTGCCACCAATTTTGTGCTAGCTCGAGTGCTGATTGAAACTAGGACAGAGATGCTGCGAGAGCCAAGTGTATACTGATTGAGGCAGTGAAGCTCCACTAATGGGAATACAATTGTACTGGTATATATGGATCTCTAATGTGCGCGCGAACTTACTATTGACTCTCTTGAAAGCATGCTAAACTCGTTATGTTGATCTATGACAATTTGCACTATGATCGAATTGTGTTTGTTTTGGCTGGGTTCAAATTATACCTGACGTGCATTTGTAGTATGCTAGCAAGGTGCTTTTTTTTTTATTTGATGTATTCAGTTTTAGTTCGATTAATCAATTACATTCGGCTTATCAGTCTGGTTTACCGCAGGTGGACATGCACAGTTGATTGGAGCATATAGGTGATCGAAGTGAGAGCTGGCTCTATGATTAGCAGGGGCATTTTAGCCATTTCATGTGGGGAAAAGGATTAGAAAAGAGAAAAAAAGTAAATGAAGGGCCACGAATTGGAAATGCTAGTTTGGATTTTGTATAGGGTGGCAAATCCTAGAAGCCATCCTTTATAGTGACGTCCTCAATTTTTTTTTTGAACCAAGGACGTCCTCAATTTTCGCTTTCAGCACAGCATCCAGTCAGCTAACTTATGGTCTTGTGCGTCGGATCAAAGTGCCAATGACTCTCGACGGTTTGATAGTTAGCCAAATGATGATGTACTACTTTACTAATCGTCCGCTACTTTCTCTTCATCTCTTCATCTCTTAGTCATTCGCACAAGCTGATTGTTCCCGTTTTCCCCATTTGCATCAACATCATTGTCGCAACAACGGCGAAGTTTACTCTTCATCTCCTCGTCACTCGCACAAACTGTTTGTTCCCGTTTCCCCGATTTGCATCACATCACTGCCGCAACAACGGCGACATTGTAGGATTGACTTTGGACATGCCACTTCTGCAGAACTGGCCTTTAATACCGATTCAAAACGGTCTTTAGTACCGGTTTTTCAGTACAGATCATTCGGAACTGATGCTCAAGGGCATCAAAAATATGTCGAGAATACATGGAAGAAGCGAGACTCGAACCCGCAACCTCGTGACTCCAACCTCACCCTTCTAACCAACCCACCCACCATCGCGTACTAATATAGATAGAATATGCATTCCTTTTGAACTTTCCTGAAACGAGGTATCTTTCTTGAAACAAGGCATCAGTATCGGTTCGTACCGGTATTGATGCCCTCTCATTAGTACCTGTTCGTGATACGAACCGGTATTGATCTTGAGGGCATCGATGCGGTTGGTGCCTCCAACCGATCTTGAGTTGCCCCGTGGCCCGATGAATGTTGAATCGATCGATACCACTATCGATCTTGGTTCCAATTCAACCGCATCGATAGACCGGTATCAAAGGCCAGTTCTCTAATAGTGGCAATAACCTTTTCTCCATTACCAACGCGATTCTCTTCCTCACCTCTTGCAAAACTTCCCATCCTTCTTAATCCCTACAACGATTTGCAAGTGTGAATCATCGATTCGGTAAAATACCCATGATTAAGTAGAACAAGTAGCGAGATTAATTTCTATAACGTTAATATATGAACCGGAAGGAACAATTCCATTCTTTTTATCTTTCGATTATTGCTTGCAATTCCTACTCCAATGTTCTTTCTTATGGCAGTAGTGACATTCATCAAAAGCGATAGGACCGGCCTTATACTTTCTATCAAACTTAGGTTTCTTGTTTGGGATTGCATCCCTACCCTTGCCTTTGGCCTTATGCGTCCTTTTATTATTCTTTTGAACCATCATCACATGACCAAGACCTTTCTTAATGCTTTCGTCAGCTACTTTTAGCATCCCATGCAGTTCGGTCAAGGTCATCTCCAAGCTATTCGTATTAAAATTGAAAATAAATAGCTCAAAGCTCGCAGGGAGCGACTGGAGAATGACATCCGTGACAAACTCTTGGTTAAGGGAAAAACCAAGCTTTCCCAAGCTGTTAATGTAACCAATCATTTTCATCACATAAGGACTGACAGAAGTGTTCGTGATATGCCCTAGAGACAGTCATGTAATATGATTGTATCATGTCTATGTTTATGTACTCTTAGATAATATGTTATCCATAAATAAACGTCGTTCACATTGTTCATCATGTACGACTTAGTTGTGAGACACATTGTTTATATGATTTTTATTCTAAATGATCCTGGTCTCATATTATAATATGGGACAGTAATGATTTGATCAGCAAGTGTATTGATTGATGGTAATGTTTCACATATCATAGATATAGAAATATCAAATCAATAATGTGAACACATATTAGAGAACATGATGTTGGATAGGTCTAATCTGAGACACTACAGAGATTGTTATTTTACATGTGCCATCAGTCTATAGTTTCGAGTGGTATATCTATATGATCTATAGACCTGAGATAGTTTTGAGTGGTATACTTTGGGTTATCAACCGCTACACCGTAACTGGTAGTTACAAAGATAGTTTTCAGGGATGCTATGAAAAATGTCATGGGGTGTGAACAATCAAGACAGAATTTGCCCCTCTTTGATAACAGGAGATATGTTTCTTGGCCTCTCGATGTGATTGGATTGAAAAGTACATAGCCATGCCAATGTGATTAAGGAGTTAATCGCAGTTTAGAATCCATGTGACATCCTAATAAAATTATTATGTCACTTGTTGTTAAAAATAATAATAAAGAAAATTAAAAGATAAAAGATAAAATAATAATTAAAAAAGCTCTATTAAGGCTTTAGTAACCTTCTAGGGCCCAATTTTGGCCCAATCCTCTCTCCTAAACCAATATGTAGCCTATTAGGACTCCTAAACCTATCTCTTCTCTAATTCTTATCTAACTAGGATTCTATCCATATTAGACCCCCTTAACCACGTCCCTATCCACTATAAATACCCTCCTAAACCCCCTACTTCAACCCCCAAGTTTGGAACCTCGGATTTGGAGCCCTAGCCACCAAAACCCTAGCCAACCGAAGCTATTTCAAGATATATCTCTCTTTCCTATGCTCATACCCTAGATCTAATTCCATCATGTTGTAGATCTCGTCGTGACGATAAATTTTGATATGTGAAAGTCCTATTTTGGTGAAGAATCCAAGGAGATCTGGCTTCAAGATTTCTTGGGAGTTCCTCCCGCCGCTCTGATATCCTTGGCGAGTGCTCTCGCCGCCTTGCTTTGCCTCGATTTTTGTGCATCGACCGGTCCTCGCCAGCTGTTGCCGCCTTGCCAGCTCCATGGCGCCAGCCCGCGCCTGCCGGCCAACCACGCCTCACCACGCGCCGCCACCCGCCTCCAGCGTTCGCTGCCTCGCGCCGTACCACCTAGCCACCCGCTCGCCGCCACCTGTCCTGGCCCGTGATAAAACTGGTTTTCCTCGGTTAACCGCAGGTTTATTTATTTCCCTGACTTTTCTTTTATCCCGAAACTACCAGGAATTATTTAGAGAGCATCCGAACTCCGATTTAGATGATTCCAGAGCCTAAAAATCACAATTAATCCTAAGAATTTTATTTTTTTATTTTATCAAGCTATTTTCTCTGTATTGGTTATTTATTTGTGTCATTATTTCTTTCGCGTAGATCCGCGTGTACCTGCTGTACAGGAAACGTTCCGGAGCCTTTCGAAGGAGGACAGTAAGACCGAGACTTCTTCAAAGGCAAGCTAGATTCATATTGAATTCCTAATTTGCTAAAATTTTATTCGTTCATCTTTATTTAATTTGCATGCATGCATGTGTGGTCTTGTCCTGTTTTTATGTTAGTCTTCTACTAATGTGAATTAGTCTGCCATTGATAGCCCGTTGGTTATATTTTCCTAATCTATTCTTTGTGTAGATGCTTAGCCTTGCTTCTGGGTTGGTAGTTGTTAGGTTTCACTCATTAATAAATTTGTATCGTGAAGTTACAGCTTCGTGGTATTGTTTTGGTAAACCTAATCAACTAAAATTAACGTGGTGTGTGTTGATTTGAGGAGACCTAAAAGAGACGGATCTAGGGTTTGTGGTTGTGTAGTGCAGGTCTCCTCTGTCATATAAAGACCATATACTTGTGACTACCATACCGAACCTAAACAGTACAGTCGCTTGTGCCTTCCGGCGCTAACTTATTAGCTGTGGAAACCTAGTTTTCGGTGTACTCATAGGCGGTCGGACATGACTAGCTATCATCGGTTCTGAATGGCTTAAATGAGGACCAACCTCATGCGGTGCACTATCAGGTCCAGCTAAAGGAGATGCGCATGACTGTCAGTCTAGTCGCAGCGTAATGTATAGGACGTGAAACCAAAAGAAATGGTACGCTAAGGGGCAGGTGAAAGCAATGAACGGTTTGTACTGTTTCTCTCTTTGAGATGAGACAGGGTTGTAGGGAATGTGTACACACTCTGCAAAGTTAAAACTATCATGATAGCCATGCCCACAGTTATGGACGGGGGAAAAAAGTTTGACACAAAGTAGTCCCATATGTTTCGATTAATTTAATTGATGGTGTAGTGTAGACAGGGAGTGCCTCTTTTGAGCTGGTTAGACGTATTTGACTTATCTCATGTCTTATTTGACTTAATTAACTTTTTTATTACTTTTTTAGTCTTTTTTATCTCGTAGACGTGTCTAAAAGCTCCCTAAATCCCAAACACAAAGGCCAACCGGCTCTCGAGGCTATCTCAGAAAATTCTCGAAGTTACGAGATAAGACAAATAAGTAAGATAAGATAAGCTGAAAAGAACCCACCATATGTCAACTGGATGTTATTTATATTATATGAACTGTTATTTTACTAGTTAATTCTATGCGTGCGATGATATTCCAAACTATCCTCGAGTGCAATACTAACTATGATCTTGTAGGACTAGTATTCGGTCACTCGAGCCGGTAGAAATACCAAGGTGCATGACAAATTTGGTATCAGAGCCAGGTTGACTCTAGGATACCGTAGCTAATTGGCCTAAACCCTAAGGAGCTGAAAAACCTTTTAAAAAATAATTATAAAAACCCTCTTTCCCTCATCTTTGAATTATTCTTGCTTGGTTCTGAAATTATTCTTGAATTATTCTCACCTAATTAGTATGTCTTGTTTCTTCTTAGATGGTCAAAATCTTGGATGAAGGAGGAATATCTTTCCTACTTCAAGCGATGCTGGAAGATCTAGGATTTGAAGACCCTACACCACATTACGAATGCGAGCCGGTTCTAGTTGACACTTTCTAGCAATGGAGGTGTAAACTAACAATCCAGCCACGTAACCCTGACGACGGAGAGCTACCATTTGTGTTCAATGCCTTTGAAGACGACGAGACGGTAGCACACCAAGTAGTCACTAGAGGGGCCATACTACATCTTGGGCATGTACATGAAGCCGACCTAAAGGGTTCTCACTACCATTATCTTCCTCGACGATATCGTAACACCCCAAGAGACGAGCCCAGTGAAGTTCCAAACTTTACACATGAGCCTGTTAAATAGTTGATAAATCTGACCTAGTATTTGAAGGCACTTGATAGAATGTATCAAGCAAAGGCGGACCAGGCCGAAGGATTGATCAAGAAGCTGGACCAATTTCATGAGGAAGAAAAAGCGAGGAAAGAAGCGTTCAGAAAAGAAAAGCAGGATTTTATCAAACCAAGTGGACGCAAAATATGATAATTGCATTAGGTGAGTTATTGAGATTTGAAGTGGATAAAAGGGTAGAAAAATTAAAAACAGAGAAAGAAGCTACAGAAGTCCTGAAAAGAATATTAGAGAAGAAGAGGAAAGATTTTCAGGAGGAATATGAGTCCATGCAAAGGGATTATGATAGCTAGACTGGAACGAGAAACAAGATGAGCGGGATGAGTAACAGGATGAAAGGGAAAGACAACTGATCGCCTGCGAGAAAAAAGCTAAAAGTAAAGGAAGAACGTCTCGACAGTCGAGAAATAGAATTGAATGGTATGAATGAAGGTATCAAGAAGTATCTTAATATCCAAATGGAGCTACATGAGAAGAGGGTGGCCTTTGAAGACCAAAAACGCAAGTGGGAAGAGCAAGTCGAAGCTGAAAAGAAAAATAGGCCCTGTACCAGGAGTTTCGGTCGAGCTACTTAGAGTCAAACCATTGTTTAAATTTGATTCAGTTTAATTCGTAGTTTATTAAAGTGTATGGAATAGACCGTATAGGTTTATGATTTCCTAGTGTGATATGGCTATTCATTACCTAAGAATATTAACAAAGTGTCTATTAGTTAAATTATGATGTTTGTGAATTGTTTAAATTACCGTATCGACGAGAAGTCCAAGAGAAGAATTTGAAGATGCGAGGAAGCGTAAGAGAAGAATTCAAAGTTGGAAATAAATTCGGGAAAGACTTTTTAGCAAGGAGAAAAATATCCTTCAAAAACAATCTGTCATACATCCGTACCCAATGTCCATACAGATCCATACAATTCCGTACAGTTTCAAAAATTAATTGTCTTCCTTGATTTAAAGTGTTGATTTCTCCATTAAAATAAACTATTAATACTCCCTAAGTATAGGAGATTAATTAGCCATTAATAAGGCATTAATATAACAACTAATTTGTTGCATATGCGTGTATATCATGTAATGATTTGCGTCTTAATTGTGACTAAGTATTATCTGCTGTATGTAGTGGTCTAGTGTGTTGGATCTTTATTTGGATCTTTGTAATGTGTGCCAGAAAATTGTTTTCTCAAATTATTTTCGTTAAAAGGATGTCACTACTGTCTTAGTTGCTCATTTTTCCTATTCCTTTTCTTGGAGCAGATGCCGAGAGGAAGAGGCCGTGGTATCCCCGTAGACCGTGGCCGTGGCTGAGGCCGTGGACGTCGTGCTGCAGCTCTCGTCGATGATATGGAGGAAGCTGCTAGTTAGAACCAGAATAGAGTTTAGCAAGAGGAAGAAGCTGTCAATCAAGCCACGGGAGCTTTTAGAGACGTATACGAAAAAAAGGATTCAAAAAGTAATAAATAAGTTAAATAAGTCAAAATAAGCCACATCTTATTTGACTTATTTCTTATCATATTTGATTTATTTTGACTTATTTGACTTTTTTTATTACTTTTTGAATCCGGCTTTTTTATTTCGTAGACGTGTCTAAAAACTCCTTACACCTTAAAAACCAAGGGCAT
The DNA here is from genome assembly GCA_036346145.1 of Olyra latifolia. Taxonomy (NCBI): domain Eukaryota; kingdom Viridiplantae; phylum Streptophyta; class Magnoliopsida; order Poales; family Poaceae; genus Olyra; species Olyra latifolia. The sequence continues at coordinate 45,847,782 of CM070523.1, read as the reverse complement.
CCGGCTTTCAAGGCCATCTCGAAAAATTCTCGAAGTTACGAGATAAGTCAAATAAGCAAATAAGTTTAAACAAATAAAGTAGTGTTTCTTTCGGCGGTTGTGGTTACTTTCAAGTTGGAAATTTGTAGGATCAAAAAATTATAGAAAAAATGGTTTTGAGAGTTTTAAGAAAAAATAGTAAGATTTATAAAAATTGACTATCAAATATCAAAAAGTTTAATTTATAAAAAATTAATAAATTTCTAACTTAGAAACAAACATAAACGCTGAAAAAAACCTAAGCTACATAGAACAGATCGTAAGTGGTAAGCTGCACGAAGGAAGAAAGAAAAATGATGTAGCGAGGAAATTAGACCTAGCTACCCCACCCGCCGATACTCGCTCCTTTCCCCCCGACAGGAGCGGATCCGCGAGATACGCGTCGGAATCGTCGCCCCGCGAGGCCGCAAAGTGACAGCAAACAGACGACGACGTGGAGGCGGAGCCAAGCCAAGCCAAGCCGACGTCAACCGACCGGCGGCTGGTCAAAGCGCCCCGTCCGTCCCGCTCCTCGTGCAGTGCAGCCGTGCGGCGTTACGAGGTGACGAGAGAGAGAGAAAAAAAGCAGAGAGATCTCAGCGCCGGATTCGACCATCGAGCCCGTCCGTGACCGCGGGGCGCGGGCTGCTGCTGCTGCAGCAGCTGCACCACCGCATGCATCCTGCCACCCCACGTTTGGCTGCCCAAAAAGAGGGTGCAGCGCACGAGGCGCACAAAGTGTGACGCAGTGACACTGAAGGTGAAACCATGGGTGCGGCACTGCGGCAGGGACCAAAGGCTGTGAAAGTTCATCCCACATAAATTAAGCATTTATTTGGTTAGAGAGTAAGGTGGGATAAAATGATTTTATTTCAGTTTTTAAGAATGGGATAGTCCTACCAACCAAACACACGCTTATTCATGAATGGGATGACTCCATCCCAGTTTTCAAGGATGGACCCACTGTCATCCTCACGTCCCAAGTGGGATGGCTGCGTTCCATCATTTTTGTGGAATGGGCTCATGCAGCATTTTGAGGAATATTTCTCTGTGGGAGCCATTCCATCCCTCCTCATAAACCAACCAAACACATAAAAAAAATAGGATGGGATGGCTCCATCCTTGCACATCCCACCAACCAAACACACACTAAGGGCGTGTTTGGTTGCCCGTCCACACCCAGCCCGGCTCCGTGGAAACGAAAATCCGTGCGTTTGGTTGCTTGGCTCGCGCTTGAAAGCTGCATCCGTCGATGCAAACAGTGGCCCTCAGCCAGGCTCCGCGAGCCTGCGGAGCCTGGCTCGCGCACGCAGCCCGCTGCCCACCACGTACACGACTAACTACCAGTAACTAGTAACACAACTCAGTTTGTACATTAGCTTTTCAATCTTTCAAAATTTTTTTAAAATTCAAACGATATCCAAATTCAATGAAACAAAAAATAATGGAACCGTAGATTCAAGTACAACGTATTAAAAAAATTCAGATTTTTTTGAATTTTTATTTTTGTTTTCAAATTTATTGATTTTCTTTTTTGAATTTATTGATTTTCCAGTATTTGTTTTTTGCATTTTTATTTTTGTTTTTGAATTTATTGATTTTCTAATATTTGTTTTTTCAATTTGTCCATCCCTATATATTAAATTTGTCCATCCAATTTTCCTTCTAGTCTGACCAACCAAACAACATCTCTACATGTACTCGTCCAACCTCATACAACCAACCAAACAACATCCCTTTGTATCTACTCAGCCTGGCTCTACTCAGCCTGGCTCAATTCATACAGCCTGGCTGAGCTCATACGGTAACCAAACACACCCTAAGAAGATTTTGGACGTGTTTGTTACCTGTCTCGGCCCGGTCAGTCTCACGTGAGCCAGGTGAACGCGCGTTTGGTTGCTCGCTTGTCGCTTCTAGCCTGCACATGCCTGTACAAAACGTCGGTTCAGGCCTGGCCTGAGGAAAACGCCACGTGTGGCCGTTTCTGCGGAGCCAGGCTGGCGCCACACTGCCCACGCACGACGGCACGACTAACAGTGCGGACTAACAACGACTAACAAGTTTCTACATTAACTTTTCAAACTTTCAAAAATATTTTAAAATTCAAACGACATCCAAATTCAATAAAACAAAAAAAAATGGAACCGTAGGTTCAAGTACAGGTATTGAAAAAAATTCAGATTTTTTTAAAATTTTTATTTTTATGTTAACGGAGGCATCATGTTTCATGTTAATATATTGATTTAATAGTTTCGAACAGGGCTTCTTCCGGATTGAGGAGTGGTTTCCTCTGGAAGGAGTGTTACCTGCGTGAAGGAGTGGCTTCCTCTAGAAGGATCATGTTGGCCGATTCCTTCCATTCGAAACGTCAACCGTAGTAAATCTTCCTTGGAAGGATTGCTAGCCTATATAAGGAGTTCAACACTGCAAGAGAGGACCATCCCAGCAGTAGTAGCATTGCAATTTTGCTAGGTTCCATATACAATGGCTAGGCGACATGGCTTGAGAGACCTCTGCCTCGGCGGTGGGAGAATCTGGGAGGCCTATCTCACAATTATTTCTCAATCTTTGCTAGAGGAAGAAGAGGGCAGCTAAAGAAGGCGTGGCGGTTCTGTTCCTGGACGCCGACACATTGACCGGAACAGACAAGAAGGGCATACAAGGTTGTACAATGACTACTTCGCTGAGAATCCTGTCTACGACTCAGTGATCTTCCGTCACCGGTTAGAACTAAATTTGGTTGCATTCATTTTCTTGTACATACCGCACGTACGTTATGTCCAACTAACACTCTGGGTCGTAGGTTCCGTATAAGCCGTGGCCTATTTCTTCGTATTTTGAATGCAGTTGAGGAGCAAGATGAATACTTTCAGCAGAAGAGGAACAATGCGGGAACATTGGGCGTGTCCGCACTTCAGAAGGTCACAGCGGCCATGCGCATGATTGCGTACGGGGTGGCGTCGGATGCTCTCGATGAGTATGTTCATATAGCCAAACCTACCATACTATTGAGCACCAAGAAGTTTGCTCGAGCTGTTGTCAAGATATTTGGCGAAGAGTACCTCAGGGAACCAAACAAAGAAGACACTACATGTCTCCTTCGCTTTGTCGAACAACGAGAGTTCCTAGGCATGCTCGGCAGCATTGATTGCATGCATTGGGAATGGAAGAATTGTCCCACTGCCTGGCATGGTTAACACACTGGACACACGAAAAGCCCCACACCCATCCTGGAGGCAGCTGCGTCGCATGATCTTCGGATTTGGCATTCCTTTTTCGGAATGGCCGAATCGAACAATGACATCAATGTGCCGCAGAGATCCCCCATCTTCCGTAGGGTTGCCGAAGGAAGTGCTCCACAAGTGAGCTTCGTCGTGAACGGACATCATTACAATGTGGGATATTACCTAGCAGATGGGATTTATCCAACTTGGGTGACATTTGTGAAGACCATCCCTGGCGTGCAAGGAAACAAGAACAACTTCTTTGGTAAGGTCCAGATGGCGGCAAGAAAAGATGTGGAGCAAGCGTTCGAGGTGTTGCAGGCTCGCTTCCACGTTGTGAAGGGGCCTACTCGATTTTGGGACGAGGAAACCCTTCACGATATCATGATTGCATGCATTGTCATGCACAATATGGTAGTGGAGAATGACAGGGGCATGCCTTTGCATGAGTAGAACTACGATGTCCATGTGTTGAGTGGTATATTGCTAGATATTAGGTCGTAAAGAACCGTCATACTCACCACCAGCTGCAGCATGATTTAGTGGAACACCTCTAGGTAATGCACGGGGCGAAGTAGGAGTCCATGACATGAGTCCCCAACAACGTATGTTATGTTATGTAGCTGTCGTTGTCGACTACTTAGCAAAGCTTGCATTGTTTAGTATGTATGTGCCAATGTGGCTATGTCCACATAATGGTGTATGCATCACATGTTTACCCCTTGCCAATATGAAATAAAATGCATGTTTGTTGCAATTATTAGCAAAATACATGTTTGTATATACCATTTTTACTGCATGCACACTACAAAACCATAAAATAGATGCACACTGCTTACGAAATTAAAAGCTGAAATAGAATCGAAGGCCTAGAGAGGGGGGGGTGGATAGGCAATTTTAAATTTTCTTTCAATTAAGGTTGAATTAGGCTCACAATATTAATAAACAAGCTAGAAGGAGATAGAGCCTAAAACACAAACAACACAACAATGTAAATAAGTGCAGATTACTAAATGCGAGAAATAAAAGGAGACTCAAGGATTTTTTTTTCTGATGTTCGAGGTCTCCCTCTACTCCTCGTTAGAGCACTCTTGCCAAGAGTATAGCTCCTCCCACACTCTACCATGAGTTGGGCTATCGATTCAGGGAATCCTTCACCTCTGCGGCAAGGTGGACTCCAAAGAACCTTGTAAAACCACCTAGGCCTTCCATAAGCTCGTTGGAAGATCACTCAGTCACTTCTCCTCCGAAAGACCGTCTAGGAGCTCTTGCTCCAAGAGTAACAAGCCCCAAGTATCTTGATCACACAAGATCAAGAGCTCTTCAAGATGCACACTAATTAGGGCTATAGACACCAAAGTGGATGAAAACTCAAGAACAAAGTGCTCTCTTCTTCCAAGGCTATTAAATAGGCATGGCTAGCTCAATGAATGCTCAAAACCTTACAAGAACTAGCCGTTACAGCTCCACCGGACTCGGTTCAATGGCAGTATACCACTAGGGTCCAGTGGCGACCTATTATGCGCTACCCTCTGGATGCCACCGGACTCAGTCTGGTGTCTATATAGGACTTGGGGCCTGGTATTGAGTGGACTCTATCCGCTGTCGCGGCCTACTATCCATGCACTTCTTTGAAACACATCGGACTCAGTCTGGTGGCCATTTAGCCACGGGGTCTAGTGACCAGCGGACACCGTCCGCTGCCCCGGTTCCCAAAGTGCACCTTTTTATGCTTCACCGGACTTAGTCCGATCATCGCCGGACTCAATTCGGTGGGCTACAGAAGGGGTGCATAACTCTTTCTTGCTTCGGATAGCCCTCCACCGGACTCAGTCCGGTGGGCTACATAGGGCTGCAAATAGATCATACAAGGTGCAAACTCATTCGTTTCCATGCACATTCCCCCTAACTCCACTCTAAGGCTCAGAAAGAAGATAAGAGGACTAATGTGCATCATGAGAGCTACATCTATACATCTCCCAGTCAAGATGTAGAACATGCACTAACTGATCACCGAAACAATGTTGTCCCTAAACCAGCTCTCATCACCGAAACAATGTTGATGAGAGCTGCCTCGACTTTCAATTCTTTTACTTTAGTCATATCAAATCTAGGCCGGTTCACATCCTCGTACAAAAAAGCAATATCCTCAAGCCTGGGATACTCAACCAACCAAAAAGACTTTGGATATGCTCGACTGTATAAAAGTTCTCCATCAATGCTTACTCCTAGAGCTCTGTTGATGTTGTTCCTCGTGACTCGTCTCGTGGTCCCATCAATTGTGAAGCTCATCTCACTCCTCCCATAAGGAACCCAGACAGTGGCATAGAATTCAAGGATCATGTGACCACTCCAGGTGAGTGTAGATCAACCTAGCAATTGTGGGAGTCCTGAAGTTTCTTCAAAATAGGTTTAACATAAGGACCAATTGTGAGCTTCTCTAGTTTATCCAATGAGGTACATGTAGCTTCTCATTTCGAGCAGAATAGATTGTGAAAAGATATCTTGAGATGATGGATCTAAAGCGCGCATCCCCGGTGTCCTCTGAAGCAAACCATTCTAAGTACTTGGCTTTTCTTAACTTCCTTGACTTTTCTTTCCTCAGTTTAGCAAGATCTAAGTTAATGCTAGCTGGTGCTGCTCCCCCACCTTCTACCGCTAAGCTTACATCAAATTCTGATTTAGGTGGTTGTCCTCCTTCATAATTGCTATCACTTGAATGATCACCATTACTGGAAGGTGGTGATCTTGGAGGCATACGAACTCTTGGAAACATTACTTTTCTATTAACTTTCTTCTGAACTGGAGGAGCATTAGAACTACCAAACGACACATCCGGAGCATTTCCCAGTCTCCCTCATCATCACTACCACCTCCACTGGTACCCCCTTTCTTTCCTTTTCCTTTTAGGAGGGCAGAGAACAGTCCCTTGGTCCTAACCATAGTGGCAAATCAAATCTCTCTCTCCAAACTCCAAACAACCAATAGAAAATCCAGAGCAATAGAAACGAGTAAAGAATTTCTAATGAATATAAGGAATTGATGAACTAGGTCTAGGGTTTGATATTTAATAGAAATTGAAATCGAGATAATTAGGCCACAAAAATGCGATTTACCCACCCCTAGGAGAAAGCTTACAGACCAAAGCACACCGAAGAACACCCAAACACCTTGCCCGGCTAGGGTTTAGGTTAGGGTGTGGAGGAGGAGAATAGGCATGATTTAGGGCCTTCTAGGATGATTTGAGTGGAGAGGATGAAAGAGGAGGAGGGGAATCGATTTGAGGTAGTGGAGGTCACCGGTGAGAAAAGGAGATGGCGGCGCTGGCGACGGGAGAGGAGCGACGGTGGCACAAGTAAGAGAAGGAACAAGCGAAAAAAAGAGAAGTGGAGAAAAAGAGAGGAGAGGTTAAGAAATTAGACCCGCGGGGACAGTTTTGTCCTCCACCGGACTCAGTCCTGTCACCATCGGACTGAGTCCGATAGAGTATAGAGCGGTGCACGCTTCTGGTGAATTCACCTCTGTCCCCCACCGGACAAAGTCTGGTGGGACCCAGAAGGGTGCACGCTTGGAAGGACTCCATCGGACCAAGTCTAGAGCTCGACCGGACTAGGTCCGGTCGCCATTGGACTGAGTCTGATGAGGTCCAGAAGAGAACCTTTCGCGCACATTTAATCATTTTGAAGTTTTGTAAATAATTTTAAGGTAGAGTTTGATTCTAACAAGTCCAAGATTGATGAGAGAAATCAAAACAAACTTAAAATATCATGAACTTTCTTTAATTGAAGTTTTTTTTGAAAAACATATATATATATATATATATATCTTGTTTTAAAGAATATATATATATAGTCATTGCAACACACAATGAGACACAAGGATGAATATATGATCAACAATTTGTATGGATCTCACAGATATTACTAATGAGGTGACTCAAGATAAGAGAGCTTCTCTTAGCAAAGAGTATCCATTTGGAGTTAAGCGCATTGTTAATATTTTTATTTTTTTGGGTATTTTGACAAAATTTGAATAGTTTCAAGCATAGGTGATTTGAAAGAGCATTTTGCAACCGAAGTGAATGACAAACTTCACGAAAAGAGAATTGTTTTCCTTTTGAGTCAATTTGAGAACAATTTTGGCCCATTAATTTTTATTTAATAATATTTGTGGGATTTTAGTGCTGATGACAAGCTTAATTAACCCTCTTAGTGATTGCATGAAGAAGACATCACGGCAGAAGGACACAAGGCAAAGGATTTAATTTTACTAGTTTTGGCTTGGGAGATGTATCAAGCCTTAGCTAGGGCTTATTTCTATTTAAGCCGTACTACAAAGAGGGATCTAGCACTTGATGTAGCGTGGATCTTAGCTTAACATACCCTAGAAAATATTTGGAGCAAAGATTCATCTTCATTCCCCCACCAAATAGCCTAATCCCAAAACTCTATCAGATTACGTTCACACCGGATCAATCCTTAATTCCTACTTAACTCAGTCCGGCATACACCATCCTTGAATATTCACAAACAGAGCACTAGCCGTTCATGCCGGACCGCTTTTTGGTCTCTTGAGTTCAGTTCGGCGCAAACTAATTCTCCCACGGACCAACTCTATTTTCAGTCCGGCGTTAAAATCCTTTGAAAATATTCTAACAGAGAGTTTCACGGCTACGCTGGACCGACATTCTGATTTTATATCCTAAGTCTGGCGTACACTTATTTTTGCGACGGACCGTGCCCTGGTTCGGTCTGGCGTAAATGTATTCTAACTCCTCTAAAGAACCTTCACTACGGACCGGTCCAGCATCAAAATCCTTTCACGACGGATCGAATTATTTTCAGTCCGGTGTAAACACAATTCACGACGGACTAAAGGAGCGTCAGATCCTTTTCACGGCGGACCCGACTTGGTTCGGTCCGGCGCAAACTAATTTAGACACTCCTCCGGTCCGGCGTAATTCAACTCTGAAATTTGACCTGCATTTCAATCTACAGTACGTGTGATTCATCTATCCCAGCTACAGTCCAAAAATAATGGCCATTTCAGCCTTCAACGGCTAGTTTTGATATCTGCACATATGAGCCCCTCTTGCACTAAGTTACTGTTCTCCTGGGAAATTTGCCATCCTAAGCTTATTTTCCACTCAAGGAGCTGAGCCGAACCTGTAAACCCTGTTTCATATCATTTTGTGAAGAGTTCCCGCTCCAAGTAGTGTCTAGAGAAGTGCTTGCTAGTGAACCAAGAGACAAGATCAGTGGTGGATCTATTACTCTTGGAACTAAGTGTTCCTAGACGGCTTGGAGAAGGAGAAGTAGTGAGACCTACCCGAGGTTGCCTATGGGAGGCCACCCAACTTGTAAGAGGTTTGGGACTCACCTCACCAAAGTGTGGAAAGAGTCACCACTAGTGGAGATCCATAGCTACCCATGCAAACCAGCTATTGGAGGAGCTAGACTTCCTTAGAAGTGCTCCAATGTGGATGTAGGTGCTTGGCACTGAACCACGAGAAAAATTATTGTGTTCATCTCTTTCCCTTTACTTTTCAGCATCTACTTTCTTACATATTGCCTATGCTGTTTTATTCCGTTGCTTAGATTGTTTTGTTTTGCTGCTTTTGCCTTAAGTTGTAATCTCTTCTAGTACTCTTAGAGATTTTGTGGCTCACCTATTTTAGGGCCTTAGATTTACTTGAACCAGTGTTAAGAATTCATACTTGAACGATAATTTTAAAAGTTGCCTATTCACCCCCTCTAGGCCAACCATCTCAAGTGGTATCAAAGCAAGTTTACCCTTGTGTAGCATAATTTGCTAGGGTAGATGGCTGAGGGGTCTAGCACATCTAGTGATGGTCAGGTTAGAGTGGGTAGAGTACCCTTGTTTGATGGCAAGAACTATCCCTATTGGAAGATTAGGATGTGATGTTATCTTGAGGCTTATAGTTATGATGTATAGAGGGTAACTGAAAACCTCTCCCTGCTAGAGTTATCTCCGAGGGTCAAATTGAACCCGGTGAGCCAACACCCGGGGAGATCAAGAACCTGCAGTATGATGCTAGAGCTAGAAATGCTATCTTTTTAGCACTTAACGTAGAAGTGTTTGATCTAGTTAGCAACATTATTGCTGCTTATGAACTGTGAAAGACCCTTTAAGAAATTCATGAGGGCACTTCCGACGTGAAGGAGGAAAAATATTTTGTTATAAGGGAAAAGTTTGACACTTTTAAGATGGAACCTCATGAGAGTGCAAATGACATGTTTACAAGGCTTAATCCTATTGTCAATGAGCTTAAAGGTCTTGGCACTAAAATTCCTGATGTTGAGGTGTGCAGAAAAATGATAAGGGTGCTGCCCAATGCCTATCACAGCTTGATCACTTACTTGTCAAACTATGGGGACCTCAAGAAGCTCACTCCCACTGAGTTATTGGGTAAAATTTTAGCCCATGAGCTCACTTTGGCTGATGAGGATGCTCCAAAGAAGAAATCAATAGCTCTCAAAGCCAAGGTCAAGGCTCAAGACTCCACGAATGATGAGGATGATGACTCATCCTATGATGAGGATGAGGATGTGAGGAGATTGGCTCTCCTTTTGAGGAAGGCCAACAAGATCATGAGAAGGGTGAACACCGAGGACAAAGGAAAAACCAGCTCCCACTACTCCAAGAAGAACCCCTTCTCCAACATCATTTGCTTTGAGTGCAATGAGAGGGGCCACATTGCTGCTAGGTGCCCAAACAAGAGCAAGCAGAAGAAGAGCAGCAGCAGTGGCAAATTCAAGAACGAGAGCAAAGATGAGGATGATGAGAAGGAGAAGCCCCATGTCAAGTACAAAAAGAAGTTCCACAAGAAGGGCCCATCCAAGAAATACTCTAAGAAAGGAAAGGGGGAAGCTCACATAGGTGAATGGGTCACCAATGACGAGAGCTCAAGTGATGAGTCTTCTTCCGATGATGATGATGGAAGATCCAAGTGCCTAGCTAGACTTGCTCTTGATGAATCTACACCACCACCACCTTCACTTTCTTTTTGCCTCATGGCCAAGCAACATGAGTGTCGATGAATTATGTCGGCAATATATTTTATAGGGCTATGCGAAAGATCACAACTCGATGGTATCACAGGGGGCAGGATTTATACAGGTTCAGGCCCTCTCGAAGAGGTTTTGTATTATGGGGTGTCGATCACAATGAACAGGGGACGATCACAATGATCGTATGATGATGGTGTGATGAGATGAGATGAGATGTCCAGGGACACCGACCTCCTTTATGTAGTGCAAGGGGTAGGGTTACAGATCGATTGCCTAATCCGTATTAGGGAAGATAAGGGATATAACCGAGTCGGCTACGCTTATCTCCACATATTCGAATAGAATTAGGATCCTATTCCTTGTAGAGCCAGTCGGGCCGCGCCGTCCACCAGGCCCGCCTTCTGGAAGATCCATGCGACTTGGCCCAAGGAGGTGGTGCGTCCAATCGTCTGTCTCCAAATACTCAGGGCCCATGTTGTCCACAGTAGTCCCAAGTGCTTCGCGACTGGGTTGTTTTGATTCTGGGTTCAGCTTGCAGCCCATCAAGTGTAGTACGAGTGGCATCACCCTTTGTTTGGTTGACGTAATTCTGCTCGCCGAGTAACCTGCTCATCAAACAACACAATTGCAAAGGACTCAATAGAAAATCTCAAGCCTCTAAAAGATGTTTGGTACCCAGTCCGACTGGTCGGTATGCTGGCTATTGGCCCCACGGAGAGGCATACAAAAAAGTAGATATAGCCGAGTGATTAGTGTCACCCTGCTTTATCCTCCCTGTAACAAATCATGACATTCGAGTTTGACTGACAGAACTTGACATTCGGTCCAGCAGGGGACATGTCACAATTTGTGTAGGGTGTTCAGGTGCCCTGACCCGACTTAGTGCGGTGTCAAGCTAGTGATTCTCGAGAGAATACGCCCGTCCCCAAGTCAAGGATCCGAGTGGTGTTCGTCATGATGACGAACGATCCAAAGATGTGCTACTAAGACCTGACTGAAGAGGTAACTCTCAATGCCCGATCCGACTAAAAGTCATACCGACTATTGACCCTAGGAGGTACATCAAGAGCTGAGTTATAACCCGGGAAGTGCCCAGTTCTCAGAGACTTACAACTGGCAAGAGGCCCGATTGGGGGCACACTATTTTTCCCGACTAGGTTTGATCCGAGTGGCATCTGTACCCGAGTAATGACGTGTACAGCTTGCGGCCCATGGGGGGCGTGCTCTCTGGAACCTAAGTCTGGACCCGAATCTTGAAGTGATGATTTAGGGCTTCGTTCTTTCCCGCCCAGCACGAAAACTGAAACGTCGCCCACTTTCTTTTAAATAGAACATGCCGGGGCATTTGAACGGTTACGCTCGCACTGTACGCCCAAGTCCGTTCATCTCCCATAGCACTACCGCTAGGATTTCCCACTTCTGCCGCCGTAGAGCAACCCTAGCACCACCGCCGCCACCAATCTCTAGATCCAATCTAGCCGCCCCCATCCCCCACCATATCCTCTCAAATGGCGGGGAACTGGGCGACCTCTGTCACCACCGAGGAGCGATTGCAGGCTCTGGTCGACGCCGGTGTTCTTCCAGATCAAGAACTCATCGGCTGACGCGCCACCGCGGTGAGTCTTCCTGAAAGTGCATCTAAGCACATAAGTGATTTTGGTGATTAATGACAAACACATATAATGATAATTATTAGTAAATGTGTAAATGCTTGACTTAGTGCTTGCCTAATGTCAAACCTCTAGTAAGTATATATGTATCCTGTGAGACTAACAAGTTTGTTGATAAGATCATTTTAGTCTCATCCAAATAGAGGAATTCTTTAGGTCAAGTAAATAAGCAAAGATGAGGTATGCAATCTCGGTATCCCTTCTATATTTGTTATTGCAATCCTCTTGTGCAAGTGCATATTGAACTTCATGTAACATATTGCTTATATATATGCATATTGGTTCATGTCATATCAATTTGTGTATATATATTCACTTGAGTTCAATATGTGACTTGTTTCTAGTATGTTAGTCTTAATTAGAGTTAAACTTCATATTTCTATAAATTGATTTGGTACATGCTTGTCTTGTTTATATATCTTCTAATGCACATCACTTAGTGAAGTTTAATATAGATTGTCCCATAACTTCACTCTAACTTGAATATTATTTGCACATGTGTAATTCTTTTATATTTTGTCATATGGATCATTAAGTGAAGATTGTGGTCCATGCCATGGTTTAATTATTTCATCATATTGGCAATTATCTCTCTAGTGCATCTAGCACTATTACATATTCATCATGTTGCACTTAGTGGAGAATCTTTCTCATATCAAGTGTTTCCACTCATATTGTGCATATTTATATGAAACACTTGTTGTACTTAATTGCTCATAAATATCAACTTATTCATATCCATTGAGCTTTTGGGACTAATATCTTTCATGAGTGATTTAGAAAGAATTAGGTCCCATGAGTATGTGTGATGACCAAGGTATGTTAAAGGATGACGGTTAAGCCAAGGTCAACAAGACGGCGGTGTCATCAAGAGTTGAAGATTAAGTCAAGATCAATTTGGCGTGGAGATCATCGGGAAGGATGATCAAGTCAAAGTTGATAGGACGAGAGTCTCATGAGGTGCATCGAGTCAAGTTGGACAAGGTGAAGGCGTCATCAATCTTTTGGTGAAGGTCATCATGCATAATGAAGAAAAAGACGGCAAGTGACTATCCTAGACTTATATTATCTTTGATTTAATTTGAGTCTAAAGATTACCGTACTATCAAGAGGGATGCAATGGAGAATGACTTCTAAATATGTCAAGTGCTCAAATGATCCATCCTAGTGAAACCTAGAAAGAGTGTGGTATTGGTGGTGTCGGAAAGCGAGAGTTATAGGTCTCTCTTACCTTCTTTGTGAGTTCTGCATTTATCCTTTGGGATTTGAGAAGTGAGACCTTGTTGGTTGTGTAGCTCTCATTCTTAGCTTTCCGTAGAGTCCAAGATCACCCAAAACGGAGTCCGGAGTCAAAAGTTATGTCCATTTTCGTCGGGGTGTGCAGTGGCTGTTTTCAGGCTTGGACTGTCCGATAGCTAACTATCGAACTGTCCGATACCTCTTCCGACTGTCCGATTTTTAAGAGTTTGAGCTTCTCTGTCACACACTGAGTGTTCCTATCGGACTGTCCGATACTCCTCGGACAGAAACCTTCGGACTGTCCGATTTTCGCGACCTTGGGTCTTTCTGTTTCCCCATATCGGACTGTCCGACCTTTGACTATCTGGATCGTCTGATATTACCTGTAACTGCTCAGAGCGGTTAGATCCGTGGAAGCTCCTATTTAAAAACCCCTTCTCCAAATAGCCGTTGCCAAGGCTGTGTGAAGTGTCTCTCCTTGTTCTTGAGCCCCCTAGCACCCTCTACTCTTAGATTTTAGTGATCCTCTTTGGAGAAGGGTTTGGAAGAGTTGGAAGGAGGGATTGAGGGAGAATTGGGAGAATGTTTTGGAAGGTGATTCCTTTGTGGAATTAGTGTGTTCTTAAGCCCTAGTGACCCCTCTACTATTCGATCTAGGTGATCCCCTTAGGAAGAAGGGATGGGAAGAGTTGGGAGGAGGTGTGAGTGTGAATTGAGCAAGATTGGATCTTTGAGCACTTGAGTTCATCTCCAAGTTTGTTCTTCGTGGCATTTGTTACAGTTGGAGGTTGAGGACTCTTAGACGGCTAGGAGTTGGTCACGAGCCACCGAGCTTTGTGTGGTGCGCCGTGTCAAGTTTGTGACGGCCGGACTCCGCCTCCGTGAGGAAAGGAGTCAACTAGTGGATTCCAAGGAAGCTTGGTGCAGACCTTGGAGAGGATTAGGGTTGAAAACGACCTCAGCTCAGGTGTGACCGAGCCGCCTCAACGGAGACGTAGGATCCCCTCAAGGATCCGAACTTCGGGAACAAACATCGACGCGTCTCCTCTCCACTTGTGGTTTCACATTTCTACTCTCAAGTTTAATTTACTTTCTTATTTTACAATTGAATTGATTATCTTATCATGTGTGATGCTACTACACCTATACTTACTTGTGAACTATCTTTGGTGCAGGTGGTATTCATCAATTTGTGATATTTGAATTGAACTCGAAGTACTCTGTTTTCTGTGCAGATCGGACAGTCCGGTACTTGCCTCGGACAGTCTGATACTCATCGGACTGTCGGACCCTATACCAACGGACTGTCCGATACAGCTTCCGCAATTAACTCTGTTTATTGTTTTACAATTTGATATCGCCTATTCATCCCCTCTAGGCGACATCCCGGTCCTTTCACTTCCCCTACTCCTCGCCAAGAGGAAATAGTTGTTTTGGAGTCCTTCTTTTCTCGCGGGTTCCGACTCCCCGCTTCTTCATTCCTTCGTGGTCTGCTCAACCACTATAAAATCGAGCTTTTCCACTTGAATCCCAACTCCATTATCCAAATTTCTCTTTTTGTTCAACTCTGCGAAGCTTTTCTGGGGATTGCTCCCCACTTCGCCCTTTTTCGCCATCTCTTCCACTTGAAAGCCTTTTCTAACGACAGTGCCCCTAAGGCCGTCGGCGGGGCCGGATTCCAACTCCGGAGTGGCCTCAAGAAGGAGTATTTCTCCCTGCCACTCTGGACCTCCTCGAAGGGATGGAACTAGCAGGAGTGGTTCTATTGCTCCAATCCTCCTCCTAGTCTTCCTTCCTTTGATGGGAGGAAGCCCCGAGCTTCTCCCTCTTGGACCTCTCCTCCTCCATCCTTCGAAATGGATCAGGTCATCGAGCTACTCGGCCTGATCCAAAATCTCAAAGAAGAGGGGCTGACCAGCGTGGCCATCGCCATCTCTTTCACGATGCGCCGCGTCCAGCCTCTCAAGGAAAGGGTTGGGCCGACCGATCCGACTCGGGAAGTGGCTACCCCGATCCCCCATTCGGATGCCGCTGACCGTCTTGCGAAATTTTTCAGCACGGGGACATCCATTTCCAACCAAACGTGTCCCCGAAGCTTCTCCCTCGTCAATCCGCCACCGGAGGTAACGACCGAGTAATCTTCATATTTGTTTCATGCCCACCGAGTGGTTTTATGGCCATCATACCAACTCATGAAGGCTGTGCTTCTGCGCAGGACCGCCGGGCCTTCGTGTCCCTCGCCCCGACGCTTGAGGCCCCTGCCCAGAAGGGCGAGAAGCGCCTGGACGAGGAGCCTGAAGAAGCTCCCGCGGTGAAGAAGGGCAAGGGCCCAGTCTCCTTCGAGGAGGAGGACGCCTTACCGATCGAGAGGCGCAGCCTACAAGGCTCGGGCCCCACAGTCCACGAAGCCCCTAAGGAAGGAGCGAGCCAGCCAACGCCGGCCCGAAGGCCGAGCAGTCAGGCGGCTCATCCTCCGAGGGCGGGTCGCAGGATGTCACCGAAGAAGAAGCAGGCGCATTCGGCGCCTAAACCTGCAGCGCGCCAGGACAGGCCGAGTGGCCCGCCCAACGCCTCCTCAAGCGGGTCCTTCTCTCAGAGGGGCGCCGGCATAAAGATCAAGACTTCGAGCCGGTAAGCACGATTCCGTCACTCCTTGGTAGCCTTCAATGTGTTCTCATTGTACTGAAGTGTTCCCTTCTCTCAGGAAACCGTCGGAGGAAGTTCCGACGGACCGCCCGACCGAACCAGCACCGAAGCCTGCTGAGCCGAGTCGGGCGGCATCTCCTCCTCCTCCTGTTTCTTCTCCTCCTCCTCCGACAGCCGACGTGACGCTGGACATCCCTTTGGCAAGTTGGGGGAGCCATCTCCATGATAGCTCTGATCTTTTTCGGGTTACCCTCGATCCTGCGGTGGGACACCACGAAACCGAGCAGCTTTCTCGAAGGGACCCCGAAGACACACTTCTCCGGGTTCAACTTCATGTTGTATGCCGACAGGCTCTCGAATGTCTCCGACAGGTCGGTGACCAAGTCGGAGGTTACCCGAGATTTAACGACAACATCATCAACGTATGCCTCCACGTTACGTCCGAGCTGGTTGTGAAAGCATCGTTGAATGCAACGCTGATATGTTGCTCCAGCATTCTTCAAGCCAAAGGGCATAGTGACGTAGCAGAAAGCCCCGAACGGAGTGATGAACGAGGTCTTGATGCAGTCTTCTTCCTTCAAGTTGATCTAATGATAGCCCGAGTAGGCATCTAGAAAGCTCAAAAGCTCGCAACCGGCAGTGGAATCAACCACCTAGTCGATGCGAGGTAGTCCAAATGGATCCTTGGGGCATGCTTTATTTAAATCGGTATAATCGACACACATACACCAAGTACCATTCTTCTTTTGCATAAGTACCGGATTTGCCAGCCAGTCGGGGTGGAGCACCTTCCTTATGAAACCAGCGGCTAAAAGTTTAGTGATCTCCACCTTGATGGCTTCCTTCCGATCCTACGCAAACCGACGCAGCTGCTGCTTGACTGGCTTGGCTTTGTCGTCTACGTTCAAATAGTGCTCGATCACCTCCCTCGGGACACCCGGCATGTCAGACGGTTTCCAAGCAAAGATGCCCCGACTTGTTTGGAGGAAGCTGACAAGCGCCTCTTCCTATTTCGGATCGAGCCCTATCCTGATCAGAGCCGTTTTGGTTGAATCGGACGGGTCAAGCAAAATCCGTTTAACATCCTCGTCAGGCTTGACGCCTGATTTAGATTGCTTCTTGTTTGGCACGTCACCTTCGTCACGAAGAGTGATGACCGCTTGCCGGATCTCATCCAACTCGGCGGCCGCTTCCACCGACTGGGTTGAGTTACAATTTTCCTTATCGAGTAGATAGGAAAACTTGACGCCCTCATGATCGTGATTACGCCGCAGTTCCGGCATCTTCGTAGCCAGGTAAGCGTAATGCGGGACGACCATGAATTTAGCCAAGCCCGGCCTTCCCAAGATTGCGTGATACGCAGTCTCGAAATCGGCCACCTCAAAACTGAGGTTTTTCGTCCGGTAGTTCTCCCGAGCGCCGAAAGTGACCGGGAGGGAAATTCTCCCAATCGGCACCGAGGAGGTTCCCGGAATTATGCCGTGAAACGGCACATTAGTCTTCTGGAGTGACAACCTTGGAATCTTCATCTCGTCAATCGTCTTGGCGAAAAGGATATTCAGCCCACTTCCGCCATCGACTAAGACTTTGCGCAGGCGAACGTTCCGTACCACAGGGTCCAGGATAAGCGGATATCTTCCTGGACATGGGACACGAACGGTTTGATCCGAGCGATCAAATTTGATCGGAACTTCAGACCACCGAAGGTATTCGGGGGTCACCGGAACAGCTGCATTGACTTCCCGAGTGGTAAGCTTTTGCTTACGTTTAGACTCGTATGCATCCGATCCCAGATATGTAGTTGAGCAGAGCTACGAACCGTATTCGATCCCTTAGTAGGAGAATTGGGAGTGGATGTATAGATAATTCGCGCTGGTTTTGGATTACCGTGGAAGAATCTCGGATCATGTTAAATATCTGCCAACCAAGGTGAGATAAATCTTTTTGTCTATGGTCTAGCGCCAAATGTTTGACAAGCCTCCACCATTTTTCGGACCAGTTGATGTTGTCTCAGCTGTATTTCGATCCCAAATAAGATATATTAAAAGGTAACATCCCAAATTTAAATAATAGTATCTAGTAGATTGTAAAGGTTCAAGCAAGTAAAATGATGACTGACTAATAGCATAGGTAGTATTTTGAGCTTGCAATGAATTTAAATTTAAATAGTTAAAATTCCTAGTAGATTTAGCATGAGTCAAGTTTTTGGGCTTGAGTCTGAATCTCTCTTTAAATAAAATCCGCAAATAACATCTTGCATGGTCATCTATCCTATCTATCCTATCCTCCTTCATGTATGTACTTCCCATTTTGTGCGCATTGTACGAATCGACATCTATTCGTCCAAACAGATTGCAATCGCCGTAGCTGTAAATTGCCATACATCTTGTGACAAAACAGCAAACATTGACAGCCTACTGGCGCCTATCACGTAGGGCGTTTAAACACCGCTTGACCGGTGCGTCTTGTCGTGCCATAGTCCTACGTGCCCGAGTCTTTGCTGAGTAGGAAGCGGTACGTAGCACGGTCCACTTCTGCATCATCATAAAGCCGCTGCAGCTATTCTTACGCTTGTCAGTCCGTCCGAAGCCAGCCCATTTCCGTGCACGTACGAACCGCTGGCTGCCGCCATGACTGTACGGGCCGTCCTCATCGCGTTCGATCAATACGCCGTCGGTCCCCCCATCCGATTCTACCCTCTCCGTGGCACTCTGACGGCTGAGATGAGCTTGGTCGCAACCTAGGTGACGGCCTGCACATTGACGTAATCGCTGCCGGGTAAGATCTATGAATTTAAACGTATCTAGCTTACTCTATCCCGTAGTTGCGCCTCCACTAGTCCTAGCGCGACTCCAGACGCATCGAGGTGATCAGCCTCGGTCTCTCTTAAAAGAGAGAAATAATAATAATATATAGCATAGCAACTATTTTAAAATAATAATAAAATATATTATTTGTCTTTGTAACTGATTAACTTTGCTGCTTGATCTTGGCTGCTTGTTTGGCAGTGTCTTGCGGCGCTCGCATCATATATTCGCAAGCTAAGAGGAGGAGCGTTCAAGCGCCAGCGACACCAAGACCTAGTTCGCACTACACGAGAGGTTGATATATCTACTTTGTCTTATTCCTCAAATATTTTATTAGGAATTTATAAATATGCATGCTAGTTTTAAAATATTAAAACTAGTTGAATAGTGACTAATACTTATGATATTAACGATGGTATAATAACCAAATTATTATAAAACTAGGTGTAGCTAGATTAATTGTTATCCACT
Organism: Olyra latifolia; assembly: GCA_036346145.1. Classification (NCBI taxonomy): domain Eukaryota; kingdom Viridiplantae; phylum Streptophyta; class Magnoliopsida; order Poales; family Poaceae; genus Olyra; species Olyra latifolia. The sequence continues at coordinate 45,828,676 of CM070523.1, read as the reverse complement.
TTCCATTGGACTTAGGTTGTTTAAAATAAAATGCAAAAAAATATAAATCATGTTATAGTTCATGTTTCACGAAAATGTGTTTTATTATGAACTTGTTTGGAAAATAGGCATCGGAGGACACGATTATAGTCGGGTATTCTTAGCTAGGTTCTCTATCTCCCCTCAAATATTCCAACTAGGAGGAACTTTCCGATGGTGAATAGTGCTTGCTTGGTGTGGTGTTTCTAACTCAGTTTTTAAAATATTGCTTGCTATTTCCTTCTAGTCTAAGAGCTTAATGCTTCATCCTATGAACCCTGCCTAGCCTTAGTACAAACCAGGTCTCCGGTGAGCCTATTTCGAGTTGAGGACCTCAAGTGCTAAGGGTACTCGGTACCAGTCGCTCGTATTTGATTGTTAATGTGGTCTGTGATCAAACAGCTCTCGTGTAAAGTTATCAGAGTAACAGCTCAGTGACGCCTTTTGTAGCTTACAGCGAGTGTTCATATGGTAGCCACTTCTTTTAGGTTTCTTCTAAAATAATTTGGCAAAGACGCCATGTTCAGTAGTTTACTATTGATCGCCCGGGAATGAATATGGTTCTCAACCTAGTATACGCTCGGCTATGGCTCATCATGGCTGATGACGGACAGCCAATGGCACAAGTAATGACTGACAGGGTCGACCGAGTCGAATCGGATCCTAGAATAGCGATCGGGCGAGATGGTGTTAGAATAATGGTTAAACTCACTAGGAATTGTTCAAGACTTTAAATAAAGCCACCTTTTTAGCACTATATTATGGCCTGGAGTATGATATTACTACAGCTTTGTACCTTTAATGATTTCCAAGGAAAAAGAGCCCGGAAGGCTCGATGGACTGACTGCCGAGATGGACACGGGAGTGAAGCACGGGTATAGTCAAGATGCGTAGGCTACATGGGACGATGCTAGCCGAAGATTATGCCTGCTGTCAGTTTAGCGTTATTATCTGTCATGTAAAATCATTAATCGGGGCCCATGCATGCCTAAAATAATGGGGCTCCAGTCGGGTTCAAATTTCGCTGGTTGAGGTGACCTCACCACACACCTCCGTTGTAATTATTGCAATTCGGAAGAAACGACGGGTACGGGGGCGATTCCATTAGCGGCACTATGTTATAATTATGTATCGATCCTGTGTGTGGCTCGGGTATTACTAGTATAAGCCACTAAGCAAGCGGTCCCACTGGTCCCACAACACTACGGTCCAGGTCTTTGTTAATAGTCCGCGAGATCTAAAACGTACTGGACGGCAGGCTGCTCTCTAGCGTAACTGAAATAACTTCTGAAATGGAGATCAGCTCTGAGTGAAAGTTAACTTGGCTCTCGAGGTTGCGGCTGTCGATGGGCCCACGCTGCATAGGAGCCGTTGGAAAAACGCCCATAAGGTTAAGTGTAATGTGTATATCGCATACACATGGAAGTTGCGGGATGACTGTAGTTGCCAACATCGCGAACCGAGAGAACTCGACAGAGCTGCCGCTCGGAAGTGATTCGGTCCGGCGCTTGGAAGATCCATGCGACTTGGCCCAAGGAGGTGGTGCGTCCAATCATTTGTCTCCAAATACCCAAGGCCCATGTTGTCCGCAATGAGGATAAGGTAAATGACTCTCCCTCTTATGATAAGCTCGTTGATATCATAGAAGAGCTTAATGAGGCTTTGCATTCCAAATCTACTAAGGACAAAACTCTTAAAAAGACTATTGCTAACTTGAATGAGAAATATGATGCCCTTGCTTCTAAGTATAAGACTCTTGAATCTGCTAATGATTCTTTGAGGGACAAATTTACTAGTCTAGAAGCTAATCATAATGAGCTAGTTGTTGCAAATAATGTTCTTCTTAAGGCTCATGACTCTTTGAATGCAAAGAATGCTATTCTTAGTGATTCTTATGATGCTTTAAAAGCCAAGAATGCTCTATTTATAGATGCACATGAGAAGTTGCTTGCTAGACATTGTAAGCTTGAAATTAATAATGAGTTGCTTACTAGCAAAACCAAGTCTATTGCTTTATGTGATGCTTATATTGCTTGTGATTTGCTTAATAATGCTATGATCATGTCTAGTACTTTTATTGCATCTAGCTCCTCTAGTACTTGTGATAATAGTTATAAAAATGCTTTGTGTGCTAGAGAGCTTACGATTGAAAACAATAAGCTGAAATCCAAGGTAGCCAAATTTGATAAGGGTCTAGAGAAATGCTTCCTTGGTAGTGCGACTCTTGACAAAATGCTTGGGGACTAAAGACTCAACTTGGGCAAGAAAAGATTGGCCTATAAGCCCAGGGATTTGCCCAAGCATGGTGGATGGGTAAGACCCAAGTTGAATTTGATTGCCCCATCAAGAAGATTAGAAGTGACAATGGGACTGAATTTGTTAATACTAACATTGTTGAATATTGTGATAAGTTAGGAATTAAGCATGAGCTCTTGGCCACTTACACTTCTCAACAAAATGGAGTAGTTAAAAGGAAAAATAGGACACTCATCGAAATGGCAAGGACAATGCTAGATGAATATGGTACTCCGAACATCTTTTGGGCAGAAGCTATCAACACGACATGCCACCTCATCAATAGGCTCTACCTTCACCGACTTCTCAAGAAGATCCCTTATGAGCTATTGGTGAGGAGAAGACCCAATATCTCCTATCTTCGTGTCTTCGGATGCAAGGTGTACATCTACAAGAAAAGGACACACTTGGAAAAATTCCAAAGGAGATGTGACATAGGGTTCCTTCTTGGTTATTCCTCTAAGTCTAAAGCCTATAGAGTTTACAATAATTCTACTAATCTTGTAGAGAAAACCTATGATGTTAAGTTCTCACAAAGCGAGCATGAGAATTTAGATGATGTAAGTGAGGACGCCTTGGTTTAAGCAATGAAGAACATGGAAATTAGAGATGTAAAGCCCAAGAAAGACAATGAAGCACCTCCATCACAAACCAAAGATATTGCTCCTTCACCCTCCATGAAACCACAAGTTGGTTCACAAAAGGATGAAGATGATGAAGATGCGCAAGTACCTCAACCCATCAAGGTTCATCACACCATTGCTAAGGACCACCCCGTGGACCAAATCATTGGTGAAATTAGTAAGGGTGTCCAAACTTGTTCTAAACCAGCTTCCTTTTGTGAACATTACTCTTTTGTCTTCTTTGTTGAGCCTAAAACAGTGGAAGAAGCACTTGAAGATTCAAGTTGGATCATGGCAATGGAAGAAGAGCTCAACAACCTTGAGAGGAACAAGGTGTGGAAGCTAGTGGAACACCCAAAAGACCACAATGTCATAGGGACAAAGTGGGTGTTCCGGAATAAACAAGATAAAAATAGAGTGGTGGTGCGCAACAAGGCAAGGCTAGTGGCTCAAGGCTACACTCAAGTGGAAGGACTTGACTATGGAAAGACATATGCCCCGGTGGCAAGACTTGAAGCTATACGGTTCCTTCTAGCCTTTGCTTCTCATCTCAATATCATTCTATTTCAAATGGATGTTAAAAGTGTATTTTTAAATGGTAGTATTGAAGAAACTGTTTTTGTGAAACAACCTTCCGGTTTCGAAAATGCTGAATTTCCAAATCATGTTTACAAACTCTCTAAGGCTCTATATGGTCTCAAGCAAGCCAAAGGGCATGGTATGAGAGACTTAGATATTTTCTTCTTAAAAAAGGTTTTAGCATTGGGAAGGTTGATCCCACACAGTTTTTAAAATATATTGATGGTGCCAAAATGATATGCCAAATTTATGTGGATAATATTATCTTTGGATGCACTAATCTCTCTCTTTGCAAGGAATTTGGACAAATGATGGCCAAAGAGTTTGAGATGTCCATGATTGGGAAGGTAACATTCTTCCTAAGATTTCAAGTCAAACATTTGAAGGAAGGCATTTTCATTTCTCAAGAGAAGTATACTAAAGACCTCCTCAAGCGCTTCAAAATGGAAGACTGCAAACCCATCAAAACTCCCATGGCTACAAATACACATCTTGATCAAGATGTGAGAGGTAAACCGGTTGATCAAAAGCTGTTTAGATCCATGATAGGCTCCTTACTCTTCTATTTGATAGCATCTAGGCCGGACATCATGTTTAGTGTTTGCATGTGTGCTAAATTCCAAGCTGCCCTTAAAGAAGTGCATCTTTCAGCTGTTAAAAGAATATTTAGATACTTAAAGCATACTCCCTGCATTGGTTTGTGGTACCCAAAAGGTGTTGCATTTGATCTTATAGGCTATTCAGATTCTGACTATGCCGGTTGCAAAGTAGATAGAAAAAGCACCTTGGGGGGTTGCCATCTGCTTGGAAGATCTTTAGTATCTTGGTGTTTTAAAAAGCAAAACTCAGTGGCATTTTCAACAGCTGAGGCTGAATATGTAGCAGCAAGCAGTTGTTGTGCCCAAATACTTTTTATAAAGCAAACTTTTTTAGACTATGGTGTTAAATTTGAAAATGTGCCCCTTTTATTGGACAATGAAAGTGCAGTGAAAATCCTGTTCAGCACTCCAGGACTAAACACATTGAAATCCGACATCACTTTATTCGTGATCATGTTGCTAAGGGGAAATTTCGCGGATTGACACCCAATTCGATAGCCAGTCTAGAAATGACATCCAATCCACCTCAGTTCCATAAAATGCCATCTGGCAATCCAATTTCTTCAAGTTTTGACATTTTGCCTAGCTTTTTTCATAAATCCCCAAACTACCCCTGTGGGGCCCGCTCGTCAGAGGAAGGGAGCATCCACCGTGCCCCCAGCTCCCCCATTGTCAACACCAACGCACACTTGTATCCGCTCCAAGTCGTCGTCTTTCCTTCCGGGGAGGAGGTGCCGAGAGAAGCTCGTGTCGTGCCCGGAGACGGCGTCCAAGGCCTATATCGACGGCATCCGGGCGTCGCCGAGGCCGACCACGACCTCGCCGGGTCGTGGCGTCGCCGAAGCTCGTCTCGCGATGGCGGCGGGTGGAACGCGGCTTCGTCGTCGAGGCGCCGGAGGTTTCGATTCTGGCGAACCACGGCAGGCGCCGCTACGCGCCTTCAGCTTCGCCGCCGCGCGCGACGACGGGAGCGCTACGCTGCGTGCTCAACGAGCAGCGCTCGCGGAGGCCTACACGACTGCAGCTCCGAGCTAGTGGCGTCGACCGTCGTCGCCGGGAGGCGGACGACGTGATGGCGGGCTTGCAGGCGTGGACCTCTGGTGGTCGACGCGGAGGCGGACTCGGCGGCATGGCTCGGGCGAGGGCATGGTGGTGGTGGTGCGACGGCGGCGGAAGGCGCAGCGGCGCGCGGCGGCGTCTATGGCGGCGAGGAGGTCGTGCGGTCCGTGTACCTACGTCGGCGTCGAGGTCTGCTGCGTCGGCGTCGGCAAGGGCCGAGCTCGCAGAGCCGGCCAGCGATGGCGAAGGTGGTAGATCTGGCATGTCGAGGTGGCTGACATGCGGGCCCCACTGAGGGCAATCTAGTCCTTTTTAGAAAAAAACCAAGAGAAAAATGACCAAAGTGTCAAATCTTGAGGAAATTGGATAGCCAGATGGTATTTTATGGAACTGATATGAATTGAGTGTTGTTCCTAAACTGGCTATCCAATTGGGTGTCCATCGACGAAATTTCCCGTTGCTAAGGGTGATATTGTGCTTAGTCATGTGAGGACTGATGACCAGCTGGCTGATATTTTCACTAAGCCATTAGACGAGGCTAAATTTTGCAAGTTTAGAAATGAGCTGAATATTCTTGCTTATTCCAATATGGCTTGATTTGGATTTTGAGTTGTATCACATTAAGGGGGAGGCAAGCATGCTCTTTATGCATATCCTGATACCCAATATGTGATGAGATCAATTCTAGTGCTATAAGTGGTCTAGGGTTGTATTTTGACTATAAGACCACATTTACAACTAAAGCTATCAAAATGCTGCTTAAACTCTCTCCTATCCACTCTCTTAGCTTTTCCAATCCCGATCTTAGCAAATCAGGTAATAATCACTTTGAAAGCAAAATATTTGTAAAATCTATTTAGTACTTATCACTTAGCACATGAGTCTTTAACCTATTGCTTGAATCTTCCATATTCCTGTAATAAAGGTCTCAAAGGGCTCGTATAATCCCAAAGGATTCAAAATCCTATGAATTTTCAGAATTGAGTGAAATTTGAATTTCTATAGATAAGATTGATCAAGACCCTACTTTTGTTTTTAAACTTGAATCCTCAAGTGGGTCTGTGAAAATCTCTAAGTGTTTAGCTATCTCTTAAATTCTTTTTGTCAGAATTAGCATGCTATGGACTGCACCAAATTTCCAAGTTTCAGAAATAGAGAGATTTCCATCTACGGTGGACCGATTTTCCCTCCACTGTCCAACTACGACGGACTGATCAAAATCAGTCCAGCGTGAACACATTCTGCTCTTTCGGTAAACCCGTGGCTGAACATGTTTATGCCGGACCGACTTCAGTCAGTCCGGTGCAGATGGGATTTGGCAGTGCACCCGGTCCGACGCAGACAGGATTCAAACCTAATACACCATGGACCAACTTGTGTCCAGAATACTTTCACCATGGACCAATTTTTCTTTGGTCCGTGGCAGAGGTAAACTAAACACTTGTGGGTTCAGCGTGTATATAGGTTGACTTAACTAAATTTCAGTCCGTCGAATGTGAAAATCTGTCAGGATTCATTTTCCTACCCAAGTTCAAATTTTTGAATCCATATTTGAAAATATCTTCTCTAATGTTGAAAAATTTCAAAATCTTATCTATTCTTAGGCCTTGTCCTTACTGTCCCTTCTTTTGGACCTCTTATGGTAACTGATCACAAGAAGACAAAACGAGTTTCTCCTCTTACTCTTGACCGGGAACCCTTTTATGCGGAGACGCCTCTTCCCAACACGTGTTTTTCCCAACTGACGCATGTTCCCCTTGCTTCAGTTACCTTTTTCCCATTCTCTCTCACGCGCCAAACAGTCAATATTCCCATCTTCCTTCCCATACTCGCAGCCCTCCAACAACTGCCCCCAAACACTGTTCTTGAGAAAGGCTATTTTCTCCCTTCACCGAAGCAACTCCAAGGCTTGGAGATCTTGCTCTAGGTGACTCCTGTGTCCTTCTCTGCATCAAACACCTCTTCTAGGCTTTGGTAAGTACTTTGCAACTTTCCCCAAAATTCTTTTGTTGCAAACCATAGAATTCCTTGAATCTCTTGCTTAGGTTCCAAAACCTTTTCTATTCATAGGATTAAGGTGTTTTGTGCTTGAAGAAGGTCTGTTGTGCAGTTTTGGGCAGTGGTTGTCTCAGTTTGTGTTGAATGTAATTTGTTTGGGCTGCTTCAAAGGACCGTGCTGCAGTGTTTTCTGAACTGCCATGAGATATCTGGTGCAATCATGGGCAGGAGTAAGAATCCTGATAAACGAGGGATCTTTGATCAGATTGTGGACAAAGTAAAAGGTAAAAGGAAACAGAGATCAGAGGCTTCTAGGCCTATCATTATTCAGGATCAGCATACCCCTAGCAGGGTATCTTGGAAAGCCCAAGTTACATATGATAGGAGAAAGGGAAAACAAGCTGTTCAAGAGGAAGAATATGATAGTTCTGAGGATAGTGATTATGTTCCAAGTGAAAAAGTGTCATCTGAAGAAGAAGTTGAAATTATATCCGAGAAATTTCTCTTGAGCTATGATGAGATAGCAATCTTGGGAGGAAAAGAATTGAGAAGGAGAAGACTTGTTGGTGAAAGAGCATGGTTTCCACTGCCTAGAGCTCCTGTAGATGAGAGATTTGTAACTCATTTATAGGAGAATATCTACTTGGCTTACCAAAGCAAAAGGGACAAGAAAGGCAAATCTATGTCTCCTCTTTCAGTGCATCAGTACATAGATTGGGAGCAGATCAACAATGTACTTGGCACAACTAGGTTGTATGACGGTGTTAACTCAACCCCTGGATTGGCAAGTCTAATGTGAAATAGCAACTTCCCTTGGAATGTGAATAGAACCCTAGAGTTCTATGCTTCTCTGTTAATTCAAAAGAAAAGACATTATTTGATGTTCACTATCGATGGAAAAATCAGAAAAGTGAGGGCTCCTCAATTTGAAGGTGCTATTGGTGCTAAGGTGCTCTTGTTGCTACTAAGGCACACCATATACCCAAAGAGTGGCTACAAGGAAGGTGTTACCCCTGCAATGGCTTGGATGCTTCACCTCATACTATCAAGGTAGCCCATTGACCTCACTGATTATATTTTTGGTGAAAAGCAAGAGGCTATCTATAGAAAAATGAGCAGTCCACTTCCATTTGCTCAACAAATCTGTCAGATGCTCCTATCCCTAGGCATAATTTCTCAAGAACAAATGGCTAGAGACTTTAAGTGCTATCCTAAGAGATACACTATGAAGCCTAACATGGTCACTGAGTTTAGGAGGTTAAGGCTGCCCACTCCTCCTGTTCCAGTTTATTCAGCACATGAAGAAGAACAAGTAGAAGAGGAGGAAAGTGAAAATGAGCCAAGTGCTCATAAAGAAGAACCTGAAACTGCTACAGAAACTGAAAATGATGAAGAATCTGAAAGTCAAGAGGACAATGCTGATGATGGCTCAGATAATGATGATGATAGCGATGGAGGGGATGAAGGACACAATATTGCTGCTCCAGGTAGCTCTTTTGCACCCTCCCTCTCACAAATTCAATGGAGCCAACTTGAGAAGAGTTCTTCAAGGGATATATCAGTGTAAAAGGGAAATCAGCTGCTGTTGAAAGTCAACCTGCTGCAAGCACACCCATGGCTTCTTATTACAGCCCATTTGCTCCAAGTATTCATGGCACACCTCCTATGGACCAAGCTGCTCATCAGACTCCATCCCATCACTCTCAAAGTATTCACATAGAGGTGGTTGGTCCATCCCATCGCTCTCCAAGTGTCCATACAGAGGTGGTTGGTGTCAGCCCTCTTAGTTCAAGACAGCCTTCCTTTGAAGAGGGAGCTACAACTCAACAAGTGTCAAGCAACTATGCATGCTCTCATGAAGAAGCCCAAGAAATATACAGTTCGCAAATGTTGGCTGCAGCTGTAAGATTCATTGAATCACAGCCTACTTTTGAGCCTAGAGCCCATGATCATGAGGCAGGAGGGTCACGAGCGCCTCAAGAAGCTTTGCAACAGGACTTTCCTCCTCCTCCACCTTTTGCTCACTCAGCTCATAATCAAGAAGGTTCAGAAGAACAATCTCCAGGGCGGGAAAACTTATTTAATACTCCCATGTGGTTCAAGAGGAGCCTGAACCTTCCCCCTAGAAAAAGCTCTGTCTCCCAGCTCTCTGGACTGCTCAAAAGAACCTTCTCCAAGCGCAAAAAGTGACCTTTTGGTGGTTGATGCCAAAGGGGGAGTGGAAGTTGCCAAAAAGGTGGTGTGGTGTGCTGAAGAATAAGGGGGAGTCTAGTCTAGTGTGTCTAGGCCAGTCTTTAGGCTAGTTATCCAAATCTTTTATGGTTATTATGCTTTGATCCTTTCTGTATGAACTTTGTCTCTTTGAGCTTTTAATGATTTGCTTTCTCAAGCTATGCACACATTTAGGGGGAGCTTTGTACACTTAATGCACCTACAAATCTGTATATGCTCTGTCAAGCTAACTCTTTTTTGCAGAAACTTTTAAGTGGTTTTGGCAAGTCTGGGTGTGTTGTCATCAATCATCAAAAAGGAAAGATTGAAAGCATCTAGACCCCCTAATTTTTATTTAATAATATTTGTGGGGTTTTGGTGCTGATGACAAGCTTAATTAACCCTCTTAGTATTTGCATTAAGAAGGCATCAAGGCAGAAGGACACAAGGCTAAGGATTTAATTTTTACTAGTTTTGGCTTGGGAGATGTATCAAGCCTTAGCTAGGGCTTATTTCTATTTAAGTCGTACTACAAAGAGGGATCTAAACTTGATGTAGCTTGGATCTTAGCTTAGCATACCCTAGAAAATATTTAGAGCAAACATTCATCTTCATTCCCCACCAAATAGCCTACATCCAAAACTCTGTTAGATTACGTTCACGCCGGACCAATCCTTAATTCCTACTTAACTCAGTCCGGCATATACCATCCTTGAATATTCACAAACAGAGCCCTGGCCGTTCATGCCGGACCGCTTTTCGGTCCCCTGAGTTCAGGCCGGCGCAAACTAATTCTGCCACGGACCAACTCTATTTTCAGTTCGGCGTTAAAATCCTTTGAAAATATTCTAACAGAGAGTTTCACGGCTACGCCGGATCGACTTTCTGATTTTATATCCTAAGTCTGGCATACACTTATTTTTGTGACGGACCGTGCCCTGGTTCGGTCCGGCGTAAACGTATTCTAACTCCTCTAAAGAACCTTCACTACGGACCGGTCCAACGTCAGAATCCTTTCACAACGGACCGAATTATTTTCAATCCGGCGCAAACACAATTCACAACGGACTAAAGGAGCGTCAGATCCTTTTCACGACAGACCGACTTGGTTCGGTCCGGTGCAAACTAAATTTAGACACTCCTCCGGTCCAGCGTAATTCAACTCTGAAATTTGAACTGCATTTCAATCTACAGTACGTGTGATTCATCTATCCCAGCTACAGTCCAAAAATAATGGCCATTTCAGCCTTCAACGGCTAGTTTTGAAATCTATGGCCTATATAAGCACATATGAGCCCCTCTTGCACTAAGTTACTGTTCTCCTTGGAAATTTGCCATCCTAAGCTTATTTTCCACCCAAGGAGCTGAGCTGAACCTATAAACCCTTTTCATATCATTTTGTGAAGAGTTCCTGCTCCAACGTGGCTGTAGGTGCTTGGCACTGAACCATGAGAAAAATTATTGTGTTCATCTCTTTTCCTTTACTTTTCAGCATCTACTTTCTTACATATTGCCTGTGCTGTTTTATTCCATTGCTTAAATTGTTTTGTTTTGCTGCTCTTGCCTTAAGTTGTAATCTCTTCTAGTACTCTTAGAGATTTTGTGGCTCACCTGTTTTAGGGCCTTAGATTTACTTGAACGAGTGTTAAGAATTCATATTTGAACAATAATTTTAAAAGTTGTCTATTCACCCTCCTCTAGGCCAACTAGATCCTTTCACATGTCCACATGTCCAAGACGGCGATGCCAAAGCCAACCTAATGAAATTGCAGCAATGAGACATGTCGAGATACATGAGGTGTTAGACAAGAAATCAACAACGTACAAATTTTGATAACGGAAACCTTTGAAAACAAAATTTTCGCTTTTGTCTACAACGGAAACACCGTCACTCGTGAAAATACACTCAAAGCCAAGATCACAAATTTGAGCAACGGAAAGCAAATTAAAACTTAAATATTTAACAAGAAGAACGTTAGCAATGGAATTATCATTGGATATGGCGATTTTACCTCTTCCCATTAACTTAGATTTGCAAATAGCTTAGAAGGTGATCTTGATCTTGTTGCTTGGATCACCTTCCTCTTCTAGAGAGGTGAACATACGAGCGTTGCCGGTCATATGTTGGGTGCATCCGCTATCCATCACCTAATGCCGACCATCGCATTTGTAGTTCACCTACATAGAGGAGATCAATTCTTGATCTTAGGTACCCAAATTGCTTTGGGTCCTTTAGTGTTAGTTACATATGACTTTGGCACCCAAATGGGCTTAGTCTTTTTATTATTTGCAATGGGAGATCCAACATATTTAGCAACCATTTTCCTATTTTTCTTTATTAGTACATACTTGTTATCAATTAGCTTGCCCGTAGATAACATAGCCTAAGAAGATTTTGCTAAAGGGCAAACAATAGGCTTGTAATCACGTGATTGACAAATGTAGCATATGGTGCCTTCCATAATGAACACTGAGGCTTATCCCTTTCTTTCTTAGGCAACTTATCTTTAGGGTAATACCCTAATCCATGCTTGCTCAAGGTGTACCTTTTCTCCTCGAATACTCTATTTAGGGAGGCACTTCCTTTCATACATTTAGCTAATCCTATGTTTAAGGAAGCCACCTTATCTCTCTAAGCATCAAATTTTCTTTAATTAATTCACTAGAGGGGTTAACATATGCACATGAATTTTTGCACACACTAGTGACACTATTTTGAGCAATTTTATTTGAGCTAGAGATGGAGCTAACGTTACCATGATCATGACAAGGGTTATTAATATGAGCATCAATAGATAGATTATGGACACTATCAATTGAATCAATTAAATCACATGTCGTACCCACACTAATCTTTTCACATATACTATATCATGTTCAAGATCACATTGTATACTAGCTTCAACCATAGAACAAATTTCAATTTTAGCTAAGAGATTCTTATGTTCTAAGGCAAGCTCATCATAGGAGTTAGATAATTCTTCAAATTTATCTACTAAAGAGGCATGCAAAGTTTTGAATTTCTTCATTTTAGATTTCTTTTTAGCAAGAGCAAGGTTTAATTCTTCAATAAGATTAACTAATTCATGAGTAGGATTGAAATCAATTACCTTCTCATTTTGCTTTGCCATGAGGCAAAATGACGTACTCGGTGGAGGAGGCAATGGCTCCGTAATTGCTAGACTGGCCAAATTCTTGGATTTGTGGTCATCATCTTCGGAGAATGAGTCATCACTTGATTATCATCATCCGAGACTCACTCACCAATGTAGGCTTTCGCCTTGCCATGTTTGTTGATCCTCTTGAAGTGGATTTTCTTGGAGGGTTTCTTCTTCTTGCCCTTTGAATCTTCTTGCTCATCCTCTCCCTTCTCCTTGAGCTTTTGCTTTCTTTTATCACAATTTGTTGCGATATGCCCTGTCTTGTTGCATTTAAAACAAGTGAGGTGTGCATGGGGATTCTTTGAGTTGGAGCTAGAGTAGAACTTGCCCATGGAGCCCATTTTCTTGAGTAGATGTCGCGTCTTACTCATCAACAAGGTAAGCTCCTTGGCGTTTCATCGCTATCACCATTGTCATCCTCATCATCGGATGACTCAATCTTTTCTTTGGCCTTGAGAGCAATATTTTTCTTCTTTGATAACGCTTCCTCAACATTTCCAAGGAAAAGCTCATGGGCGGTAAACTTTCAAAGGAGAAAAGTACGAATCAGCTTCCGAAGCTCATCACTACTTGTGAGGTAGATCACCAAGTTTTGGTACTCCGGTGGAAGTACCCGCACCATCTTCCGGCAAATGTCGATGTCAGTGATGGTTGACCCTAGTCCTTTGAGCTTATTGACAATTGAGTTCAACCTAGAGTACATCGCATTTACATCCTCATTAGGCAACATTTTAAAAGAATCAAAATTTTCTTTTAACACATACATCCTTTCCTCCCTCACATTTGAAGTTCCTTCATGGATTTCTCTTAGAGAGGTCCAAATTTTATGAGTGGAGGTGAGATTGCCCATACGATCAAATACCTCAATGCTCAAGCATGAGAAAATTGCATTCCTAGCGTAGACATTGAGTTGTCGATGTTTGATTTCAAGCTCGGTGAGGGCCATTTCATTTGCTGGAGCCAGATAACCGGTTTGCACGGCAATCCACACATCATAGTTCATAGCCTCTAAATATGTTTGCATCTGAATCTTCCAATAGCTATAATTTAAGCCATCAAAGACCGGAGCTCACCTAACACTAATCCCCTCATGAGCCATTCTCTAGCGATTAAGCTAATGCAAGAGAAACCTAGGGCTCTGATACCACGTGAAATACGATCGAAGGCCTAGAGGGGTGAATAGGTAATTTTAAATTTTCTTTCAATTAAGGTTGAATTTGGCTCACAATATTAATAAACAAGCTAGAAGGAGATAGAGCCTAAAATAAAAACAACACAACAATTTAAATAAGTATGGATTAGTAAATACGAGAAATAAAAAGAGACTCAAGGATTTTTTTTCCTGAGGTTCGAGGTCTCCCTCTACTCCTTCTTAGAGCACTCTTGCCAAGAGTATAGCACCTTCTACACTTTACCATCAGTTGGGTTGTCGACTCGGGGAATCCTTCGCCTCTCTGGCAAGGTGGACTCCAAAGAACCTTGTATAACCACCGAGATCTTCCACAAGCTCGTCGAAAAATCACTCGGTCACTTCTCCTCCGAAAGACTATCTAGGAGCTCTTGCTCTAAGAGTAACAAGCTCCAAGTGTCTTGATCCCACCGCATCAAGAGCTCTTCAAGATACACACAAATTAAGGTTAAGTGGATGAAAACTTAATAACAAAGTGCTCTCTTCTTCCAAGGCTAATGAATGGGCTTGGTTAGCTCAATGAATGCTTAAAACCTTACAAGTGAAGCTCACCCACTCTCTTAAATAGCCTAGGAGTTCAAAACTAGTCGTTGGAACTCGAAATCCCACAGGAACTAACCGTTACAACTCCATCGGGCTCAGTCCAGTGCCATCGAACTCAGTCCGGCGGTAGTATACCACTAGGGTCCGGTGGCGAGCGGACGCCGTTCGCTGCCCTGGCCCTATTATGCGCTAGCCTCTAGATGCTATATAGGACTTGGGATCTGATGGCGACCGAACTCTGTCCGTTGTCCTAGCCTCCTATGCGCGCACTTCTCTAGAACACATTGGACTCAGTCCGGTGCCATTTAGCCACGGGGTCCGATGGCCAGCAAACATCGTCCACTGCCCCGGTTCCTAAAGTGCACCTTTTTATGCTTCACCGGACTTAGTCCGGTTAGTCCGGTCGCCACCAGACTCACTCCGGTGGGCTATAGAGGGCTGCAAATAGATCATACAGGGTGCAAACTCGTTCATTTCCATGCACAGTCCCCCTAGCTCCACTCCAAGGCTTAGAAAGAAAATAAGAGGGCTAATGTGCATTATGAGAGCTCAAGATCCAACGATAATCACCTACACTTTGGACCCTTCTTGATAGTACGGCTAATAATAATAAAAAAAATCCTAGAGCTACTACTATGGACCCTTCTCAACTCCCCGGGTCACACCTTCGCCTATATGGACTTACCTCTTCTTGATGCCGTCACCATCATGTTAGGGTTCCGAGAAAGTCGTGGACGCCCTTCACGAATCTTGATGCCCTGTACCTTGTCATAAATACCAAAACACATCTTACCGAAAATAGGGGCCGAGATGCTTACAAAAGCATCAGTCCATACGAAAATTAAAACATCACTTATAATTAAAAGCAACAATCCATAAGTCCACACACCGACATACAGCATGCCCAGTCCATACGAAATTAACACCATCACATAACATACAACATCCACACTTCAACGTGGATGAGATGGCCTAGACCAGTTCAGATGCCTCGATAGTATTTCTTCCTGAGGAATGGTGTAGTACGGACGTTGCGCATCGGACATCTTAGTGACATCCATGGCCATGATACTCTCTTTCTCCTCCCTGCGCTTTCTCTCCTCCTTCTGCAGAATTGTAATCTCCTCATGCTTCAAACTCAGGGTCTGTTCCACAGTTTGCATCAGTGAACTGAATAAGGTGGCCTCGCTCTGGACCTCCTCCTAGAGCTCCAAAAGTAGATCTGCGTATTTCTGTGCAGGTGATGCAGCCTGCGCCACGCTGTGGCTCCTAGACTTGGCCTGCTTCCGCCCAATGGGCCGCTGCAATGGCAACTCATCGTCATCGTTGACGACATCATTTGACCCAAATGAGTTGTCGAAGACCCAGACGTAGATGTGGCAGTGGACTTCTGCTTCTTGTTCGAACAAGTTGCTTTGTGCGACCTCTATTTAGACTCATCTTTCAGCAACTCCCAACATCTAAACAATTGAAAATCTTTACGCTCCTCTGATTTGTATAGTGCAAGCGCTTCAACCATCTACATAGCACATGACAACTTATCATCCCATAGATACAAATGAAGATATAGATGTAACGGTGTGTATGACGTACTTACCATATCCCTGTCAGTTTTTCTACTCTGGTTTAGTTGAGTGATTCTATCAAAACACCCACAAAATTTGTTAACCTCCTTGTTTATAGTACCCCAATGTTGTAGAAGAGATTTTTGAGTCCTCTTCGTGCTGTTTGTTCTATGCTTGTCAAAGTAATTCCAAATCCTCTTCCAATAGGACTTCTTACTCTGGTCCGCACCGACAATCGGATCCTAGCTTATGTTAAACCATGCCGAAGCAATAGGAATCCTCCGCGTCAGTGAAGTTTGCTTTCCTCCCTCCCTTGGCTGCTGTCTGCGTATTGTCCCCATCTTCGGAGTCGATGTCCACGCTTTGGGTTGGCTGAACTGAGCCTTGCACACCCTTCCAAGGTAAGTATTCCGAGTGCCCTAATAGGTACGCAACATAATGGCCTTCCATCCCACTCCTGATAGATGAAAGAACAAATTGTGAATACAACAGAAATATAATACGGGTTAGCAGTAGATATGTCTTATATGGTAACAAATGAGGAAGGCATATAGGGACCATTACTTAAACATGAAAAGTTGCATAACAAGGTTCACGCATAGTTCACATAGCAGTCGTGCACTGATAAGCCTTTCATTACATAGTAAATAAACTGGTTGCACTAATGTAGCCGGTGATGCAAAACACCATAATATTCATGAACTACCCCCACCGCATCCTTGGCGATGCATTCTCGCTGTTCTAACCGAAGTTTTCGTCATCGGTGTCGTAGCTGCCGAGGGCGCAGTCATCACTCCAACGTCGTAATCATTTGGAATGCAATCGTCGGGGCTGACGTCACGCTCTGGGCTAGTATTGTTCGGACATTAGGGTGGGACCTTCGGATCCGCAGCGACATCACCAAGAGCTGACCTTCCCTGCAATGCTACCTCCTCAAGCCTGGTAGCAATGGCCTTGAGGTCGAGAAGTAACCAATTCTGTACTGTGCTCCTAGGGGAAGAAGCAGGCTCGATGCTCTCCTAAACTAGTTCATTCAGACCTACAGTAGCCTGCTCAATCTGATCTATCGTCATCTCCAATAGATGCACAAACTTTGTCTTGTCGTCTGCCATCTACACACAAACTTGAGTTCCACGGTCAATGAGCTGAAATATGCATGAGTCCAGGTGAATGTCATTCTATATTACGAAAATCTGATTGATAAGTGCAGCTGCAGCAGCAATCTCGGCAGCAGCAGTAGCAGCACTAGCATCAAGCTTGGCAGCAGCAGCAAGCTCGGTAGCATCGGCGTAGAGCGACAAGCTTGCGCCATCGTCAGCACCAGCGCAGAGCGGTGCAGCGGCAAGCTAGGCCAAGACCCCCACATCGGCACCACATGCTCCTTCCCTAGGCCCGCTGCACAGCCGTCGTCCTCACCGCATATCCTCCTCCCCTCTCCCACCCACATCTAGTCCTCCCCTCCTCCTCCACCTTTGCCGCCGCCGTGACCGCGGAGCCGACCGTGGCATCTCCTCCCTATCCCACAGCCTCTTAGTGTCCACCACTACCTTCTCTAGCTAGATTCGTGTCCACCGCTACCTTCTCTGGCCGCGGCATCTCCTCCCCAACCCCTAACCCTCGACCTCTCTGCTACCATCTCCGGCCGCGTCATCTCCTCCCCAACCCCCGACCCCCGGCCTCTCCGCTACCTTCTCCGGCCACGGCATATCGTCCCCAACCCCTGCCCTCTCCGCTACCTTCTCCTGTGGTGGCATCTCCTCCCCAACCCCCGGCCTCTCCGCTACCTTCTCCATTGTACGGGCAAAGCCAACGGTGGCCTTGAAGACCCAGATGTACGAAGGTGAGCGGAGGGGGAAGGGGACGCACCTACGCTCGTTGGAGCTCACGGACACATGCGACGATGCCGATGGGACGCCACCCACTAGATTGACTGCACCGCCTTCCCTACGCTCTGTCGATAGACCAAGTTGAATCGGCCTTTCTCCTTCGGCCGCCTCTTGAAGCCACAGCCGCCGGACTCGGTGACACGCTGGCACCGTCTCCGACCTACTTCGCCACACCGCCATTTCCACTCGAGCGCATGACAGAGAAGTCGTTGCCCGCATCGTCGACCGTGCAACCGATGCAGACCGCCAGGATGGTCTCCAGATCTGGAGACCCTCTCTCCAATCTCTATCCTGTAATGCGGCTCCCGATCTGCATCGCCTAGTCGCTACAATCCTTTACGGACTTCGCTGGCGCTACTCTTAGGGCATGTCCAAGAGAGACACAAATTTAGGTAGCAATCACTGTAACACATGGAATTTAGGTACTCTTATTGGGAAGATGAATAGTGATAACGTGAGTAATAATAAATATAGAAAGCGGTGGTTGAGAAATAGAAAGTGAATAGTAAATATAGAGAATGAGATTTGGAGAGTGAAAAATAAGGCTGTGAGGGATAGTATTTGTAAAAATAGCTTCGTTGAGTCCAATGTTGGTTATGAAACCAATTCCTATAATTATGAAACCCAAGTGAAGTACCGAGGAATAGGCTATTCTTTTTTTGAAATTTCGTTGATCAAGAGAAGTTGAAGCTGCATAGATTATTTGCATCGCTCCTATTATTACCAACCAGGGGAAAATAGATAATGAGCATGAGGTAACAATTCCATATTGATCCGAATCAATCTGTATGCTCCCATCTTTAATAGGATTCCCGCTAAAAGCAGTTGGATGGGTAAAATAATGATACGTAGGTGAATAGTGATAAGGATGAAAATAGAAAGGTGAATAATATAGTAAAAGTGGGTGATGAACAGTGATAGTATGGGAGTGAAAATGTGTATTGTGTTGGGATGCCCTTAGCATTCAAAAAGTTCTATCTAATTAAGTAGTACTTTCGGCATCCTTAAAAGCCATTAATAGCCGAGATCCCGTGCTCTCTCAGACTCACCCATTATATACTTACGTGGACTATGATTTGGATCATTAGTTATTGAAAAAATGTTTTCTATATTGCCAAAAAATAAAACAAATGCTAGAAAATAAAGAAAAATATTAATAGAATTTTTTGAGTTCAAAAAATGTCTGAAATATATAATCTAACTTTTAATTCACGAAACAATTTTATGCGAAAATGGAGGATGGTGTACAGGGCAACACGTGTAACATCCTAAAATTTTTCCTAAGCAATGTTTCACCAAAAGCAAATTAACATTATATATTTGAGTTCATCATATATTATTAATTAATAGAAATTTTATTAGTATTATTTTGATTTTTCTACGACCTTTATTTTGATTTTTTAACTATCTAAATAATTATTAGGGTCCATGTTTAAGGGACACATAACTATCTTTAAGGGACACATAAAAGTAATTTTCAACATGTGGATGAGCGATATTTGGTACAACTCTAAGAGATACAGTATAATTTACACTTTTGCAAACCACTTCTAGACTTCTAGTCGAGCGAATTGACCTTTATGGATATAGGTGAAAGGATCAACTGCGTTCAATATTTAAACGCATTTACCATGAATATGGACCAATTTTTTCTGATAAGAGAGTAGTCGCGAGATATTTAAAACTTTTGCGGCCAGACCATCTGTGTTGCTAATCTCTTTGATGGATGGAACATTGCTATATGTAAACGCAACCACCAATCTACCACCATGTGCAGCGGTTTCAGTTCCCCCCTCCCTTTCACTTCATATAGAGATTCGTCGTAGTTCTCTTTTACAAGGGATTCTCTTTGTTGCAACAATTGTAGCCGCATTGGGCTCAAAAGTGATAATTCACTACTACAGAAATGGTCATCTATGTCTCCCCCCCCCCCCACATCACTGCCAGTTAGGTCAGAAATGACAGTGATAAGTTCTCACTGCCGGTTCGTAAGCCTCAGCAGCAAAAAAATCGGTTGATAGGAGCGGACGCGGGGTCCCGATCTTCTGGTGAGAGACGACGAGGATAATTCGGTAGGTGTCACGGAGACCTAAACGATCCGGCTTCCAACCCCACAAGGAACTGAAAATCCAGCGATCGCTAAACCACCACGACGAGCGTTATCGACCGAACCAGAGGCGCGATCGACCTGTCCATGAAGGACGGTTCCTGCAAGCAACCGAAGAACGAGCAAGAACACAAGATAAGCAATCTCTCAATTGCAAATATATAATTAAGATCAAACACAAGTTGGGGTTCCGAAAACTCGGTCTTGTTGGTCTAGCCGACACAAGAAGGAACGAGGCGATATCTCACACGAACGTGACGAAATCAACTAAACAAAACCCAGCGAATACGAAACATGACGGCGGCCCTAAATAGTGAGGAGGACAGGGATAGGGCGCCCAAAGTAGGACCCACACGTGCTGGACACAAACCCTAGGGATACACGGGCTTTGGGCCCAACAATACGACGACGCAGCGCTTGGCAGATTTTGGATGCCTCTGTAAAACGCGAATTCCTGCTGATCCGGAAGGAATTTTGATACGGGGTCAGATCCGTTGGAAAGATGATCTCGATAGCTTTCCGTGAAGCGGTCATACGTCGAAAACCGAGTCCGTATATGGCCTGAGCGTCCGTTTTCGTGAGGACTGCTCCTGGATGCGCGAATCCGAGTTGACGATGAATTCAACGTCCTCTTGGCTTGGGCCCGCTTGGCGGGTGCCCCTTGAAACGTGGACTTCTCTTGGTTATCTTCCTTTGACAGGGGTTTGAAAGGCATGGCATGGGGATTCATGCCGTCTCGACACTTTCCATCTCCATCAGCTGATGTAGGGGCCAGCGACGTCGACGACGTAGCGGACGTAGTGGAAGTAGTCAAAGTAGGGGTCGTAAGCTTGCCAGTGATGTCCTCATCATCCCCCCTTTCTTGATTTTGAGTCGTTCACGACTCAAGCGTATTATCCTGCAAAAGGTTAGTAGCAACAACAGGCAATGCAACAGGCACATCCTTCATAACATGGTGCAAGATTGTTTAACTAAGAGTACAGAACCCTTCAATTTAGAATCAGTTTTTACTGCGTAAACACCTTTATTATTGGCCACACCCAATTGCACATTCTTTTTCTCATTATGATCACAATTTGTATCTTTAGAATTTGAGCGGTGAAGGCTTGATTTAGCTAACTCAACTGGGGTCATAGGTTCTAGCACAAATTTCTTCCCCTTAAACACAAATTTATATTGATTAGACCTACCATGATGAACAGCGTCTACATCATATATCCAAGGTCTACCCAGTAAAATAGAACAAACATCTATGGGTGCAACATCACAGTCTATATAGTCATGATAAGAACCAAGCATGATATGAATTCGAACAATTTTTGTTACCTTGAGCTTACCACATGAGTTGAACCATTCAATACAATATGGATGAGGATGGGGATTTGTGGTCAAACCAAGTTTCACGACCATGTCAACACTGGCGAAATTATTGCAACTTTCCCCATCGATGATGACAGGCACCGCATCCTCGTTGACAATGAACCGTGTTTGAAAAAGGTTATGTCGCTGGCTTTGTTGTGGTCGTTCCGGTTGTGCAGTCAGTACTCGGGTGACAACAAGTGTAGGGTACCCCTCCGTCATCGAAGCAATGAAGACCTCACCATCAGAATCTTTATCACCTACATGGTTAGCGGCAACTAAAGCAAGTTCATCCTCATGATCACTAGCGGAAGAGTACTCACCATCCTCGCGAATAATGAGAGCGCGTTTGCTAGGACAATCACGTTGTGTATGACCAAATCCCTTGCAACGGAAACATTGAATGTCGCGAGTACGTTCGGTTGATGCAATGGAAGAAGCACTTTGAGCAGCACCTTGCACCGTGGTATTCTTGGTCACATTCATAGCACGTGCCGAAGTAGTAGAAGGTACAGCTGGCGGAGATGCTTGATGGAGTGTTGAAGTTGGTGTCTTTGCAGCCTCATGGTTCGTTTTGGACGAACCACCAAAACTCCCTCGAGTCTTGTTTTGCAGTTCTTGTACCTATCTTTCAGCTTTACAAGCAAGATGGTACAAACGGTTGACAGAATTATATTCATGAAAATAAAGTATATTTTGAATGTCACGATTTAACCCACCCAAGTACCTAGCCATTTTAGCCTCTTCAGTTTCTTGCAAATTACAACGCAACATGCCAGTTTGTAATTCTTGATAATATTTCTCAACTGATTTACTTCCTTGGTTCAGTCGTTGCAATCGATTAAGTAAATCTCGCTCGTAATAAGAGGGAACAAATCTATTTCGCATGGCACGTTTTAAAGCATTCCAAATTGTAGGTTCATTTTCTCTTTTACATGTTTCATGCCACCAAATGGATGCAAAACTAGTGAATTCACTAACAGCAACCTTAACTTGTTTATCAGGCGAAATATCAAAGCAAGAAAATTTTTGATCAATAGATAATTCCCATTCAAGGTAAGCATCTACATTATATCTACCATCAAATGGAGGCACCGTCAATTTAACCTTTGCTAAGAAGTCATCATTTACCGCATGATTACCTTGTCGATTTCTTGCCATACCTTGCCGATTATGGCGAAGTCGTCGGTGGTCTCGATCATTGTTCACGTTGAAACCATCGTTTGCCTCAGAATCAGCAACGTAGTTGTCCTCAACTTCTTCAACCTCATCGGCCCAATTGCGGCGGCCGCTTGGGCTGCTTTGAGCTGGGCTCTCCCTCGAGGTTGTCCATACCACTCGGCAACCCTCCTCTCGAGTCGCTCCATCCCATGAGCATTGTCATTGATTAGCTTGGCGATATTGTTGTTCATGTCATTCATGGTCTTCGCTGATCCTCCACATATTTTGCGAACTCAATGTGCAAAGACACAATTTCCTTCTTGAATCCACTTTCGCCATGGTTAGTAGAAAAAAAAGGAGAATACACAGATGTATATATCCTATACACTACTAGTGTATATAAGTGGCAAAACTCTCACTCTCAATGCTATCTCTTGCTCTTACGGTTCTTACCTAGCAAGCGAAGAGGTATGATCGACAATCGGTCGAGGATAACTTGAACACACGAGGTGGTAAAGCGATGGCTAGTATCCGTCCCTGCTGGGTTAGTAGAAAGTGGAGCTTAGGCAGGCTATATATGTAGCAAATGACTAAACTATAACCACACCAGTCAAAACAAGTTGAATATGTGTTCAAACGATGGTACTATGTTGGTCCTAGGCTAGACTGTGCTAGAGACGCGAGCCTAATCACAGATGTAGTCACAAAACCAGCGCTGAACACTCAGATGAAGCTCCTCAAAAAAGAAAAAATTTTCCGTGCACTCACTTTTTTTCTCTCCGTTTTGTCTTTTTTTTTTTACAGCCGAGAGCACTGTATTTTCCTTTTTTTGGTCCTCTCTTTTTTTTTCAACAATTTTGGTGCGGCTTTCTTTTTGAACCTTTGCACCTGCCTTTTTTTTTTTGAAATTTTGGCCGAGAAAAATGGTGCACCTGTACGCGCGGTTCAGCCTGAGAGGAGCATGGCTTGCGCGTTTTGGCGTGGAAGGAAAGATGCGTTTGGGCAGCAAGGCAACTTTGGTGCGGCTTGGAAATCAGGGACGTGATTTTTGAACGGCAAGATGCGGCTGGCTTGGTTTGTTGCGTGCGAAGGCGGAGGCGCGTGGCTGTTTCGGATGGGATTAAACGGTGGATGGCAGGGTAGGGAAAATCCCTAAAAATTAGGAGTGGCGTGATTAATGGGGTGCGGTGGCTTGATTGACCAGGATAGAAATGCTATTAATGTTGGGGTGCTTCGTTGGATAATGATGGATGGTGGAGATGCGACTGGTTTGTGGCCATGGGAAATTGGATGGCAAATAGATAGTAGATGGCGGCGGCTGATGTTGAACACGAACAAGAACATGAAGAACACTGTGACGAAATTGTGAATAGAACTCGAAACTCTAAAGGAACTAGATACTAAGACCAACAATGACTCGACGGTGAACACAAACTCAACAAGAATTAAACTAATGCAGAAATAGTAAAGGCTAAACGTGGCTTGGATGATGGTAGATGCAATTTTTTTTGTGAGGCTTTTTCTGGACTCTAGGTATGAAATCAATCTACTAACTAAGAACAAAGATTCTCACCAGTCAACCGGAAGTTCTGATACCAAATGATAGGAGCGGACGCGGGGTCCCGATCTTCAAGTGAGAGACGACGAGGATAATTTGGTAGGTGTCACGGAAACCTAAACGATCCGGCTTCCAACCCCACAAGGAATTGAAAATCCAGCGATCGCTAAACCACCACGACGAGCGTTATCGACCGAACCAGAGGCGCGATCGACCGTCCCACGAAGGGCGGTTCTGTAAGCAAATCGAAGAACGAGCAAGAACACAAGATAAGCAATCTCTCAATTGCAAATATATGATTAAGATCAAACATAAGTTGGGGTTCCGAAAACTCGGTCTTGTTGGTCTAGCCGACACAAGAAGGAACGAGGCGATATCTCACACGAACGTGACGAAATCAACTAAACAAAACCTAGCGAATACGAGACATGACGGCGGCCCTAAATAGTGAGGAGGACAGGGATGGGGCGCCCAAAGTGGGACCCACACGTGCTGGACACAAACCCTAGGGATACACGGGCTTTGGGCCCAACAATACGGCGACGCAGCGCCTGGTAGATTCTGGATGCCTCCGTAAAACGCGAATTTCTGCTGATCCGGAAGGAATTTTGAGGCAGGGTCAGATCCGTTGGAAAGATGATCTCGATAGCTTTCCGTGAAGTGGTCATACGTCGAAAACCGAGTCCGTATGTGGCCTGAGCGTCCGTTTTCGTGAGGACTGCTTCTGGATGCGCGAATCCGAGTTGAGATGAATTCGACGTCCTCTTGGCTTGGGCCCGGTTGGCGGGTGCCCCTTCAAACGTGGACTTCTCTTGGTTATCTTCGTTTGAATGGCATGGCATGGGGATTCATGCCGTCTCGACACTTTTCATCTCTATCAGCTAATGTAGGGGCCGGCGACGTCGACGACGTAGCGGACGTAGTGATAGTAATCGAAATAGGGGTCGTAAGCTTGCCGGTGATGTCCTCATCATCGGTTGTGCGCTTGAGAACCGGCAGTGATAGGATTTGTCACTGCTGGTTCGGTGCTCAAACCGACAGTGAAGTATCACTACCGGTTTGAGAAAAGAACCGCAGTGTCCTATCACTGCCGGTTCATTAAGCTTCCTGTTCTCAATTTTCAATCGGCGGTAAAAGAATTTATCATTGTCGGTTCTTGGCTAAATTATCACTATCAGTTCGTTGTTCAAACCGATAATGAAGTATCACTGCCAGTTTGAGAAAAGAATCAGCAGTGATAAATCCTATCATTGTCGGTTCTTTAAGCTTCCCGCTCCTAATTTTTAACTGGTAGTGAAAGAATTTATCACTGCCAGTTCTTAGCTAGAACCGATGTTGATAATTTATTATCACTATCGGCTCTTGACAAGAACCGGCAGCGATAACTTATCACTGCCGGTTTGAGAAAAGAACTGGCAGTGATAGAACATAGTTTAAATGGTATGCATATCCTCTGTAAGTAAGAACGCGAGGTTGTGTGGGATGGTTAGAAGGGTGAGGATAGAGTAGAGAGGTCACAAGTTTGAGTCTCGGGTGACGCAATATTTGTATTTCATGCGAAAACGTGTCCTAATAACCTATAGTAGGTGGTAGATGATTAGGGTATAGATTCGGGCATAAAAAATATTTTTCTATTTTTTACACCAATTTTTAAGCTAAATTCATGTGTTTTCGAGAACCGGCAGTGATACTCGAGAATCGGCAGTGATAGTCCTTATCCCGAACCGGCAGTGATAACCTGGGTTATCAGTGCCGCTTATGCAGTGCCGGTTCAAAAACCGGCAGTAATGTCAGTTCCGAACCGGCACTGATATGGTGTTCTATAGTAGTGATTCAATAGTGGTATGTATCTAAATAACCTATTAAAACAATATTTTTAGAGGTTAAGCAGTATATATGTTAGAGGCACTACACAAAACGACAACATTATGTGTGCAGTTAACCACCCGCCCTAAGGTGACAGCTACTAGCTGAAGAGCCAACAAGTAAGACGTCAGCTCGGCGGCTCTAGAGCATCTCCAGCTGGCCCTCTATCCTTCCACTCTATAACACTATTTACTCCACACTCTATCCATCCCTTTAAAATTCCTTCACACTTTACACTACATTTTAAAAGATTCCTTCTCTCCAGCAGCTACTCTATCTAGATGAACAGTATTATAAAGTGACACCTGGAGATGTTCTAAGCCGTCAAAAGAGCCTGAGCAAACCAAGCTAACTCGGCGACTAACTTTTAAACTCGTGTCGACAACTTGTCCCGACGGTTCAGCAAGCCATCGAAAAGAGACGATCTCTCGTTGCCGTCAAGTGACTGTTTTCTCTTGACAGAGCTCCCTCTACAGCCTAGCCTTGTCTTGATGGTTGGCTGTCAAGAGTTTGTCTCCACGATTTTTTTTACACTGGACTGTTTTGGCCATCAACCCTGATGTTGTTTCCTATAGCGAGGTCACCAATTGTAGTTTTCAAAATATTTTCTGTTCTCAAACGTGGGTCCTAGGACTAGTTTCTTTTTTTATGCAGAAGAAGTGATTTTTAGTTGTATTTTCACTAGAGTTAACGTGGCTAAAAGTATAAACCCCCTCGAAATTTTCTAAAATTAGTGTGGTACTCATCAATGATCGGTAGAGGCCACAATCCACAAGGTACGTCATTTTGTTCTAAAAAAATTATCCTGGTGCTATCATAGAGATCACATGTTTATAGCTTGCGGGCAGCATAGACTTTTTTTAAAGAAAAATTTAAAAATAATAATTTTAGAAAATACCTATATAGGATCTATTTTGAATTCAGGCTGTTGATTGCGGGTGTAAACAGGGTAATAAAAAAAAAAAAGGTGTTGTTCGGTTCGGGTTTTTTAGCGTAATTAGATTACATTGGAATCAGATCCCTTTATTTTCTGTTTGGTTCGATCCGTGTTGTAATCAAATCCCATGTAATCGGTTTCCATCCCATGCAAATCCGATACCGCTTCAAAACGAGAGTAATCAGAACCCGTCGCCTACACAACGCCCTCCCACGGCATCGCTTCACGGCCTCCACGAGAAAGCAGGTCTCGCGCCGTGTCCTACTCATCGCCTCGCAAGTCCCACCGCCCATCTCCTCTGCTCCTCACGGCAGCGTCCTCATGGAGCTCGCTCGGCAACGGAGTCCACAGGGCCGAGATGCGGGCGGCGGCAGATCCCCTATCAAGCTCGCCCAAGCGGCGGAAGCGTCACCTGCTTCCTCCCTTCTTCCCCTGTGAGATACGGATGCCGCGCTAGCTTCCTCTGGAGCGGCGAGGGCCATGCGAGCTGCGGATGTGGCGCCCTTCCTTTTCTTACCCCACGAGCTGCGGAGGCAACACCCCCTTCCTACTCCGGCCACAAGCTGCGTCCACATCCTGCTCTGCGAGCCGGTGGCAGTGCCGTGACTGTCGTCCGCTTTTAGAGCAGTGATGTGTTATAGCATCTGCAGTAGAGTCTATAAAACAGAATCTTCTTTATATTTAGAGTCTCTCGTCTTTCAACAGAGTCTCTATCTCAGCTTCTAAATTTAGAGTTTCTCTCTCCTAACCTCTAAATTTAGAAGCTCTCTATATCAATAGAAGCTCTGCTGGAGATGATGAAAATATAGAGAGCGAATAGTAATTTAGAGAGGGATGTACAGAGACTCGATTTTAGAACTTTGGCTAGAGATTGCCCTTAGGCCGCAAGCCGCATGCCCGACCTACTATTCTTCCTCACTCATCTCCCTTTCCATTGCCATACAGTTACAGACAAACCAAACAAAATGAAAATTTCGTATTGCATTCTAACTTCGCATGTGATTTCATTCGTTTTACGTTTGCGTTACCAGAGCTTGAACCAAACAGCATCTTAGTGTTAGCGTGAGTTCATATTTTGTTCTTTCATTTTTTTAAAAAAATAGCTAAAAGCTCTAGCATTCATTGGCGTGTTTGGCTATCCGCTTGTAGGACAGAGCTAGCTCTCAATTTACAAAAGGGCTGTTTGGTGGGTTATTACCAATACACGCCCGTGCTGCTCGTATTATAGCAGGCGGGCAGAGGGGGCTGTCCAAGAAAGAAAATCATGGCCAAAGCGGCACCCGCAGCCCGCCCATCAATACAGCAGCGGGTTTTCTCAGCTTGGTTTCCGATGTTATATAGAAAAGAGCTTGCTTTCGTACTTCTCTAGCATGATTCAATACAAGTGCAAGTTTCCAATAATTCCTGATTATCGACTGTAGTCTTGACAGAAAAAGGTAAAATTCAGCTGCCACTCGGAGTTCAATGTTTACTTCTCGATTGAATCGCATTATTGCTTCAAGGAAGCCTTAGGATCATAAATCATAGACAGGAAAAATGAGCAGCTAGCAGCAAATTAACAAGGTTCCCTTATCTAAAAAGATCCTAGAACACAAATGATTTCCGATCAAATGCCAGAGTGAGCTCAATCAGATGATCCAAATACCACAAGCACAACATTTACCAATTTATCTTCGCACATGATATCACAATTCTTAACAACAAAAGAAGGGGGTGAACTAAGCAAGAAATGTTGATGCTTACAGCTTGTACAGGATGGTCTTCAAGTCGCCCACTGCCCACCCATCAATACAGCTACTCAAAAAGCTAAAGAAAAATAACACGAAGAAGAGTTTTTCTGTTTTTGTGAAGTTCCACCAATACAACTAGCTCATAATTTAGTCACAAATGATCATTACATCATCACAAGCTCACAAACACACCAAATTATCCTGCAAGTTTGCAACTGACCATCGTGCCTCGGCTCTTCTAGGAGCTCCCGTAGCCGCGCGTTGTGCTCAAACACGCGCGTGGTGACCACCCGCCCAGAGTAGCACCCGCGGCGGCCGTATTGCTGGAAGACGGGCTGCACGATGCACAACAAGCCGGTGGGCATCAGCATCGCGTTGGCGTCACAGAGGTCGACGCTGGGAGGAGGGCACTCTGTAAACACATTTATGTAGCTGACCATCTTCATCGACCCATGGATGTACTGTCGTGCTTGGCGGCTGCGGCCGCGGCGGCGTGCGTGGAGCAGGCTGCGGCCGCTGCGACGTGCGGGGCAACACGCTTGGCAGCAGCGACGGCGCACCATGCGCCATGGCGTAGCGATTAGTGAGCCATGGGTCAGGGAGGGGATCAAGCCCTAGCCGCCAGCTTGTTG
The DNA here is from genome assembly GCA_036346145.1 of Olyra latifolia. Classification (NCBI taxonomy): domain Eukaryota; kingdom Viridiplantae; phylum Streptophyta; class Magnoliopsida; order Poales; family Poaceae; genus Olyra; species Olyra latifolia. The sequence goes on along the minus strand of CM070523.1, from coordinate 45,799,600 downwards.
CATTGGTGGGCTAAGACGGATAAATGGCGTTGGTGGGTTAAGAGGGATTGCCACTTACTCCTGTTGCATTGTGCTGAAAAGTGGGAACCCATTTAATGGTTTAAATGGGCTAATTTTAGTGGATTTGCAGACTACCCGTGACCACTCTCATCCGTAGCTAGCTCCCACGGTGAAAAAATATCGTGCATGCTTGACTTTCAGGAAACACGCCAGACCCCAGTTGGCGCGCAGGAGGAGGACCGGCGCTGCCCTTGGTAAAGCTCGGGGAAGGTCTGAACTCAGGCGTCACTAGACTATTTCTAACAATAATATCCAAAATAGAATACTCATATCTTCATTAAACTATCTACCTAAAAAGATTTCATATCTATAATTCTATCCTTCAAACCCAAAAACTCTAGGTAGAGAAGAGAATATCTAAATATAGCAATCCTCTCTTCTCATTTAGCTCTGCATCTAAATATAGCAATTCATTTAGCTATTCCCTTGAAGCTCATGCATATGAGTAGAATTGCTACATTTTAGTTATGTGAGGTCTAGGTACTCCATTGGAGATAATCCAGGGAAGGTGCCGGTGACAGGAAAAACGAGATGGCGCGCGGTGCACAGGCTGCAGACGACGGCGCACTGCGGTCTGCGGAGGCATCACCAAGGCTTGGGGAGGTGCGGACGGACCTCCCGGAGTTGCTCGACGCAACGATGAGACCACTACAAAATGGCTACGAGCGGGGCATGACGGCGTGCCCATGACAGTGTGGTCGCGAGAGCAAGCACGATGATGGGGCCGTGTGGGGCGTGGGTGGTGACGCGACGGCGTGGCCAGGCGGTGTCGGCGACCTATTGGCCACGGCCGGCAGCGAGGACGCACCCATGGATTCCCGTAAGTTGTTTGATAAAATGTTGCACATATACATCCATCCGAGCATCGCCTACCACGTCCTAGGCTCCTAGCTAGCCTTAGGTGATGCAAGTAATTAACCAAATACAAGCACTCGCATGAGTTCGACTTAGCTCCCGTCTCAGCTTGCATGTCTTGTATGCTAGACCATGGTTATCGATCCAAGCAACCAAACAATACCATATAAGGATACCTTCAACAAGCACACATCAGAATAAGGATTTCAACTCAGATCTTTGTTTATACGGAGGAGAGAAGAGAAAAGATAAAGATAAAAACTAACTACTAAAAGCATCTTTAGCATCGTCTCTAAATTCAGACCTCTATATTCCCTTCTCCAAACCACTATTTGTTCCCTAAATTTTCATCATCTCCAGTAGAGTCTCTATCATCGAAAAGAAATAGAGACAGAAGAGAGAATCTTTAAATTTAGAGACTGACATAGAGACTCTGTAGGAGTGATATAGGGACTAGGAGTCTCTAAATATAGAGAACATTCTTTTTTAGATACCATGCTGGACATGCTCTAACAAGTCTATAATGGCTTCCAAGATGCACACACACTATTACATATGAGTCCATATTTATATATATATCAGAATTGCTAATTCGTAGGCGACTAAAATTTTCTTAACTATCAGTCAATCTAAAATTGCACTTTAGGAAGACTAAAATTGCATAGCTTACAAAGGTGCAATTTTAGTATCAAAATTGCTACTTATCAATCATCGGTTTTATTCGTTGATTTCTATACTTTGTTGATGTGTAAATCTGTCGAATACACGTGTTTACATGCTTTTATTTTTCTATGTTTCAAACCATCATGTTTGTTTCAGTCAATCTAAAATTGTACACTGGTAAAACTAAATATACACTTTTTTAGAATGTGCAATTTTAGTATAGTTATAGTGCAATTTTATTAATAATCGACTGACACTTATTTTATTATCAGGCAACTTGCTCTTAGTCACTCCATATATATATATATATATATATATATATATATATATATATATATATATATATATATATATATATATATACACCCATTGGTGTTAATATGCTAATATCAAATCTGGACCATCAGATCCAGAAGGAGTGGTTTAGATATAGAGAGCTGGAGGTCTCTTTCCTACTTACAAAGTCAGAAAGATTGTGTAAAAGCATTTAAGTGAGATGGAGTAATTAATGGGGTTTTTATCTCTCCATATTTGAGCCACTCATCATGTATCTGATAACCTAGATTTAACATTAGCATGTTAGCACTCAATGGACATTAGCACGATATATATATATATATATATATATATATATATATATATATATATATATATATATATATATATATATATATATATATATATATATGAGACATGTTCATTTTTTATAGCTAGTGATTGACTCCACTATTCACTATTAGAGATGCTCTAAGAGCATTTCCAGCCACATTACCTCAGCTAGTTATAGGGATTATAAATCAGTCTTTTGCTTATGTCAAGGAGAGAAGGGGAGGAGAAAAACAAGAACCAGCTTTTAAACAAGAGTAAGTCTATAACACTTTCTAAGATAAATGAAGACTTTTGTATGTGGATTCATATTTAATTTTGAGAGTATGCTATAGCTGATTAATTGAAAAGCTTATCTACATATTATGTATAGATGACATGGAGCTTGCTTGTAACTAGTAGTTGACTCTACTGTTAGGAATGTTCCAAGGAGCGTGTACCTAAGATGGAATCTAGTTTGGGCATAGTGGTCCATGGCACACCTACTAAAGGAGTCATGATCTTTTGAAATTTAAAGCATTGACTTCCTATATGATTTAATTGCGTTTCAATATATTTTATCTTTTTTCCGGTTACTCTTTGATTTTATGAAACTTAAGGGAATGCCATTCAATTGAAAAGAAAAAAGGTCCTACGGAGGTATTTGATTTGTATTCAATGGAACTTCTTAGGATAGGAAATTTAACTCCAATTTGGAGGGTATTTAATCTCTTTTTTTGCATTCTTCACGTGGTATATAAACAACGTGATTGAACAATTTCGGTACATTTCAGTCGGCGGGATTCAATATGCTTAGACAATTTAATCTTTTTTTCTATTCATGTTTTTTAGAATGAATCAAAAGACCCTTTATCCTAGAAAATGGAGGCTACTAAATTGATGACCCAGACTGTATAATCTCCAGCAGCCTCTCTATTTATGGCTCTCTATATCCCTCATTAAGCTAGTTCTTTAAAATTTTTGGCTCTCTATCTTCGGACCCTATCCAGCAGCCTAAATGTCCCTGTCTATCTTATTTATCCTATATTTTATTATTTGATTTCTATAACTGCCATCGACTACCATCCAATTTAAAACGCCTTTAAACATAAATTTGTAACATATTAAAATGAACCGTACTTTTGGTCATTTCAAGTGGGAGTAGGAAGCTTGTACATCGAATACTTCCGGCTGCACGGCTACTATTTTGTCGGAGGTACAAAAATGTAGGCACTACACGATGACTACTTCCATGGAGCAACAAAAGTGTTGGGCAACTACTACTATAGTTATCTATTCTATTTAACTACATACTAATCTCAACAAGTAGGGTTTCAAAACACAAATCACTACTACAGATCTGGCCTTCCATACCGTTACATCAGTACCGGTTATACATGAACCGAGATCAGCGATTACATCATCCGGTTCAACGGTTCATGGTATGGGGAACATCAAGACGGTGAAGAGACCAACCGATCGATTCTCTAATATCGATGCCGGTTGGTTACACCAACCGATACTAAGCAGGCTAGCTGGTTCGGGGGCTGCTTACACCAACCGGTACTGATGTTAGAGCGTCAGTGCAGGTTGGTCTCTTAAACCGGTACTAAACAGCCTTATTTAAACTTCCTCTTCCTCGCCTCCTTCCCATACTCTGCCCGATCAAGAACAGTGCAACGCCAACCAAGAGCTTTAAGGAAATAGGAGGTGCTGCCAAAATTTCAAAATTTTGGTCATTTTACTCTATGCCAAGTTAACCAAGGTTAGTAACATCGTTCCTCACTACATTTAATGTAAAATGGAGCTTCTTCTTTGCTTGAAATGCGAAGAAAATTTGATATTTTCTCATGATCGATGAAAGATTATGAATGTAGAGATCTAACTCGATCTTTTTACGTAGGTTGCAATAACTTGTTGTGTAAGTTTAGAATTTGCTTGGATTATATGTAACTCGCATTGAAGGTGTGGATCTAGCTTAAATTTAGGTTTTGGTTCCATTGATCGATGAAGAATTTTGAATCTAAACTTTGATCTACCAATTCTTTCATTTTAGATGTGGATCTAGCTCAAATTAGATTTTGTTTCCATTAATTGGTTAGTATTTTGAATGTAGATTTTGATCGACCAATTCGTTTAATAGGTTGCAAAAACTTGATGAGTCTGAATACCGGAGCAAATAATCATTATAAATGACTAATAACCTTATTTTATTTTTTGAAAATTATTTTAGTGTGGGATATGTATGATTTATTATTTTTATTAAGCAAAGAAGAAATAATTAAATTTATATAACAACATGAAATTTTATCATGAAAATTGAATATGTAATGAAGTATTGACATTTTAAAAATATTAACTTTTCAATGAAATTTCACTTAAAATTAAATTTATCCACCTAAAATTTTTAAATAAATTTAATATTGGTTTAATTTGAATTTTGCAAAATGTTCAAAAATTCATATTGAAAAATAAGCTAACAGCTATCTTGATGTAACATAATGTAAATGGACCGGTGATGGGTGTACATGGACCGATGCTCCCCGGAGTTCTTGCAGGGTTTGCAATCTTTTCTACGTACGGCCGATGCATACACGAAGTCCGGCTACATATGTTGTCTATGCATAGACTGCAAGAATGAGAAGGAATAGCCAAAATCCAGCCATCTTCACTTCCATTTACTCTAAAGAGGTTTCATGCCAAACTCACTACAAGAAAAGTGGTTTTGTATGACGAAAATCTTGTGACGACACCAACATCTGTCATTAAAAAGTAGTTTTCTATGACGAAATATTTGTCGTTCGTCATTAAGCACGTTTCGCGCCGTTTGGCTATGTTTTCTAATGACGACACTTCAAATATCGTCATTAAATGAAGTATAGAACGTCATAGAAATGAGAAAATCAAGTTGGTTCGGTATTATGGACCTGACGTCGTTACAGACATGGCCTTGTGGGACCCATGTTGTTGGACTAGTTACATGTTGGCAGGGCGAAAATATTATTGTGGTTTGTCAAAAAACAAGGCTACTCGATGGATTTGTTACACGTTGGCAGGGATCAAATATTACTGCGCTTTGTTAATTAAAAAAAGCTAACGATGTTGGACCCACATTGGATCTAAATATTACTGCGCCTTGTGGGACCCACGTAGGGACAAAATATTATTGTGGTTTGTCAAAAAAAAAAAAAAAACCTACTCGATGGATCGACCCTGTGACCTTAAGATTAGAGAGCAAGTTTTCATCCACCTTTCATCCACCAGGCTAGGCTAGTTATTGTCTACTACAGGAATATTATTGGCCCCTTCTTTTCAGTTTACAACTTATGACTTATTTCGTAACTTTGATATTTTTTTTAAAGTGCTTTTGAGAATCGATATTTAATAAGTTTGATGGATTATTATTGTATTTTATACACATCTTCAAGATAAAAAAAAGCCGATTTTGAAAATAATTAAAAAATCCAAATAAGCTATGAAATTTGGCTTATTTGGTAGCTTATTTGGATTATTTAAAATTTTAAATTCTTTAATTTAAAAATTTTCACCTCGAAGACGTGTATAAAATACAATAATAATCAATCAAACTTATTAAAAAGCAATTCTCGAAACACCTTAAAAAAATTTCAAAGTTACGAATAAGTCATAAGTTGTAAGCTAAAAAGAAGGGGCCCGTGTGTATGTTTGCTATTGCTTGCAAGCAAGTGTGACGGAAAAAAGGCAAAAAAAAATTTGCGTGACCGTGATTCAAACTCGGGGCAGGACGACACAGCTTGGCGCTCCTTACCATCATGCCATGGCTAAATATATGTTCAGTACTCTTTTAACAGTTTATTAGTGCTGAACTCAACCAAGCAACGATCGATGCTCTTGCCTCGTTCGGTCCATATCCACGCGATAAACTGATCACGCATTAGGCGGCCTGGAATCTGGAGACCTCGTCGCCTCGCCTGCCTAGCTAGTCGCACCTCAAGCCGCAGAGTCTGGAGACCTTGTCGCCGTGCTGCTACCGGCCTGCCGCCCCATACTTCTAACTCCAAATTCCTAATTTCCGTCGCCCTCACCGGTGATTCAAAATTCCCATCGCTACTCGCAACTCCAAGAGGCAAGACTGCATGACTGCAAGAGCACGTAAGATTTTCATGATTTCATCTGATAGTCCTATTTAGACTTATTTATATAGTTTCACATCTATTAATTTATTTGATATATTTCTATAATACATCAAATATTGTCTTTTCAGTTGATACATAAGATTATTATTAATCTATGGTTATATTGATGCTTATTATTAATATATTGTATTGATGCCTATGTTAGAAAGGGGGCCTCTATTTTTTATTTCGCATCGAGCTGCACAAAACTCAGGATTTACCTTGAACTTTTGGTCTACGCTTTCTTAGTTCATGGTAACCGATAGTTGATGGATATAGATTAGAGCTGCTGTAGTTATTTATACTGTATGTATTGATTACGTGCACATTTATCCATGTTTAATTTTATATTTGTTGTGTTAATGCTGAATAGATGGACAGAAGTTGGGTACAAGGTAAACAATTTACCCGCGCATATATCAAGGGTGTGGAGGAATTTATGAAATTTATTCGAGAACGATTCGATGATAATGCTAACATATCATGCCCATGCCGTCAATGTCTTAATCAAATGACAAGGCCCCCGTCTGTAGTGTATGATCACATTCATATTTATGGGATGTCAAGTACTTACACAAGGTGGGTCTATCATGGAGAAGCACATGATGTTGATGTCCAGGAACAGCAAGTGCGGGGTGATGAAAATGTTTTCCATATGGAAAATTCATTCCATGATCCAATGGGTGTGAGTGAGGATGACAATGACGATGATGGTAAAATGGCAGATATGTTAGAAGAACTCTGCAGCTTGTGAGCAAGGTGGAGAAAATTCACAGTTTGCTAAAGTGCTTGCAGATGTGAAGCGAGGATTTTGCCCAGAATCTAAACTATCAAGATTATCTTTTCTAGTGAGGTTACTGCATGTGAAGTCATACCATCGGGTCAGCAATGCAGCGTTTAATTCAGTATTGAAGCTTTTGTCTCTAGCAGTCGCCGGAGTGTGCCACCGCCGCTGCCTCCCTCTTTCCCATCGCCGGCCATCCCTTCTCTCTCTCTCTCTCCCCCGTGGTCTCCCTCCCTCCTTCTCTTTCTCTCCCAAAATTATTCTAGAATTCCTAGACCTATAAAAACTTAATTTTGTGTATCTCTCTTAAAAGTAACTAAATAAAGACCTTCCTAACCTATTTTTAACCATTAGGGTATTTTTCTAAAACTCCCAATTTAAAGCATAAATCCCCGATTTAATTCTTAAATTCCTAGAAATGTGAAAGGTGATAGAATTTACTCTATTTACAATTTTGAAGATGAATTATAACTAATAGTATCTGTAACTGAATGATGCATATGCCCCCAAAAAGCCTTGCCATGTTCTTTGAATATTGGTGAATGTAATACTAGTTCTTTCTTATTAAGAAGCCTGCCAGTACGGTGGTGTACTGACGCGCTATGCGGCAACTGTTCATTTTAAATGGACAGGTCCGAGCCCTCTGTTGCAAATGTTCGTGAGGAGATAGATCTTCCCGGTCAAAAAATTTTAAGTTTTCCTATACTCAACCGGTCTGGAATTAATACCTATTGAAAAACTTAAGGTATTGTATTTAACTCTGAAATTTAATTATGTTATATGGTACTGTATCAATTCTGTGAAATGGTGCTTTAGGGTGTTCAATTTCTGGTATTTAATATTGGAAATTTGGGTCCCCACAAACAGCGAGCTTAATTGCCCTCATCGGTACGTAATTAAGGGAGAGGTGCCACGACTGGTAGGAACCGTGTAGCTGCTCTATGCGATCAAAGGTTTACGCCCGTCGGTGCACAGAGCGAGCTTAATTGCCCTCATCGGTACCTAATTAAGGGGGAGGTGCCATGACTGGTAGGAACCGTGTAGCTGCTCTATGCGATCAAAGGTTTAAGTCCGTCGGTGCACAGAGCGAGCTTAATTGCCCTCATCGGTACCGAATTAAGGGGGAGGTGCCACAACTAGTAGGAACTGTGTAGCTGCTCTATGCGATCAAAGGTTTACGTCCGTCGGTGCACAGAGCGAGCTTAATTGCCCTCACCGGTACCTAATTAAGGGGGAGGTGCCACGACTGGTAGGAACCGTGTAGCTGCTCTATGCGATCAATGGTTTACGTCCATCGGTGCACAGAGCGAGCTTAATTGCCCTCATCGGTACCTAATTAAGGGGGAGGTGCCACGACTGGTAGGAACCGTGTTGCTGCTCTATGCGATCAAAGGTTTACGTCCGTCGGTGCACAGAGCGAGCTTAATTGCCCTCATCGGTACCTAATTAAGGGGGAGTTGCCACGATTGGGAGGAACCATGTAGCTACTCTATGCGATCAAATGTTTACGTCCGTCGATGGACAAGAGCGAGCTTAATTGCCCTTATCGGTACCTAATTAAGAGCGAGGTGCCACGACAGGTAGGAATCGTGCTCTATGCTCTATGCAATCATGAGGTTACATCCGTCGGTGGACAAGAGCGAGCTTAATCCAAAAAAACTTAGGAGTACAAAATTGAATCCAAAATTTAAGTTAACAAGATTCGAAATACCATAAGTAAAACCAATATGTCAAATGAATTTATACAAATCACATGCTCTATTTTTTTTTGAAAGTATTTCCCCTCTCTCCCACTGAATTTCGGATATAATTTATCAAAGTATATTTCCCCTCTCTCCGGAGGAATTGTGTCCCGCCGTTTCCCCCCTCTCCCGCCAAATTTCCAAAAATATTTACACGGCGCCAAAATTTCCCTCATGATATTTTTAGAAGACCCACCTGCAGTTGTATGCTCCCATTCCCTCAAATACCCATTCTCCACTCACCGCTCACTAAACCCTAAGTTCCTAAATGGATCGATCCGTCTCCTCTGCGGCGGCGAGGCAGTGAGCTCCTGCCTCTGCGTTACCTCTGCCGGGGGGCAGCAACCTCGTACGCCTGCCTCGGCTACGGGGAGGGTGGCGACCTGCTACGTCTGCATCTGCTCCGACGACGCGGCGACCTCGTACGACAGCCTCGGCTCGGCGGCGGGTGGCAACCTCCTACATCTGCATCGACTCCAGGAAAGCAACAACCTCCTACATCCACCTCATTTAACTACATTCATGTTAAATTATGTACCAGAGATCAATTAAAAGAATAGTAAAAGGGTTTGCTGTAAAGAGAAATAATAGTGACCCGGACGACATGCCTCCAGGTGGCACTAGAGCTTCCAAGAGAGTGAAAGCAGCTGTACCAGTAGAGCAGCCTACTGGAGTCACAACAAGGTCAACAAAAACTTTGGCCTTAGCTGCACAACAAGACAGAACCAGTGCATCCTCAGAGCAAGTACTTCATGATGATCAAGTTTTGACACAAGAACAACAACCAAATGTGGAAGCTATGAGTCCAGTTAGAGATGGGTCTCGTGTAGGATGTTTTGATGAGGATTAGCCTATGGATGAAGGCAAGTAGTATCTACCATTTTCCATTTCATATTTCATAACTTGTTGCACACTAATTGCTTTTAATTGTTTCCATGCCATCTTTGTAGATAACCAAGATACTTCGGGAAGAGGAAAGAGAAAAGCAACAGTGGGTAAAGAGCTTCAGAAGATGAACAGAGCTCTGGGAAATAAGAGAATGCCCATCCAATTCGCTGAAGGAGTTAGAAGGCCACTCAAAGTGGTGCAAGCTACCCAGTTTGCATCAGAGGCTGGTGTTCACATTTGAGGCAGTGTGCCTATCTTCCCAAGCTAGAAAGATTACAAGAACAATGAAATTGTTTTGCAAGAATTCAAAGGGAAATTATCTGTAAGTGAATTCATTACCATCATTTCCGTCTTGCTAATTACATGTTATAACTGATGACATCCATTCATTTTGCTAGACACTGCTTGTCTTTGATATCAATGATAAGGCAGCCAGCGACGCATGTATCGATGTACTGAAGGTTGGGGTTAGACAATGTAGATATTATCTAAAGAAGCACTTTTTTGATGGAATTCCAGCAAATGAACTCAGTTCCACATCTCCTATACCCAACTTGACGAATGAAAATTGGATGAAATTTCGTCAACAATGGGCTGACCCAAAGTACCATGTTTGTTCTATGTACAACTAGTCATTTGAAATTCTATGTATGAAGTAGCCCAACTCATATGTTACTGTAGGAAAAATGTGAAAAAAATAAGCATAATCGTGCCAAAGTTAAGTTTCATCAGGCTACAGGATCTCGCTCCTACATAGCACAACTCGATTATCTGGTATGTACCGATCATATTGCTCATTTTCTGTTGAAAAAATCCATACATGAATCTGTATATATCCAACCACTTATACATTTTTGTATAATAAATGCAAACTATTGATGTAATCTTGTTTCAAATGCAGAAGGAGCAAAATAATAATGAACCGCTGGATGCGATGGACGCGTTTAAGCATTTGCATAACAGCAAGAAGAAGGGATTTCCTGAACCAGCGAAACAAGCAATTGTAATTCCCTGATATTACTACCTTTTGATATTATTATTGCACTCCCTTAATAGTAATCATCTTCTGTCTAGATTTCATTTCATGCCACTGTATTTATGACTGCATGTTATTTTCAACCAGCCATAGTAATTCTTACCTAGTTTTCATTTCGCATTGTTTTATCTTGCTTTGTCATGTCCATAGTAACTTCATTGTTATTGAACAACAAAAATACTATAATATCATCTCCTGTATATTAATTCTATGTAACTGAAAACTTTGAAAATTGCCAAATATTTACTTCTATCTATAAATCAAAACACGCCGCCTGAAACTACATACGACGCCAAGCAAGTTGTCTGCCCTTTGGGGTTGGAGGTACAAAAGATACATGCATGCCGTAACGATTATATCTTTTATCGCAATGAGTACGAGGATTTGGAAACTTGTCCAGTGTGCAAAACTTCGAGGTATAAGACCAGACGTGATGACCCAGGCGAGGAAGAGGGGCAGCGTAAGAAGAAAAGACCCCCCGCTAAGGTGGTCTGGTATTCCCTATAATCCCCCGGTTGAAACTTTTATTTGTGAGCAAAGCGTATGCCCAGATGATGCGCTGGCACAAAGAAGATCGTAAGGACGACGGAAGGCTAAGGCACCCCGCTGACGGCCCCCAGTGGAGAAAAGTCGATAGAAAATACCCAGACATTGCTAAGAATGCGAGGAACATAAGGTTTGGGCTAAGTACGGATGGGATGAACTCGTTCGGCGAGATGAGCAGCAGTCACCGCACTTGACCCGTGACTCTATGTATCTATAACCTTCCTCCTTGGCTATATATGAAACGGAAGTACATTATGATGTCATTACTTATCCAATGGCTTAAGCAACCTGGAAACGACATCGACGTGTACCTCAAACTGTTAGTTGAAGATCTGCTAACGATGTGGACCGATAGTGTACGTGTATGGGTTGAGTACAAAAGAGAGCACTTCACCCTATGTGCATTGCTATTTGTAACCATCAATGACTGGCCTGCACTTGGTAACCTGTCGGACCTATCTATCAAAGGATATAAAGGACAACAAGTATCTGAAAAACTCCCGAAGGGCGTATACATGGGCCATCGTAGGTTCCTCCATATGAAGCACCCGTTACGATGAAAGGGTGAGAATTTCGATGGGACAGAAAAGAAATGTAAGAAGCCCTTGCATCGCAATGGGACACTTGTATTTTATCTGGTCAAGGATCTAAAAGTAGTATTTGGAAAGGGTCCTGGTAGCATATCTGTCCCGACTGAACAAGCTCATACGAAGCCCATTTGAAAAAAAAGTCAATATTTTTGGATTTATCTTACTAGAAAGACTTAGAGGTCCTCCACTCACTGGACTTCATGCATATCACGAAGAATGTCTGCATGAACCTGCTAGGCTTCCTAGATATATACGGCAAATCAAAAGATACACTTCAAACACGAAAGGACATGCATCTACTGGGACTTAGGAACGACCTACATCCGGAAAAGAGAGCGAAAGGACAAATTACCTCCACCCTGCGAGCTACACTCTGAGCAAGGAAGAGAAAAAACATGATTAAGTTCTTGAACAGTGTGAAGGTCCCTTCTGGATACTCCTCGAATATAAGGAGACTCATAAACATGAAAGAGAATAAAATAGTACACCTGAAATTCCATGATTGTCACATGTTGATGAAACAGTTGCTCCTAGTAGCGATGAGAGGTATTCTGCCTGACTGGGTGCGAGGGACAATCGTAAAGTTGTGCTCATTCTTCAACGCGGTGTCGCAGAAGGTCATCGAACCGAATAACATATCTAAGCTGCAGGATGACGTGGTTGATAGTCTGGTCCGCCTTGAGATGATCTTCTCTCCGTCCTTTTTGATATTATAGTCCATCTCATGGTCCACATTGTTAAAGAGATAGAAAATCTCGGACCCGTGTTCCAGCATAGTATGTTCTCTTTCGAGAGGTACATGGGTGTCCTAAAGAAATATGTTCGTAACCGGTCTCGTCTAGAAGGCTGCATTGCATAGGGTGTTGGCACAAAGGAGGTGATTGATTTTTGTGTCGATTACATTGTTGATCTAAATTCGATTGGCGTCCCTATATCACACCATGAGGGGAGGCTACTGGCAAATTACTACCACTAACATGTGGGACCCACTAGAGATGGGCCTAGATGTCAGTGAGCACATCCCTTTCTCCCTGTGCGGTCACTGGTTCGAGCCCCGCTCGCGCCGCTGCCTTCTTTTATTTTGGGGGAATCAGTCCCAGTTGGTGTAATCAATCGGGACTGATGTGAGCAGTCAGTCCCGGTGGATTATACCAACCAGGACTGATGGTGCCTAGGGCACCATCAACTTGGGAAATACTTTGTGGGCTCCTTTGTGGATTTCACTATGTGCATAGAAATACTTGGGAATTATGATTTTTTATTAAGCAAAGAAGTAATAATTGAATTTATATAAAAGGTGAAAATTTATAATTAGATGATTGGAAAATAATATTGTAAAGAATATATGAATTTTTAATATTATTGCTGAATTGTGGAAATGATAAAAGGAATTTATAGTGACTAATAACCTTATTTTATTTTTTAAAAATCATTTTAGTGTGGAATAAGTATGATTTATTATTTTTATTAAGTAATGAAGCAATAATTGAATTTATATAAAACGTGAAAATTTATCATAAAATTTGAAAAATAATGAGCAATTTCAAGGTTCCCAACTCATTTTTATATATGTCAATTTTTCACATTTTTATGAATTTTGTGATATTTTAATTTAATTTTGTTGGGCTCCCAACAGTTTTCTATAATTTTCGAGAAATTAATGGCAAATTACTACCATTGACATGTGGGACCCACCAGAGATGGGCTCACATGTCAGTGAGCACATCCCTTTCTCCCAGGAAGGGTAGAAAAGAGGTTCACGCCTGGTAAGGGCGAACAAAACTCCCTTCTCTCCCCTGGCTAGCAGCGTGCGTTTGAACGCGGGCTTCCTGTGTGGTCACGGGTTCGAGCCTCCCTCGCGCCACTGGCTTCTTTTATTTTGGGGGAATCAATCCCGATTGGTGTAATCAACCAGGACTGATGTGAGCAGTCAGTCCCGGTGGATTACACCAACCGGGACTAATGGTCCCTAGGGCACCCCAATGGGCGGGCTGATGGGGGCGTCGGTCCCGATTGGTGTAATCAACCGGGAATGATGTGAGCAATCAATCCCAGTGGATTACACCAACCGGGACTAATGGTGCCTAGGGCACCCTACATGGGCGGGCTGATAGGGGCGCCGGTCCTGGTTGGTGTAATTAACCGGGACTAATGTGAGGTCAATCCCTGTGGATTACACCAACCGGGACTGATGCCCCCATCATATAAATTGGATAAGCGAGAGAGTTTGGAGACTTATCGAACCTCTGTGTCTCAACCTCTCTCGTCGACGCTGCCTCCAACCCCCGCCTTCGACGACCCCACGCACGCCGCCATCCTCCTCGCCATCGACGACCTAGCGGGCCGCCGTCTTCCTCTCCTCCGACAATGCACAAGGCCACCGTCCAAGATCGCTTTGTTGGCCCCAGACGCCTCGCTTGCTTGGCCGTTGTTGCTCACTTGGCGCCGCCTTGGGGTCAGCCCCTCTCTTCCCCTTATGCTTCCCCTTCTCTTTATATGGTGTTTAAGGGGAGGAAGGGAGGTGATGAGTGTTGTTTAAAGAAGAAAGAGGAGGCCGGTGCTGGCCAGGAAGGAGGCGAGGAGAAGGGAACAGCAGCCAGCCACAAGAAGGAAAGAGGAAAGGAAGAAGAAGAGAAGAAGGGGAGCTAGGGCTTGAGTATGAAATTGTCATGTATTTTTCTGTGACTAGTTGAATGCCCGTGCGATGCAACGAGAACAAAATACAGTGGAAAGTGTAACAGCCCAGCTGTTAAAATTACGTATAGCTATGCATTTAGCATGTTTATTTGTTTTTATGTTGGTTTACAAAAGTTTTGCATTCAACCACCATGCTCTATAGTGGGAACATAAGGTTTCTAACTTTAAACCCTCCGACCAAGCCACCAGAGTAGTGAGACCTAGCCCAACGGGCATATTCCCTAAATGCCCGAGCTAGCTGTAGCTTGCCCGAGCAAGGTAGAGTCCACCCGACCTCTATTAAGCAAAGTAGTGACTGTGCCAGACTTCACCGAGCTCTACCCGGGGTTGGTTGCTACCTGGTTATCACTCGTTCGAGCTAGAAGATGTCCGGAGGAAGCTGCCCGAGCTATAGACGGTCGAACTGAGCAACAGAAGACCTGACCGGGCAAGGAGAAGCTCGATTAAGCTCGTACCTATTCAAACCACCCAGCCACCACATCTATTATTTATTTCTTTTGCCCTCCGGCAGTATCGACCGAATCTTCCATCCACCGGCTGACTTGGGCGGTGCTGCAGGCAGCCTAGACCCTCATCTTTTCTTACCCGGAATCTTACCCATAGCCCCTCTATTACAGGTGGGACCTAGACCTACTTGTCAATGGGAGAGTATACCTCTATTTATACCCCTCTCCACCCTCTTCAACCAGCCCTCACCCTCATTCTTCCCACGTCCAAGTTCTGGACAGCAAAGAAGAACAAAGAAGTCGTTCTTCATCTCCATCTCCACCATTTTCAAATCTCCACCCAAACCACCAAGAATCCATATAGGTTGTTATATATCGTTGGAAAGCTGAAATCGTTGCCTATCCATTCCACTCCATAGTAAGAACATGCACAAAGGTTTGCTATGTACTTTTCTTTCTTTTCTCTTTGCTGTTCGGTTTTGGGACAGTAAAAGCTGATTCCGTTTTCTGCCCATCTATGCCCTCTTTCTTCAAATCCAGGCCATGGAATGAGCAGGAATAACATCTACACTTCCTAGGCTTCAAGTACATCCAACTCCCTGGCACATTCACAAGGATTTGGGTGAGTTCTTGCTGCCTTTCTTCATCTACTTCGCTGTTTTGGACAGCAGTGAGGTTCTTTACAGTTTTCTCATCTTGCATGTCATTTTCCCTCACATGCAAGCTTGGAGATGGCCAAAAAGAGTTTATGCAAGAGCTAAGGAACGTCTAGAAGCAGATCCACGCTACTGGAGTAGAAGGAACCGCAAGGAACAAGCCCAGGAGCAGCCAGCATCATCTTGGGACAAACCGGCGTGTTCATCTTCAACCTCTCCATTCATCGAACGTCCATCTCAGAGAAGGGCTTCTCTTGCTAGATGAGAAATCTTTTTCTATCTGCCCTTCATTTTTTTTTTCATCTACCACTTTTGGTTACATCATTTTCTTGGATGCACCAAAGTGTGAGAGCAACAGCCCTAGAAACATTGTTTCCCTGCATAGTAGTGTATAAAATAATTTTTATAAAATCACCCGTTGCTCGAATGAAAACATTGTCTACAGGCAAAAGATGCGCCATGAAATTATCTACAACTCTCGTGCAGATCACTTTCGCAACCGAGCATGTTTTCCCTTTCAAATGTTACTCGTACCGAGCAACATACAGTCTGTGCGACCCTCACAAGCAAGATTAGGTATGCCCGACCAAGAGTAAGTCCAAACCGAGCAAGATATGCCATATCCGACCAAGAAAACTCACTTCCGGGAAAGAGGATGTCCTTCCCGAGCAAGGGAATCCTTTCCCGAGCAAGATTGGTCCATTCCCGAGCAACTATGGTCATTCCCGAGCAAGCCCTAGTCATCCCGGGTAAGAATACCACCCAAACTTCAAATGGTCATATCTCACTCGTCCGAACTCGGATTTGGGTGATTCTTTTGGAAAAATTTGCATTAGATCATGAACTTTTTGAATCCCTAAAAATATTTGATGTTCCAATTTGTTTGGTATTTTATTTGGATTTATTTGATGTTCTTGCTATTGAACATTAGGAACCGACGTTCCGGAGCCCGGACTTGATCCAGAAGCTCTCCCTAACCACGACCAGCAACAAGGGACATATACTCCCCTCATTTGAATCATATTGATCCTCTATTTATGAATGCATGATTTTAATTATGTTTTATCACTTGCTTGCATGCTAAGTTAAAATATATATGTCACTTGGTGGGTAGAACTTAGTTATATCCTACTGAGTGGTCTTATGCTTGATATCCTTATTCCTTTGTAGCCTAAGAGGGTAGTATTAATTGGGTTTGGTCAGCGGAAGCTTAGCCATGCTTAGAGTCAACGTGGTAAAACGATCGATGGAATTGTTCTGTTGGTTGTACGACTTCAATTGTGAATGATTTACTGTGTGATACTGGTGATGATGATGATGGATTACGTGAGCTCTAAATTGGACTTAAATAGGTGATAGGGGGTGATGGAGGACGGATCCTGGGCGCGTAGCCCCGTTCAAATAATTAAGGAACGAACATGGTGCCAATCCCTTCAAATTACTATACATACGACCACACGTGTATCATGGGAACACTTGGCCAATTTCCTATGCATGCTCGTGCCGTTGGGTACCAGCGGGGCAATTTATGTTAGAGGGTGGGTGGCAGGGCAGACCATCCGTGGTGCGTCCTTGTGCTTGGGTGTGATGGGCCTTAGACAAATCCACTGCAACGGTTGACTCCCTCCTGCACTCGAGGAGTGGGGAGTGGATAAAGTCAACTCGGGTGATCCAATGGACTGGCATGTACATCTAAGAGGCTTCGGTATGACTTGCTGTGTCGTGCGGGTTAAGTCGTACACCTCTGCAGAGTGTTAAACTACTACCAAGCTGAGCACGGTGACGCTAGCGGGCAAGCGGAGTTCTAATTTCTAGTCGGTTGCCCATGAGGTTAATGGGGGCATACCACGCTGGTGTTTTGTTTATCCATGATGTTCCTCCGCTGCTATTTTGGTGAACAAACTTGTATTTCCGCTGCAGTAAAACTATGATTATGTTAAACTTATTGTTCGGGCAGCAGTCCATGTTGCCCGGTTGGATGTAAATTATGCCCGAAGATGTATGTGTTGTGCTATCGATCATTGTGAGGATATGTGCGCGATGGTAGCTGACCTTGGGAGCCATCACCGGGCACATATCCGGGCACCCGGATTACCTTCGATTCAATAGAGATTGTCCGAACGGATTAATTGTTGCTCGGGTTGGGGATGAACATGTGTGGCTTGCTCGGCAACCTGCTCGGGCAGCTCCTATGTTGGTTTTCAACCATTCCGGGCAGCACGTCATATCTCTATTGGGTCGAATGTGAATTAGAAGGGGGCGCCACAGAAAGTATTGTAAATTCTGCATGTAATACCATTGATCAGTAGCAGTATTGACATAATTAAGGCATAAGTTGATTTAGTCTCTGCTATTTTGCTACTGTATCTCTATATGAACAATAATTGTTTTAGGATGACATATCACATGTTGTGCTCTAGCATGAAGTTGATCAACTGACTCATACTAACAATCTTTGAACTGAAATAAGTTGAAATCCTTAGCACATGCTTTTGCTTCCTGGCCCAAACACAAGGCTGATTGCATTTTTTTTCTCTTGTACCTAGGAATTGACACATCATATGTTAGAGCATTAAGAACTCCTCCCACCCATTTGCGACTATCATGTGATAAAGAAAAACATAGAAGCTATTAAAACAGGGACAACAAGGCCTTGACATAAACACTCATATCATATATTAAGTAAGAAGTAAGCCTGTGGTAATGGGTCGTAACTGCTACTAATGCATGAAAGCCTTATGTGAGGGGTTGTGAGTAAAGTGTCACCAGATCTACCTAGCAAAACTTAGAACTGTAGTTTCAGCCAATAACATTCATACAAGTTTTTTAAGTCCAGTTGATGTAAGATTAGATAAAGTAAGCAGCAAATAGTGAGTGAGGCTTAGAAAGAAAATTCTTCTTTTGGCATACCCAAGGCACCACTATTAGAAAGAAGCACCATTCTTTTACTTCGAATTTAGAAAGTGTCAAAGCCCAAAATAAACTATTAAACAAGGTTTTCTCATAAACAAAACTTGTCTAGGTACCTATAGATACTTACGATCCATTTGGCAAAATCTCAACATGGCCAAAAAATCTGATTGGGTATACAACGACATGCCTGACTATCTCACATGGGCTAAACTTCTCAAAAAATGTGCTGATAATAGATATATGAATAATATACAATAGAATCTTCAGAGACTTTTCATAAGCACAAAGTAGGATGCGGAACTTTTTTTCTTCTTCATATTCTGACCAAATGTCTATCGACATAATTTTATTCTCAATATACATGTGCTCAATATACGGGTATGAGATTGCATTGCATTACGTTGGTAGAATTGATATTGTTGATTTATGTTTGGGTAATAATAGTTATGGACTACCTTTTTTATTGATGAGGTTGATGTTATATTTATTTGATTTAAGGGTTATGGTTTTGGCATGAGAAACATGATTTTTGTGACTTCTATATTTTGAGATGTATATGTATATGCCAATTTTATAGCAAATTTGAATTCTGATATGTATATATATACCAATTTTATAGCAAATTTGAATTCTAAGATGTATATGTATCATGTGAAATGTAATGTTATGAATTGTGAAATGTATAAGTATATGTGAAATGTAATATATATACCATCCTCGTCGCCGTCGCCCGTCCTCCTTTACCCCCTCTTCTCCACCGCCCTCCTCGTCGTTGTCGCCCATCCTCCTCTACCCCCTGTTACCCATCGCCCTCCTCACCGTCGCCGCCTGTCCTCCTCTACCCCCTTTTCCCCACCGTTTATGTATAAGTATATGTGAAATGTATAAGTATATGTGAAATGTGTAAGTATACTTTTATTGATCTTTTTTCGTTAATTTTCAGTGCCTTCTTCTAGCCTAAGAAACAATGATGGCGGGAGAAGGATTTGATGGAGACGAGTTCATGAGAAGTTTGATTTCGGGAGATCATGTTTATGAGCTCGCTGAGGCCGCCGAGGCCGCAAGGCCCGTCAAGACCGATGAGGCCCCAGAGTTCGGTGAGACGACCATGGTAATTAGTACAAATGTGTATATGTCGGTTCCATTATCATGCTAAGCCAACATTCTAACCCGTTTATTATTGTACCATATTTCCAGATCAGTCAATCGAGTAAGAAATCACGTCAACGAGGTGCAAGCAAGAAGTAGAAGACAAGACATGTTATCACCGCGGCCAACCTCTTGCACCCCTGGGGACGCTTGGGCCGTTCCATTCGGCATGCGGCGTCCACGTCAGGGACCACGTGCCAATTAGCATCATGAGATGGAAGAATGTCCCTGAAGGTACGAAGAACATGATCTGGACCGATCTGAAGGAGATGTTCACCTTCCCCCAGGGGACCGAAGAGAAGGTGAAGAGTTACGCGTTGAAGAAGATGGCCATCGCATTCCAGACATATAAAAAGAAGTTGAACACGGACTACATCAAAAGGAACCGAACGCTCGACTTCAACAAGCACCCAAAGTTGCAGGATCACTGGGATGCGTTCGTGAATTACAAGAATTCGAATGAAGGTGAAAGTGTTACCGAAAGGAACAACCAGAATGCTCAGAAGAAGCAATACCACGACCACCACCTCGGCCCTGGTGGTTACCACCAGGCGATGACCAAATAGGAGAAGAGGAAACAGGAACTGCTGGCGAAGGGTGTCGCACCCGCGACAATGGAATAGCCAGATAGAGCGAAGAGCTGGTTCTATACTCACAGTGGTGGCCTTGACGATGATGGAGTCGCGGTGTTCGGGATAGTGCTGACAGATGTGACCAGAAGACTTGTAAAGTCGATCGAGGACTCTTCTTAGGGCACCTTCATGCCAAACAGAGAGAATGACGAGCTTACAAGGGCCCTACAAAACCCAGAGCACCCTGGACGTACACGAGGCATTGGTGTCATTCCATGGAAGATTGGTTTCGCTAAGGACGCCGAGGCCTATAGGAGTCGGGTGAGAAGCAAGTCCCGACAGGCACAGCAGCTCCTGAAGAACGCCTGAATCAAACACAACAGAGCATGAGAGAAAAGGTCCAAAGACAGGTGCAGTTAGCCTTGAGCCAACGGTTGGATGCGGGCCAGGAACCTCCTAGTAATCCGGACTTGGGCCACTGGCCCGTGCACGACATCACGCAGCGGACACCTTGTGAGCTGCACGTCCAAGCGAAGAACATCTCCTTCAAGGCGGCTCACGGCATGGCTCATCCAGTGGAGCCGGGGTAGGTCAACCATGGCCAGTAGATACCGCCGGGCTACTCCAAGGTCACGGTGGAGGAGGTATGCCTAGGGTGCGAGGACCTGGACCTCGATATTCCCAGAGGTGATGGCACTACGAAGTTAGGAGAGGCAGTAGACAATTTAATCCTATGGCGTAAGAAGTACATCATTTTTCAAGATAACATGGATGTGTCCTCTCCAACACCATCATCACCTTCGGCACACATAAACGGTCCGTCGTCACCTCCATCATCTCCATCGTCACCAAAGAAGATGCCCCAGAAGAAGCCCGTCTCCTGCACTAACCCCCCCCCCCCCCACGTGAAACTCCAACTGCAACATCGTCGTTCAAGACAAGCAAGCCAGCTCGGCCAGCAGCTCGCATGAAGACGAGGTCCACCCAACCCAAGAAGCTGGCTGCACTTCCAAAGCGGGCGTACGATATGACGGAGGAGGAGACCGATAAGGTAGTCAGAGCCGAGGTCACTAAATTTTTTAAACCCAAGTCACCAGAGAAGAAGGTTCAGTCTGGTACGGAAGAATTTATAAAAGACTTGAGGACAATGAAAAATTTGAACGATAAAAAGGAAAAACCTTGTGTCTCTGATTACGAGCGTACATTGGTCAAGGAAAGCTACAAGAAGAAGACGTCACAGGAGACGGCGTCATTCGCTAAGCAGAAGGCCAAGGAGATGCTAAAATTCATCGAAGCAGCTGGTCTTCACCCAGATCAAATATTAGGCGACATGAAGATTGAAGCTGCACAAGTCAGATGGCCATTTACACCGGGCGCTTCCTTGGTCAGGCATGAGGAGCTTGTCCAGCTACCAACTAGGATGCGTCAATTCCATGAATGGTACCTGGATGCGTTCAAGCATGGCCTAGCATCATTCGCCATCAAGTACAAGGACGAACATTTTTTCACTACGAGTTCTTGGACGATAAAGGACTTCCTTGTGAATTTTACGTCAATGGCAAGTAACGTATGAGCTATACCGTTCTAATTCTTTTCCATAACACGATGTTAGAACTAATTAGTTACCACGTTGACACCCTCGACGCGGGCCACGTTGAGTTGAGCTATACGACAGACACCCGACCAAGACGAAAGGGACTTCCTTGACCCTTTAGTTATGTCGAATGGCAAGTAAAAGGGAGTGCATTTTCAACACGGACTTCCTTGACCCTTTAGTTATCAATGAGACGACTGTTACAAGCTACCCTGCCGATATAGAGACCAACATATACAAGGGGCTAATAGGTCAAAGATATCAGTCAAGGATACTTTTACCCTGCAGCTTTGAGTACGTGTTTTCGTACCGACTCGTTCTAATTCTTTTCCATAACACGATGTTAGAACTAATTAGTTACCTACGTTGACATATATATGTACAGCTTTCACTGAGTTCTTCTCATTATCGAGCTAGATCGTAGCATGATCACAGTTATGAACTCGCTGAGGAGACCAGTTGAAAAGTACAAAAACTTGATCAACATGCTCAACCGGTATTCTTGTTCTTTCCATTATTGTGCTAGTTCTACTCCATTTGAAACAAATTATAATCATGTTCAATTCGCATTTACGTGTGTAGTGCATTCGCACGGTTCCGTACTGAAATCATGGGCGAATTCAACGAGGAATTCGATATTACACTTGCCTCTCGAGTACGTATGCCATCATGCTAGCTTTTTAGTTAACTTCATTTCCACGCATCCATTTCACACTTTCAGCTTTTTTCACCACAGATCTGGCGTCATCCGTCGAACACCAATTTATGCGGCTACTATGTGTGCTAGTCTATGCACATCCAGACCGAAGGTGCTAGCGGCTTGCAAGGTTTGTCCGATTTCTCGTCGGTGCGAGTGAGAGTGATCCAAGAACAACTAGTCGGCTGGATTTACGATGAGGTCGTAAATCCAAGAGGCGAGTTTCACGATCCAGCGTCAAATAGGTGGGGCCCTTCGATAAAGGCTGGTGAACTGTGGGGATTGACATCTACGGCTACCAAGAGCGATGCACATAAAAGATCCTAATGAACGTTCTGTACTTAAAGTTATAATGACTGTTATGTGAACTGTATATGTGTACTATATATAGGCATGATTGATTAATTGTGATACATATTAGTTGTAATTAAATTTGTTAATAAAAGTTTTGTAATTTAATTATCAGTTAATTGTGCATGATTGATTATATGTGCTTTAATTAATTGTGACTTCACACACACACACACACACATATATATATATATATAATATTAGACTTAACACACGCAGACACATATATAATATATATTACCTCACATGCATATATATTATATATTAAACCTCAGGTGGTGGCTCATCAGTACCGGTTGGTGCCTCAAACCGGTACTGATACTATATCAGTATCGGGTGAGGGAACCGGGACTGATGCCATTGGGCATCAATCTCGGATGGCCTGTACCGGTTCAAAAACCGGTACGGTACTTATGGCCGTTTTGAACAGCTACTGATGGCCAGATCTATAGTAGTGGGTAGAAACCGGCGAGAAATTTCAATGAAACTGGTTTCCATTGCTTTCTCTTTTCAGCCCGTAAAATTCAAATGTCAATTTCAAATTCAAAATTTTGAAAGAATCACAAAAAATCCCTAAGAATAGTAAAAAAAATCATTTAGAATCTCTTCGCCTAAGAAAAATAGGAAAAATTCGTTTCCATTTACTATTAGGGCCAAATGGCCGGCTCAAACACAAGCCAGGCTACTAGAGGCAGGGCCCAGGCCTCATGGGTGTAGTGAGGTTCATCAATTTTTACATGTTTCATGCATTTTTAGGATTTTTTTACTGCATTTTTATGATTTTCTTGAATTTTATAATCATTGTCCTACATTTTAGTATTTTCTGTCAACTCGCCTAA
Organism: Olyra latifolia; assembly: GCA_036346145.1. NCBI lineage: Eukaryota > Viridiplantae > Streptophyta > Magnoliopsida > Poales > Poaceae > Olyra > Olyra latifolia. Next base: position 45,775,783 of record CM070523.1, on the reverse strand, counting down.
GAAATCGGCCAAAACGACTAGGAAACCACCCCTAACCTGTTGCAGCTTCTCCAGAGTTCGTTTAAATTTTGAATTCGAATTCATTCGTTTTTATCAGTTTTTAGCAATTTTTCAAGGTTTCCCTAAACTGTTGGGGTAGTGGCTTTTTGGGGTAAATCGGTTTTAAAAACCTTGATCCGCCCTCTCGACCTCCTTCCCTGGTTTTGTCTAAGTCCGACTCATTCGCACAGGGGCAGGGTGGCTGTCATCGGCGTCAATGACAACCTCGCGGTTCCGCTGAGAAAGGCCGAGTTCACGAGGCTGACTCTTGCACTTGGTCGGCTACGCATCCTAGAGCTACTTCCATAGTATTTCCGAGCTCATATTGGGTGGTGGCGGTGGCCGGACAAGTGAAGACGCACTACGTGTTGGTAACGATGATCGAGGTGGAGTCGTGGCCGGCAGCTTAGTCAGGACAGGCAAGGCAGAGGAGATGTAGCCAGGACGGAGATGGTGGCGGCGGTGGCATTGGGCATAGCGGTGGAACCACGTCATGGAGGCGTAGACAGAGCCTCCAAGCCCTGGCAACGGTGGTGCTAGCTGACGAGGATATGGAGGACGAGCATGGCAATTAGGGTTGTGCCAAATGTGATGGTTGAGATGGAGTTAGGAGCGGCAGCGAAGGAGGAGAGGCGTGCAAGGAGGAGGATTGTGGGTTTGAGAAGGAGGTCGTTACTTTATAATTGCACACCACATGATGTATAATCTCACTCGACCTCCCCTTAGGAGTCCATTGCCATAGATTTGTCGCCTTGAGACGCTGCTACTACATTCACTTCTGCTTTCGGGTCAGCACGGAAGGGATTGGTCGTTCGATCGGTATGGACAAGAGAAGGGTGATGAGGACAGAGTGAGAAAGGATACGAACATGACTCCTACTTCCACTATGTCTACTACTTCCACTAGTTCCACTACATTGCTAGAAGGACGAGAAGAACACTTGTGGGCTTGAACCTTTTGAACAAGCCGTTCATGCCATCTATGAGAAAGGTCATGTCATGACCAAGGCTCAACAACCTCCCCCACGGACAACCAAGCCAAGGTGTAAGCCCAACTCTCCAGGAGATCGGTTTGGCCGTCAGTGACCATTCCGTATTCAATGGACGGCCAGGCTGCATATGACTTCCAATTGAGGCCGTTGAGCATTTGATGGAAAGCTCAGGAGATAAAATTTCCAACGTATCTGGCCTCACCTCTAAATTCATTTTGAACCATCAGAAATCAATAAAATAATCAAGCGATCAGAATCTGCCAGGTGTTGTATCACTCCAAATTTGGGCGCAAGGCCCATGTACCCCAAGGGTTGTGTGGGATGTGTGCCAATCTGGTATCTAGCACCCCTCTGGTCGTCATATGTCTTCTATATATGGTTGCCACCCCCTTCTTCTTCCCCAGGTTTTGTTTAGTTTAGTTTTCCACGTTTGTGTTGAAACAACTTCGATTTCTCTTATATCGGCTAGATCAATAGGGACGAGTTCGAAACCCCAACACTTGAGTGCTTAATGTAGATTTGCAATTCAATTTTTTTTTACCGTTGTTTTTACTTGTTCTTCGTTTGCATTGCAAGAACAGATCTTCATAATTAAGTCGATTGTGTTTCCCGCAAGGTTGATAACACTTTGTCGTGGTGGTTTAGTGATTGTAAGGTTCCAATCCTTGTGTGGTTGCAGCTACATCGTCAAGGTCGCCGTGAAACCAAATCGAATATATTCGTATCCCACTAGAAGATCAGGTGTGTTCGTATTAAAGGGGATAGCGAGAGGCTGGCCGACGCTACTATAGAAGTGGGCATCACAACCGGCCCATCAGAAGCGGTTTGGTGCGAACCCGTTGTAATGTTCGTACCAGAACCGGTTTGTGGGCAACGGGCTGGAGAGGGCTTCCAGAAGCAGTTTGAAACACGAACCGCGTGTAAAGTCCCATCTCTACAACTGGTTTGTGTCCCAAACCGGTTGTGGATTAACAGAACCGGTTTGAGACACAAACTAGTTGTAAAAGTCAAGCTCTAGAAGCGGTTTGTGTCTAAAACCTGTTCTAGAAGCCATCCCGCCCAGCGCATTTAAACATCTTCTTCCTCCTCGAGGGCGCAGAGGTGAACAGGAAGGGTTAACAGGAAGGGTCGAGCTACTGTTCAAAGAGAGGTGCTGCCCAAATTTTCAATTGAGGTGATTTAGCTCCAAATTAAGTGTTTCAAGGTTAGTAACGTGATGTTAACATCCTTCTCACCTAAGTATTGTTGTTTCTTTTGCATCGGATGTGGAGAAATGTTGATTTGTTCATGTTGAAAGGTGTTTGTTTGCTAGCTAGCATGATCATTGAAATGTTTGTTTGTTTGTTTGCTAGCTAGCTAACTTGTTTGCTAGCTAGCTTGATAACCTAATTTTAGGGAGTTGATCTCAAAATTAAGTAGTTTGCTTTAGGATCCAAAATGTAACGATAAATTAGGTAGATGTAGGTTTGTAAGGAACTAATTATTAGTGTATGAAATAAAAAAGGATAAATTAGAAGGATATAACAATAAAAAGGTAGAAAGGGAAAAATAATTTGTTAGATTTAGTTAAAAATTGCAGAAGGATAAAATTGGTATCATATATTGCCTAGGTTTAGGGGAGCTTAATATCGTTGCATTATTACTAGCTCCTTGATTTTATCTTGTTCTCTCTAATCCTTTTATTGAGTGTACTATCAAGGGGGAGAAAAGATATTCCTTAGTAGATCTTTAGATGATTGATGACTATAGGGGACTTCAAACCCCAAATGGATATTGAAGACCTATTATAGACCTTTTTGGGATTAATGACAAAAGGGAGAGAATTTATGACTTATCAATTGCCCCCAACCGATTGACAAAAGGGAATATGAAGAGAATGACAAAAGGGGAGAATCGAATTTATGAAGATCATCAATTGTCCATCCAATTTGTGGGAGAATGTTTGTAAGTATGATCTCTTGTTCTCTCTCCATGTTTGTTTTTGTGCTAAATAGCTTAATATTGTCATTTGGTGCAATTGCTAAAGGGTTTGTCATAAATCACTAAAAAGGGAGAGATTGAAAGTGCATCTAGGCACATAAGTGATTTTGGTGATTAATGACAAACACATATAATAACAATTATTAGTAATTGTGTAAATGCTTGAGTTATTGCTTGCCTAATGTCAAACCTCTAATAAGTATTTATTTATCTTGTGAGACTAACAAGTTTGTTGATAAGATCATTTTAGTCTCATCCAATTGGAGGAATTCTCTAGGTTAAGTGAATAAGCAAAGATGAGGTATGCAATCTCGGTATCCCTTCTATATTTATTATTGCATTCCTCTTGTGCAAGTGCATATTGAACTCCATGTAACATATTGCTTATGTATATGTGCATTGGTTCATGTCATATCAATTTGTGCATATATATTCACTTGAGTTCAATATGTGGCTTGTTTCTAGTATGTTAGTCTTAATTAGAGTTAAACTTCATATTGCTATAAATTGATTTGGTGCATGCTTGTCTTGTTTATATATTTTCTCATGCACATCACTTAGTGAAGTTTAATATAGATTGTTCCACAACTTCACTCTAGCTTTAATATTATTTGCACATGTGTAATTCTTGTATATTTTATCATGTGGATCATTAAATGAAGATTGTGATCCTTGCCATGGTTTAATTATTTCATCATATTGGCAATTATCTCTCTAGTGCATCTAGCTCCATTACATATTCATCAAGTTGCGCTTAGTGGAGAATCTTTCTCTTATCAAGTGTTTTCACTCATATTATGCATATTTATATGAAACACTTATACTTAATTGCTCACAAATATCAACTTATTCATATCCATAGAGCTTTTGGGACTAATGCCTTACACGAGTGGTTTGGAAAGAATTAGGTCCCGTGAGTGTGTGATGACCAAGGTATGTTAAAGGATGACGGTCAAGCCGAGGTCAACAAGACGACGGTATCACCAAGAGTTGAGGACTAAGTCAAGATGGACTTGGCGTGGAGATCGTCGGAGAGGATGATCAAGTCAAGGTCGATGGGACGAGAGTCTCATGAGGTGAATCGAGTCAAGTTGGATAAGGCGAAGGCTTCATCAATCCTTGGTGAAGGTCATCATGCAAAATGAAGAAAGAAGACGGCAAGTGATTATCCTAGACTTGTATTATCTTTGATTTAATTTGAGTTTAAGGATTGCCGTACTATTAAGAGGGATGCGATGGAGAATGACTTCTAGATGTGTCAAGTGCTCAAGTGATCCATCCTTGTGAAACCTAGAGAGAGTGTGGTGTTGGTGGTGTTGGAAAGTGAGAGTTGTAGGTCTCCCTTGCCTTCTTTGTGAGTTCTGCATTTATCCCTTGGGATTTGAGGTGTGAGACCTTGTTGGTTGTGTAGCTCTCGTTCTTAGCTTTCCGTAGAGCCCAAGATCACTCAAAACGGAGTCCGGAGTCAAAAGTTATGACCGTTTTCGTCGGGTTGTGCTGGTCCTGAGTTTAGGACCGGACTATCCGGTCCGGAACACCGGATAGTCCGGTCTTTCGGACAGTCCGGAGCAAATCTGACGCTGAGTTTCTGCTCCTTAGTTGGTGCTAACCGGATAGTCCAGTGTTAGAGTCCGGATAGTCCGGTCCGGCGCAGACCTACAGCCAACGGCTAGCTCTTGGGAGGATCTATTTAAACCCCTCTCTCTCCACACTTGAAAATAGCCGTTGTACCACCATTCCTTGAGCTATCCCATTGTTCTTGAGCCTCAAAGCACCCCTCCACTCTAGATCTTTGTAATCCTCTTTGGAGAAAGGTTTGGAAGAGTTGGGAGGAGGGTTTGAGTGAGAATTGGAGGAAGGGTTTGGAGGTGATTCCTTTGTGGAATTAGTGTGTTCTTGAGCCCTAGTGACCCCTTCACTCTTCGATCTAGGTGATCCCCTTTAGAAGAAGGGTTGGGAAGAATTGGGAGGAGGATTGAGTGCAAGTTGAGCAAGTTTTGGATCTTCGAGCACTTGTGGTCATCTCCAAGTTCGTTCTTCGTGGGCATTTGTTAATCTTGGAGGTTGAGGACTCCTAAACGGCTAGGAGTTGGTCACGAGCCACCGAGATTTGTGTGGTGTGCCGTGTCAAGTTTGTGAAGGTTCGATTTCGCCTCCGCAAGGGAAGAAATTAAAGGAGTGAAGCTAGCGAGTGCATTGTGCAACACCTGTGAGGGAAGGGTTGAAAAAGACCCCGGCTCAAGTGTGACCGAGCCGCCTCAACGGAGACGTACGATCCCCTCAAGGATCCGAACTTCGGGAACAAACATCTTCGCGTCTCCATCTTCATTTCGGTTTTATCCCTTTCACTCTCTAGCTTGAATTACTTGTTTATTTTGCTATTGAGTTATTGCCTTGACTCGTGTGATACTCCTACACATATTTGCTTGTGAATTATCTTTGTTGTAGGTTGTATCATTGAGATTGTGAAATTTGTTTTAGAATTCAAAATCCCCTATTCTGTGTAGACCGGACAATCCGGTTGTTGCACCCGGATAGTCCGGTACATATCGGACTATCCGGTCCAAAACCCCGGATTGTCTGGTTAAGCTTCCGCATTTAACTCTGATTCATTGTATTAGAATTTGAAATAGCCTATTCACCCCCTCTAGGCGACATCCCGGTCCTTTCAATTGGTATCAGAGCCTAACCTCCAAAATTAGGCTTAACCGCTTGGAGGGTTTGAATGTCTATAGACGGGATGGGTGAATATGGAGCTAATATTTCTTCTAATAATACTAACATGAATGCTCCATCTTCTAGCTCTTTTATCCGCATTTCCTCCGGTTGGGCACCTTATTTTGATGGTACTCTTTATGGCCTATGGAAGTTCAAAATGAAGATATATTTGATGGCTCTCCATCCTTCTATATGGCGAATTGTTGAAAAAGGCTTTATTGTGAAGGATGAAGACAATCTCACCACCGAGGAGGAACAAAATGAAGAAAAGAATGCTCAAGCCATAGATGCTCTATTTAGTGTTTTGAGCAAAGATGAGCGAGAGAAGGTATGCCATCTCAAGAAGGCTCATGATGTGTGGATACAAATTCAAAGAAATCATGAGAAGTCCAAGATTGATCAAGTATACAATTCACAAGCATGGACTTCAAATGACAATTGCTCCACATAAAGCTGAAGCGATGATGAATCTCCTACACCTTCTACATCACCTAATTGTTTCATGGCTCAAGGTAAAAATGAGGTAAATGACCATGAGCTCTCTTGTGAAGAATTGATGAACATGCTTAGAAGGTTCCATTGTTATCTTGAGAAGAAAATTAGAAAATCACATGATTTGACCCTAAAACTTAAATTGCTACAAAAATCATATGATTCTTTAAAGATATATCATGAAAATTTTCTTCTTAAGGATATCACTACTAGCAAGGTAGATGTTGGATTATCTTGTGATATTCTTGATAATATGCCATGCTTAGACTCTATTTCTTGCATACCATCTAGAATTGTAAATTTCACTCCTTGCAATGAATTGCTCGACATGCCTACAAGCTCTAATGCAAATGATTCCATTTCCAACATGCCTTGCAATGATCAAGTTGATACTCCTTGTTGCTCAAATTCAAATGCTTATATTTTCTTTAGTGCTTGTTGTTCTAACAATTTTGTAGAGGAAAACAAAGAGCTCAAGGCTCAAATGCTTAAATTGAAGAACGACTTGGAGAAGTGCTACAAGGGGAAAGCCAATCTAAATGCCATCTTAGGCAATCAAAGATCCATCAAGAACAAGCAGGGACTTGGCTTTATTCCTAAGAAGAGAAAGTATGAGACAAGACATTCCAAGTCTTCTCAAGTTCAAGAGAGCAAGCTCAAGAACAATCCAAAGCATCAAGCAGAAAACATAAAGACTATCAAATGCTTTGGATGCAATAAGTTAGGGCACTTTGCCTCTAAGTGTCCTAACAAGGTGGAAACCAAGATTACATCTATCAAGAGGCAAACCGACAAGGAGCAAGTCAAGAAGACGAGACGCTCAAAGCCAATTTGCTACAATTGTCGGGAAAAGGGACATATCGGTAAGGACTGTCTCAAGGGTAACATTCCTAAGCCCTCCCTTGTCAATGAACATTATATGTTTAGGAAAGATAAAAATAGCAATTTGTTTGCTAAAAATGTTGCCCTAAGTAAAACAAATGTCAAAGCCATTTTGGTGGCAAAACACATAATTTGCGACAATTCTCTTGGGGAGAGGGGTGCCTTGGGTAAGAAAGAAAAATGAAATTTACCCAAGGATGGTGGTAGGATAAGCTCTAAGGTGAACTTTGTCAAGAAGGATGTGTTTTGCTTATTTACAAATCATTCCAAACCAATGGCTAATTCTTTTATTGCTAAGTGCCCAATTGTAAAATCTAATAGTAGTAAGTCTTGTTGCTTTTATACTAATTCTAAGGTTAAGACTTCTACTAGGGCACCAAAAGGCATCGAGACTAACTCTTCCGGACCCAACAAGAATTGGGTACCAAAACTTGCTTGAAGTGCTTAATAGGACTTGAAGGGGCATTGGAGGCTTGGCATGTGAATGAAGAGGTGGAGCTCACCGCCAACTATTTGAAGCCAAGCATGAATATATTCAAGTCACCATCATACACCAATATCATTTCGGTAACAGTTTAAATTCAAGCATCCTGCCTTGTGTAGGTAATTCCATTTCATGAAAAATCTTTTTAGTCATTCATCTTGCTCTTGTTTAATAAAACCTTCAATATTTCTATGAGCATGATGAGTGTTGAGGCACATTTAGAAATAGTGCTAATTCATATCCATGTGTATCATATTTCCTAAGTGTGTCCATATTTATTAAGTGCTAGTGTTAAAATTCAAAATGTGCCATTTTAGCCAAAATATGAATTTGAAGTAAACATTTGAAATTTGTTTGAAAAATGTTCCAAAATGATTCTCAAATGTTTTCAAAGGGTTTTGGGGAAGAAAAACCTATTTACATAAAAAAAAAGTTTTAGACTAAAATTCTAGTTAGTAGTATCTTATTTTTGGCTATTTTCGGTATTTTCCATAGAATTAATTCTAAACCGAATTTGAGAAAAAATTCAATACCAAAAACCTAGAGTTAGTCATTACAAACAATTTTAGTATTTAAAGTATTTTCAAATGACCATGTATCTCAAGCTATGAGGTTTTGAAACTCGGCGTAAAACTTGCTTTAATAAAAAATGACCATTTCTAGCACTTAAGTGAGTTTTGCCATTTGGACCAAATTTCTTGATATAAATTGGCTCGAAATGGTATTTGAGACTCGTGAAGACCATTTGGAAACTAAAATACCTTTCTCATGCTCATTTGGCAAAATTGGAGAGATTTTTGAAAAATGGATTTATCTTTCAAACCTAAAAGCTTTCTTTGATAAAATCTATTTTCAAAACTCTTGAATAACCTCTCCTAGTTGGGAATGCTCCAAATAACATATATGTTGGATCTCTTGAATATATTTGGAGTCATGAACAACTTCCCTAGATATCACTCTCTACTCTTTACTAAATTCCACTTTGTCATTTCTTGATCTAATTCTTCCAAGTGGTATCTCTTTTCAAAGTGATATCTTTCCAACTACCAATTCTTTCATCTCTAATGCCATTTGTTTCGTACATGTGGTATCTATAAGGTAGTTTATGTCTTGATCTCGATCCTAATTCTTGCTTTCCATTTCTTACCTTATTTGCTCCTTATCTCTTTCTTGCTCCAATTGGTATCTTCTCCACTTTACTCTTTTCTCAAAATGCTTCAAGGAGAAGATTAGACATGAAAAAGAGATATCAAGAAAGAAGCATGAAGGAGGTTTTAGGGAGAAACATTCTTGAGAGATATTTAGAGGACCCTTTGTGTAAGGGGGAGTTGACGAGAAATGTTCTTAGGTGTCTCTTGTGCTCACTAGATAAATCTAGACCCAATTGAGAGACACCAAAACCATTTCCACAAGTTTCCAGGCCAAAATTTGTCCTCGATCACCGGACTATCTGGTGGTAGGGGCCGGACTATCCGGTACTCTCCGGACTGTCTGATAGTTTTCTCTGAGCAGCCTCCTGTTAAAATTCACATTTAACCGGACTATCCAGTCCAGGGCACCGGACTATCCGGTCCACCGGAAAGTCCGAAGCTTTTCTGAGGCCAGCTCCCTGGAAACCCACATATAACCGGACTGTCCGAGGTTGCACACCGGACTATCCGGTCTGTCAACTATGTATATGGCTTATAATCATCTCTCTTATTTATATGAAGCCATAGAAGTGCTAGTTTCCATTGAAAACTCTTTTTGGTTGCTTTTTGGAGATATGGTGAAAAATCTTGTCCTTCATGTGTTTAGAATGTAACTTTCACCATTTCTCTCAAAAGAAAATTGCTTTATTAGAAATTCTTTTTGCAAAACCCTCTCTTGCATCTTAAGTTCAAATCTGAAAAATTTTAAATTTATTTAAACTTATTTGCAAGATTGTTGACTTTATTTGAGTTGGTGTCAAATCTATACCTCCAAAGCTCCTTTTGATCTAACTTTTGATTGGAGCGTCCTTTTTCAAAAAAAAAAATTTCAAAAGTTTCTTGGATGTCCATGGAATGTTTCTGCAAAATCTCTTGACCATTGGACTTTATTTGATCATATTTTGGCCAAATCTCGTTTTGGCATGTTGCTGAAAAGTTCAGTTTTAGACTGTTTTTGGGGCAACTTGTGATTTTTGTGTCTCCATATAGGTTCATAATTTGAGGAAGATATAATAATGAGTTTTGATACTCTATAGTTGGTCTACATGGAAAAATGTTCTCAGATTCATTGAATCATGTTTATATATTGTTTAGGCCCTGTCAAAAAGCTTAAATGGAATGTTGAATCTGAATTTTTCAGCATGTTGCACCTTTTTGAAATCTTGCATCTCTTAAATGTTTTTGAGTGTTCCTTTGGATGAAAACTAATATACTCGAGTCATAGCTCCATGATCCTTCCAAAATTGTTTGAGAGCTCATTTATTCAAGTTTTTCATCCTCGGGATCATCTTTAAGCGAGATTTATTTTTCCCGAATCCTTCGATTCAGATTTCACTACTTTCAAGTTTTCAAGATTTTTCTTTGCTCAAATGAATTTTTGGCCTTCATAGCTCTCGAAGAGAATTTTGAGGCAGATCTTTTTCACGTTGATAACTTTTGCATTTGAGCAATGGTTTAAGAGGTAAAATTGATTTTGTGTTCCTACTTGCATGTTTTGACAAATTTAAATTGGAACTTTGGCAAGCCTTTTAAGGTGAAAACTAAGTGAATTTATTCATTGCTCCAAGCCTCAAAGTGGAACATATCTATTCAAGTTTTCACTCCATTGAAAGTGCACCTTTTGACTAAGTTCTTTATAGAAATTGGATTTAATTGCATCTTAGCCTCAAAGTGTTTCTTCTTTTGTAAATCTTGGAGTTTATTATAAAAGGAAGGAAATTTCCATTGTGAGTTCAAGAGTGAGCTTTAAATGTGTTTTATCCATTGTCTCTTTCACAAGTGGATTTCAAGAGTTGAATTTGAATGTGTTTCAAATATTTCTCTTGGAAATTGATATTGTGAAATATTTTCAATTAGTAGAAATTTTCAATTGGTATCAAATATTTCTCTTATATTATAAAATCTATCATTTGGTATACTTTGAATCTTCCAAAATGCATGCAAGTAGTATTATCATGTTTATCATATTTATCTTGCATATTGTATTTAGACATTATCAAACTAACATGTGTCAAGTTGAAAGATTTGTTCCCAGAAATCGTGTTCTTGTCTATTGATGTTCAAGGAATTGGAAAAGGGGTCAACGTTGGCGGTGGGATGAAGGAAAAGGAGCGAGCTCCATAGTTTGAGGGATCTAAGGCCGTGTGAGTTGACCATGACCAATTCAAGCATGGGGGGACAAGAACCGACAAAAGGACGTATTTCTTTTGACCATATTCAATAATATCTTTGCACGCCATTATGCTAAATTGTGTTATTCTAAATGGTGTTGTTTTTGTATCAATTGGTATCTATCAAGTGGTATCCTCTAACCCTAAATTTTTTTAAGTGTCATCTAAATTGCTTTTGGCATTATCAAGAATTAAAAGGTATGTATGGATGACACATTGCAAAGAGGAATCATTTCCATAATTGGCATCAAATCCTTTTGTCGTGTTTGAGCTTCACTTATATCTTGTGAATCATGACTTCTTTCATTTGGTAACAAATATTTTTAATTGGTGTCGTAGGGTTCATTTGTTACCTAAAACTTGGATATAATTGGTATCATATATTGCCTAGATTTAGGGGAGCTTAATATCGTTGCATTATTACTAGCTCCTTGATTTTATCTTGTTCTCTCTAATCCTTTTATTGAGTGTACTATCAAGGGGGAGAAAAGATATTCCTTAGTGGATCTTTAGATGATTGATGACTATAGGGGACTTCAAATCCCAAATGGATATTGAAGACCCATTATGGACCTTTTTGGGATTAATGACAAAAGTGGGAGAATTTATGACTTATCAATTGCCCCCAACCGATTGACAAAAGGGAATATGAAGAGAATGATAAAAGGGGAGAATCGAATTTATGAAGATCATCAATTGTCCATCCAATTTATGGGAGAATGTTTGTAAGTATGATCTCTTGTTCTCTCTCCATGTTTGTTTTTGTGCTAAATAGCTTAATATTGTCATTTGGTGCAATTGCTAAAGGGTTTGTCATAAATCACCAAAAAAGGGGAGATTGAAAGTGCATCAATGCACATAAGTGATTTTGATGATTAATGACAAACACATATAATGACAATTATTAGAAAAAAATCTGGACAAAGGAGTGAAACGCGCGCTTCACTCTCCCCAAATTTTTTCTAAGTCCAGAGCCGTCGCGCGTTTCACTCCTCTGTCGTGCCGCTGTCTCTTCGTCGAGCCCCTGCGTCGCGCTCAACGCCTCCTCCAGCGTGTGCGCGCCCTCGTCACCGCGTCTCTCCGTCGAGCCCCCGCGCTGCGCTGGCTGCCTCTTCACCGCCGTGTGCGCGCGCTCGTCGCCGCCTCACCATCAGACCTCCACTGCGCCATCGACCGAATGACAAGCCCCCGCTCCTCCCTAAGCCCCCAGAGGATCTAGGTTGTCCACGCCCATGCCGCACTCTCCCTCTGTTTTATGACCGCAGACAGGGTGTTCGATGAAATGTCCCAACGGGGAAAAATTGAGAAATAGATAGAGAGATAGGGAGAGCCTGAGAGATAGGGAGAGATAGGGAGAGAGATAGGGAGAGAGATAGAGAGAGATAGGGAGAGATAGAGAGAGATAGAGAGAGATAGGGAGAGAGATAGAGAGAGAGAGTCATGAATCATATTTAACATTGTTTCGCAATTATTTCATGTGCACAAGTAGCAATACTAATTTAACATTGTTTCACAATTATGATATATAGATGGAGCAACCAGGCCGTGCTGACCCTATTTTCGATGAGGAAGAACAGTTCCTGCTAGACTCGATCGCGCAGGGTAGCATCAGAGAATACGACGACGGTGACGCTAACGCTACTGCCGAGGCGGCCGATAACAATGCTGCCGATGAGGCCGTAAACCAAGGTGACGCTAAGGCTACTGCCGATAGTTCTGGTGATGCCGTGCACACTAGGGCCAGCGAGGTAATGCCACAATATTGCCCTGGTACATGCCGCCTTTCAACCAATATAAAACACTCTAACACACTCATATGTTTCTGTATTTTAAGCAGGGTACATCGAGCAACCAATCGAAGCGAGGACCTAACAAAAAGCCGTCAACAAAGCATGTCTTTACCGACGTTAACTCCGACGGATGCGGTTGCCCTCTCTTCAAACAATTAGCCCATTCAACAACGCTTGTGGTTACCATGTAAGGGACCACATCCCAATTAGCATCCAGAAATGGGCTGAAGTCTCTCAACTACCAAGGACCTGCTGTGGACAGATATTAAGGACAATTTCAAATTCCCTGAAGGGTTCGAAGACAAAGTCAAGAAATACACTTTGAAGAAGATGGCAACCGTATTTCAGTCGTGGAAGACATCCCTAAATGCCAAGTATGTGCAGAAAGGACAAAGGACTGACTTCAATCTATTTCCTAAGCTGGCGGATCACTGGGAAGCGTTTGAAAAGTACAAGCTGTCAACTGAAGGCCAAGCCGCGAACCAAAAGAACAAGATGAATGCACAGAAAAAGAAATACCACCACCATCTCGACATCGGTGGTTACATAAAAGCTATACCGAAATGGGAGAAGCAGGATGAAGAATTATTGGCCAAGGATGTACCACCTGCTACTGCTGACTGGAAATTCTGCCTGCGAAATTGGTTCATGGCTCACGGGGGGCCCTTGCAGATGACGGCAACTTGGTGATGGCACCGGGAGTGCAAGATGTTGGGCAAAGGATCGTACAAGCCGTTCAGCAGTCTCAGTCAGGTTCCTTAGTGACAGACAGGGAGAATGACGAGCTGACACATGCTCTCCAAAATCCTGAGCATCTAGGACGGACAAGAGGTATTGGTTCGTCGACGCCATGGAAGTACAGATTCGTGAAGGATTCCCAAACGTACAGGAGCCGAGCAAGAACCAAAACCAGAGAGCTATACAAATACAGCCAATTGGAAAGGGAGCTACGAGCTACCTAGGCTAGCATCGGCGACATAGTTGAGGAACAAGTGCACATAGCCCTCAGCAAGCTTTAGGGAGCAGGTCCAAGCAATCTGCCAGATGCCATGATCAACCCGCAGCCTCGCATGGCGGGCAATTGCAAGGCCCACCGCTGCACTGAAGGGATGACTGGGCCATTTTCCAGTGGATGACATCAAGGTTCGCCACCAGTGTGAGCTGCATGTCGAGACGCGTAATCTCTCCATAAAGGCGGCTTACGGCATGGCGTTCCCAGTAGAGCCCGGCCAGACATTCCACTGCAACGAGATACCCCCGGTTACTCCAAGGTCGGCATGGAGGAGGTGTTAAGCGGTTTTGAAGATCTTCTAGTAGATATTGCTGGAGGCGATGAGGTGACCAAGGTTGGACAGGCCCTCCACGGTATCATCCTCTGGCGAAAACGGTACATCATGTTTCCAGATGGCGTGGAGGTGTCATCTCCACCAAGAGACATCGAACAATTGGAGTCCGCTGGAGGAAGCTCGCCTTCTCCACAACGACAAACCACGCCTCCTCCAACGTCACCTCCACGCAATGCCTCGCCGCCAATACAGAGTACTCCTACTCCACCACCTGCTCCACGCAGAAGCCCAACTCCACCAGCACCTCCAACAAAAACAAACCCCCCTAGGAAAAGCATGCCTCCGCCATCTCCTCCACGAAAGAAGCTTCAAATCAGAAGGAGCCATCCTCCTCCCGAGAAGGCCCAGTCCAGCCGATCAACAAGGTCAAAGGAACCTTCAAAAAGGGCATATGATATGACGGACGAGGAGACAAACAAAATCGTTGCCACAGAAGTTGCTGCACACTTCGCACCTAAGGTGCCAGCGGCGAAGCAAGCAATTGATTGAAAAACTTCAAAACACTTCGCGACATCCCATGCAATGCCACTACCTATACCGTCAGATCACAACCGGACAATAGCAAAGGCTACAATGAAGTCTAAACGGGCTAAGGCAGAGGCGGCAAAGAAGAAGAAAGAGCAAGAACAGCTTGACCAATTCATGAAAGAGGTAAGACTCGGTTCTGCAGCTGAAGCTCTTGGATTAACGGATGATCTCCCAATGGCAAAAGTGAGATGGCGATATGAGTTGGGCCAGGAGTAGGTTAACCCTAAAAACATAAAGGATTTAACAACCAAGGTGCGGCAATTTCACGAATGGTACATGGTAGAGTCCGCTCAAGAAAGAAATATGTTCCCTCTCCGTATCAAAATCGAAGATTTCTATTGTGGGGACAACCAAATATAGCTAGAATTCGAAGACTTGTACTATTTTTACCATCAGGACGCTGTCAACGTGTCTCTCATGAGCTGCTGGTGTCTATAAGTGTCAAGCTAATAAGTTTACCATATGCTTCCTCTTACCAGAAAGTTACAACTCTAATAACTTATCCCTTTCTATGTAGAATGGAGATACAAGGATGTAGAAGAGAGACTGCCTTCAACATGGGCTTCATAGACACAGAGATTGTCAACGAGGTTGTCTTCGGATACAAACCAAAGGATTTTGAGGATTACATTCTGGATGCATTCTTGGAACAGCACTACAAATCGTACATACTTCTGCCCTTCAACTTCGAGTACGTATATATATGTATCCTCACAACCTCTTGTTCCTATCTTTTTATTAAAGCATACGTAATATGACTAATTACATATATATGTTGAAATATATTAATAGGTTTCACTGGGTCCTTCTTGTTATCATGCTTGACAATAGCAAGATCATTGTTCAAGACTCAAGAAGGAAACCACAGCAAAAAAATATCAATATATTATTGACACGCTAAATCGGTATGCCATATATTAATTTATAAGATGGTTTTCTTATTATATTGAAATGCCTAGCTATTTAATTAATTTAAACTCTAATAATTACTATTCATGTAATAACGCATCACAGGGCATTCGCAAGGTTCCGAAAGAAGCATAAAGGAACTTTCAAGAACGAATTCACAGTCCAATTAAGCATTCGAGTACGTAATAAAGCATATTAATTAATTCATATTCTTTAGTGATAGTTTTTCATCTCAATAATTGTATTCTTTTTAAATTTCATTACAGGTTATACAGCAAGCGGCTGGAAACAACTTATGTGGCTATTATGTGTGCCACTACATGCAAAATCTTTCCCAAGGCGATGTGCCCAAAATAAACGACGATGTGCGTGTGTCAAAAATACCAAATTAATGATGTGTGCATCTCAATTTCTTAGAACTTACAAATTACGTGTTTAGAGATTTATTTATTTCCTGCTTTGGCAGCCTTACCTCGATGTGCAAGGCGTGATCCCGCCTCACCGGGTTGCAGCAATCCAATAACAACTTATCGGCTTTATTATCGACGAGATTATATCGATCAAAGGCGAGTTTCACACAAAGGGATGGAGAGATTGTCCTTCTATAAGGACAGGTGAAATATCGGAATCATCGAAGGCCACAAATAGCGATGTAGGCAAGAAATGACCTCAAGATTCACCCTTGTACTCTTGAAATGTATAAACATTGCTTTAGTGTGCTCATTATTTCATGTGTACACATCAACTTGTCCATTAAAACTATTGTAGTTGTATTTAATTTTATTGTCAAATATCAAAATAGAAGAGAAAATAAAATAGGGGCTGACATTTAGGGGCTGTTGCTGGACTTGTACTCTGAAAACAGGGTCCTAAAAAATAGGGGGAGCCCCTAAGTCCAAAATAGGGGCCCCATTTTAGGGGCCCTTGCTGGAGATGCTCTAAAAAGCATGGTTCCAACACCTACAACATGGACTAGCCCTCATGTCTAGAAATATCTACATCCTACCGCGGTGGTCGTCTGCCACCTACTGCACCACCTATCCTAGATACATACACCTCACCGGGTCACCCAACTCACTTAGGGTGTGTTTGGTTGCCATATGAGCTTAGCCAGACTGTATGAGCTCAGCCAGGCTGGTGGGAGCCAGGCTGAGGTGGTGCAAAGGGATGTTGTTTGGTTGGTTGTATGAGATTGGACAGACTGCAGAGATGTTGTTTGGTTGGCTGCACTAGGAAGCAAATGGGATGAACATATTCAAGAAAGGAAATTAAAAACAAATACTACAATAAAAATAAATTCAAAAACAAAAAAAATTAAAAAACAAATATTAGAACATCAATAAATTCAAAAAAAAAATAAAAATTCAAAAAAATCTAAATTTTTTTTAAGACCTTGTATTTGAACCTACGGTTCCCTTTTTTGTCTCATTGAATTTGGATGTCGTTTGAATTTTTAAAAATTGTTGAAAGTTTGCAAAGAATGTTGAACATGTTTACTAGCTAGCATGCAGTCCGGTGTTTACTAGCATGTAGTCCGCTGCAGCGTGAGCCAGGCTCCGCGGAAACGACCAGGCGCGTTGTTTCCAGCAGGCCAGGTTGAGCCGATGCTTTGCATCCCGGGAGCCAGGCCAGAGCATCCAACCAGGCAACCAAACACGCATGAGATTGCTCCCGCGGGCCTGGCTGGGTCATATGCAGGCAACCAAACACACCCTTAAGGATGGCAATCGGGCGGGTCGGGCACGGTTAGAGGGTCCACAGACCCGTACCCGCGGAGGAAAACGCTACCCGTACCCGTACCCACCCATGGGTACAAACCTATACCCATACCCATACCCACGGGTAACCGCTACCTGCCTGCTATCTTTTGGCTTGTAGCCTAGCAGCTAGCAAATGGTATTAAAAAAGTTCATTTCATCAATTTTCAGTTCATTTTAGCAACATTTGGCAACATATGGCTTAACAAATCTCTATTGTATGTTAATAAATGTCAGCATACCGAGTCCAACCGTACAAAACATCAATTTGACAAAATACAGCTTAACATTTGATAACATATACAGCTTACCAAATATCAGTAGACCAATTGCACAAAACATCAATTTAGCATCACTTTATACCTATATTTCAGCAACATAAATCATCAAATACATGCAGCATCACAAAACAGTAACATTGAGTGATATATATATTTTTTATTTCAGGCCCACATGTCATATACCCATCGGGTAACGGGTATGGATAGTGCATACCCATACTCGCAAAAAATTTAACCGTGGATACCAGGTTATACCCATGCCCGTACCCGTGGGTAAGAAATTCCACCATAACCGTGCCCAACGGGTAATTACCCGCGGTTATTTGCCCATACCCGTACTCATTGCCATCCCTAAACTCACTCCACACCTGAAACACCGAGGCGTTCAACGTGCGCTTGGACGACCGCTAACCACTAGAATGGTTGGAGTCAATTACTAAGTGTCTTATCTACTACAAGAACATGTTGGTGGCAACAACCACTCCATGCCACCAAGAGCTTTGTCCAACTCCCTAGACCATATATGCTCACGCGTGTCTTTGCAGTCGTTCCCTATCTAGCCATCGTGCTACCGTCATCATCCAC
The DNA here is from genome assembly GCA_036346145.1 of Olyra latifolia. NCBI lineage: Eukaryota > Viridiplantae > Streptophyta > Magnoliopsida > Poales > Poaceae > Olyra > Olyra latifolia. Next base: position 45,757,640 of record CM070523.1, on the reverse strand, counting down.
CCGCACTAGAAATGTCCTTACCAGCCCAACAACTATGTTGTCCAAGCTATCAGCTCGTCTCCTAGACATTTCTTGTGTGTGCTATTGTCATCTTTGTTGAACTGTCCTTTGTGTTGCCATTGTGCTCCGATCTCTAGCACTGCCAACGTCGATCCTTCGCCGCTCGGGACACCGAATCCATTGGAGGCTCACATGGCAGGCTGTCCTGCTACCAACCAACCACCAGGAGTTTCACCTATACCCTGGTTGTCCAACCTTCGCTAGAGCGAGAACTGCCACCACCAGGTTGACGACACTACAACAAACCTTGCCTCTCTTCTTCTTACGTCCTAGATCTGGCTAGCCTCAACATCACACGCTCGTCCTTGACACGAGCTCTGAGCTCGATGGCTCGTCGGTAACTCTTGTGGTTCAGTGCCCAATCCGGGCACCCTAAGGATGGCCCTAGATCTAGGCATCCCTTGCGTCTGCACTATTGTACCAACCTCGGCTTGTTACATTGCCTCAAGTCACTGTTGCGTTGTCTTTGGCCAAACCCGAGCTTCGCAAGTGTTGCTCTATCGAATCTGACCGCGTTTGGCTCTACCTGGATCCCCACTGATTCCATTCGTCAATCTGCCAGCCCTAACCATCGATCCACCAACCTCAAGCTTTGGATCTAACTCTATCCCGTCTCTTGGCCTTTCCCGTGCTCAAGGCTCTCTCAGCTATGCCAACCTCGATAGTTGCACTAGATCCATCGTCGTGTTGTCCTCCTTGTCCTTCCCGAGCTCGCTGTGCACGATCTCCTTTACCCTTACTGGCGAACGTGTACCGTTGCCTCACACTTCTTGGCTCAAGCCAGATCCAACGAGCGCCACAGGCTCTCCAAGCTTAATACGAGGGTGCACCCAATATTTATGGCGTAGGATTAAAGATACTCGCGAAACCTGACGAATCTTGTGCGGCCAACCGTTGCAAGCGTAACAACCTGCAGCATGGAGTTCGCTCGACCTCACTTTGTCCACTCAACCAAGTTAAGCAGATTACAATTCTTACTCACTGTAATCACAAAGAGTTTGTAAAAACAACGGGAAGGAATGCACAATCTTAGAGATATTTCAACCAATGACATGAAAATCAAAGAACATGCATAACAGATCTATTTTAGTTTTAAATAGTCTAAGTCTAACACAAGGGGGTGACTCCTACATATAGGAGAGGAGGGGAGAAAGTTAGAAGAATGGCTGCACAAGCCTTACACGTCTTACATGGTCTAGCTGTCCATAATAAGTGTTGTGCAACATACGAAGAGTTTGCTAGGTGAAAGTTGGAGACAGGATCTAGTTGCCATAATGTTTTGATGATATCTTCACGCTCCGATTGAATTTGACGGCGTTGTTGGATCCGTTGGAAAGATTAGGAGACAAGCTTTCCAGGCTGTGCCCAAACACACCAATCGAACACCATTTGCATCCTCTATGCTCTTTAATTGAAGATTGGTTCTGGAAGGTTGCTCACTTTAGTATTTATTGCTTGGTTGTTGACTTATCTTTGCTTCTCTTAATCTTCTCTCAGGTGTTCACACCTCCTAATATTGTTTTTATACATGAGAATAGTTAAATTACTAGTATTAAGTAGCAGCTGACTCGCACAAGTAAAATAGTTCTTAATAATGAGCAAATTCACCTGTTAATTGATTTGTTTAGCATGTATTATTGGTTTGTGAAATCGATTTGGAGAATCTTAGGCAGCAACACATAATAAAAACGATGATCTTACTATCATACTCGCATCAAAGCTCGTCATAAGATTTGCTCGCCACCCCAGCAGTGGAGGAAGCTTCTCCCGAGGGCAGAGATAGACGTGGATTAGCAAGCGAGCACGGTCTTAATGGGCCTACCGATGACACAGGCGAGTCGATGTTTATGGCGCCACCTTTCCTTGTGTGGTCTCTCTTCTAGCAGAGGATTGTTCTCTCTTCTGTCCTGGACCTCAAACTACACTTTCAAAGTAGATATAAAATTATAACATCTTTTTCAATATTCATAACGACGCCTTTACACACTAATTCGCATTGACGACTTTTGTGTCCTACGATGTACCGTGTAATTTGATGTTACATCGGCGAAGCTGTACATGAAAAGCCTATTGCCGAAAGATCAACGCTGCCCCACACTAATCAAACAGATATTTATCTTTCAGTATCGTGAAAGTTGCACAAGGACTACTAATCAGCCACAAATTGCCTTCACATACGTACATTTGCATGACAGCAACACAATACTAGTAGAAGCACCGTACGCGCTCGCTCTAACTACATGCGCTCCTGAAGCCAACCGGTTACCGGCGTAGAGGCTAAACACGCTTCCTTGTTTTTAGCCGTTCTTGTTCCCGAGCCCAAGTCCACACAAGACGCTTTATGGCCATCCCTGCAGCTGCGACTGCGATTAATGGATAGGCAAAGCATGGTGGGGGCCGAGTAGCCCAGCAGCCAAGCCGATGCAGTGGAGCAGTCATGGCCAGGCTAGCCAAAGGCATGTGAAGCGCTCAGAGGAGGCATCTACTGCACTGCTCGCGTCCCGAGAGAACCCCGGCCTCTGACCACCCTCTACTTCAAGATTCGAGCCACCCCCCGAACCCACTCTTCCTCCTCTCCCCTCTCTCCCCCCTTCTTTAAAGCATGGACCAGCTCCTATGGCCTCACCCACAGCCATAGGCAGCAGCGACGCCGGCTAGGGTTCATCTCTTCTTTTATTTGGAAAATCAACTGTCCAAGTGTGTTTGTTTTGTTTGGGTCAGCTTCTGCTTGCTCATCCAGCTTTCCTTGTGTTGTCCAATGGTTTCTTGCCGCTCTTTGGGGGCCGGGCAGTTGTGTTTGCAGGTCGGCCTTGTTTTGTTGCTGGAAGGTGAACTCGGAGGTGGAGCTCCTCTCGGTCCAAAAAGGGGTGTTGCTGTGGGTGGATTGAGCTGCTGGGTCATGGATCCCGTTAGCCTATTCCATAGTTCCTCACCTGCTCTTTGGCTTGAGATCTGAGATGGATGGGGGAATAGGCGTGTAGAAATGAGAAGTCAGGGAGGGGAGTTGTATGGCTGCAGGTCTAGTTGGGATAGGCTTATGGCTTGCATGCCCCAGGAGCTGCATCAGCCCTACATGGACCCTCTTTGGATTGAAGGGAGCTCTGCATCTTTGGTGACCTTCTCTTATGGTTTATATGTTTTTTTTTTTTCTGATTTGATCGATTTGTGCTTTCGCTAATACCATGCTGTGTGCATGTGTTGATGATATGTGCCAAGATGGTACTAGGAATTTCTTCTAGGTGCAGGCATGGTCGCCCAGCATCTAGTGCCCTTTCCCTTGTTGGAAAAAGTGGTTCTGTTGTCATGCTTATCCTTCCGCTTTTGGCTGTCCGTTGCGCAAAAGCTCTAAATCTCTTAGATCCTTGCTGTTCTCGAATCTGGATGCTGGATGCATCGCATTTAAGCAGTTGACAACAACCAGCTTTAAAGATTGAAAGGTTGGGCTATGGACTCTAGTTCCTTATCTAATTTGTTGCACAAACTTTTGCTCATCTAAGCAGTGCTACTGTCTTCCAGAGGAATCTTGCTAGTTGGGTTTCTGCCCTTTGTTTTATCTGAACTTTACCTTTTGCACTGACGTTTTGCTTGAGTGGTGCAGCAAGATAGATCATACGCAGCTGTGCACTCGGATGGCTGGCGTATCTTCAATGGAAGATGCATGCATCCTGGGCATCCAGCAGCAGGGAGATTCGAACAGAAGCTATTTGGTGTAATTGTCATTCTTGTACTATGATATTGTGGAAGAATGCATATTTCTGCTTTTCCAGCATGGCTTTCCAGCCATGTCAGTTGTGAACCACGTGTAATAAATGGATGATCCCGCAAATATGTACTTTCCACACGGAATAAATATTTAATGTCATCTGCTCGTTCTTGTTTCTGTCCGTTGCGTTGATCTTGCGGGCATATTCACATCATTCTTGGCCTATCTTTTGGACTGAGGAACGCCTGCGAGATACCATTTAACGAATGGTACATGCAAGTTGCTACTTGCTAGCGAATCGCTTTTTTTCCTAAATCCTGCTTGGCCTGATTTTCGGTTTTTTGTGATTTCTGTTAAAATTGGAAACATTTTGATTTTTAAAATTTAAATGGAATGGAATGGGGTGGAAAAAAGGAAATAGGCGAAATTTAGATTTTTAAATTTAAATCGAACGGAAATGAAAACCGCTAGGGTACACGAAAAATCGCTTGGCTTCACTGAATATTCTGGTTTCATTGAGAAATGGAGAAAAATCTTTTTGTTTTGGTTTTTTGGGGATCACTGGGTTTTGTGTAATCTGTTTTAGCGAGAAATCGTTTCCAATTTTTCTTTTTTTTTTTTTCTAAAATTTTGAATTTAAATTTTGGTTTTGATTTTTTGAACTGGGATTTCCATCCACGTACCACCCAATGAATATTACCTAAAATTTAGGAGATAAGTTTTCCAATACATCTGGTTCCACTGCTAAATTCTATCTAATGAGACAGGAATCGCCGAAACAAGACGGTAAACAGAATTTGCCAGGTGCTGCGTCATCTTTTCTTTGGGCCCAAAGCGTGTGTATCCCTAGGTTTTGGTGGGGATAGGTCCCTGTGACCTAATTTGGTTCGTACCCCCTCTTTGGTCTCCATATTTTATATAGCTGCCACTCTCTCTCTTCGTTCTTTAGGTTATTGTTAAGTTTGTTTTTTACTGTTTGCGAAACACTTGTTAATTGGGGTAGTGTCGAGTGGACCTGATCTGGTAAAAGATAACATCAACTTTAGATCTGATATTTTAGATTGCTTGCTTTGCATCTCGTTCTTGCTCATTTCTTCTACTGCGTGCAGAAATTAGCCTTCGTGGCGAGGTCAATCGAGCGTGAGCACGGTTGATAATGATAGGTACGTGGGTGTAGCGTTTGCAAGGATTCGATCTCGCTGGATTGGAAGCCTTGTCTCGTGAACATCCTCGTCCCACCAAAGTAGAACCTATCGAAAGATCTGTCCGCTAGACGTGTCAACCAGTAACACCAATCTAGCCCTTCGCTAAGTGGGCATCGATATTATGGGCCCACTTCCAAGGTCAAGAGGGAACCTCCACTTCACAATAGTCGTCGTTGACTACTTCTCAAGGTGGGTAGAAGTAGAGCCTATGACGAAGGTTACAAACAAAGTGATACAAAAGCTCTTTTGGAAAATAATAGTGTGCAGATTTGGGGCCTCTACGAGGTTGTCATAGACAATGGCACATAGTTTGACTCCAAAAAGTTTAAAAAGTTTTGCTAAGACATTGGACCTAGCTGAATAGTACTAGAAGGCATACAAAAAAGGTTGTATGGCCTAGCGAAGGGGTTTTGGCCCAAAGAGTTGCGAAAGTTGTTGTGGGCAATTAGGAAAATTGCTTCACGTCCAACAAGCTTCTCCCCATTCTGTCTAGTCTTTGGTGAAGTACCTATGAGTCCAACAATGATGTAGGCGAGGTCACTGCAAATGATATTGGGCCTACAAAATGGGGACCTTGGCGTGGTGAGAGAAAGCATGTTAGAGGAAAGGCTTCGCTCGTTGCTGACAATGTAGAGTTGCGCAGAAGCCATAGCAAAGTGCTACGACAAAAGAGTGCACTAGAGACATTTAGAGCCAAGAGATCAAGTCTTGAAGCGAGCAAGTGCCTAGTTCAAAAATCTAGTGTCAACATGGGAAGGCCTGTACATCATCAAAGAAACAACGACAAAGGGGGCCTATTCTCACACTCGAAGCGGAGGAGATCCCAAGAATATGGGACTTGGAGGCGCTTCGCAAGTATTGCCCTTAGCAGAGTATAGCAACGTACCATCTACGTGTTGTCTAGGTGAGATTTCTAAAGACACCTTGTAAAAACAAGTGTAAGAAAATCGCAAAAAATGAGAAAGAAGAAAATGCAAATAGAGTCGGGGGCTATGTTGTCCCCTACCCCACATATATGTTGTCAAATGCCAGGGGCTTTTGGAGGAAACAAGCCCCAACACTGGGCGCTTCATGACCTAGTCCAAGCGCTATAAAAATGTGAGGGGCTATTGGAGGCAACGAGCCTAGCCCCAAGCGCTTCTATACATAGTCCAAGTGCTATAAAAATATGAGAGGCTATTGGAGGCAACAAGTCTCGGACCCAAGTGTTATTGAATATCAGGATTAGTTGGAGGCAACGAGTTCTTGCCACATGTGCTTCGCAACCTACCGGGAGCGCCATAGAAGCACACGGGTATGCGCGAGGCGTTAAACCCTAGACCCAACGGTTCGATCCAATCTAACCTATAAGAGCACGACAGAGATATGCAAATACAGGGCAATAAGCAATACTTCACAACAAGAGACAAGCATCACAAATAGGCATCTCATGCTACTCTCAAGGAGCCCTTGCATTTAGCCTGCACCATGTGCTTTGAACTGGAATTTGGAGCAGGGTTAATGTAGCATTTCAATGTTATTAAATAAACAAAAATTTAGAATGTTTTGGAATTTCACAAATTTCACAATAAAATAAAATAATAAAATAAAACAAGAATTTAAATCCAATAGCATGCAAGTTTACAATTTTCAAAATATAAATTAAAACTAATTCCTATTTAATTTTAATCTCCCAAATCTTCTTAGTAATTGTATAGAAAGAAAAATAATAAAACCCCGATATGCCCACCCTTTTTTCTTCTCCCTCTCTAGCCCATCTCTCTCCCCCGTCCTTTCCCTTGTTGGACCGGCCTCCTCTCCCTGAGGCCCAGCTTGGCCCCAGGCCAGCCCAGCTGCACCCTCCGCTCGCCATCTCCTCTCTCTCTATCTCTCTCTCGAACCAATCCCCTCCTTCCCTAGGCCTAGCTTGGCCGAGGTCCAGCTCAGCCTGCACCCATCTCCCTCGCCCCTTTGCCCCGCTCCCTCTCTGTCTCTTTCGCTCACTCGCTCGCTCTCTCGTCCTGTGCTCGCCGCGTTGGAAGGACTCATCGTGGCACCACACCACCCCAAGCACGCGACGAACCAATGGGCATGCACACGCGTGGCCGTACCGATGCGGCGCTCGTGGTCTCTCCCCGCCTCCTCCTCGGGTGACCGCCCATGCCGTCGCCATGCCCCTAATTCCGCGCTATCTCCCTCAGCTCTCCTCCCTGAGGCGGTGCTGCCCAGCGCGATGCGATTCGATGCCATGTCTCGCAGCTCAGTCACCACGCCATTTTTACACCTCTCCTCACTTAGCACTTAGCTAGCGTTGCCGTTCAACCACCTGGCGACAAGGCTACAATGCCGCGGCCTCGCTCGCCGTCGTCGCCACCCTTGGCCTTCTTGATTGCCCGGACCCATGGAGAACCTCCCCGTGCAATCGTCTGTGCCCTCGACCCGCCTCTGGGTCTGTACGGAATCGGATGCCCAAGAGGGGGATGAATTGGGCTTCTCAAAATTTTACTTTCTAATCAATTTTGCACCTATGTTCAAAATTTAAACAAATACGGAAGCTAAAGACATATTTTTTGAACACAAGTGATATGTCAATAATAACAATCCTAGAGTGAGGTGAGCTAAACACAACTAGGTAATGAAGATATGCAATTAAATACACAAGATAAAGATATAAGGTTTAAACACTAGCTCAAAAATATGGCGATGAATGAAAGAACACAAGATACAAACCACAAGTGACACAAGATTTTTTCCCATGGTTCGGAGCCGAACTCCTACATCCACGTTGAGCCAAATCCTTGCTCCTCACAAGGACCGGCTCCCGCTCGAGCCTACTGCCTCGTCTCCACTCGTGGTTGCTAGTTTCTCCTCTCAGGAGATGGCAAGCACCAACACCACTCAAACGGTTTGCCTAGACCTTCTCACACACTTCTTGAGAAGGTCACCAGCGCACGATGTCTCCCACGTCATCTAGGTGCTCGCAAGCACCAAGAGTAACAAGCCCGAACATTTTGATCACACTGGATCAAAACTCAAAAGTGATGCTCTAAGACACTTAGACACTCATTAATGCCCTAGGGCTCACTCAATCTCCCATAAGATGAGGAACTCCCAATCTCAAACTCTTTGACACCCCCTTATATCTAGGAACTCATCCAAGGTCTAAAGGTTCCAAAACTCGGTTTAAAACCCTCTATTTATAGGTCCCAATCCAAAAACTAGCCGTTAGGCACGAAAACTAGGCGTTACGGGCCAACCGGACTCAGTCTGGTGGCTACAAATCACTTGAGCTCGCTTTTAGACTTCACCGGACTCAGTGTCGTCCCCACCGGACTCAGTCCGCTCAGGAAACACACAAAAAAAGCTCCACCGGACTCAGTCCGCTCACCACTGGTCTTAGTCCCGCAGAGTACAATGACTGTATCACCTCACAGAAAACGGCCATATCTCCTAGCTCGGGTGTCGAAATCAGGTGATCTTGGACTCTATGGAAAGCTAACAACGAGGGCTATCCAATCCATAAGGTTTCACCACCCACACACCCAAAGGATAGGTGGAGAAAACACAAGGAATTTGAACCAACCCTAGAGCTCCTCATTTCCAACACCACCGACGCTTCTCTCTCTCTCACTACACACCTTCTACACCCTTGACACCTCACCTAGGCTCATCTTAGGGTTAAGGAGACTTAAAGTGCATTACTTGAGAACTAGAAACCAATCTGATCAAAATGATCCGAACCTCTTTTGATAGTACAGCGACCATTTTACCAACTCGGTCTTCCAACCAATCACCAAGACCGGTAAAAGACAAGAAAACAATCTTATCCCAACACTAGCCATACCTTCGTCTTGAGCACCATTTTGAAGCTTGATGTCCCACATCAACGCCTTCAAGTCCACTTTAACGCTCCATGCATCACCCCTTGATTGATTGTGCATAATGACTTTCATCACACGATTGATGATGTCTTTGTCTTGTCAACTTCGACTTGATCACCTCATGAGACTCTCCCATCTTATCGACTTTAACTTGATCATCCTCCCCGATGATCATCCCGTCAAATCGATCTTGACTAAGTACTCAACTTTTGGTGTCACCCTCGCCTTGTCGACCTTGACTTAACTATCATCCTTTGATTTCTTTTTTTTCACTTGACTACTTTCTCCTTGTTGCGATGACATCCTTGATTCATCAACCTTGACTCAATCCCAATGTTTGATGACTTCATGGTTGGGTTGACCACGACTCGATCATTCTCCTTGACGACTGTGGCATCCTATTGGTCTCAACCTTATCATTAACTCTTGGCAATTCTCTTGTCTTATTGATATTAACTTGGCCATCATCTTATCACACCCCTTTGTCGTCATTCACCTCGACGGGACCTAATCCTCTTCACATCATCTCATGAAAGGTATTAGTCCCAAAAGCTCAATATGAATGAATAGATTTAAGATTAACTAAGTTTTAAGCTCAACAAGTGTTCAACAATAGGGCTCAAATATAAATGAAACACTTTATGAAAGGTCTCTATTAAGTGCATCATGATAAATATTTATTTGATCTATATGCACTAGAGAGAAAGTTGTCCAAAATATAATTCAATAGTTCATGGCAATTAATTAATTTTTTATGACCACAACTTCACTTAAAGATGGACATAAAAGTATATTGAAGAATTGTACAATTCATATTTAAAGGAAGAGTGAAGTTATGATTCAATTCAAATTAAACTTCACTAAATTAAGTGCATGAGTAGATGTAAAAATAAGATATACATACACAAGGTTAATTTCTACCAAGGTGAAGTTTAACTTTAGTTAAAACAAAGATGGCAAGTGAGCAATGCACATATTAAGCTCAAAAGGATATTTATGCATAAATAAATATGAGATGGAATAATGTGCATAAATATAATCATAGATTCGGAGCTCAACATACACTTATACATGAGGATGTAACAATAAATATGAGTGGGATATTGAGTTGCATACCTCAATTTTTCATATACATCCTATTTACAAGTGTGAGGCTAAGAGAATAATTCAACCACAATTTTAGTCTCACAAGATTTATGAAATTTACCAAAATACATACCTTGCAATGGATGAATAGCTTATCCATACATGATTCCCCCTAAATAGGATGAGACTATAACAATCTTGACAATAAATATATTAGTCTCATAGCAATAAGCATGTTAAGTGTTTGTATTTAAACAAACACTAAATCAAACATTATCATTAAATACGTTTGTCATTAATCACCAAAATCACACAAGGGCTATCTTAAACTTACAGACTTCTATAAAACCCGAGGTACCTTCCCCCTCCTTACTAGTTCCACCGCCGCACTCCAGCACCACCTCCTGTCTCCACTGGTGAGCCATCTCGCCCGGACTTGGGCTCGGATCAAAGCCCTCCCTCTCCTCTCCAAAGCTCTCTCTCTAATTGGGCCCTCTTGCCTTGCAGCTCGCCGGAGCGTCCATCGCTGTTGGTGAGCCCTGCCCTGATCCCTTGCTCTGGGAGCCTCCTTGGGACACCTCCCTCACCTCCTTGCCTCACTCTTGGCCTAGGTCTCGTTGGAGCTCACTACCGACGAGGACTCTGTTTCGGGCGCCGCAGACCTCCACGATGCTAGGACAATCCGATACTCCTCCATCCTCACCGTCACCATAGGTAGCTCCCAAACCTTCCCAGTAGCTTTTACGCCACTCGCGTGTGCTCCAACACTTCTAGGTGGCCGACACCACAGTGAACCGTGACCGTCGCCGCTCCTCCTTGTTGGCCGCAGCTACAGGCCATCTCCGGTGACACCACAACCACCCAAAGGATCACCGTAGAGCCTAGGATTATGGTCCTGACGCTCACAGGCCGCCATGGCACGAGTCGCCTGTGCACCGCCATTTCCTTCCGTGCGGTCACACCCGACCGGAGGAGGAAGATGATGACGCTAGCTGGCATCATGTTTTCCCAGCCGAGTCACTGACGGGTGGGCGACAGCGATTAGGCGTTAATTAATGGTTAGTTAGGTTCTAAGTCACTGACAAGCGGGGCCCACTGAGTTTAAGAAAAAGATAATCCGCCCGGTGTAGCTTCGTCGCTGACAAGTGGGCCCAAGGACCCACACGTCAGGTTTAGTGAAAGCGCATTCGCGAGTACGTTTCTCTCTGACTTTGAAAACGCGCCACAAAGACTCTCCCATCAGACTCATAGCGATGACCTACTCCAGCAAAGAATGGGCGAGGCGGTGTCGTCTTGAGTTTTTTCTAGGCATTTTTTATTTTGAAAACTCAGTAATTGCAAATAGATTTATTAAAAATAACAGATGACTTCTAAAAATTCTAGAAAATTTTTGTAAAATACTAGATACTTTTCTGGACCTACAAAAAATATTACACCGCTTGTTTCAGTAGGAATTAATGTGTTTAAAAAAATTAGGAACATGCTAAAAGCTATTAAATAAATTCTAAAAATTGCAAAGCCATTTATATTTTAATCTGTAAATTCTCAAAAAGTATTTTAATGCTAATTTTGATATTGTGTGGTTTTTGTATGATTGTTTGTGGTGCGAGAGTAGGACTGAGAGATTTCGTAGAACGACCGACTGAGAAGATTACCCATACCCGGACTATGATCAAGGCAAGTCCCTTGATGCATATTGATTAAACCCTTGCCTGAGTTAATTTTCTAGTATAATTTTTAAACATGCATGCTACTTATAAAATATGTAATTTCCACCCTAGTAACTTTGAACTATCGGAACAAATATGAGAACATTGATTATGTGAATTCCTTAAAATAGGAAAAAATGCTTTATATGATTAGATGATTACCCTATGATTTTGTGTATTGAGAAAATGGTTGCAAATGTGTGATTTGGTGAAATAAGGCATTGGGTATAATGTCGGGATTGGGATTTTCTATTCTCCCCCTAAATGCTTCTGACTGGGGAGGACCTGGTTGTCGGTATGGTGCAGGCTATGCACGGTTTTGAGTTTGTGCTAGTATTCCTCCCCTAGTGTAAAGACTGTTCATCCTATGAATCTATAAACTAAGCCTTACAATACAGCCTCGGAGCTCGTTGTGGGACGGGCCTAGCTTGTTAAGCCCAAGGCTCTAGTAGCAACTTGCAGGTGGAAATGTCCTTCGTAGACATTTGGGTTGTTCGGGCATGGACTGTCCTTCCATGTTCATCGGCACCTCGGACCATTCTTCCTAGGCCTTCCTGTACAACGTGGGGACTATGGCTGTTGGACCGGTATTCCATATGTGCTCGGCAATGACTCACGGAGCAATTGCTACTAGGTCTTAAGGCCCAAATGACTGTGATTTGCACTCCGGTGCGTAATATCCTAATGGTAAAGTGTACCCACTCTGTAAAGTTTAAACTATCATGATAGCCGTGCTTGCAGCTAAGAGCATGTGAAGGGAGTATTCATATAGTAGACTCTTCTTTTCTAAAACCTGGCTCTTGAAAAAATGGTTTTGAAAAAGGATGCTTGACAAAGGAAAAGTCAAAGCAATGATTTCGTTTACCCTCGAATGGTTTCGAAAACTGCTCTCTCTCAACTTAGGCAAAATCTTGAAAATTTACTTTTCCGCAAAATGATCTAAGCCTTTTCTTGTATTGAGCTACATACTGCATCATCTCTTAGACTTGCGGATTACACTTGTACTCACACTTGCTGTTTTTCCCCTTTGTTTTGGAACCCCAGTCGAGGAGCAGCAAACCTACGACTCGTAGTTTGACGACGTCGATGAAGACTTCGAGTATGGAGACCACGAGGACTTCCTAGAAGACTAGGACACTTCCTACTGTCATGTTGCCTGTGGGGATTTGAGTATTAGTATTGTTGTATTAGGTCTTATGTATTGTAATATGCCAGACTCTGTATCATGGCTTGTGTACCATCATTTGTGTACTGTATCGGGGTTATTCCTCAGTTATGTAATAATTTATTTCCGCTGATAATGTATCACTCTGTTTTCAACTGTGTGTACTAGTTGTGATCCTTGGGACTAGTATAGAATACACGAGAGGTTCGGTCCATTCGGCCGGGTCTCGACGGTTAAACAGGGCAATGTTGGTGTCTGCATCCCCACCACAAAAGTGGCTTACCATATTTTCTCACCCCTAATTCACAAATCATACTCAGTTTGCTGTGTGAGTTTGTTACTCCAACTTGCAACACTGAAAATCTGCTGCCAAAAAGAACACCATGGTTACTATTCCTAGATATGATTAATTATGTTAAATAATAGACAACGCTATCCCTATGGTTTGGTTAAATACAGTATGGAGCTGAAAATCATAGTCCACTGAAACTTGATGACACTAAAAATTGATGAATTGCATTTTTCTAATATAACCTAAACGCCATCTATATATTTTTTTTCAAAAAAGGGTCCTAGCTACATACTTATGTCTTTGCACATATACTTATACATGACACTTGCTAGTGGATGAAAATTCTTTTGTTTGTACAAACTTCATAAATATTTCAATCAATTGAACTAGTTATGTGTTTTCGTTCATTTTATATGTATAGTCGATGTTGATGATACCACAGTACTCAATGGTATCTTGATACTCGGCGATACCACGATACTCGATGTCAACGATAGCAAGATACTCGACGGTACCATGATACCACCATACTCGATGACACCAGGATACTCGGCAATACCATGATACCGTGGCACTCAACGGTATCACGATATTAGATGATACCATGATACCCAATGATATACCACGATGCTCAGTTTCGACGATGCCATAATCTTGACGAAACCACGATACCTAATGGTACAACGATACCACACTACCACGATACTCGATAGTACCATGATACCATGATACTCGACGATACCATAATACTGGGTGGTGCCACAATACTCGGCGATACCACGATAGATGAGGCTTGATGATACTAAATATTTTGTGGTAAAATGTTAAAAAAATTTAGATACATGAAATATAATAATTTCTAAAATGTGATAAAATCGTTGAAACTTACTATAAAAAATAAAACATAAAAGGAGATAGAAAAAAGTCCTTTGTGTGGTGGGGTAAAGACCACCGTCTAATCAACTAAAACAAAATTGGTCCAACTGCCTAGGCCCACCAGCAAATTGTCGAGTCATGCGTGCACCTGCAAGAACTCTTTTTGTTGTTTTCCTTAGCGGACCGACGAGATAGCCTCATGGAGCCGCATCCTTAATTATCGTAAAGTTAGAAATCATGCAAAGACAGGTAATTGTGAATCCTTGATGTCATGCGAAAGGAGTAGCGCTGGCCAACGTGCTAGCCCGATTACTATATGAATCAGGCTAATAGGTCAATGGGTCAGAAGGCCCAAACCTGGTTCGTACGGTCACCAGGCTAAACCAGTTTTAAATGGGCCTCATCAAATGGAATACAAAATTAACTAAAATGCACTAAAAATTATGTAAATAGGCTATATTATTTATAGACCACAAGAAAATATATATATATATAATTTTATTTTTACTTAGAGCTACAGTGACTGCCCTGGTTTGACACTATGGATACGTTTGGTTGCCTGGCCAGCGTCAACCAGGCCCGCGCGATGCAGTTTTGCATGTGTTTGGTTGTCTTTAGTTGTCTGACTGGGTGTCTCGGCCAAGCTCACGTGATGCAAGAATCATGCACGAGCCAGGCTGTTTCCTGCGGCCAGGCTCGCGCGAGTACGCAACGTGTTCCTCACAATGCCATGACTAACAAGTATCTAGTGCAGTTACTTTTTCAACCGTTCAATTTTTAAAAAAATTCAAACGACATCCAAATTCAATGAAACAAAAAAAAAATGGAATCGTAGGTTCAAGTACAAGGTCTTAAATAAATTTCAGATTTTTAAATTTTTATTTTTGTTTTTAAATTTATTAATTGTCTAGTATTTGTTTTTTTAAATTTTTATTTTTAAATTTATTTTCTTTCCAGTATTTGATTTTTTGAATATTTATTTTCGTTTCAATATTTATTTTTGATTTCCCTCTCTGAAGTTTGTCCATTCCATACTCCTCCTAGTGCAGCCAATCAAACAATATATCTGTACAGGATGTTCAATCTCATACAATCAACCAAATAACATCTCTTTACATCGCCTCAGCCTGGCTCCCTCAGTCTGGCTGAACTCATATGGCAACCAAACACGCCCTATATGAACCAATCCAGACCAGCCCAATGGGCCAAGGCTCAGACCCGACGAACCAAACCGGCCCGGTTCAATAAACAATGCAGGCCGCCTTTCGGTTCAGTGGGTTCCGACTTCAGACCATTTGATCAGGACTAGGAAGGAGACCAGCGCAGAGATTGGAGTACGCTAGTAGAATCTCACTCCCAACTCCCAAGTCAAGTCCCAACCTCGGCCCAGTTCGGTCCTCCTGAGTCCTGACGGCTCTCGTGACCCGTCGAGCACCGCAGCTCAGCCTCCCCCGCCCGCCATGGCGATCCCCGCTGCCTCCCTCGCGGTCCGCTCGGCTGTCGGCGCCGCGCTGGCTGCCGTCATCGCCGCGCGCGCCGTTAGGCGCCGCTCCCTGGACGCCTCGGGCGGCGCCGCCGGGTTCGTCGTGATGGCGATCCACATCGCCTGCGGCTACAGGTACGGCGCGCTGCTGTTGGCCTTCTTCTTCACGTCGTCCAAGATAACCAAGATCGGCGAGGACCGCAAGCGCCGCGTCGAAGAGGACTTCAAGGAGGGCGGCCAGCGCAACTGGTAAGGGGGAGCCGGGATATTCAGAGATTGCCGATGTTACTACATGTATTCCTGAGTTGGCAAGCAACCAACGAATCCCAGCCAAAATCTACTCCCTGCTTTGCACTGGAGCTCGACTTCCGCATGTCTGACAGGTCCACTGTTTGTCTATATATAATCATCATTTTCTATGGACCATGTCCTGAACAGTTGCTGTAGAAACTCTAAATTACTACTCCCTCTGTTTATTTATATAAGGCGTATTTTGAATTATCACATAGATTAAGAAAGTTGTGAAATCAAGAGAAAGTCAAGAGAAAATGATCATGCTACTTATCTTATAAATACCTTGAAAATATAAAAGAGAACATCATGTGAAAATTGTTTATAAATGCATGAGAGAGAATTATATAATAAATAAGGGTAGACAAGGAAGAAATAAATTCGCATGCACTCTTTATATTTTAAAACAAGACCATTCAAACTATACGCCTTATAAAAAAAATGGAGAGTAGTAAACTTTGCCGTATAATTGTATCCAATTGCTGGTGCATCGGAAAGACACTTGGTCGATAGTTGAGGTATGTAAAATGGACACAAAGCTAGCTGCCACTACAAATGGTAAACTATGTGGCCCACCCTCTGAACTTAGTAGTACCTTTTGTAGCCTGCTCCTGTTACAACACTGTGCAAAAGATTTCTATGATGCAACAACTAATGATTGATCTAACACAACCAAGCATATAGTGCTCCGACATTTCCTACTTAAGTATAAGCTTGGTTTTTGTATATATAAGACTGTTTTTCTATACTTCTTTATTTTTATTTTTTTAAGTTTTGAAGTGACCAAAGTATTGGGAAATAAATGACCTATCACTTATGCTGTTTATTTGGTTTTTGTACATTACCTATAATTGTACTTGTGTAAACTATACCTTGCTAGCAACACTATAATAACTTTTACAATGCTAATTGATTCCATAAGTTGCTTTGTTATGCCAGCATGGTTGCCTTATAAATTTACTTATCTTTGTTATATCTAGAATGGATTCCTGGTTACTTCTATAACTAGCTAGAAAATCTTGCACTCTCACTAAGAAGTACGGAAGCAGCGATGCAACGTGGACAACAAAATGGCAGTAGTAGTGAGCCAAGACTACAACTGTTTGGAAGTCAGTTTTTAGAACTCTTTAAGTATTTTCATGAAGAGACTGTTTGGAAGGAAGGGATTTCACATTAAACAATCCAGTTCACGCAGGAATTTATTCCTGCACTCCAAACGATGCTGAAGGTGCCATCATAGAAATGTTTATGTTCAAAGTTATACTTTAATACTATTATGTGTAATCCGCATGCAGGGAGTGGAAACACAATTCCAGTTTATAGTGAAGTAAAACTGTTGTAAGTTGAAGGATAATTCCCCAAATTCTAAAATTTTCAATTGCTTTGATGGAAAATGCATTCTGAACTAGTTAGTCTATTTTCTCAGGACTATTGTCAAATTGGTAATACACTTTATTAGGACCATCGTGTAATTGATGAAATAATGTATGTTTAGTTTGTCACATTATATTAGCTAAGATTGACAAATCTTGTGGACCTTATTTTTCTGTAAATAAGTGATGTGTTCTGTGGAGGCATCATGCATACACAATATCCGCTGATTTACCTACTTTATTTTGCTACTGTATCTTACTATTTCATTTTATACCTTAAAGGATCCAAGTTCTAGCAAATAGTGCAGTAGCTACTATTTTGGTCATCGTATTTGCAATAATGACTGGCGGGCAAGATAGATGCTTGGACTCAACTGGTTCAAAGGTTATAACTGGTATTATAGGCGGTATAATTGGCCACTATTGCTGCTGCAATGGTGACACTTGGTCGTCTGAAATTGGTGTGCTCAGTGATGAACAACCACGGCTTATTACTACTCTGAAGGTATGTGTTTCTTTTGTGGTCCAGATGTAACTTTCATTCATGGTTACTTACATAATTCTAGCTGTTACCTTTGGAGAGAGAGATGTCATGAACAGTAGCACTAGATGTGTATATATACTGAGAATATGGGCCATATATCCTAAACACCCCCCTTCAAACTCAAGGTGGAAGAGGAGGATTTGAAGCATTGAGTTTAAATAGATGAAAACGATGTTGCCCTCGAGTTTGTGCTTTAGTGAAAAAGTCTGCAACTTGCAATTCTGAGGAGACATACTGAAGAGCAATGATCTTCTGATGACAATGAGATCGAGTGAAAGATGCATCAACACCAATATGCTTTGTAAGTTCATGTTTCATAGGATTATTAGCAATTTGTATAGCTCCAGTATTATCGCATAGAAGAGGTGTGGGGGTATCACAAGGTACTCCCAGATCAGCTAATAAGCATCGAAGCCATACAATCTTCGCGGTGATAATAGCGAGTGCTCGAAGTTCTGCCTCTGTATTGGACCGAGATACAGCTGTTTGCTTTTTAGATTTCCATGTAAGAGAAGTGCCAAGAAGAACACAATAACCAGTGACAGAACGATGATCACTCGGATCACTCGCCCAAGTGGAATCTGAGTAAGCATAAAACTAAAACGGACTAGAACGAGCATAAAGTAAACACTGAGATGATGTCCTCCTCAAGTAGCGTAGCACCCGAAGCAACTAACCAAAATGCACTAAAGTAGGTGAACTCGCAAATTGACTCAAAATATGAACCGCATGAGCAATGTTCGGTCTAGTAACAGTAAGATACACAAGGCTGCCCACAAGATGGCGATAGCGAGAAGCATCCTCAAGAGGCATACCATCATCAGAACGAAGCTGCAAATGAAGATCCATAGGGGTAGTAGCTGTTCGATTATCAGAAATGTCAGAACGAGCAATAAGATCTTGTATGTATTTGGATTGAGAAAGATAGTACCCCTTTGATGAATTGACAACCTCAATCCCTAAGAAATAGTTGAGCGGACCCAAGTCTGACATCTTAAACTGCTCAACAAGTTGCTTCACATGAGCAATATGCTCCATATCATCCCCGTGATCAGCATATCATCAACATAAAGAAGAAGCAAGGTACGCTCACACGGAGACAAGTGAATAAACAAGGCTGGATCATGATCACTAGGCATAAAACCAGCTGACTGCATAACAGAACCAAACTGCTCAAACCAAGCACGGGGAACTTGTTTGAGACCATATAAAGCACGCTGAAGACGACATACATAACCAGAAGGAGCATCAACACCTGGTGGTGGCTGCATATAAACTTCCTCATGCAACTCACCATGAAGAAAAGCATTCTTAACATCCATCTGGGATATATGCCAAGAGCGAACAGCAGCCATAGTGATCAGAGTACAAACAGTAGTCATGTGGGCAACAGGAGCATGAGTCTCATCATAATCACGTCCCTGAGTCTGCTAAAAACCTTTAGCCACAAGACGAGCTTTGTATCTTTCAATCGAACCATCAGACTTAGTCTTGATTTTATACACCCACTTACATGTTATAGGGATGGCATGAGGTGGAAAAGGAACAAGATCCCAAGTGCCTGTACGATCAATTGCAGCAAGCTCATCAGACATAGCAGACTGCCACTTAGGGATATCAGAGGCCTCATGAAAGGTCGATAGTTCATGAAGAACAGCAGCACTCACACGAGGAAGCCCAAACCTATTGGGTGCCACTATAGTAGCTCGATCACGAAGATTATATCGACGACCAATAGGTAACTCATCTGAATCAACAGGATCATCAGAAACTGGAGCATCAGGACTGGCCAAAGGAACAGGAGAGGAGGATCAAGGGGAACTATAGACCGACGAGTATAGACATGTTTCACCGAGGGACGAGCAGGAATCGGACCATGAGAAGGTGTAGGGGTAGCTGTGGTAGTAGGAACATCCCTACTAGAAGAAATAGGAGGAAGGCAAAGAAAAGAAGTGGAATATGTGGAAGATGACAACTTGGTTGAAGAGTTATAAAAGAAAGGACGACTCTCATCAAATGTCACATCATGAGATACGCATGCGACGAGAGGAATAATCATAACAACGATAACCCTTGTGCTTAGGGCTATACCCTAGAAATACACTCAACCGACTAAGCAGTTAACTTAGTCCGCTCACGGAGTGCAGGCAAAACATAGCAAGTACAACCAAAGACTCGAAGATGGTCATAGCTAGGTGGAGTACCAAAAAGAACCTAGCCATGATATTTTTCAGCTAGTTTAGATGAAGGTTGCCTATTAATAAGATAAATAGCAATAGAGATAGCTTCTCCCCAAAAATGAGAAGGAACAAAAGAAGAAATGAGGAGCGTGTGAACAGTCTCGATAAGATGGCGATATTTACGCTCAGCAACACCATTCGGAGCATGGGCACCAGAACAAGAGAGCCAAGGAACAGTGCCCTTAGAGGTGAGGAACTGACGAAAAGCAAGAGATAAATACTCACCACCAGAGTTAGAACGAAAAATTCTAATAGCAGTAGAAAATTGAGTGTGCACCATACGAGCAAAAGACTTGTAAATTGAACATAACTCAGAGCGATGCTTCATAAAATAAAGCCAAGTATATCGGGAGTGATTATCAATAAAAATGACATAATATCGATGACCGCCCTTAAAAACAAAAGGTGCAGGTCTCCACACATCTGAATGAACAAGATCAAAAGGTTTGACAGAAGAAGTACTAGTGGAATATGGGAGTTGTAGCTGTTTACTAAGGTTACAACCCTTACACTGGAAACTAGACTCGATAGAAACATGACCTAAACTGCCCTGATGAATCAGAGTGGACAAACGAGACCTACACAAGTGACCAAGACGATGATGCCATTTAGCGAAGGAAGAAGTAGACGACGACAAGGTGGAAGCCACACAAGGAGCCCCGGAGGAAGGAAGACGCAAAGTGTCCAAGATGATGGTCAGTCCCAATCACACTCCCGCTTTGACGATCCTGAATAAAACAAGATGAGTCATCAAAACCAACAAAACAGTTAAGGTTAGTGACTTGACCAACTGAAAGAAGATTCATAGATAACTTGGGAACAAATGAAACATTAGGTATGGAAAAAGGGGAAGTACAAAGAGCACCCTAAAGAGTGATGTGACAAGATGTACCATCAGTTGTCTGCACAGAAACACCATCAGTGACAGGTTGACATCCAACTAGCTGAGATTTATCGGATGTCACATGAAAGGAGGCACTTGAATCCAGAACCCAGGACTGAGCAGCAGCATCCGGAGACTGAGAGGCAGCTACAATAGACACTGCACCTTTGTTGGCAGGAGGGGCACCACGAGTACGAGCAGCACGATGTGCACGAAACTCAGCCAACTGTTCTGGATGAAGAGAGAAACATTTTTCTGCGCGATGACTAGACTTCTTGCAATGACTGCAAATGACCTCGGAGATTCCACCTTTTGCAGTACTGGGCCATTGAGAGGCAGCCAACACACTGTGAGGAAAAGGCAAAGAAGATGACAAAGAGCGAAGGCGTGTCTCTTCAGCAATCAAGGCAGACAATGCTTCTGCAAAAGATGGAGTAGTGGGATTGTTGAGCAGCTGTGTGCGAATAGGCTTAAAATCAGACCTCAATCCCATAACAAACTGATATATAAAAAAATTGTTTAGGAATTGGTCCTTGCCATCACATCCTACACACCCTGTAGTACTCTTTGACACCATGTCAAGGATTCCATAAAGCGATTGAAGGCAGTGTAGTACTCATCAATAGACATAACTCCCTGCTGAATCTCATGAATACCTTTCATCAGAGTATACTGAAGGGCACCACTGGTCTGAACATATCGCTTCTTCAAATAGTCCCACATTTGCTTAGCTGACTCATGATGTTCAAGACTTGTCCTCAAGGAGGGCTCAACACTAGTGACAATGGCACTCTATCACCTTGCCATCATCGGTCTGCCAATCCTTCAATTCTTTAAGTTCAGAAGCAGTGGGAGCATCCTTCTTGGCAGCACCAGGTGGATCATCGGTCAAGTGAGGGGTTAAACCATAGGCCCTTAAAACAGTCTTGACTGAGAACGCCTACTCACGATAGTTTTGCCCATCAAGTTTGATGTCTATGACAATGAGAGTGGGCTGGGACATTGTGACAGGAGCCAAGAACGGTGGATACACAACAGATCTGGACGAGATGAAGAAGACTTCGACGTACAGGCACAGCAGCAGCAGCAACTTAGGAGCAGCGGCGGTGGCCTCCAAGCAGGGCTGCGGCTGCAACCTCCAAGCAGGGCGGTGGCGGCGACCTCAAGTAGGGCGGCGGCGGCGGCGACCCCAAGTAGGGATGGCAGCGGCGACCCAAAAACAGAGGCGGCGAAGGCCGATCTGAAGACGCAGCGACCCAAAAACAGAGGCGGCGATGGCCGATCTAAAGACGAAGACGCTGGACGGCGCCGGTCTGAAGACAGTGCAGCCTAGAAGCAGCCCGGCAGCGGCGCGGCCTAGAGACGACGCTGGATGGCGCGACCCCTAGGACGGCTCGGCGATGCAGAAGACGATGCGGGCGACGGCGTGACCCCGAGGACGGCGTAGCGGCTCGCTGCGGCCTAGATGGCGGCGCCCAGACGAGGAGCGGCGGCAGCCAGACGATTAGGGTTTTAGAAGTGAGAGGATCGTGATTAGGGTTAGGATCAGCCCTAACCCTAACCCTAATCCTTGCTCTGACACCATGTTATCTTTGGGGAGAGAGATCTCATGAACAGTAGCACTAGACGTGTATATATACTGAGAATATGGGCCATGAAAGGCTTGATCCACTATGGGCCTAGATATATATCCTTAACACTAGCTTCTGCCATATTTGTGCTGTTGTGCATACATATTAATGTTTGGCCAGCTTGCGAGATTTGGCTAGCTATTGGCCTATGGCTACTTTTTCAGGAACTGTTCTTAGCCAAACCTGGAATGCATGACCTGTTCACCTCAAATTTAACTGTATGATCCCGCCACCTTTGTGTTCCAGTTCCCAATAAAATGATATGCATTAGTGAATTGACATACCTTTTTGATCATGTCACTCATACAAAGCAATCAGTAAATCGTCTTTGCCATCAAATCTACCCAAAAGCTAAAAAACCAAGTCACTACAGTTTCTCAAAAAAACTCATCACAGTAAGCAAACCTACAGATCTAGAAATACTGGTAATATGGCCATTGTATATGACGATACAGATGCTCAATTATTTATAGACTGAACTTATGTAATGTGTAAATGTAAATGACATTTTTTTAGTGATTGTGTGAATCTGCACTAGATGTAGAATGAACTCAGGGTCAAAAACTACATACCCATATCGTCCAGTCATGCCCTTAGAGCTGACCTTAATTCTAGTTTCTAATTGGGCCATATTTATGGGGAATTGGGCATCCAACCATCTGATTTATTCTCTTTTTTTTCCCAAATATAATGTTCTGTAAAGAGTGAATGTAAAGAAAAAGCTCAGAACATAGAAGGCAGCCTGGCACAGTATGACTATAAATTGTTAAAAATTCTCCCAATTACTCTAATATAATTGACTATTGCCATGAACTAGGGTAAATCAAAGGAAGAACGGTTGTCTTGCCCAGATGAGAGGAGGCCAGCGACACTCCTCATGCCTAGGTGGTATAGATAGATGGGTCATACCCTAATTCTTGCTTGATGGATAATAGATACATGGTATTCCTTTTATAGGGATTACCTATTTGGAACCTAAGAAGACAATCTTTAATCTATAGTAACTAATCTAATAGCAACTAATCTGATCTAATCTCTCAATCATTTAGAAGCCTAGGCCCATGTGCTACAGTACCACAGTACTGTGGGTGACCATGGGCCACTGCCCATGACACTACACCCCTCCAGGACATGCAGCTAGTCCTCGAGTTGCTAGGTGGTGGTCACGGTTCAAGGAGTTCCCACGATGAAACAAGTGCACAAATCCACTCATTCTTCATATGTGGACCCAAGGCTCACAACACAACATGAGCCATGCTAACTGTAGAGTGTAGACTGCATGGCCGGGCGTCTCCCAGCATTGCAACAAGTCGCTCCCATCGTTGCCGAAGAATTTGTCCACAAGTAGCGGTCGATCGCCATAGCTCGACCTGAACTATGCTGACCTAGAACATCTAGTACCGCCGCTGGCCGACTTGGAATCCTGCCGTCTTGGGACATCTGGTGCCAAGTCTTTCCGTCGATCACATCGTGCAAAAGATCCACGGCGCCTCTTGTGCTGTCGCGCCGCCTTGCGTGAGATGTTGGGGAAACCATGGACACCTTCTCCAGTGACAACCCCGTGGTCTACCTGCTCTCTCTCCACGCTGATGGCGTCCATGATGCTCTGTAGCGCCGCATCGCCTGGAGCGACAAGCAACAGCGAGCGACACTATGGGTTACTAGCCGCCAACTCCTCGCTCTCCCTCCCTCCACGCTTGTGGCGACCCTTCCCTCGCACATAGGATTAGTGAGATTCAAGGCTTTGAGCAGACGAGCTCAGAGCCTCTCGAACGCCGTCTCCAATGTGTGAGTTCCTGCACCGTAATGGGTTCTTGAGCTTCAACGATGGTAGCGAAAACCATGGGAAGAGATCGATTGCTCGCGCAATCTGATACAATATTTGTCACAAACTTGGGTAAATCAAAGGAAGACGGTTGTCTCGTTTACACAAGAGGAGGCTGGCGACACTCCTCACTGTATCCCTTTTATAGGATTACTTGGAACCTAAGAAAGCAATTTTTAATCTATACTCCCTCCATTCCAAAATATGAGGCGTGCATGTATTGAAAAAGTCAATGTTTGGAACTTTTGACCAATAATTAAGCTAAAAACATATATGTTTAGTGTTATGCATGTGATATAGTTAGATTCGTATTTGAAAGTACTCTGATATGATGTTAATTTTGTAGTTGATGATATATTGTGAAAGAAATTAATTATGGTCAAAGTTCTACGTTGGAGGCCACGTCAAAAATTTATATACCTTATATTTTGGAAAGGATAGAGTAGTAACTAATTTTATCTAATAGCAACTAATCTGATCTAATATCTAATCTCTCAATCTAGAAGCCCAGCCCACGTGCTACAGTCATACCACTACAATACCACGCTACTGTTCCTAGGTAGACCATGGGCCACTGCCCATGACACTATTAAGAGTTATTTTTAGATGTCACTCTTCAGTATTTTAAACATAGCTTGAAGCGGATGGAGATGTGTCATAACAAGACTTTATATATTATTTAACATTTAATGGATTGGTATAGCTTATCATCGTTTGCATCTCATAAACGTTCATAAACGTTAGATCTCAAAATATTTACTGTTTCATTCTCACCCCATTTTGTTACTTCTAGTGAGTTTATAGAAGTTCATGTCAGTCTCTTGTGTGTTTAACTGTGTGAGCTGATAATTCTGTGTATCTCTTATAAGCCTGTCAGGAAAGGTACGAATGGTGGAGTGACCATACAAGGACTTCTCGCTGCCACAGGAGGTGGCCTGACCATTGGTCTGACTTTCGTTGTTATTGGACTGTTCACTGCTGAATGTTCTTTTGATATGGCTCTTCGACAGCTTGTAGTAATACCCATCTCTGCTGCTGCCGGTTTGCTTGGAAGTCTAATTGATTCATTGCTGGGTGCCACACTTCAATTCAGTGGATACTGCAGTGTACGGAAGAAGGTGAATTTTTCTGTGCCATTTAGATGGGAGTAATGCTTTCAGTAAAATAATTTAAGAGCTATGTTTTTCATTGAACATTGCTTCAATAGATTGTAGAAAAAATAGCACTGAACAGTTTTTGTGATTTTGCTATGCCTTTTTAGTAAACACTTCACATTCATTCAGTGATGTTAGGAACATGTACAAAGATAAATACTAATGCTATTTCCATGTTTAAAGTACAATATCATATAGGTCTGGGCATAAAGATTCTTTAAATATTTAGTTGGGAAAGCTGAAATTATGAACACTCATGCAGCACACGCTTTATAATACTTCATGTTGCTCCAATTTGAAAGATGGTTTTGATGTTTGATCAAGCATGGACAAATGTGATCTACTTGGGCATTTAATAAATTTTGAGCCACAAATCATATGGGAATTTTAGTTCGATGAAATTTAGTACTTTTTTGTTTTTTTTCATGTAGGTGGTCAGTAAACGGGGCCCTACTGTCACCAAGATATCTGGAACGACTGTCCTTGATAATGATGCTGTTAATGCAGTGTCTGTGCTACTAACAACTGTTCTTACAGCTTATGCGTGCATTTGCATCTTCTAGAGGCTGATATTTTGTTGACTTTTCACTTGTTCCTAATGCTCAATTTCATATGTAATTCGATTCAAAGGGCTGAAAGGCATGACGTTACTTTCAAGCATGGTGACACTGAAAAAATAGATTTTTTGGCTGCTTGATAGCAAAATCTGATAGGGCTGATTACGATACTTACAATCTGATTTCTTTGGCTTTTTTTTTTGTTGGCTGCGAGTGCAAGCTGGTTAGCTGGGAAGTGTCAATTCGTGTAGGCAAATACAGCTACGGTCTAATGTGATTGAAAGCTTGGATACTCGGCTTAGCCCAGTGGAACAGTGGATATGGCTAATGGAGCATTTGGTTGGTGCCATGATTTGCCACAAGAATTGCATGATTGACTTTTTTAGGTAGATGCTTAGTTTTTTTTTTTTTGAGAATAGGTAGATGCTTGCTTAACTTGTGACATCCCACCTTATTTTTTTTTAGGAGAAATCTACTTTTGTTTACTATACTTAACATGTCATAGTGTAAGCAATCGGATGGCCCGGGTGAATTGAGCTTTTCAAAATTTTGCTTTCTATTTAATTTTACACTTATGTTTAAAGTTTAAACAAATATGAAAGTTAAAGATAAATTATTTGAACATAAGTAATATATCAATGATAGCAATTCTAGAGTAAGATGAACTAAATACAACTACATAATTAAGATATATAATTAAACATACAAGATAAATGCTATGAGGGCTAGCACTAGATCAAGGTTATGTCAATGAATATGAGACCAAAAGAAGCAAACAGGGAAGACTTTTCCCGTGGTGTTCGTAGACTTGTCGATTTCCCTTAATCCACATTAAGGCTTGATCCTCGCAAGGATCAGCTTCCTCTCCTAGTCAACCGTCTTTACTTCGCTAGTGGTTGTTAGATCCTCTCCTTCGGAGATGGCAAGCATTAACGTCGCTCATACGGTTTGTCCGGGCCTTCTTACACGCTTCTTGAGAAAGTCATTGGCGCACGACGCCTCCTACGCCGTCTGGGTGTCGGCAAGCACCAAGAGTAACAAACCTGAAGCCGCTTGATCGCACCGGATCAAGCTCAAGAGCGATGCACACAAGACTTATTTGGTCTCTCACTCCTCTCTCTAGGGTTTCACCAAATTCACATAATTTAGTGCTCTTCCTCTAATTCTACCTCTCGCTTTATGATACACCCAAAGTCTTATCCAAAACCAATCACCATAACTCTCCAAGGCTTTCTCAAGCTCGACAACCCAGCAATGAAGCAAACACAGCCCCTTAAATAGGCTAGGCCTCGAAAACTAGCCGTTGGGATTCGAAATCCCATACAAACCAGCCGTTGCAGGCTTGATCGGACTGAGTCCGGTGCCATCGGACTCAGTCTGGTGGCCATACAACCCTAGGGTTTGGTGGCGAGCGGACATCGTGCGCTTCCTCGACCCTATCATGCACACGGTTCTGTGTTCCACTGGACTCGGTCCGGTAGCTATAAAAGCCTGGGGTTCGCTAGCGAGCGGACATAGTCCGCTGTCCCAGCCCCCCTAGCGATCGCTCTTGGAATGCACTGGACTCAGTCCACAGGGTCCGGTGGCTAGCGGACTCGATCCGCTGCGCTCCGGTCCCCTTTGTGCACGGTTCTGTGTTCCATCGGACTCAATCCGGTCACCACTGGACTTAGTTCGATGGACTACAGAAAGGTGCATAGCCTACACTCCTGCAGGACGCTCTCCATCGGATTTAGTCCGGTGACCACCGGACTCAGTCTGGTGGATAGCAGAGGCATTGCACAGGGGCCACAAGGGCACAAACACGCGCGAAACCAAGCATACTCCTTCTCGCTCACTTCTATGATACCCCGACACTTTACTAGGTCTAACTAGGGTTTAGGAGTAAGTGTGCATCACCCGAGAGGTAGGAACCGATTCGATCAACACTGATCCAGATCCCTTTTAATAGTACGGCGACTATCTTATCAACCCGGTCTTCCAACCAATCACCAAGACCGGTAAAAAACTAGAAAATCTCCTTAGTCCTACACTAGCCATACCTTGGCCTTGAGCATCCTCTTGAAGCTTAATATCCTCCATCAACCACTTCACGATACACTCACGCTTGATATGATGTCTTTGTCTTGTCAACTTTTGACTCGACCCCAAATCTTGATGATTTCTCCGTCCCACCGACGTCGACTCGATTATCCTCTTTGATGATCATCCCGTCCCATTGGTCTCGACCTCATCAACCTTTAGCGACCCTCTCGTCTTGTTGGTTTTGATTTGACCATCATCCTTTGATCTCTTCTCTTTCACTTGAGGACTTTCTTCTTGTTGTGATGACGCTCTTGCTTCATCAACCTTGACTCAATCCTAAAGCTTGATGACTTCACGGTCCTGTTGACCTCGACTCGATCATTCTCCCTAACGATCGTCCCGCCCTATTGGTCTCAACCTTGTCATCAACTCTTGGTAATTCTCTTGTTTTGTTGATATCAACTTGGCCATCATCTTATCATACCCTTTTGTCGTTATTCACCTTCACAGGACCTAATCCTCTTCAGATCAATTCATGACAATTAGTCCCAAAAGCTCAATATGAATGAATAGATTTAAAATTAACTATAGTTTAAGCTCAACAAGTGTTCAACAATAAGCTCAAATATAAATGGAACATTTAACATAAAAGGTTTCTACTAAGTGCACCATGATAAAGATTTATTTGATCTATATGACTAGAGAGAAAGTTGCTCAAAAGATAATTCAATAATTTATGGTAATTAATTAATTACATAAACACAACTTTACTTAAAGATGCATATGAAAGTATATTCAAGAATTACACATATACAATTCATATTTAAAATATGAATGAGGTTGTGATTTAGTTTAAATTAAACTTCACTAAATTAAGTGTATGTGAGAATAAACATAAAGAGCATATATGCACATAGCTATTCAAGCATGGTGAAGTCTATCAATGAGTCAATTGAATAATGGCGATATGATTATATATCTATATGTGCAAGCAATCAATCCATATGTCGAGCTCACAAGATAATTATGTATAAATAAATATGGGATGGAGCAATGTGTACAAATATAATCATAAATTTAGAACTCAACATATACTTGCACATGAGGAATACAACAATAAATAGGAGTGTGATGCTGAGCTGCATACCTCAATTTGCAATCCATCCTATCTGGATATATGAGAGTAAGCAAGAGCAACAATCCAGTGTTAATCTTAATAAGATGATTAACATAAGACGTACCTTATTAGGATGGATAGCTTGTCCACTTAACATAATTGTTCCTCTATTAGAATGAGACTAAAGTAGAGTTTAGCATCAAACTTGTTAGTCCCATAAAAAGATTAATCATATCTGAGATTTGTCATTGGTAAGCACTAAATCAAGTATTAAACCATATTTGTCATTTACAATATTTGCCATTAACTATGTTTATCATTCAACAATAATTATCATTAATTATGTTTGTCATTCAATAATAATTGTCATTAAATTGTTTGTCATTAATCACCAAAATCACAGGGGCCACTTGAACTTACATCTAGATATTTTTTTCACCAAATTTTGCTATATTTATGGATATAATTTGCTAGCCACAAAAGTTGTGGCTTGCCACACTTTTCACACAGAATTTTGGCAAAACCTGGAAAGCAACCATACAACCAGTTAGTTTGTTCTTTTTTCGCGTGGCAATGTAGCAACTCCACTTCATATTATAGGGATTCTATACAATAAAGTTGATGCCGGAGGACTGGCGTTAGTTTTCATGGTACAGAGACGGGCGATCTTTAATGTGGTAGTGTACCTAAGGGCAATCCTAGCACCGACTGTACATGCCACGTAGGAAAGATACATGATAAAAAAAACAGGATGTGAACAGCAATTAATATGGAGAGAGAGCATAACTCCCCTAAGACTCTCCCCAACGGCATCCCGTCCGAGCACCTCTTCCCGTCATGATGGGAAAAATTCTGGGACGGGAAGGGCGGCGGCGCTCCAACGGCATCCCTTCCCGGACGGGAAGCCGCGGGGATAGGAGAGAGATTCCTCGGTACAAGGGAAGCTTTGGGCGTTCACATGGAGCGTTGTCGCGGAGGCGAGCGGCAAGGGGCGGTTGGGCGCGGGCGAGGTTGGAACCCGTGAGGGGAGGGAGCGGCGGCGGCGTCGGCGACCAAGCAACGTGGGAACCCCCGAGCGGAGGCTGCGGCAGCGGCGGAGGCGGCGGTGAACAAGCGACGTCGGAACCCGCAAGCGGAGGCTGTGGCAGCGGCGGAGGCGACCAAGGTTGGAGCGCGACGTCCGGCGGCTGTAGGTATGGAAATCTTCCTACTTTTTCAATACCATTTCATGGAAATATCTCGGATCTATGCATGGATTTGGGTATTGCATAGCCAAATTTGGGGACGAATCGTGGCGGGAATGAGGGTGTGTCCGGGGGATTTGGGGACGAATTGAGGGGGGATTTGCGGCGGATTTGATGGTTTGTGGTGGTTTAGGGGCCGATTCGGGGATGATACATAATCTGAAGCAAATTACTAGAATAATCTACCCTAGAACAATTCCTAGAACAATTAAACAATGACAAGTACAATGTCGCAACATCCTATCATAGTATGAAAATACATGAATGGTTCTGAAACTCTGGAATTGAAATATGATATGCAGTGGAAAAGCTCACAACCTTAAAGAAATGCATCTTTTCAAATTTTGGCCTTTGTACATCATAGGTTTTCCTAATATGTGCTTCTAGATTCTACAACAAGTCAGGAATGCATTATAAGACAATTGGGTAATTACCTTGCAATAAAATCTGACAAAAAATTTAGGCATGCCACATGAACATGTAAATAAAGAGCAGTATTACTACTTATATTACTTATGTACTGAACAATACATTTTAAGTCGATGAAGCGCAAAAAAAACATAAAATCTGTTTTGCTCTGGCCAGTGAATATCATTACATACTTACCGAACATATACGAATTATCAAAAATAGGATTTTATTCTACTCGGCTACCAATTGTGAACTAGGACTTTAAAAAAGTCTTTTTCGTAGCCTATACTTGAAGACTAAAAAAAATTCCCAATCAAATTCCCTCTGTTCATAAACAGAGAATGATGTAGCACTACAACAAAGGTGTTGGTTCAATGAAATTTGTCGTATCTGTATATGCACGTTTGCAAACAAAATAAAGGATTTAGCACAAATGGGATCAATCCACTTTCGGTATGAAGACTCAGCCATGAAGATTATATCTGATCTGAAATTTGAAGTTGTGATGAACTCTTGTGCATGGTTGTCAAGTCGTAAAGTCGAGTGGACAACATTTCCTTTCAATTCTTCTGGTTGTACGTAGTTTACCCTAACTGCCATATGTTTAGTACATCATACATTTTGTCTTAGTTGTCATTCTTGCATAATTCCATTTTTCCTATTTGCCAAAGAACAGCATAGCCAATCATATATTTTTTGTGTACTTCCTACACTTGCTTTCCTATGTTTATTGTTCAAGTATCAGAACTGTTAAATGTAGAGATTTTATTGGGGGTAAAGTCCAGATATCTAAACGGGGAATGATGAGGTGGATTAGCTTCGTTAGTGAATGTACCTAAACATTTTTTTGCTCAACTCCAAATTAATTATATACCCAACAACCACCAGATATGAAGTAAGCTTTGTATGATGAGAAGTCCAATGTGTTAATTTTAACTTGTTCCATTGATGACCTCATGCTCCAAGTCTTTATGTTTAGACTGTGTTATACAAATCAGTGTACAAAAAGCTAGTTGATGGCGGTTGATTTTGTTTTTTATTCGAGTAGGGCCTTCCAGATACAAAGAGTCTTGTACCTTGTCATGAATTCGTCGAGAGATTAAATGAGCGGCCTCTTTAGTTGTTGTATCAGCAGAAACTTGCTTTGTTCCTGCCTATATTCTGCAACAACCAAAATTATTGGCACTTCCAATTTTTTTTATGTGTAGTGTAGATGGATGCACCCATGAATGAAGCAGGTTTGCGCATGCTGGTTGAACATGTCGACGCCGAGGCCACGGCTCTTAGGAAAGTTGTCGTCGACAATTTCTCCTCCAGGACCTCATCGGTTCATCTGGAAATGAACCGGGCTTTGTTGGAGGTCGATGTCATTGCGACCCGCCTGGAGGAACTGTCCATGCATGCTAAGGACGTCCTTGAAGCTGCAACCAAGGGAAAAAAGCTTGCGGGGCCATCTGGTGTCGATGCCGATGCTACGGACGACGTAGACCCCGACGACGTCATCCCTGGTGACTACGTGGAGCCAGAGGAGTACTACGGACATGATGATAGCACCGATGGTTAGGAGTCCGATCGCTCGTGGAATTTGACCCGCATCGCGTAATGCCCTTTATGGCCTGCTGCATGTACCCCTCAAAGAAGGTGTAGCCTTAATAATGGGTCCGTGTGTACCGTACATGTCATTCTGGGTTTTCTGTTGTATGGCGTGTAGGTGACATAAAACGAAGGCCACCGTCGCCTTCGGGTCATCAATGGACCTTTTTCATTACATGTAGTACTGTATTCCTCTATCTATCGCATGTGAATTTCGAAATATTAGTGAGGATGAGGTGTCAAGGTTATCTTTGTTGCAATGTTGTACTTCCTGATCTGATGAAATTGAATGAGCGTGTCATGCTTCTTTTCAGGGATTCCATGGATCCTTTCTACGAGAATTTCCTGCAGGAAGGAGTTGAGCACATATCCTAGAGTGGCATGCCACTTACGAGAGGTGCTTTAGGGGGCGAGGGGTTGGGTCATTTCAGCCCAACCCCCACCCCTTCAAATGAGTCCAGTCCCCTCTTGTTTACGCAGTGCTCGGGGGAATCTCTCGGGGCTGGTCCAAGTAGTGGTACAAAGAAGAAGCAAAAGAAGGCTGTAGCAAAGACCAATAGAACTACTTGGACAGCCGAAGAGGACTCGTTGCTTGTGTCCGCTTGGTTGAATGTTAGCCAGGACCCTATAGTTGGCTCAAACCAGTCCTCCGAGACATACTAGGGTTGTATAGTAGACTATTTCAAGAGACATGGATAGCCCACCTAACCCGCGAGGTCGATGAAGGGACTAATCAATCATTGGCAAGCTATCAACGCCGATGCAAGCAAGTTTGCTGGCCACATGCATAAGGTGGAGGCCCTCAACCCGAGTGGAACAAATCACCAGGACAGGGTATGTAGATAGTAACATTGAGCAGTTGCTTTCATTTACTAACACTAAAAGTGTAATAGATGTTTTTTCTTCTCATATTGCTGTAGTTGGGGATGGCTGCGAAGATGTTCAAGGAGATTGAGGGTTTCTTCACTGTTGGGCCATGCTTAGTGAGCACCCCAAGTGGCTGCTCATCTAGTCAACAAAAGGCAGAAGACAAATGACTTGGCCTCCCCAACATCTAGCCTGGCTTGTGCTGGTCCAATGATACACCTGTGGGTAGTGACCTCCCTAGACCTATTGGTCGGGACTCTACAAAAAAGGCTAGAGCGCGAGGTGCTTCCTCTAGCTCTTCCCATGGTAGTATCACCGGCGCTGCATACAGTGACCACTTTGCAGAGATGAATCATCACAAGGCAACTTTTATTGAGCTTAGGCGCGAAGAGGTGACTACTATGAAGGAAGAGCACTTAGATAAGGTCATGACCATGGATTTGGACAAGATGGATGCTTTGTCTAGGGAATATTTCAGGAAACGCAAGGAGGACATAGTGAAGAGGATGTTTGGGCCAGAGTGAGAGTGTCGCAAAATCGGTAAAAGCACTCTCTTACATGTTACTTCAATTATGCACTTGTTTCATGTCACTTACCTAGTTTATATGTATGCACTTTTCAAAAAGTGAATGCAGGGAGAAGTGAAGGTGAGATGATGCTGCACTTTCGGCCTGGAATGTTGTGCTGTTGTCATGTTGTTATGTCATTAGTTCAAACTCATATGTATGTTGTGATGTTGCCAAAGACTTGTGTTTGAAGTCTCTGGAATCTGTTTGAAAAGCCACAGTGGCCTTGTTTTATGTGTTTGCACTTTGGCCATATGTTCGAATATGGAAAGACTGATGGACTAACTTAAAAAGTCCCTATTTGCTGATTCGGATATTGCATCTTAATTAATGCAACGATTGAATCTGGATTCCTTTGCTTATCCTTCCTAGCTATAGTCTCTATGTGGTTTATTACTTTGTTCAGAGCTTGTCAGGTACTCCAAATCAGTTTCATTGCTGCAAATCTGGTTGAGGTGTGGAGCATCATAGGAGCCAAAGTTTGTTCGGGACAGGGGTTGAGCATCTCGTACTAGGCTTGTAGTAAACAGAAGATGTTCGGGACAGGTGTTGTAGTAGGAAGAGTAAAATGATGCTGTAGTATCTGAATGAGGCTTTTGCATTTGCTTGACACATGTGTTTCCACCTATCATTCCTGTGTTGAACTGCATACAATGTTGTGGCTTTTGTTGATGAAATGTCACTGATCCTTGTAGATTAGTTAATATTCTATTAGTTGGCTGGATACAATTTGCTGCATCTGTTCGAATATGTATGCACTTCATAGTTTGCAGTTCAGTGCTTCTTCAGATGGTGCGGCAGAAGGAAAAAAGCTAGGTAAAGTAGAAAATTAATGATCTCGCTGAAACTACTGGACAACATGGCTGAGTGACCTGCACACTGAAACTACTGCATACTGAAATGGTGCGGCAGAAGGAAAAAAGCTAGTTTTCAGTTCAGTGTTTCTTCAGCTGTATGCACTTCTTAGTTTTCAGTTCAGCATTTTGTCTGCTGTATTCATGTCATTCCAATTGCTAGTAGATAAACTAATGGAGAAATGGCACACTGAGTGAACTGCACTTTTATTACTCAAGTTCGATAGTGCTCTTAAATTCCACACATAGAACAACATAGAAGGATATGGTTATACATCGGAGAGGAAAATATGAAATCATACATCATTGCACGCAGGGACCTAATTTTATTAGAAAATACGAAAAAACCATGCTACTCCCCTCCGTGCCGAGCCCACAGGTGCTCGACCAGATCATCCTGAAGCTGGCGATGAACTCCCCTATCGCGGATTAACTGTGATGCCTCAATGCAGTGAAGTATGGTCCTGTTGGGACCACGCGAAACAGACGCTTGTTCCCCCATGCCTTCGTACGTGCAATCCTATCTTGGCCCGTCCCTCTCATCCTCAATAATCATGTTATGCAGAATGACACATGCTGTCATGATATCATGAAGGGTTCTCTGATTCCATGACCTACCTGGCCCCCGAACAATTGCAAACCACACTTGGAGCACACCGAAAGCTCTCTCCACGTCCTTTCGTGCTGCCGCATGCGCCTTTGCAAATAACGCGCGCTTGTTTCCCCAAGGAGCATGGATGGGCTTCACGAAGGTGGCCCACTCGGGGTATATACCATCGGCGAGGTAGTACGCTATGTTGTAGTTGTCCCGTTGATGATGTAACTCACCTCTGGGCTCGTTCCGTCAGTCAACCTAGATAACACATGAGAACGGTGCAGGACATTTATGTCATTCATGGTACCGGGCATTCCAAAAAATGCATGCCAGATCCATAGGTCATACGAGGCCACTGCTTTCAGAACAATGGAGGGCTTTCAGGTATGACCTGTGTATGCACCCTGCCATGCCTTCGGGCAATTTCTCCATTTCCAGTGCATACAGTCAATACTCCCCAACATCCCTGGGAAGCCGTGCATATCACCTACAGCTAGCATTCGAGCAGTGTCCTCCTGGGACGAGGCTCGGAGGTACTGACCCTCAAAGACCTCAACCACTGCTCGCACAAACCTTTGGAGTGCTTCAAGAGCAGTGCTTTCGCCAATACACATGTACTCGTCAATAGCATCAGCAGGCACTCCGTAGGCAATCTGTCAGATAGCAGCAGTGAACTTCTGTAGCAACGATAGTCCAAGCTTCCCAGCGGCATCCCTCTTCTGCTTGAACCAATCGTCGTGGGCTTCCACCGCAGTTGCAATCCGAAGGAAGAGATGTCTGCTCATCCTAAATCTGCGAAAACCAATACAACGCATTAGGTTTCTAAAATCATACGAATGTACGTACTAAGACAGAGCATTACCTGCGCCTAAACAAGGTGTGGCCATACACAGGACAGTTCGAGAAGTAATCGTTGAAAAGCCTGCCAGCCCCCTCAGCATGACCTCGGTTCACCACCACATGGCCCGGAACGGAGCCCCCCCCAACGGGGCGAGCTTTCATTTGCAGCGAGTTGCTCCTCCTCAATCGCAGCTACGAAGACCATTTCTTCCTCCTCCTCCTCATCGTCGTCAGCCCAACGATGCAGACGACGACCGGCAGAGCTTGAACTGAATCGCGAAGAACTCATGGCTATTGTATTTTCTTGGCAGATGCTTGTTGAATGTGTAAAGCAATGGGATGAAGTGGGATAGGGCGCACCACCCCTCTTTATACAAGTTCTAGCCCGGTTCCTTGCACTGCAAAGATCCCTGTACCACATGGTGTTCCTTCCGGGGGACGACAGGCCATGTGATGCCCATGTGGCTTCCCAGAAAATATTTTCGACACTGTAGAGAGCACTTGCTGGGGAAGCCATGCTATGTGATGCCCATGTGGAACCCCAGAGCATCTTTTCGACACTGTAGCAAGGCTTCCTGGGAAGCCATGCCATGTGATGCCCATCTGGCTTCACATTCATACGTAATTAATTTAATTACATATATTTAATTTTCCAGCTAATCCCATGTATATATTCATTTTAAAGTAATATATTCATTATTTATAATTAAGTATGTGTCATCTTATTTATTTACAAATATTCGTTTTGTCATTTACAAATACAGCATCGTACGTACGTCGTATGTCAAATGGCGGTTACGTATGAATGATTATAATAACTAGGACTGGAAGGGAATGGAATTGGGGAAGGGATGCTGTTGGAGTGCATGGATGGGAAAGGAATGAAATCTGGGAAGGGATTCCCGTCAGGGGTTGGGAAGGGAATGGAAGTGTGGGAAACGGTTGGAGAGAGTCTAAACTAGAACCAGTCCCTGTCAAATTCCTGGTGAAGGAAACGGTGGGAAAGTGTTGCAGACTTTTCTTCTAAAGGACACAGCCCACACGCAATGCTAATTAATTTTTTTTTGCACACATAATGACCACAGGAATTAATTTTAATCCCTATGTATATACGCCTTCAGCCGGCCTCGAGCTTGGGTGGGTAAGGCCGCACCACCCGGCCTATTAAGTGTCTCCTCTAACGCTACTATTACGAGGGATGACAACAGTGCACAAATCACCTCGACGGTAACTTTATCTTGTAATAGATTTTGATTATAGCTTTATCCAATAAGTAAGCAACAAGAGGATAGAGAGAGCACCAGCCTCTGTAAGATCAATGGGAGCCGGCTGCTATACGCGCACGACAGGAATGGCCGGCCACCGCCACCACCACTTGCATCTCTCGTCCCTCTTTGGTTGCCTCGATTGAGCTAGAGTGCCTAGCCACTACGGTTGGGCCGGGCACAATCTAACGTGCTACGGTGCTAGAAGCATAGGGCAAAAGCTCAACCGTCTCCACCTTTTTCTTCAAGTTCGATAAAAAAATAATTATCTTTTGTTCTTCAACAAAGGTGACTTAAAGGTTTCAGCCAATGCTTGCTTAATAAAAAATCAACTTTCACATGTATTGGAGGACTGCACCTTTATCCAATAACTTGCTTTGAGAGCCTTCATTCTAATAAGAGAGAAGAACACTATTGTTCTCTAAACTTGTAGCGAAGTCATATTTAGCCTTATGAACTTAAAATTTACTTTTTCGGCCCCTTAAACTTATATCCATTTGCATCACGGTCCAAAACCGTTAAATGCTAAGGTGGCCGTTAGCTTTCCGTTAATTGCTTAAGTGGTTGTCACGTGTGCAGTTTTTTTAATGAGGTGGCATCCACATCACCTCTCTACCCCTCTCTCTTTGAAAAAAAATCCAAAGTTTCGAAATATTGAATTAGAATTCTCTCAATTTCCAAATCAGAATTTGAATTTTCAAAAAAAAAAATCAAAATTTGAATTTTCATATTCAAAGGTATTGAAAATTCCAAAAATTTGAATTTCAAATTTTGCTTTTTTATTTTCAAATTCCAAAATTTTGAATTCTGAAAGTGTGAAAATTCAAAATATCAAAACTTTGGATTTTTTTGAAGTTGAGTTTTTCAAAGAGAGAGAAGGGTAGGGAGGTGACGTAGATTCGGCGTCATTAAAAAAACCGTACACGTGTCAACCATCTAAACAATTAATGAAAAATTAATGGCCATCTCAGCGTTTAACAGTTTCTCTAACGGTTTTGGGGCTCTAGTACAAATAGACACAAGGTCACGAGGTCAAAAAGGTAAATTTCAAGTTCATGGGGCTAAGTGAGACTTCACTACATGTTCAGAGGGCAACTACATGTTCAGAGGGCAACGGTGTAATTTTCTTTGCTAATAACACATAGAACTACACAGCGGTTGCACATTTAACGGGGAAGACATTACGACCATGTCCTATTTTTTCATAAGCTCACAGGAGAGTGTACCGTTAAATTCTCCAAACGACAACCTCACCATGTATAGGGTGAATTCTAGGGGGCACTTTTTGTAGGACAGATTCCAAGTCAATATATGGTTACACCTTGTTTGGCTCCATGGAATTGAATTGGATTGATTCATTTGTATTCCAAAACCTATTCCACTAAAACCAGAATTTGTTTCAGGCTTATTTCGATTCAATTCTGATTAATTGGGTGTCCATAATAATTGAACTTTTTTTCTTTGTGGAAAACATCACAACCAGAGTAGATGCAGCTACACCGATTCATGTCTCTCTCACTCTCTTATCTTACTAGCGTTCCTCTCTACCTCTCTTTCCCTCTTTTCCCACCTACTTTGCTATATCTATCATCAGCTTGTTCATTGCCCATATCTCCCCTTCTAAATCTTTCTACCAAGTCAATATCTCTCCCCTCCGAGAATTATGTGTGGATTTCATAGGCCACAACACGACGACAGTCGGTGTTTGGAGCCTTCCATCAAGCTAGCACCCAACAAGACGCAAGGCAACCACAAGCACCTTTAGACAGGAGATTTCAGTATTTAACACTCTTTAGAATTCGTATTTCAGGATTTACCACCCTCGCCGACTATCATGGACACATCCGATCCCATATGTCAGTGTCACATGATGACGAATTGTGTCAAATTCTGAAATTTTCTTCTTTAGACACAACGGACCTACCGAAGTGTGCCAATCGATCGAGTCATAGTGGGCAGAGAATATAGGGGGTAGTGGAGCTCATCTATGAGGGGGTTGGGTGGTGTGGGTGAATGGTCGAGACAACGTATCTAGGAGAGGAAGATGTGGTCGGTTCACAAAT
Organism: Olyra latifolia; assembly: GCA_036346145.1. Lineage (NCBI taxonomy): Eukaryota > Viridiplantae > Streptophyta > Magnoliopsida > Poales > Poaceae > Olyra > Olyra latifolia. The sequence continues at coordinate 45,718,263 of CM070523.1, read as the reverse complement.
TCCACACAAATGATGGGTACTAATAAGGAATTATTTCTAGTTGTATCTTTTTTCTTGGAATTAGATGGAATCATTGATTCCAACTTAGAGTGAGAACCAATCGAGTTCATGTTTGGAATCCAAGTCCAGTTCCAGAACTCCGTAGCCATGTTAAGGGGTTTTTTTCAACATGCCAAAGTATTCAACGTAGCTAGTGTGATGCTTTACAGATGTGGCATTGATTATGACAAAGTTTTGTTGTCCAGATTTTACAGAACCTTTGCTCATCCTAGATGGGTTGCCACTTTTAGAAACATGTAGCAATGTATAATCCCTTTTCGCCATTCCCATAGACACTATTTGGGTAGTTTCCCTAAACAATCCCATGGTGAAAGGGTATGTATCAACTAGATTTATTCCACAATAATAGCACTAATCTCTCTTGTATGCTTGAGTTTACCTAAAAGTCTCTTCTTTATATGTCTTGTAGAAATACTGTCCGGTCATTATTACACCATACTAAAACTACCCAATGAGATGAATTAACTAACACATGACTAAGAATTGGCAACAATCGCGCATGCGTTGAAGATTTGGAGGTCTTATCTGGTTGGAAACCATACTAAGATTTACACGTATCATAAGAACTTAAAATATATCTTTACCTAATCAGATTTGAACATGAGGTAAAGGCGTTGATTAGAGTTAATCAAGGATTATGATGTTTGAAATCCACTATTACCCTAGGAAGGCTAATGTGGTAGCCGATACTTTGATCCAAAAGAGTTTGCAACAAGCTTATGGTCTAGGGACAATTTGTACTTTACAAGGATTTTGCAAAGTTAAAACTGAAATTAGTGAAGGAAGGTTGTGGGGATGCCTAGGAACTTCATTCCATCCTTGGGATTCTATTCAAGAGGCCATAAGGGAGTATTGGAAATTAAGGCAAGAATAAAGAAAGGAAAAGTTCTAGGATTCTTAGGGGACGAGGCATAAATTCTTTAGATTGATGAAAGAATCTTTGTACCAAATAAGGAGGAAATCAAGGAAGCGATTTTGATGGAAGCCCGTAACTTTGCTTACTTTATACATCCGGGTAGTATCAAGATGTACATAGATTTGAGGGAAGCATATTGGTGGACTAGAATGAAAAGACATATAGCAATGTTTGTTGCCCTTTGTGATGTCTATCTGTGAGTGAAAGCGGAACATCAAAGTCTAGTTAGATTTTTTGCAATTGTTGCAAATTTATGAATGGAAGTGGGAAGAGATTGGTATGGACTTCGTAACTGGATTAGCGAGAATTGGGCGGTTCTCTTCCGCTTATATTCTAATCTTATCTTTTTATCTCAATTAAAAAGTCAAATGCTTTGTTTTTGCAGTCCGTTTTTTCTATCTCGAAACCACATATCAGAGCTCTTAGATATGAGTCAAATGAGACGTACCGGACTTTCCAAGCTACCTCGGAAGCTCTTGAAGTTTAGGTTATAAGTAAATAAGAAGATAAGGAAATAAGATAAGTTGAAGAGAGCACCCACTAAAATTAGGGTATGAATCAATCTAGGTTGTTTTGAATAGTTTGACCCAAGTGGCCCACTTCATTTCGGTCAAGACAACTTATTTTTGGAGATAGACGGGCAACATATCGATGATTGTATCTCAGCTTGGAGTCCTAAAGAAATTAGGTCGAATGGTGGCACACAATCCACCTCAAAATTCTAGCAAAAGTTACACAATTCGACAGGGACTAATCTCAACTTTAGCAATTCTTATCACCCTAAACAGATGGATAGACGAAATGGGTAAACCAAATTCGAGGTCCGTAATCGAGAACTAAGTTGGGATCAGAGTTTACCCTACACAAGTTTTCGTACAATAATAGCTATCAATCCAGTATTTCAGATGTCACCTTTCGAGGTCTGTATGGTAGGTAGTGTAGAACCCGTTTATATCAGAAAGAAACTAGAGAAGGAAAGTTTTTTGGCCCGACATTTTGAAAGAAGCAGAATTACGCAGCATACCAAATTTAATTGAAGCTAAAGACAGCACAATCTCGGTGGAAGAGTTACATGGATACTTGTGCAGAGATTTGAAGTTCACCAAGGGTGACATTATGTATCTCAAGGTCGTAGCTTTGAAAGAAATTAGTTGTTTCAAAGTTAGTGGAAAACTTGTACCTCAGTATATTGGACCTTTTCAATTTCTCGCTAGAAGAGGTGAAATGGCTTATAAGCCGAAGTTGCCACCATAGTTTTCGGATGTGCACAATGTGTTCCATGTATCCCAGATGAGAAAATGACTTGGAAGAGCAGATGCCCAAAGAGTAGTTGGACTTGCAGTAGGACCTATCACATAATGAGTATCTCGTTAGAGAATAAGGCAGTTCGTCAGACTCGAAGTTGTTAAAAATTTTTGCAAGTTTAATCAAAGCAACCATTCAGAAAAGAAAGCTATTTGGCCACTTGGGAGAGTGAAGAAGACCTTCAGACCAAGTTTCTAGATCTATTCCTCTAGTTCTTCTAAATCTAGAGGGCGAGATTCTCCTAAGAGGAAGGTTTGTAACACTCCGAATTTAATAATTTATTTTGTGAGATATTTATGTTGAATTAAAATTTTGAAATCAATATTATTTGAATGACACTAAAGTATCTAAAGGAATTTCAAGAATTAATGGAAAAAATCCATAAAGTTTTCTATTTATGGGAAAATCTATACAATAAATGCTTTTTATCTATACAATAAATTTTGGAAATCCAAAGTATTTAAATTTGCAAAATATCAAATCTAGAAAATTCTATAAAATCCAAACGTTCAAATTTCTTCCAAATTTCTTGTCTCTCCTTTTCCTTTCCTTCCTTTTTTCTCTTCCCCATCTCACTTACTAATGGGCTGTAAGCAATGCTTTAGAATTTCTCTAAAAATGCTTTTAGAAACCCTTAGGTTGTAAAGTTAAAAAGTTGTCTTTAAGCAATTAAAAAAAACCTTCCCTTGTTTCCTTCACAATTCATATGTTTTTTGCGACTTGGTGAGTATTGCATACTAACCCTTGCATATCTTTATGGGGTTGCTTATCCAACAAGTAGGCCAAGGACCCGAATACTATCCTCATGTATGTGATCCTCCTTTGACATTTGCGTGAATGTAGACTCGATCATGCCCTATGTCAAACCTGGTTTTGGGCTGGGCTTGAAAAAAACTGGTGCTCTAGGGACAAGCTCAAGCCCGACCCGACCTAACTAAATGTTGTTGACTTAAGCCCAAGCAAAAAGCACCAGGCCTAGCTTGAAGGTCAACACAAATGCGTTGGGTTGCTAAGCTAAACATAGGGGTATGTACTTCAAGCCGATCGGGCTTTTTCTAGGCTAAAAATAAAAGCCCGGCCTGGCCCAAAAATATAGGCTAGAATTTAGGGCTTGAGCTCAGCCTAGTGGTCAAGTCCAACCTGGGAAAACTGGGTCGAGCTTGAGCTGGGTCATCGGACCGAGTTGCCTATGATCATGTCTACATGTGTGATGTGGAGGAAAAGTTTTCGAACGCTTAGGAGCACAATTTTCTATTTGATGCATGTTGTGTTATTGATGTTTTTGAATAAAAACTTTCACTCTTATATATATTTCTACTATCGTAAAAGGTAAGATTTATTATAATAAGGTCATCTGTCCATTATGACTGTACAATGATGGGAGATCCCCTCTTTACATAAACAACTCCTAACATGCTAGCATTTGGTAGGGCCCAATAAGGGGTATGGGATGGCCTGTCCCATCACCGGTTTCTTAGCACTCCACATTGGAAAATTGTCATTAGATTTACATGCCTCGTTAACACTCCAAAAAAACCAAGTGGAAAAAATAATTGAGAATGATCTATCAGAAGCCTTATGCTGCATGAATTGCCACAGTAAAAACCTTAAGTGAGAAATTGTAAGAAAACTCATCCAAGTGAAAAAGAGTACAATTCACCCATTTTACAATTTACTCTTCAAAGTTATTAGGTACTTGATCTTCGTGATAAAGCTTCACTATTGAGTTTGCAAGGATTCTCCTCCTAAATTAGCATTGTTCTCTTTAGCTTAAATTAAAAATAAAAGCTATAACTGGAAATTTATCATTTTTGTACAAGCCAAATGTTGTAGCAAATTTTTTAAGCCTTTTAGTGGTTCTTCTCAAAACTCGTAAAACTATTTTTAATATATTTTTTAGCCTCTCCGGGCCTTTTTCAAAGGACCTCAACTTTTCAAATTATAATGTACCGCTATTTTTTAGCTACAATGAACAAGCCAGTCTCACCATTGTTATCCAATGAACACATCTTTCAAAAAAGGAGGCTGGGAGTTATTTAGTGAGTAAATTTGAGAGATACTCATAGGTAGCATGCATTACTTTAATCCCATTCATCTTTTGCAATTCATGAACATAGAAGAACTTGATGTTAATATGGTTCATAAGATTGTTCTTCACATGGACCATGTACATATGTGCAACACAAGCTGTATTATTTTCATAGATAATGGTTAGGGTTTGCGTAGTATTCAACCCATATGATTGCTGGATGCGGTGATCTAAGCACCAGAGCAATGCGCATACACAAAATGCTTGAGTGCTTCATTGAAGTTGATGCAAGACTTTGCTTAGACGATTTTCAGGAAATTGCAGTTCCACCACGAAAGAAATTATTACCTAGCCTAGGACTTAGTTGTATGCGGATCTGACATATAACCAACTTCAGTGTACCCTACCATAGTGTACCCTACCATAGTTAGGTCTTGATTCTTTCTCTAGAACTAACTAAGGTCTTTGTTTCCTTGGAGGTAGTGGAGGATGTCCTTAATACCCTTCCAATGCATTTTGGTGGTTCTGCACTATATGTTGTGAGCAAATTTCTGGCGAATGCAATGTCCGGTCTAGTGCAACTTGCAAGGTACATGAGTGCTCCAATAGTACTCAAATATGAGAATTCCGGTTTCAGGACTTCCTCTCCCTCTTCTCTAGGTTTGTACGAATCTTGGTATTCTTGTATTGGCCTCCCAACAATTGGAGTCTTTGAAGGGAAAGCTTTCTCAAAGCCAAATCTTTCTAATACTTTCTAAGCATAAGTTGACTAGTGCACTAAAATTCATTTAAGTACATACTCTAGTTGCAAACCTAAGCAGTATTTGGTTTTACCCAAATCATTCATTTTGAACCCAGACTTCACTATTTCGATGATATTCAGATCGTCTACATGCACATAAATTTTATACAAAACCCATTCTGGATCGCCGTATAAACACATAGAGATAATATCCATTGTGTAGCCATTCTTTCCCAGAAAGTCACTTAAGCGATTATACTACATTCTTTTCGATTGTTTGTTGTACAATGATTTTCTAAGCTTTACAGTAGACATGCTTCTATTTGCTCTGTCTTGGTTCAAAATAGGGATATCTTTAGGTACTTTCACAAAAATCTCCAAAGCCAAGTTTCCGTACAAATATGCAATGGTCACATCAATCAATTTTATTTTCAAGTTCAAGTTTACTGCCAATGAGATTAAGTATTTAAAGGTAATATGACCCATGACTGAGGAATATGTTTCTTCACAGTCAACTCCAAAACGTTGAGTGACCATATTTTCCTCATTTCTCTTTCGAACAAAGACCTATTTATGTCCCGAACACTTCTGTTTTGTTCAGATATACTAGCTCAGCTAAGATTGCCTTCTTCCGATCTTCCTAATTCGAACTTTTCTTACATCCAGTGAGCGATACAGGCTCGAGGTCAAGATCTATGATTGTAACAATTTACTTTGCAAATTAAATGTTGACATTGACTATTGTTCTATTCAAACATTCTCCCATATATGCAAAGTTAATGCTCATTTCTTCATGGGGCGCTAGTTCAGGCACTTCTACTCACTCCTCACTATTTTCCATCACTGGAATAAGTTCCTTTATTTTTTTGGCTCCTATATGTGCACACACTTCTTCGCTGGTGCCATCTCCTAAAGAAAGTTTTAGATCTATTATGCTTCTTTCTACGTATTATATACTAGTGCCAGGTCCCAACTAGCTTTCCTGTTCTTTCGAGGCACTTTAATGATCAACTAAGCCAATCCTTCATGTCTGCCAGACATCTTCCATTACTTGGTATCCGAGGAGCCGGAGTTTTCATCATTTTGTTCTAAGGCCTTTGGACGAGATTCTTGGGATTACTACGCTCTCTGGTGCATTGCATGCAAGCACATACAACTTAGTCACACTTCAAATCACAGGAGTGATCAGGAAACTGATATTTACATTTATGCAAATCATTTATTTTCTGGACTTGTCTATTTGCTTTGCTAGTACATTGGTCGTACCACATGGATCCTAGTAGGTTGCTACATGATTTCCCAACATTTATCATGTAAGATAGATTTCCTCCTCTAATGATGAGAAATGGTCCTCATCAAAGATGCAATCAGCGAATCGATCAGTATTTAAATTTCTGGTCATTGGTTCATACATGATTATGGACGGACTCTCATAATCAACGTATATCCTAGACTTACCGAGCAGGTCCATTGTAGGTACATATACCATACATTGGTGGATGGATATTGTAGGTTGAGGGCCTAAAATTGATGAGGACTGCTACGTGTAGGACTATGTGTCTTCAACATGTAGTTCACAAATTACAACTCTATAAAAGCATCCTAGCAATAAATTTAATTCTCTTAATTAAAGCCTTTGCTAGTCCATTCTGCGTGTAGACAAGAGATGCTAAGTATTCTACTTTAATTATCAATGCCTTGCGATAATCATCAAATACCTTTAAAATAAATTTTCCAGCATTATCCATTCTAATGGACTTCACATGATGATCTGGAAAATTATTCTTAATCTGTCTACAAGATAAACTTAGCAAATACATGTTTCTTGCAGATAATAAATAGGCAAGCGACTGTTTTGAGAACGCATCGATAAGCACCATAAGTACCTAAATGGCCTTGACACGGTTGAATTGGACTACAAATCTAATGCGTTCTAGGAATGCAGGGATTCGTCCTTCACTTTAAAGTGGATGGTTTAATAATTAATTTCTTGGTTACACATGTAGTGCATACAAATCTTCTAGATTCGAAAAATTCTTTACATTAAAACTATGACCCTATGAGTTTGTAATTATATTTCTCATCATTGTAAGGTCCAAATGTCATAGTCTATCATGCCAAAAAATACTATGGATGCCCAAATATAAGTGTAGTACAGTTCAGTTTCTAGTGAAGGAAGTTTGTCTACGATTTTTTTCTTGCATTATGTGCGCTTTGTAATGAGTAGGTATTCCCTACCATTCTCATCATCCGTCTCTGCATGGAAACTAACCACTAGTCATGAGGATAAACAAATGTGCTCCTTTCATGGAGGTTACAACCATTATTCAAATTATTTAATGTTCATCATGCTAAGCAAATTGTAAATGAATGAAGTAAATGTAGTGAAATGCATGCACTAGATTGAGTTAGCGATGAAAGCGTTCACTTTCTTTTCCATCTTCTTTTGGGACAAATTCACCTCCTGAGGTTGCTCGACTATGTCAATAGGAGGTGAAGTGGCGGCTATCATGGCAACTGCTGCAACATGGAGAGGGAGATCAGGAACTACGGCTAGAATCCCCACATCCATGGGGACATCCCCACCAACAATGGCGAGGTGCGCCTCATCCCTCTTTCCCTTCCTTTTCGCTTCAATGATGTGTTTTGGCTCATGTTAGATGCACGACCAATGGCCCAAAATGCCACATCAAGAGCACACTTGATGCTGTTGGTGTATGGCTTCACAACGCACTTTTTCTTCTCCGCCATGTGCACGCATCAGTCGCCCATGTCACACAATTTTGTTCATCCAAGGCCAATTTAGCAAACTCCAAAGTAAGATAACTCTGTCCATGTGGGGCCAATTGTCGATGCTCAGGATCAGGTCCTTCACCGAGCTTATTTGTTGATTGGGGCCAACTAACCCTTCCTCACCAAGACTTTGCTTTCGGAGCAGCGTGCACACAAGATACGTGAGAAACAGCGGTTCCCCTCGAGGATGAGGTAAAAGCCCTACATCCAGCCTTTCTTACTATATGGAGTATAGAGTACAGTGTAGATCACAACCCGAGCTCAGGCGAGCGCTTGAGCTGAGATCGAGAGATATGCCTAGGGCCTCTCGGCGACAATGAGAGAACCTAGGGCAACATGTCTAAACCTATGCAATCGAACGATTAAACTAGGATCCTCTCCCCTATGGCTCAATACAGGGGGTATTTATTGGGTATAACGCGATAGGATATTGTTGACGATTTGTGTCGGCAATGTATTTTATAGGGCTATGCGAGAGATCACAACTCGATGGTAGCACAAGGGGCAGGATTTATACAGGTTCGGGCCCTCTGTGAGAGGTAACACCCTACTCCTGTGCTCGTGGATTGTATTGTGGGGGGTTTATTACAAAGTATGTTCTCGTCGGGATAGCACGAGAACAAACAATGATCTGGGATGTGTGTGATTGGATGATCCTCTAACTAGAGGCCCTCGACCCCCTTCATATAGTGCAAGGGGTCGGGTTACAGATAGGTTCCTAATCCGTATAAGGAAGCATGGAGGTATAACCGGGTTGGTCACGTCTATCTCCATGTAATCGAGTAGGAAACGAGTTCGTTTCCTTGTATAGTAGGTCGGGCCGTGCCAGCCTCCAAGCCCGTCTTCTGGAAGATCCATGCGACTTGGCCCAAAGAGGTGGTACGCCCAATTGTATATCTTGGAATACCCGGGGCCCATATTGTCTACAGTAGCCCCCGAGTGCTTCGCGGCTGGGTTGTCTTGATTTTGGGTTCAGCTTGCAGTTCTTCAGATGTAGCCCGAGTGATGTCACTCTTCGTTCGACTGATGAAGTTCTGCTCACCGAGTAACCTGCTGATCAAACAACACAGTTGCCAAGGACTCAAGAGAAAATCTCAAGTCTAAAAAAGATGTCTGGTATCCAGCCCGACTGATCGGTAAGCTAGCTATTGGCCCCACAAAGGGACATACCAAAAAAAGGCAGATGTTGCCGAGTGATCAGGGTCATCCCGCGTTATCCTCCCTGTTACGAATTATGACATTCAAGTCTGACTGGCAGAACCCGACATTCGGTCCAGCAGGGGACATGCCACAACCCAGTGTGGAGTCAAGCTAGTGATTCTCGGAAGAATACGCCCGCCTCCAAGTTAAGGTCATCCAAGTGGTGTCCGTCTAACGACGAATGATCCAGAGATGTGCCACTGAGACCCAACTGAAGAGGTAACTTTTGACGCCCAATCTGATTAAGAAATCAGACCGACCATTGACCCTAGGAGGTACGTCAAGAGCTGAGTTGTAATTTGGGAAGCGCCCAGTCCTCAGAAACTGACGACCGGCATGAGGCCCAACTAGGGGCGATATCTTTCCCAACTGGATATAATCCGAGTGACATCTGTACCCGAGCATTACCGTGTACAGCTTGCGGCCCACATAGGGCATGCTACTCGGAACCCAAGGCAATTAGGCGCCCTGATCCGACTAGTGCGGAGTCAAGCTAGTGATTCTCGGAAGAATACGCCCGTCTCCAAGTTGAGGTCATCCGAGTGGTGTCCGTCTAACGATGAACGATCCGAAGATGTGCCACTGAGACCCAACTGAAGAAGTAACCTTTGATGTCCGGTCTGGCAAAAGCCAAACCGACTACTGTCCCCAAGAGGCACACCAAAGGCTACGTTAATTATCCAGGAAGCGCCTAGTCCTCAAAGATTGACGACTGGCATAAGGCCCGACTGGGGGCACGCCCTTCTCCTGACTAGGTTTGGTCCAAGTGGCACCTATACCCGAACAAGGTCGTGTACAACTTGTAGCCCATATGGGGTGTGCTCTCTGTAACCTAAGTCCAGGCCCGAATCTCGAAGTGATGATTTTAGGGCTTCATTCCTTCCCGCCGGGCACGGAAACGAAACGTCGCCCACTCTCTTTTTAATATAGAGCACGTCGGAGCATTTGAACAGTTACACACGCGTTGTGCGCCCAAATCTGTTCGTCTCCCCGAAACGCTCCCGCTAGGGTTTAGTGCTTCCGCCGCCACCGAGCAACCCTAGCGCTGCCGCCGCCGTCGATCTCCAGATCCACCTTCGCCACTCCTCCTCCCCCACCACATTCCAATGGCCGGGAACTGGGCAACCTCCAACACCACCGACGAGCGGCTGCAGGCCCTGGTGGACGCCGGCGTTCTCCCAGTCCAGAACTCATCGACTGGCGCGCCGCCGCGGGTGAATCCTTCCCCACTCCTCATCAAGAGGAGATCGTTGTTTTCGAGTCTTTCTTCTCCCGCGGGTTTGGACTCCCCGCTTCTTCCTTTCTTCGTGGTCTGCTCAACCACTATGGAATCAAGTTCTTTCATTTGAACCCCAACTCCATTCTTCAACTTTCTATCTTTATTCACCTCTGTGAAGCCTTTTTGGGGATTGCTCCCCACTTCGCCCTTTTCCGCCACCTCTTCTTCTTGAAAGCCTACCCACTGACAACGTCCCTAAGGCTGTTGGCGGGGCCGGTTTCCAACTCCGGAGTGGCCTCAAGAAGGAATACTTCTCCTTGCCCCTCCGGACTTCTCTGAAGGGGTGGAAGCAGGAGTGGTTCTACTGCTCGAACCCTCCCCCCAGTCTTCCTCGTTTTGACGGGACGAAGCCTCGGGCTTCTTCCGTTTGGACCTCCGTACCCTCTTCCTCTGAAATGGATCAGGTCTCCGAGTTGCTCGGCCTAATCCAGAATCTCAAAGAAGAGGGGCTAACCGGCGTGGCCATCGCCGTCTCCTTCACGAAGCGCCGCGTCTAGCCTCTCAAGGAGAGGGTCCGACTTGTGTTCGAGTACACCGGGCCATCCGACCCGACTCGAGAAACGAATACCCCGATCTCCAACTCGGACGCCGTCGACCGACTTTTCGAGTTCTTCGCTCCAGGGACTCTCTTCTCTAATCAGGGGAGTCCCAGAAGTTTTTCTCTCAACAATCCGCCACCAGAGGTAAGGGTTGAGTATTCTTCAAGTTTGTCTCATGTACCGATTAGTTTTTGCTTTGAAACTAACTCGGGTGAGCCGCGTTCCTGTGCAGGACCACCAGGCCTTCATATCCCTCGCCCCGACACCCGAGGCTCCCGCCGACAAGGGGAGAAGCGCCCGGGTGAGAACCCCGAAGAGGCCCTGGCGGCGAAGAAAGGCAAGGGCCCAGCCTCCTCCGTAAAGGGGGACATCTCGCCATCCGGGGGGCGCAGCCAGCAGAGCTCGGGCCCGAAGGTCAGCGAGGCTCCCGAGGAGGGAACGAGCCAACCCGCACCAACCCAGGGGCCTAGCCAGGCGGCTCGTCCTCCGAGGGCCAATCACCGAGCGTCGCCGAAGAGAGGGCAAGCTCCTCCGGCCCCTCAAGTCGGGACGAGTGGGCCGCCCGACGCTTCCCCAAGAGGAACTTCCGCTCAAAGGGGTGCCGGCATTAAGATCAAGACCTCCAACCAGTAAGCACGTCCTTGCCACCACTTAGTTGTCTTCACGTTTTTGTTGACTGAAGCATTTCCTTCGTTCAGGAAACCGTTGGAAGAAATTCCATCGAATCGCCCGACCAACCCAACGCCGAAACCCGCTGAGCCGAAGTCGGCAAACCTCCTCCCCGACACCGACGAGCACCCGCCACCGACCGAACGGCGGCAGAGCTGCCGGAGGCCAGTCCCGAGACGCCACCGCCGCAGCCCCGAGCCCGAAGCCGACTAACGAGGGGAGCAGGAAGGCCGAGCCGATGGTCGAAGAAATTCCTCGCCGGCGCCAATCTCCCCCAGAGGAGACCGAGCCCAAGCTTTCGGCGGGCTGGCGAGACGAGGCTGGGGACTGGGCCCTCATCGACGATGAAGCCGAGGAGAAGGTCAGGGAGGCCTTCTATGAGCATGCTGTTGAATGCGGCAAAATGATCCGAGTAAGCCTTCTGATCATCCAAGTGAGCTTTCTTTATCTCGAGGTAGAATTGCGAAGGTTCTCCCTCTTTGCAGGAACTCGGTGGCTTCTCCGAGAGAAAGACCAAGTTCCTCAACTATTTTCTCCCCCCGAATAGAGCGGATTAAGTCCGTGGAGGGAGAAATAGTTGAGGTCCGAATCGAGGCGGCCAAGCAGCGCCGAGAGCTGCAAGACCGGATCAAGGAGCTGCAGGACGAGAAGTTCGACCTTGCAGGCTCCCTTCGGTGTAAGTACCCCAACCTGAGTTAGGATTTTCCAGCTCGCGTGTGACCGAGTGACATCGTGCTCCGCACCTTGTGCAGCGCGCGACGCCATGATTGCCAGCCTTCGAGAGGAGCTGGCCCAGTCCCAGGGCCAGAGGTTGACTCCGGAGAACTCGGAGGCGAAAGCCATCGCCGAGTTGGAGGGTAAGCCCTCAAACCCGACCGACTTCGAATCTCCGATGTATGACTGCGTTTCTGTTCGTGACAGAGCACAAGAGGAAGACGCTTGCGCAGTACGATGTTCTGCAGAAGAACGCCGAGACCGCGCAAGCGCGATATGAGGAGCTCGTGACAGTCGTGGAGCCCACCCGGCGATGGCTCTATGCTAGCAACGCCGAGCCAAGCACTCAGGCCGAGCTAATCCAAAGGTGGACCGAAGCCCCCGAGCGGCTCACGGCCCGGCTCAGGGAAGTCGGCTTGATGAGTTCCAGCCAAGCGTTGGGAATCGTCAAGTCGCTCTACCCTCGAGTTGAGCTTGACGCTGTTAAGGATGGCTTCGCCTGTTCCGAGGATAAGGCGATGGCCTTGCTTGAAGAGGTAAAGCCAACGGCCGCGTCGCTCATAGATAATTTGGACTTAGATCCCCTGTAAATGTAGGAACTTGCTGTAAATTATCTCTGTAAATGATTTTCTTTCTATTAGGTATCGATTAGGTGCAGACTGCACCTAATTAGGTGTGACCCCCGACTTACTAGCTAGTCGGGATCCGACTAGAGAGCAAGTCAAATTACTCTCATCAAAAGAGAAGGGGTGCGCGATTGCGCACCTAATTAGGTGTAACCCCCGACTTACTGACTAGTCGGGATCCGACTAGGGAGCAAGTCAGGTTAGATTCCAGATAAAAAAGATTAGGTGCACGATTGCACACCTAATTAGGCGTAGCCCCCGACTTACTACTTAATTGAAACACAAATAAGTAGCAAGTCAGAAGCTGAATTGCATAAAAAAGGATTAGGTGCGCGATTGCGCACCTAATTAGGTGTAGCCCCCCGACTTACTACTTAATTCAAACACAAATAAGTAGCAAGTCAGAAGTTGAATTGCATGAATGAAAAGACAATGTGAATGAAAACTTATCTTTATTTAATTGTAAACATGTGTACAACGCTCGTCAGGTATAGAACCGACGCAATTGTTCTATGTTCCACGAGTTGTCCATGAGAGTGCCGTCTTCTCGCCTCAATCGGTAAGCCCCCGGGCGTGTCACCGAGTCAATAATATACGGACCTTCCCAGCGCGGAGAGAGTTTGTGGCCACTTGATTGATTGACTCGAAGGACTAGATCTCCGACTGAGAAGGCTCGATCCCGTACATTACGATCGTGGTAACGACGCAGACCCTGGAGGTACTTGGCCGACTGAATTGTTGCAGTGTCTCGAGCTTCCTCCAATCGGTCGAGCTCGTCGATCCGATTGGCCTCTGACTCGTCCTGATTGAACCTTTGAACTCATGGCGACCCGAACTGTAGCTCCGTTGGAAGGACCGCCTCAGACCCGTATACGAGGAAGAAGGAGCGCCTGTAGCTCGGTGGGGCTCGAGCCCAGTGAGTACGAGCAATTCCTTCATCCATTTTGCCCCGTATGGGTTGAGCCGATCGAAGATGCGCACCCTGACGGCTTGTAGAAGCATACCGTTCGTGTGCTCGACCTGCCCGTTGCTCCGTGGGTGTGCCACTGAAGCAAAGCAAATCTTTATGCCCACATCTTCACACCAGGTTTGAAACTCGTCACTTCTGAACCGAGAGCCGTTATCCGTAATGATCCGAGATGGTACGCCCCACCGACCAATGATCTCCTGGAAGAACACGGTGGCTTTGGCCGCCGTAATCTTGGTCACAGGCTTGACTTCAATCCATTTAGTGAACTTGTCAATGGCGACGAAGATGTGTTCAAAACCACCCGGGGCCTTCTTGAAGGGTCCGACAATATCGAGCCCCCAAACTGCGAACGGCCAGGTGATGGGGATCGTCTAGAGTTCCTGGGCTGGCACATGGATCTGCCGAGCGAAGAACTGACAATTCTCGCACTTGCGAACGATCTCCTTTGAGTCGGAGACCGCGGTTGGCCAGTAAAATCCTTGCCGGAAGGCTTTTCCGACCAACGAGGCGTCTGGCGTGATGACCGCACATGCGAGTGAATTTTCGCAGCGGCGCGTCCTTTGGACTCAAGTATGCGCCGAAGTATGCGAGGCGCCGCGTGCATGTAATCCTTCATGTATCACGTATGCACGACTCTGACGTTGAATTTGCTTGGCAGCCTCCCGATCGTCAGGAAGCTTTTCTTCTCGCAGGTACTCCAAGTATGGTTGCGTCCAATCCGAGTCAAGAGCGAGTGCTTCTGACTCAGGTGGTTGTTCATTCGGTTGGGGTAGTTGCTTCCGCGGTGTGATGGAGGGGGCGTGAAGCCCTTGGATGAAAACCCCAGCCGGGACTGGTGCCCGACTGGAGCCCATGTTTGCGAGCTCATCTGCCGCCTCGTAGTCTCGTCGCAGGATATGTATGAGCTCCAACCCATTGAACTTGTCCTCCAACTTTCTGACCTCCTGACAGTAGGCAGTCATGTTGTCGTTGACACAAGTCTAATCCTTCTGCACTTGGCTCACCACGAGCTGGGAATCTCCGCGAACCACCAATCGTCGGATGCCTAGCGATATGGCAATACGGAGACCGTGGATGAGCGCTTCGTGCTCGGCTGCGTTATTTGAAGCTGGAAAATGAATCTGGAGGACGTACTTGAGTCGTTCGCCTCCTGGTGATATAAGAACGATACCAGCCCCGTGCCCTGTCGTCGGAGAGAGCCGTCGAAGTACATGTTCTAGTACTCGGCCTCTTCGACGGCTTGGGGAGCCTGCATCTCCGTCCATTCGGCAACGAAGTCGACGAGTGTTTGTGACTTTATGGCGCCACGTGGCGAGCGAGCTCGAAGCCCCAAGTTCCACCCATAGCGATTCCACCGTGGCCTTAGCGATTCTCCCAGTGGCTTCCCGATTATGGAGAATTTCTCCAATAGGGAAAGAAGTAACCACCGAAATTGAATGTTCTTGAAAGTAGTGCTTCAGCTTCCGAGAGGCGATCAGGACCGCATACAGAAGCTTTTGTACCTGCGGATAGCGTATTTTAGACTTCGCCAATAATACGACGAAAGTAGACCGGGCGTTGAGCCTTGTAGACGCGTCCTTGTTCTTCACGCTCCACTACTACCGCGGCACTCACTACATGAGTGGTGGCCGCAATGTATAGCGGAAGTGGTTCCTGTGGCATAGGAGATACCAAGACAGGCGGCGAGGTGAGGACGATTTGAGATCCTCAAAAGCCTTCTGTGCCTCGGACGTCCAGACGAACTTGTCTTGTTGCTTCTTCAATAGCTTGAAGAAGGACGACCCACGCTCGCCGAGTCGCGAGATGAATCGGCCGAGTGCAACCATGCACCCATTTAGACGCTAGAGGTCCCTTTGGCACGTTGGGGAGCCATCTCTATGATAGCTTTCATCTTTTCCGGGTTAGCTTCATTTCCACGATGAGATGCCACGAAACCGAGAAGCTTTCCCGAAGGGACCCCGAAGACACACTTCTCCGGGTTCAACTTCATGTTTTATGCCGACAGGCTCTCGAATGTCTCCGATAGGTCAGCGACCAAGTCAGAGGTTACCCGAGACTTGACGACAACGTCATCGACGTATGCCTACACATTGCGCCCAAGCTGGTTGTGGAAACATCGCTGAATGCAACGCTGGTACGTTGCTCTGGCGTTCTTGAATCCGAAGGGCATGGTGACTAGCAGAAAGCCCTAAACGGAATGATGAACGAAGTCTTGATGCAATTTTCTTCCTTCAAGCTAATCTGGTGATAGCCTGAATAGACGTGTAGAAAGCTCAAAAGCTCGCAACCAGCTGTGGAATCAACCACCTGGTCGATGCGAGGAAGTCCGAACGGATCCTTGGGGCATGCTTTATTTAAGTCGGTGTAATTGACACACATGCGCCAAGTACCGTTCTTCTTTTGTACAAGCACCGGATTTGCCAACCAATCGGGGTGAAGCACCTCTCTTATAAAACCAACAACTAAAAGTTTGGTGATCTCCGCCTTGATGGCTTCCTTCCGATCTTTTGCGAACCGACACAGCCGCTGCTTGATCGGCTTGGCTTTGTCGTGTACATTTAAAGAGTGCTCGATCACCTCCCTTAGGACACTAGGCATGTCGGACGGCTTCCAAGCGAAGATGTCTCGATTCGCTTGGAGGAAGGTGACGAGCGCCTCTTCCTATTTCGGATCGAGCCCTGCCCGATTAAATCCGTTTTGGCCGAATTGGACGGGTCGAGTGAAATACGCTTGACATCTTTATCAGGCTTGATGCCTGATTTAGATGGCTTCTTGCTTGGCGGTTCGCCCTCGTCATGGAGAGTGGTGGCCGCCTGCCGGATCTTGTCCTACTCGGCAGCGGCTTCGGTTGACTGGGCGAAGTCGCAGTTTTTCCTATCAAGGAGATAGGAAAACTTGACGTCTCTGCGGACCGTGATTACGCCCAGCGGACCTGGCATCTTCATTAGTAGATAGGTGTAATGTGGGATGGCCATGAGTTTGGCCAAGCCCGGCCTTCCCAAGATTGCGTGATACGCAGTCTCGAAATCGGCCATCTCGAAGCTGAGGTTTTCCGTCCGGAAGTTGTCCCGAGTGTCGAAGGTGACCGGGAGAGAAATTCTCCCAATCGGCACTGAGAAGGTTCTTGGAATTATGCCGTGAAATGGGGCGTCAGTCTTCTGAAGCGCCTTCTAAAGCGCCGACTTTGGAATCCCCATCTCGTTGAACGTCCTGGCGAAAAGGATGTTCAATCCGCTTCCGCCGTCGACCAAGACCTTGCGCAGACGGACGCCCCATACCACGGGATCCAGGATGAGTGGATATCTTCCCGGGCAAGGGATGTGGTCTGGGTGATCCGAGCGATCGAACTTGATCGAAACTTCGGACCATCGAAGGTATTCGAGTGTCACCGGAATAGCAGCATTAACTTCCCGAGTAGTAAGCTTCTGCTTACGTTTGGACTCGTATGCATCCGATCCCCCGAATATGTAATTGAGCTCACGCTCACCTTCTGGGTAAGAGTCACCCTGAGGGGGGTCACGCTTGTCGTCTCACTTGGGGTCCTTCGGAGCGTCTTTGTTGTGCTCCTCAGCGAACCCCTTCAAGACGTTGCAATTCTTTGCCGCGTGCTTTCCGTTTGGATGGAAAGGACACGGCGCCTCCATTACCTTGTTGTAGTCAACGGGCCGAGGCGGCTTCTGCCGACCATGATCCGCGACCGCCACCAACTCCTCACCCTTGTGCTTCTTGTCCTTCTTGGAGGACGACTCGGGCTTGTCCTTCTTACCTTCGTTCTTTCTCGGGTGATCCTCTTGACGCTCAGCGAGAGCGTCCGAGGCGGTGGCATATCGATCCGCTAGGGCGAACATCTCCTTGACGGTGGTCAGGGGCTTCCGAGACATTTTCTTGATTAGATCGGGGTCGCGAACTCCCTTCTGGAAGGCGCGGCAACGACCGCCTCCGAAAGCTCCCGGATTGTGTTCTTCTTCTTGGTGAAACGCCGAATGAAATCTCTTAACGACTCATCTTTTTTCTGATGAATCTGATAAAGGTCCCATTGGGTTCCATGAACGACACACTCGGGTGACTTGAGGTGTGATCACCTTGAATCCGTCAATCAGTCTCGTGAGACGCGGCGAGCGTCGACGTTGCGTGGTAATTGGCCGTCACAGTGGGTCCTCAGCCTTCTTCGCCGACGATCGGCGGTGAAAGCGAGGTGAAGTGGTCGGAGAATCCATACTTCGCCAGGCAGAAGGCCCGATGAGAGTCTCATGGCTAAATTGATGTATGGTGATCATGTTGGCCTTCCCGACGATCAGTTCTCGGAAGAACGTGGCATGTTGTATGTTCTGCCGTGAACGCTGGTCCGTTTTCCGCAGGACCAACATTATCCGAGGGAGTTTACATACATGCGAGGATGTTCTCACTGTGGGGGCGCAGCAAGACCGCACGACTTACGAGCTTGAAGCAGCCTCAGAAGCGATCCTCGTGACTAAGACTGCAATCAGAGATCTCCCGCTCTTGAATCCGGGCATCCGCACGATCCACAGGCGATCGAGAAGGAACCTCAGCGATGCGAGAAGTCGGTTCGGATTCTTTCCAAGGATTGGATCAGTATTTATTGGCGCGCGATCAGCGATGATCCGGACGATCGTCGGAGTGGATTATAACTCCTTCATTGCTGGATTGTTTAGAGAACCGAGCAACTCGATCCGATCGCTGACTGACTGAACCTTCACTCCGAAAGTGAAGTTTCTCGTTAGTTGTCCAGAGCCGAGAGAGGGAAACAACAAACTCATCCGTGGGTTGTCTTCTCCTTCCCAGTGAAGACGCGGTGTACTACGTGGACAGATGGCTGAATTGCAGGAAGCGTCCGATAAATTATCGCAATTCCAGTTCGCAATTTATAGGATGAGGTTGAGCCGATTCAGTCAGTGGAATGAGTGGTGCGGGGATGTTAAGTACATCTATTCAGAGAGGAGCTTCTGATTAGAAGGTTGAGTTGACCCGTAACTGATCCCATCTGTCAAGGAAGGTAGTCCTCGAGTTCTGAAAGTTGCAATCTTGGATCCCGAGTTGCTCATTCATTTGACCGCATCATCGACGGCGATCGGCAGTTCCCGTATTAGGCACTGGGCATGGATCGCAGCAAGAGCATGGTTGCAATCTTGTACGTCCTCGATGTTGATGAAGTTGATGCGTGGCGCTTACAGGTATGGTTACTATGATGTTCTATGTCGGCTGATGATGATTTCTGAGATGAAGTCGTTCCTAATGGAGAGGGTACGCTGTAAATGTACGTCGAAGCTACGGAAGATCGAGAGCCCATTATCCACGTCCAATTGATCATCAGTCTACAGATAGATACCTAGGTTGTCAGTTGGTAAAATCTAGTAGAGAAGTGCGTCAATTGTATCTCTTGTTGTGCGACACTTCAACTATCTGATCCATGGCCGGCGCCTTAAGGCCCTTACGCCACCGACATACATACCAAACAGGAATCGAGTCTGATACACTACCGTAACGGCAAATACAATGGCTTTACCCATGGACGATAGCTCAGCGGCTCTCGTACTACTATGAAGATCCATCTCCTTACCCATTGATCCGACCCAGAGGTGCCCGCTCGGGCTCATAATTAGGTTGAGTTGAATCGTGCTGTAATAATCAATGAGGAACTGTCCATTATGCGAAGGCTTAATGATGAAAACATAACATTGAGGTTTTGAGGAGGGTCTTGAATAGTGAAGAAAGCCTACGGCGGCCTTCCATCAGAGAGCGTAGTAGTTCCACAACACAAGACCTCTAGCACTTTGTGCTTCAAGTTCAAGGCGACTCCTGCTGCCCTAGCAGAGATAGGCGAGGGCAACTTCAATCAGAGGCTCTGACTTTATTAATGTGGTTTTGGTTCTCACTTCTCCATCCAGTCGAGACGAAACCATGAGATCCGAGAACAGACTAGCAGTAATACGCACCAGGCGCCTGATTCTCGTCTCTGCCCTATCAAATGCCACGGATTATATGCGCCTCAGGTCTGTTCTGTGGCAATATCTGCGGCAATCATGATTTGCGAACTAATCAATGAATCGAGTTCTTGCCACCAATCTCATGCAGTGGACGTGATGGACTGTCAACCGAGAATCCTAGGATCCTTTGCAGGCCTAATACACCAGCAGCAGCGGCCCCGTATGTCGCTCGGTCGGCATACTTTCAGCAAATCGAATTCATCAGCTCCCATCAGCAGCGAGGAGAGAGAATGAGTTTGTCACTTTTGCCAGTGTAATTTGTGTGCGGATCAACCTCCTCAACACAACAACCTTCCTTGCCATGTTACTTCGCAGATTCTGCGAGACGCCACTCGTCGCCCATTGATGTTGTAAGATCGCGTGGGGTGATTCCGACCCAAATTTCGCGAGCTGCTTGCAGCGCGGCTTCGGCTCTGGGAAGTACCCCAGTGTGGGTCAGAGAACACTAGTGATTGGACTTCTCGGACTTTCGAAGGCGCTCCTGGAGGACGATTAGGGCTATTCAGGCACTCCTGAAAGTTGACGACTTGCCGCCTGAGGGGTCTTTCAGAAACACGCCTCCCAACACCATCAAAAGTTGTACTTCACCCTGATGAGCGCCTGCACCTATCCTAAGCAAGAACACAATTGTCAATCAGGGACTGCAATCGCCCCCGAGCTCTATCGTATGTACAGCCCAACTCAATCTCGCTAGCTGGGCTGGGCTAGCCAAGAGGCGACAGAGTGCTCTTGAGCATGAGATCAGATTCATAATCTGCAATCATTGATCCAGAGATGGTCCTAAACACATCCAGCAAGCCAAGCCAAGCCAAAATCACCCTCATTGCACTTTTCACCTCCTCCTTCCTCGGCACACCCCTTCTTCTTCTTCTTGACAAGAGAGAGACGGACAGTGGAGACCTGACTTGCAAGTGCAAAGGACTTCTGTGTACAAGAGACTTCACTTTCAACCTTTCTCAGCCTGCTCTGCCTCGTGGAGACTGAAGGCGGGCGCTCGAACATCAATATACAGGAGGAGCCGAAGAAGAAGAGACAAAGAAGAACCTCCTGAGGCCTTACCTGGGCCTTAAGCCACGGGTTCCTCCCTCCAGAGAAGCTGCTCAAGGTCAAGGTGATGTTGCAAGAAAAGGTGAGGCCTCCCACGACCTTGCCGGCCAGACTTTGCAAATGGCCTTGTTACTATAGGCGTAATTCCGAGAAGGAGCAAAGAATTGAAGAATTCTGTCCTTGAAAGCGAGCACCATCGCTATATACGATCCGGTATATTTGAAGACACCCACCATTGGCATACCATACCTCGGAAGGGCTCGATACGCAGTTGCGGCCAACCGGCAGCAGGGAAATTGTGACTACGAGCGTGAGAAGGAGAAGCGGTCCGGAACTCGGAGTGGCGAGGATATCGGACCTCGAGAAGGACCGCATGAGCGTCGAGGAGTGCGAACTGACCGGTTACTCCTCTCCCTCTTTCCTCCCTGAAGACGTTAAAGTGTTTGTAAGCTTCTTGGCGAGATGATACCGCACCGATGTGTATGTGAAGTATGACTCCCAAGACACAAGCAGGTTGCTGACATGACATGGGACGAACAAGAAAAAACTCGCCAAAGAAAAACACAGAAGTCAAAGCCCCCGAAGCAGAGTACCTGTCGACGAGGACCTTGTAAGGCAGGGACTACTATCTGTTCCAGCCTTGAGGCTCTCTCAAGACCTCTCACCAGTCCTGTCGTCTTAATCCCGACCCGTGGCACGAAGGCCCGTTCGGACGAGCTGAAGACTCCGAAACAACGCAGCTTTGCGGAGGGAGCTCTCGACCGGCCGAGGCCCGCGTGACCAATTGCTGAGGGGCAAGCATGGTAAGCCAGTAACCGTCTAGAAGAACTAACTGTCTAGTAGAGTGATCCATGAAGTCACCGAGGAGTCCGTTCGCCCGACACCGATCCGTAAAGCAGTCAGTACGCGAAAGCTCACGAAGCTAAGTCAAACAGGCGGTAGTTGGCAGCAGCATTGTGTGTGCAGTGGCGTGCTAGGATTAAGGTTGGCAAGTTGTCTGGAGAAATAAAAGGAATCTTCCGGGAGCTGGAAGAATACATCATGTCTGAGGGCTACTGGTAAGCACCCCTACCACGATTATTTCTTCTGCAACCTCACCTCTTTCCCAACTTCTAACGCCCGCTGAGTCCTACAGTTCATCCATGACATGGTGAACAGGGCCATTCGGGCCAAGTTCCGTGCGGATGAAATCATTCAGGAGCTAGCAAAAGCGGAGACCGACCGTTGAATCGCCGAGCTCACTCGGATCCGGGAAGAGTAGGAGCTCTAGATAGTCGAGCTCTTCGCACAGTCGACGGAGCTCGAGGAGCTGAGGAAGCGTGTCCCAATACTCCAGCTGTTACGATCAAAGCTCACGGAGCAATACCGGACCGCCTGCGAGGAGAACGAAAAGACACTTCGCACCAAGGACACGGCGCTCGAGGAGATCCAGGCCCTGGTCGACGAAGCCAAAGAGCTCCGGGCACGGAGCTATGAGTCTAAAGCATTCTTGCCGAAGCAGTGCGCCCGGTTCGTTGAAGCCCTGAAGAACTACACTAGCTCCAAGGAGGTCTGAGCCCTCAAGGAGAAGGTGGAAGCTCAAGGAGAGCGGCCGCGTTGGCTCGGGGTGCATAGGAGGAGAACGCGCGACTCAGGCGTGAGCTCCAGGAGGCGCGCCAGGCCAACGTGGACCTTCAAGCCAGGCTCAGCGAATGCGATGGCAAGATGCTGGCCCTTGAGCTTAGGGAGACAGAGAGGGATCCGTGAGCCCAAGAGCGCAGTTGTAACTCCTTGCTTGAACCTCACCATATGTGTATAACTCTTTGCCCGAAATAACGTTCCTATCCTTGAACGAACTTTCCTATATCTTCGCCTTTTACCTGCAAGCACCAAAGACAAGGGAACGAGCGCGGGCTAACATAGAAGTAGGCACGAGCTCTGAGATTAGCACGGAAACAGAACTAGGAAAATGAAACGAGTTCTGAAGAAATGGGAGCTTTTCAAAACACGCTAAGTTATCTGCCGTATCCAGCCCCCCGCTGTGACTGAGGTCATGTCCCTGAGGTTGCGAGCTCGGCCTTGGTCCTAGGGTTAAAGAATGAGTGAGACTTAGCTTTATCTTAGCCGCGCCAGTCTAGCGCTAGTGTCACCTTAGCGAGTGCAAAACCGACGTAGGGAGTGCCCAATGCGATGAGGATCAGCTTACTGTGGACAGAACTCTGCAGGTGGCGCACTGCCTTGGCTTGCCATGCTGTATGGGACTTGGCGCGGATAAAAAAGAAGAACTCGCACATGGGCTTAGTACTACGAAATTGAGAAGCGGGGTGCTCGGGGTAAACTATCGCTTTATTCAAACCAGACAAGGGCACATGAGTAGAAGACATCCGGACATGCCCGGGGTTCTCAAAGATCAAAGTTACAGGCCCGAGCAAAGGATTTTTAAAAGAAAAACCAAAAGAAAAACGAAAAATCAAACTAGGGTTGGAACTTACGTAGTTGACTGATGTTCTACGAGCTGCTAAGGACTCTTCCATCCTCCATGGCCAGGCGCATAGCCCCCAGGCGTTCAGCGGAGACGATCGTGTATGGGCCCTCCCAACGGGGCGTAAGCTTGTTGGCGTGCGATAAGTCCTGAACTCAGCGCAAGACGAGGTTGCCAACTTGCAAGGTCCGAGGCTGAACACCTTTTTTTGAGTGCCTGCGAAGAGCCTGCAGGTACGCCACTGCCCTGACAGAGGCGTGCTCACAACGGCCCTCGAGGAGGTCGAGATCCAAAAGCCGCTCGGACTTCTGGTCGACAACTTCGAACGAGCTCACACAAGCTGATCCGAGCACAATCTCGGGCGGCAGCATGCCCTCCGAGCCATACACGAGCTAGAAAGGGGTCTCCCCGGTAGCTCAGCTCGAGGTGGTGCGAACCGACCAAAGGACGGAAGGAAGCTCGTCCACTTAACTCTTGTTGTGTTTCACAAGATCATCAAAGACACACTTTTTGATGCCCTGCATGATCTGCCCGTTTGCTCATTCAGCTGCCCCGTTGCTCTGTGGATGGCGACGAATGCAAAGCATACCTTGGTGCCAACGTCTTCGCAAAACTCTTGAAAGAGGACGCTGGTGAACTGACTACCATTGTCCGTGATCGGACGGTTCAGAACCCCGAATAGAGTGACCACGTTATTGCAGAAAAATTTCTTGGCTGCCTGGGCCGTAACAGATGACACCGGTTCAGTCTCTATCCACTTAGTGAAGGTGTCAATGGCAACGAACAAGTGAGTGTATCCTTTAGAACCCCGGGGGAATGGCCCGAGCAGGACGAGTCCCCAGGATGAGAACGACCAAGAGAGGGGTATGGTTTGCAAAGCCTAGGCCGGTTGATGAACCTGCCGAGCATGGAACTAGCACGCGTGGCATTTAGACACTAAGTGATGGGCATCCTGACTGGCCATAGGCCAATAGTAGCCCATGCGAAATGCCTTGCCCACGAGCGTTCTCGACGCTGAGTGGGCTCCACACGTGCCCTTATGCAGATCCCTAAGAAGGTACCTACCCTCCTCTTGGGAGATGCATGTGCACGCATCAGTTGCCCATGTCACACAATTTTGGTCATCCAAGGCCAATTTAGCAAACTCCCAAGTAAGATTACTCTGGCCATGTGGGGCCAACTCATTGAACTCCCA
Source organism: Olyra latifolia (assembly GCA_036346145.1). NCBI lineage: Eukaryota > Viridiplantae > Streptophyta > Magnoliopsida > Poales > Poaceae > Olyra > Olyra latifolia. Next base: position 45,693,713 of record CM070523.1, on the reverse strand, counting down.
GTTCATGGTCCCATACATCTACAAGTTTGCGAAATTCATATGCACAAAAGCGATCGTAAAAGTAATGGACTATCCTCATAATTTTCTAGCATTTCTATATGCAATTCCACAATTTAGCGCTAATTTTAGTGATTAAAAGCAATTAAATAAAATGCAATTAACCAAAAGAAATAAATATAGAAATTAAATGCATAGAAATAAATAATTACATACAAAACATCCAAATGCAAAAATGAAACCAAAATCCATAATCGCGGGCTATGAATTTTCATCAAATTCTGCAAATTTTAGGGGTTTACGCACAAAGTTTCCTATGCGAGGAAAGTCCACGCATGATTTTTATTAAAGCAGGGGCTATTCTCCAAAACCCTATTTTATTTTCTCTTTTTTTTCCTTTTTTCTTTTCTTTCTAGGCCACTTCCCTCATGGACCGACCCAACGACCCACTTTGCCAGAGAGGGGCTAGCAACGGCGGTTGGTGCGAGCACGAATGCGCGATCGATGCAAGGCGCGCGGGCGATCCGAGCTCGTCGCCGGCAACAATGACCAATGGGGCAGTTAGAGGTAGTGCACGACCACGTAACCGGTGGTGACCGATGTTGCAGTCAATGGCAACACATGCGGACCATGCGACCGATGTAGCATGCATAAGAAACGTAGAGGACGGCGACCGGTGAGGCATGACACAGCCGAGAGCACACAGACGCGAGCCACCATTCCTGGTGGCGATGTGTCTAGGACCGTGGGCGCTTAGGTATGGACCACCATTCCTAGTGGTGGCGTGTTCGGGGTCGAGGGCTTGAACTGAGGACGTGCGTCCTAGTGGCGGTGTGGCTAGGACTGAGGACGTGCGCAGCTAGTGCTCGGAGAATGGGCCGGGTTGGTTGGGCTGGCATGAGCACGGCCTGAAAAAAAGGCATGAAGCCCGACCCGGCACGAATAGCAGATGGGCCGTGCTAACCCAACTCGAGACCTCTGCCCGTGCCATGCCTCAAAACGGGGCACGCCGTGCCGCTCGGCACCGCCCGACTGTATGGGCCGTGCTCGGGCCGGCACGGCCTGAATTGAAGGCTGAATCTATAATTTATATTTTTTAGGGTTTTTCTATGCTCATATGAATTTATGTTCCACATGAAAGTTGTAGAGAATTTCGAGACGCATCAGTTTTATGAAAACAACTTTTTCATTTGAGCAACGTATGAATTTATAAAAATATATTTATTGGGTTGTGTAATTTTGGACCGGCGCCACCTCTCTCGGTAATCTGCATTTTTCGGAGTCTTCCTCTGCTCATATGAATTTATATTCTACATGAAAGTTGTAGAAAATTTTGAGACGCATCTTTGCAATATAGACAACTTTTCCATTTATAAAAAAATATTTAGTGCGCTGTATAGTTTCGGACTGACGTCACCTCTCTCGGTAATCTGCACTTTTCGGGTTCTTGCTTTGCTCATATGAATTTATATTCTACATAAAAGTTGTAGATAATTTTGAGATGCATTTTTTTTATGTACACAACTTTTTCATTTGAGTAACGTATGAATTTATAAAAAAAATATTTAGTGTGATGTGTTCTCTCGTGCGTGCTCAGTGTGGGCCCGCCCAAGCAATGACCAGCGTGCCTTTGGGCGTCTTGAGCCTTGATTTTTGCGGTCCATGCTGGCCTGGCCTAGCACGAATAAATGATGGGGCCGTGCCTGCCGGTTCCATGTAGGCCCAAAGCACGATGGCCATGGCCGTGCCGGCCCGGCACGTCCCAAGTCCCACCTCTATGCGCAGCCATGCTAGGCAGCAACATGGTTGGCGCACAGCCACATCCTATGGAGCGTGGCACCTCCAGCCAGCGAGGCAACGCACATGCGCGGCTAGCCGGTGACATGCCATGGACAATGACTACACAGTTTCTAAGTGTAGAAAATGATCCCGTTTGTTTGTGCGATTCAACATCCAATCTATCGGCCAATGCCAACAACTTCAAAATCTACCAAGAATTAGTGTCAATACCCTGATCGGCTTCGAGCCAATGGCTCCAAGTCAGCAGTGATGATGTTCATTAGGATCATGAAAATAGATCTACGGCGAAAAATTGAATCTATTTTCGAGAAGCAATTCAAGAGTGCAAAGCATGATTCAATTCGCGATATTCACCTTTCTTACCATGTGAAGGTCCTGTAGAGTCGTGCTGATAATGTGTTGGGAAACTACTACTGTTGAGTGTAGTTAAAAGGATCCTTGGAAAAACAATCAATTATAGAGAAACAATCATAAGGAGACAAAGGGATATGTCTTTTCTTTCTTTCTGTTGATCAAGGTACATACAATTAAGGATGGCAATCAGGTTGGGTATCTCTGGGTCCAACTGTCTCAATCTCAAACCCATGATCCAAAACTATTACCCTGACCAAGACCCGAAGTCATTTGTAGGTATAAACATATACTTGAACCCAACAGGTACCTGAGACCCGAAACGCAAAACACTGGAGCCAAGCATGACTACATAAGGTGGCTGATGTGGTTATTATGTATTTGAGTGCATATCATATGATCTTTGCATGTTATTATGTGAAATACATTGTGCTAGCAAACAGAAGTTTAAAAGTGAATGATAAATACATATACCATGCATATACATTATTCTTGTTAAGTACACTTTCAGATTATCAAAAGCCGAGGACGGCTTTTCTTGAAGATGGGGAGGATGATATGGGCACAAAAACACCTACACAAGATACATGGATTGCTTAGCGGGAGGAGTGCAAGGATGGGCAACAAGCGGAGATGACACGAACATTGTGCGACGCTGGCTCGGGTGCTATTGCTATAGTACCGATGTGCTACAGTACCACGATAGAGTATGGAGCAGCAAAATCCATGAAAGGAAAGCCGACAAAAGGAAAGAGATGATCTCCATATTTTTTAGAAAGCAATCAACTAATTTAGCATGTAATAATCTGTTTCTAAACTTTTGGAATTGGTTCCAAATCCTAGGATTACTTTCTATGTTTAGCGTGCGAGTGTTTTTGGAAGGTTTTTGGGTGAGTAACTGTTTACATGAACAGTAACCACGTTCCCACCCTCCAATATGTATTGTTTACACTCTATTGTAATGGCTTAGACCACGTATAATTCAGAAATAGCTATTCTCTTAATTTTTGAGGTTCATGCCAAGTGTTGCCTACGGGAATAGGGAGTGTTTTCTAAGTTATTACCATCGGTGTTTTGCAGGAAGGACGCACGTCTACTTCACTGGTTGATTAGACGAATAATAGAGCATGTTCTTGGGCGAATTCGCATAACGCAGGTTGCCGTATCGAGACGGTGGTTGGCGTTAGCTTTCGTCAGGGTTCACGGTTGCACCACTATCCTTGATCCTACATCGTGAAGATCGGGCAGCCCCGTATCAGTGGCTACTAACTTGAGACCCGCTACTGATTTGGAGTAGGAGCTACTTGCATGAAGGATTGAAGCATGAAGAGGAACTTGAAGGGTACCTGTCAGGGAAGGCCCATCAGATGTGCCGATCGATGAGGTCAAGGCGTCGGGCACAGGCAGTTGCCAACAAAGTGGATCTAGAGAGGTAGCCAAGGAGGGGATTTGGTGGAAATGGACGATGACTAGGTTAGGGTAAGGTCGGCATGACAATAAGGCTATAAGGGATTGAGGGATTGGGTATTAGGGGCTCGAAGGGACGGGTAGCCCACATCTTAGTGCTATTTCATGTACCCATTGGATACACACGGATACAAATTGGTACCTATTTTTGGACCCCAACCCATTACAGGATACCCACGAATCTAGAATGAGACCCAATCCGAGACCTGTTGGGTCTAGGACCCGCGGGTACCCAGACCCACGAGTATTTCTGCCATCACTACATTGGGAGATACCCTCTTTGTATAGACAACTTCTACAGAATTGCTAATACCATGCCGTCCAATTTGACGCCAAATATCAGATGCCTGCATGACAGCACACCCACCAGTACTCTCCTGCTCATTCATATCATATCTATCCATCCCTTAGTCTCTTTTTCTCTCACTTGATTTTACCAAGCAGTATATAGGTGGGGGAGAGGAGGGAGCACAACACCCTCATGCTTGGGCTTGTCGACCGCCGACCTCCTCTCTCATCTCGCTGCGACCGTCTCGCCTTATCCTTTCGCTCAGACCACACACTCTTCTCTCTCATCTCTCTCCCCTACCTATTCTACCTACATCGAACCAAGGTGCCGACACTGCTGCTCGCTGGCGCTGCTGCAGGACCCTCTCTCCTCTCTCGCTTGCCCTCTCATGGCTCCCCATCTCTATCCCCCTCTCTCTATTTCCCCATCTCCACTCTCTTCCATCTGCTTCTTCTTGCTTTAGGTAGCAACAATCAGAGGACAACTAGAGAAGAAGATGGCTAGAGAAGATGGCCGGATTTTGGTTTGAAACATTACCCTGGTACATATGAAATTTTGTGTTTAATCTTGTGAAACATTTAGTTTGCTTTGGTGAAGCACTCGTACAAAGTGTATGAAACATTTATTTTGCTCTTATGAAATATTGGTTTTGCTCCCGTGAAACACTTTGTTTGCTCTTGTAAAACACTTTTTCTCATGTGAAATATTGCTCATATGGGATGGAAACATCTTAGAATAACTATTGAAACAAAAACATATTTGTTTGTTCTTATGAAACATTCTATTTGCTTTTGTGAAACACCCGAAAAAATACTTGAAACATTTTGTTTGCTTGTAAGCATTTCTCGTATGAATTGAAACATTTTCGAATAATTGCTGAAACATATGTTTCACACATTAACGGCAAATGTTTTATTAGCACTTTGATGACACTATTGCATTGATAATGTTTCTAGTATAGCGTCCAATTTTTTTCATCTAAAAGGATCCGATCCGCAGACATAACCCCAACTTTAACTTTTGAGAGTTTTTGTAGGGCCCAATAAGGTTCTGTTTGATAGAGTTCAAAAGCCGCAGTAGATTATAATGTAAAAAGTTGAGGCCCTCGAAAAATGCTAGAAGAGGCCGAAGAATATAATAAAAAATAGTTTTGAGAACTACCACTAAAATTCTTAAAATGACTATAAAATGCTTGACTCATAAAAAATTGACAGATTCCAAGAAACATGGCAGAGTGATGGGGCGGCCTGGCCCATCATCGTTTCTTGACAGTTTGAAGCGGGCCAGCCTAGCCTTCCCAGAGATTGATTCATCACTCCACGGAATAGCATCTGAGCGCCGGCGACGGCGGCGGCGGCGGCGGAAGGTGCGGGATGGCGAGCAGCAACAGCGGCGAGCCGAGCACCGCGCCGCAATCGAACCGGTGGTACGAGCTCCGGCTTGGTTCCTCCTGTCGCGACCCCTCCTCCACCGCCAAGTACTGCACCCTCCGCTGTACGATCTCAAATCCCTCCTCCCTCTCTTGTTGCTACCGACGAATCGCATCAGGCCTCGTCAAAATTGCATGTGCAGCGCATCACTGCCCTAGCGTACGATCCATACCGGCAATAATTCGAGTGTTATCTACTGGGATGGGGGGTTGGGATTCTTGGACCGAGTGTACGTATGGTCCGTGATGCGTGTCGTGTTGAAATTCGTTATCTGTGATTCCAATTAGTGGCCGCAGCCTGCTCTGGTCGTTCTTATGGGTTGTGATTGCGGGATAGTACCGTTAATTCTTGATGTGGTAATCCATCATCAGTCATCTTTGTGGGCTAATCTTCTGTTAATTTGTTTTATTCTGCTGAATTCTCTTTTGGTAGATCAGGTAGTTACTGTTGAATCCCCAAAATTGTGATTTGGTCGGAGTACAGCCGCAAAAGATATTCTTTGAAAGGATTAAATTCACAATAAGAATTCTTTTGCGTAGTAATATGGTTTTTTTTTTGTATTGCTGGTAGATAGTATGGAATAAGGATTTATGTATTTGTGTCTTTGACATTGATTTCTTTTTTTTGGTTCAGTCATACTAGTGCTTTCTTAATCCATAGGACAACGGCCTTGCTAAGTTGCTATATACATTTCATGATCCCTATCTGTGTGAGAATTTTTTGCATAATTGAGATTTGATATGGTGGAGAAAATTTACTAGTTTCCTTGGGTATGAAGATTGAAGAGTCACTGCAACAGGAGTGATAGATGAATAATGTTAACAAAAACAGTAAACACGCTAGCTTGTGGTGAAGAATCTGTCCTTTATCATCTCTTTTATAAGTACTTTTAGTCACTTTGTGGTCTTAGTTTTTCTCCTTTCTGTTGTCTTTCAGTTTATACATCCTTTTGCCCTTCTTATTCCATAAGTTATGGTTTTTATCAGGTAGGATTCCCTATTAAATTGGGCATTGTGAACTTGCATCCCTGAACCATCTGAGTTGGCCAATTTGAAACCTAATTGAGGCAGGATTTTGCTCTAGGGTAGTTCCTGGAACTATTAAGATTTAGCAATTAAATTTATCTAAAAGAAACAATGGCGAGCTTTGCAGTTTGCATAGAGTAGTTTGGGACACCTTGCTTTTTGGGCTCCATGCATTATTTTTGGCACAAAAAATTTGAACTGAGTAGTTTCTTTCCTATTCCTCCTTTTTGTGTTCATACTACTAGGACACATAAAACCTTTTCACCATTATAATTTTCAATGTTTGAAAAATCGGCCCTAGGCGGCGCCTAGGCGCTAGTTGCCGGGCGCCCACCTTGGCCACCTAGGGGCTAGGCATCGCCTAGGCAACTAGCGCCTAGCGCCTTCAAAAACACTGTTAATTTTGCACTAGGGCCCTGGCCCAGATATTAATCATTGGCTATCCAACAGATCAAAAGTGGCTTCCACCAAAATGGAAGGGATTATTGTCTTATTTTTTTCTTCCCCACGATGACTTGAAAAGCTTCCATGGCTGTGTAATTCTACTGCAACCAGCAAATTGCTATCCTGGGAAATGTCTTATCATTTTCCAGTGCTAAACTTGGGCATATCGCTTCAGTTTTCAAGCACCTATTTGGTGGCCTCTTTGCAGCATTCTCTTCCATGTGGCACTCCAATTTTTGACAACTGAGTTGTAAATAAAATTTATGCATAATTACTTGTTTATTCGGCTGTTGGTTATTTGATCTCTCTTTCCAGTCATTAACTGGATTTACTCCCTCCATATCACAAAAAATTGACATATTAGACATGTCCTAAGTCAAAGTTTCAAAACTTTATCTATGAAAATCTTTTGAACTATTTGGATTGGGTACATGAAAATCATACATATAGATTTTTCTTGAAAAGCACTTCCATAATATCATATTTTTTGTGGATTTTATAAATAAAGTGCAATGGTAATTAGTGGTCAAAGTTACAATTCGAAGACTGTGTCGATGTCCAAAACGTTAAGTTTTTGTGATATGGATGGAGTAATAAACTAATCATACCTTTAGTTATTGACTTATTTCTTTCTCGTGCACTATATGTGAATTTCCTACCGCAAATAATATCGTTGTGGGCATAATCGACTAAGAAACAAGCAAAGCTAGTTCCTCTATTGTACTTGTACCTCACATTCCAACTTTTAGTCTTGTGATCTGTGAAAATTCATGTTTTCCCTATTCCTTTATGTCATCAAAATCAGGTTGTGCATTAAATCTTTTTTTTTTTTACGTTTGAGTTGACAGATGAATTTAAGCCAGCATCCATTGATAAGACTCAAGCTGGGTCTCTGCAAAAGACCAAGGATAATCGGGTTACTGTGGAATTCCATAATAATCTGCCTGGAAAGCCAAAGGTGACATTTGAGGGAAGCCAAGAAGAGTACAAGGATAATGATGGTATCTTGTTTTTTGATGGTGAGACCTTTCGCTTGGAGCGGTTACATCGGGCTGTCAAGAGATTAAGGCATGTCCGAGTTCCAGGAGAGTCTGCAGCAGGTCCTGTGGCAGCAACAACTACCGGAATGGGTGAATCTCATTCTCCTCCATTAGCGAAAGGTGGCAAATCGCAGACCATGAGCAAACCTTCTGTACACACAGTTCCTGTAAGTTCTAACTGCATTTTAGATGCCCTAGCTAAGTGTTGGTCGCTGTTCTATCATTTGTTATTTACTTTTGGATTGAGGGTAAAGATAAAAACTGAGATAATATTTGAATGATGGATTAATGGGCTTTTTTTTGCTTTAATCCTTTAAGTTGCTATTTGGAATTTAACCATTCAATCAATATATATTTTTAGTATTTTGGAATGTCAAACATTGGATAACAAGCTCATTTGCACAGTATTTATGACATAACTACTGTGGAGGACCACTTGTGAAGGTTCATTCCCCAGATTATGGTAGTTGGCTCTATCCCCTTGCTTTAAATGTGGATCTTGGTTACTTGACAAAGGCTGATTCACTCTTGTTGGGATGCAACTCGAGTGGAGCTGACTGTCTCAAGGATTGCTTTCCCATCCTCATCTCTTTTTCATCAAAGAAAACCTTATCTAAATTCTAATCTTGTCCCTAATGGGGATTTTGATAGGACCATTACCTGGTCAAATAAAAGGGTTAGATAGATATAGGAATTTGTTAACATGCCACAGAAGACAGAACCATTCTTTATTTGCATAATGAGACCAACAACTTTTGTTTTCTGAGTTTTTTCATACTGCTGAACCATTGCACCTGATGCTACTGAATCCGCTGCTATGTTTTCGTATCAAAAGTGAATCAGCCTTCTGGTGGGGCTAGGCTCTGTTTGACATTTTGGTGGCATTGAAAAAAATTCTTTTCTAGCTGGATAACAGGTGGTTGAAATCATCTCTTATGAACTGTAGCAGCAAACTCTTACTAGAGTTGGTAAAGATCCCGTAGCTAACTAGATTCGACAAGGCAAAGCACCACGACCACAAACTGGCTCTAATTAGTGTGATGATGAAGATGGGCATTGTGATGGGAGATGCATTCTTGTTCGAATCCTTATTTAACATGCATTAGATAAACTTTGTAAATCTTGGGATTTAGACCTATCTATTTGCCATAATTTTAAGTGATTAATTCAGAAGCTTCTCATATCATTTCTGATTTACTCTAGCATGTATATAATGAAACTATATTCCTCTTGAAATGTATGCCCGTCCTAAATTTGTAATCATATTTGTCAGCTGATGAAGATATTGATATGTTTATGGAAGTATCATATGAAATCTTTGCTTTCTTTTATGATCTTATGCTGTGTAGTTTCAATTTAACATTTTTTTCAAAACAACGTTGTATGCAATTATGTGTATGACCTTAGTTATTCATTCTGCAGGTTGAGGTTGAGCGCATTGACATTGGTGAACCTGAAAATCCAGGTCAGTAATCCCATATGTATACTCTCATCTTTTCTTTTTTCCCTTCTGGTTATTCTTGTACAAGTTCATGAGATACCAGTGTACCACTAACTTTAGTTTCTTATTTTGGGTTCCTTAGCTTGGCTTTATATTAGAGGTTATTGAATGCATTTGCATGTTTGCAAGATTGTAGTTAAATCTTGAACTTGTTTACATTTCGACACCCTTATTTTTCTCGGTGTCATTTTGCAGAGATAAACAAATGCATGTGTGGTCCTAGTTAAGTAACTTAAGTTTGAAGCATGGTATGGCCCTGCAATATTTTTTATTTGCTTTATTTGTGTTGAAATGTTTATTTTTCGGAAGAAAAGGGGGCAATCACAAGTCCAAAGATTGTGCATAAGAAATTAGATAAGCATCATCAGTTCCAAAATCTGTATTTGCATTTGTAAGTTATGAACTCAGATGTTGCTATTCTAGGTCTTTGGCTGACCATATCCTAATTTATGTTAGGAAAAAAAGTACTATTTTGGTCCTTGAACTATGGCCTTCGACCCATTTTGGTCCATAAACTCCAAAACCGGGTTAATTTGGTCCTCAAAATGTCAAAACTGGACACAAATAGAACCTTCACCGAGTCAACGGCGGTTTTGACCTATAAAAGGTGGTTTCACCGAAGTGTTATATGTATTTTTACTTAAAAATAGTTCGCAAAATCCAAATTTAACTATATATTTGAGTTTCTTTTGATTACCTAATCTTGCAGAAATTTTTCACATAACTTTTTGAACTTTACACAATTGTTTAGCACTTTGTCCTTGTTTTAAGACTACTAGAAAATGCTAGAAGATTTCTTGATACAACATGGAAAAATATAGGAAAAATTCTTATGAGCTTGTAAAATAACTAGGAACTCAAAAGTACAATTTAGTCTGGATTTCGTGAAATATTTTATGTAAAAATAATTGTAACACTATGGTCAAACCACTTTTTACCGGTCAAAACCACCCTTTGATTGAGGGACCATTTGTGTCCGTTTTTGATATTTTGAGGACCGAGTTAACCCTTTTTGGAGTTTGGAACAAAATGGGTTGAGGGTCATAGTTTAGGGACCAAACCATAATTTTTCCTCTATCTTTTCATCATATTTTGTACGAAAAAGTGTCTATTTGGTCCTTGAACCATCGTTGTTGACCCAATTTGGTCCCTAAGGTGTAAAATCGGGTGAACTTGTTCCTCGAATTGTCGAAACCGTGCCAATTTGGTCCCTTGACTGGTTGAGCCCACCCACATTTGAGTGGTTTTCGCTAATGTGGCTTCCACGTGGGCGGTTTTATGTGACGTGGCAAACGTGTGTAATTTGCGTCCATGTGGTGTCCACATGTGATCCTCTCTTTCTGACTCTCTATCTTCCTCTCTCTCTTCAATCTTTGACAAATGGGCCTGTGGTGAAAAAAATGAAAATGCCACTTGTGCACCCCACGTGTCCGCCATGTCAACACAAAACCGCCCACGTGGACGTCACATCAGCAAAAACCATTCACAAAACTGGGTTTAATCGGTCAAATGACCAAATTGGCATAGTTTCAACAATTCGAGGGCCAAGTTCACTCGGTTTTGCACCTCAGGGACCAAATTGGGTCAACAACGATAATTTAGGGACCAAATCAGCACTTTTTCCTATTTCCTAAATCTTTAAATTCTCTGATCAATTCAACATCTCAAGGATACTAAACATTTTTATTTCCAATTCTTCTTGTAAGATGCTCCCTTTGTTACTAATGTCCTATGTCATCCTACTCGTAGCCTTTGAAGTTTTTTTTTGTGTTATGGTGTGGGGCCAGGCATGCACAGCAAGAGGAAGGGTGCATAGCAGCAGCAAGGGAACTTGATATGTTTTCATATTGTTTGCTTGAATAATTTCTATGTCTGTATATTAATTTCCATATTACTAGGATCGTTGGTGCCCTCGCATCACCTAGGGGAAGACTAGCCGTACAGTCAGTGCCAAGCAGACATCAGGACCACTCATCTTACTTGGTGCCGCTGCAATTTGTTGTCATCATTGTGCGCAAAGTGCCCTCACTTGTGATTGCCATCCTCCCACTGTGATCTATGCTGGAGCAGGGGAGCCATCGCCCTTCCCATCAACCCTAGCTGTCCCTGGTGGTTAGTCGGGTGACAGTGGCAGTAGTTTTGGGAGAGTGAGGGTGTATGTGGAAGTGAAAGAGTGGTGAGAGAGAGGGGCTGACATGTGGCCTAGGCGTGTAATTGACTAATTGTAGGTGGGGCTGGTGATTTGATCTTTTATGGTTGAGGGAACAGGTTATACTGTTTTAGTTATATCTAAAAATGATATTTTAGACAATTTATTGTTATACCAGTTAATGTAAGTACAGAATATGCTGCCTAATTTCCCCCTTGGTGTCTAGTACATCTGGAGTAGTTGCCAGGATACCCTCTATATAAGGAGGGGAATTATAATCATTGGAAGCAAGCAAAGATAAAATATGAGATAGGAGTCTCTGTTCACTCCACATTTTTCTCTAGTTTTTCCATGTTCTGGGCCTTTGAGGTCTTATCAGGAAGACAATAGATTTGGTATCAAAGTCAACCACAATAATGTATGTTGTCGAGCAAGGCAAGATCATTGGTCAAAATCGTAATCGCCTAAATCAGTTCTGATCGGAAGCAGGATGTGGCTTGGCAGAAGGCTATTGTTCAATGATCATGGAAAACTTCATGGCACTAGAGGCAAGATGTGGCATCGATGCTAAAGAAGATTCATTTAGCAAGAACTTCGCTCGGTTGAAGATCCTTCTCAATAATGAGGACCGAGCCTTTGAGGTGTAATATGATGTATTATGCACAGGCCCAACAGCTTGATCACGTTAGCTGCATTAGCTCTAGTCTCACAGTAATGCAAGGAGAAGACTGTAATTAACCCACTTGGAACCAAGGAGCGATGAAATCTACTGCAGAAATGGTCATATTTCTAAGGTGCTACTACTATAAATGCTAGGCCATATTTCTAAGTGGCTCAATGGAATATCGAGCTAGGGAGATGCCTTCAAGATGATCGACATGGTGCCAACTCTTGAGTATTGTCGTGACTACAACCCTGTTATTAACATGTGCCCCGCCACCCAAACGAAATAGTTTTTGTCATCCTTACATTCATGACTGTTATGGTGTTGATTAAACATTATTTAAGCGGTAAGGCAGTCGAAGGGATTCGCCTCGCCACCCCCCTGTTGGAATGGGGTCTGGGTCACTGTCGCTGAATCTGCCAGATCTAGGATTGTCGCCGTCAGATCAAATCCTGCTTTCGACGGTTGACATCCAGGGGCAGCTGTAGCCCCTGTATCCCCTGTATCCTGCACGGTGGAGCCTGGGGCAACTCATGGCAGAGGTGGTAGAACTCGGGTGCATTTCCCTCCTCTGTCACCTATCACCATCACCACCTATGCGTTAGCGGAGGTCAATCGGCGCTGATCTGGCACTCAAGAGCTTGGGGTGGATCACGACAGAGGCGACAAAGCTCAGGGTGTGCCTCTCCGTCTCCACTACCCTCCGCCGCTGCCACATCTGTTAAGATTCAAATATTCATGTGAAATCTGTAAAGGTGGGGTCTAACAGAGGAGAAGATTTTATTTGGAGTAGCAGAACCCTAGTGGGCCAAGGGGTGCGTGTTTGGGCCTTCAATTAGGACTGAATGAGGACTGAAGACTGGAGTCATATGAATGTTAGGATCTATGGCATCGCCTCACTGCTTGCCTTAAGCAATGCGGAGGTAAGAAGGTGGTGAGTTGGCTTGCCTCACCTTATGGCGGTAAGAACCATGCATCGATTGCAGTTCAAGGATGGCCTTTTCACAGGGAGGGGTGTAACGTCACGGCGAAGGATGCAGGCATTCGTGCGAAGGACACTTGGTAGCTTCAGAAACTTTATATGTCTCCACAACTTTAGGTTGATTAGTTTCAATATCTATTGATTTCCATATTGTTAGCTTCATAGAAGTTAATTTCTCATTTTCCATTAGTGTTTTTCAGAGTCCTAGATAACAAGGGGGAATTATAGTCATTGGAAGAAAGGAAAAATGAAGAGCCCCTCCCTATTCTTTGCTAGCCCCACTATTCCTTCCTACTTTATAGGCTTATTAACACAATTTATTTGGTATCAGATAACCACCATGTCTCTGGTGTTGGGACAGATAAGAGACCGATGCTATGCTCGCCAAAATCATTTGCGATCTGGCGTTCATGGCAGGGGTATATTTACATGATTGCTTCATGCCTCATGGCACTAGAGGCAAGACTGCAAGATGTGTCAAAAGAAGATTCATCTGGAAATAACTCTGTTCTGTCAAAAATTGTTTGCAGCAGTGAGCACATGGCCTTAGAGAAGGTGACATTGGATTAGGGTGGGTTCTTTTCAGCTTATCTTATCCTACTTATTTGGTTTATCTCGTAACTTCGAGAATTTTTCGAGATAGCCTAGGAGCTTTTAGACAAGCCTATGAAATAAAAAAAACGGACTCAAAAAGTAATAAAAAAGGTGAGATAAAGGAGGAAGGTTGCAATCTACCCTGAATTGAGAACAGAATGAAATCTACTGAGCTCGTTACAAATGAAATCTACTGTGAAGTTGGTCATATCTCTAAGGAGCTACTTCTACACAAATGCAAGTTGTGTAGGCTGTCTTTTTGGTGCTCTCATCAAGTCAGGAAGATGACTTCAAGGTGACTAACATGGCACTAACCTGGAGTATCATCATGGCTGCAGCCCCATTACTTCCATGTAATCATCTTGGGTTTTGACCTTGTCTGCCACCCCAATGAAGGAGTTTGTCTCCACCAAAGGTGTTTGTCCCATATTACAGCTAGAGGACTAGCTGTTTCACCAGGAGGGGTGCAATGTTAGTTCGGAGAGGCATCTGTAGGGGGAGAGAATAAAAATGAAAGCAGCAAAGAAACTATCATTTCGATATTGTTGAATATGTTTTTGATATACATTAGTTCTCATAGAGTTTATGTTTCCTAAACTTTAATTTCTATTAGATGTTCAGTATCGCTCCTCATTTTTGTCTAGTCTCCCCTTTCTACTTGGCCTTGGAGCTCATACTAATAACACAACATTAGGTCATCATATATTCATATACATGCCATTCTACATTCCAGAGGCATATTTATAGCATTTCCACCTCACCAAATCATTCCTTTAACACTTACAGTTTAATTTTCCAAGCAAAAAGGCAATAGCGTGGAGATGGAAAATCATGAAAAATTCTTGTTTTATAGGAATGTCAAATAAGGCTGTCATGGTGATTCTTCTCCATGCCATATTTCCCAGTCTAGAACCAAGACTGTCATCTATTAAACATGGGAGTAATGTGAAAGACAATTCTTTTAAAAAAACAAAGCTAAATATCTTGATTGCTCAGACATGTTCTATCGTTTATGCTCATTTGCTCACTTTCTCATTGCAGTACCAAGAAACAACAACAGGAGCTCTTATCAACCAGTTGCCACAAACCCATTTTCCTTTTTGCCTGATCCAAATGACCAAGAGGAGAACCTAGACATACTTGGTGATGATGACAATGGCTCGCCAAATAATATGGCCTCAGCACAAACGTCTGTTCGGGGTTTTGACATCAACTTACCAAATCAACTCGACATGGATGATGAAATAGCTGATGTAGATGTAAATGATGAAGCTGATGAGGGGCCCAATGCAGCTGAGGCACTGCGAGCTCAGGTCAATGCAGAAGGGCAGCAGGAGGAGCAGGAAACATCTAGCTCTAGCGGGAGCAGTAGCAGCAGCAGCAGCAGCAGTGGTAGCGGGAGCAGAAGTGGGAGCAGCAGCAGCGACAGTGATGGCAGTGATGGTGATTCAGCCAGTTCCGGCGGTGATGTTGATATATGAGTTTGGTGTGTAGAGTTCTCTTGCTGTGTATGCCACGCTTCACAAATTGGCACACCATTAGCAAAAGGAGTTGTGAGCTCTCTATGACAAATACTGCACGATTAGCTAAATCGAATTACCGCTGTTGTGTTTGCTCCCTCCATGGCTAGGTCTGTTTCTATGTTTCTTTGTTCTGGCCTGGAGCATAGATTTTGTAAACAGATGTTTGCATGTATCAGGCATGTGGATTGTGGACACATGATGTTATTTGTCAGTCTGAAAGTTACTAGCTCTACCAAGGGTGAAACGAAAAGTATAGATAGCAAGGGGGGCGTGATACGATTTTGTTATTCCTGAATCTGGGAGACATCTCTTATATAGGGTACTGTTTGTATGCTGATGGTCTAATATACAACGCGGTGTGGTCCAGACCCTGTTCCATGGAAATGCTGGCTGCTGTCTTGGGTCATACCAATATTTGCTTTGAGGAGCAGGTCGCCTTGTACATGGGAACTATTACTAATTTTGATAGCCACCTAGGCTTGGCCATTCATATTTGTGCACGCGTCGTGTGGCCCCTGGCATACATTAGTTGCTACATACTAGGCCTGTTCTTCCGTCTCTATTTGGAATCCATCAACTCTTATCCAATCGGCAAATTGTGATGTTTAGATGTAGAGTATCATCCGCCATGGGAAGAGTTAATTATCTATGCTTGCCGCAAATATGATGTGAGGTTTGCTGGATACTTGGGCTACAGGTGCAACAAGCATTTGCATCATAACGCTGCCATGTTGTGTATGGCGAACTGGTGAAGGGCAAATCAAAAGCTTCTTGCAGTGATAAGATTTCCTTCATCCAGCGCCATATTGCGTACGGTCTACTGGCGAAGGGCAAGCCAAACACTTCTTGCAGTGTGATAAGATTTTCTTCATCCGGCGCCATGCTGTGTACGGTGAACTGGCGAAGGGCAAACCAAACGCTTGCAGTGTGATAAGAGTGTTACGCAACCTCGCTACCGGATGTAGTCCAGGGTTGCCTAACAGATCTAAAACTCATGAACAAGGAGACACAATGTGGAGGAATGGCGGCTATTCTTTATTCTTTCTCATGTGTGTACAATGGGGACCCTTCCTCCTTTTATATTGCGGTTCTAGGATTTTCGCATAGGTCAATACCGGGCCTTCGTGGGCCGGTTTCTCAACACTCCCCCTTTGGCCTTTACCGCGAGATGCATGTGTCTCATTAAAACTCCATAAAAACCAAGTGAAAAATTTGGAGGAAGAGTACAAATCATACACCTTGTGCTGCACGAATTGCCTCGTTAAAAATTTTATGTGAGAAACTTCTGTGAAAACTCACTAAGGAAAAAAGAGTATAGTTCACCCAATTTTCAAATCGTCTTCGTGACATTCATTTGGGTACTCAGACTACATGTCTAAGATTTATTTTAGAGTATGTGAACATTCTCTCCTGAAATCTACACTTCTCTAAGTCTTCTCATCCCAATTCCCTTTACAAGTAGATGCTAGAAGAGACTTAGTAAATAAATCAGCAAAATTCTCGCATGACTTAGTGTGCAATATCTTGATCTCATTCACCTTATGCATTTTATGAGCATAAAAGAACTTGGGGTTAATATGCTTCGTAAGGTTGCTTTTCACATAGCCCATCTGAATTTGAGCAACACAAGCTGCATTATCTTCATAGATTATCGTGGGAGTTTGCTCAATATTCAGTCCACATGACTTCTGGATGTGTTGAGCCATTCTTCGAAACCATGCACATTCCCGAGAGGCTTCATACAGGGCAATTATTTCTGAGTGGTTTGTAGAAGTTGACACAAGTGTCTGCTTGGACGGCCTCCAGGAAATGACCATCCCACCACAAAGGAAAACATGTCCGGTTTGTAACTTGCCAGTATGCGGGTCAGACAGGTACCCTGCATCTGCATATCCAACCAGATTCAATTCTTGATTCCTTCCGTAAAACAAGCCAAGATTTTTGCTTCCTTGGAGGTATCGGAAGATGTACTTGATCCCCTTCTAATGTCTTTTGGTTGGCTCTGCACTGTACCGAGCCAGCAAATTCACGGCAAACGCAATGTCTGGTCTAGTGCTGTTCGCAAGGTACATGAGCGCACCAATTGTACTTAAATATCGGGTTTCAGATCCCAAGACTTCCTCCTCCTCTTCTCTAGGCCTGCATGGGTCTTAGTCTGCATGTAGTGACTTTCTGACCATTCGGGTTTTTGCGGGGTATGCCTTTTCAAACCCGAATCTCTCTAACACCTTCTGGATGTAGGATGATTGGTGTACCAAGATTCCATCTTGGACATGCTCGAGCTGCAAGTCTAAGCAAAATTTAGTTTTTCCAAGTCTTTCATTTCAAACTCAAACTTCAAGTATGAGTAGACTTCTTCTATCTCTTTCTTTGTCCCGATGGTGTTTAAGTCATCTACGTAGACAGAGATTATACAAAATCCATTCGGGGATCTCTGTATGAATACACAGGGATAATCTTCATTGTTTGTGTATCCTTTCTCGCAGAGAAATTTACTCAAGCGATTATACCACATTCTTCCTGACTGCTTGAGTCCATACAGTGATTTCTCAAGTTTCACACTATATAGATCTCTGTTTGCTCTATCTTGGTTCGGGACAGGAATACCTTCTGGAATTCTCATGTATATGTCCGAATCCAAATTTCTATAAAGATATGCAGTTACAACATCCATCAATTTCATTTCCAACTTCAAGTTGACTGCCATTGAGATCAAGTACCTAAAGGTTATTTCGCCCATGACCGAGGAGTAGGTTTCTTCATAATCAATTCCAGGACGTTGAGTGAAACCTTATGCAAGTAGCCTTGCTTTGTACCTTACAATTTCATTATTTTCATTCCTTTTCCGAACAAAAACCCATTTATGACCTACGGGGTGAATATGGGGAGGTGTGTGGCATACAGGCCCAAACACCTCTCTTTTGTTCAGAGAGATCAATTCAGCAGATATTGCCTTCTTCCATTCTTCCCAACCCGGCCTTTTCTTGCATTCTGCCAGAGATGCAGGCTCAGGATCGTGGTCGATGATGGTGGCAGTTTTCTTTGCAAAATATGCATCCACATTGTCTGTTGCTCTATTCATGAGCTCTCCCGTTAATACATAATTTATGGCCATTTCATCATGGGGTGCTTCTTCTTGCACTTCTATTTGCCTTCCTCCGTTATTTTCCATTACGGGGGCAAGTTCCTTTAGCTTCTCTTCGCCTATGTGTGCGCACACATTTTCGTCGGTGACTTCCTTCAGTGGAAGATTCAGATCTGGTATTGCCCTTTCCTCGGGTTTCTTCCCAGTGCCAGGTCTTAACTGGCTCCTTTTCTTTGTTTGGGGCATTTTTCGTGATTAGCTGTCGCAAGCTCCCTTATCTATTTTTCTCCAGGCGTCCCCAGATAATTAAGATTCGAGTAACCATATTTTCTGTCCTTTTCTCTGAGGCCTCGGAACAGGATGAGCGATACCTTCTATGGTATTTCAACCCTCTCTGGTGCATTACTCCAAGTAATGCGACTTGATCACATCCTTCAAATTACAAAAATAATTAGGCAGAATTCATTGCTTTAAATGTCTTCTAGACTTCATCATTTGCTTTACTAATGCGGGTCATGCACGGGGATCTACGTGGCTTCCACGTGATTTTCCGGCATTCTACTATCAGGGGTTCTATTCCTCCCCCTAATGACGGAAAAAGATCCTCATCAAATATGCAATTCATTTCTGTGTGTGGTATAGGTACATATACATTCAAAATTTCAAAATGAGAAATTTCATACCCTTTCATGCACTAGTTGGATGTTGTGGGACTGTATGTCCCCTTACAATAATTAATGAGGGCCACTGCTTGTAGTTTCTTTTAGTTACAACTCTGTAAGAGCGGCTGGCAATAAATTTGATTTATAAAATTAATGCCGTTTCTAGTCCATTCTTCGTATGGACATAAGGTACTAAGTGCTCTTCTTTATTTCCCAATGCTGTGAATTCTTTAGTGCCATCCATTCTTCCTGATGAACTTCACTCAACAATAAAGAAATATATTCTTAGTTCTTATGATCTGCAAGATCAGTTGCATGATTCCTTGTAGAGAGTATGCATTTGGCCACTTCAAAAGAAACATTAATGAGCACCAAAAGTACTTAATTGCCCTAATACGGGCTGTATTAGGCCGCACATGACCCCTATTTCAATCTAGGGTAGGAGCCCATGTATTAGTTTCCAGGCGGCATAGAGAGTGCACATGAAAATCTTCATGATTTGGAAAATTCTTAAATTAATACTATGGCCCTATGAGTTGTTTATTTTTCTTCTCACCATCTTAAGTTCAGGATGGCAAATTTGCTATGTCAAACAGAAGAGATCAAAGCTTCTAAATTCAGAATTCAAGGGAGTGTACACTTCAGGTGCACAGATTCTAAGTGTAGTATAGCCCATATTCAAATGAAGCTTAATGGTCATATTTTCACATCCGGCATGCTTCATAATGCATAAGTATTCTTTTCATTTTCTTCATTGGTTTCTACGTGAAACTCATTTGCACGGATGTCTTAAGAGAGCCAGAGTAAATTCCAGGTACGACAATGCTTCCCTAAGTGCTGGTATAGTACCAATAGATAATATTCTTATGACTCTTCTTGAGTCTGATATGCATAAATTGCTACCTACGATGATTCTAATACTACCAGTGTTCTTCATGATCTACTGGAGTATTTGGTCTCTCTTCAATTTTGTTTGTTGTTCTACTATCAACAATGCATACCTTCCACATAGGGCACTACCAAATTCTATATTGCAATCAGGCAATGGCAAAATTCATAGTTCATATAATTCAAACAAGGATTGCAGCTTCAAATATACTAGAATAAAGGTAAAATCAATCATGAGAATAAGGTTTACTCTGCTAGAGCTTCAATTCTTTGTTGAGATAGTTTGCTCTTTGGGAGCTTCAATTTATTATTCACATACTTTCCTCTTTTGGAGCTTCATATTCATTATTCAATGTCTTCTAACAACCACAATCTAAAAGGTATACTGCTTCGTGCAGATACACTGAGGCGACAATGGTCGCTGCGTTTGTCGCATTGGAGGTTCACCAAAATCCATTGGATGCTACTGTTTCAATTTCAATTTTATATGTCGGTATCTTCTTTTCTTTATCCACTTCATGTGTGGCTATAATGAAATCAAGGGGGCGTGTTAGAGGTGTCTCTACATAGGTGTCCTCTTCCATAAGGTCATGCCTGCCTGCCATGGCAAGGTGGACCTCTAATGCTGCCTTTTTCTTTTCTATTGGTCTGATAAGTCATGATTACATACTCAATGTCACAGCAAATCTTTGACCATTGCCCCTAAATGCCATACTTAGCACGTATGATCCTCCTGGCTATACGGCTTTCTTTTGTGGCTTCACCTTGTTTTTTTGCTTCTCTTGAGCAGTGGACCTTTTTCTAGGCTGACTTCTTATTTTCCCTTATAGCCCTTCTTTTAATGGATGGGCTTTCTCTTTCTGGTAGCTGCCATTGAACCGAGAAAAAAAAATAGGGAATATCATCTCCTTGCCTGTGATCTTCTTGTCACAGAGAGAGGGATTAGTGCAAAACCTATGCAAGATGGAATTATGTTAGGCCATGGTTCTATAGTTTGCAAGTCTCATGTACACCGGTTTCTATTGTGCTGGTGGTAGGATAGTGTGCTCGAGCTTCTTAAACTGCTTCAGACATGCAGCCCCATGGTCTAGCGCAATCCTCCTCAGCCATATGTTCATTCTTTTAAAATAGCAGAGGTGTTGACAGAGAAAGTGTAATGCTTGATTGTTCTGTTCATCGATAGGCTTTTCATCCTTCGAGGATCTTATCGCAATGGTAACTTGACGCTTCTTGCTACCGAGTACGGTCTTCAGCATCCAATGCCCAAGTGAGGTTGCTCTGGCATTTGGTATGCCAATTCCTTAGATTCACGGTTAGCGATACCCGACATTTGTATATTTCAAAATTCTTTCATAAGATTACTACATGTAATCTAATAGAGAGTGGTGCATGACATAATTCTTTGCTTAAATTCTCATGAGTTCCAGTATAAAGATAAGCCATTGCCAATTTAAAATACAATAAACAGGCATATATTAGTAACTACAGCAACTAATTCATCAAATAATTGCATAAGAGTAATTAACAGTAATTCAAAGTGCTTCAAATTCAAATCATGGGATCAAAATTCATAATCCCAAGCACTATTATGCCTGAATAAATGCTTTCCCTAACTTTCATGGACTTCTACGAAATTTTCATGGTTCTGGAAAAGCTTCATGCAATTTCCTAGTTTTCAGGGGGTATTCCACAAAATTCTCAATTTCAAGAAATACTTCATGTAATTTTCAAATATTCGGGGGGTCTTTCTGAAAATTGTTTGCCTAGCTGTCATGTTTCTTGTTTTGGCCCAACCCACTTCCTTCTTTTCTCTTCCCTTTTTTTTATCTTCTTTTCTTTCCCATCCCCGGCCCACTTCCCCCCGCCCCGACTTTCATCGGGTGCAGGTAGGGTTTCCCCTAGCCGCATCACTTGGTGGCACGAAGCGGCGCCGTGCATGGCGGCAACATGGCGTAAACGGCTTTAGGCGGTCGGTGACGGCCATGGCGGCGGCTTCGAGCTTGCGGCATGCATGCGGTGAAGTGGCGGCGGCTGGCATGCGTGCGTGGCGGCAGACGCAGCGTGGGATGGTGGTCGTGGTTGGCGAGCACATGCTCTGGCGGCGATGGCTTCAGGCGGCAAGACGCAGCAGCGGCGGCTACTGGCGGCATGCCGCTTCATGGAAGCGATGGCAAGACGCCGACAGCGGCGATGGCCGGGCGGCGATGGCGCCCGCATTGGGAGTGCGCGGTGAGTGCTGATGCATCCGGTGCAGCCAACTTCGAGACAATGACGGCAGCAGTGTTGTGACCAAGGATGTGTGTGGGCAGTGGGCACGCGCTGCTTGCGCGAGACTTTGCCGGCGTGAGAGCGCGCGTTGCTATTGTTCGTCGTGGATGTAACGTACCTGCAGGATGGCAAACACCCGCACTGCATGTGCATGGTATGAGCGGCATGTATGCACCACATACGTACTACATTTGTGGCGGGCTGGCGGCGGCTTCTTGCCGACGGTTCTAGGGAAATATACTCCCAATTCAATGCAAAATTTCATTGATGCGATTCAGTTCATCGAATCCAAATCCATTCACGAATGCAATTTATGTAGATTCAATCTATTCGCAAATCTAGAGGTGGGATTCATGATTCGTTACCGATCTAGTACCTTCTGAGTGTTTGTAGCTTCATGCCACGTGATTCGAAGCCTGTCGCGTAGAACAGTTCGGCTAGGCCGTAGGACCTGCCGGCGTAATGGAGGATCGATGCCGAAAACGAGGTCATCCGGTTCCGATCTCCCGCGGTTCACGCTTCATCTTCGCGTTCCCGACTTTGCGATCGTCTCCGGTGTTCGTAGAGCTTCGTGCTGATAACGTGTTATGCAACCTCGCTACCGGGTGTAGTCTAGGGTTGCCTAACAGATCTAAAACTCAAGAACAAGGAGACACAATGTGGAGGAACGGCTGCTATTCTTAATTCTTTCTCATGTGTGTACAATGGGGGACCCTTCCTCCTTTTATAGTGCGGTTCTAGGGTTTTGGCATGGGTCAAACTGGGCCTTCGTGGGCTGGTTTCTCAACAAAGAGCAAGCCCAACAGCCGTCCTATATTGCTCTACACCCCAAATTGGAATGAGTTAGACCAAAAACACCCACCTAACAGACTCCCTAAATTCTTCCCTATTATTGTACACTCCCCAAATCTAGAGAGAGAAACCCTAATTTGAGGAGTTCCTGTTCACTCCCCAAATCATTTTGTAGGCAAGGAAATAGCAATCATTGGTCGCTCCCGCGCGTGTGCGGAATGTGCCGGACCCCGCGTCGTGGAGGATGACACCGCTGATCGCCGCTGGATGAGCCGAGCACATTGCTGCACCATGGCCACCATCATCGCACCACATTGGGCTAGGGTTTCGACGTCAACGCAGGGAGGATGAGGAGATAGGAGAAAAGGGGCCAGGCGAGACGGGGGGTGGAGGAGGCGACAACGACGGAGGAGACGGGGAGTGGGGTGGAGGTGGCAGCAGCAAATGAGATGGAGGGGAGGGTTGGAGGAGGTGGCGGAGGAGAGGAGAGGTGGCGGAGGAGACGGAGGGGTGGGGGTGGAGGTGGCGGCAAAGGAGGAGGCTGCAGAGTAGACGAGGGGTGGAGGAGGAGGAGGCGGCAGAGGAGGAGATGAGGGTTGGAGGAGGCGGCGGTGGAGGAGACGAGTGAGAGGAGAGTGAAGGAGAAAGTGTGCCCTATGGTCAAAAAATAGAGAAGGAAAGAAGAGAAAAGGGAGGGGAAAGGAAAAGAAATAAAAAAATAAATGAAAATTTTAGGAAAGAGGAAAAAAATAAAAAGGTAAATTTTAGTTTAAATTTTAATTTGCATTATTGTACGTCTGTGCGGAATACCCATCATAAAAACATCATAGAAATATACAGTAGTTTATACGATGGTTCGTATGGCGGTTGGGACTTAAATATAGTTGAGAGAAGATAGGGAGTGGAATATAAGGATTGATGCTGGAGACGGTTTTGATACAGAGAGTTGAATAGTGTTAGGGATAGATGTATATGTGGATATAGAAGGTGAAAAATAAGGGTTTCCTTCATCTGGCCGGCGATTGGAGCATTTGTTGAACAATCCAACCACCACATGGCAGGCAATACCAGCACCCTATCCTACTGCCTTGGCTGACATCCTCTGCCATATGCCACTCGCCTACCTCCCATCAACGCTGGTCAGTTAAAGGCATATACACTCGAGCGGATCAAATGCGCGCGCATGAATCGAGGACTGCCTGTTGAGGAACCCCTACCGGGTGTACTCAGAGGCTCCCCAATGCGCTTAAGGTGCCCTTCTTTTGAGCTTTAAGATCTGAAGACCTTATCTGATCTACTTATGTTGACCATGCCAGTTTGGCCCACCAGCAGCACGAGCGGCGCGCCAGGCCGCGCATTCACATGCATGAACTGCGTGGCCCCGGCTGCATTAATGGTGCTGCATGCATCAAAAACCTGCATCTCTCTGCATGAGGGTGTGCGGTCATGCACTGGTACATATTAGCAACCCCTTTGACTAATCGAATTGTTGGTACATATTACAAATCGGATGAAATGGTTAAAAATTATTGGTCGATAAAATCAAATTGTGCTGGGTTACATGGAAGTACCGAAGCGAATTGCCACATGCATTTTGTACCTATAATACACACAATATTGCCCCATATATCGATATTATCCCCACAATGCCGTCGCTATGTTATCACGTACATGACCCATGAAATTTTCATCATCCTCCACAGGCTGTAGGCCCCATCCGTCCTCCTCCTCTCTTTCGTCCTCGTCCCCTCCAGATTGTCCCACCCTAACACCGGCAGCCCTACTAGAAGTTACAGCGCTCCGGATGTTCATCCCTCTCTCTACCAAAAAATTATGGACGCCCATCGTACCGATGACAATCCAATTTGCAGTTCGCAAATGGACCAGGAAAACTCCTTTATTAATTCAAAATATACCTTTCCAAACCCTCAACGTCCGTTTGACAACATTTCTTCCCTTCGTATGGATGTAATTGAAATTTTCCTTCTTTCCATTCACACCTCCCTGCCGCTGGAAGTTTGGTATATGATATGTCTCCCCGCGGTATGGGGCCAGGTATCCTGGTGTGTTTGCAAATGCTGAGTCCACCAAGTAGTACTTACCTGCGTAATATAACATATTCGTGCATGAGTACAAGGTAATTGTAGGAATTAAATTTTACGGACAGATGTATCATCTTACCTTCGGGAGAGTGAGGAAAACGGGAACACGGGTCATTTATAGCCTCTCTAAGGATCCTTGCATTGTGTAGCGAACCCGGTCTGCCACCATATGCGAAAATGAATCACATATCAAAGTCGACTGCCACCAACACATTGAAGCTGCAATACTCGTGCCGATTCTAGAAAGGTAAATGACTAGAAGGATCTACCGTCACACGGACATGGGTGCCATCTATCGCGCTAATTGCCCCCGATAACGGCACAAACGGGTTTCTTCTCAATTTTTCATGTACGGTTGAGAACATACGATCCATCGGCCTAATGTGATCAACTCCAAAATTATATACACATGCAGCTACATAGCGAAACTTCTCGCTAACGAAGGATCCCAAATGGTAGAACCTCCATTTCGCCTGACTATTCGATATGTTCCCTCCACATATCCAAAGATACATCGCAAGCAATTCTCTTGTACCGACATGTCTTCCTTGGGTAAGGTCACACCTGCTTGTAAGAATGTGGTGCAACTCCTCGAATTGTTCTAGCGACATCCGAACAAGGTCGTGGCATTGACGAGCGTCATCAAGTACGGATTGCACCAACTCACTTCCTGGAATGGCTACATGCATCGGTGGTGCTCGTTCCGGTGGCGAAAGCATATCCATAGCTAGATATACTTGCAATATCGCATAAATGGTAACCCTGTCTTCATCATCGCCTGAAACTGAGTAGCGTCGATGTTGAATCGATGAATTGTCCAGAACACGCCCACGATTTCCTCTCCCTCGGCCCAAGATGCGTTTAAAATAATTCATCCCTGTGATGATGCAGAATTCAAATATGAGGGGCACATATAGTATTCCATCATGTAAAGCACAAAATAGACAATGCTAACATATAATAAATTACGGACTACAACAATAATGCTCGTTCTGTTACCAATGGAATATAGAACTGTTTGAAAAAATACGTTGAACACAATAACAGCCGCATGTTCCAAACACTCACAAGTACAAGGTAAAGTTCACAAACGAATGGGAAAATTAGAGGGTCATGTCCATGACGCTGGAAACTGCAACAGAACAACACGACACGAAGCAACGGTGTTTCAACATCACAACAAATGGTAACTACTTGGAGGCCCCTCCTAATCCGGCCCCATGAAAGGTGGACCGTGGTATGGCATGCGCTGCGACAACTGCCCCTGCGACAGTCGTATATCGGCCAAGTGTACATGGAACTGCTGTCCATCAGATTGCTGCCCTGAAACTGCATTCCCTGTGGTGTCCATGACATTCATGCCGTGAAATGGCATTCCTTGTGAACCCCTCCACTGGTAATGCTGTCCATGAGGTGGTGGCCAGTGGAATGAGGGAGGCGCTGGCTGGTAATGATTGGTTGGGGCAGTCCAACCTGCATAGGGACCGCCGTAGTACGCCGTCCAAGGGGACCTTATTAAACTCAGTTTTCCCTCAAGCGTCTTGATATGGCTGATCAGAATGGGTCAGTGAAGACCACAGCGTCATGTCCAAACTCAGGGTCTCCCTCAGACATCCCCAGTGCGACAAGTCCGTCAAGAGCGTCTTTGGTTGAGGTAGCATCCGTATCACCCGTACTTCCCTGCATTACTCTCTTGTTCGCTTCAGATAGTTGTTGGACGACGTCCTCCAAAGAAGGCCGAGAGGACGACCTTGACTTCTTCGAGGGACGGCCAGAAGAAGCTCCGGAGCGCCTGTGTGAAGGTCTTGCCGCTGCGGTGTGGTGCGAGGGTGGCGTCGAGAAAATGTTGTCGTCATGCTCATAATCAGCAGGGTCCACAGAGATGTGCTCCATTGGGGCGCCTCCGGCACTACCCGCATCAGTTGCTGGATTATGTGCAGTGCTCAAACCATGAAAGATGCAGTCCAGCTGCTCGACATGTTCCAAGGGAGCGTCCTTAAACTTGGTGCAGTTCTTGTATCGCTGCATGTACATAACAACGGCGATCAATATGAGGGGAAAAAGCCCACGACGGTGAGCATTACAATGCACAGAAGTACGTAGGAGCTCCTTACCATGCCCATGGCTGTCCTCCAGTCGTCGTCAACCTGAATTGTCTGCTTCACAGGATCCTAGCCCACACCAGTAGCCATGCGAAGTGTATGCCAGTTGTTCCAGTCGAGCTTGACAGCATCCCAGTGGTTGCGCAACTGTTTCGCATTGACCATGACATGCTCGCGCAGCTGCAATTTGCGAATCACGTTGTCTACCCCCTTAGGATTGAGACAGAAGGTCTGACGATTCCCTGCATATTGACCTCCTCCTCCACAGCATCCACCCAAGATTTGTGGATGCGCGGGGTCCAAAAAGTAGCGCGCGATTTGGGAGCCATCTATAGTACGTATAACCAAATAAAAACGAAGAAATCTTGCACGTCGTGAAATGGAAGGGTAATGCGGGAGAGGCGAACGACGTACCTCACAGCTAGCCGGCAGTCCAAGGTCACGGTGAGGCCTCTTCGCACTCCTTTTTCGGGGGGAGATCTGGAGTGCCCACGCAGCTATGGTGAAGTAGTCCAGATCGAGGAACAGTCGGGAGCAAGATTGGTCGGGGCAAGGGATTGCCGGAGATCTCGCCGTCGACTCGGTGCTGCAAGACCCAGACGAGCTCCGCCCTGCGCAACCTTCCGCCGAAAGACTCGTCGCCAGCGCAACGGCCGGGCTAAATGCCCCGCGTGGTCGCCGACTGGGAGTGAGCGGGGGCTGAGATCTGGGAGGAGGCGGCGAGGTGGAGGACGCGCTGCTCAGATCTGGAAGGGAGGCGGCGAGGTGGCGAGGTGGACAGGGGGACGGGTCACGGGGACGGATGCCGTCAGGTGCGTGGGGAAAGTAAGCCGAAAAGGTGCCGACCTGCCTCTGCCGTGGGCCCACCACAAAGTCAATTTAAGTTGCTACGATAAGTTCCTCAGATAAGACGATAAGCTCAAAAGAAGGGCACCTAAGAATTACAAACATGAATATAAAGATGAATATAGAGATGTAAAGAGGAACACTGCTTTTCATTATTATCAACACTACCGAATTACAAGCGGTAGTTTACACAGAAAAAGAATTACAAAGGTAGTTTGGAGGGGCTGTTGTTCAACATGAAAAGCTTGCTCACTCGCACGCACACGCAAAATGGGATTTAATAATCAGTCGATAAGCAACCATTATCGGCCACCGCCAGTAAGTTTTTTATCGGCTAAAAAAGATCTTTCATGAGTAAATTATGGTCAAATTTAATTATATGGACTTTTTTTAAAAAAAAAATCTAATTTTGAACTTTATTGGACAATTTAAATTTAAATTTAACAAGAATGATCGTTTATCAGCTGTATGGTCCCTTCCGGTAAAATTGTAGAACCACTAAACAAATTGGAGATTTTTACAAATGACATTCTTTAAAATTCACAATTCAGCATATGACATCCTGGCCCACAGTTATTGACTCAGATAGTCATGTCATAGACATATTTTTTGGGGCATGCAAATTAAGTGTCATTTTATAAATTTTCCTCTAATCAAATCCCCACGCACATACGCACACCATTGTTGCACACTACCTGCCGTATCTTCCTTCGAAGGGAAAGGAGATGTTTTTGTTAGGAAAAATTGGTTTAGTACGGTGTAACTGTGTTGTCAATGCTCATAGGTACTATCTTTTTTATACCTACAAGAAGGGACAACGGGCGGCAGCCCGTCCGCCTCTTCATGTGTGTTGGCCGTTAATATATAGGTCTCACTAGGCTATTTTAGTAAGTTCTATGTTTGTTATACTTAGAGCATCTGTAATACCAATAGAAAAAAAAAAGAATTGGGGAACGTCTTGGCCCAGCCGGCCCAGCTCCCCACCGACGCAGGGTTGAGCCTGGATGGCTCTAGAGCCATGCTCTCTTTTTCTCACTCAACCTTGCTCTCAATCCTTCTCGATCTCTCTCCTCTCCCACCTGAGTTAGCCCCAAGTCCATCCTCTCCACCTCAAGTGGCGCCCTCGCCGGCGCCACCCCCCAGCAATAGTGCACGCCGCGCCCCAACGCCGACCGAGGCGCCTCCACCTGCCGCCGCCTCTCTTCCGGTCCTCCCCAGTGGCCCCGCCCTTCTCGCCTTCTGCGCCGCCGCCGTCCTCGGCCGCGCTGCCTCGGCCGCCGCCAGAAGAAGTGTCGCCGCGACCATCACCGGCCGCCACCTCGCCAACCCTAGCCACCAGCCGTCGCCGGTCGCCTCTCCACGCAGCCGCCATCCTCCCGCGGCGTGCTCGCCGTCCCGTTGCCGATGTCGTCCTCGCGTGCCCCAGCCGACGTGCCGCCGTCCTTAGTCTGATGCCGCCCCACCTACCTGCCGTCGGCCTCCCCTACCAAGCCGGCGCCGCCCTCACCACCGGCTGCCTCCACCCACTTCTCCTTCGGCCATCGCCCCTCAACCACCGGCCGGGGTGAAGAAGGAAGGGTAGAGGGGAGAGCCGGCGCCAATGAAAGGGGAAGAAGGGGAGAGCAGCCGGACCAAGGGAAGAAGAAGAAGAGAAGAAGAAGAAAGCCGGCCAAGGAAGAAGAAGGGGGCCAGCCGACCCAGCCGGCCTAAGAAGAGATCGGGAAGGAACTAGGGTTTGTTCCTTGGCTTGAAGGTATTAAACTAATGGTTGTTATTGCAATTAATTCTTCTCATGCTGTGATTAGAGGAGAATTAGTGAGAATTAGAAACCCTAGGACTGATATTTATATATTAGAGTGTGGATTTCATGTTTATATGGAAGAACCGTTCACTGTAGTAGCTTGCGGATTAAATTAGATATGATTAGAGCGAGAATTGGCACTTGTCCATGTTTTACGAAATGAAGGTTATGTTTCAAGCTTTCCAGCGAGTCCAAGAATGGGTGATTTGGATTTGCGGTTTGGGAAATAAGTCTGATTTCCATCCTGCTGTCCAAAGCACGTCATCCGCTGTTTTCACCTCTATGAGTCACCTGTTTTTATTCAGTTTTAGGGCTGGTCCCTATAACGGAAAATGTGGGTATTGTTGTTAGCTTCGTTTCGAGTTCTAGAATGCACTGAACCGATGAGCGGTTTGGGAGAAGCAGTCGTTTTACCGAGCTGTCCAGAAATTCAGTTTTACTGTTTTTAATGTTATATTGTTGGGAAGCGGTGGTTATGCCATAAGTCTACTATTCTTTGGTTGTGTTATGTAATGCGATGATTAAGAGTGTGCAATGCTTCTTTAGGAGGAGGAGCCCTGTCCGGATCGGGATTCTACGTCTCATGTCGTGTCCTGAGGATAAGGCAAGTACATAATGGGATGGTGATCACGGCGTGATTCCCCATCCCAAATTAATTTCTTATCTCTAATATGTATTCTTTTGCACGAGTACTTGGTTAAAATATAATAGATGGAAATATCCTAGGTTGATAGGTATTTTGGGTTGCTACTCATTGGTAAGGGCTTAGGGGTAGTAAGTGGCTAGTGGATGGTTATGGACGTGTGAATAGTGGGGTTAATTTGTTGATTGATTTAATCTGGTAGATAAGGGTGTGATTGGATTTAAGACTTAAAGTATCCCATAGCTTGCTTTTGATACTGTTTATGCACTGATTCCAATAAAATAAATACAACACCTTTAACGGATAATTGCTTTGAGGTGAAGGGTATTAATGCATATTGGTGTTCTTTTTGTACTCACGACTATGTTATTCAAGTGTGGCGTGTGGCATGCTTACTATCAATAACGAATTGGTGATTGAGGAAATGTAAGTGCATATTTATTCAAAGCGACTTCCTGTTGTGTCTTTTCACTGTGAAGTTTCTTTAAGACATTTATATCTGTGCATATAACCCGAGTGGATGACTTAAACTTTCTAAAGCTTGATGATACATGGTATGTGACTATCTGTGGACTTGCATCATTTTGCATACATGTGCATGGGCCAAGTCGGTAAATGGTCATATGACTAGTCCGGA
The DNA here is from genome assembly GCA_036346145.1 of Olyra latifolia. Classification (NCBI taxonomy): domain Eukaryota; kingdom Viridiplantae; phylum Streptophyta; class Magnoliopsida; order Poales; family Poaceae; genus Olyra; species Olyra latifolia. The sequence continues at coordinate 45,662,631 of CM070523.1, read as the reverse complement.
GTGCCTTGGCCAGGTCGGTGAGAAAGCCATATGACCATGACTTGGGGCCCTAAGTCCTACGGGAGTAGGCATTCCACGGGAGTGGAGTACTCCACGGGAGTGGAGGTTAAGTTTGGACCCCGTAGGAAAAAGGACGGGGCATTAAGGGTGTCATCGACAGGTGAACCCTAGCTATACCGGTATGAGCTCAGAGTAAAGACGCATCCTGCATTGCATTGCATTGCATTGCACAATGTGAGTGTGGCGACAGAATGATTGTGAGCAAATGGACTATAGTTCAGAGCTGGTGCTGATATGTTACTTTTATGATTATATGTTCTTTCATATTTATCCCTTGTTTACTTGTGCGTTTGCTTAATTGTGTATTTGCTGAGATTGACGTCGGTTCAGATTTTGTCTTGATGTAGGACACTTATGGTCCTACGCATCGTTTTACCCTTTCGTTTATTTATGGATTTGTTGAGTCTGGGATATGTCGGGCATTGGTTAGGGCATAGCTTTGAGAAGTTGGGAAGGAATCTGAGGTGGTGATAAAGGATTAGTTTAGGAGGAATTCATGAACCTGGTTGTTTAAGCACACCTTTACTGGTGATTTAGATTTGAGGGTCAAATAGGATGTATATAATGCTAGTATAAGCAAGAGGTTTACCTGAATAAGTAAATAAGTAGCGGGATGGGATTAATATACTTAATAACAATGATGTGGTATTATTTCGTGTTATCATTCCATTATGTTCTTGTTGAGTTGTTGAACTCACTCTTGCTCCCTTTATGTTTTTAGGTACATTTTGAGACCGACATGCATGGGTTGGGATTAGTACTTCACTTTGGCACGAGGACACCAGCAAACCATTCTTTAGATAGGTTTAACTAGTTTAATCTAAGTACTTGTACAATTTGATTCAGTTGATAATAGGATAGAATAGAGAACTTGTTATGTTTTATTATGTCCTTGTTAAGTGTTCTGCTTTAAGTTGTAACGAACTCCGTCAACGTTAAAGGTAAGCCAGGTAAGTGGTGGTTGTGATGGGGTCTCCACTGGGGTGGAGCTGTTGGATAGCCTTTGGAGGCTTGATTAGTCATATTATTGTGATATAACTGTAATTGTGTTTTTGTCTGCTGAGTGGATGTCCGAATTTTAGGGGAGGTGCTGTCAAAATTTTTAAGAAATTAGGGAGTTAGTAGCATCTTGGGCTCAGTAGGAGCCGAGGTGTTACAGCATCTCCACCAGCTACTTCAAATTTCTACTCTATAACACTATTCACTAAACACTCTATCCATTCCTCTAAAATTCCTTCACACTTTACACTATACTTTAAAAGATTCATTTCCTGCAGCAGCTACTCTATCCAGATGAACAGTGTTATAGAGTACCTGCTACGGATGCTCTTAGTGAGCGTATATGAACCTTTGTGGGCTATTTTTGGTGGGCACTTGTTTTATGTGTTATATTGGTTCTAATTCCACTTTAACAGCCATATAACATGGTCAAAGGAACATGATTAAAATGAGAAATTTAAACAAAAGCTTAAAAATTCGTTTCATCACATGAAAACCCTAGAATTTTTTTTGAAACAGTAGATGCAACCCCTAAAGTTTTTACCGACCCTTTTGAAATTCAAAGTTTTGTGATATTTTGAAATTTTTCTTGTGAAATTTTTAAAAATCGTATGATTGAAATACAACGGAATCACCATGATGTAATAAATTCAAAGTTTATTTTTTTTATTATTTTTGAAAACGCCTCATGATTTTTGAACTCAAGTTTTGTGAAACTTTGAAAACTTTTCAAAAAAAATTTCTTCTATTTTAAAAATAAAAATCTTTTGAAATTTACAAAACTATCATCATGATTTTATAAATTCCAATTTTTTTAAATTTTTCAAAAAACTTATGTTTTTTAAACTCAAAGCTGCACGAAAATTTTAAAATCTTCGGAAAAAAACTCTCTCTATTATGTAAATTGAAGAATTGGACCAGTGGAGCGAGAGTTGGCGCGGATGACCAACCCGCCGAATGTTCCGCCTCATCCAAAAACATCGCAATAAATAGTTTTATACATAACGTTCGAATGGACGACCGGATTACATTTTAGCTGACAATTGGACGGCCCATATTTAGCCGGTGACGTGGCCCACGGATGGATCGCATTAGCACAAGCGTGCTACGCACTATAAAGTAATTAGTAGTGGACCTTCTTTGTCGAACCATGGTTCTATTTTTGTAAACGTTTTTTGTGGAATTTTTAAACGACCTACAAAACGGAAATTGAAGAGGAAAAAAAGAGAACAAAAAAGTTTTAAAAAATTGAAAAGTTTTGTAATTTCAAAAAATTTTCCAAAGAAATCAAATTTTTTGTGACCTTCTTCGTCCAAGCATGGCTCCATTTTTGCAAATATTTTTTTTGTCGGTTGTGAAACGGCCTAGAATAAAGGAAATAGAAGAGAACAAAGTTTACAATTCAAAAATTTCTAATTTTAAAAAAATAAAAGAAGTTCAAACCTTTTATGGACCTTCTTTGTCCATGTATGGTTCCATTTTTTGCAAACCTTTGTTTTACGGTGTACAAAAATATAGAAAAGGAAAAAAGCAAAAGATAATAGAAAAGAACAAAGTTCAAAATTCAACTTTTCAAATTTCAAAAAAAAAGTTTAAACTTTTTATGAACTTTCTTACGGCCTAGAAAAAAGAAAATAGAAATGAAAAAAAAGCAAAAGATAATAAAACAGAACAAAGTTTCAAATTCAAAATTTTTTTAAGTTAAAATTCAAAAAAGTAAAAACTTTTTATGGACCTTCTTTGGATGGCCACAGATCCATTTTTTCAAACTTTGTATTTTTTGGATATTTTTTATGGCCTGTAAAAAGAAAATAGAAAAGGAAAAAAAGGAATAGAAAGAGGCTGAGGAGGGAGCCAGCTAGTGGGAAAATGGGGAATACCAAGGATCGAACCTTGACCAAGTGACCTAGGAGTTAGCGCGGCTAACCAACTCAACAAACACGGCGCTTTGAATGGATGGCTAGATCATATTTCAGTTGATGAGGATCGGATTAATCGGTGACATGGCCTACGGCTCGTTTTAAGCCAGCAGCGCTACGCGCTGTATCTTAGTAGAAATGTCATGTAACACTTACTCGAGTTAATTATACGCTAAAACCCTAAATATCAACTTCGGTCTATCTAGAGACAAATTGTTAAAAAATTGATATTTCTAGGACACTAGCAATACGGAGAGCGTGCGAATAGATAATTACAAAGTCGTTATCACCCGGCATGCCGCAAACGCGCCATACCATATCACAGTGCAAGACGAATTGCAGTCACTCTCTTTTTGTGTCTATGTTATAGACAGTTTGTGATGTGCCTAGTAACAATGGCTTTGTAATTCTGTTCTTTTCCTCTTCACATTGCTAGCTGGGTACACAATTTTTATTCTTGAAATTAATAATCTACCTCCAAATAGACTAAAATTGATACTAAGTGTCGTAGACACAATTATCTCGAATTGACTCGAGTTGTAGTGATATACGGCATAGGTATAAAAAAACGTTGCCTATGAGTATTGGTCACATAATTGGAGTGCCTCACAGCCAAATTTTCCTTGTTTGTTTCACTACTGCAGAACGGAACATTACAAGCGGTTCGTAGAGTGCAGCCTAAGCGGTTTTGAACGCTTATGCTGAAACCGCGTGTGATACTGGTTGGTATCACACGCGGTTCCTCAACCGCCATGCAGGCCTAATGAACCGGCTGCGTAGCTCTCCGGGCACGCGAGTGGGCTGCCACGTAGGATATCTCTGCAAGCGGTTCGTAATTGGAACCGCTTGCGGAGGCATTTCTCTGCAAGCGGTTCCAATTCCAAACCGCTTGCAGAGAAGCAATCTCCACCGGAGAATCCATTTCAAAATGGTTTTATAGGGTGTTTGTTGATATCGTTTGAAATAATAAAACTAAATACTAGAAGAGGTTTTTTGTCGCAATTTAATATATATATATGCGTACACATGTTGACATGATCATCACAAGCTGAACAAACATTCACAAGTATATTAACATTGTCAAAAATCCACAAGTATATATATACATGTTAATGTGATAACGAGTGCACGACGTCTGCGGCGTTTACAAGCGGTTTGAATGATTGAAAATTGTCTATCGAGTTAATTTCTTCGCCGCGTCACTCTTCTCGGCCTTGCTCGACGAGGTGGTGGATATCGCCGCCAGTTCGGCGGTGTTAAAGGAAGGAGAACCGTTACCCCTCATGTGGTGGAACACGCCTTGAGGGTTTACGATCTCGTCGACAACGAAACCGATGAGTTGTTCTTGAAGTGCGAGCACCCGGTGAGGCGGCAGTACTGCAACGTCGCGATCGGTGTTGGCCTAGCAATTAATAAAGCAATAAGTAAATAATTAAATATCAGAACATATATATGCTTGTAATTAAAGCGTATGTTATTCTAGCTAGCTAACTGGTTCAGTAGCACACACGAACCTCTTCGAAAAAATTAGTAGGAACATCGCCGTGGAGAAAATTTTGCATGTAGTGGAACACATAGTAGCCACACAAGTTGTTTCCAGCGGTCTGGCGACTAACCTTCATTGGGGCCGAGGATTTCATAAGAATAAATAAATTAAATATTCAGATGACAAATTGATAAGACGCACATATAATAATAATATACAGTCTTTGTAGCACGTACCCAATCGCTTAGCCGGACATCGAATTCGTTATTGAATTTTCCCTTTTGCTTCTTCTTGAACTCCGTGTACGCCGCGTTTAGGATGTTAATGATCCATTGGTATCCTGCCTTAGGCTTCCTTCTTGAGTCTTGTACTCTAATAATTCCATTGCCAAGCTCGATGACGAGAAGGATCCAGTGAAAGCTATTGACACATATTGCAATATATATGTAAATAGCTGGTCATATATACTACGTATCATTGTCTTAAGAAGTATATAGAGGAAGAAAAGGATTGTGAGAACACGTACTCGTAGTTGAAGGGCAGGAATATGTACAGCTTGTCGTGTTGTTCGAGCATTGCATGGAGAATGTATTCCTCGAAATTCTTTCTTTGAGGGGGGTATGAATACACTTTGTCGTTGATAATGGATGGATTGATGAAGCCATACTTATGAGACATGCCGTCTTTAGCAAGCCGTTGCATCTCCAATCTACGTGAGGGTTATATAACTTAGTTAGTTGGAGTTCAAATTTATGGTACGGGAGTAAATAACGGTGTAAACTTAGGAGCTCGAGACACTTACAGCACCAAAGACTCATGAAAGACACGTTGATCGGCGTCTTTGTGGTATATATTGTACAAGTCTTGAATTCTAGCCATATTTATGTGTTGTCCCCTGGTGGAAGTGCTCGTCTTTCAAAACTAAGGAAACATAGTTGTTCCTTTCATGGCTGTTTCATGTACCGATATGCATCCATCGCATCTTGGTAAGCGAGCATCTATCTCGATTAGGTCCACCAATGTTGGCCCGATTGATACTTCCATCGATCGGTGCCATTGGAAGATTATCCGTCATTCCCAGCTGCTCCTTGATATCGAGCCTGCCTCTTCCATGAATTTTCGCACCATCTCTGGATCGACAGTGCTGTCCTCATCTCCTGCATTGTTCTTTTTTTCTGGGCCGCCCTCCGACTTCTAGTAGCATTTGTCTTGCTCTTCACTATTGTCCTTTCGTAGTTGGTCAGCACTGGAGGTGGCGCCGTACTGCCAACTAACTGTCGGAGATATGTTGGATCAATTTTCAGCTTCGGCTCTGGTTTCTTTGGCGCGAATTGCCCAGCCACATCAGCCTTTGCTGCAGCCTCCAGCTCCTCGGAAGTCATGTCATATGCAAGCTTAACCGGCTCCTTTCCCTTTCTCCCTCGGCTGGATCCCGACGTCGTGGTAGGAGATGCCGCCACGGATCCCGATGCGGACGGTGAGCTTCTTTCTCGGGAGATCTTTGGAGATGTGGTTGCCCTTGGATGGTTCTTCTTACTTTTGCGGCGGTGGCGGAGACGGGCTTTTCGTGGGCTGTAGGTGGCGGCGGCGGCGTTGGAGCGGCGTGCGTTTCGTTGTGGAGACAAGCTTGGCCTGCAAAGCATGCTCCAACTCCGAGGCTCTCTCCTACGGTGATTTCGCCTCCATGACAATTTGGAAATATAATATACTTTTTCCGCCAGAGAATGAATGAGCCGTCGAGGGCTGTCCAAGGCTGGTCACGTCATCGCCGTAGGATTGTCTAGCGTTAGATCCCGGCCGTCGACCACCTCATCCACCGTGACCTTGGAGTAACCCGGTGGTATATCAATGCTGATGGAACCTCTCGCCCGCTTCCACCGGATCGCCATGCCATAAGCCACCTTAAAGGAGAGATTTCTCATCTCGGCGTGTAGCTCGCAGGGCGGCGAACCGTGATCCGTCCTTTGGATGACGAGCTAGCAGATCATCTTGGGGGCCACGGCCGACGAAGCAGTTGCTTTCCGTCGCGTGGGCGGACTTATCACGCATCCATTGCCTCGAACATTGACCGAAATCTGCTGCCCTGAAGTGCTCGGCTCATCGCTTGGCGATCTTGCGCGTAATCAGCTGATCGACGTTTTCCTCGTGGGCTTTGAGCTGCGCCTCCAATCGAGCCACTCTGGAAGCTTCTCTTCTCTTGTTTCTCTCCCGGCTCCTGTATGTCTGTGCATCGCTCGCAAAGCCGAGCCTCCACGGCTTCTTCCCAAAACCTCTTGTCTGTCCCGGGTGGTTTTGGAGGGCATATGTGAATAGGTCATTCTCCCTGTTCGTCACCAAGGAGCCCGACCGGATATTTTCGATACCTTCATCAATCCTGTGACGAACGTCTTGCAAGTCCGCTTCCACCACCACGCTGCCGTCATCCTTGAGTTGGCCCCCATGAGCCATCATGTAATTGCGCATGCGGTCATCCTAACCATCGCATTCAGGCACAATATTCTTGCCTTTCAGCTCCTCTTCTCGCTTGTCCCATTTTGGTGCAGCCCTAACGTAGCCAACGCTCCCGAGATGGTGGTGGTATTTCTTCTTGAGCGCATTCTCCCTATTCTTCTGCCTTGCGGCTTTGCCTTCTTCGGACAGCTTAAAGTTCTCGAATTCTTCCCAATGATTCGCAAGCTTAGCAAACTTATTGAAGTCTGGCCTTGTTCCCTTGTCGATGTAATCGCGGGTGAGCTTCGACTTCCACTGCTGAAATGAAGTTGCCATCTTCTTGGAAGCCCATGCCTTCACCTTCGCCGACACCATCCGGAAATCTAAAATTTGCCTTGATATCGTTCCATATGAGATCCTTGGTAGCTGCAGAACTTTGGGCCATGTCTTGATCTTGATTGGCACATGATCCCTAACGCATATCCAATTGCGTTGTTGAGCGGTGCAAGTGCGAGACCGGGCTATTAGACTACTGTCGTTCTTGACCGGTGATCACATGCTTGGACTTCAGCTTCTTGTTAGGTCCTCGCTGAACGGACTTTGCAGTGGTCGATGTACCAGCCTTGATACAAAAACATATAGGATATAAATGAGAATGCGTGTTATGTGTGAATTAACTTATATTAATGAACACTTATGAGTGTAGACAATGCGATGGTATCAAACATCAAGTTCTCCTGGTCATTGAAATCCGGGTCACCACGTCTTGGTGTCATCATGGACCCGAAACCCTAATTTTGCGATCTATAGAATAAAAATAATTACTTTAACAATCTATCTCAGCACCAAACCAAAAGATAGCATGAGTACATTTCATTAAGTGATAGTGCACCAAACTAAAAGATAGCATATATGAGTACATCTGGCAATGGGCAAAACGTATTTTTGTTGAAAAAATTAGGTAGAAATATATTAAAGGAATAGGTTAAGCTAAAAGATTTAATTATAAGTAAATAATTCCTTAAAATCCCCTAGGCTTACATGTATATATATATATATATACCTACACAATTAAATGGAGAGATTTCACATACATACATATATATATATATATATATATATATATATATATATATATATATATATATATATATATGTATCTATATAGGAGACATAAGAACAATAAAGAAGTGTATGAATAAAATATACATGAATATCACCTAAAATCCCACAAAAACCCCGAAATTAGTTTGGACCCTAATTAGCAGTTTGAATCTAGTGTTGACCAATGCTGACCCATTGTGGGACCCATATTGCAGTCCCTCCCTTTCTCTGCCCATGTGGGCAATTCCACGAGCAGGTGGGCTGCAGCCACCTCGGCCTCCACCTCACCGGCGCAACCACTCCTCAATCCAGAATCACGGCCAGAGATCTCCCCAAGACCCTTGCCCTTCGCCGCAGCCTCGAGCCGGCCATCCCCGTGCCTTCCCTCTCTGTCCCGTTGGGACATTTCATCGAACACCTGCGGGCAGCAACAAGCAGAGGAGGAGGGAGCATGGGAGAGCGGAACCTAGGCCCTCCGGTGTGGCGTGGCGGTGTATTGTCGGAGGAGACGAGGAGGCAGGTATTGTCGGAGGCAACGAGGACGGCGGTGCTTGGTTGCGGCAGCGGCGCGATGGAGTCGGCGAGCGCCGCACGGTTCTGGGACTTAGAAAAATTTGGGTGTGCAAGGTGCGATATAAGCTAAAGGGCCTCGCAAGCGGTTCGTAGTACCAAGCGCTGCGGAGGTATCCTAGCGGTCAGTAGTACCAACCGCTTGCAAGCGAACCCCCTTCTACAAGCGGTTGGTAGTACGAACCGCTTGAGGAGTCGATCTCATAGCGGTTCGTATAGCAACCGCTATGAGATCTGTCTCGCAAGCGGTTCGTACTACCAACCGCTTGCAAAAGGGCCATTTTAGGCGGCGGCGGAACCCCTTCTACAAGCGGTTGGTAGTACGAACGCTTATGAGGTCGATCACATTGAAAAGGACGCCGTGCCTGTCTTTGTTGAGATGTAACATTCCTCCCCCTGGCTAGAGCGCGGCGTTTAAGCGCTGAGCTCGGCCAGCGTGCTTCATGAGTTCGGCCCCTTGCGCCCCCTTGCCCAAATTTTTTTTGGTTTTCTAAATCTTTTCTTTTATCAATTTGTTTTATCTCTTTCTTTTCTTTTATAAATTTGTTTGATCTCTTCTTTTGTTTTATCAATTTGTTTTCTTTTATAAATTAATCTGTTTTATCAATTTCTTTTCTTTTATAAATTTTGCTTTATCTAATATCTTTTGTAAATTTGTTTGATCTATTTCTTTTCTTTTGTAAATTTGTTTTATCTCCTTCTTCTTTTTTATAAATTTGTTTTATCTCTTTCTTATTTGTATAAATTTGTTTTCTCCTTTTTCTCTTTTATAAATTTATTTTATCTCCTTCTTTTCTTTTATAAATTTGTTTTATCTCTTTCTCTTCTCTTTTGTAAATTTTTTTTATCTATAAATAATATTAAAGAAATAACACAATTCCAATATGCGTATTTTTAACAGAAGTTGTACACGTTAAGTAGGGGCAATATTAGCTTTTACAACCATTCCTTCGTTATGATCGCGACGTATGTAAGGATCATCGACGTCTCTGTCATTCAGGACGGTTATGTCCACATCAACCGCAAAAGGAGGTAGCTCGTCAAACTAGCCATACTCTTCCTCGTCGGTGACGTCTTCAACTCCAACAATCCTTCGTTTGCCTTGGAGAACCACGTATCGTTTCGGTTTGATCTGCGTCTTGTCCTTTTGCTTCTTTGATTTGCTTGAGTTCATGTCCATCACATAGAATACCTGGTGCACAGCTTGAGCTAGAACAAACGGTTCGCGCCTATAGCCGACTTGTTTGAGATCCACGGTTGTCATGTCGTATTTGTCGACCTTCACGCCGGTTGGAGTTAGCTTCACCCATTGGCACTTAAATAGAGGGACCTTCAACAATGGTCCATAGTCGAGCTCCCATATTTCTTCTATAAAACCATAATATGTGTCCACCCTGCCGTTGTTGTCTAAGGCGTCTATACGGACACCGCTGTTCTGGTTGGTGCTCTTGTTATCCTGAAATCTGGTGTAGAATGTGTAACCGTTGATCTCGTACCCCTGAAATGTCATGATTTCTTGTGATGGTCCACGGGCCAACATTGCGATACTTCATCGTTTGACCCCTTCTGAAGGATGTAGGTTTGTAGCCAACTTTCAAAAGTTTCCATTTGCTTCAAATCTATCCAGCCATCTGTCTTTTCTAGAAAGCTGCGCTGTAGGGACCTCTTATGTTGAAGGATATAGGGGCCGATGATAGTTGATTGCTTTAGAACCGTGAAATGTGCTTGCTTAAATGCATTAAGATCATTGCATACAACTGCTTTCCTTCCTAGTGTGCCTTTCCCCCGTAGCCTCCCCTCGTGGCGTGATATGGGGACGCCGATAGGATCAAGATCACTAATGTAATCAACACAAAACTCGATCACCTCCTCTGTCACGTAGCCCTCGGCAATGCAGTTTTCCGGACGAGAACGGTTCCGGATGTACTTCTTGAGGATGCTCATGTACCTCTCAAAAGGGAACATGTTGTGCAGATACACAGGTCCGAGAATACCTATCTCCTTCACAAGGTGAACAGTGAGATGAACCATGATATCAAAGAATGCAGGAGGAAAGATCATCTCGAGACTAACCAAGCTTTGAACCACATCATCCTGCAACTTATTTAGTTTATTTGGATCGATGACCTTCTGTGATATGGCGTTGAAAAATGAACATAACTTTGTGATTGTACCCCGAACCCACTCCGGCAGTATACCTCTGATAGCCACTGGGAGCAACTGTGTCATCATTACAAGACAATCATGAGATTTCAAGCCTTGGAGTTTGTTTTCTTTCGTGTTTACGAGTCTCCTTATATTCGAGGAGTATCCGGAAGGGACCTTCACACTGTTTAGACATTCTATCATTTTTTGGATGTAGGTCATTTCTCAACTTCATTTCTTCAAGATCCTTCCTCGCTTGGAGGGTATCTTTTGATTTGCCATACATATCTATGTACCCTAACAGGTTTAGGCACACATTCTTAATGATGTGCATGAAGTCCAGTGAGTGACGAACCTCCAGCACTTCTCAATACGGCAGGTCCCAAAATATTGACTTCTTTTTCCACATTGGTGGCTGACCATCCTCGTTCGGTACATACATGCTTCCAGAACCCTTTCCAAATACTACTTTTAGATCTTGTACTATAGCAAAAACTAGTCGGCCATTACGATGCTGAGGCTTGCCATGGGTTTCTTGTTGTCCGTTGAATTTTCTGCCTTTCCACAGCAATGCATGACTACTGCCTAAAAACCTGCAATGGCCCATGTACACACACTTTCGAGAGTTTTTCAGGTACATGCAGTCCGTTTCATCCAAGCACTGGGTGCAAGCTTTAAACCCTTTGACAGTTTGTCCGGACAGACACGAGAGCGGGCCAATCGTTGATTGTTACAAACAACATTGCGCCGCAGGTTGAAATACTCTCTTCTGTACTCATCCCAAACCCGTACACCATCCTCCCACAACTTCGCAAGGTCTTCAACCAATGGTTGTAGGTAGACATCGATGTCATTTCCAGGTTACTTGGGTCCTTCGATCAACAGTGGCATCATGATGTACTTTCGCTTCATGCAGAGCCATGGAGGAATGTTATAGATGCACAACATCACAGGCCAGGTGCTATGGATGCTGTTCAACTGGCCGAAAGGATTCATCCTATCCGTGCTAAGCCCAAACCTTATGTTTCTGACCTCTTTTGCAAAGTCCGGGTAAGTCCGATCGACTTTTCTCCACTGAGAGCCATCTGCAGGGTGTCTAAGCATCCCATCTTCCTTACGCTCTTTTTCGTGTCAACGCATCATCTTCGCATGACATCCGTTAGCAAACATACGCTTCAACCTGGGGATCACGAGAAAATACCACAACACTTTGGCTGAAGTTCTCTTCTTCGTACGCTTCCCATCCACTTCACCTGGGTCATCACGCTGCACCTTATACCGTGATTTCTCGCACACTGGACAAACCTCCAGATCGGCATACTCATTGCGATACAGGATACAATCATTAGGGCATGCGTGTATCTTCTATACTTGCAATCCTAATGGGCAGAGGACTCGCTTCGATTCGTAAGTAGATTCCGGTAGAGTGTTACCTTCCGGAAGCAACTTCTTCACGAGTGCTAACAACTCATCGAATCCCTTGTCCGATACACCGTCTGTGGCCTTCCATTTCATGAATTCCAGTGTAGTACGGAGCTTTTTTAGGCCCTGCCCACAATCTGGGTACAAAGGAGTTTTGTGGTCCTCTACCATGCGCTGATACTTCCTGTACTATCTTTCCTCTGTGAACTCTCCCTCTCCGTCACGGAGCATCTGGTCTAGCTCATCGTCACCAAACTCGCCAAGTGCATCTTCCACGGACCCAAATTGAGTGTTCACTTCGTCAACCTCTTCTTCGTCTTCTTCGTATTCTTCATCGTCTTCCTCTAGAATCTCCTCTACTTCACCGTGGTTTGTCCAACAGATATAGTTTGGCATGAAATCTCTCATGACCAAATGGTTCGTAACCAACCATCCTTCGGAGTGCTCCTTCTCGTTCTTGTAGTCTACGTATGGACAAGGTATGAAGCTTCCTGGAGGCAATAATGCATTGGCCGCATCGAGAAAAGCCTTCACGCCATCCCTGAACTCTCTTGACCGACGATCCACATTGTACATCTATTGTCGATTCATCTATAGCAACAAAAAAAAATACAAACATCTATTACAATTTTCAAGTAATGCTAACTATGTCTATTAGTTATAATTACTTTTATTACCTACTACGAAATATTTACTTTCTTTCATTTAATATGTATAGATCTACCAACCAATTTTTTGTATTTCAAACATTTTAAGCTACCATAGCACCTTATGAAACAAGATTTCTCATCATACAATGCATAAAAAAAATCAATATATAGAAGAGAAGAATATGTACAAGATGCTAGTCACCTTTTAAACAATAAGTTTGGATCTAAGAGCCTCAAAAGTTTTAAAGTGGATGTAGCAAAATAAACACCTTTCCATGTATAAAACAAAATTTCTCAACATCCAATGCATAGAAAACATCAATATCTACAGGAGAAGGATGTGTACAACATGTTACTAACCTTTCAAACAGTTAATTTGGACCACAAATCTTCAATTAAAAATTTGGCAGCACCTCCCCTATGAACAGAGCTCGGCCCACCATGAACAGTAGCTTTGTCCTGTGTGCGAGCTCGCTAAGGAAGACAGAGTTTAAATGTGCAGAGCGGGAGGGGAGCTCATTGCAAGCGGTTCGTAATAAGAACCGCTTGAATCCTCGATTCTGCAGCGGTTCCTATTACGAACCGCTAGAATATTGCAAGCGGTTCGTAATAGGAACCGCTTGCGACAAGATGGATTCGCAAGCGGTTCTTATTACTTAACCGCCAGCTATCTTCTCATCTCGCCTCCAGCCCGTTGGTTTCGAACCGCTTACGGTTCTCAAACTACAAGCGGGCCGAAGTGAACCGCTTGTAATGGCCCGTTTGTGAAACTCTTATCTACAGTGCAGTAGTGTTTATCAACTACTTATTGATCATAACAATTGTATAATTATTGGGGCTTTTTGGTTACATGAATCTACTTAGCTTGGCCAGCATGATGTATCCAAACAGACCTTGATGAGTGGATGGAAATGAAGTTGTTTGAGGTATTTATCGATCGGGTCAATTTTATTTTGAAATATCTTGACTTGGTTGCTTGTATGAGTATGGATGCAAGAAATGAGAGAAGATTAATACACACCATGGGATGCAGCAAAATCCTCTAAAGCCAGTATAGGTGGATGTATTTATCCATTAGTCAAACCTATACATAGACGTGACAATCAAACATCACCCATTTGTATCTCACATGCCAAGTCATATCCAGATTGTATGCAACGAAACAACCGTCACCTACGCGTCCCATATTGAACTCTAGGGCTACGTACGAGCGACTGGTTAGTTTCTTGGACGCACGTACGCCACGGCCTCGCTCCGCTGTTAAGGATTAGTAATTAATCACGCCGATCTGTCCGCCCTGTATAATTAAATTAAGCGTCTGGCCGGTGAGGCGCGGCGCGGACGCTAGATAGTCAGGCCGTCCACGAAAACGATCGAACGCGCGCGAGCTGTCGAAACGAGCTAGGCATGGCCTCCTCGATCGCCTCCATTATTGCTCTCTCTCTCTCTCTAAATCACGCTCTCTATCTAGCGTTAAGTGCCGAAAGGGACACGGCCATTGCCAGATTGACCTGCCAATTGATCGATCTCCTAAGATGAAAGAAAGAAATGGTCTCGACTGTACGTCTGCCTTATCCTAGCTACCGCGCCACACAGCCACCTCCGCCGGGCCCCGCCGTTTCTTGGGATCGCGACGATGGCCACGATTAGGGCTAGCTGCCGATCGGAGAGCATGCATGGTGGAAGCTTCTGGTGCTCGGCCGCGCGCGAATTATTGGAGTCGGCACGCACGCACGTCAGCTCGCTCCGGCCGGGCGACGTGTCCGGCCCGCGCGTCGCGCCGCAAATAAACAAAGCGAGAGCACGACTACTACGGCCAATTGTTTTTGGGCGCGCTGTCAGACGTGCTAGCGTGTGCGTGCATGCGTGTGACATCTGTGAGCTAGCTACACACGACTGATTTTTAAACTGTCACGCCATGTTTCTTGAAAGGACAACTGCCATGGTTAAGACAGGCCGGCCAGGATCTGTTGTTGCTTGTTCCATCTAAGCCGATCTTTCGGCCACATGCTTTCCCATGACGAATAAATATGATAATAACTCCTCAAAGTTTTCCAATATTATATGTACCGGAGATCACTAAATTATATACAGTTTTGCCCCCAAGGAGCAGTGATGAATCAATCATTCATCGCTGGTCTTTTAGTGCATGATCGATCAGTGTGAAAACTAATTTATCTATGCTTCTTATTCAACGGGCCACCACGTGGCAAGATCGATGGATGATTTGAAATTAATTAAGTATCACAATAGGGTATAAGAAATTTTACAGTACGCTAAAATAAATACGAGCCATAAATTTCTCTCGATCTAATAGTATAGGTTAATCTTGATTTTTTGTACTATCATAATAGTATTTAATGATAGTATATTGTTGTAAGGTACAACCTCTAAATGAACAGTTGCAATGGAGTTTCAAGCTATCTTGACTATTTTTCATGTTAATCTGTTTTTCTGTCCCCAACAGATTGGTAAGGCTAGAGGAGACGGGCCTGGTGGCGTTGTCGATTTCCGGTGATCTTCATCTTCGACGTCGATGTGAGGAGAAGGACGAGCATCTTCTGGGATTTAGCAAATAGGCCCTATAAGGTTCTGTTTGTAACTCTAGTGTTTAACAGAGGTCTTGTAAGATAGAAGTTGCTTAAAGAATAAAATGGTGTCCCTTTCTTTAAAAAAAAAAATCCTAATATGCAGGAACTTCATCGGCCATGTTACCTTTAAAACAGTAGCCATCACATTTTTGAAAACTTAGGGGTGTTCTTTTGACCTTATGAGCTCTCACTTATCTATCTTATCTCCAACTTCAAGAATTTCCCGAGGCGGCCTCGAGAGTCGGATGGCCTTAAAATTTAGGATTTAGGAAGCTTTTAGACTCGTCTACGAGATAAAAATAAAACGGATTCAAAAAGTAATAAAAAAGGTCAGATGAGTCGATATTAGTCAGATAAGAAGTCACACGAAATTCGTGACTTATCTGACTAATATCGACTCATCTGACCTTTTTTATTACTTTTTGAATCTGTTTTATTTTTATCTCGTAGGCGAGTCTAAAAGCTCCCTAAATCCTAAATTTCATGGCCATCCAACTCTCGAGGCCGCTTCAGGAAATTCTCGAAGTTGGAGATAAGACAGATTAGATTAGCCCAAAAGAACAGGGCCATTAGGAGCCCTAACAGCAATCAATCAGAGGATGGAAAAGCTAGCAGAAACTAGAGACATGACTTGGATTACAGAAAAACAAAGAAGCACCACACCACCGTTTGATACCCTTCGTGGCTTCAACAGATTCTCATCACCGTTTTCTTTCAAAAGAGATTCTCTTTTATTCCCTTTAGGGAGGGATTCTCTCTCCTTTCTCTATATCGCTCCCTTCGAAGAGATACTGTTAGAGATGGTAGAAGGTAAGGGGAACAAATATGAAGAGAACGAAATGAAGGGAAAATGATTGAAGATAGTCTTAGACAATAGGTTACATGAAATTATGCCCTATGTTACCATTTTGCAACGCCAACCTAAGGTGTGAGATATCAACACTTAATCTAAAATATAGAGAAATGCTTTGGTTATATATCTTTTAGTTAAAAGGGTGATACTTTATAACTAAATCCATTCTTCTGTGAAGGGGCTATGGAATGACAGTTTCAAATCACATTTCTGAAGGATATAATATGCAAAGTGCAGGCCATGTACTAGTATTTCTATACAAACAAAGCAAAGAATCAGATAATTAAGGAATAAGCCCATTTTACATCCCTAGACTATCATGAAAGTCAACTTAATCCACTAAACTATAAAACCGTTCATTAATTTAACTCCTTCAACTATATATTAAAACTAGTGCAAATAACCCCCAAGATGGTTTTAACTGTGGTTTTGATGTTTCTAATTTGAATAAGTCTATTTCATCCCCCACAGATTATTGAATAAGTTCAATAATCCCCTAACCTATAAAAGAATGTTTAAAAATATTCAATTTCTTAAATAAATTGGAGGCACCTCGCTTTGCCGCCTCCAGCTACCTTGCCCTATGCTGCCTCGTGCCACCACCTCGAGCTGTGCCTAGAGCAATTATGCATACACTACACAAAAACACTCATATATGCCAGTATAGAATCGATACAGATAAGATTATATGTGTCGGTTCGTAAGGGGCTATGCTGGAGGAGCTTATCTGTACCGGTTTTAAGAAAAACCAGCACATATGAGGCTATTAAAAAACCAGTATATATGTAGAAAAACTGGCATATATGAGATTATTATCTATGCTAGTTCTAAATAAAACTGGCATATATAATATTTTGAATAATTTTTAGATTTTAGAATTTATAATTTATTCATATGAGCACAGATGAAAATAAACTTTGTATGAAAATTCTAGCTCTCAACAATATCTACAGCTTTGTAGTTGAGAACTTTTCATTTGAAACCATTTACATGCTCAAATACTTATTGAAAAGTTTGAACTACAAAGATCAAAAGGTGTGCATATCCTACCTTAGATAATAAGTGACTTGAGATGGGCTAGTTAGGTGTATTGACTTGGATACAAGAGATCATGGGTTCAAATCCTATGAAATGCATATGTTGTATTTATTTCGTGAGAAAAAATGTGTGATTTCTCAATAGAGTTGTATACATATATGTCTATGGGTATAGGTTCCGGGTTAAAAATAATATTTTTCATATTTTTTACACCAAAAAACCCCGGTTCAAAAAACACTTATCTATGTCGGTTAGAGAACCGACACTGATTACCGGGCATATAGTGGGTTCAAGAAACACTCATCTATGTCGTTTATACAGTATATGTTATTTTGTGCTGGTTCAAAAACCGGTATTGATGACCTTTTTTTGTGCTAGTGAGAGAAGTTGTTGCCGCCATCGTTGTTGTCACCGAAGTTGGAGAAGTCATCGCCGAAGCTCTGAGGAGGCTGGTCGTCCTTGTCGAAGTTGTCAGAGGAGCCTTGCACCACCTAGCCTACTCGATTGTCGTTTCGTCCTCGTAGTCATCGTCGGTGGTGGTGGCAATACATGGCCACACACTGGGGAGGGGGACAGAGGTGGAAGGTAGAGAGGTGTAAGCATGGTGGAGTTTATAGGCATAGAAGGCAACGATTAATGTTTGCACGCGAACTGCATTGTGAGATGAAACACACGAGCAGTGTCAGTTCCAATTACGAACCGACACAAATAATTGATTATTTCTAATTATGAACCAATACAAATAATTTGAACACCTTTGTCGGTTCCACTTACTAACGAGCACAGATAATTCAGAATTATCTGTGTCGGTTCTAAGTACGAAATGTAACATATAATTTGAACATTTGTGCTAGTTTGGATAAAACCCGATATAGATGGGCTCCCTCCATCTACTTAAGAACCAGGATATATATTCTTATTTGTGCCGATTCTATAGATGATCTGGTGAATATGACCTATTTTGGTGTAGTGCCTCCTTGTCACCACCCCGTCTTGCCTCATTCCACCCCCTCGAGCTACCCAGGCAAATCATCTCGCACCACCGCCTCATGCCTTCATTGTGATATGTCATTGTTCTGACACCCTACTCACGCTGTGCCGTCTGAAAGTTCATAGTACCGACTCTACCCCTTGTGTCGTACCTCCTAGTACTTAATATGCGGTGGTACCTCTCAAAAGACTTTAAAATAGCTCTTAATTAATACTACTTCCAGTAAAGAAAGTATTTATTGTCTGGTATACGTAGAAGTCAAGGTTCCAAAACTTGATGAATTGATATATTTTCAATATTTAGATCGGGTATATAAAACCATATGCATAGATTTGTCTCAAAAACACTTCTACTATATTATAGTTATATCCGTATTAAAATAAAATTTAGTAGTAATTAGTGGTTAAAGTTGTATTTTAGGACATGTATGGCAATCTCCGGATCTTTAAATCTTTGTGACCGGAGAAAGTAGTTGCAAATGCATATTTACTTCCAAGAAAGAGATGCAGAAGAGAATACAGTAGAGCAGCATGTTGCTGAGTAACCCCTAACCTGTAGATTGCGAGGATATATAGATCAATCAACTTGCAGTGTATGGAGTTATGTGCACCGTTGAACGACTCGCAACTCGCAACCACAAGCAGATGACCTGTAGGAAAGGTCAAGATGCTATTTGCAATTGACAGGTGCTTAGCATCACATTAGTTATATATTGGTTACTTTCTTTGTAGGCGAAATATGTGAGCAAACCACTGTTTTGGTACAAATCTATGAAAACTATACCTAAAAGTTTTGTAAATTCGTGAAAAAATTACTGGAGATAGAGATAGTCATGAACAATATTATCACCAAATCTCAAGATCAAACTCAACTTCGTTTGAGAGATAAAAAAAGACAAATTTTGAACAAACAGCGACATGAAACTATTCATTCAAAATTTGTCTTTTTTATAGCTCCTAAACAAAGTTGAATTTGGTCTTGAGATTTGATGATAATATAGTTCATGTCAAGACCTATCTCCAATAATTGTTTCATGAATTTATAAAACTTTCAGGTATGGTTTTAATGAGTTTGCACTAAAACCGTGGTTTACACCACATATTTCGCCTTCTTTGTATACATGCCACGAAATTTTCGAAGCAAACCCGTGTCTACGTCTGAATCATCTTAAAAACCGTGCAAAATTGATAGTTACAGGATGACTGATTTATGCCACTTATTCTCTCGCAGCCGTGCGATCAAACTGCAATTTGAGGATTCGTATAGTTTTGCGCAGTAGTAACGATTTATACGATTAGCCCTTAACATCTCCTGTCCTGGTATAACGAAATGAAATTCTTTTCGAGAGAGAAGAAAGAAAGAAATTAACATACTTTTTTTTTGAGGAATTAATATACTTATTTACTAATCATTAATCGCCCACACAAGGTGATGTTTTCTTCCTATTTTTTTTTTCTTTGCTACATTAATTAAATAAACTTTACGGTTCAAATTGACAAATATTGTCCCAAAAAAAAGACCATCATCGGCAATGCTCATAGAGTAGAATTATGAAAATCAACTAACCACGTATAGGTAAGACATCAGTTTACAAACTTTACTTATCTAAGGAAAGAAACAGACCAATCTTGATCCTCTTTCCCCTCTCTCCGTGCTGATCGCGAAGTCACTTACGTACCACCCTAATAGGTCCACATGTCAGTGGCCCAAAATCAGAGGGTAATACATCAAAGGATATGCTTCCCTCCATGCTCCCCACTTTAGACACTGATCCTGATGCGCCTAAGTATGTCTGATCTTCTGATGAGAATGATATGTCGATTTGAAGAGCGACAACTTGTACGAATCGGCTACTAACCAACAAAATCAGAAACCGAACAATCGTAAAGTCACCACACCATGTCAAGACACGATTATTCCCTATCCCTACAAGTAATCGAGAACAAGCAAGAGCAATGTGAAAAGCAAACTGAATCTTGATTGATCAACCTCACGAACAAAGGTTGAGATTTTATACTCCACTCGGTTGAGATTTTATACTCGACTCGGTTGTCTAGCCGACACAAGCAGGATCGAGAGAGGGTCACACATGGGGACATCCAAACTAAACAAAACCTAAGCAAATACTCCGGGTTGGGCTAGAAAAAGAACTAGGGCGGCGGCTAGGGTTTCACATGCATCCCTAGGTGGATGCATGGGCCTAGAAGAACAAGGTGTCACAACACCTAAGCCCAAAACTGGTTTTGTCGACATCAATGTTTCGAAGATTGTCAGTGACTTAGGATGAATTTGGGGATGAAGCCAGATCTGTTGGAAAGTTGACACCGTGGGCTTCTCCGTGGTGTACTCACACACCGCAAATAGAGTCTATATGCATTTGGGACGCGCGTTTCTTCTCAAGCTACTTCTGGAGACCAAGAGTGAGATGTATTGCTCCCTCTTGGGCCTTGGACTGGTACTTAATCTTGAGGGAGTCACCAGTCCTCTGCTGATCCTTGCCCATACTCCTAAGAACAACAATATGACAAGGTAGAGGTCTATTCTCCAAAGTATAATTGAATCAACTTAAGTATGAGCTCACCTAGTAATTTAACTTCCACTCACGAGCTCAATTGATTCGACCTTCTTGTATAGGAGGAGATGAAATGTGTATATCCATTGGTGAGATGTCCTCATCAGATCCTCTCCCACCCTTCTCCATCGATCCCTTGTTAACTTGGGGGCCTCTTTAATTAAAAGGAATTTCAAAGGAAACATTAGAGGAATTTAATCCAAGGGAAAATAAATTCGTATATAGATGCTTGATTCAAAGGGAATATCAAAGGAATTTCGTTGGTTAGAAAATTTTCCTTCAAATTTTGGTGGATCCATGACGTACGTGTAACCTATTATTTTGCATTCCTTCGTTCCTATGTATCTCAATCCTGCAGGAGTCAGCATGGCATACTTTGACATTTCAATCCTCCATTTTTTTTTTTGCTATTTCTGTGTTTCTAGAATCATGTGAAACAAAGAGATCCTGAAAGGAGATGGTCATGTTTTGGAAGCATTATGACATTTAGGATGCATATTAGTATATATTTTGATGTTTGCTATAAAACTAATATAATTTTAAATGCTGCCGTACATTTATTTTAATATAGATGTTTGAATTAGAGATAAAACTGCACCACAGAAACATACAGAATTTTTTTCTTAATAAATTAACATACATACAAGACAAATTAGTAAGAGAAATACCGAGAGCCGTACTTTTCAAGTGACCATGACACAGAATTATGAACCAACAAATTAAATGCGTTGTTCTAAAAAAATTAAATGCACTTGCAGTGACTCAAGGAGAACATGAGTAAACTGACACCACAAATAAAAGCTCTCTAGAGAAATCCGGTGCTCTGCGTACAGAAGAGATAAATCATTACTAATTCATGATTGACCCTTTGAAAAAATTATGATTGCTAATATTGGTATTGTTGCCTAATTTTGTGGTCGATCACCACCTTCAGCTTTTACCGTTGGGATAGAGAAGCCCATAAGGAATGTACAGTGAAATGTGCTTTATACACCAGTGCTTAATAAGAGAGGGCATTGCTATATCCACCTGAAAGAAGCAGTGTTTTAAAAATCAGTCGGTTTCCAGCGAAAAATGGAAAACCCAGTGAGCAAAAACCACTAAATGGTTATGTTTATCGGTTTTTCTTATTTCTAGAATGGTTATTTTTGCGGTTTTGCCGGTTAATCGGCCTGGTGGGGTAGCTGTTCTCACTACCAGGGAACGGGCCTTCCATACCGGCCCATCAATCTCGGTTAGCCACCAACCGACTCAAGATCTGTGATCCGGTTGAACGGCTAACTTGGGCGCTGGGGCGCGGGGACCATTAGTCGGTTGGTGTTACCAACCGGGACGGATATCACCTCAAAAAGGCGGTTGGCGGCACGGATATCCGTCGGTTGGTAATACCAACCGACTAATTAAATTCGATCATACCGGTAACACCAAATGACGGAATGAGATATCAATTCGGTTGGTAACACCAACCGGATTGATTACCGATTTAACCTTTCTTCCCGACCTGCCAGAACCTTCCCGACCCATCAGAACTTGACGGAGGAGCTCGGCCGCCATTACCGGATTTGAGGAGGTCGCTGCTCAAATTTTTGTAATTTGATCATTTCACTTCAATCCAAGTTAACCAAGGTTAGTAACTTCATTTCTCACTACTTGTATATGAAATGTAGTTTCTATATTTGCTTTAAATTTAATATGAAAAATTTGGTCTCTATTCCCCATCTTTGATGAAATGTTATAAATTGGTAGATATAGCTCGATCTTTTGAATGGGTTGGCAAAAACTTGTTGTGTAATCTTAGATTTTGCTTGGATTAAGACGTAGTTCGTTTTGAATTTGTAGTTGTAGCTAATTAAATTTAGATGATGGTTTCATGGATCTATGATTTTGAATCTTAACTTTCATGGACCAAATTTTGAAGTGGATTGTAAAATCTTGTTGCATTAGCTTAGAATTTACTTGGATTGTGATGTAGCACACATTGAATGCGTGGAGGTGACTCAAATTTAGAATTTTGGTTTCATCGATTCATGGAGAAATTTTGGGAGTAGAGTTTAAAGTAGATTTTGCATAGATTTTGATTGTTTAAAAATTAACATTATATATTAATTAATATGTGATAAAATATTATAACTTCATTGATCTCTACTCACTTCATTGATGTAAAATTATAAGTTGGTAGATCTAGATATATCATTTTAAGTGGGTTGCCAAATACTTTGTTGCATTACCTTAGAATTTGATTCGATTGTGATAAAATATGTGATAAAATATTATCGACTTAAAAATAATTCTTTTAAAAAGGTATTTAACCTAAATTGAAGTATTGACCTAAAAATTAAATAAATGTATAATAAATTAAGCAATACTTTAATTTTGGTTTTGAAATTAATTCATTATTGGAAAATGAACTAACAACGCCTTGATGTAACTTAATGTAGATGAATCGGCGATGGATGTATATGGACCGCCTCCTCACGGTTTGTGGAGGGTTTGGAAACTTTTATCGTCGAGGCAAGTGCACGCACAAGATCGAGCTACATATGTTGTCCATGCATAGACCGCAAGAATCGAAGGAGTGGTCAAACTCGAGCAAATTCACTTCCATTTGATCTCAAGAGGTTTAGTGGAAAACTATACCGTTGGACCAAACACGGTGAAGAAGAGATTATACTGAAAAGACGGTGAAGAAGAAGATGGTGACGAAGAAGATGTGGCGGATTATATGATCGATGTTGGCCAACACGGTTCTATTGAACATATACTAGGGAGTTTGACGACGATGATCTAGAACAGATGTTGCATGATGGAGAGGAGAATACATCGATGAAAGACATTACGAAAAGTTTCAATACCATGGAGGACCAAGGAACATTGTTGTATCCAAAGCGTAGGCGTGGCCACAAAAGTTGCGTACTAATCGAATTGATGCAATGGAAGGCTACTAATGGAGTATCGATAAGGGATTTGATGAGTTGTTAGGCCTCATGAAGAAGTTGCTTCCAGAGGGTAACACGCCGCTCGAAACTACGATGAAGCCAAGCAAGTTCTCGCCCTTTGGGGTTGGAGGTACAGAAGATACATGCATGTCCAAACGATTGTATCCTCTATCGTAATGAGTACAAGGATTTGGAAGAATGTCCGGTGTGCAAAACATCACGGTATAAGACTAAGCGTGATGACCCATGTGAGGTAGAGGGGGCGAAGAAGAAGAGAGCCCCGCTAAGGTGGTGTGGTACTTCTCTATAATCCTCGGTTGAAGCGTTTGTTTGCGAACAAAAAGCATGCGAAGATGATGCGCTGGCATAAAGATGATCGTAAAGTCGACGGAAAGCTAAGGCACCCAGCAGATGGCTCGCAGATGGAGGAAACTCGATAGAAAATATCCGGACTTCATGAAAGCGATGCGAGAACATAAGGTTTGCATTGAGTACGGATGGGATGAACCCGCTCGGTGACATGAGTAGCAGTCACAGCACTTGGCCCGTTACTCTATGTATCTACAACCTTCCTCCTTGGCTATGTCAGAAGCGGAAATACATTACGATGCCATTGCTTATCCAAGGCCCTAAGCAACCTGGTAACGACATCGACGTGTATCTCAAACCGTTGATTGAAGATCTACTAACGCTATGGAATGATGGTGTACGTGTATGGGATGAGTACAAAAGAGAGTATTTCAGCTTACGTGCATTGCTATTTGTAACTATCAACGACTGGCCTGCACTTGGTAACTTGTCGGGCCTATCTATAAAGGGATATAAAGCCTGCATCCAGTGCTTGGATGATACGGAAGACAAGTACCTAACAAACTCTCGGAAGGTTGTTTACATGGGCCATCGTAGGTTCCTCAATTTGAAGCACCCGTTACTGAGTAACCGTGTTAATTTTGATGGGACCGAAGAGAAACGTAAGAAGCCCAAGCATCGCAGTGGGGCGGAAGTATTTTCTATGGTAAAGGATCTAGACGTAGTATTTGGAAAGGGTCCCGTAGCAAACCCGTCCCGCCACTCCATTTGAAGAATCTAGGAAGAAGCCTAGTGGAAGAAGAAGTCTATATTTTGGGACTTGCCTTCATCGAAAGACTTAGAGGTCCGTCACTCCTCGGACTTCATGCATATCACAAAGAATGTATGCGTGAGCCTGCTAGACTTCATAGATATGTACGGTAAATCAAAAGATACATTTCAAGCACGAAAGGACCTACAATTGTTAGGTCTCAGGGAAGAACTACATCCACAAGAGAGAGACAAAGGGCATTATCTACGTCTCCATGAGCTACACACCAAGCAAAGAAGAGAAAAAAGCATGATTCAGGTTGTTGAACAGTGTTAAGGTCCCTTCGGGTACTCGTCGAACATAAGAAGACTCATAAACACAAAAGAGAATAAAATCGTAAACTTGAAATCCCATGATTGTTATGTGCCGATGACCCGCTTGTTCCCGGTGATGGTGCGAGGTATTCTACCGCATATGGTACGAGGTACAATCATAAAGGTGTGTTCGTTCTTCAACGCGATATCACAAAAGGTCATAGATCCGGATAAGTTATCTAATCTGCAGGATAACATTGTCGCTAGTATGGTCAACCTTGAGATGATCTTCCCTCCATCCTTCTTTGATATGATGGTTCATCTCATGGTTCACATGGTCAAACAGATAGAAATTCTCGGACCGATCTTCTTGCACAAGATGTTCGCCGAGAGGTACATGGGCGCCCTAAAGAAGTATGTTCGAACCGCTCTCGCCCGAAGGTTGCATTGCCCAGGGTGTTGGCACAGAGGAGGTGATTGAGTTTTGTGTCGACTACATTGATGATCTGAATCCGATTGGCGTCCCTATATCACGCTATGAGGGGAGGCTACGGGGAAAAGGGACCCTAGGGAGAAAAGAATCCTCCTGTGACGATCTACTCTCATTTAAACAAGCACATTTCACGGTACTAAAACAAGCATCTTCAGTGGCTCCGTATGTACTTGATCACGAGAGGATATTACGAGCCCAATACCCAGATAAGTCAGATAAGTGGATCGCGAACAAGCAAGTGGAGAGCTTTGGTGGTTGGCTACAAAAGCATCTGTTAGGCAAGGAGGGAGTCCATGAACAGTTGCAGCTCTTAGCTCGGGGACCATCCATAACAATCGTATCATGGCAAGGGTATGAGATAAATGGGTACACATTTTACACGATGACCTCAGATAGGAAGAGCACCAACCAAAACAGCGCCGTCTCAGATAGATGCCTTGGACAAAATGGAAAGATGGACACCTACTATGGTTTCATAGAGGAGATCTGGGAGCTCGAGTATGGACCTTTAAAAGTCCCTCTGTTTAGGTGCCAATGGGTGAAACTGACAGCCGTGGAGATCGATGACTATGGTATGACAATCGTGGACCTCAAGCAAGTGGCCTACAGGGATGAACCGTTCGTGCTCGCCAATGATGTGACACAGATATTCTATGTGATGGACATGGACAACAAACCAAAAGTTCATAAGGGTAAAACTATAAAAGACAGAAGAACAAGACTACCAACAAGGATCAAGCAAGGCACCACGTGGTTCTTTCTCGTAAAAGAAGAATTGTTGAGTTGAGGGCGCCATGCATTTAAGAAGAGTATAATCGATTCGACGAGTGCCGCCTTTCTCACGGACGTAGACATTAGTGTCCTTAGCGATGATGAGGAAGCTCCGTGACGCACGCCATACGATCATAACGAAGGATCACTTGTAAAAATAAAGTAGTCATGTAATATTTTAGATATTTGTCCCTAAATTCATATTGATCCGGAAAGAACCGTTCGTGTTTCGCCAATTATGAGAAATTCCCATCGCTTATGTATAACTAGATTATTCCCATCTCATTTATAAACTAATGAGAAATTTCAAGGTTCCCAACTCATTTTTATATATGTCAACTTTTGCACAATTCTTATGAATTTTGTGAAATTTTTATTTAATTTTAATAGGCTCCCAACAATTTTCTATAACTTTGAAGAAATTTATGGCAATTATTACCATCGACATATGGGACCCACCATATATGGGCCCACATGTCAAGGAAAACATGGCTTTCTCCACAATAAACTAATTAAAATACATTAAAAAAGGAAATATAATGGGAAAATGGATTTAAAATACAAATAAGGAATTAAAATACAATTAAAAAAATTCTTTCCCTCCACTAAAGACCAAGAAAGGTACAAAATAACTCGCTTCCTAACAGAGGAGAACATCCAGAGACAATAAAGGCATTTCAGACACATCCCCTCCCTCTCCCCTAAGCTCCCTGCTAAGTTGTATAACTCGTACCTCCTGGGTGCGAAGAGCCTCTGTGACGAGCCCAGCCAAGACAGAGCCCCTCTTTATCAGTATCTGCCTACGAGTCACCCACCGTTATATAAACCTGAGGGTCCGTCGAAGACGTGTCATAAGTTGCGTTAATTCTCCAGCGGAGATAGATCAATTCACATCTCATAGATGGATCTCAACGTGGGGCGATTGAAGGTCCCGATGCGATTCATCATTCGGCCATAATCGCAAGACTACGCCATCCAACGCCAAGATGGTTGGGGGCTTGTTGCTCGAATTGCTGGAGATTCTGCCGTGCTAGTAACCGCTAATCCAGGGATAACTTGACGGAGAGATCCTTCGACGATGCGTTGTTGTCAGGCTTCCTGTTGTTCTTCCTCTCGCGTTCCACCCTAGTTCTCTCATAACGACGCACCGAAAATCCGTAATCGCAGTGACTTCACTTCGCATACCCGCACCTGTGTAGCACACTCCTTCCTGCCATTCGACTTGCATGCGTGACCTCCGTTCGTGGTGGCAGCTCTCGCTGGTATGTGTTCTATTAGTTCATGGTCTTATTCATTTTTTTCACTTGATGGACAAAATTAATGCTACATATTACAAGTTAAAACATCCACAAGGATGGAACAGAGAATGCCACCGACGAGATGGAAAACCGAGAGAAATGCAAACACTATAGAGTATGGTCTTGCTTAATGAGATAAATCGTGTGTAATGTTAATTAAAATTCCATGGTCACATTCCCTTAGTGGGTTCTTTTCTTCAAATACATTAGAGAGACCTTCAAGACTTCCATAATCTCAACAGTATATTGTTGTTCTGCTCCTCATGCCAATGCTCCACCAACCCATATTTTTTTTTCGATCTTGCTCCCCTCTTATTGTCATAGCCCCTTCATCACTTGCTCATCCTGAAGCGATTATTTATCCTCCTAGAACCCAATGGATATTTCCATACTTTTCCATTTAACTCCACGAGGACTATGCATGGCTATCCAATCTTGCCCTAGTATCATATCATACCCCCAATTCTATGATCTGAAGAAGAGTTTGAAAATTCTGCCCATTTATAAGGGAAACCCTAAATATTTTTTTCATTTACAACTAACCTGCTACGCTGCTTCTTCAATTAAGCATTTAGCCCTCATAGCAAACCTCGAATCGAGGAATGAGGGGCTACTTATCAATTGTGACCGTTGGAGAGGATGGATGATTCGATTAATTCGTCGGTACGAGGAGCGATATATATGATTAACATCGTGCTCTATTCCTTTCTGAGAATATATAAGAAGGTTTGCTCAAAAAAGAAATATAATATAACATTGACATCTCGCTTACTTCTCCAAATCAGGCAAAGTCGAGGTTTGTTTCCAATATAATAATTTCTACTAATATGCATTGATAGGTCAAGTCAAAGGAAGATGAAGTAATGCTTGTGTATTAGATGGTGAAATGTGAGACTAGCTAGGAAGTTGAAAACATCGTTAAAACAGCTGTCGTCGTTGGTAGTAGGAGTAGCGCCAAGTCTATGTGCTCTAATTATCAACACACGTCGGAAATGATTTTTTTTCCTAAATGGTCCTATAATCAAGTTCTATGTGTGCATATGTATGCTATTCTTATCGCAGATATTATTATGTGAAATGTATGTGAAATGTATGTGTAATCATATCTTATTTAGAAAGTTCCATGTTACTATTCAATTCTTCATAGAAAATAACTTATACAAGAATAACGCACATGATACTATTCAATTCTACTTGAAATCCCAATTGAATGTTTTATTCAATTCTATGCGCAATAATGGATTTTCTTGGACGAAGTGAAAAGAATTTTTGAGGACGGCAAAAGACAGCTAGTCGAAGGCACGCCGGGCAAGCCAAAGATGTGACAAGCCGTCGAGACGGTCAGGGAAACCCAGGGCGGTCACCAGGTACATCCGCCGGTCGGTGAAAAGGTCAGCAGCCGAGGGCTAGGGCACATTCATTCCAAGTTGGCGATGGGCAATGATTGGAGATGGGCTTGGGCCGATTCGGTCTTTGCCGTGGGACCACAGGTCACCGCAGCAGAAAAACACCTATCGGGTGAAGGAAACGCTTCACCTTAGGCGGACAGAGAGATAAGGTGAAAAGGTATACATTAAAAAGATGGCAATGGCAGACGAGTCTCAGTGTCAACTTATACACGAGAATTTAGTCCGACTCGACTTCAACAAGTACCCAAAGCTCTGGACGATGAATGTAGGGTGGACAGGTAGAGGAACTGAAAGGAACTCGTTGAAGACACATGCACGCAAAAGCACCACCATGCCATACGCCCGGGGGTGTTACCGCAAACCCTACCCAAACGGGAGAAAGAGGGAACGTGACTGCCGGTTAAGGGTGTCCACCGCGCCACATTGATTGGTCCAACGGTCCGAGAAATCTTCGGCACGGCAACAGATAAGGTTCTGCAGAGCGGCAGGCGCTTTTTGCATACCCAAAGTCACCCACCAAAGCACGGTAAGGGAGGACAAGCTAATAGGGCAAGGGCTAACTAAACGAGACACTGCAGCAGGGCGTCGACAGAAGACCATTCTGCGTGGCACGGACACGGTGGAGACCTCAGTGGATGGTTACGTGCACGGCCGAGATCACCGCACCGCAACGCAACATATCAAAGAGGCACGGCCACCAACCCGAGAAGCTGGCTAGCTGCTAACTAGCCTTGAGCAACATCGAGACAAGACAAGTCACAGCACCTGTAGTCAGCAATTATCACCTCTATCAGCTCGCTAAGCAAAGTTCCCAGCATGGATGCAAAGGACTACATCCGACGAGAACCCACCATATGAGTTGCTGCTCCGTATCGGTGGTGTCAGCGGTGGCATCTTTTCGCCAAGCTGGATGACAAGGGATCTCTTGAAGGTCCGAGGAGCTTGAGGCAGTGTGGTCCTACGACCTCGCCAAAGGTACGAAGGTTGACCTGTGGACGGGTGCTGTGAGAGGATCAATGACTGTACTGCATCAAGGTTCATAATTTTTAAAGCGTATGTCACCTGCACCTGTGGGCACCTAAGAAGCCGTCAGCGAATGATTTTAAGCCTGATTTCTCTCTTGAGCGCGCTTAACCTGTAAACAGACTAATCGAAACAGTTCAAGCTCAATCGGCCTGTCAGCAGTTCCAACTCCCCAAACCAGCTTCGAGGTACCAAAGCCGGATGTCTGCCACGCCAAGACAAAATCCAAAAGGAAGGAAATCACCGGTTGGGCTGACACGATATAAGTGATGGCGGACCTCGCTTGTAGTCACACCTCATCCGAGACCATCTCACCAGGGACTGCAATGGCACAAAGTTAGGAGGGCTATCCTATCGTGAAGGACATCATAGATAAACGCAAGTCCCGTGGTCCACTTCACGACGGCGCTTTGAGTAAGATAGGAAGGAGGAAACGGAGAGGACATAGGCTAGGACGAGAGCGAAGAGGGAGGATGAATTCACGATGATATCCTTGATGAATTTGGGCCTCAGGACATCCATGCTATGAGAATAGCATGGAAATTTGTACATCATGTGAGGAGACGTGTGCCTCACTCTGGCTCCATCTGCAGCAGATCCATGAATGGTATTTGGCGACCCCAACCATGGTTTAGATGGCGGCACACAAGGAAGAACTTATTTTCCGCGGAAGGTGGAGAGACAGCGAAGTTCTTCATCGAATGGGAACCTCTATTTGATCTATACGGTGTGTCGGGCTGTCTCATCTGCATGTTGAGTTGTCGACTCAAATGTCTTATTCATAAATTTTGTGTGCGTGTTTGCGCATATGTTCAAATAACCCCAAACCTAACCTTGTTGTTGTGTAGAATGGAGCTAAAAGCGATGCCAAACGAGAGAATTAATTATGAGTTTGGCTTCTACGAGATAGTGATCAATGAGCGGTGGTTGAGATAAACCAAAAGAAAGGAGCACAAGACAATACAACTCAACTCATGGGACAAAGATACAAGTCAAAGATACTTCTAGCTTATGATTTTGAGTATGTGTTTTTTATCACCCGATAATTTTTTTTTACCATGATGTTAAAAGACGACATACATAATGCTTACTTGTGCGAGGTAGATCGTATAAAGGGTACCACTACTACTTATGTCCCAAAATACAAAGACATCTTGGCTCTCCAGCAGGTACCAAGCTCGTTCATCATCATACTTGTTTTCTTTCTCTGATTGAAGCCAACTCTAATCAAACTCATAATCACTTGTATAGTGCCTTAGTAAGAAGATTCAAGATTAAGCCTGCTGGAGAATTTAAGAAAAATTTGAGTTGCACCTCGCTAAATATGTAAGTATATCGTAATGCTAGCTTTGTAGTTAGTTTACTAAATTTTTATGTATTTCACATTCTACAACTTTTTCACCACGTCTTGCATCCTCGAAGGAAACAACAATGTCGGCTACTAGATGATGCATGTCATCATTGAGATGATGCATGCACTTGGAGGCTCTTACGAAAAGGAAAGGAGAACCTTTGAGGTGAGTATTTATAATTTCTACCTTAATAATACCTAATAACTATTCGCATAACTTCTATAGATTCAAGGATTGATTAGTTAATTATTAATGAGCATCCTAAAATTGAAGAAGAAAGGTTTGGAACAAGGTCGACTCCCTACTCAAAAAGCGTGCATGGTGAGGTGAACAATACAAGAGCTGCCGGCTTTTACGCTGGCTTTACTATTTATATTTATGGGGTGTTCCGGCGCGATCATCACCTTTTTTTCAATAAGATTACCCGGGCAAAAGCCCGACTGCTAGCTCGAAGAACGGCCGATCAACCGTCGGAGGTCAACAATCACGAGTGACAAAAAATGTGTGTAATTATGTGTACAACAATGTGTACTTGGATACTTGTATATATAGCTCGATTAGTTAGCAATTATAGTACTTATTAATTACTAATAATTAAATTTTAATGAATGTCCTTTCATTTAATAAGAGTTAACGTGAATAATTATATGAGTTTCAATTAATTGTGATTTAACACAAATATATACATATACTAAGTTTCAATTAATTATATGAGTTTCAATTAAATGTCATCGGGCAAAAAAAATGATGACTGATCTCTAGTCCTTGTTGGTTGGTAAACCAAGATGAATTTCGGGGGGCATAAAAATATTTAAGATCATACTCCCGGCACCAACAGCATAGATTTTTCGGGTTGGTAGAACTGGTAGGCGCACCCCAGCCGAATGTCACCTCTTACTCCCAAAGCGGCTTCAGGTTCGAACGCTAGAGGTTAGCTTGACATGACGTCATGTGTCGCGCCATAACCGCCGTCGGACCTCTAGCTGGCTGGATCGGTGATAGCTTAGTGCAAGAGTTACATGTTACAGTACTGAATCATTTCATACATCGGGTTATTAATTATAATAACAATATAATGATCAACATCATCCGATTATAGTAACAAGCATTTTTATTCTGGACTCATCAAGTTCATCGTAGTGAAATTCTCCCCAAGGGCAACTTGCAAGTTCAGTATTGAATCGCATCGCACAAAGACAATACGCCACAACATAGGCCGGTCGTGGAACGTGAACGACTACTAAACCCTATCTTAAGCAACTACTCCACAGCAGTGCTGGATCCTCCTTTCCTCATGACAATACAATTCTTCGGCTGTCTAAAGATAGATATTTATCGCTTGAGGTGTGTCATCCAAACAGCAACTAACCAACCCAATGCATTTAGTGATAGAGGTTTCAAAGGAAGGCTGGTTATTTATTTGCATGAAAGCCTGGAAATGAAAGCCTATGACTTAGATTTAACCAAATTCTCTCATCAAATTGATTATTTATCATGTTTTTTCATGAATGCACAACCAACCCATGGCGGGTTCAAGCACTCATAGCTTTTTCCACCGCCATCATGTCTTCCGACTTCTGTAGATCACATTCCAGCACCAAGGTCGGTCGGTTCTGTCGCGTCTAATGTCGCAACCCACGCCAGACCCACGCTTCTGAGATGGACCAGATCATCCCTCTGATGATTATGAAGCGCCTCTTTTCTTCACCGCATGGCGGGTGCACCAGGTACGTATTGCGCGTTGTGGTGTGAGAACACCTCATCTACATTGAGCGTCAGGGTCAGGGCAGTTGTAGGGTATCAATTAGGACCTGTGTGCTGTGATGATTCAAGAGAATCCCACCCGCACGATCTCCAGTCCACTAGCCACCCTTATGCACTTCCTTTATTCTCACCCTTCTCCGTAGGTCCGGCGGAATCACGATGTATAACGCCATATGCGGCGGAACGGCGGCCACTCTCGGATCGACCATTAGATTCTTCCATGTGGGCCTACGTTCCAGCTCGTAGCGATTAGCTTCTCAAATGTAGGCGTTATTAGTACCATCCAATTGATCCCGCATTCATTACCCACATGCGGTTGAAATGCTTACACGGCTTATCACAACCATATACATCCCTTGGCATGCGAGTGGCCCAATTTCAATTAACCATATTCACTGTGGTGATCATGTCGGTGGAATGTGGTTTCCCGCTCTCGCCTAAGCCTAGAATTAATAGTGAGAGACCTGAGCTGTAACAAGATTAACAAGGCCAGTGAGTCTAAATCGCTTTATTTAAATTAACCAAAAGTCACTTTAGCAAATCATCAAAGGGCGATACCAAGGGTGATCAAAGCCAAATGACGAGATGATTAATTCAAGGCAACATCATCATGGTAAATTGATAAAGTTAAGTAAGTAAATAAATGGCATGATATATCATGATTGAACAAATAGGCATAAATACTTAAAGGTGCATGCGCTTTATCTAGTAATCTTGTAAAAAATCAGAAATAAATGCTTTAGAAATGCAGGTTCAATATGATATTTATTGGATGTTAACTTTCACACTAGGAAGCATCCTCTCCCTAGTAAAAGCAACACCATTATTATTATAATCAAGCTAGGGAAAAATCGAGATTCTCCCTAGTAAAAGCAAACCTTGAGGTAGATATTAACTCGCCGATTGAAGTCAGGGTCTTGTCTTGGTCAGCGAGTCCCTAACTATTGAGCAGTGTTCCGGATTCTCGCCTAGCAGAGAATCAACAATTCATCATAAACCACGGCATTATCTGCGACAAGAAATGATGCATGAAATGCAATCGAGGTCGCTCAGATTAAGCTCATTTATTTATTCCTATGTTTAACTATCTACATGAACCATATATATATATATATATATATATATATATATATATTGTTCCATGATCCTTCTAAATAATGAATCATATGAATGGCGCGCCAGTGCTTATGATGATGCACATGATACATGTATATATATGTGTAATGAAATTTCTACCCTAATTAACCCAATAGGACAAAATATGGTTTTATCCTCTTTAAGTAGTTTTAAATAGTTAGAATATGTTAACATGATACATGTAGCTAGTTATTCATGTTTCCTAATTATACCAATATTGAGTTAATATGTAATTAGGAAACATATTATAGGTTATACTATATTCACCTAGGTCCAAAAAAGTCATTTATCAAGCATCCATGATTTTCTTATGTTTAACTTAATTGTTAATATATTTTTAATACACAACATTCCATTTTTTCTATTTTATATGAATTAATACCAAAATAAGCTTAATGGATTTAATCTAGGACCTGTTCTACGTCGATGTGATTCGCGGTAGGTATATATATTTAAATCCAACACAAGCTTTAGTATTTACCCTAATTTTCAATTTTAATGATATCTACCTATTTTAAATAAATCGCTTCTATCATCTTTTTTGTTTTATTTATAAAAACTGGGAAAAAATCTTTGCTTTCCTGCATGGCGACGAGGCGACGATTGAAGGCGAACCCGCTCGCCCGAGGAGCCGTACTTTCGACGAGGCGGTCATGTCATCACAGCGACGGACCCGAAAGGAAACGGCGGAGTTTTTAAACAATATGAAGGCACCGCTTAACCGCAAGCGCGCCGCGGATCTTAAGCGATTACGGCGTTATCGTTCGGCATTTCCTCCGGCGACGCCAAAGCTAGGTGCACCGGTTGGGGGTGCGTTTTGGTTCCGCTTGGGGTTTTGGGTTCGTCGGTCGGGCGTCGCGCAGCGTTGTGAATGGGCTTGCCCTTATCTGGTGTCGACGGCGATGTCGCCTTTGTCGAGGTGGATCAGGGGTGCCCGGAACTAGTACGCACATGGATATGAGTGCCTAGCGTCCATGACTACCGCATTTGGACATGAGTAAATGACCTTGAGTCGAGCTGGGAAAATGCGCATGAGTAACGGCAAAGCGGGATCGGCGAGCTCGGGCACGCAGGTGATCAGGGCCCATTGTCACGATTCGCGGCGGCGGCAGCAGCGGCCGGCGCTGGTGCTTTGGGGAGGCGATCTTTGTAGAGCCCGCCACTGCCTGCGGCCAAAAGAGAGAACGTAGCGAAAAAAATACTTCAAGGTCGAAAGAAGAGAAAGCAGGCGTGGCTGTCGAAAGGGGGTAAAGATGCAACGAATGGGTTCTCAGGCCACCTGACATTCGACTGCAGCACGCCGGGCGGAGCTTCATTCCGGCAGGACGAGACTTCACGAGGTGCATGCTGCCAGGGCGTGGAGACGTGAGAAAAGTTTGAATGAGCGGAAGGCGGCCGATGTGGGCCGCGGCATAGCTCGGTAGAGGCTCCGGCTCTTGACGAAGATTGGGCACCGAGAGCTCTAGTCTAGGTGCTTAGCGTAGTCATTGGCTATGTTTCTCTAGGTGATTCTATATCGGCATGATGGCCGTATTTGGCATCATTGCAGTGGAGAGCTCGCAAGTGGTGGTCGCATCAGGGTCCATGGTGCGCGGCTAAGCGGCATCCAAATTGACTGAACGGAGCTGGGACAATGACCGTGCAACGTACGTAATGGCGTGTAAATCATGCCAGCAAAGTAGGGCTGTCATCAGTAGTGTTGGAGTGTCCGATTAACACACAACAAGTCAATGACACTTGAAGATCAGAAGGAGTCTGTAAGATTTTGCCGGGAAGCCGGGAGGGAAAGGCTGCGTCTTGAGCTCGAACGTAAGTGAGTAGCGAGGAGCGCGCCAGCGCCATGGGGTTCTCCACGTAGTCAAATTGGTCAACATCTCTGAGTCAAACTCTATTAGGGTTTAAACTAATCTATGGATTTTTCACAGGGATTTTAGAGCAATTTAACATATTTAGGCTTATGTGATTATGTATTACATATATATATATATATATATATATATATATATATATATATATATATATATATATATATGTGTATGGATGTTTTATGAATATGAAAATATATTCCCAATTTAAGGTCCATTAGAATCTTATATTTCAACAATTTCTTAAATAGTGCTATAAATTATAAATTCTTATGCTTATGCAGGGTTTATTAATTAGCTATTTAGTGCTTTATTCAAACAAAAATCATCAATTTCAAATGGCTTTAAAGTCTAGAAATGTGTGTTTGTCACATAGAAATTTACTTGGGAAACGCGTCATAGCTTATGCAATGGCAGTGCAAAGTATGTTTCAAAATATTGTCATAACTTTGTCCTCCCCTATCATATCCTCTAATCGAGATTGATATTTCTATAAGTTTAATAGGGAAAATTCTTGACTATTTTCTTCTAATCCTATGAAAGCTCCTGGATTGATTGCTCCATTGCACCTTGCAAGTCGAATGGTCTTATTTTGAGCTTTTTCTGACGAGTCTCTAATATTTGAATAGGCTTGACTTGATATCCAAGTTGTTGGTAGGGTTAGGGTGTCCACGGCAAGAGTCTGGCCGCGGTGAATTCCAGTGTTTTTTCTTCAAACACTTTCTGTGAGTTGGGACACGTGAAACACGCCAGAACTTCTCCCAACTCAGGAATTCGTGGCCACCATACCCCTCTACGAGACAAAGATCGGATAAGGTCCCACAAACCTTGGGGCCAATTTTCCTTGACTTGAAATTGTTCCTTTGAAGGGTGAGATCTTGAGATACACATAGTCTCCAACTTCAAAGATAGGTCCTCCGACGATGGTCAAGATAACTCTTTTGTCGGGATTGGGCAAGCAAGCAATTGCTTCCTAATCGCTTTTGACCTTTGCTTCGGCTTCTGTGGTGTTCTTCCAAATACCGCCTCTTCTCTCCACTCTGACCAATAAAGAGGGTCCTACATTTTCTTCCGTGATAGAGCTTCAAAAGGTGACATTTGCAGATCGCTTTGATAATCATGTTATAAGCAAATTCGGTGATAAGGTAACCATTTTTCCCATTCTCATTGGGAATTCCAAAGCACAAGCTCAAGCA
This sequence comes from Olyra latifolia, assembly GCA_036346145.1. Lineage (NCBI taxonomy): Eukaryota > Viridiplantae > Streptophyta > Magnoliopsida > Poales > Poaceae > Olyra > Olyra latifolia. Next base: position 45,625,183 of record CM070523.1, on the reverse strand, counting down.
TGTCTTCTAGAGTTCGAATAGTCCTTTCCGCTTTGTCCGCGGGCTTGAGGGTGGTAGGTCATAAGTAAATGACAATTTGGTGCCCGAGGCACTATGGAGTTCTTCCCAAAACTTTGAGGTAAACCGTGATCCACGATCGATATAATTCTTTGGGAACTCCATGAAGGCTTACTATCCCAAGCGATGAATAGTTCTCGCTAGTTTGCTACCCTTGTGAGTGGTTTTGACTGATAAAATGAGCTACCTTGGTCAACCGGGTCTACTATTACCCATATAGAGTCATGTCCACTTCGAGACCGGGAAGTCCTATAATAAAGTCCATGGTCACTTCATCCCACTTCCATTCTCGGGATTTTGATTGGTTGCAAGAACCCCGCCGGACGCTGGTGTTCTCGCCTTCACCGAACAACAGGTATTACATTTGGCCACATATTCTCGCTACATCTCGCTTCATTCGGGGCCACCGTAAGATTGCCTTCAGATCTTGGTACATTTTTGTACATCCCGGTGCATGGAAAACGGTGACTCTGGTGCTTTTTTAAGATTTCTTCCTTTAATTCCGGTCGTGGAGGCACAAAGATCCTCTTCTCCATCCAAAGAATTCCTTGTTCGCCCCAACAATTTTTGTTCAAACCCCTATTCATCACCCTTCGAGCCTATGGGTACCGGGATGATCTTGTTGCTTATCTTTGATACGGTCGATCGATCCGGCCGAACCGTGATGTTGGCTAATTCTCCAGATTTTACGAGATTTAGGCATAACTTATTCAATTCTTCCAAAGAGTCGTTCTCGAGGAGGTATCTTCCTCGAGTATTCATGTCTTCTCTCGATCACCATCGTGAAGTTGCATCGGTTCTTTCGCTAGAGCATCTCGCCACCACGCTTGGCTGCCAGGTGGTATAATATATTTAGCAGTAATCTTTAATCAACTCTAACCACCTTCTTTGCCTCATATTGAGGTTGGCTTGGGTGAAAACGTATTTTAGGCTTTTGTGATCCGTGTAGATGTCACATTGTTTTCCCATCGTAAAATATCTCCATAGCTTGAGTGCATGAACTACTACAGAAGTTCTAGGTCATGGGTTGGGTATTGTCCTCGTGTTTAAGAATCGCCGTGATGCGACGCCACAACCTTGCCATCTTGCATCAATACACATCCTAATCCTTGTCGGAAGCGCCACAAGATACTTCAAACTTTGGCGATATTAGGTGTGGCCAAAACAGAGTGGTGGTCGGGGTTTTGAGCTTCGAAACCGAGTTCACAATCTTCGTCCATTCAAACTTCCTTCCTTTTTCAATAGCTGAGTTAGTGGTCGGGAAATTTTTGAGAATCCTTCGATGAAACGCCGATAATATCCGCTGCACTCTAGAAAATCGCGAATTTCCTTACAAGCAAGCGTGTGTTTTCCAATTCATGACCGTTCTATCTTAGATGGGTCCACTTTAATTCCTTCAACAGATATAATATGTCCCAAGAAACCGACATCACTAATCCAAAATTCACATTTGCTATATTTTGCATATAGCTTATGCTCTCTCGAGTTTATCCAACACCGCCTCAAGTGCTTCTCATGCTCTTCGTCCGATTTGAGTACACAAGGATGTCGTCAATGAAGACGACAACAAACTTGTCAAGGTATTCCATTAGGATTAAATTCATGAGGTTCATGAAATAGGCGGTGCATTGGTTAACCCAAAAGACATGACCAAATATTCAAACAGCCATACCGAGTGGTGAAGGTCTTTGGGTATATCATCCTTCCGAGACCTTTACTTGATGGTATCCAGATCAAGGTCGATCTTGGAAAAACGTAGCTCCTTGGAGTTGGTCAAACAGTCATCGATCCCGGCAGAGGATACTTATTTTAATAGTGACGCGCTCAACGCCTATAGTCCACCACTAATCTTCGCCCACCATCCTTCTTATCCACAAACATGGCGGGGATCCCAGCAGATGAGCTTGGCCGGATCAAACCCTTGCTTAATAAGTCGCCCGCTTGTTTCTTGAGTTCTTCTAATTCTTCCGAGTTCATCTTGAAATATGTTTTGTAGATTGGGGCTGTAACTGTGTTAACTCTATAACAAACTCTACCTCTCTTGGCCAGCGGTAGTCCGTAAGTCATCCTGAATACGCCCAAATATTCTTGGACTACCTTTACCTTACTCTAAGTTGTCTTCCTGAGGTACCGATGGCTCTACCCCATCCTGTAGGTTCATCTACCTTCCATACTCTTTCAAACACACCATCCTTACAAGCCCGACTTCGCTATGCAATCTAATACGCCTATAGAGTCTTAGCCAATCCATGCCGATTATGACATCAACTCCTAATCCGCATATGACCATTAGGTCGAAATAGAATCCTACTCTTTCCTTCCTTATTTCTACCCATTTGCAGACCTATAGGCCTTAAGTATCCCAACCGAGATCTAATGGTGAAGGGCTTATTAAGAGGAAAGGTTTGTAGCCGGTGCTTTCTACGATTCTTGTGAAATAAAGGAATGTGATGCACCGTAATCAAATAAAACTTGTACCGGGAGTCGTGAAGTCCAAACGCACTCCACAAGTACTCCTTCATCTTCTTGTGCCGCTCAAGAAGGATATTGTTGAGTCTCCCACGCCCCATACCTTGAGCTTGATTCTCAGCAGGGCTAACTTCCATGACCCGCACAACATTCCCTTGAGGTTTTGCGCGATTCGACTAGGCGCTTGGAAAGATAGTGTCCAGTCGGTGGCATAGGTAGCGCTTGCTCTGTCATCCTATTTTGGGTGCCTCGTGCATTATGGGAGCAATTGGTGCTTGAGTACGAAACCAGAGATTCCAAAGACCGCGCCCACCCTCATAGCATATCCTGCTGAACATGGAAGATTGTCGTCTCTCCGAGGAGGTTGAGGTTTGAATTGTCCCAGACGGCTTGACCCGGCATCGACGCTCACCATCTTGCGCTTACGCCAGAGATCCTCGCCTTCAAGTCCCTTTCCAACACCAAGGCCTTGTTGACTAACTGTGGAAGTTTTGATACTCCAAAATCCTAAGGCGGATTTGTACCAAAATCCATCCCTTCTAGGAACCAATCTATCTTTTCGCTTCATTGTGGATGTCTTGGGGGCATATCTTGCAAGCTCATTGAACTTAGTAAGATATTCAGAAATTGTCATCGCCCTTGAGAGAGTCTCATGAACTCATACTTCTTCATCCCGGTGATTCCTATGGGTATGTGAAAATTTCTAAAGCAAAGGACAAATTCTTCCCATGGAATGAATCCTTGACCTGGGGAACATATATGCACTTCAAAGATTATCGACTTGTTGAGCTTTTGCATCTCCATCTTCAAGAGGTTCATTTTCTTCCATTTCTTCTTCATCCACACTGCCGGTGGCGACATAATTATCCCACCACACACCCGCGTTCCTACTAGCAGTGGGAGGCAAGCATTTTCTCCATTTCGACATCCGATCAACCTGTGTTCTTGGTCACAGGCGAATCAGGCCTTCCGCTTCCATGGATCGGTAGCTTGCGCCAAGGTAGGGGATTGGTTCGCATAAAGGCAAAGATGTTTGGATCCTCATTTCGATTCCGTCGTCGCCGGTTGAATAAAGATTGACCCAACATCTGCGTGCTTGATAAGCTAAGACCGGGCTATGGTTGGGTCTCCGGAGGAGGAGGTAGATTACCTCGCTCGATCATGCCACGGCTCTCAGTCGCACGGCACCACGGGCTTACGCTTGGCTACCTCCACATCAAGCGCACCGCTGCCTAGATCTTGGCCACGGGCGCCCACGACCACGCACTATCTCGCATGACGGTGATCCTAACATTATAGCTAAATATGCATGCATGAGGCCAATATCAAAGAAATCGAATAAATGCAGCCACTAAACGCTTGTCATTTAAGATACCCAAAAGCGCAATAGTCAAATCAGTTTTACATCATACCACAAAAGTACAATTATCCCGACACGGATACAAGTCGCCAATCATCTACTATGGCGAAACAAAAGACACATTTCCGATCTAGGTCGGGCCGCCAAGCTAACTAGCTACTCAAGGGCGGGACGACGAGTGTAAACTATCACCGGCCTCCCAACCGGTAGCGGTGGAAGTAGCCAGAAGTCTCTAGCGATCGCCGAGAAGGCACAAAGAAGAATAAGCAGAGGTGGCTCAACTGGGGAGCAGGTCCATGGAGGTCTCCGAGTCAAGAGTACTCCGCAGTGACAAAGAGGTCGGGCCGGGAAGTGTCGCGGACGAGGAATCCCCACCAAGGCACTAGGAGGAAGACCTGCTTCCGCATGGTAGTGCGGGCGTTAGGGTACTCAGTGTGGAGGAAACCGAGGACCCGAGGGGAAAGGAAGGGAAGGGTCTCGCCGCTGTCGCGCTAACCGGGCAAGCGCGAGTCCTTTGGCGTTTACTCATCGCCGATCGCCGACGAGTGGTGAAGACGCCGTCACCACCACCCGCAGCGGTTGTCTGTCAGACGAAGAGAGTAGCGAGGAAGCCGATCTCAAGAGCGCTGTTACACGCTCGCTCGCTCGCGCTCGAGAAGGCGCGAACCTTCCAAGTGGTCCTCGCGAAGGCGGGGCACCGTAAAGCCCGGGAGAAGCGCGGCGTGAAAGGAAGGTCGGGCGAAGAAGTGCCTCCAAGTCGCCGTGGTACCTCTCTCAGAGCCCCCAGACGCTAATGCCGCCAGATCATCGATAGCAGGGTGCAAGTGGTCCCGGCCGCTCGTCTCTCAGAGCCGTGGGCCATCAGGTCCAGTGGTGGTAGTAGACTCGAACCTCTACAATGTACCCTAAGCGGGCAGGTACGAACGAGCCTTGAGTAGCAAGGGCGGTCGTTAAAGCACGTGAAGTCCGGACAACCGGCGGAGGACAAGAACCATCTGGCGGGCGGCAAAGGGTCGTCAGAATCAGAGGTAGCACGCCCAGAGAAAAGCAGGGGAAACCTGCTCATCCATCTACAAAAACGAAAGAAGAATTCCTTTAAGTAAGAAATAGTATAGTTGTGAAAGTTAAAAGACAAGATATACAAGAGCAATTTTGGAAAAATATTTTATATAAACTATACGCTAATCCTTAGCCACGGCAGTGGTTTAGGGTTCTTACAGCAGATGCTCGATACGTCTTGTCGCTCTTCGCCATACCTAGCGAGAACGGTCGGACCAAGACCAGTTCTCGGATCAAGAGGGCTAGTGCAAGAGTTACACAACCGAATCATTTCATACATCGGTGTCCAAATATTATATAACAGCGATCATCCGATCGGATTAGTAGCAAACGCATTTAAGTTTTAGTTACGCACCAAAGTTCATCGAGTAGCGGAAATCTCCCAAAGGGCAACTTGCAAGTTCAAAAGAATAATAAAATCGCATCAAAGAAGTGGTAACCACACACGATCGGTGGAACGACTAAACCCTATCTTAAGCAACTACCTCGGTCCTGCATCGAGGATCTCCTTCCTCATGACAATCGTCGCCATCTTCCTCGACGGGCTCCTCCATGTCTAAAGATAGATATTTATGCGAGGTCAAGGTCATCCAAACACCGCGTAGCTAACACCCAACCCAATGCATTTAGTGATAGAGGTTTCAAAGGAAAGGCCGGGTTTATTTATTTGCATGAAAGCCGCTTTGGAAATGAAAGCCTATGACTTAGCGCTTAACCAAATTCCTCGTCAAATTGATTATTTATCATGTTTCCTTTTCAATGCACAACCAAACCCATGGCGCTTCAAGCACTCGCCAAACGCTTCTTCCCACTCCCGCCATCATCTTCCGAGTGTGGCGACTCCAGGATCACATTCCCCAAATAGTACTCCTCTCGCCCTAGCCGGGTCACGACCCACGCCAGACTCACGCTCTCTCAGAAGAATGGACCTAGATCATCCTCGATGACGACATGAAACCTTCTTCACCTCAAGCATGGCGGCAGGCACGCAGGCACTACCTCGAAGTCGAATTACCCCTCAATCCCCACTACTTGCACTACCGATGGCATGCGCTGTGGTGTTAGGAACTATCTCCGCAGCAGATAGTCAAGGACGCCACACTGCATCCTCGATGCACCCGTCTGGGGAATCCTTGATTCAGCCCACCACCCACTAAGGGCCTCACCCTTATGCACTTCCTCGCTTAACTAATCTCGCACCTCCGGTGAATCACACGATGTGGCGGAACCCTCCTTCGGGGCACAAGACTAAGATTACGCTGGATCTCGCCGGCCTCTTCCATGCACTACGATGTGGGCGATTAGCTTCTCAAATCACGAGCTCCACCATTTCATCTCTTACCCAATGCCGCACCTACCGCATTGCAAAGACATCACAACCATACACACACCGGCATGCCAGCCCAATTTCCAATTAACCATATTCAATGTGTGATCATGTCCGTGAATGTCTGCTCACCGCTCCGAGGCAATTCTAAGCCTAAAATTAATAGTTGGACCTGAGCAATGTCTAAGCAAGATTTTAACCAAGACTTAGGAGTCTAAATCAGTTTATTTAAATTAACCAGGCTACCAAGGGTGATCATCAAAGCGATCAATAGCAAAGCCAAATGACAGATGATTAATTCAAGGCAACATCATCATGGTAAATTGATAGCAAGTAAGTAAATGGCATGATATATCATGATTGAACAAATAGGCATAAATACTTAAAAGGGCATGCAGTTTAATACTGTAAAATAAATGCTTTAGAAATCTGGATTCAATATGATATTATTGATGTTAACTCGCACTAGGAAAGCGATCCTCTCCCTAGTAAAAGCAACACTATTAAGGATAGGTAGCACTCGACTAGGAAAATCGAGATTCTCCCTAGTAAAAGCAAACTCCTTTGAGGGTAGATATTAACTCGCTTTGGGAATTGAAGTCCGGTCTTGTGCGGAGTCTCTAACGTGTTTCCGGATCCTCTACGCCTAAACGGAGAATCAACAATTCATCATAAACACGATGCGCGTAAGAAGAGAATGATGCATGAAATGCAATCGAGGTCGCCAGATTCGCCATTTACTTATTCCTATGTTTAACTATCTACATGAATCCATATATATATATATATATATATATATATATATATATATTGAGAAAGTTCCATGATCCTTCTAAATAATGAATCATAGCGGAATGGCCGCTAAGTGTTTGTGAGATGATGCACATGATACATGTATATATATGTGTAATGAAATTTCTACCCTAATTAACCCAATAGGACAAAATATGGTTTTATCGTCTTTTAAAGTACTTTAAATAGTTAGAATATGTTAACATGATACATGTAGCTAGTTATTCATGTTTCCTAATTATACCAATATTGAGTTAACATGTAATTAGGAAACATATTATAGGTTATACTATATTCACCTAGGTCCAAAAAGTCATTTATCTAAGATCCATGATTTTCTTATGTTTAACTTAATTGTTAATCTATTTTTAATACACAACATTCCATTTTTTCTTATTTTTATATGAATTAATACCCTAAAATAAGCTTAATGGATTTAATCTAGAACCGTGTTCTACATCGTGTGTGGTACTATTTTTATTAAATCCAACACAAGCTCTAGTATTTACCCTAATTTTTCCGCAATTTTTAATGATATCTACCTATTTTAAATAAATCGCTTTATTTATCGCCTTTGTTTTATTTATAAAATCGGGAAAAAGGGTGAACAATATCGGTCGCCCGCTAACTCGCTGCCGAAGCCAACCACGCCGAAGACGACGGAAGGCGAATCTCGCGAGCGAAGCGCCGGGTCATATGGCGCTTCCATTTCTCGACATGCTGGGACCGAGGCCCACATGTCGGCCGACGTGAAGAAGCCGCGCTGAGTTTTTAATCCGCGAAGGCCGACAATGGGGCCCACTTGCCACCGACCACACACACCGTGAAGCCGCGACGGATCTTGGCGCAGATCGACGGCTCGCCGTCATCGTTTTCCTTCGCCGGCCAAGACGCCGAGGCTAGCCGACGGCCAGCCGAGCTAGGTGCACCGCTTGGGGCGTTCTGGGTTCGGTGGAATCGTGAGCTAACGCAAGATCTAGGTGCCTTGCGAGGCTTAAACGGCCGGACGCGAGCCATGCCCGGCGGCGAACCGCCACCGCGGACATGAGTAAATGACCTAGGGTCGAGCTTATGGAAAATAGCGCGCGATGAGCTATGCGGGGTTAGTGGGTGCTACCGAGCAAAAAGGTGGTCGGGGCACGGTTGATCGGCGCGGCCCACGCGGGTCCGGAAAGGCAAGGCGGGCGCGCCAAGATGCCGGGAAGATCGGGCGGCTCTGGGCCAAAAGAGAGCACGGTGCGAGGGAAGGCAAAGCGGCTCACCGAAAGCAAGGGCTTGCCGCCAAGCTCACCAGAGATGATGATCGGCGCGCCCCGAGCAGGTCCGAAGCAAGGAAGAACCGGCCGGGCGCTGGCGATGAGCAGCGCTCGACGAGTCTTGGATGACTTGACCAATTTTTCGGGCAGAGCTTCACGAGGTCATGGCGGCAAACGCGAGACAATGTGGAGACTAAGGAGGTCTGGTTTGGGCCGGGCGACGGAGAGTGAAAAGAGGGAGAAAACGGCCGATGTGGCGCGGTGGCATATGAGCTCATATATATATATATATATATATATATATATATATATATGTGTGTATGGATGTTTTATGAATATGAAAATATATTCCCAATTTAAGGTCCATTAGAATCTTATATTTCAACAATTTCTTAAATAGTGCTATAAATTATAAATTCTTATGCAAGGGTTTATTAATTAGCTATTTAGTGCTTTATTCAAACAAAAATCATCAATTTCAAATGGCTTCTAAAGTCTAGAAATGTGTGTTTGTCACATAGAAATTTTACGGAAACGTCATAGCTTATGCAATGGTATGTAAGTGTTTTCAAAATATTGTCATAACTTTGGTCACATTACACATCGCCCTCGATTATCCGGTTTGGAAACCGGACCGAGTTCGCTCCCAACCGGGATAAAATCCCTGTTCCCTGGTAGTGTCTGTGGACCCTACTAGGTTTTAAACCTCTGCATGGAGGTGCTTAGATATTGTTTCCTCCGCTAAGAAACCATTTAAGCATGGATGTTTAGGTAATCACTTTGGCTATGTACAATGCAGGGTACTTAAAAAGATGTTCAAGAAAGAAAACATGTTTTTTTTTGCCATGCAGGATGGACATGTGCTTGAGGAGGTGGTTGTAAGAGAGGGGGAGTGCTTAGCTGACTAAGCATATGTGCTTAGATAGATGCTTAGAGGAGTTTGCAACGTCTAAGGACCTATATAAGCTTCTTATCATTAATTGGAGAAGATATTTTTTTATATAAGTGCTTAATGATGTGATATATTCTCTCTCCTTAAGCACTTGAGCACCTTGCAGAACATGCATTACACTCTTATAAGCATCTATCTAAGCACCTACTTTATCCTATGTGGAAAAAACGGTTTTTTCCTTCTAATCACCTCTCTAAGGGGTGTTCTTTTAGGCTTATAAGCTCTGACTTATCTGTCTTGTCGGATGGCTATGAAATTTAGGATTTAGGGAGCTTTTACACTCGCCTACGAGATAAAAATAAAATGGATTTAAAAAGTAATAAAAAAAAGTCAGATGAGTCAATATTAGTCAGATAAGTCACGAAAATTTCGTGAAATTCTCAGAAAATTCTCGAAGTTGGAGATAAGACAGATAAGTCAGATTAGATAAGCCCAAAAGAACAGGGCCTAAATACACAAGTACATGACTTCATTTGCACATGGCTAACTACGTACACAAGTCTGTACTTCATTTGTCATATGAAGTGCAAATAATTAAATGTGTATTGCCATGTAGAGAAATAGGCAATACACTAACATAGTGCAAAACTTCAAATTCAAACTTAATTGGTGATAAAAAAAAAAGCAAGATAATTTTTCTGCAATTCATAAACGAAATCGATAGTAAAGGAGAATGTGATTGCAAACTGACAGGGGTATAAAGTGGGATCGATGGGTGTGCGAAGTGATTGTAGAACAAGCCTGGACAAAGAACTCTAGACTATGAAATCAACAAACTACAAAAGGGCTGGCTGAGATGAATTCTTGTCGAGTGTTGAATAACCATCAAGAATTAAGCTTTCACCTATCTAAGCACAGTACTTCACTTTGCAAGAGAAACTTGGATGAACATTGGAATCAACCTTCACTTTGCATGACTCTTAGGATGCTCCAATGAGAATAGTGGAAACAAATCATGCAGTATCTTCAACGTCTCCTTGTAACTCCAAACCAAATGCAACCAGTGTTAGGAAAAGTTTACCATTAGGACCCATTGAAATATTTCAATAGGTATAGGAGTTTCTTTTCCTATAAAATTTCTACGGAATTCTTATGCTCTGTTCCAATTTCCAAATGACCCGTAGCTAGTTCAAATTCTGGACCGTTCGAGGAAACTTAGCGGACAAGTAGCTTCTCGACAACTTTAATTTCATTTTTGTTAGGTTCTGCAAAAAGTTTCCTATTCAATTGAATAAAGGTTTAAATTGCAAAAGTAGATACGGGTATAAAGTGGGACAGTGTAGAAAGCCACTGCAAAGAAGAATATTGCATACGACTGAAAACTACATAGAGCCGTGATACAAAAAAGACCCAAGACAAAAACAAATTATGTACAGGTAAAGTGGTTTTCACCCGAGAAAAGAAGGTGTTGGCGGTGACAGATCCATATCCCTTTGTGCGAAAACTGTCAATCAAGAATTAAGCTATCATCACGTTACACATGGCACTACTTAATTTTGGAAGTAGAACATGGATCAAGATTGGAATCGGGATCAGATTACTTTAGTTAGCTTGGAGGGAGAAACTAGAGGTGTATCTTTCAGAATGATCCAAGGAACTAGATCCGACGGAAAGCAATTAATTTCTCTTAAAGCCCTTTTCTTCGTTTCTTGCTTGATTGCAGGGTTGGAATGTCGCACTCGGGACACCTTGCGTTGCTGGAGCGGTTGGTTCTCTCCAAACAACTGGACCTCAGAAACTTACATGGATCATAGTGTTTACTTTATTGTTACCAAAAAGAAAATTTGGTACATGGTTATAATCTCACAACTGATTGTGTGTGCAATGTTTTTTTTAAATAATACTCCTCCGCCATCTTAGAAAGGGCTTATTATCATATGAAACTTCTCCGCCATCTATGCCGCCACGAAGAACGAGACAGACAACAAACCCTAACTCTACAAAGTAAATCTGACTAAAAACTTGAAGTTTCAAGACGAGAACAGGGTTTCCATCACCTCCCCAACTCTGGCGACCTCGCCGGAGTTAGAGAGCGAGGGGACCGGAGAGTTTTGGCCAGTGAACTCCCTTGTCGCTGCCGAGTCGCCCTCCTTATCTTTTTTCTTTCTTGTGCCGTTGCAATGCTCATTCTCATTGTCAGTAATTATTCCAGACGAAAGAAGGATGAAAAAAAATTAAGGTTTGCAGTTAAGAAACATACTGTAATAATATAGTTCTTGAGAACATATGTAATACAAAATTCAGGAGTAGGATATCAATGACAAAGGCTGGCGGTTTAGGTTTGGACATATTTCAACTAGTTTCATTTGAAGTTTATTTTCAGGACTCCGAAAATTCTAATTCACAAAGAAAAATGCAATAATTTTTCATTTTACTGATAATTAATTCACAACTTGTATTATTGAAATTAAACATCATTAAGACTTTTGCTTAGGTATGTGTGGATGTGTAGCATTAATTCAACTCTTGTGTTCCGAATGAACTGATCCTGTGCATTCTCAGTCGACCAAAATAAATGTCATATTTTCCCTAAAACGAAACAAATTTTATGTATACAATTCAACCGTCGACATGGACCAACCAGCCTATCAAGCAATGGCATGGGCCATCCTTGCCGCAGGATCTTTCCCCAGCTCACCCATTTATTAATCCGATTGCTCAGTGGTTTAATCGTTGTGTAATTCTGAAGCACCAATATGATTATAATTTGCAAAAAGCTGGCATCCATCCTAACCATACAAAACCAGGCAGCGACTGGCGATACTGACATGCATCTTCTCGTTTTTTCCATAGGTGAACTCTCTCTCTCTCTGTATATATATGTATATATATGATCCTTTCCTTCCTCCAGAATTCTGTACCCAAGAGCTCTTGGCCTCTCACTCCAAACTCAAAACCACAAGCACAAGCACGCTAAATCATAAGCCTTCTTGTTCCAAGCAGAAGTAGGTGTAGCATAACATAACAGATCATGGGCGTCTTGGATCACCTCTCTGATCTCTGCAGCATAACTGAAACCAAGGAAGCCCTGAAGCTCAGGAAGAAGCGGCCACTGCAGGTGAGGTTTGTGAAACTCGAACACATGTTTCTTTCTTGTTTCCCTCTTGTTCATGGAAACCATTTGAGTGGCAAGTTGCAAGCAAGATCCAAGGTGTTATTGGTGTTTTCTGATATTGGGAAGAGACCTGTAGATTCTAAGCTTTTGCCTTTCAGTTAAGTTTTTCGACGTGTGATTGACGGACTGGATTGGGATTGGACCTGCAGACGGTGAACATCAAGGTGAAGATGGACTGCGAGGGCTGCGAGAGGAGGGTGAAGAACGCCGTCAAATCCATGCGAGGTGGGTAACTAACATCAGACGATCTTAGCTCTGATTGATGGCTGCAAGTTCTCTTCGATCTCTTGGGGTGTAAATCGAGCCAAAATTTCGTGTTCTTTTGCTCCCTGATCTGGAGTCTGGAATGAACGGGATGCTCTGTGCAGGGGTGACGAGCGTGGCGGTGAACCCGAAGCAGAGCAGGTGCACGGTGACGGGGTACGTGGAGGCGAGCAAGGTGCTGGAGCGGGTGAAGAGCACGGGGAAGTCGGCGGAGATGTGGCCGTACGTGCCCTACACGCTCGCCACCTACCCCTACGTCGGCGGCGCCTACGACAAGAAGGCGCCGGCGGGGTTCGTCCGCAGCGCGCCGCAGGCCATGGCCGACCCCAGTGCGCCGGAGGTCCAGTACATGACCATGTTCAGCGACGAGAACGTCAACGCCTGCGCCGTCATGTGATGTGATGCGATGCCAGCCGGCCACCGGTGCCGGTGCCGGCGCCGGCGGCCAGCCAGCCGCCGGCATGTTGTACGTACGTAGGCAGGCTTAGAAAGTGTCGCTTCATTCTCCTCCGTGAGGAAAAGAAAGAAAACAAATGAAGTATAGTATATACATGATGAGGTGTATGTTATGGCACCTATTATATGTAGTATATATATATCTATTACTTCAAGCTATATATGTATATGCTTGTTTTTGGTATCTAAAAGGGCAGCTACCATAAAAAAAAAAGGGAGAAAAGTAAGTTTGTTTTGGTGTATATTCTGATTATGTTTGAAGAGTTCTTTTTGCTTGGTTGAATTAAAGAAAAGCAATAATACCTTCGCTCCTACCGGATCATCTGAATCATTGCTGCTATCTTTTCAATCTAAACCGCACCGTCTAGTTGAGGAAACCCAGCAACAAACAGTTTTACAGATATTCAGGATGCAACATCGTTGTCCTGCCTGTAACAGGTGAGCCTCTCTAAACAAGGTACTTCGATTCCGTTTCAAGATGTTAAATCAAACAAAATGAGTTGTTATTACAGATGGTATGGTGTTATTTTAGTAAAATAGATGAATTTGTTCGACAGATGGGTATGGTGGATAACCACAACAGACTCTTGAATACTATAGATAAACCTGTGAGATGTCTATCTATTGGCTTTTCAAGCACATATAGGAGGAAGATTTCAGAATTTGGCCCTCCATTCGCATGTCTCACACCATATGACATTGACATATGGGATCGTATATGCCTATGACAGTAGTGTAACAAATCCTAAAATACGAATTTTAAAAAGTGTCAAATTCTAAAATCTCCCTCTCAAAACTCTCAATTTGGGTACGACCATGGTACTATAACAAGTGCTAACATCTGTTGCCGTCCGCACGGCTACTTGCAACGCGCCCCACTCAATGCGTAACATTAATCATTCACGGTGAAGCTGAAAACACATGATCCATCATGGTAGCTCACGACACATCACGCTACATGGTGTGTAGCACCAATCGACTGAAGATGTATGAATAGCTTATTCGTAGTCTTATGGTGGAATTTGAATTTTCTCGTAGCAAACCATAGGTGCTTAACTAGTCTTATAAAAAAGATTATGAGTGAAACTAATTAAACCCTCCCACGTGGATAGGATTACTAAGATTCAAACTGTATACCATTTCCATGGATTCAGATCCTATGCAGTCGTGAGGTCGACTGCACCGTTACTGCCATGTGGACCATGGCAGCAGGGGGCCATATGTCGGTGACGGTACAGTCAACTACACGGCTACACACGATCCACCATTTCAATACGCATAAATGCACTATGATCGAGTTTGGTGCTATCGATCGTCGGATGCTGGTCGGGGCGTGACGAAAGGTCGGTGTTCCTATCGCTGGACATGCCTAATCAAGACACCGTACTTGCTTATGCTTTCTGCGGCCTGCAACAAAGCAGCATGAGAGCATTCCCGGCCGTCTCTCTAAATTCTTTCCTCCAAAACACTATTAGCGTTTCCTCTATCCATCCCTTTAAACTTCTTTCACATTTTACACTATACTTTAAAAGATTCCTTCTCTCCAACAGCTACTCTATCCTAAAAAAGTCAGACCTACAGTGCTTTAGAGGGACTGCTGGATGCTCTGATAAATTTGTATCTTTTTTGTTAACATGTCACTCAAAATTAGTGCTTAGCAATCAAGACGACCATCCACATTATTCAACTGGCTAATCGCATAGAGTATACTATAGATAAGCATTAATAGTGTGTTTGGTTTCTTGGCTCTGGCTTGGCCAGACCCACGCGAGCAGGGGCGCGACTGTTTGGTTGTCTGGTTGCTAACAGGAGCTAGACCCGTAGCGTGCAATTCCTTGCGCTCAGCCAGGCCACGTGGAAACGGGAAATCTGGTCGTTTCTAGCGAGCCTGACTCGTATGGGCGCATGTGCTTCCGTGGGTTCCTCTTATCAGCCTGTATTTATTATGTCTCATCCATTTTTATGCAAGCAACCAAACAACGTCTCTCAATAACTTGGCGCATCTCATACAGTCAACCTAACAATATCCCTTGTATTTACTCAGCCTATCTCACAGCAACCTGGATACCTCGTACGAGCTAGACTAGCGGGAGCTAAAGAACCAAACAAACCATAATTGGTTATTTCTAGTGGCCAACACACTGCAGATAATCTACATGCGATGGAAAGGACATCGCTGCCGTAAGAGGTAACTAGAAACGGTAATATGCGTCCCGTGATCATGTTTTGTAGCTCAATACGCACAAACTAATGGCCGACTGCACGCCGGCACCATTAATTTACATAATGCAAACAGAAATCATGTGACCAGCCGTAGTTTTCAAATAATAATTAATGTGTACAAAATACCGTTATCGGACAATATCCACAGATTACCCTTCTATACTCGCACTCTTTTTCCAATATATTTTTTCAGCTAATTTACCTTTTCTAGTCTATGATCAGAAGCTGTGCCATTCAATTAAGAAGAAGAAAATAGAAGATAGAGAACTCTCGACCCAATGAACTTGAAGGTCTCGAAAAAACACACCAAACACCTTTCCCAGTCCCCATAACCCTATGAACTATAAAACAAGGTATTCTAGTCCACAAAACTTGAAAACAAGCGCAGTTAGCCCCTAAGACAGTTTTGCCCACGTGACAAGTGATGTGGCAATCCAGTTACAAATAAATAAATAAATATATTTGATTTGTGGTAGATATGTGGCTTGTCTATGCTTTTAATGCAATTAAAAGAAGGAGACCTTTGGCCCAGCTCGAGCAGAGAAAAGGGAGGGGGCAGCATCGCTGCCCCTGTGGCTTCACAGTGGCTAGGGTTCGATGAACCCTGCCTCTGGCCGGCGGCGGCTGTTGTGCTCTCTGCCTTGCACGGGTGCGATGGGGCGCGTGGGCTACGTGGCCTCAACGTCCGCGTCTCTCGCCCTGGTTCGTTCCTTCCTCGCCTATATGTGTGGAGTCTGCAGCTCTTTGCGGAGGAGGTTGGCTCGGTTCTCTGTTTTTGCTCCACTCCCCTCACTGCTCCTCTGCCTTGGGTGCTGGTCGCCGGCGTTGGAGTGCTCTTGCTTCTGGTGGTGGTGGTGTACCTCGTCGATTTGGTCCCCGGTGGCCTGGGGTGGTCGCCGTGGAGCTTCTTTATTCGCGCTCTCGTTCTCGGACTCCATCCGTGGCTTTTGGTCGTGGTGGAGTGACGGCATCGTATCTCCGATTCGTTTCGTCGGTGGTGCCAGAGCACGGCGTAATTGTTTTCGATAGTGATCTTCACGCTTTGCCTCGACTTGTCGGTTCGAATCGACGCACCGTAAGTGTTCATTCTCCTTTTGTGCAGAGGTCGATCGATATTTGGGGACCTATTCACGTGAATAGAGGCCAATATCGATTAGGGTATATGCACTGTTACTTGTGGGCTTGTCGATGCTCAATGATGATTGCATAGTTTGAGATAATAATGAATTGATTTAGAGCTATTGTGATATGTTGTTAGCACTCTTTAATGGTCTATTCATGTGATAAGTTTCTGCCACTGCTCTTGCTTTGAATCTTAAGAAAGTTAACTAGCAGTTATGTATTTCCATTTGGAAAATCTGGTACTACTTATCCTAGTTACAGCTGCTAGTTAAATACTGTTCTTTGCATACTTGTGGCTCTGTTTTGGGACTGTTCTGGACTGAACAACACTGGTTTTCTAGCCTGTATTGTAGAGCTGTTTTGCTGTCTGGATTGTCATTATACTTGTCACTTGTCACTGTTGAGACCTTAAGCAGTGCAATACTTCTTTGATTTTAGCTCTAAGTTCAATTTATTAATTTTGTGATATTTAGCTCAAATTATTGTTGGACGGCTAACTGTGTTAGCAATCCCAATTTGCAATCTGAGAACACTATTATGAGTAAAACTTTGAGCCTCTTTACTGGTTTTATTCCTTTGGCAGCATTGGTATATGTCTTGATCATGTGTTTATATGCTTCTCATGTCAAATTTGAAGAATACATGATATGTGCTATTACCTGCTTGCATTTTCTTCCTGCTGTACTTTATGTGAATTATTTAAATATCTTGCTCATACTGCATTGTTTACAACAACATTGCCTTTCTCAACTTGCCGTGATTCCTATGAAAACCAGGAATCACTTAGCCCCTGACGGTTTGGCCCACGTGGCAAGTGATGTGGCAATCTAGTTACAAAAAATAAAATAAATATATTTGATTTGTGGTAGATATGTGACTTGTCTATGCTTTTAATGCAATTAAAAGAAGGAGACGTTGCCTTTCTCAACTTGCCGTGATTCCTGTGAAGCTTTTGGCGTAAGGAATCGGATAGATACTTTGGTCACTGCTA
Source organism: Olyra latifolia (assembly GCA_036346145.1). Classification (NCBI taxonomy): domain Eukaryota; kingdom Viridiplantae; phylum Streptophyta; class Magnoliopsida; order Poales; family Poaceae; genus Olyra; species Olyra latifolia. The sequence continues at coordinate 45,607,740 of CM070523.1, read as the reverse complement.
CGATACATCGAATGACATTGGTCGCCTAAGCGATATATATGTAGTAGTATGCCGGTTTTAGATAAGGACAAGTGATGGGTTGTTAGAGTGTCATATGGAAAAGTTTTTTTATATTTCGTTAGTAATGGCGCTCCTTCCTCTGTCAATAATATTTGAACATTGATCACACGTGTGCCGCATGGAAGGGCGATCCATTATTGGTAGTAGAGGTGTTCTTTCTGGGATAGTCGCATTTCAGTATTGTCCGTCCACATGCCATGCGGAAGTAGCATATTATTGGAGGTAACTAGGGCAACAATAGATTTTGGTGTTTTGGTAGTTCTTATGGCACGTGGAGGCAAAAAAAAAAAATCTATGTTGCATGAAAGAGAAAATGACCTAACCGGAAGAAAAGAGTTATTCCTCGAAAGATAATCCCCGAGACTATATGAAGGTGGGAAAATACTTTGGGCCCACCTTTCAGAGTCTTAACTTTTCGTGGAGAAGGGAATGTGACTGATTGCATAGTTGGTCAATTTTCGCAGATCACAAGGCAAGGCGCATGTACTTGAAGCATGTAGCCGTTGTGCTGTCTTGGGTAAAAAGGGTTTCTTCTCGTAGCTATCACCGCCTACCCGTCATATCTTCTGCCTTATCTTGTTTGTGATTGCTACATGATTCATTCTTCTGTTCCGTGGTTTTATCCTCCATGTACTTTTAAGGGTTCCTTGATTCTTGGTCTCTATCCCTTATTTCTTGTTTTTGGTTTCTGTTTCTGCAAATGGCAAGTTTTGACCCTACTCATGTGACGGATAATGGTCTTCAATCCATCGAGAATTAGGATTTTATGGATCCTTTGTCGAGGAGGGTACGACCGCCGGGTACGTTAGTTCCTTCTCCTGAAGAACGTGAAATCATTGTTTTTGATTTGCATGTGCTAGGTGGCTTTTGGCCAGTTGAGAGCACCTTTCTGGCCTTGGTTTCAGTGATAGCTGAATGTGGCTTATCAACCTATCGCCTAACTCTATTGTGTCTCTTTTAGTTTTTGCTCATCTTTGTGAGTATTTGAGGGTTAAACCGAGTGCTAGCTTGTTCTTTTACTATTACTCCGGTGTAATCAGAGTAAGAAAGGTCCAGCAGGCCCGATTTATTTCTGTCTTCGTAAGAATCTGAGGTTGAAGTACCCAACCCCTTTGCTGAAGGATATGAAATCCCTGGCTGAGCTAATCACTGATTCTATATGACGGCAGGAGCCGATAGGAACCCTTGGGTTTGTTGGGGACCTACCAAAGGATGTCAATTCAAGGTGGACCAACATGGGCATTGGCCAACATGGTGATCGAAGAAATGAAGAGCGAGATTCTGAGGATGGGTGAGGCGTAGAGAACATGGACGGACTTCCTTTTATGCTAGCTGAAGTGCAAGAGTGATCCATGCCTGATGTCTTCTCCTCCGTGAGGCCATAAGTCAGGTTAATTAGAGTCTAGGAGATCAAGGCGTCCGACCCAATCTGGCCATAGTACTTTGATCTCCTTATCTTGTAATTTCCTAATCTTGTGAATCATATCTGTACAACTCTATCTTGTAGGTAGGTAGTGACTTTTGCTTGCACCTGGAGGTTGACAATCAGCCGGCGATTAAAAGTGAAGCTTGAAATGGCATTGACCGAGATGGAATCCCGAGGCACAAAGATTCTGGAGAAACTTCAAGAGGAAACTTGTGAGGCTAAGGCTTACACTGATTGCATGAGCGAAGCAGCATCCAGGGAGGCCATCAAGCATGATGGCACACGTCGTTGTTTGGCCGCCGAAATAGTGCGCGCGAAGTCTTTTAAATGTGGCTCTTGATCAAGATTGCGTGGATCGTGAAAACTTGTTGAAGAAGCTACAGCAGGAGGCCGAGCCCAAAGAGGAGTACTCGAGCTAAAGGGCATAATTTTGAATTTGACGGAGGAAAACTGCGAGCTTGGAGGCAAGATAGGATGCTTAAAACGAGAGTAGTTTGTATTATGGCCTTCTGAGGGGGTCCCTAATTCGTAATCTGTAATGCTGATAACCTTGCCTGCCTCATGTCAATCTTTTGGGTATTGTAAAAAGATGAAAGACATGTAATTGCCATATTTATTTGGTCCGTCTTTCCGGTGCACTGTTAATTGATGAAGACAAGGTGGTGCTATGATGGAAATTTCATGCTTCTAGCCATTCTTGAGCCTTTCCGGATTCCAAGAAATTTGATGGGGACACTTTATCTCCCACGATCTCTCCTGAAGTGAGAAACTGCCATGCCTATGACTTGAAACGGTTCGTATTTCCACAGTTTAATTTCGGTGCACATTGTTTGCCCACATTCTCTAGCCATTTGTTCTTGGGTCACCTTTTAGCTAGTTTGTTCATCCTCTTTCTTGCTCCTGCTCGATGGCGGATTTCGAGAGGAGTTGGATTTTTGGAGATGAGTTCGAAGATATGATTCGTGATGACCTGGTGACTTGGTGAGCTCAGAGGTCAATCTCCCCTGCAGGTTTCCTATTGGTGATGCTGCGCCGCATCTGGTTGCTGGTGAGACTATACTCCTCCGTAACCATCTTTTTGCTGGTTTTAGGCCGCCGACGACCATTTTCTTTGTTAATCTTCTTATGTTCATTAATCTAGAGTTTCACCATCTTGATGTGGGCTCCGTTCTAGTGGTTTCTATTTTCCCTGACTTTTGCGAGTCTTTCTCAGGAGTGTTAACCTTCCCTTTTTTACCCATTTTTCACTCGGCGATTATATTCGTCGGGTTAGCTAGTTCTTATGATTGTGTGCAATTGCACCCCCGTTTAGCCAGATGCTACTTTCCAGTCCCACTAAGGTTTCATCGTGCCTTAGAAGACTTGTTCTACTGTCGTCTCCCAGTGGAAGGCGACCTTTTTGGTGGGCGGCAGCGATGCGTGAGTTCGTTGAACTGGACCTTACAGCACACCGCCTTGTGGCGGGTTGGCTGCAAGACCAGTTTTTGCCGCTTAGCGCCGCTGCTCGTCCTTCGTTTGGAGGTATTTCATTAGTGGCTCTGTTTTACAAGTCTCCCTTTCTTGTTAATATCTATCTAAGTCTGTCTTGTTTGATGCTTATTACAGCGCTCCATCCAAATGTGATTTTCTATGAAATGAACTTCCTGATAGGGCCCTTCGACGAGGGAGAAGGGGTTGGTCCCCGTGCACAGCAGTCGTGCCTTTTGCGAGACATCACTGCATGCTGCCAAAAGAGTGATTCTTGCTATTTTTGAATCATCTCGTACCCATGATTGTGGAAGATGTTAACCGATGTTTAATTCTTTTTGGGTGGGATTGGCCGAATGGGCTCTCCATACTGGAGAGGGCCTTAGCGAAACTGTGGGCGGAGTGCAATTCCCTCAGTTGTGGGGAGAAGCACCTGTAGGCGGTGTGGTGGGGTTTTTAGCTGTCATGGAGTGCTCCATAACAAGTTTTTTGGGTGTACTCCTCGTCCGAACCACACGGCTAGCGAAGCAATGTGTGACCCAGACGAGAGATAACCATTAAGTGAACTCAACACTTGGCCTCGATTAGACTTCTAAAACTTAGCAATGCATATTGATTTCTTGTCTTTGGGGGCTCGAACTCCTTACATATACACATGCCCTACTATTCGTAGAGGGAACATTTTACACAAGAGGGAGCAGCATGCCCATATTGATCCACTGAGGCAAAGCCATTTTATTCTTTCGTGCTAAATGACAAATCTACCCCATGCCGAACAACTAAAGCAAGGGTACAAGGGTAAATAAAACATTATGCAAAGACCTTTAGACAAAAATGTCCTCCTGCCACCATTCTAAAGTGGGGGCATTGATGGTAATTCAGGCCTCGGAGCGATTACCGCCTGTCCCTTGTCAGAAGGATTCCATGATGCTTATCCCGCCAGGACGTAGGCCCCACATGTATTATCTATCCCCCAGGTTGTGTTGGCCGCTAAGTAGATCCTCCCTTTGCAACATAACATCCCTTAGTAGAAGGGGTAGGTTCTAATTCTCCTTCCTTCTGGTTGTTAGTTCGCCAGGGCTGCCACCTTCCTCTTACCTTTAGGCTTGGGTGGTCTCTGCTTCACCCCTCCCAGACTGCTCAGGACCTACTTCGCGAAGGGCGGGCGAAGCTTGTTCCTTGCTTCGCCTCCCTAGGTCGCGTGGGGCTTGCTTCGAGGAGGACGGGCGAAGCTCGATCTTTGCTTCTCTTTATGTTTGGCCCATAGGAACTTTGCTTTGCTCGCAATCATCAGGCCTCAAGGTGTGGGTGTATTCCCCTTACACTATCCCACAGTGGTTCATGACCGCCGATGAGGCTCGCTTAGCTAAACCAAGGTATTCCTCACCTCGTGCTGAGTACACTCTTTCGTCGGATGATGAAGATGATGACGCTGGCGTAGGCAAAAAGGATTTAAAGATCGAGGTATGCGCCTATCGATCCTAGCCCCCGAGCTATGGCCGAGCCTCTGGGTAACCAGAGGGTCGAGCGTGGTTTAGAGAAGATCAATTCTTAGAGAAAAAACTGACCCTAGCCTCCAAGCCACGGCCGAGCCTCTGGGTAGCTAGAGGGTCGGTCGTGGTTTAGAGAAGATCAATTTTTTTAAAAAAATCGACCCTAACCTCGAGCCACAGCCGAGCCTCTAGGTAGCCAGAGGGTCGGTCGTGGTTTAGAGAAGATCAATTTTTTTGATAAAATCGATCTAGCCCCCGAGCCACGACCGAGCCTTTGGGTAGCCAGAGGGTCGGTCGTGGTTTAGAAAAAATCAACCTAGTCCCCGAGCCACGGCTGAGCCTTTGGATAGCTAGAGGGTTGGTCATGGTTTAGAGAAGATCAATTTTTTTTGAAAAAAAATCGACCTAGCCCCCGAGCCACGGCCGAGCCTCTGGATAGCCAGAGGGTTGGTCCTTGTTTAGAGAAGATCAATTTTTTTTGAAAAGATCGACCCTAGGGTTTAGAGGACGTGGCCTTAGAACGAAGCTCGTGGCCCCCTGCTTTGTTCTTTTGCAAGACACAGAATCTTAGGACTCTTGTGTTATCCCGGGCTTCAACAGTTTTATGCGGGCTTATGGTATAGGGCTGGAAAGCGTCTGCCCGCACGGAGTCTTGCGTGGTACAATGAAAACCGGCTTACCCGTGTGCAAGAGAATCCCGGGGTGTAACTTTTGCATAGCCGTTAACCTGCCGATGTGTGCTGAGATAGCCCGAGTTTTCTCCCAAGCTCGATCATAGGTTAGGTTCCTAGGGCTTGTTAGGGGCTGCCTATACTTTTTTGAAAGATACAAAAAGGGCAAGGGTGAAAAAGGAAACTTACAACCTTAGCTCAGGCGTAGAACCTCCGGAGTTGAGCGATGTTCCAGAAGCTATTGAGAACTCTTCCGTCCGGCATAGCCAGTCTTATAGCCCCGGGGCGTGCAGCTGATACGACCGTGTATGGACCTTCCCACCTTGGAGTGAGCTTGTTGGCGTGAGCTAGGTTCTGAACTCGTCTTAGAACCAGGTCGCTGACTTGCAAAGTCCAGGTCTGTACCACCTTTGCCCCATGCCGTCGTAGGGATTGCTGGTATGCTGCTGCTCGCAGTAGTGCTTGCTCGCGGCAGGACTCGGATAGGTCGAGATCCAATAATCGCTCCTCGTCATTGCCGATCTGATCTGCAAAATCAATACGAATTGAACCAAGTCTTAGCTCGGCGGGTAGTACCGCCTTCGAGCCGTATACGAGCCGGAAGGGAGTTTCTCCAGTAGCTCGATTAGAGGTCGTCCGGGTTGCCCATAGCACCGAGGGTAGTTCCTCTACCCAATTCTGGTGCTGTTTGACGAGAGCGTCGTAGACTCGTCGCTTGACGTCTTGCATGATTTGCCTGTTCGCAAGTTCAGTCGCGCCATTGCTCTGTGGATGAGCCACTGAGGCTAGGGCGACCTTCATGCTGAGCTCTTCGCAGTTGTCCTGGAATAGCTCGCTTGTGAACTGTGTCCCATTATCAGCGATTAGCTTACTCGGGACGTCGAACCTTGCCACTATGTTGTTCCTGAAGAACCTTTTGGTCGTCTGGGCTGATATGCTCGACACTGGTTTGGTCTCGATCCACTTAGTGAAAGTGTCAATGGCGACGAACAGGTGCGTGCACCCTTTTACACCTCTGGGGAATGGACCGAGTATATCCAGTCCCCACGTTGAGAATGACCAGGTCAGCGGGATAGTTTGTAGCTCGTACGCTAGCTGGGGGGACATCCAGGCAAGGTACGGGTAAGCGGGCAATGTTTTACTAGTTCCCTTGTGTCGGTCAGCACAGTAGGCTAGTAATACCTCATGCAGAAGGCTTTGCCCACTAGGGTTCTTAAAGAGGCGTGCACCCCGCAGATCCCATCATGGATGTCTTGGAGGAGAAATTTGCCTTCCTCCTGGGTCACACACTTACGAAGTACGCCGTTAGAACCCCTTCGATACATTAAGCCCCCGAGTAATCGGTAAGGTCGAGCTTGCCTTTGCAGTCAGGATTTCTCAGTTGTGTCCTGTGACATTGTCCTATGCGCCAAGAACTAGATGAATGGCATCATCCAGGTGTCGTGCTGCTCTAGGAATGAAACGGTATCGGTCGTTTTGGTCAAGGCAAACGTCTTCTCGAGGGCCTCTTCTCCGGAGGGAATAGAGTGCTTTAGTAGGTGTTGTACAAGCACCCCCGCCGGGGCGGTTTCTTGTGAGGAGCCAAGCTTCGCGAGCTTGTCGGCCAAGCTAATAGCCAGTCTAGGAACGTAGCACACTTCGAAGTTCGTGAAGTGTTTCTCCAGCTTCCTCACTTCTGCCAGGTATCGCTCCATTGAGTCATCACAATACTGAAACTCTTTGTTTACCTGGTAGACGACTAATTGCGAATCCCCTTTCGCTGTCAGTCGTTTTATGCTGAGCGCAGTGCATGCTCGCAGGCCGACTAGGAGGCCTTTGTACTCCGCAGCATTGTTCGTTGCGGGAAAATGAAGCTGTACTATGTGTTGAATCTGCTCTCCTTGGGGGGAGACGAGAACAAATCCGTAACCTGATCGCTCGAATTGGTGTGACCAATAGAAGAACATGGTCCAGTGCGTTTTCTGACTTGAAGGCTCGGGCAGGCTTCTGGGAGGATCGGTAGGCCCGGTCCATTCAGCCAGGAAGTCGACCATGACTTGGGACTTGATCGCCATGTGTGGAACGAACTTGATGTCGAACTCACCAAGCTCGACTGCCTACTTCGCGACCCGCCCATTGGCGTCAGGATTTCTAGTAACATCCCTTAGCGGAAAACTCGTTGGGACCGTGACTGGATGGGCTTGAAAATAGTGGCGCAACTTTCGTGAGGCCATAAGCAAGGCATATAGAAGTTTTGGACCTCGGGATACCGCTCCTTAGGTCAGTGTAATACATCGCTTACGTAGTAGATGGGTTGTTGTTTGCCCTTGTGTTCATTACCTGCAACGGAATTACACATGCGACCAAGGTTTCCGCCATAGCGATAGCTAGCTACTAGCGAATAAGCGATCTGTATGTAGCGTTCTTTGAATAAGCGGGAAGCTAATAGCGTGCATGTAGCTGGTCTTTGTCGTCGATCTCAATAGTGACCGCGTCGAGTAGCGTCTTCACCATGGAGAAAATCGAGATATCCCGGATTAACCGGGTCTGTTGAGCTACGCATTTTACCTCCCGCGTCTCAGCACGGTGCGGGGTCAGGCTGATGACCAAGGATTGACAGTATCATATATCTTTGACTTGGATCGGGAGCCGCTGCTCTTATCAAGCTAGCCCTATCCTACGCTAGCTACAGTGAGGCTCGATGCTCGCTCGGAGGTTGAATCGGATGTTTGACTAATATGACGAATATGCCCGACAAGGTTGTGAAGTTTCTTGGCTAGACGTCAACCCGGGAACCGTGTGGAGGCTGCTTGCGAAGCCCAGAGCTTAAGGCGATTGTTGTTTGCTTCGTCCGCTCTGTCTATCTCGTCTTACACTTCGGCTATCTGAGTATATTATGGTGCTGATCTGCCCTTGTGCCCTTGATCGTGCCCGTGAAGCCCGCGGTGGTATCGAGTCTTAAAGGTATCCATGATATCCATGATGGGCGTGCGCCATCATGGCATGGCGCCAGCCGCCAACTTTGATAAGAGCAGACCCAAGATGGACAGTATGGCATGAGTTCGAGTCCACCAATGTGATTGCACAAAAAGTGCAGGGGCCCCAGATGAATGAGCGACGAGCGTTCCCCGATTCACGGCTGCAGGACAAACAGGACAATGACAATGCTATAGGGGTGTGGTATGTCCTTATTTTTGGCTGGCCGCGTGATTGGGCGATACGGACTAACCCGTACGGCCACGTCCGTATCTAAGCGGTTGTTGAAGCATCGGCTAACGCCGTTCTTGTATCAGCATTCCGTACGTCACGGAGGTCGATGAGATGGGTAAAGTCTGAGACACATAGATGCTTAGTGGGTCCTGTCCCGACCTCGCTTTTGTGTGAATGGTCCGGAACCGAGTCGTCCGTTCACAAGCATAGGCCGTAAGCATCACTCCGCCTGACGCGCAGCCTTCTCGGATCGTTGTCATCATTGTTGCCGATACAAATTCATCGGTCAGTCAACAGGCTTATCAGGCCGCTCGTGGGCGTACTGAAATCGTGTCTTAATTCAAGAGCGTAGATCTGGCTACAGCGTTAGGTGGTGGCCGATGTCCTACGCCCTACATTCGATGATGGCGGTAGCAGTCGATTCGTGCAAGCATTTGCGATAGGTTGACCATGTTCGCACTGGGGAAGTGGCCGGGAGGCCTGCACACGTCTACCAGCAGTCGCTCCCGGGTGGAGAGTCTGAGTGGCTCGGTCCTCTCGCTTCGCGCTGCGAGGCGCGCCTTTTTCTTTGCTTCGGCTCTTTCTCGTCGTGAGGGCCGTGGAGCTCAGGCTTCGCCCTTCCCATATGCTTCTTGGAGGCAGCTGAATTCATGCCAAATAGCCTTGAAATGAATAGAAATCGATCGGACCCATTGGAGGATTGATCGGGTACCATGTGGACCGGGTATATATTCACCTCCGGTGAAGCGAAGGCCGAGAAGGCCTCGACGTCGGAGAGAGCATCATCGGATCAGCGGAATCAGCGCCAACGAACCTGGACATTGTCTCAGGTTGTCGCAGCCTCTGTTTTTTGGACCACACTTGAGGTCTGGCTTTCTTCAGTAGGATCCGGTTCGTCCGGCATCTTCCGGTCACATTTCTCGGTTTCAAATTGCATGTGCAGCTCTCGTGGAACCTTGATTTGGTTTGCAAACGGTGGGCAGGGCATTCCTCACGAAGTTGACCATCGGCCTCCTTATTCTGCCACCGTCATATAAAAAAGATGATACTCGCAGTAGGTTTGATCGAGTTTGTCTGAACTTCCGACGATGTTCCTTAAGAGAGAACTCTCGAGTACATAAAGGTCGACGGGCAGCAAAGCCCACCGGGGCATTTGCCATCGTAAGCTTCATTGTGCTGCTTTGGCGTCCACCATCCCGGGTAGTTTGTTGGAGGCAGCCGAGTGACAAGCCGGTCCGTGCGACGCCGTTAGGTGTTCCTAGCGACGTCGCCGCAAAGAATCCAATTTTTGCGTGCACGCCATCCGCCGTGATCTAATGTGCCTGCCACCTCGGCATCCACGCATGAATCGCTTCATCGTCTGAATCCACTTGGCCATTCGGGCATCCTGTAAACGAGTCAAACCTCCACTTGATTGGAACTTTCACTTGCAGATCAACCGATTAACCTGAATACGGCCCGAGTGTACGGGCTTGCTAACTCAATGGCCCAACCCGGCTGATGTCGGCGGCGTAGCCCTGGCACACGTCGATAAGTCCGGGCGGTAAAGGTCGCCTAGGTCCTAATAGAGTGATCGCCACACCGTCAGTGCGACGTAGGTCAACGGACCTTACGAAATCTGTGCTTACTCCGGTTCCTGCTTAACAGCCTTGCATAGCACCTCGAGCCATTTTGCGTTCACACCCGACGGCTTGTACTGACATGGTCTCGTTAAGTTGATGGAGGTTGTTGCGTGAATGAATTGATTACCGAGAAGGCACGGCGTCCTCAGTACATGACGGTGGTAGAAGGTCTGGGGCTTGCTAGTGGCGTATGTTTCTGCGCTCGCACACATGGAGAGCCGTTTTGCGAACCACAGGCTCATGTTGTGGGTCTACCTACACCTCATGCTCAATGCTGTACGCGGCAATGTCATGGCACCTACCGGCGAGCTAAGCAAACGGGCCCAGGTCACCTGTTAGATGTCGAGATTCATGCCTCTTGGCGAGGAAACCATTTTTTGGTGTGTCATTTTGCAATCGCGCAAGTTGTGTCAATCCAACAGGCCCGCTGCGAAGGGGGATGACCATCGATTTGCGGCCTAGGCGCTACGCGGGCACATCATGCCGTCGACCCTAAGTCGTCGGATTCCATTTTTCTTGTCTCATTAAATTTGGATGTCATTTGAATTTTAAAAAATTTTCAAAGTTGCGTTGTTCCTACGTAGAAAGTGTTTATCATTAACTAGTCGTGTAGGGCATTGCTTTAGGCGCGAGCACGTCTTGTGCGTTAACGCCTTGCGTGCGTGGCGAAGAAATCGATCGCTCGGCGTCGCCAGCGTAGTAGTGCAAAAAATTTGGCGTGCCAAATTTTTTCGTGGGCACCAATCTCCGGCTATAAACCAAATGCTGGCCAAATAGCAAAGGCACGATCAAAATTTGGTAAGGTAACGGAGGGTTACGAACTAAACACGCCGTAAAGACCAAATCACGTGAGTAAGCAAAACTTGGAGGAAAAAAATTTGTGTCTTCGAAATTTTATCCCACGAAACTACAGTCTTCTTCTAAGCATTTATTTTTGAATTAAGAATCTTTTCTATTCTTAAAAATCTATCGATTTGTTTTTGTTTTTTTTGACTTGGCCGTGGTCGTGCAATTCTTGTGAGAGGCTGCCGCATGGGTTCCACTTTCTTGTCCCTTCTGTTCCTCCGAGCAGTAATAAATCCCTCCCCCTCCCGGTCCTGGATAACACTAGCAGCAGCAGGCAGCAGACGCGGCAGCGAGCCAAGAAATGGAGGCCGCAACTGCCATGGCGACCCTCCCGGCGCCTACGTGCTCCTCCTCGTCGCCGTCGTCCCTCTTCCTCACCCCTAACACCTGCTTCTGGAAGGCGGCGCCAAGAGTGGTCATCCGTGCATCGGCGGCGGTGGCCCGGGGGACGCTTTCCTCCGGATGGGACCTGTCCAGGCTATCGGCGGCCCGGCCGGCAGCCAGGAAGGTACGCTTCGAGGAGCTAGATACCACGAACATGCTTCTACGCCAGCGCATCGTCTTCCTGGGATCCCCGGTTAGCTTCTTTTCTTTCTTTCCCCAAATCCCACTTTATGCACCTCTAAAAAAACCCCACTTTATTTATGTTTTTGTCGTCCCCGCATTTCTTGGTTACACTGGTAGTGAAACGAATATATTTTGAAGTAAATTTTATGGCTTGAAACAAGTCAAGATTGACCATCATTGCTGCAAACATGGAATGGTATTGCAGTTTAAGAAGTCAAGAGGTAAATGTCATTGCAATTTAAACATTACATCATTTCAACAAGAACATAGCCCCGTAGGTTCTTTTGGTTTGTCCATGGTAATATATTTTCCTTCTGCATTGTGCCATTTGCGTGTATGATAAAAGTTCATCGAATTAGATAAAACTTGTGATATCTTAAACTAGCAATTCGATGTAGAATTTATAGAAGCATGAGTTAGTGCTCAATGGGCACCCAAATTTTTATATGCTACCAGCACCGCCCACTAGTCTACACTACATGGCCTTCTGGTGTTGCTGTCCAGCCTGTTCTAGTTCTTCTCATCATTATTGATTATTTTCTTATTATTTTTACTACCACTTTTTGTGAAAGATGCATAAGATTTATGAATGGAATTTACTTTTAGTCTTTTTGCTATGCCATGAACAACCTTCTTGCGGCCTAAGTCTTGCAGTTGCATTCACGTGAGGTGACGGTTTTTAATGGATTAGATGTTGCCTTGACAATGTTGCACCTTCTATAACACATTAGATGCTTGAAATAATTTTGACAGTGGTTTACTTTGGCATCACCATACCTCATGATAATTTGGAGGTTCTAATATCAAATACAAGCTACATCCTCAGGCCTACCCTTTTTGCTTCCTTTCCCCAGTTCAGTTAATTTTCTGCATACAGATCTGAAATACGGTGGTTTATTTGACATTGATGATTGTAGAGGTTTTACTTCTTTGATTGGGATTGGAGTGACTTCAGGAATTACTTTTCAATTGAATCTGACACTTTCCTGTTAAGGCTTGCGTTCTTGATATTTTAGTGGCTAGAATCAAATCTAAGAATCCCAACATGTATCAATTTGGTCACCGATCAAACTTTGCCTGTTCTCTACGCTACTATTTTTAGTACACACATTGAAAATCCTTATACATTCTGATCTTGCTTCATCAGTGTGATTAAAATGGATTTCAATCCAGTGGTTTATGCATCTGTTTCTTGGAATGTCTTGTGCTGAGTAGGTGGATGATATGAGTGCTGATCTTATCATCAGCCAGCTCATACTGTTGGATGCAGAGGACCAAACTAAGGACATCAAATTGTTTATTAACTCACCTGGAGGCTCCATAACAGCAGGTGTGTGTTCTCAATTTCTCATTGTAAGAACTATGCCTGCTGCTTATCATGTTGACAGAAAAAATTAATTTCTTTACAATATTAAGGATCTTATTATGTAAATATATGAACTTCTCAGATTGAATCTGATGCATGCAGTAGAAATATAGGGTCCGTTCCTTTTACCAAACCGCTGGCGGTCGGCGGCCGGCGGTTTGCTACAGTAAAATTTAATTTTTTTGAATTATTTAAATTTTTTTCAAAAACTTATAAATTTGCTACAGTAAAACCACCAACCGCCGGAAACCGCCGAAAGAAACAGAGCCATAGAATAAACTGGCTTCTTGTCTGTATATTTTAATTAATTGATATTATATGTGTAATTATAAACATATTTCTGACAAACTCTGATATTAGTGTGGTTGGTGTATAATATGTATGTGTCTCATCTAGCAATAACAAAAACTAATTCTTGTGCTATGTTATATGAATTTGACAATTATGTATCTCTACAACATAACTTTTGCACTTGAAGCAGATGTTTGCTCCAACAAGTAGGAAATTGACAAAGGTCCTAATTTTGCGCTGATGAAGTTTTAGATTGCTCTTTTTTTTTTATGATGCATCTATCTAATTCATACATACTTAAATGATGCTAGACAAGTTCATCCATTATAAGAAAATAGCGACTGAAGTTTGACGATAACTTTTTGTGCTTAAGGTTAACCATAGAATTTTCTGGCATTTAAATTTTGGATACCTAGGATGTGCATCCATAAGCATTCTTTAGTTCTGCAGTGCCAGCAATATAATTTTAACTTTTGAAATTGCTCATATCTAAGCAGGTTAGAATGTGCTCAAGTCGAAATTTGGTGTAACATTGTCAGGACTCAGGATAGGGATGCTAGGCAGGATCATATTCATGTTGAGAGAATCAGGGTTGTGGTACGATTGTTTGGGTTCCTAAAAAATAACAACTTTAAATATTATCGAAATTAAAATATTAAGAGATCCTGGCTGCTATATGATGGTTTTAATTTTACCTAATCTAGATCATCTGTAGGCTGTTCACCGTATGTGGAACTGTGGAAGCAGCATATGACTATGATCGGTTTAAGCTTTAAGTTGTGGAGCAGCCACAATGAGGTTGCCTTTTCATCAAGGAATTCTAGCACCAAATAAATTTTATCACTGGTTACTGCAAACATGTGAATAAATTGTGTAAACCTGGGAAAGAAGTAATTTCATTTATATACTGTAAGTTTGTGGCAAGAGCTGCCTTGTAGCCATTTGAAAAAACTAATTAGTTTTTCTTGCTTGCTTCTGCTAGTTACAATGCAGTCTTTTATATGCAACTCAACTTATCCTGTAAGAGTTTTTTTAAAGAGAAATATCGTGTAAGAGTTATACTCTTTATCTCATAAAATCCAATCTAGTTCGAACTCTTGAGGATGACTTCCTAATGAAACTAACAGATCAAAACTGAAACAAACTAGGTGATGTGGGTGATTTGCAGTACAATAACCTTAGCAATGTGGTAGTGGTATTACTCTGCACTAATTCCTGCATAGATGATTCTGTTTCTTAGTGTTTCCGCAAAATTTGTTTTGTTCTCTGAAGTCAACCAACTTTACCTGGGTTGACTTTGGGTAGCCAGTTTAGCCAGCTTTGTTCTCTCTTTAGTTAAGAGGATCTCGGCCATACCTTTTGTACAAGGTTTTTTTCTGGCTCAACTGCCTTAACAGAACTGAAGCAATTGGATTCTATTATGAATATGACTCCTTTATGTTCTCTTATTGCTTCCATATTGTTTTTTTTATGCTGTAATAATTTGCACCACATCAATTTACAGGGATGGGAATTTATGATGCCATGAAATTTTGCAAGGCTGATGTCTCGACTATTTGCTTTGGATTGGCGGCTTCCATGGGTGCTTTTTTGCTTGCTGCTGGGACAAAGGGCAAGAGATTTTGCATGCCAAATGCGAGAATTATGATACATCAGCCATCAGGGGGTGCTGGTGGGAAGGTAACTTTTATTTCATTTCATACTTTCATTTGTTTAGTGGTTTTGTAGTGCATGAGGCTAGAAACTATCAAAGATCTTGTCCATATGGGTAAACCCGTTATTATTGTAATTAATGATGTTGAAACCCATGGCATGCCACGAGGAAGAGGATCACAGATCAAAACAAGCACGCAGAGACACGGAGATTTGTTTACGAGGTTTGGCAATGATGTTCCTACATCCCTGGGAGCTGGATCACAGTGGTTCCGTTTTTTCTTGATTCAGGGGGTGTTCTTTTGGGTTTATCTAAAAGTCTAATCTGACTTATCTCGTAACTTCGAGAATTTCCCGAGGTGGCCTCGAGAGTCGGATGGCCTTGATTTTTAGGATTTAGGGAGCTTTTAGACACGTCTACGAGATAAAAAAAAATGGATTCAAAAAGTAATAAAAAAAAGTCAGATAAGTCAATATTAGTCAGATAAGTCACGAAATAAGTCAGATAAGACGTGGCTAATATTGACTTATCTGACTTTTTTTATTACTTTCTGAATTTTTTTTTTATCTCGTAGGCGTGTCTAAAAGCTCTATAAATCCTAAAAATCAAGGCCATCCGACTCTCGAGGCCACCTTGGGAAATTCTCGAAGTTACGAGATAAGTCAGATTAGACTTTTAGATAAGCCCAAAAGAACACTCTCTCAGTTTGGGTTACAAAGAGGTCAGCACTATACCCTGGTTACATGGGACGCCTTGTCCAAACCTGATACGACTTGAACACCTAGTATGTACTGTTTTTCTGCACACAGAAACTCTCCTTTGCATTTGAGCCATCCATAAAAATGGATTTGGTGTACAGTTATATCAAAGACCTTGTTGGAGTGAAGGAACCAAGCTGACAAGGACTGGCAAAGAAAATTAAGAATCTGATTCCTACAATGCAAAAGGTCATTGGGCTTTATTACGTGGTTAAGTATCTAAAATTTACACACAAATAACTCTGCTATGTGATGATGACTGAGGCAGACATGTGTGACTTCAGAATGTTAGGCTGCATGTACAGATAAGAAAACTGTGATCTGTAAATGGACATCAGCTTTTGACTAGGGAAGTATGGCAATATATAAGTACAAGAATGTCCTAGAACATATAAAAATGCTTATTTTAAAAAATATTTACATAATAGAGCCAGAGAACAATTGGGAAATTTCAAGAGGTGCCTTCTTCTTGTTCTGCTATTATTTATCTGAACTGAGAAGGCTGAAAACATCTTATATCACCCTGTGCTCATGGAAAGTAGGGTCCTTCCAGGGGATATTTTGTGTCATGATTGCACTGCATTAGTTGTTTACCAGCTTAATTGACCACAAAATTAAGAAAGTATTTAGAGATGGAGTGCTTTTTCTTTGCCAGCTGCTTCTATTTTTTTTTGAAACACTGGTAACAATAACCGGCCACTAAAGCACCTAATTTAAATGATTTAACAAATGCAATTTTCGAACTATGTTGTTATTTTTTATTTTTCTATGGAAATATTCTCCCTAAACTAGAAAATACTTTTATTCTTATTTTCCTCTAGTGGTAATCTAATATGGTTCATTCTGGCATGGATGACTGGGTTATTTTTATAACTTGTAATATTTAAGGTGCATTATCTGGCTACCAGTTCATCATGAGGGACATCTTTTTAGGTTTCTGACAATATGTTTGTGTACGAATTGCGATTTTTGGAAGGAAATTGTGTGTTTTATTCCTGTGAACAATGTGAACTTACTATTGCTTTGAAAGAAAGTATATTTTGTACTTGCTAGAATTCTTCTACCATTAGCTGGAATTTCTATCTCATTGAAGTGTTGATATCATTTTTGCTGCTAATGAAATTGTGGAACTCCTGGTCCAAGGAAGAATTTTCATCTCGTAGCTACACTCACAGCATCTGTATCTGGATGTCTGAAAAAAAGAAGTTTTAGAGCAAATTGCAGATTCTATCAAAGAGACTGTTTTTTAAGGCATTTGGATAGGTTATTTTGGAACTCCCTACATAACTTGACCCAGCAAGTCCATTTGATTTGGTCAAAATTGAACATTAGATACAATGTTGGAACAGAAAGTAGTGTGGGGACCTTTTTATCTTGGATATTATAGCCACATAGGTACGAATTGAGAAGCATTGGCTTACAAGCTCTGGTGTCATCTAATTCTATTTATCATTCGAACTATTGTTTTGTTTTGGGCTAAGAATGTGCTGGTTCTTGTAACCTATCAGATTAAAGGCACACAGAACAGTACATGGTGTACTTGATAAACTTAGTTTTGAAAATGTAAGCACAACCTGCAATTGTATTTCCTAATATCAGAACAAGGCCACCTGATGACCTATGTTGATATTGTGTTTTGGAGATTATGCTAGCTTGGCTTGGTCAGCATGCCCTGCATGTGCTGCCTTGACACATGGTGCTGTTTTGAGAACTCCAAACATTCAGAAATAGATTATCCTTTTTTCCCCCACAAAACTGTAATGTCTTCATTCACCCCATCTGGTAGGCCACTGAGATGGGACTACAGATAAGAGAGATGATGTACGAGAAGATAAAGATCAATAAAATAATGTCAAGAATCACTGGCAAGCCTGAAGAACAGGTAATCTTTCAGGACTTTTTACACTATTCTTTACTTTCCAAATAGCAACAGAAAACTGTGTTGACTGAATATGTTTCTTGTAGATTGATGAGGACACAAAGTTTGACTATTTCATGAGTCCTTGGGAGGCCAAGGATTATGGTATAGTTGACAGCGTTATCGATGAGGAGAAACCAGGTTTGGTTGCACCTATGGCAGGAGCTGTGCCGCCACCAAAATCGCGTGTGTGGTATCTGTGGAAGGCTTCAGGACCGACTAGAAAAATCATGAAAAATCTACCTTCAGAGGAGAAGCTTATTCAGAATGGTAATGGCAGTGCAAGTGGGGATGATGAGAAGCTCAAGGAGGCGTCAGCAACTTAAATATGTTGCCAGGTTACATCACATGGGTGTACGATCAAAGATGGCTTGGCTTGCTACCTTAGCAGGGAACAGAGTAGAGCTTACAATCCAAAACTTTGAATGCCATTTCATCAGTTGATCTGAGATTGCGGAGCTAAATATAGTCTGGCAGTACTAGAAAAGTTAGCTGTAGCGCTCCTTGGTTTCTACATAGTGAAATAATCAGTCTTCCAATGCAAAGGCTTGTATTCTGCCTTTTTTTGGTTTGGTATACGATTAACTGCCGTACAACGCAGCATGCCACCGGCAATTCGTTTCGCTTTTGCACCGCCTGGATTTGTGGTCGTGTAAAAACAGGCAAGCGCTCTATGAACATAAATCGCCGAATCAATTTTTTTGCGGGTGCATGTATACCCTCAGTGATCTTTTCCTTCGTGGCGTGTTTCGTGCTCGCCGTGCTTATTTTCGTCACACAGCCACCGACGCGCACTCTGTAGGATTTGCACAATCTATTGGGTAGGAGTCAGTGATCTGAAAATCGGGTGTCTATTTTTACAGGTGTCCGGTAGCGCATTAGGGCCAATAATTGGAATTTATCGGCGATGATCAGATGATAATTTCAAATAAAATTTTGAATTTTAAAATATTGAGCGCTCTCTCCAGGGCTACTCGGGGGGCAAATAACACACCATCAAAAACCCGGTGGGGCGGCGGCGGGCTTTCTTCCCTTTTTGCTCCTTCCTTTCCCTCCCCCTTCTTCCTTCCTCTTCTTCCTCTCCTGGCGTTGTCCTTGGGATCCTCTCGGTGATGGATCAGTTGACTCCGGAGGCATGTGGCCGGCTCCAGCGTGGTGGCGCCCGGATCCGGCGAGGTGGCGCTCAATCTGGTGGCTCGGCGGCGGGTTCATCACTAGCGACGTGCGACCGGCTTTAGCGGGGCGGCAGCCGGATCCAACAAGGCGACGACGGCGGCGCGGGCGAGCGCCCTGCCTTCTCTTCCTGAGGCGAGCGGCGCGGTGTCGGCTGTGGTTGCGGCTCCGACTATGCCTCTAGCAACGTGTAGACGGTGGTGCGGCAGGCGACGACCGTGGCGGCGCGTGGAGCGTGGCGGCCATGGTGGCGTCCCATCTTCCCCTCCTTCCCCATGGGTGGCGGCGAGCGATGGCGGCGCCTCCTCCCTCCCTCCCTTTCTAGTCGATGGTCGCCGTTGCTGGCCTCTCAAGGCCTGCGGCGTGGGCAACCTTGGTTGGCGTGACGCCCAATGCTGCAGGCCCTTGAGACGCCGCCACCGCAGTCTTCTTCACTCGGTAGGGGCCAGGCAGATTCAGCGTTGGAAGGCGATCCAAGCAGTGGACCGAGGACGAAGGTCCTCGGCATTGTCGTCGGTGGGTGGCTCACTCGCTACCGAGGTGCTTGTGCTTGCGGGACGGTCGAGGATGGCAGTTCCGGTCGGATCTAGGGTTTGTCAGGTGCGGAACGCCTGGTGAAGCGTCGTCATTGTCCCCCTCCTTTACGATAGTGACGTCCGTTCTTCTCTTGGTGGCCTAGGCTGAGGCATCGCCATCGCTCCCTTCTCCTGTGGCGGCGGCGTCCATTCCTCTCCTTGGCGGTCTGCACTGATGGCTTCGGATTCATCCTGATTCTGCTGGTGGCGGCGATTTGCTCTCCTATGGAGCGTCCAGGGAAGCGTCATCGCCATCCCCCCTCTTTGTTGGCGATGTCCGTTCTTGTCCTTGGCGGCCGCGTCGAAGCGTCGCAGTTGCCCCTCTCCCTGTGGCGGTGATGTTCGTTCTTCGGCTTGGCAATCCTCAACGTAGGATCTCCTCCTCTCTTGGCTTCTTATAGAGTTGGCATCCGACAAGTGGTCGCTAGTCGTAGCCTTGTTCGGCCTCCTCCATGTGCGGCTCACGAGGGTGTAGGTGCTCGGGATGAAAGCCCTACCCAGCTTCTTGCTTGGGTCGACGATGGCGTGAAGGATCGGGATGTCACCTAGAGGGGGAATAGGTGTAAGAAAAATTTAACACTAAATTTAACACAGCGGAAACAAAAGGTTCGGACTGTCCGAGTACTTCGGATAGTCCGAAGTCTATTTAGATAGTCCGAAGGATGCAGAGTAAGAAAACGAGCAAAGAGTAAATTTAGGCTCTTCGAGAGATATCACCTGCACCAAGAGGTTTAGTTAGCCTAGAGTACCTGTGGGTGATGTGTAGTCAACAATATCTTCTTCACAAGCAAGATCACCACTTGAAGCACCAATATTTGAATTTAAACACAACTCGGATGAAGATGGAATCCAAGAGATGAAGATGGAGACTCAAAGATTTTATCCCGAAGTTCGGATCCTTAAGAGGATTCTACTTCTCCGTTAAGACGGCACAAAGCCCGGGTTTCTTTCAACCCTAATCCTCGGGGCGTTGCACAAAGCACTTACCGGCTTCACTATCTTGAATCCTTTCCTTTCGGAGGTAGACTCAACCTTCATAAATTTTCGGAGGCTCACCACATGAAGCTTGAGAGCTCACCGATGACTCCTAGCCGTCTAGGAGTCCTCAACCTCCAAGAGTAATAGATCTGCAAGAAATCCGCGAGAGAATGAAACTCGGTGCTCAAGATGGACCTTAGCAAGCTCAAACTCTTCAAATCTCACTTCTCTTCCCCCTCTAGTGAATCCAATCAACAAGCTCAAAGAGCAGAGAGAAACTAGGGCTTAAGGAGGAAGAATAGGGGCAATAGATGTTTTGAGTGAATAGTGTCATGTGTTAGGTGGGAGTGAGTTGGGCTATATATACGAGGCCCAAAACTAGCCGTTTTGAATCAAATCTGTGTAAGTTCGGATAGTCTGAGTAAATACTCGGATACTCCGAGTAGTACAAATCGAGGTGAAGATCTGGAAAAAATAACAGACAGAGACACCCAGTTCGGATACTTCGAATAGAATCTTCGGATAGTCCAAACCTTCGGATACTCCGAGTGGTTCGGATACTCTGAATGAATACTCGGATAGTCCGAGTAATTTCTGCGTGGTAAAATAGAGAGGGCTAGCTCGGATAGTCCGAATAATGACTTTGGATACTCCGAGTCATTTGGATATTCCGAATGAAGCTTCGGATAGTCCGAATAGGACTTAGCAGCATAGACAATTTTCTTCCTGAAGAGACAGAGGGGACTAGCTCGGACAGTCCGAATAAAGATTCGGATAGTCCGAATAGAATATAACATTTTGAACCTGGATTTTGGAATAGGTGACATGGGTTTATAAATTTGTATTTTTGCTAACTAATTTCCATCATGAGCACCTAGAATATCCAAACACTATTTCCCATCAAATCCCTCTTTATAGTACGGCTATCCTTAGACTCAAATTTAAAATAAATTATATATTACAAGTCTAGATTTCGTCTTTTGCTTTATTTGATTTGAGGGTCCGTCTTTGCTCCTTAATTCACTGTTGAGGACTAAAATCTGAAGATAACATTTAGAAATCTCATTAGTCCCTTAATCGTTTTGTCATTAATCCCTAAAACCCATAAGGGGGCCTAGATGCAGTTTCAATCTCCCCCTTTTTGGTGAATTGATGACTACACGATTAAGACTTGCAAATAATTCGAAATAAGCTTTCTATTGAATTCCAAACATATGGTGGAGCTCCCCCTAAATGTGTGCATCAAAAGTTTGAGTGGAATCTTTAAATGCACATATTTGCAAGAAATTTTTGATGGAGTCTCCCCTATATCTTTGCAATTCAACACTAACAGGTTTTACTATAACTACATGACATGGCATGGGGCACACAAAAATACCATTACTAGCAAGATAGATCAAGAAAGTAAATAATAACTAGATGGAATAGAAGATGTTAAATTTAAATGCAAGACAATCATCCACAAACCACAAGTTACCACAAGATCTCACAACTTCGGAGACACACAAAAGATTACTAGAGAAAAGATAGACTAGATTTCCTCTCCTCCTTTGTCATCAAGACACCAAAAGAAAGAGGAAACTTGGGGACAAGATTATTCCTCGCTATCTTCATCATCATCAGCTTCTTCATCGGCAGGAGCATATGCAGCGTCATCTTCTGCATCGCTGCCCCTGAGAGGAGTGAAGGCTGAAGAGTTGCCTAGTCTGAGTGTCCACAGTGGCGGAGGACTCTGATTCGGACTCCTCAGAAGAGCAAGGCATATTGAGCTTCCTTTTGATATCCTGAAGCTGACGACGGGTGTCAACAAGCCTCAGGTTGGTCTCCTGAATCTTCCTATGGCTCTTCATTCCTAGGCAAAAGATAACGCAAAGCATTTTCTTCACTGAGCCACCAGAGGAGGAGGAAAGTCTAGGTGAAGATGGTCTGTCCCTGGTAGACGGGGACGGACCTGGAGCAGAGGACCTGACAGAAGGCCTGGTCCTGCCAAGCCTAACAGAAGGAACTGGTTGAGAGGTGGCTTTAATGGACCGGACCCTGTATGCAGTGTGCTCCACATCCCTTGCAAACCTTAGGCCAGTGATGCCTTCAATCATGCACATCACAAAGGGAGCATAGCTACAACTGCTGCGAGGATTGAGAGAATTGATGCAAATCTCTTGCCAAATGAAATTAAACACGTCAAAAGGACATGTTCCCTCACCAATCCTGAGAAAGAGATTCCTTGAGTAGGAACTGATGTTGGTGGCACCTCCTTCCTTTGGCCATAGAGTCTTTCGCAGCAGTTTGTACAGGATGGCATAGAAGGGCTTGAGTCCTCTGGTGGTGCCCAACTTGAATGTCTGGGTGTCATCATAGATTGACTCCATCTCATTTATACCAATGGCCTCTGGAAAGTGAAGTTTGTTCAGATTGTGCCATCCTTCAGTGGAGAAGCCCAAACAGTCAGCAAACTGTTCCTTGGACACTAAGTGATATAGTCCATCTGCCATGAATCACATTGTGCTGTCCTCATCAGTGTCCACATAGAGCGTTACATAGAATTGAGCCACAAGCTCGTTGTTCCATGCAAACTGGAAAGTCATGGTATCCTTGATACCATGACGCTCACAAGCTTCCAACACTTGGTTGAAGATGGGATCCTCCTGCTCTTCCATGTAGTCCTAATCTACCCACTGCATGAAGACCACTGAACTCTTTTTGTCTGCGATGACTGAGTCGTACTAGTCTTGTTGGAAATGGTTCCAAAACCTGTTGTCCACATATTCTTCTTGAAGGAACTCAAGAGGATTTCTGTTTCTGAGTCTTCAGACTTCTTTTCCTTTCCCTTGTCCTGAGCTATAGTCGATCTTTTTCTTAGGAGTTACTCCAGCTGGAGTGAGCCGCACAGAGGGATGGACTTGAAAAGGTCCAATCAACAACCCTGAATGACGCTGCTCGGCTTTCTTTGCTTCTCTCTGATTTGCCATAGCAGCTCGTGGGTCTTCATTAGCATGCTCTTCATCATCTCTCCTAGATGACTGAGCAAGAGACGACTGACTAACTTTTCTGATAGTCCTACGCTCCTTTCTCATGGACTGAGTAGGAGGAGCCGCTGCCGGAGGAGGTGCTGAGGAGCTACCAGCTGGGTGATCATGTTTCTTCTTCTTGCGAGCCATGGTGACTGAGATGTCATGAGACAAGCCGTCATCACCTTGAGAAGAGTCCATCTAAGGAAATTCAAGGGCACGATGAAGATTAGACTCTAATTAAAGATCTAAATGAATGGAAGTAGGGTAAAGTGAACATGCCAACTTCGGATAATCCGAAGTATATCTCGGACAATCTGAATGCTTCGGACACTCCAAAAAGGTTCGGATAGTCCGAAAGCTTCGGACAGTCCGAAGTATAACTCGGATAGTCCAAGGTGTGCAGATTCAAGTGCCCTAATTCATTCAATCTAGAGTTTTAATCAAGGAAATTTAGAGCTAATCAAGGAGAATCATCCTAGAAGGCCCTAGAATGATTCTATTCACAGGGATTTTCAAGGAATCAACGAAATAAAACGGATTGTGAGGGGAGGTTCAAACCATACCTTTGCGAATCAACCACGGAGACTCCGAGTCGATTCAACGACAATGGCACGATGGAGTTGAAGGCCCTCACTCCGGGGAACCCCTCAGAGAGTCCGATCCGAAGGATTCGTGGTCCAAAAGACAAATCCAAAGGAGAAGGCGGAGTGGAGGAGAGAGAACGCGAGGTAGTGAATAGAAGGAAGAAAAGAGAGAAGAAGAAGGCCTCGCGGGGTATGAAACCTGAGACAGCCAGTTCGGATAGTCCGAACATATGTTCGGATACTTCGAACCATTCGGATAGTCCGAACATCATTCGGACACTCCGAGCTGCCCTTCTCTGGAAAACTGGATACCAAGAAAAGAAATGCCTCCGGTTGGAAGAAGGATAAAGATACCCTAGGGAGTCTTCTCATTTTGTGATCAGCGACTCAAACAAACATCCAAACTATGATCACATGATGGTTGACATGATCGACAAGATCAAAGAACAAATAAACACATCAATTTGAGAGAAATAAAGGAAATAAGCATTTTCAAAATATTTTGCAATCACCATCCAATTGTGTGCTCAACTCAAGCCATGTTATGAGAATCTAGAACATTTAGCCCACTTCTTAGTTCACAAAATCTTCTCTCATCGAGTGGCTTGGTGAAAATATCGGCTAATTGATGTTCGGTTCTTACATGTTGGATCTCGATATCGCCTTTTGTGGAGTGATCTATAAGAAAATGATGATGAATATCGATGTGTTTGGTGTGGAAATGTTGGACAGGGATATTTGCAATTTTGATGGCACTCTCATTATCACACAGAAGTAGTACTTGGTTATAGATTAGGCCAAAATTATTTAAAGCTTGCCTCAACCAAAGTAATTGAGCACAACAGCTCCCGGCTGCCACATATTCGGCTTCGGTAGTGGATAGGGCTACAGAGTTTTTCTTTTTGGATGACCAAGAAACTAGGGACCTACCAAAAAATTGGCAAGTTCCTGAGGTACTTTTCATATCCACTTTGCAACCGGCATAATCAGCATCGGAATATCCAACCAATTCAAAAGATTATCCTTTCGGATACTAAAGCCCAAAATAAGGAGTGTGAACTAAATATCTCAAAATTCTTTTCACGGCCACCATGTGACACTCCTTAGGAGCGGCTTGAAATCTCGCACACATGCACATACTAAGCATGATATCCGGCCTAGATGCACAAAGATAAAGAAGTGAACCAATAATAGATCGATATCCCTTTTGGTCGACCGGCTTACCATTTTTATCAATGTCAAGATGACCATTGGCTTGCATCGGCGTTTTGATTGGTTTTGCTTTCTCCATATAAAACTTCTTCAACATGTCCTTGGTATACTTGGTTTGGCAAATAAACGTGCCTTCCTTGAGTTGCTTTATTTGAAAGCCGAGAAAGAATTTTAGCTCACCCATCATGGACATTTCAAACCCGTTTGTCATTATCGTACTAAATTCTTCACACAGTTGATCATTAGTAGAACCAAATATTATATCATCGACATATATTTGACAAACAAATAAATCATCATCAACATGTTTAATAAACAGTGTAGGATTGGCCTTTCCGATTTCGAAACCTTGTTTGACGAGGAAATCCTGGAGGCACTTAAACCATGCCCATGGGGCTTGTTTAAGACCATACAGTGCCTTGTGGAGAAGATAGACGAGATCCGGAAGTTCGGGATCCTCGAACCCAGGTGATTGCTCAACATATACTAGCTCGGAGAGTGGTCCATTCAAGAACGCGCTCTTCACATCCATTTGCTTCAACTTAAAGTTATAATGAGTAGAATTGGTAATTAAAATACGAATGAAATCTAGCCTAGCTACGGGGGCATAAGTCTCACCAACATCCAAATCTAGGATTTGTGTGAAGCCTTGAGCAACCAACCGCGCTTTGTTCCTTGTCATAATTCCATTTTCGTCTTGCTTCTTGCGAAACACCCATTTGGTTCCAATCACATTTTATTTGGGTTGTTCCACAAGCTCCCATACTTGGTTTCTCTTGAAGTTATTCAATTCATCTTGCATGGCTATGATCCAATCGGAATCTTCAAGTGCTTCTTCTACCTTTAAAGATTCAAAAGAGGAGACAAAGGAATAATGTTCACAAAAATTAGCAATTTTAGATCGAGTGGATACTCCCTTGTTGGTATTACCAAGTATATTGTCAACGGGATGATCCCTTTGTATATTTTGGTGAACCCTTGGATGTGGGACCTCTTGATGCATTTCTTTGTCATCTCTACCCTTTTCAATGAAGTTGTTGGAGTCGTCAGTCTCTTGATTTGAAAGAGGTGGCTGTCCTTCCGTTGAGTGTTTGTCCGGAGTATCCGATACACGGTTCAAAGTATCCGAGGGTGTTCGGATAGTCCGATGCCCATGTCCAGATTGTCCGCCTTCTTAATGATCTTGCGCATCTTGAGACTTGATTTCTCCAATTGCTAGCTTCTTGATCGCCTCACGTGGTGGTTCTTCATTTTCTAAAACACAATGATCAACTTGCTCTTCTTGGGAGACGTTAGTTTCGTCAAACGTTACATCACGCGTGATCTCAGCAACACCCGTGGTATTGTTGAAAACGCGGTATGCATATGCGTTTGATCCATATCCAAGTAGAAAACCTTCATCGACTTTAGAAGCAAATTTAGAAGACTTAGCTTTCTTTTTGAAAATGTAGCACTTACTCCCAAATACTCAAAAATAGGAGACATTCGGTTTCTTCCCGGTGAGTAGCTCATAAGAGGTCTTCTTCAATAATTTGTGAAGGTAAAGCCGATTCGCCCAAAACATATCGGAGACCTTGCACTCATCAAGCATCGTCCTCGCCATCTCAATTAGGGTTCTATTCTTTCTCTCGGCTACCCCGTTTTGTTGGGGGGAATAGGGAGCCGAGAATTCATGTTTTATCCCTTCCTCATCGAGATAGTCTTCTACACCCATGTTCTTGAATTCCGTTCCGTTATCGCTCCTTATTCTCTTGATCTTCAATTCAAATTTGTTTTGTACTCTTCGCATGAACTTCTTGAGTGTTCCTTGAGTCTCGCTCTTATCGTGCAAAAAAGAACACCCACGTGAAGCGTGAAAAATCATCTATAATGACAAGACCATATTTGTTACCTCCTATACTCATGTAGACGATCGATCCAAACAAATCCATGTGTAGCATTTCCAAAAGTCTTGATGTCGTCATTATATTCTTGGCGAGATGAGATGTGCCAACTTGTTTTTCCGCTTGGCATGTACTACATACCCTGTCTTTCTCAAAAGTGACATTTGTTTGACCAAGAATGTGTTTACCTTTTAAGAGCTTATGAAGATTTCTCAAACCAACATGAGATAGCCGGTGATGCCATAGCCAACCCATGCTAGACCTAGCCATTAAGAACGTTTCAATGTTGGGTTTATCCACGAAAAAATCCACTAGATAAAGCTTTCCCTTTAAACGGTCTTTAAATGCTATGAAATTATCACTTCTCTTAATGACATCCTATAACACCTAAAAAAAAGTGAATTCTTGTTAAGACAGCCTTATGGTGTGTTTAGGCTCATATTTTTGCCTTATTTTAAGACAAATTCTGAAATCTCTTGGATTAGATCCCTTTTAGTATGTAATGAGTACGCATCGAAATTCATAAATTGCTCATACATGCATGGGTATTAAGCCTATGCGGCCATGGCACATGTTTTAGTGGGGAAAAAATCCAAAACCCTACATGTAATTATGTTTCCTAGATTTTCCAGTTTGGTAAGTTTAATCGAGCCACCAAAACCTAATTTCCTACTTTCTAAGAATTTATCTAAAATCCAAATTTCCCAATAGGATCTAAAGCCAAAAATTGGATTTTTAGAGCTAGGCCCGACCCATTCTGGGCCCTACCCGGCCCAAGCTGCCTAGCTTGGCCTTCAGCCCAGCCCCTTCCTTTCTAAGCCGAGCCGGCTGCACTCACCCCCAGCTCGCTCCTCTCGGCTAATCTCTCCTCTCCCCTCTTGGCTCGCTCTCCCGTTCAACTCTCGCTCCCTCTCCTGCGCAGCTCTGCCTGGCGCACCCCATCGAACCCCAGTGCAGACGCGGTCCGGTGCCATCCAGTGGCAAGAACACTGTTCTTGCGCCCATCCGCCGAGTATTGCATCTCTGACCTCGCCACCAATTGGCGCTCGGGCCCTGCTGCTCTGCGCCGCCCCGTTGCCCACATTGGCCGTCGCCGCCCGCTTCACTGGCACGCTGCTCCGCCGCTGCTACAACGTTCCGTCGCCGCCTGACACTTCGACCTATCTCCCTGCGTAATGATGCCGCTCGCCTCCCGCGGTCGCGCTGCCGTGCACGTTAAGCCCCTGCTATTACCACCCCACTGGCTCGCCACTGCCGCGCTGCCTGCCACCTTGTGCCCACTCGCTCGGCCGCTTCCTTCGCACTCTCCGCTGCTCTTGCCCACTCCCCAAGCTTCCGCCGGGGTTATAAAGCCTCACCGAGGCTTGTCTCCGTTTTTCCCCTCTTGTCTCACCACTGCCACCGAGCTCAATTTCCAAAATTCGACCATCCCCGTCGGCCCTGCTCCCTAAGCTTGCTTCCAGGGCACCAGGAGACCCTAACCCCCGTTGTCCTTCAAGTAATCGGCCCAGGAGCCCCTATTGCTCCCGGAATCGGAGTTTTTCTCTCCGCCGGTGCTTGGTGAACCGGATCATCCCCTTTTCAATTTCTCTTTCATCGGTGAGTCTTCTTTCGATTCCTCGCAGCTCGAGCATCCTTAGAACCCCCCTAACGTTTCCCCTTGATTAATTTTGCAAGACCACCGCTGTAGTCGGCCCGCGCCGACGTCCTTGGTTGAAGCTCCTTCGGTCACTTCGTCGCCGGCCGCCACCCCCTTCCTCCTTCCGATTCCTTGCTTGGTAAGGATTCCTAGAGTCCCTGCATGCTCTAGCATTAATCTCCTACCTCCGATACGCTTGCGTTCACGGTAAATTGTTTGACCCCGTAGCTCGCCGCCGCCCCGTGCGTAGCGCCACCTTTCTGTGTCATCTCCGGCTAGTCGTCGATAGTGCATCCTAGGTCCTGAAGCTAGAAGTGCATTGCGAACATGAACCTGCATATTGGGGCACCGTAGCACCGCCGCGTCCGCGCTGGAGTTTCGCCGGAGCGCTGCCCTAGGGCTAGCCGTGGAAAATGATGGTCCAGCGTTGTCCGATCGTACGCCAAGATTCGCGCTGATGAGTGAGGGATGTGTCGCGCTTGCGCGCTGAGTCGCTGACCGGTGGGACCTCGGCCCCACGCGTCGGGATAAGTGTTGGCGTCCGTGTTGCTGCCGCTTCCGCCTTCGCTTTGCGCCTTCTCGGAGTATGCCTTCTCCCTGTCTCTCGCGGGTGAACCGCCCATGGGTCGGCCCGTTACTATGCCGCCGTATTTCCCCGATGTAGCGAATAAAAACAAATAAGAAAAATGAATTTAGGTTGTTAAATAGACCTAGACTTTCCTAAAAATTCTAGAAAAAAACTTTGGTAAATACTTGATAACCTATTTGATTTATTAAAAATATCCAAATAAACAATATCATAGAATTATGCCTCTGTTTGAATACTTAATTCTATTCTAGGACTTTTTCTTTAGGGAATAAACCTAGAAAATGGTTATGGAATATATAAAATAGTAAGTGACTTTAGAAAGATCTGAGAAAATTCTAGGAAATTCATAAAACCTCTCCGGACCTAGGAAAAATATAAATTCTATGATATGACTCCCGAGCTCATGTTATTTTATAATTCACCTAATTAAAAACTATGGTTTATTAGTTATTTTATGATCTAATTACCCAACAATTTATGTACCTGTCCAAAGTAATTATTCCACAACATTTCGTGATAATTAAAACTTCTTATTTTAACCAGGTCCTAAAATATGCAATCTTATGATTATGATTATTATTATATATATGTGTGTACCCATAAAGATATATATCTATATACACATATAACCCTGATTATATCTTTCACACACTCAAACTCCTAATATAATAGGTTAAATATGATAAGATAAGTTGATGAAGGAAATACTTCAAACAAAACTTAATTTTTGCTTTATGCGCCCAATTGCTAAATCTATGGGTAGTCTATTAAGGGTGGCATTTTGCATCATCACATATCGTCTTCATAATGCTCGCACTACCGTTATCTTTTTTAAACTGCTATGTAATAGAAGGATAATGGAACTTCCTCAATATCTAGATTAAGGCTTAAACGTGAAACACCGACCGTTAGATTTAGCAAAAGCATTTCATGCATCATGCTTCGTATTGCACATTGGTGTTTTATTTATTGTTCCCCGAATTGTTTCGTTATTAGACGTCGAGAAGCTCGAAGGACACTTTGAAGAACCGCAGGAAGACCCCCTCTACCCGCAAGACCAAGGCGAGTTAATTTCACCCTAAAGGGTGTTTGCTTATACTAGGGAGAATCTCGATTTTCCCTAGTGCGAGTCAACAATCTTCCTTTAGGTGTTACTTTATTAGGGAGAGTTCACACTTTCACTAGTACGGGTTAATATTCAAAAGGATCATATTGAATCCTAGATTCTTAAAGTATTTTATTCACAATTACAAATTGCATGCTCTCTTTAAATAGTTATGCCTACTTGCTTAATCATGATGTATCATGCCATGTTTTAATTCTTGTTATTAATTCCCCATGATGATATTGCCTTGATAAAATCATCTATCATTTGACTCAATTAATGATTGCCTTGATGATCACCCTTGTTAGCCTGGATAGGTTTGATAAAATGATTTAGACTCTTAAGTCTTGGTTAAAATCTTGCTTATACATTGTTTAGGTCCAATTATTAATTTTAGGCTTAGTTGTCTCCTAACGGTGAATCGACATTCACCGGACATGATGAACATTATAAACTTGGTTTACTGGATATTGGGCCTGGCATGCCAGGGTGTGTGGTTGGGAACACTGATGTGTTCCGGTTTGTGGATAAGAGTGTGATGTAGCTAGGCTACATGGTATGAAGGAAGGCTGGACCACGGGAAGGTCTTTGGGCGATCAAGGACGGTGTGCCGGTCGAGCACGAGTTGTTTTCAGAGTCAGTATGTCGCCCTTGGGGTTCTGCACAACATGAGTTCTAGGAGTCGGGCGACAAAGGACGGGTGTGCCGGTCGGAGCGCGAGTTGTTTTCAGCGTAGCTTTATGTCGCCCACGGGTTCTCTGACAACGCGAGGCCATCGCGATAGTCGCGGACTTAGGGCCCGGCCGCTTGCCGGACAATGCGTCAGGGTGAACGCCTAGTCCGAGGCGAAGATAGGAATGTGTCATCATCTTGATGGATGATCTAGGTCCTACGTCACAGGGAGCCGTGACTCTAGTTCGGGCTTGGCAACTCGGCTAGGGAAGACAGGGCGTTTCGCTGGCGTAAGATCCACAACGGGTGCACCACACCCGGAAGATGATGGTGGGTGTTTGGAGACGTTTGGCAGAGTTCATGGAAACTGCCAGGGGATCGGGAAACGTTTGGCAGTGTGCATAGAAACTGTCGTGGATTGTGATAAGAATAAAAATTTAAACATTGATTAGTAGAACTTTGGGTTAAAATATGGTAAGTCATAGGTTTTGGTTTATAAAACTTGCTTTCTGCAACTAAATGAGCCCCAACCTTTCCTCTGGAACCCCTATCACTAAATGCATTAGGTTGGAAGCTAGCTCGCCAGTGTTTGGATGACACTGACCTCGCATTCATATTCTCTTTTAGATGGAGAGTATGAGCAGGATCAGTACGCCTGCCATGAAGACGAAGATCAAGAGTTTGCTGACGATCAGGGCGAGGTATAGAGCGTCTCTCCAGTCGAATGCTTAGGCATAGCCGGAACGAGACCCTTTTGGATCTTTTGGGTTCTCTGCACTCTGATCTTTTGGACTTTTGGAATATTTGGGCCAATGTGCCACGTTGTAAGCACTTATTAGCCTACGGGCTTAATACAGGTATTTGTGTAACTTAAGACTTCTGCTTGTATGTAATGATCCGGCTATGTGAATGGTGTGCACTAGTGTACTGATCCAGGGACTAGTGCAGATCAAGTGGTGGGCAAAAGGACAGGCCCCACAGATCCACATCTTCAATTGTAGCCCGTCGCACACAATTAAGGAACGGATAACAAGTTGTAACTCAAGGATTCAACAAGTAAAACATTAGTGAGAAGGATATCATCTGTGATAGATATCTTACCAAGACCCATCACCTCACCTTTACCATTGTCGTCAAAAATGATACTATCACTCGTTGAACCATTTGGATCTAGACATAAAAATATTGACTTCTCTCCGGTCATATGGTGGGTACATCCACTATCCAATATCCAACTTGATCCACCGGAGTGATATTCTTACAAAATAGAATTATACTTGCCTTTTAAGTACCCAAACTTTTTTGGGTCCTCTTAGGTTAGTAACTAGTGTCTTTGACACCCAAATAGATTTAACACAAGAATTTTGGGTTTTGGACCCACATACTTAGCAACTATATGACCAAGATTGGTTTCTTTTAAGCACAAAGGAAGCATTGAAAGTAGAGTGAGTAAAGTTAGTAGAAGATCTTTGTGCTTTCACAAACTTGATGGGCTTGGTGATGGGGGCTACCATAATGTGACCCTTTTTGCTTTTAGGAGGAATATAGCCAAGCCCTTCTTTTTTATAGTTGCCTTGGCGCTTTCCTAGGAACTCCTCAAGTCCCTTGCTTGACTTGTAGAATTTTTGAAATCCATTTTCAAGAAAACCCTTTAGCTTTTCGTTCTCTTGCGCCAACACTTGCATTGTCTCAAAGTTAGTTGTACAAGCATTTATATCAATGTTATAACATCTTGCACAACCGTTGCTAGTTGAAGGCAATGAGAGAGAAGTAGCTAGGTTTGAGGAATGAGAAGGGCTTTTCGAGAGATCAACAAGCTTCACTTCAAGAGCTTTGCAAGCATCCTTTACTATAGCAAGATCCTCTATGAGTGAAGTATTGGTGATCTCAAGATTAGTTACTTGAGATGTGGCTAAATCAACACTCTTAGCCATCTCCGCATTCTTTTTCCTCTCACAAGCCAAGCTTTTCTCTAACTCAAGGTTTCTCTCCTTTTTCTGGATGAGCAAGTCCTCTTGAGTTTCAAGAATAGCTTCTTGTCTCTCTATTTCTTTCAACATAGCATTCAATTTTATCATATCAAAATCTTTCATCGATTTAAACAAGTTATCATCACAATCACTTTCATCATCTTCACTAACATTATTGAAAGGATCATTAATAGTAAAGATTGAGTTCTTATTTAATACCTTGCGCCCCTTAGCCATGAGGCAAGTGGGGACATCATCATCATATTGGATGTAGTGATGGCGACAGAGGCAATCTCTTCATCGGATTCAGAGCTTGAATCCGATTCGGAGTCGGATTCGAAATTAGAATCCCACTTTTTTTTAATATGAGCGTGCTCTTTCTACTTGTCTTTCCTCTGATCTTTCTTATGATGCTTGTCATTTCTCTTCTTCTTGTTATTATCATTCTTGTCATTCTTCTTTTTTGTACGCATTCGGCAATGAAATGGCCGGCTTGCCCACATTCATAACACTTCCTTTGTGAGTGTCTTCCTCTTGACTTACTCCCATTACTCTTGTATCGACCCTTGGACTTAAAGCCATTCTTCTTGAGGAATTTGTTGAATCTCCTCACAAAGAGTGTCATTTCATCCTTGCTATAGGACCATCATCATCTTCTTCGCTTGAACTTTCATCGGTGTCATTTCATCCTCTAGTAGCCTTTAAAGCAATGTTTTTCTTTTTACTAGCCCTTACAAGTTCTTCTACGGCATCGGCGTCCTTGACCATCATCTCATCGGCCACGAATCTCCCAAGTACATCATGAGGTATAAGGGAACTAAAATTGTCTTTTTTCCTAATGCGTTGTACTAGATTTCGGTTCTTTGGAGTGATGACACGTAGGAGAATTTTTACCATGGCTCTATCCGGCAAGTCCTCACACCCAAGTCCTTTAGCTTGCTTTACTAGATCCATCAAGCGATCAAACATCTGAGTATAGCTTTCTCCATCTTCTAACACAAACCGACCAAGTTTTCCATTGATGAGCTCAATCTTTGATTCACGGACGCTTGAGGTTCCCTCATGTGCAACCTTTAGCATGTCCCAAATGACCTTTGCATCTTCAAGTCCATCAACCCGATTGAACTTAGTTGGATTCAAGGCATTCAACAATGTATTTACCGCTTGATCATGGATATGACGTTCCTTCTTCTCATGAGGTGTGAGCTTGGTCCATGGGTTTAAAACATGTTTCAACAATCTCCCAAATAGAAGGGTGAAGAGACCTCAAGTACATCTTTTGTTTCCATGCCGGGTAATAAGTGCCATCAAAGTAGGGCGCTTTACTGGATGACACGGAGACATAAGATGATGATCCCGAGGGGCCGAGAGTGGAATAATTAAAAGGAATTTTTGCACGGTGCCACCAAGTTGGTTATCCGTGTTGTCATCGGTGAAACTATTCTTTTCCGTCGACATCCTAATTCCTCCAAGCGGTTAAGCTTAACACAGGAGATTATGCTCTGATACTAATTGAAGGATCAAGATGTCGCCTAGAGGGGGTGAATAGGCATAATAAAAATTTAACACAGTGGAAACAAAAGGTTCGGACTGTCCGAGTTTCACCTCGGACTGTCCAAGTACTTCGGATAGTCCGAAGTCTATTCGGATAGTCCGAAGGATGCAGAGTAAGAAAACGAACAAAGAGTAAATCTAGGCTCTTCGAGAGATATCACCTGCACCAAGAGGGTTAGTTAGCCTAGAGTACCTGTGGGTGATGTGCAGTTAACAATATCTTCTTCACAAGCAAGATCACCACTTGAAGCACCAAGATTTGAATTTAAACACAACTAAGATGAAGATGGAATCCAAGAGATGAAGATGGAGACTCAAAGATTTTATCCCGAAGTTCGGATCCTTGAGAGGATCCAACGTCTCCGTTGAGACGGCACAAAGCCCGGGTCTCTTTCAACCCTAATACTCGCGACGTTGCACAAATCACTTACCGGCTTCACTATCTTGAATCCTTTCCTTTCGGAGGTGGATTCAACCTTCACAAACTTTCAAAGGCTCACCACACGAAGCTTGAGAGCTCACCGGTGACTCCTAGCCGTTTAGGAGTCCTCAACCTCCAAGAGTAATAGATCGGCGAGAAATCCGCGAGAGGATGAAGCTTGGTGCTCAAGATGGACCTTAACAAGCTCAAACTCTTCAAATCTCACTTCTCTTCTCCCTCTAGTGAATCCAATCAACAAGCTCAAAGAGGGGAGAGAAACTAGGGCTCAAGGAGGAAGAACAGGGGCAATAAATGTTTTGAGTGAATAGTGTCGTGTGTTAAGTGGGAGTGAGTTGGGCTATATATACGAGGCCCAAAACTAGCCGTTTTTTATTTAGATCTGTGTAAGTTCGGATAGTCCAAGTAAATACTCGGATACTCCGAGTAGTACAAGTCGAGGTGAAGATCTGGAAAAAATAACAGACAGAGACACCCAGCTCAGATACTTCGAATAGAATCTTCGGATAGTCTGAGCCTTAAGATACTCCGAGTGGTTCGGATACTCCGAGTGAATCCTCGGATAGTCCGAGTAATTTCTGCCTGGTAAAACAGAGAGGGCTAGCTCGGATAGCCCGAATAATGGCTTTGGATAATCCGAGTCATGTAGATATTCCGAATGAAACTTCGGATAGTCCGAATAGGACTTAGCAGCATGGACAATTTTCTTCCTGGAGAGACAGAGAGGGCTAGCTCGGACAGTCCGAATAAAGATTCGGATAGTCCGAATAGAATATAACTTTTTGAACCTGGATTTTGGAGTGGGTGAAATGGGTTTATAAATTTGTATTTTTGCTAACTAATTTCCATCATGAGCACCTAGAATATCCAACCACTATTTTCCGTTAAATCCCTCTTTATAGTATGGCTATCCTTAGACTCAAATTTAAAATAAATTACATATTACAAGTCTAGATACCGTCTTTTGCTTCATTTGATTTGAGGGTCCGTCTTTGCTCCTTAATTCACTGTTAAGGACTAAAATCTGAAGATAACATTTAATCTCATTAGCCCCTTAATCGTTTTGTCATTAGTCACCAAAACCCATTTGGATGCTTCACATCTTTTGTGCGGTGGCGTCATCTCTTACCGTGGTGGTGGCGATGGGTTGGACTCTCATGTGGCGGTCGGTTGTGTCTTCTAGGCGGGAAGCGATGTTCTTGGTGGTCGTTGTGTTCACGACTCTGGTGGTGGTCGCAATGACCGCTTCGCCGGGCGGGAGCTTCTTGGTGGTGTTCTGTTCAATCACTCCCTCTTCTCTATCACCGCCTCCTGTTTCTCTTGTATTTGTACAGTTCTCTCCTTCTTGAATAAAATGGCAGAGCACCTGCCCTTTACGTTCAAAAAATTTTAAAATATTGATGGTAATCGGTTAAAAAATATTGGATTTTATCTGTCGATTTTTTAGGGCAAAATTAAGATAAGGTTAGATTTTGGAGCTAATTTGGTATTCTACGAGCCTGACTTGGTTTTGTATGGAGGGGGCTGATTATCAAATCTCTAGGTAAGACTAGCGAAGTATCCCACCGTGCGTTTTGCTGTAATTTGTGGCGTCCTTTTTTTTTTGGTTTAAAAACCAAAAAATAAAACTGAAATCCTATTTCTAAGCCTTCTATCCCCAATCCTACCCCATCTCTACCCTGCCTGAATCCATCTCTAATCCTAACCATTTTATCCTAATCCACCCTCTTTTTGATCCCAATATAAACCTCGACGCCCCCACCTCATAACCCATCCAACCCTAAGCGCATGGGAAGCGTGGTGTTGTACGCCAATCTCTGATAGGCATCTATTGCCGCCTTGTCTCCTGCTCTCCCCAGGCCGAAACCCAGCTTTGCCACCTCGGAGAGGCGTGCCACCCTTGTGATAGCTCGACAAATTCACTCGTCAATGTAATGGATATAATTCGTGATTAACTCTTTAATCACTTTGGCATGGCCATGCACTTTTCTTATCCATCCACACCGAGGGGCCGAGATATCTCTCCGTTATCAGGAGGGCAAATTCCATCTTGATCTCTTACATCTCACGTCATGTTTCATGGCATACCCGTAAGCTACCTTTATAACTTTCCTATTACGGTGAAGCATTTGATAGCCCCAAAGTATACAATTCACGCATCTTGAGAATCAATAAGAATCTCGAGTCAAAGGATCGTATAGGTATACCACTCGAGACTATACTCGATGGCACTTCTAAGATAACAATCTCAAGGTGTCTCGGAGCGGTCTATCCAACCCCATGTTCTTTATCATGTGTCCACATTATTGATTTGATATCTCCATATCTATAGTATGTGAAACATTACCATCAATCAATACATGTCTTTGGTCGATCACTATTGTTCCACATAATGATATGTGACCAGGGATCGTTTAGAATAATATCTCATAACCAATGTGTTTCACAATTAAGTCATACTCAATGAACAAAGGAGTGACATTTATTCATGGAACTAATAAGTACATGAACATAGACGTATGATACAATCATCTCATATGATCGCCTCTAGGGCATATCACTAACAGCCTCCACTTGCGTCTCCGCACCGCCACCCCGAGCCATTGCCCATCCGCGCCAGTACCCACCGGCCACGCCGTCTCCCTGAAACGCCGCCGCAGCCTCCTCCGTCTTGCGAATCACACGCATCTCCCCGCGCCACCATCTTGTGCCGCCACCTCTCCACGCCATTCCGCCACCCTGAGGCGCAGCCCGCCGCCGCTCACCTTCGTGCTATCGCCTGCCGAATCCCGCTGCTACCGCCATACGCCCTCCTTCTCTACCTGTGTGTGCATAGGGGGAAAGGGGTGTGGCTGCCTCCTTTTTAGGGCTGTGCGAACCGGCCGACCGGATCACTAGACTGGACTAGGCCAAACCAGCCTGGTATTGTGCATAGCACAGTACTAATTTCCAAATTCCAGATTCTAAACCCTTTCGATTTAATATCTCGAGATCCGTAGATCCAAATCCAGTGAAACCAATTTTGTTGTATCCAGAAGA
Organism: Olyra latifolia; assembly: GCA_036346145.1. Classification (NCBI taxonomy): domain Eukaryota; kingdom Viridiplantae; phylum Streptophyta; class Magnoliopsida; order Poales; family Poaceae; genus Olyra; species Olyra latifolia. Next base: position 45,569,989 of record CM070523.1, on the reverse strand, counting down.
TTTCAACCTATTTTCTGTAATTTTTTTCGTATTTTTCTGTTTTTCTTTATTTGTGGATATTTATTGAGTCTCGAATTGCGTGTAGACGTTGCCGCTGACGACATGGAGCCGATCCTTCTGCCAACTTTGTAGGAGAAGACCAGTACCAGGATGTAGGCAAGCTAGATTCATATTGATCCTAGTTTGCAAAAGTTATTATTTATGTTTTGACTTGCATGCTACTTTTATACTTAATTTAATGTTTTAACTTACGGTTAACATACCCATATCATGTTAATCATCTATTAATATGGTTTACCATTCCATTGTTGCCTTAATTAATAATGTTATATTATAGCCTCATTGTGTTTTACTACGCCGTAGATGCTTAGTTTTGCTACGTTGGTTCAGTTGATCACTAAAGATCGAAAATCGTTCAAAATTTATTGTGGATTGGATCTATTTTATGGTTTTGGGTTTAACTTAACAAACTAAAATCAATGTGGCGTGAGTAGACCCAAGGTGGTTATTGTCTTGATGGTTGAATGGTTCAGAGGTAGCCACCTCGGTCAGCATAAGGACCGAACATTCGTGGATAACCTAGCCAAGCATAACCATACAGTCATGGGTGCTAATAATGATAAAGCCTTACCTTGCTATTATGGGAATCTAGGCTTAAATATGTCATGGTGGTGTGGGTGTGGCTTGCAACCATGGGAGACCCATCTGGCACGCGAGAGGCCTTCTAGTTTGGCGGGAAGCTGCCAAAGTTGAAACCTTAGTGAGGCGTATTTAAGTTTAGGCTACCATTGTAGTGGCTTCGTCTCATTCTCGGGTGAGTCCCATGGTAAAGTGTACACTCTCTACAGAAATTAAAACCTATCATGATAACCGTGCTCACGGTCAAGAGCAGACTTAGACAGCCCTATGGTGTTAGTTTCACTTCTTTTAAATAATTAATCTGTGTAGTGCTAGGGCAGTGTTTGATAGGCTGGGAATGCCATCATGGGTGTTGTGTAGTGTTGGCAGTGAATGCCGGTTCAGCTTATGCTGGGAAGGTATTATTTGAGTAAAAAGGAATCAACAAATGAATTTTTCTTTAATATTATTTATTACTAAAATGCTTGCAACTAATAGAAAATTGTTTCAAATGCTTCTACGCAAGTTAACCGTCCTTAAATCCTTGTTAACCTTCAATTATGCTTAAGGAGCAGGTGTTAAATCCTTGTTAACCTTCAATTATCCTTGTTAAATCCTTGCTGAGTATGTGTTGCATACTCACCTTCGCCTTTTATATGGGGCTGCTCATTCCAACGAACAGATGTTGATCAGGGGAAGTACACCGACTATGAAGGAGAAGTTGACGCAGACGATCCGGACTACTAGAAGCGTACCCCGATCAGATGCCTGCAGCGGTTGACGGGACATCGTGACGTGGTTATTTATGTTCTTCTGCTGGCTATTTATACTCTGAGATTGTAATAAATGACATTGAGTCCACAATACTTTATGATTATTTTAATTTAATAAAGCGCATGATTTGATAATCTGTTTATAGTACTAGTTATGATCTGTTGGAACTAGTTTCGTAAATATAGAGATGTTCGGTTTTGCACAGCCGGATCCTGACATAATTGGTCCGCGCGTGCGCCACACCCCAAGACTAGCAACCTGAAATAAAAAACCAGCCAACATGGAAGCTGTCGCGTATCATTGGCACGGATGGGGCCGGCCTTGCAAAGAGATCAGTTGAAGAATGGTCCCGGCCGGCGTTCACTAGTCTGTCGGCAGGACTAGAACGGGATCCTATGCCCACAAGCAAGCACCAGTTCAAAACAAGACTAGACGTGCAAGTGCAGCAGTGTAGCCCGTGCCTCGCCTAGTCCAGTAAATTAGCAGAGCTAGTAGAAAGTAGTGTGCTTCCAAATGCTGACGGGGAGCAGTGGTGGATGGAGCTGGCAAATGCGCTGCAGAAATGCATTAGCAGTAGTAGGCAGTAGCACAGAGATGCCGGCGACGCGATGGCCGATGGGCGCGCGCATGGCCGATTCATGGCGTTTTCCTCAGCCGCGGCCGTCACCCCTTGACGTCGCGGCCCACCGGCCACGCCCGGGTGGCCGGGTGCCGACAAGCCTCCCCGTCTAAGACATACCACCAATAATGGCCGAATACAGATGAGCTCCTATGTCACTCGGCCTTGCCTACTAGGCTCTTCTTATCTTTAGCAAGCGTGCAGTGCACTCAGCTCGATCGCTTCTGTTGCTGCCGCTACAATCATGGGTTGCCTCGGTCTCCTTGCTTTGGTTCTGCTGGTCTTGGTTGGTGCCGAGGATACCACCGGGAAGGAGGAGCCAGCTGCATGGACGGGTGGGCTGAGCCGGCGGAGCTTCCCGCCGGGGTTCGTGTTTGGGACGGCGGCGTCGGCGTATCAGGTGGAGGGCATGGCGCTCAAGGACGGACGCGGCCCTAGCATATGGGATGCCTTCGTCAAGATTCCTGGTAAGTACATATGGAGCCATTGTCATGATCGAGAATTAAAACACCGGAATTTCCTAGGCATTTTTTTACCTGAGCTACATTAATTTTGTCCTAAAATTTAGGAAGTTGCTAGCTCACCATATATCCTTGGAATGCAAATTTCCAATGGTTACGTCCATAATTGTTTCAGCTTGTTCTACTCCCTCCGATCACAAATAATTGACGTTTGAGATTCGTGCCAGTCAAAGTTTTGAAACTTGAGTCACGAATATCTTTTTAAATAATTAGATTGTGCACATAAAAATTATATACGTAGATTCATCTCAAAAAGTACTTCAATAATATTACTATTTTAGTGGATTTTAAAAATAAATTACAATAGTAATTAGTTGTCAAAGTTGCATCTTGGAGACTGTGCAAAGTCAAAAACGTCAATATTTGTGACCAGAGGGAGTAATTGTTTATTTGCAATTCGTATTTCTAAAAGTCAAACACTTTGGGTTTTTAACCCCTTTTTTGAAAAATCTTCTCAAGCCTCTTTAAAACAAGTCAAACTAAATGGACCGGTTTTTCAAAGCCGCTTCTACAAGCTTTAAGAGTTTAATTTTCTGATATTCATGCCAGCCTTTTTAGAAAGCATTAAAGTTCCAGGAAGGTGACATATTGTTCGAGTTTGAAGTTTCAAGCATGCATGATTCAGCCCATTTAATAAAAATGGTTTCAGAAAGTTTCGTAAAACAAGTTTTAGCGGATTTTAATAATTTTTCGGTGGTTTTATCAATATCACTGCAAGTTTCGTAAAAAAAAGAACAAAAATAAAACAGGGATGAAAAGTAAGTTTCACAAAGTTTCAAATACTAAACCTCCAGTTTAAAAATTATGAAGCAACTTTCAAAATTGAAACTTTATTTCACCGCACATTTCTCACTTATGGAACTTGATTATTTAAGAAGTTTCAAATGTGAGTTTAAAAAGTACAAGGATGATGGAGTGGGCGTTGATCGACGGTGGTGCGCTGCCTAGGTTTGGTCCCATTGATTGTCCGGATGTCCCATTTGAATTTATTTTAAGCTTAGATTAGTGTCCCATTGATTGTCCGGATGTCCCATTTGAATTTATTTTAATCTTAGATTAGTGTACACATGAGTGCGCGTGGAGTGGTAAGGAGTAAGGTAAGGGTCCACACTAGGAGCAGTTGTTGCATATGTACATACAGTTCCATGTATGATAGCAACCATTGGATGCTTTAAGATTCATGCACAGCTTCTACTTTCCTTCACATGCTCTTTTACGAAAAAGACTTTCAATTTTTAGAAAAAACAATCAAGTTCTTCTTCCTCTCCTCTTGCTCTCCTCCTCTCCCCCCTGTTTTGGCCGAGCCAGCTACCCTCTGACCACGGCGCCATCGGCGACCACCCCTCCTCCCGACTGTTAAGAACAAATTAACAACTTTAATCGTGCATGCAGAGACACAAACGTTTTGCGTGTTCCGAAAAAAATTCTATCCAAGAAAAAAGATGTGTCAAAAATGGATGAGGTACTGGTTGGCTGTGTTCTGATGTAATCTGGTATCTCTTTTTTCGAGCAACCTCGAAGTCTTTTGTTGGATTTGTTTTCGTTGCTCTTTAAGCAATGGAAACAGGGGTCTTCCTCCTTGTGGAAAAAGAAAATTCTATCACTGTGCAATGACTGATCTGTTTTGTGACCAGGCGAGATTGCAAACAATGCCACTGCGGATGTTACTGTTGATGAGTACCACCGCTATAAGGTCAAAAACTTCCCCCTGCATGCAGCTGACGCTCTTTCCAGTGTATAGGATCCTTTTTTATTGCATTAGATTTTTTAATAATGAAAGTAAAACTTTCGGCCTCTGCATCAATCAGAATGTACAAAGCCGTCTTTTATTGCTAATTGCTTTGTTTTTGTTTCGTTTTCTTTTACTCATGGTTGATTTCTAGGGATTATAACACCTATAGTAATTGGAAATTTGATCTGTTCTATTTAGATCCTCAACCCTGTATTTTTAGTTTCAAAATTTTGAATATCTAGCTATTTAATTGCGTCATTTATGTCTGTCCGTCCATTTAACCATGGGATGTAACGTCTGAAGGGAAGCTTAGCAATCTATTATGAAGTTTACGTCGGACCAACTTTGTTTGGCACCACCCTGATTGTGCGGTTTACTTTGTTCGTGCAGGAGGACGTGAATATCATGAAAAAGATGGGTTTTGATGCGTACCGATTCTCAATCTCATGGTCAAGAATATTCCCATGTACTGTTTTTTAGATTGTTCCTTTTGACCAATTACCTTCTTTTTATTTTGAGCTTCAGTTCTGATAACGCTGGCAAACTAACATTATGTTGAATGGCTGTTCATTATTCTAGCTGGAACTGGAAAAGTAAATTGGAATGGTGTGGCATACTATAACAGGTTGATAAACTACATGCTGAAGATAGGTATGCCATACACATGTAACATGTAAGAATTGCTTTTATCTGAAACTGTCGCAGCAGTGGTTTCAAGTTCCGTTCTGAATTTTGCTCTGCTTGACAGGCATTACACCTTATGCAAATCTCTACCACTATGACTTGCCAGAGGCACTAGAGATGCAGTATGGAGGGTTGTTGAACAGACAAGTGGTGTAAGCACATTCAGCTTTTCTAATTTGTTGTATCGGAGAGAGTGGAAAATATGGTCATCGAATGGAACACGTACAGTTTTAGTGTCTTTTTGGACATTGTTTTCTAACAAGTTGTGGAGTTTCAACCATTTTCAGGGTGTCCATTTGTAACACAATTTTCAAACAACTTTCGGAAACACTTGAGCTCATTTGTTATGCATGTTTCAATTTGTTAGACAAATGTAAGTAGGAAACTTGTGCAAATAATGCAAAAACCTAAAGCTCCCATGCTCAAGATTTAAAACATTTTATGGTCCATGTTTCTAATTTATAACATTTCATACGGGTGATACCTAAGTTCCCACGTGCTACAAAATTTTCAGGAACGACATTATACAAATTTTATCACACTTCCTATATGATCTACTAGGATTGCGTTCCATAGGAAATTTGCAATGTATTCATTAACTTGCGGAGTGGGATTATCAAATGTAAATCCTGCTCATTGACTTGCCAAATCATGCAGGGCCGCATTTGCAGACTATGCCGATTTCTGCTACAAGACATTTGGCGACAGAGTGAAGAACTGGATGACATTTAACGAACCAAGGGTTGTCGCTGCTCTTGGCTATGACGACGGCAAATTCGCGCCAGGAAGGTGCACGAAATGCAAGGCTGGGTACTCCGCTACTGAACCGTACATTGTCGCTCATCATCTCATTCTCTCCCATGCTGCTGCTGTTCAGAGATACCGGCAGAAGTATCAGGTAACATGAAACTGTGTATATAGGCAAGAAAGGACAAGCCACGTAATCTTTTTCTACCTCTGAGAATTTGTGGGGACTTTTTCATCAAATTGACAGGACTAGAAGGTAAACATGAGCTAGTAGATTTTTTTTTTTGCAAGAATAAACTAGTAGCAAATGTGTAATTCTGGAGACCCTAGCAGCAAATATGCAATTTGCCCTTATGAAAATTCAGAATATAATGAATATTTTTTTCACAAAAAAGTAACTATCTTTTCAGCCTACCCAAAAGGGAAGGATTGGAATTCTTCTGGACTTTGTCTGGTATGAGGGTCTTACAAGTTCAATGGCTGACCAACTTGCTGCTCAAAGATCAAGAGACTTCCATGTGGGATGGTAATTTTAATTTTGGCTTATTTTTTCGTTTTGAGTTTTGTCTAGGCTATTCGGATTCAATTGAAGTCCTACTGCTGTTAGTTCAAAAATGCTCTCAGTATTAGCTCAAAAAAACTGCTATCAGTGTTGCTTCTGGAGCGTGAACTATCCAGTGAAGAATAAGATGGCTAGGACAAGTGTGAGCAAGATTTTATGACTGACCATAGATGACAACTTCTTGTTTGCTTTCATCAATGACATTGTTCTCCAACTGGACTGCCCGTTCTGTTTAATTTGAGCTGTAGAGGAACCGCCTCTTTTTTTTTTTCTTGTGCATGGAGGATAAAAATTCCCTTGTATCACATCTGGACAGTTTTGAGCTTGATTTGTTTTAGGTTTCTGCACCCAATCATCTACGGTGAATACCCCAAATCTGTCCAAGAAATTGTCAAGGAAAGGCTCCCGAAGTTCAGAACTGACGAGGTTCAGATAGTGAAGGGCTCTATCGATTATGTTGGGATCAATCAATATACTGCGTATTATGTTCGTGATCAGCATCCTAATGCAACTACTCTTCCTAGTTACTCGTCTGACTGGCATGCTGAAATTGTTTGTGAGTCCTCTTATTCTCCATTTAACTTCATCCAAAAGGGAACCGCTTCGGTGTTCTCCGGAAAGAGAAAAAGCACAATTTTTCATTACTTTTGAGGGCATGATTTGCAGAAAAAAGATTATCTAAAACATTTTCCTAATTTTCTTTGCATCTATTGATACTGCAGACGAACGAAATGGCGTGCCTATTGGACCAAGGGTAAGCAAATGGTTGTTTGTACCTAGTTATAAGTTATAACACAATTGGTGACTTTCACACTCTGATGAGAACTAACTGCAAGTTCAGGCCAATTCTGATTGGCTTTACATCGTACCATGGGGATTATACAAAGCTGTCACTTATGTCAAGGAGAAGTATGGTAACCCTGTGATGTTTCTATCTGAGAATGGTACTACTTCCAAGACACCTTGCTGTGCTTGTTTTGGCAACATCGCTAAGGGAGCAATAACAGCTTGAGTAAACTTAATTAATATCAGGCATGGATGATCCTGGCAATGCCACCATTGCTCAAGGAGTGCACGACAAGACGAGGGTCGCTTACTACAGGAGCTACATCACCAAGCTCAAGGAGGCGATCGACGACGGCGCAAACTGCATAGGATACTTCGCTTGGTCTCTGCTGGACAACTTCGAATGGAAGCTTGGGTACACGTCGAGGTTTGGCTTGGTGTACGTGGATTTCAGAACTCTCAAGCGGTATCCCAAGATGTCGGCCTACTGGTTCAGGGATTTTATCACCACAAAGAACTGAGTGGAGAGCTCTCTAGCTTGTTCTTCCCATACTTGGCTATCACTTTAGCTTGTTGCTGGAATCAGTTATAATTGGACCAATAAACAAGAGGGCAAATAATATAATAACACAAGTTAAGCTTAGCCCCAGCAGCTAGAACTTTCTCTATGTAGCCCATGACCATTATCTGGAAGTGTTAATAATGGCTTCCTGAGTGAAATTCTACATGTGACAGGAAGGAGCATTTGGAGCACTTAGCTCTAGCTGCTCGTGAATTATGTCAATTTCTTTGTTGGACCGTGCGTCTGATTCTTCTGTCTAATGGACGCTGCCTATGACGCAATGTAAGATTCTCTACTGCAACTAGTTCCACCCCTGCTTCTGAACTTGTTCAATTGTGCAGTGGCGCATCCCACAATGGCCCCAATTGGAACACTTATTTCAAGGGCTAATAAGATTCAAACCACTAAAGTGGGCATTTTTGCCATTAAAAAAATGTGGAATTATCCTCATGCCACTACAAAGTTGCAATCCTCAAAAATACGCCATTATAAAAGTTTAGAGACCACTTTGCCCTTCTACTTCCTCTCCCTCCTCTCTTGTCCTTCTCAAAGGCTGTTTCTCATATCAATTAGACAATATTTTGTTTATCAATTTTAATCAAGGACAGTAACAAAGAATGAGTTACCGCCTGAATGGTAGCAGGATTATCTCGACAGAGATGTTCTGATCGGATGAATAGTTTTTACTGAAGTTGGCGTTGTCCCTATGATTTCCTTCACTCGCCATTGGTCTGTCGATATAAGTAGTTGAGATTGGGTAAACTTTTTTTTATGCCACTATAGAAGGGTCCTAACCTCATCTCATCAACATTGCATTTACAAGTTGTTCCCTTCTATAACATCAATGAAATTTAAGTCTTTTTTCTTTAAACTATGTAAACGATAAAAAAAATCCCCAAAGGATCACAGTGTTACAAAATATTTAAGACTTTCAATCTATAATTTTTAATATTTTTACAAATAAATGTGTCATCAGAAAAATGTATAAACTTTCAATCAATATTTTCAGCCTAAATATTAATCATAAAAATACCAAAAAATTGTGATTGGAAGTCTTGAAAATTTGTTAACATTGATTTTTAAAATAATTGTTAGAAATGCTTAGTGGATTAATAAAAGAAGATAAAAATTTAATGATACATATAAGGGAACAATCTATAAATGATGATGACATACAAGGGAACAATCCGTAAATACAATGTCACCAAGGGGTGAGTTGAATCAATGATGACCTAGAGGGTTTAGAGCACTTCTGTGGTAGCACACAAAATATTATCTCTTGATTTATTCCCACCTTGAGCCTTCATCTTTAGAGTCCGAGGAGTAAAAGTGGTGGACTTAGAGTCAACAGCTTAGGCGCAAAGGAAGGAGGATTTGGGCCCGTTTGGTTGGAAGCCAACTTTGCTAAATTTTGCCTAACTTTAGCATTTTTTCTTAAAAACTTAAGATATGCCAAAATGTAGCATTTGTTTGGCAAGTTAGTACATCAACCAAATAGGCCCTTCGTCCTCCTAGGTTGGTTATTGTAGGCGTTGGCTTCCTTTGCTGGATTGGAAATATCTTTTGGGCTGGGTTTCATTGCCGGCAGCCTTGACATGGCCAAGCGCATAGGGCAGCGATAGAGCACAATTAGGGAGTGGAAACGAGCCTAGCTTGAACGGGTCAGGGTTGGCTTGGCTCAGGCTCGTTCAACTGAACAAGCTAGCTCAGCTCGGCTCACTCAAATGATCGAGCTAGAGAAGAGGCTTGGTTCAACTCGTGAAAAGCTCGGGCTGATCGACTCGCGAGCTCGTTGCCTTCCGCACACACGCTGGTGCCGGCCTTGCTAAGAACCACATCGTTGTCGTTGCCTCTACCCAGATCCATGTCGGTGCCACCCCGACCAACGGCCTCTGCCCAGATCTATGTCAGCGATGCCCCAGTCAACTTGCCGTTGCCGCCTCCTGCTGAATCCATGTTAGTGTGCCTTGGCCGAGGCATGAGTTGGCGCTGGCAGGCGACGTAAGGGAAGAGATGGAGCAGCATGAGGCAACCGTGAGGAACTGAGAGAGGCATGAAGAAAGGTGGCTGGCTGGGAGAGTGTTCATGCTGATATTTAACAATCAGTTTAAACACACTGTGGGCTTAGGGTTTTAGACGTCAACACCAAGTTTAGGGTTCAGGCCGTGCCAGCCAATTTGACCGTTAATTGGCAAGGTAAAGAAATCAATCAGGTTTAATTAGCCGATTAAATCTAAGATAGTTAGAATAACCTATCAAACATAACGACAAGGTCAAAAGTCTAATAGATCCAAAGGTAGCGAAAACTATCGGCTTAAATAGATATTCAAACTGCTAGATTCAAAGGTAGCAGAAACTATTGGTAAGTTTAAACCAATAGATTCAAGGAGTAAAGAATCTGCTACTAAGCCGATGTAATCAACCATGTAGTAGAGCGAGAGGTAAATAGACTATTATTAAGCCGATAAAATCAACAATGTAGCAGTGTAGCCAAAAGAGGGTAAACAGACTATCAAATAGCCGATTAGATTATCTAGCTGATAGAACAAAGGATACACTGACTAGGTAGGGTATTTATACCCTATACATGGACTGAACACAATACGACTCAGGTAGTGTTTCTTTCAGCATTTGCGTTTGCTTATAAGCTGGAAATTTGTTATTTTTGTACAAGTCAAACGTTTTGACGTTTGGTAGCCAATTTTTGTAGGTCTTACTATTTCTTCTCAAAGCTCTCAAAACCATTTTTTCTATAATTTTTTGATCCCTCGGATGTCCTTATCGAGGAGCTACAAATTTCCAGCTTATAAGCAAACGCAACCGCAACCGCTGAAAGAAACACTACCTCAAACTCTTAACTTACTATATATAATCTAATCAACTTAATATATAAGTAGGACTCTCTCTAAATAGAAACTTATCCAAAAACTTGCCTAAGATATACCATGTAGTCGATCTTGGACAACATTACCTTTTATAACTTTCTTAAATCGGGTTATTGGATAAGGATTCATATTCTAACTTGTTGTAGCTTATTAGAACTGTGACTCCAGAATCTTCCGCATTATTTTCATGATAATTTTTCCAGTTATGCTCCCAGCCAGCCGTGCTTGACTTGAACTTTTCCATATCGGCTTCTGTTATATTGGCTTCATGCAGCAACTTCTAGAAGCTTCGGCTATGTCCAAAATTGAGTGGCAACACATGCCTCCCATTTTTGGAATATTTTTGGAATATGAGGATCATGTTCCAAAAATCATGACCATCGGCTTTTGATCTTTCAATCAAATCTTTTATAGCTGATATCAACTTTTGTGTGCCATCTAGGGATTTTGCTCAAATGTTTTCGACCTTCTCTTCTCACGCGGAACCCCAAGCATAGCTGCACAACACTATCTTTTTCTTTACGGTGCTATGCTTGTTTTATGTTTTTGCCGGTAGGAAGACCCTCATTGAACATCTCATCCTTTTGATGTTCCCTATCGGCTTCATGTTTCTCTCGGGTCCTCAATCTTTGTAGACTTCTCCTTTGAGATTTGGACAGACTTTCAGGACACCACCTTGGTTTTGGCTCAATCGACTGGCTTATATTATCTTTCAGGTTCTCTCTTGAAGCTTCAACCAAATCCTTGTATGACTTCTTTGATCATGTCAGTTCTGATAACTTATTATCCTTAACTGACACTTTTGCTTTACACTTTGGCTCCTATTCTGATTATCCTTCTAATGATGTTGAAAGTGTTGCAGAGGGCAACCTTAAAATGATGGTAGTTTCATGCTGTTTTCCTAGCAAATCAAAAATATGGACATCCCCAATGTGTCTTGTCAAGACCAACATGTCGGCTTAAAGCTTGACTTTGTGAAACCCTTAGCTTATATTTCTCCATCAGTTGCACAAATGTTACTTTTGGTTTGTAGATAAGCTTCGAAGGCAATTTCTCCTTTTCTACCTTATACCATTTGCCAATTTCTGGATGTCCCTTTGGTTTCATAACCTTTAGACCCATTTCATTGTTGGCCTCTGATTGTATTTGGCCAATCATGACTTGTAGTGGCTTTTCACCGCTTGGTCTTCTGTACCCTTTATTATCTTGGACATTGTTGGCTTTCTCCTTTTTCTTGACGTTGCCCTCGAGCAATCTACCATATTGACTAGGAACAGATATGCATCGGCTTGCATAGTCTCTCCATTAGACGACTCATCCGACTCACATCGAACAAAGTTTTCCTTGTCCACGGTAGATTGGATCTCATAAGCCAGACATGCGTTGGACTAAATGACTCAGACCAGAGAATTGTTTACCACTAAGCTTCTCCTTGATCTAGGGCAATAGTCCTTAATATGCCAAATCGGCTAATTGACTTTCAGGTAGAGTCATGTTATAGCAATCTTGTTTGAACACATCTACACACTTTAACATGTGAGAGACGTTGATAAAGGTGGTGGCCGCACGGATCTGCACTCCTCTGCTCTTTCAAGCCACACCGCTGACCGACGTAGGGTGAAGACAGCAGTGGCGGCCTCGAACGAGGTCCAGGATAGTATTCAGGTATTTCTGCAGCATTCAGCTCATGTGCTTCGTCTTTTTTACTTTTCTATTTCAGCAGCATTTTTTCCCTTCCTACAGAGTTCTTTCTTCCTTTGTTTTTGTGTTCCTATTATGGATCTCACTAGTATAAGTCATCTCCAAAGCCTAACTACAATCCACACAAAAGAAGTTATGCGTTTTCATCAGCAGTGAGTCAAAGCCCCAACAAGTAGATTCAACACTATTGTACAATTACTTCACTCTGAAAATCTGAAGTTCTATTAGATAGTAGGAGGAATAGGTGGCTGCTCCCCTCTTGAGGTAGTAGGGTAGAGAAGAAGCAGATTGAAGAAACAGGTTCTACTCATATCTATGCTTGCTCAACAATTATTGAAGCATACAAGCTAATGCTTACCGGTTTAAAATGGATTCCACACAGTGAGATCTTCAAACTAGACTGGGCAAAGATGGTCAAAATGAGGGGATAGAGTGTGTAGGTTGTGGTTGCACTTGTGATATCACCTTTCACTTTATGTCATTTCCTTTCTCCTAGAACAAAGCACAACACGGATGCACCATATGCATGTATCTATATCTACATGTCGTACTTTTGTGGTGTTCGTTAGCTTCCCCACAAAAAGTGGCCATGGACTATTCCCTTCTTCTTTTGTGATAAAGAAGCTTTGAGCTTCAGCTTCCTATGGCTATGTGTCCATGTCTTTGTTTTTCTTATTTTTTCCCTGTGTGTTTTGGACAGTTAAAGTGTGTAGATGTGTTCAAACAAGATTGATATAAGGATGTTGATCTCTATCTTGTTCTGCATTCACTTGGTGCACTGCACTCCCTGCCAACTCGATCAACACCTTGATCTTGAATGCATCACAACAACTAGCTTCGCCACATTGTGCGAAGAATCGATCAATGTGTTCCCTTGTAACAACAGCTGACCCTTCTCCTGAGAACTTGATGAAATCTGGAACTTCAAAACCTGCTCGGTATGGAGCTTGATCCAAGTTCAGGATAAGGCTTCTTATAGCCGATAAATATGTCCTTAGATTGAATGCTACATTGATCCATCAGAACTGTGGTGATTTGATTGGCCACACTAGCCAATTGTTATTGTTAATGATAATTGACTCCCCCTCCCCCCAGGTAAATACTTAGGGGTTACTTGCATTTGTTCCAAGTTGACCGGTTGGACGGCAGACGATTTGTCTAGTGTATAAATCGGCTATTAAGTAGATTGAGCTGGCTATAAAGCCGATTACATATACATGCACTGGTGTAACTTCTTCTATAGCCTGCATCTCATAACTAAAGTCATACCTGACTTGCCCCCAGGGTGTATTTAGGTTTCCTGACATTGCTACCGGATAAAATGCATCAGAGGAAAAGTAGTGTCGACGCCTCAAACTCGATGATATCGCTGGTAATTCTCACTGTGTACGATTGCAACGCTTCTGTACAACTGGAGAAGGATCAATGGTGACATTTTGGTAGCGATGGCATTGCTCAGCTATATACTTCATGGTTACGTACATCAGGTCAACTTATTAGAAAAATTTGAGCTTCCCTATACCTAATACCTATACCTAATCTATACAAAATGCATCAACGCAAGACCGTGGTGAACCACAACTGTGCATTACCACAACTGCACGTTGGTAACATTGGAGCGCAAGAGACAAAAAATTTCTTGATGGTGCTGCTGTGCAACCCTACTGAACAAAATACATCGGGAAAAAAATGTTGGTGCCACTGCAACTCCGGTGTAATTAATCGTGTTTGAACTCCTGTTACGCCGTGATGCATGAAAACATTAAGTTGTTCACCATTTTAAATGGGATTTCTTCCCAACCACTAATTTAACATATTTAGAGAAACTTGATCACATTCAACAGTTTCTTACATGATTTTACATAAATTTAGAAATTTGAATTACTCAATTTGGAATTAAAATGTAGGAGAATAAATTTTTGAAAATTTTAAATTCAGAAATTATAAAAGGAGTATTTTAGGCATTAACTGTGCTTTCGAACGGCTAAATCTAATGAAGTTGACGGAATTCGTCTATAGGGAAATAAGTTCACGTGACAAGAACAAATCTCACATGTTGTTTCTTAAAAATCTCAAAGTCACATGATAACATTATCAAATTTTTTTTGATTGTCAAATTCAGATTTTCGAAGCCACTAATCAAACCCATAAAAACTTGATTTTATTAGATAATCAGATAATTTCAAGGCTACAGAACACGTTCGCCCATGTCCACCACTCAGCCTTTTATTCCACTAACCACTTATTATTAACTAGATCACCGCAGCTTTATAAAAAAAATAGATCACGTAGCTTGCATGCATCTACTCCGCGCTTCCGCTAGTTTTTAATTTCAGGGTCTCTTAACATATACATACATATACATATATATACACACTATATATAGCTCGTGACAAGCTAGTAAAATACTTTAATGCCCTTATTTACTTATGCTCAGAGTTTTAGGCTTGGTATATTAATACACATGCAAATTAATTACAACGCTGCTTTTATTACTCAGTGTAGGTAGTTCTTGGTGTATAAGAGCGTTCACAATGCACCGTTACTATAAATCGTTACAACATGTGCTATGTCATTTAAGTAACAGTATAAGAAACAGTAGACACAATTTATAGCTACTTGAGATAGTTTCTTACATTTATTAATACCGCTTCTTGATTGGTTGAAAAGTTGTGGGAAGAAACAGTAAGAACCACAGTGGGTTGCTAAGTCGTTACTAGTGTCTCGATTGATGTGAAGTAACGATTAATTGCTTATTGTTACTTAGACAAGCAATAATAGGCTTATCTCTCCTTATTAAATAGTTACTATGTCACTCTTTTTTCCTACTAAGCAACGATCATAGTAACTCATAGCAACAGCACTGTGAACACTCTAATCTCAAATACCTCCCAGCAGCACAAGTACCAATGCATGCGTGCATGTATGTTGATTAATTATACATGCAGCTGCCTTAATTAGCAATTAACATATTAGCAGATTGTTCAAAGGGTATACAAGTTATTTTATCCTTGTCCTTGGTCTACGTCCTATATAAATTCGCAACGGAGAGAGTACTCGATACACGTGGTTGCTGTGCTGCTGGGTCGTTGCGGTCCATACGGCGTTACGGCGAGACCGGCCTCCTCCTAGTTCGATTAGTTCATACTGCAAATCATTAATTCTCAAACGTTTCAATCGTTGAGCATGCCGACCGCCCGTTATTACAAAATCGATCAAGAAATGATGAACGGGCCGGTGTCATTTTGCTTACTCTGTGCCCCAAAGTACGAACCGATCGTATTTTTAAAGAACATGTTAAGATAATACTTTCTATGCCACTGCAGCATGTCTCTAACCCTTCCAAGTCATCACTAAAGCATCTTGTGATTTTTGCTCCTCCGTGCTATTGCATTTGCTAGTTGTTCCCTTTTATACCATTGTTAACAATTCTTGATGTCACGGATCAATGAAAAGACAAGTTTGCCCCTAATTATTACCGTAGCTGAAAAAGAATAAATGCCAAAAAAATTGTAATAATCGTAAAATTATGAGAAACAATTCTACCTGTTCAAAGAGTTATGTCTAACTCAAATATGCAATTGATATTGAAAAATATTAAGAAGTTATTTTTTAAAAAAATAAATGGTAGTAAGTCACATGAACACGAGAGGAAATAAATAAAAATACAAAACTTTAACAACAATTAACACATGAATTTACATAAATTTATAGATTTGAATCACTAAATTTAGAGCTATAACGTAAAAGATATAAATTTTAAAGTTTTAAATTGGGAAAATACAAAAGGGCAATTTGGGCATGCATATGGGGTGCTTTCTAACCGTGTTAACTAACGGAGTTAACGGCGATGGCTAATAAGGGATGCACTGGAAACACAATATGGTATGTATGAGATTAATGCTTGGGTAATGGCATGAAAGGGTTTGGTCACTTATATACACTGCTAGAGAACTGACCTTTAGTACCGGATAGGAACTGACTTTAGTATCGTTTTTGAATGGTACCGGACATCCGGGACTGATACTCCTTGAGCATCAATCCCGGTTCTCTCACCTGGTACTGATAGTACTAGAAAATGTTTATAAATGTCGAGGATGCATGTGTAACAGCCCAAAATGATGATATTTTGAGAATACTTTTGTGATGCTTGTATGCTATAAAGATATTTTTCTTTAAAAGAAATTTTTGTTAGAAATTTATTTTTTCTAGGCCTTGAAATCCTATCAGCTAATAATGAGCTAAACTAACTTGACTAAGTTAATTTAAAAACTTAAAATTAGGCTATGATCATAAACATCTAAAATACCGCAATGAATGGACCAAGATGAATTTGGAATTTCAAATAATCCCTCCAAATAAAATAAAGCTCCTATGTGTGTATATAAGTATATACACCCATAAAACACATATGTATATGTATATATATATATATATATATATATATATATATATATATATATATATATATATATATATATATATATATATATATATATATATATATAGTTTTACTACTTCACATTGCAATGACAAATTTCATTTTGCTTCACAGGTCAGACTGTCGGATGAAACTGCATGGTCGTCGGATCGACTCACTGCAGTCAAGACTCTGGCTGTGGCTCTACTGCTCGATCAAGCACCATCTCACTCCGTCGTCCCCCTTGTGCTCACTCGTGCGGCCTCTCTCTCTCTCTCTCTAAGGGAAAACCCTAGCCCAAGCTTCCTCCCGGCTGCCCTGGCCGCCTCCCTGTGTCATGCCGCCCCCTCCATGAGGCTGTTGCTCGCTGTCTCCCCTGCCACGCCTCTCCCCAAGCCTGCCCCGCCCCTCCCAAGCCGCCGCCCCTCCCAAGCCGCCGCCGCAGCCTGCCTGTTGCGCCCCTCCCTCCCCCTCCTGCCGCCTGCCCCTCCCCAAGCTCCGCCTCCTAGATCCGCCGCCTCTCTCCAAGCTCCGCCGCCTCCCCAAGCTCGCCGCCTCCTAGATCCGCCCGCCTCTCTCCAAGCTCCGGCGGCCTCCCCAAGCTCCGCCGCCTCCCTCCCCCATGCCGCTCAAGGACGTGCCGGTGAGGGATGCACCTCCTATTAGGGATGCGCCGCCGGTGAAGGATGCGCCGCCGCCCTCTCCCCAAGCTGCGCCGCTGCCCTCCCCAAGCTCCGCCGCCCTCCTAGACCCGCCGCCTCCCTCCCCCATGTCATGCCGCCTCCCCAAGCGGCCCGCCTCCCATTCTTTGTGTGTTGAGCGAAGGAAATTGCTGCAAGTTGCTGTTGCATCTCTTCCCTGTCCAAATGGTCTCTCTCTAGTTTGGATTACTGCTCAACATGTATGGAATTCATTGCAGCTACTTGTGAATATTCATTGCAGCTAGTTGTGAATGAATTCTGCAAACTGCAATTGTATGCAGTGTGTGAAGACTTATTTTTTCAGAGATCAAGGATGTAATCCAAATGGGGCATTGTCTAAGGCTTGTATTGCAAATGATTCGGCCAAGATGTAGCATAGTACTTCTGTCACCGGAGTGTATTGCAAATGATTTAGGCAAATATAGCATTGTACTTGTATTGCAAATGAGAAATGGTGTATTGTCTGGAGACTTGTATTGCAAAAGATATAGCATTGTAAACTATAGGGTATTTGTCATTGTGTCACTGGAGTTGTCACTGGAGTGTAAATTGTAACCTAAATGGGGCATTGTTCTTGTGAATGAATTTGTACCTGTAAGTTGCAAATTTTTGAGAATGCATAAATCTATGGTTGTGGTGAAAGAATGATTTAATCTTGGCTTGGTTTTTTGTTTCTGTTATAATTATTGTGCACTGTAAAACAATAATATCAATTAAAAAATCTGGTGGCAAAAATCAGCAATAGTGTACAATGTTACAATGCAAAATGTTGCTTCTGAATGGAGTGTACAATCTGAAATCTGGTGACAAAAATCAGCAGGAGTGTACAATGTAAAATGAAAAATGATGCTTCTCAAATCATTAACAGCATTTTCAAATATGAATGATGCTTCTAAAACCAATGGAAAAACAATAAAAAAAAAAGCTGAAATCTAAAATGGTATACATGACCTGTCCATAAAGCATGCAAAATGCTTTGCAAACAGATACATTGCCACATTGCCATTCTTTCCGGCTGCTCTTTGCTTTTGCATGCCTGAAAACATTGGCACTTTGCACGCATAACAGTTCATTGCCACATATAACAGAATAATTTCATTGACGACAACAGTTCATTACAAACAGCAAATAGACATATCCAGTGCATAGACATACACATTAACATTTGTCCACATAGACATATCCAGAGCTTAGACATACACATTAATATTTGTCCACATAGACATATCCAGAGCTTAGACATACACATTAATATTTGTCCACATACACATATCCAGAGCATAGACATACACATTATGCTTTGTCCACATACACATATCCAGAGCATAAACATACACATTAACATTTGTCCACATTTACATGAATGGCAAATCATTAAAAATCATTCGTTCATCTCATTATCTGAAACGTCTTCATTCTCGTCATCTTCTTCGTCGTCACTTCCATCACTTCCGTGCGCAGCAGCCTTTCCTTTGGAGGAAATATTGTCCCGCTGCATATACAAAAAAAATAAAACATTTGTTTGTAATACTAGTTAATTTGCAGAACTGAAAAACAAGAGAAATTCTTACCAATGGGCAGGTCCTTGCATTGTGACCAGCTTGTTGGTTACAATTGCTACAAGTCCTTCTCTTCGTCACCTTAGAATGAGTTGTAGGATTTAATCTCTTCTTAGAGTTTGCATCGGATGCAGGTATGAACCGTGTTGGTTTCTTTCTTCTCCCTTTGCATTGTGAATTAATTGGATCACTTAATTTGTTCCTTTCTTGGAAAGATGACTTCACTGTCAATTCCTGCAGTTCCAATGGCACCTCTTTTTGTGCAACATCAAAATTGTCAGCTGAAAATTCTTCTTTCAACTCAGCTAGGCGACACTTCAATTTTTGGAAGCTATCAACAGATCTAGAGCCCATTTTTGCTATATCAAATAAATCACCTCTTAGAGATGCAAACCTATATTGTGTCAATTGGGTTGAGTCACCTTCTTCCGTTATTCTTTCACTAATTGGGCGTTTGACAATTGCATTTGCATCTTTCCTCCACCTTTTTAAGATGTACTTGCTAGGAAGATGGGTCACCCCCACATGCTGCATTACTTTAATGGCATGCGAGCACAAAAGACCCTCGAATTCAAACCCTTTACATGAGCAAGAGAATGACTCATTTTCTATGTCAACATCAATCTTGTGTGTTTCCGGGATCCAATTTCGTATTAAGGGGTGACTCTTAATGGATACCTCGTAAGTAGCACCATGGGCAATCTCCTTGACAATTCCAAGGTTGCTCTCCACAATTAACTCTCTGAATACTTTGAACACAGCTCTAGTATATACCCGTCGCCCTTCAACCTCAATTTGGTATCGCGTGTGAAGGTGTGCTATTTCATTCACACTTCTCAAGTCATCATCGCTTTCCCTTTGCCAAATATCCTCTATCAAGTTATCAATTTTAATTGCAAATTGATAGATAGATGTGTGATTTGAAACCCACAGCTTCAAAATAGCATTCATGCTCTCACTTCTTTGAGTTGTAGACATGTCAGCGAAGAAAGTGCCTCGAAAGAACGCAGGAACCCACTCCCTTCTCTTATCAAACATGACTTTCAGGTGTTTGTTAGATGTCAACTCGTACCTATCAATCATGGCCACCCAATTATCTATAAATTCTTCTTCACTTATGCTGCGATTAATAACAGCACCTAACTCCTCCATGAAACCACTTTTTTGCCCATATATTACGCCTAGATGCTCCCTAGCCTTCCTCATCACATGCCACTGGCAGCACCTATGCACGGTGTGAGGAAAAACTTGCTCAATTGCTTTTCTCATGGCTGGATCTTGGTCGGTGATTATAGCAGTTGGGTGTTTATCATACATCGCTGACAGCCACGTGCTAAAAAGCCAAACAAAGTTTCGAGCATCCTCGGTCCTTAGCAATGCCATCCCAAAAAAAATTGAATGCCTATGGTGGTTCACTCCAATAAATGGAGCTAGTGGCATGCTATATTTATTCGTATTGTAAGTGGTATCAAATGTCACAACATCTCCAAATTCTTGGTAGGCTCTTCTGCCCCTTCCATCCACCCAGAACATGTTTCTCACTAGGCCATCATCTTCAGAGTCTATGGCAAAGAAAAATTCTGGATCTATGTCTTGCTTTTTTCTAAAATACACTAGTGTTGTCTCAACATCACAACCTACTAGTTGGCGATTACGCTTTGATATCGTATTGCTTATGTCCTTCTTTCTCATCCTTAGGTTTTCCCTACCACCATGCCGACCACTTATGTACTCATAGATTTTAGAAGTTTCCACTCCTTGGGCACTTAAATCATGTATTATCTCTATGTCCTCTTGGCTTATGGACCTTTGAGACCGTAAATTGCGCTTCTTACATGGCGATGTAACTAAGGGGTGGTTGTGGTCCTCCTCAAAAACTGAAATTTGCCAAATACCCCCCTTCATGACCCTTACTCTACAACAGGCCTTGCATCCAACTCTTGTAGTGGGTTTCAGTTTGACGGGACTATTATGAGCAGGTGCAGTACCTATTGGCATCTCAGACTTCTTTTGTTGCTTAGATTTACCTTCTTTGCTGCACGTAAACCTAGCCGATGACAACCCAGCCTTTGTTTTAGTTTGGCTTGCTTTCCGAATGCTAAAACCGACCCGTCCCGCGTATGCATTATAAAAATTGTACGCCTCTTCCACAGAACTGAATTGTTTCCCCACAAATGGCTTACTACAAGTACCTTCTGAATCTTCAGCAGGAATTTCCTCTTGTTCGTTCATTCCCTCTCCATCACATCTTCCCTCCATAATGTCGTAAGGATCATGCACATCCATCTAGTGATAATAAGGACATTGTTAAAATGACATGACTAACAGATTTGTTACAACAAAAATGAGTGTGTGCCATTAGTTCGTACCCTTAATTTAATTCTTTGGCTCGAGTCCATGCAACCACTTGTTGATCCACGTCGATATTGCCGCAGCCTCAATAGGGACTCAATCAATCAATTAAGAAATTATATCATTGCTCGATGCCAATGAATTGATTTCATACAACAACACATTTACATCCATGCCAATGGTGGCGCCATCGCAGTCCACACGCCTTGGGGAGAATGGTGAGCTTGGGAGGGCGCAAGACGTCCTTCAGAGGCGCAAGATGGGGGGAGGAGGCGCAATTGGGGAGGCTGGCCACGAGCTTGGAGAGGGCGCGCGGATCTAGGAGGCGGCAGAGCTTGGGAGGCGGCGGAGCTGGAGAGAGGGCGGCGGATCTAGAGAGGGCGAGCTGGGGAGGCGCGCAAGAGCTGGGGAGGGCGGCGCAGTGGCGCAGCTTGGGGAGGGCGGCGCAGGGAGGGCGGCGGCAGAGGAGGCAGGCGGCATGTGGGGAGAGAGGATGGGCGGTTGTCAGCAGGCGACACAGCCATCATGGGAGGAGGCGGCGACAGCTTGGGGAGGCCGGCGGCGCAGCTTCGGGAGGGAAGCTTGGGGCTAGGGTTTTCCCCTTAGAGAGAGGGAGAGAGAGAGAGGTGCCGCACGAGTGAGCACAAGGGGGGACGGGAGTGAGATGGTGCGGTCGAGCCAGCCGAGCCACGCGCGAGTGCGCTGCGGTGAGTGCGATCCGACGGCCACGCAGGTTTCATCCGACGGTGCAGCACGCGAAGCAAAATGGGCTGGTCAGCTGCAGCTGACAGTAGCAAAACTCTATATATATACATATGGCAAAATATGTGGTGCAAACCACCCTTTCCGTGAAAACTCCGTGAAAACCACCCGTAAAAGTTGTGAAAAATTCTTAAACAATTACCATATGTAGGAGAGGTGAGCTTCTACAATCCTGCAAAATTTGAAGATGAAACTCAATCGCATTTGAAAGATATGAAAAAGACAAACAGCAAAATGAATAGTGCTAAACAGTGAAAAATTACTATTGAGGCTGAATTTGTCTTTTTCATATCTTTCAAATGCGATTGAGTTTCATCTTCAAATTTTGCAGGATTGTAGAAGCTCACCTCCCCTACATATGGTAATTTTTTGAGAATTTTTCAAAACTTTTATGGATGGTTTTCACGGAGTTTTCACGAAAAGGGTGGTTTGCACCACATATTTCCCCTATATATATATAGGATATATATATATATATATATAGGATAAAATCCCACAAAAATTCTAGTAATTAATCTAGACCTTAAGTGACAGTCTGAACCTAGAGTTGACCAAAATTGACCCTGGTGGGACCCACTTGGTAGCCTCTTTCTTTCCTTGCTCTTGTGAGCATTCCATCGAGAGTCTAGCTGCCACTGCCATGTCTCCACCTCACTGGCGTAATCCTCCTCCTCCACCCAGGATCCCGGCTGGGGATCCCTTGTTGGCTGTTTGTGGGTGTTAGGACGAGCCGTGGCCCCACTTCTGAGCCGAAGTGACAGTGCCACCAATGGCCGCGCCGCCGCCTGACATTGCGTGCCGCCCCACTCCTCTGTCGGCCCACGCATGAGCTGCCATATCCAGGCACCACCCTACTTGCCCAATCCTCGTTCCTGCCTTGCGCTCGAGTACCCCGGGTCGTCGCGCCCTTGACCGGAATTATTCTTGCGACTACGTGCGCGACCAGCCACCTGACCAATTCTAACAGGGCAGCAAAGTCAGGCTATCGCCCCAGCGAGCCAATCGGCAACCGAGCTCCCCAGTGACCGCCTCATACCCCCTCGCGATCGCTGGGCAATGCTCGTGCTCCGGCCGAGCTTAAATTCGGCCAAGCTGCATCGGCCCCTTTTCTTCTCTCTTCACCCTCTCGCTGACAGCTTAATCCAGAGCTCCCCATCATCCACTCTTGCTCGCACTAGCTTCGCCATACCCTCACCTTGCTCCTGCCCGAGGGAATCGACCCGAGAAGCTCTGAGCTCGCCGGATTGCTTTTGTCGCCGCCGGCCGCCCGTTTCTTCCCCCTTCTGGATTTCTTCCCCTCTGGTGAGCTTCGCGGCAATTCCTCGCAACTTGAGCTTCGCGTGGCTTCATCACACACATTGCTCACCTCTGTTTGTCCAAGGATTCGCCCGTCTGCGCCCGCACCGTGAGCGCACCGCCTCCCCTGTTCGGCCTCCTCGTCGACAATCCACTTCAAGCCTCTCCGACCACGAATAACCGCTCGGTAAGCCTCCACTATGCCCTTAGTAACTCATGCGCATGCCATTTCCCCAAGAGAACGCCTCTAGTTCTTCTATTCATGTTCGCCGGTATTAGGCTCTGCCGCATCTGGCCGTTTCCGGCCTCGACGAGGGCATTAGTAGCTGCGCGTTCACCTGCTGATTCTAACGCACCCAACAACTCCCCAAACGGAGCACGGTAGCTCTGGCTAGCCGTCGGGCTGTAACAGCCCGAATATTTGTATTATATTTTTGAAAATCACTCTCGTGATGATGGCATGTTGCAGAAAACATTTTCTTTAAAAAGGCAATTCTTCCAAAATTCATGTTTGAACTTTAAAATCTTTTAGGCTAACAATTGCCTAAATTTACTTGATTTAGTTAAGCAAAAACTCAAATTTTAGCTCCAATCATGAAATATCAAAAATATAGTAAAAGAATAGGTTAAGCGAAATGTTTAATTATAAATAACTCCCTTAAAAATAACAATAAAGTTTTCCTAAGCATTTATATACATATTTATGCACAGATATGAATATATATATATGTATATGTGTATATATATACACATATATATACACTCATAAGAGACATGTATATGTCCAAGTTATATATATACATATATACATATATATATAGGATAAAATCCCAAAAATCCCAGAAATTAATTTATATACATATTTATGCACGATATGAATATATATATATATATATGTATATGTATATATATGTACACACATATATATATACACTCATAAGATACATGTATATGTCCAAGTTAGTTAGTTATATATATATATATATATATATATATATATATAGGATAAAATCCCAGAAATTAATTTAGTCCCTAAATGACAGTCTGAATCTAGTGTTGACCAAAGTTGACCTATTGTGGGACCCACATTGCAGTCTCTCTCTGGGCATTTCCATGAGCAACTAGGTTGCAGCAGCCAGGCCTCCACCTCGCCGGTGTAATCTCCCTCCTCTGCCCAAAATCCCGACTGGAGACCCTCCCTTGTGGGTGTCTCCTGGTCATGTGGACCCCGCGCTTGCACGGACATGACCCCGCCGCAAATGGCCACGCCATTACCGACATTACGCGTCGATCGCTGCATTGTCGCCCCGGCGACACGCCATCGCCAGCACCGCCGTTTTGCCCAATGGTCGCTTCGACGCTTGCCGACGCCGACTGACCCCGCCGCACCCAGACTGCTTTTGCCGCTTTGTTCAGCAACTCGCCGCCGGCTTGTTTCGCCGCCCGGCTTGTTTGCCGCTGCGTGAACGACTCCACCACCCATGCCCGCCTTATCACGACGATGTTTTAGTGACCGCTCAAGACTTTCATGACCGCTGGACAATGCTCGCGCTCCGGCCGAGCTTAAATCTCGGCCGAGCTGCATCGGTCCCGTTCTTCTCTCCTTGCTCTCGTGCCGACAACCCCATACAGAGCTCTCCTTCTCTAGCCCGTGCGCGCATTAGCTTTGCCGTACCCATGCCACGCTCCTGCCCGAAGGAATCGGATCGGGAAGCTTCAAGCTCGCCAGATTCCTCACACAGCCGCTGGCTGCCCGATTCTCCCCCTTTTCGATTTCTCCCTTCTCGGTGAGTCCCATGTCGATTTCTTGCGTGGGGAGCATCACCTCACCCCTGCCTGTCTTTCGCCTAGGTTGATTGGACCCAAGAACCCTCGAAGCCCCCTAGCGTCGGAGCCTGCTTTCGCCTGCTTTCGCCCCAACGCCGCCACCGCCCACGCCTCTTCCGAGCGACACCGATGAGCATCTCCAAGCCTTCCTCATGCTCCCACATGTCTTCATTTAGCTTAAACGGCAGTATATAGCCGTAGGTTGTTGTTTTCGTGGACGTTCTCTGCTGTCGCTAGGCTCACCGCTGATCCAGGCTGTCGCCGGCGAGCAGCTCGACAATACGTCTTAGAGTTTCTCGCAAGGAATCTATAGCGCCCAAAAAACCCCCTCTCTAGAGCACTGTAGCTCCACCGTCGTGTCACCGAGAGATCGCTGGTTTCATGGCGTCAACTTGTCACTCCGGTCGGAGGTGGACGATGATGTCCCGATCGCTTGATCTACGCCAAGATTCGTGTGTGAGATCGATTAAATTCTTAAACGCCAGATAGATAAGTCGCGACATGTGGGCCCTTGGCCCAAGTTGAGCGGAGGCGCCCGTCACGGGCGCTTCGCCGTGTGGCGCCATTTTGGAATACGCTTGGCGTGGTGGCTCGCCACGAGTTAGCAGTGCCGCCCATCATCGTTTCATCGCCTTTTCCAGGATTTTGCGAATAAAACAAAATATGGAATATAGAAATGATTTACTAAAAATAGCTAGCCTTTTCAAAAAATGCTAGAAAATTTATGTTAAATACTAGATCTTCTGCTGTGTTTTATAAAAATATTAACATGAACAGTAGCAGAACCTTTTTCTCTGATTAATTTAATTAGCTTGCTTTTAGAATATTAACCAATATAGAAAATAGTACAAAGGGGTTTCTGTTTATTATAAATAAATTAACACTTAAGAAAATCAGAGAAATCATGAATAATTTGTAATAACCTTCTGAACTTACGGAAAATACTAAATCTATCATATGACTTCTAATCAACCATTAGTTTATAATTGGGCTAATTAATTTGTATAATTAATTTATTAATCGAAGATCTAGTTACTCTAAATTCATAGTACATGGCTAAAGTAATTATTTTTCAGTAACCCACAACAGTAAAGCTTATATTTTAACTAGGTCTATTACTATGCAATCTTATGGTTATTTTCATATATATATATATATATATAACCTAAGATTATATCCTCCACATACTTAAACCCCTATTATGATAGGAAATTAATGATAGGGAGAGTTGATGAAGGAAATTCTTCCAATCAAATTGTTGGTTAACATATTCTTGCTTTTAGAATAATTTAAACATAATAAAACCCTAATTTTCTCCTATTGGGACGATTAGGGTAGAACATAAACTATTATATTTATATATATATATATATAATTATATAAATTTGGTTATATGCATCATCTCATAAGCACACGACCGACATTACGCCAGGATCTATTATTGCTTAATAGGATCCTGGAACTTCCTCGGAACTTAGATTAAGACTTATCGATAAACGCTAATCGCTAGATTTAGCGAGAGCTTTTCATGCATCATGCTTCTTATTGCATTTCGGTGTTTTTATTTATTGTTCTTCGAATTTGTTCTGATTAATAGACCCGAGGAGCCCGCCGGACATTTTGAAGAACCGCCAGAAGACCCCACTACTCGCAAGACCAAGGCGAGTTAATTTCCACCCTAAAGGGTGTTTGCTTTTACTAGGGAGAGTCTCAACTTTCCCTAGTGCGAGTTAACAACCTCCCTTTCAGGTGTTTACTTTTATTAGGGAGAGTCTATTCTTTCCCTAGTACGGATTAACATTCAAAAGGATCATATTGAATCCCAGTCTCTTAAAGTATTTTATGTACAATTATAAATTGCATGCTCTCTTTAAGTAATTATGCCTACTTGCTTAATCATGATGTATCATGCCATGTTTCACTTCTTGTTATTAATTTACCATTATGATATTGCCTTGATAAAATTATCCATCATTTGACTTAATTAATGATTGCCTTGATGATCACCCTTGTTAGTCTGGTTAGGTTTGATCAAATGATTTAGACTCTTAAGTCTTGGTTAAAGTCTTGCTTAGACATTGCTTAGGTCTAATTATTAATTTTAGGCTTAGTTGCCTCGGAACGGTGAACCGATCGATTCACCGAACATGATGAACATAATAAACTTGGTTTACTGGATATTGGGCCTAGCATGCCAGTGTGTGTGGATGGGAACACTAATGTGTTCCGATTTATGGTTGAGGGTGTGATGTAGCTGGGCTACATGGTCTGAAGGAAGGCTGGACCACGGGTTAGGTGCTGGGCAGCCAAGGACAGCTGTGCCAGTCGGAGTGCAAGTTGTTTTCGCGTAGCTGTATGTTGCCCACTGGGGTTCCTGCACAACGTGAGTTCTAGGAGTGCTGGGCAGCCAAGGAGGGCTGTGCTAGTCGGAGCGCGAGTTGTTTTCGTGTAGCTTTATGCTGTCCACTAGGGTTCCTGCACAATGCGTGGCCATCGCGCAGTAGTGCGGATTTGGGGCCCGCTGGCTTGCTGGACAGCGTCAGGGTCAACCCCTAGTCCGAGTCGAAGACAGGAATGTGTCGTCATCCTGATGGATGATCTAGGTCTTACGTGACAGGGATCCGTGACTCTAGTGCGGGCTTGGCAACTCGGCTAGGGAAGACCGGCCGCTTTGCTGGTGTAAGGTCCACAACGGGTGCGCCATACCCGGAAGATGATGGCGAGTGTATGGAGATGTTTGGCAAAGTGCATGGAAACTGGCAGGGGATTGGAGACGTTTGGCAGTGTGCATGGAAACTGTCGTGGAATGTGATGAGAATAAAAATTTGAACATTGATTAGTAGAACTTTGGGTTAAAATTTGCTAAGTCATAGGCCTTGGTTTATAAAACTGGCTTTCTGCAATGAAATAAACCCCAACCTTTCCTTTGAAACCCCTATCACTAAATGCATTAGGTTGGAAGTTAGCTCGCCAGTGTTTGGATGACATAGACCTCGCATTCATATTCTCTTTTAGATGGAGAATATGAGCAGGATCAGTACGTCTGCCATGAAGACGAAGATCAAGAGTTTGCTGACGATCAGGGCGAGGCTTAGGGCGTCTCTCCAGTCGAGTGCTTAGACATAGCTGGTACGAGACCCTTTTGGATCTTTTGGTTCTCTGCACTCTGATCTTTTGGATAATATGACTATTTGGGCCAATGTGCCGCGATGTAACACTTATTAGCCCTCGGACTTAATACAGGTATTTGTGTAATATAAGTCTTTCGCTTGTATGTGATGATCCGGCTATGTAAATGGTGTGCACTAGTGTACTGACCCAGGGACTAGTGCAGATCAAGTGGTGGTCAAAGGACAGGCCCCCACACGGGCAAGCCTTGGCCTTACGCATGCTAGTCGGAGGAAGACGATGACGGCAAGCCGTCCATCCAACGCCAAGATTCATGCGGCTTTAAGAGCCCTGCCAGTGACTAGCGGGCCCTGGCTGTCAGGTGCTCGCCGGTTTAAAAATTCCCATGTAGCTTTGGCGTGCCATTGACATGTGGGCATCCGTCCTACATGTCAGGTTAAGTGGAAGCGCTCCACCCGCTGGCGTCTTCGTTCGTGTAATGCGCCCTTTAGAAATACACCCTCAGCATGGCTGGCTCGGCCGTGATATAGCGGGCCGGCCCATTACTGTTCCGACAATTTTCCTTTGATTTTGTGAATCAAACAAATACATTAATTAGAAAAGATTTACCAAAAATAAGTGGAGACCTTTAAAAATGCTGGAAAATTTATGGTAAATACTAGAGCTTATAATGGATTTATTAAAAATAATACCATAAATAGTAACAGAATACTTTCCTCGAATTAAATTCATTAGCTTACCTTTAGGGTATTAACCTATATAGAAAAATAGCAGAAATAGGTTTCTGTTTATCCAAAAAAGATTAACACTTAATAACATATGAGAAAATGATGACTGGTGTGTAATAACTTTCTGGACCTAAGAAAAATATAACATCTATGGTATAAGCCTTAATCACATAATATCTTATATTTACCCTAATCGATAACGATGGTTAATTAGCTATTTTTATGATCTAGTTATCCTACATTATTGTAATGGTCCAAAGTAGTTATTACATAACATTTCATGATAGTAAAGCTTTTATTTTAATCAGGTTTATATTATGCAATCTCATGGTTATATATATATATATATATATATAAGCCTATATATAATATGATTATATCCTTCACACACACACACTTAACCTCCTATTATGGTAGGAAAATAATAATAAGATAAGTTGATGAGGGAAATACTTTTGATCAAATTATTGGTTAACACATTCTTGCTTTTTGAATACTTTAAACATAATAAAACCCTATTTTCTCCTATTGGGTTGATTAGGGTAGAAATTATACTATTATATGTATATATATACATATGTTTAGGTGCGTCATCTCATAAGCACTCCGCTACCATTACGCTAGAAATTATTACTTCTTAGAAGGATCATGGAACTTCCTCGACATACATCTTATAGGAATATATATATATAGTTAAACCGAGTAAATATAGACGACCGAATGCGAGCGATTACAATTGCATATCATGCATCATGCTTTTCTTCGCCGCATTGTGTTTATGATGAAATGTTGATTCTCCGCTTAGACGTAGAGGATCCGGAAGGGCAGTTTGAGGACTCCATACAGAATCAGGACTGCAATCCCCAAGACCAAGGTGAGTTGACATCTTTCCTATAGGATGTTTGCTTTTACTAGGGAGAGTCTCAGCTTTCCCTAGTGCGAGTTAACAACCTTCCTTTTAGGTGTTTACTTTTACTAGGGAAAGCCTAAACTTTCCCTAGTGCAAGTTAATATTCCACAACTCATATTGAATCCCAGATTTCTAAAGTATTTAATTTACAGTATTAAATTGCATGCTCTTTAAGTACTTATGCCTATTTGTTCAATCATGATATATCATGTCATTTATTTACTTGCTATCAATTTACCATGATGATGTTGCCTTGAAATAATCATCTGTCATTTGATCTTACTATTGATCGCCTTGAAGATCACCCATGTTAGCCGAGCTAGGTTAACTAAAAATGATTTAGACTCTTAAGACTGGGTTAAAATCTTGCTTAGACATTGCTCAGGTCCAACTATTAATTTTAGGCGTAGAATTGCCTCGGAACGGTAAACCGACATTCACCGGACATGGTCACTCAATGAATATGGTTAACTGAAATTTGGGCCTAGCATGCCAGTGTGTGTATGGTTGTGATGTGTTGCAATGCGGACTGGATCCAGCATTGGGTAAGAGAAGGAGTAGCTGGGCTACGTGAATTATGGAGCTAATTGCCCACATACGTAGTGCATGGAAGAGGAGCGCGGCAAGATCTGCGTAATGCCGAGCGCTGCCCAAAGGGGTTCCGCCACATCGTGTGATTCACACGGAGGGTGCGATTTAGCCGAAGAACGAAGTGCATAAGGGTGAGGCCCTTCGTGGACTGG
Source organism: Olyra latifolia (assembly GCA_036346145.1). Lineage (NCBI taxonomy): Eukaryota > Viridiplantae > Streptophyta > Magnoliopsida > Poales > Poaceae > Olyra > Olyra latifolia. Next base: position 45,539,371 of record CM070523.1, on the reverse strand, counting down.
CTGGGCTGAATCATGAATCCCCCAGACGAGTGCATCAGGGATGCACAGTGTGATGTCACTGACTATCTGCATGTGGGGGATAGTTCCTAACACCACAACGCGCCAGCCATCGCGCCGGAGTGCAAGTATTAGAGATTCAGAGATAGTTACGACCTGCGGGCGTACCCTGTCTGCTGCCTTGCTTGAGGTGAAGACAGTTTCGTGTCATCATCCGCGGGATGATCTAGGTCCATTATTACAGAGGGCTGTGAGTCTAGCATGGGTCGGCAGCTCAGCTAGGACAAGCCTGGGTACTTTGCTGGGGAATGTGATCCACAACGGATGCGCCACACCCGGAAGATGATGGTGGGAGTGGGAAGAGATCGTTTGGCAGAGTGCATGGAAACTGCTATGGGATTGGGAATGAGTATTGAAATGGAATTATGATGAATAATCATCTTGATATAGAAATTTGGTTAAACTGCTAGGTCATAGGCTTTGATTTTCTAAAACTGGCTTTCTGCAAATAAACAAACCCCAGCCTTTCCTTTGGAACTCCTATCACTAAAATTGCATTGGGTTGGGTGTTAGCTCGCTAGTGTTTGGATGACACTGACCTCGCATAATTATCTATCTTTAGACATGGAGGACCCCGTTGAAGAAGATGCTTACGATTGTCATAAGGAAGGAGACCCTCAATTCCAGGACCAGGAGTAGTTGCTGAAGTTAGGGTTTAGTGCGTTCCGCCAGCCGTGTATTGTTATGCAGCTGCTGGTGTGATTTTGTTGTTCTTCCTGAAAAACTTGCAAGATCTGTAACTAAGGCTTAATGCCGTTTGTTACTAATGCGATCTGGCGATCGCGTTTATGTAATATTTGAATTTCCGATGTATGAAATGATTCCAGCTGTGTAACTGTTGCACTAGCCTACTTATCCAGGGCCTAGTGCAGGTCCGACTAATTCTCGAAAGGTAAGTCGAGAAGGGCCGTGACAGCATGGGAGAAGCAGAACTCGAACCCACAACCTCGTGACTCCAGCCTCACCGCTCTAACCAACCAACCCACCATCGCATACTGATATAGATAGAATATGCATTGCTTTTGAACTTTCCTGAAACGAGCCATCAGTACAGGTTCGTAACACGAACCGATACTGATGCCATCTCATTAGTACCGGTTAGCGCCGGTTCGTATTACGAACCGGTACTCATGCGAGAGCATCAGTACAGTTTCATGGCTTCGAACGGTACTAAAAGCCCACTATGGCCTGTAGCCAATGAATCGGTACTGATGCCACTATCAGTGCCGGTTCCAATGCAACCGGTACTAATGGGCCGTTATCAAAGGCCAGTTTTCTAGTAGTGATATGCTGTGGCATATAAAAATTTTACCAAAGATCATTTGAGCACTCACCAGGTGGTCTATCTAGGCTATATGTGCTGCTTCTTCGTGCATATTTGGAAACACATCATGTCATCATATGATTCATATATTGGTATGTATTAACTGTATGCACAATTATTTAGCCTCGTCCTCTAAACATTCGAGGTTGGAATGCTTCATAAAATTTTAAATCCTTCTACTTTTAGCACCCCCTTTTAAATTGTTAGATATTCCATGTCCACAATTTTTTTGTGGGTATGCCAGAACTATATGAAATTTCGTACAACATGGAAACCCAAATAGATATTTTACAATAATTACAACAACTTAATTAGAGGGGCCAAATGGTCCATTTACATATAGTTTGGCATCCTAAATTTAAGCCATATTTGCTAGTAGAACATACATTAGCTATGTACGCAACGCAATTGCTGGAAAATGGGAAATAGTAAATTTTAAAGACTAAAACAAATTCCCTTATTTTTATTGCGTATCATACGGATTCCACGTGTAAATTAACTAGCATTAAGAAAATAGGGGGTGATAGATTCTTTTTCTATCTTGATGACTATGTAGTATACACACTAACTAGCTAGTAGGATTAGGGTATAGTCAAGATCTAGGCAAGGAAGAAGCACCCCTAAGAGCAAGTCCAGCAGGTGTTCCATTAGCATGCTCTATCACTATTGCTATTATGTTCGAGTCTCTATATCCATCTACCAGAGTCTCTATGTCATTCTGTAAATTTAGAGATTCTCTTTCTGAGTCTCTATATTTAGAGATTCTCTCTTGTCTTTATATTTTTCGAGAATAGACTCTGCTGGATAGAATGAAAATATAAGGAATGAATAGTGGTTTAGAGAAGAGATATAGAGATCTCAATTTAGAGAAGCTGCTGGTGATGCTCTAAACGACAATCGTGGAGCAGATATGAAAATTATCAAGAGCATGTGTACAATCAAAATAATTGAAAATTGGCTCTTATCTTCCCCCAAAATGTTCTCTCTTGTCTCTTGTCTGACGTACCGGTACATGTGCATCTACACGAATTAGTAATTTCTTAATCCATATTTTTATATGATTTCATCCTATCACTATTTATTATTTTAATAGCTAATTTCCCTCTAGTTAGTAACTCTTGTTGGCCCTCATGAGTCATGGCAAAATCTCATTTGTGCTGGTCCTTAATCCCGACTGTTCCTCAGATTGGACTCATATTTTTCATGGCCAAAGATATCTCATCTTTTGTTGGTGATGAAAAATATACACTACTATAGAAATGCTTATTCATACCCCCTCATCACTGTGGCTTTTGGCTAGACCCGCCAGTGAAGTGCCCCACGCCCACCCCCCCGCGCTGGGACCCGACGAACCACCAGTGATTGCCTATGTACGGAAAACCACCCATCACTGGTGGTTCGGCCACTCAAGCGCTAGTGAAACTATCACTAGTGGTTTACTTGACCATCTGCCAGTGATATGGTATCATGACTCCCACCAACTTTCGCCAAATTTTGGAAGGAACCGCCAGGGACATTTCACTGGCGGTTCTTTAGGTGAACCGCCAGTAATAGTCACATAACTCTAGCTATTCGTCCGAAGAACCGCCAGTAATATGGTCCTCCATTATTACTCCCAGTGGCCAGGAAGCTCCATTACTGCTGCTCACTGTGGTCCTCTCGAATTGTAGCGACGGTAGTGGTGGGAAAATAGTAAGATGGTTTAAAAAATTTGCAAATTTCTTGAAGATCTCAGGAGATTTAGTTGTTTAAAGATTAGTGGTACCTCAATCATTTGCTAATTGCTCTCTTGTTGCCTGTTTGAGGTAGATGAGATATATGCATATGTAGATCTAGATCTAGATTGGGTGTTGAACAATTAATATCCATGCGATTGGTTGATGCTTGCTAGTTTGAGGTGGATAAGAATAGTTAATATTCATTTTGTTCATAGATATGCATGTGCTTATAGCTAGCTAGTTTAAGGTGGTTGAAAATAATTAATATCCATGTTTGTTTATGATATAGCTTGTTTGTGGTGGATGAAAATAATTAATTAATATCTATGGTTTGTTTATGATAGCTAGTTTGTGGTGGATGAAAATAATTAATTAATATCCATAGTTTGTTTATGATAGTTAGTTTGTGGTGTATGAAAATAATTAATTAATATCTATGATTTATTTATGATAGCTAGTTTGTGGTGGATGAAAATAATTAATTAATATCCATATAATAATATCCATTTTTTTATGGTAGCTTGTATGAGGTGGGTGAGATTAATTAATACCCATTTCTGTCTTTGTATTTTTGACTAAATTATGTATGAAGAATTTACTTAATTAAATTGTCATATTAAATTTATGCAGATAATGGATAGAACATGGATGTACATGGAAAATATTGCGATAGAAGAGTATGTCAAAGGCGTACAAGGGTTTATAAGAGCTGCCGTGGAGGATATGCAGGAGAGAAGGGTTGATACGATATGTTGTCCATGTATTGACTGCGCTAGTTGTTCTTTAAGGACTCTAATAATCGCCAATAGGTGTTTCCACTCCTAGAAAGTGTTTCACCTATGTTTGAGGGCTGCTTTGCAAAAAAAAAAAACTGCATTTATATGAAAAATTGATAATATGCCGTGTAGCTGAGAGGCTATTAACAATATGCCCTTGAACACATTGAAATTGATAATATGGCCCATAGTTGATAGGTTAATTGATCATTTGCCTTTTTCAAGTTTTTACTCAAATTTTGCCAAAGAGCAAGGTTGAAATATCTGTTCTACCCCTCTACACTTGGCTCTGCACTCTTTCTCCCTATCTCCCTATCTTACATTCAACAATAACCTCGGCATACATGGAGTCCACACCCTCTCAACCTGAGGTGGTGCCTGCAGCTGCCCCTAAACCAGAGGCGGAGCTTTCCACCAACCCTGAACCTAAACCGGCGCCTGAGGATGCCTCTCAACTAGAGCCGAAGTCTTCAGCCGACCCTGAACTTGAACCGGCGCCTGAGGATGCCCCTCAACCTACAACTAGGGTCAAGTGAGGCTCGTCCAAGCTGAAGACCGATGTGGTCCACACCATCACGGAGGCTGACTGGGCTGGTACACCGGTGCTTCCTACGAAAGCAGCGGCCGCGTATCAGACGATGTGCGGGTGGTTGCTAGGTCTTATGTCCTTTGCACTACCGACACCTAGAAGGCGCTTAATGATCAGCAGAAAGGCTAGCTATGGGACGAGTTACGACGGTGTTTCAGATTCCCGATGATTCCCTTGACGCCGTGCGGAGAAGTACATTGAAACACATGGAGAACGCCTGGAAGAACTGGAAGGTCACTCTAAACAACTCCTATCTGAAGGTGGAAAAGGAACCCTTCATGAGGTACCCTTTTATAACTGAGGAGGAGTGGGAGGAATACAATAGAATGAAAACAACTTTTGAGTTCTAGCATAGGAGTGTCGCGCACAAGGCCATTCCGGCGAAGAACACCCACCCCACAGACTCGGCACTAGCGGGTACGCGAGCAAGATACGAGAGTGGTAGTAGGCGACCACTTCAAGCGAGCAGTTAGATACCTCGACAAGGCTCACCATCCCACGTGTCGAACACTGGTACAGGGCCAGGACTAAAGTCACACCCACGGGTGAAGTGTCTTTCCCAAGGCCCGAAACCGTGGAGGTCGCTAGAAAGCTAGTAACTTATAGTCAACCATTTGAGTTTTTTGCGCATTTGTAATGTCGTAAGACCCCTAATTGTATTGTGTCGACCTATTGTAGTTTGCATATGACTCACAGCCTTCACAAGGCTCATTTCGGGAGAAGAGGGAGCGGGACATCCTGACTGAAGCCCTCGACAACAAGGAGCACTCGGGCCGCACGCGAGGCGTCGGGGTGTACGTACCATGGAAGGAGGCTTTCCCTGACGATCCAGACTACAAGAGGAGAAAAACTCACACCAATTTAGAAGCAGATCTTAGGTAGAAGATGCGTGCAGAATGGGAACCTTGGGTACAGAAGCTGGAGGTGATCATAAGTACTCAATCTGAAGTCAACCCTCCTCTTGACGCCGACCCTCCGCTCGAAGCTGTCAATGCCACCTCCTCCATTTAAAAGTAGCTGCGCTTTTGCACCTACCCCAGAAGGTGTAGCCAACACCCAGTACCCAGTGGACCAACTCAAGGTATGTGTGTTTATATGTCTGTTCATATGAAAGCAGGTTAGACCCTATTCTAATGCGAACAAACCCCAATGTAGGTGACTACCCCTTGCAAGCTATTTATGACATTTAGCGCTACTCTCTCCATCGAGGTAGGGCGGGGGTGGTGTACTCATGCCTTCGGGGGATGAAGGTTTATGGTACGAACCTAGCGGCGGGCTAAGCGAAGGTAGAAGTGGACTTCGTACTGGACAATGCCAAGAGCATCCTCTTGGTGAATCCCCCAAACGCTGAAATGACCACAGTAGGGGATGTCATCCATTCGTTCGTACAGTGGCCCAAGAAGGACATTGTACTGGAGACCTTGCTTGAGGGTGCTGAAGTCGCCGAAACCTTGGAGCCATCACCACAAGAAGAAAAGGAAATACCTCCTAGGAAAGCCATATCAAAGGTGGCTGCTAAACCTTCCAAGTCACAAACAAGCTCATAAGCCCAGAAGTGTGCCGTGATCTCCCCACCCAAGTATTCCACAACTACAAAGAGCAGATCCATGGGCAAGGTGGCTTCTATGCCGGCTTCTACGCCCAAAAAAATATTGCACTGGCTATCGAGCAACAAATACTTTCAGATTGGAGCGTTGTTGGCTACGGATAAAGCATTAGCCGACATGGGTCCTGCCTGCCGCAACCTACATGAATATTACTTGCAGAAGTCCCGGTAGCCTGAGAGAGATCGACAGTCCGATACCACGGCTAAGCTGAAGGCCAAGCATTTTTGTGGACGGAGAAATTTATTTTGTGGTGAACTTTGACGGCCTATGGTACATGTACTGTCTTGAGGAGGTAGATGCCTCGCTCGTCTGATGCTTTTTAATATAAGTGACCGCAATCTTTTTTCATATTTCTACCTCCTGGCTACTTTCATCCACATATATAACAATCACTTATATCTTTGCTGCCTCATGAAGCTAAATGCCAAACAAATCAACACCCTAGTCGGTTCTTTCGATCCAGGGCTTGTGACCTAGGATAATATCAAAGAACGTATCAATCGAGCCAGGAACTACATCAAGAACGTAATGCTCGAACAACAAGACAAAGAATATTTCTTGTTGCCATTTAATAAAGATTTTCATTGGATCTAGGTGGTCATAGTTCCTTACCAGAACAAGGTTTTCTACCTCGACTCAAAAGGAGATAGCCCAACACATGAGTTCAATGATTTGACGGGGCTGCTCAATTTGGTTTTCGAGAAGTACGTTCAAAGGGGGAAAGCATCATGTTGATAAGGGTACTGTTCTTCGACACTGTGAGAAAATCCCGGTACGTGCCTGCAAATACTTGTCCAAATTGAATTATTCCTAGTTTTTGCCAAACTAATTATTGTGTATCTCTACCAGTACGTACCTTGTATCTCGGAAGCCATGCTTGCTGATTTTATGTTGCCCACCACATGCAATAGTTTATGAGTCCACGAAGCGCAACAAAATTCGACCTCAACGTGAGCAATATCAAGTACAATTTCCTTTCTGAAATTAGAGAACTGCTAGCTAACTTTATTATGACACAAATTGTTGGTCCACATAGGCATCTAAACCCTGGAACTTAGTGTAACATTATAACATGGGCTGTGAACATTGTGATATATGTATAAGGTGATAATATATATCATTTGTTGATAATATGTGAATTGTATGGCTTCTGTGATGTGAATGAATTAGAGCTATACGATCATGAAGTGATAATATGTGAATTGCACGACTTCTGTGATGTGATAATATATGAATTATGATTCTGTGATCATGTATGACTTCTGTAATGTGATAATATGATTTTGCGATTATGTATGACTTCTGTGGTGTGATAATATGTAAATTATAAATTCTGTGATCTGAATTGCATGAGGCTAGCAAATGCAGGAATGAACTGCAGGGGCTAGCATATTCATCACTGGTAGCTCATATAAGGAACCGCTATTGATACCGTTTGCATCACTAACGGCTCATATATAGAACCACTAGTGATATCATAAGCATCACTGGTGGCTGGTATATGGAACCGCCAGTAATCTGTATGATATCATTGGCGGCTGGTATATGGAACCGTCAGTGATAGTGGCTATTACTGGCGGTTCTGTAACCGCTAGTGATGACCTCTCGGGTATTACTATCAGTTAATCACTGGCTATTCGAAAACCGCTATTGATGATGTTTATGAACCGCCGGTGATAGTGATAGGCTTTCCTGTGCTAGTGGCAAAATGTACGTAGATAAGCTATTGTTAACTGTTCTCATCATGAATGAATTGAAAAATACAAAATGCTGGCAAGCTGTCTCTTAAAATTCAAATTTATTTTTTTGAAAAGAAGTTTGAAGAAAATGTATCCATTGAGACTTGAACCCACAACATCTAGTCAACCAGGGCACAAATTTACCATCAAATTATGTACCCTATGTTGCCTAGTGATGCCTTCAATATTCTTTTATATATATCATCAAATTCAAGCAAAATTCCATAAAAACGATTTTTTATGCCGATTCACAAAAAAAATGGGGTACCGAGAAAATCAATAAATCAGACCAAAAATAAAACCCTAGGCTATACATAGCTATTGGATTTATATTCTTAAATATGTTATTTTTTTGTTGGCCACAAATTAATTTAGTTGGAATCAACTTTGTAAGTAAATAGGAGAAACCACATGCATTACAACTAACGCCCATTACATGGATCGATTATGTCTTCCGTTATTAACACTTGGGAGTTTCTAGAATATTCATTTTCTTCATTAATAAAGCAAATTTCGGTTTTTTATTTCTTGATTAATAAAGCAAATTTTGGTTTTTTATTTCTTGATTAATAAAGCAAATTTTGGTTTTTTATTTCTTGATTAATAAAGCAAATTTTGGTTTTTTATTTCTTGATTAATAAAGCAAATTGTCTGATCATCTCGCTCGTGGGTACTGTGTTTTTACATGTTGGTATATCCATACAAAAAAATGTTAATTACCTTAGGGTTGTTCTCTACATCTTATTTAATTATCTTATCTACTTATCTCTGAATTAAAAAGTTAAACGCTTTGGCTTTTCAAATCTTTTTTTTTTCTATCACGATTTGTATGTAGATTTATCTTTTTTTCAAATCTTTAGAATTAACAATGGTATGTAGATTTAGTAAGAAAAAATAGAGTGAAGAGTAGCTAGGAGTTGGATAGCAATAAAAGAAAAAAAATTGCTTAGCCCTCCCACTGTTTCTATTTCTATATCTGACCTGATCCCTGTTGAGAAACCGGCCTGCCCACGAAGGCCCGGTATTGGCCCATGCCGAAACCCTAAAATTATTCTATATACGGAGGAGGGGTTTTCCCCATTGTACAGACATGAAAAGCAATAAAGAATGTTTCCCTCCCACATTTGTGTTCATCTGTGATTGTCTTGCGTGTGAATCGACAACCTCGGACTACACCCGGTAGCGTGGTTGTCTAACACGTTATCAGCACGACGCTCGAGGATCGCAAGACGCCGGAGGGATCGAACGATGACATCGACGTTCTATCGGCATCGAATCGCCATCACGCCAGCAGGTCTAGTCAGGACCAGCCGATCTCTCCTACGCGACAGTCGTCGAATCCCTACCTCGATTCACGAAGAACGAAGGTAAAAAGAAAATTGAATTTATGGGAATTGAATCTGTAGATCTATTTTTAATAGATTCGCAATGGAAAATACGCTCGCACACCCCATCGTAACCCGTGCACCCGGTCAGGTAGCAAGGGTCAGTCCACCGGTCAGTTTTTTCTGCGACTCGGCACCAGGCCTACAGGACCATGAAGGGCCGTCTCGCCATCGCATGCCCCGTTCAGTTACCGGCCCCACTGCTCCACTCGTGACGGCGCATGAGCGTCGATAATACGTGGTTACGCACCAGATCGAATGCTGAGCACCTGACCGATGATACGACGTGATCGCCATGCTGGACTTGTGCCACGATGTTATTTGTTGCAAGGCACACGCTGCGTCATCAGTGTACTTCGAGACCGTGCGCTGGCCAGCCGACTTCGTACTGCTACCGATAGTGGCTATCGATGTGCACCAGCTGTGGCGTGACGCATCCGTAGCGCACAGAACCTTCATGCGGGCGACCAGCTGAACAGAGAATGAGCCCGCGCCGCTGACCGGCTGGCTGGTGGGTGGTAAAACTCTTGGCGGAAGTCGGGTAACACGCGCAGTCAAAATATAAGAATCATATAGAAAATTTCTCTGTAATACTGGAAATTACAGAAAACCCCCTGGAAGTGTTGAAAACTACAGAAAACATATTTCCTAGCATAAAAGGGCCTCGGGATTTTGAATTTTTGTCCCGTTTTTGAATTTGAAGCCCTCTTTTACTGCTTTCATGATTATTTTATGAATTTTGTCATGATTAAGAAAATTACACGAAGTAATTATCTGAAATACTGAAAATTGTATAATTCCCATGGAAATTGCAAAATTTGCTGAGAATTTATATTCTAGCAAAACAGGGTTTAAGGATTTCCTGGAAATTACACGAAGTTTTTCCAGGCCATTGAATTTTGCAGAAAGATCCTTAGATTTTTTTTTTGGAAATTATAGAAAATACATATTTAGGCATAAAAGTGCATCGAAACTATGAATTTTGAATATGTCTTTGAATTTGAAGCACTATTTTTACACCTGTTAATTACCTTTATGCAATTATACTTTGAATTAGTTGCGGTAATTAACATTTTATGCCTATTTATTGTGTCTATGCTATGAATTGGTAATGGCTTATTTGTATACTGGAATTCATGAGAATTTGGAAGAATTATGTCATGCACCACTATCTACTAGATTACACGTAGTAATCATGTGAATGAACTTTGAAATATGTAATTGTCTGCATCGCTAACTATGAATCGAGGAATCGCACCGAATGCTAGAGCAACCTCACTTGAGCATTGGATGCTAAAAATCATACTCGGAAGCACGAAGCTTCAGATTACCATTGGGATTAGATCCTCGAAGGATGGGAAGCCTATCGATGAGCAGAACAATCAAGTTTTGTACTTTCTCTGTCACCACCTTTGCTATTTTAAAGAATGAATATATAGCTGAGGGGGAGTGCGCTAGAGCATGGGGCTGCATGTCTGAAGCAGTTTAAGAAGCTCGAGCACACTAATCTACGACTAGCACAGTAGAAACCGGTGTACATGAGACTTGCAAACTATAGAACCATGGTCTAAATAGAATTCCATCTTGCATAGGTCTTGCACTAATCCCTCTCTCCGTGATCAGAAGATCACAAGCAAGGAGATGATATTCCTTATTTTTTTTCTTTTCTCGGTTCAATGGCAGCTACCAGAGAGAGAAAACCCACCCATTTAAAGAAGGGCTATAAGGGGAAATAAGAAGTCAGCCTAAGAAAAGTTCACTGCTCAAAAGAAGAAAAGAAACAAGGGGAAGCCACAAAAGAAAGCCATATGGCCAGTAGGATCATATGTGCTAAGTATGGCATTTAGGGCAATGGTCAAAGATTTGTTGTGACATTGAGTATGTAATCATGACTTATCAGACCAACAGGAAAGAAAAAGGTAGCACTAGAGGTCTACCTTGCCATGGAAGGCGTGCATGACCTTATGGAAGAGGACACTCATGAAGAGACACTTCTAACTCGCCTCCCTCGATTACATTATAGCCACACATGCAAAGTGGATAAGGAAAAGAAGATACCGACATATAAAATTTAAGTTGCAACAAGAGCATCAAATGGATTTTTGTGAACCTCCGATCGCCGAATGCAGCGATTATCGCCGCCCAAGGCGCTCGCACGAAGCAAGATACCTTTTAGATTGTGGTTGCTAGAAGACATTGAATAATGAATATGAAGCTCCGTAAGAGTGAAGTATATGAATCAAGCTCCGAAGAGCAAACTATCTCAACAAAGAATTGAAGCTCTAGTAGAGCAAACCTTATTCTCATGATTGATTTTACCTTTATTCCAGTATATTTGAAGTTGCAATCCTTGTTTGAATTATGAATTTTGCCATTGCCTGATTGCAATATAGAATTTGGTAGTGCCCTATGTAGGAGGTATGCATTGTTGATAGTGGAACAACAAATAAAATTGAAGAGAGACCAAGTACTCCAGTTGATCACAAAGAACACTGGTAGTACTGCAATTTATGCATATCAGACTCAAGAAGAGTCATAAGAATATTATCTTTGGTATTACACTAGCACTTAGGGAAGCATTGTCGCACTCGAATTCACTCGCTCTCTTAGGACATCCGCAAATGAGTTTCACGAGAAACCAATGAAGAGAATGAAAAGAATACTTATGCATTATGAAGCATGACGGATACAAGAATATAATCTTAGAAAAACCTCTTTCATTTGAATATGGGCTATACTATATTTAGAATCAGGCACCAAGTGTACACTTCTCCTAATGCTGAATTTAGAAGCTCGATCTCTTCTATCTATGGCATAGTAAATTTGCCATCCTGAACTTTAAGATGATGAGGAGAAAAATAAACAACTCATAAGGCCATAGTATTAATTTTAGAATTTTCCGAATCATGAAGATTTTCGTGCACTCTCAATGCCACCGAAACTAATACATGGGCTCCTACCCTAGATTGAACTAGGGTTATAAATGTGGCCTAATACGGCCCGTATTAGGGCAATTAAGTATTTTTGGTGCTCATTAATGTTTCTTTTGAAGTGGCCAAATGCATACTCTATAAGGAATCATGCATTTGTGAAACCGATCTTGCAGATCATAAGAACTAAGAATATATTTCTTTGTTGTTGTGTGAAGTTCATCAAGAAGAATGAACAACACTAAAGAATTCACAAAGATTGGAAAATAAAGAAGAGCACTCAAGACCTTATGTCCACACGAAGAATGAACTAGAAATGGCATTAATTTTGTGAACCAAATTAATTGTCGCCGCTTCTTGCAGAGTTGTAACTAAAAGAAACTACAAGCAAGAGCCCTCATTAATTAGTGTAAGGGACAAGCAGTCCCACAACATCCAACTAGTGCATGAAAGGGTCTGAAATTTCCCACTTTGAAATTTTGAATGTATATGTACCTATACCACACACAGAAATGAATTGCATATTCGATGAGGATCCTTTCCGTCATTAGGGGAGGAATAGAACCCCGATAGTAGAATGTCGGAAAATCACGTGGAAAGCCACGAGATCCTCGTGCATGACCCAAGACTAGTAAAGCAAATGATGAAGTCTAGAAGACATTTAAAGCAATGAAATCTGCCTAATCATTTTTTGTGATTTAAAGGATGTGATCAAGTCGCATTACTTGGAGTAATGCACCAGAGAGGGTTGAAATACCACAGAACGTATCCCTCATCCTGTTCCGAGGCCTCAGAGAAAAGGACAGGAAATCTAGTCACTCGAATCCTAATTATCCGGGGACGCCTGGAGAAAAATGGATAAGAGAGCTTGCCACAACCAATCACGAAAATGCCCCAAAGAAAAAGAAGGGGAGCCAGTTGAGTCCTGGCAACTCTGGTGAGAAGCCTGCTAGCGAGGTGCTCCCAGATCTGAATATACTGGTAATAACAGAAGGAGAAGAAGCCGAAATGAATGTGAGTACACACATCGGCAATAATAAACTAAAGGAACTTGCTCCCGTGATGGGAAATAGCGGTGAAGAGCAAGTAGAAGTGCATGAAGCGCCCCGTGATGAAATAGCTATGAACTTTGAATTAGCAAGAGAGTGTTTGAATTGAGCAACAGCCATTGTCGATACAAAGAAAATAAAACAGAATTGCCACCATTATTGAATTTGATCCCAAGCCTGCATCTCTCGGAAGAGTGCGAGAAAGGCTGGATTGAAAAGAATGGAAGATGGCAATTTCCGTGAAACAAGAAAAATGAATGAGGAAGTGGTATGGTACAAGAAAGGTCGATGGCTCACTCTCCGTCATGGGATAAACTACCTTTAGACATTTAATCTCATTGGCAGTACTCAACATGAAGTTGAGGATAAAAAATGAATTGAAGGATGTTGTCACTGAATATATGTATAGAGACTTGGATCCGGACTTATATATGAAGATACATGAAGTATCATCGTCCCGAACCATGGCAGAGCAAATAGAAATCAGATAGTGTGAAACTCGTTGAGTAACTATATGGATTGAAGTAAAGAAATAGAAGAAGCAAATTCATACTTGAAGTATGACTTATAAGTGAAAAATTTGTGTATTATAGCTTAGGCTTGTAGCTTGAGCATATCCACGAAGGAATTTTGGTACACTAGTCACCTACACTCGGAATGTGTTGGAAAGGTTTGGCTTAAGAATGTGTAATTGAAACCCCAATGGTCGAAAGGTCATCAAGAAGCGCACTCAAGACCCATACTGTGCCTAGAGAAGAGGAGAGGAAGTCCCGGATCTCAAACCCCATATTTAAGTGCAATTGGTGCGCCATGTACCTTGTGAACAGACTAGGCCGGACATTGCGTTTCGCCGTGAATTTGCCGACTCAAGACAAAGGCAGAGCCAACCAAAAGACATTGAAGGGATCAAGGACATCTTCCGATACCTTCAAGGAAGTAAGGATTTTGGCTTGTTTTATGGAAGAAACCAAGAATTGAATCTAGTTGGCTATACAAATGCAGGGTACCTGTCTGACCCGCATACTGGCAAGTCACAAACCGGATATGTTTTCCTTTGTGGTAGGACGGCCATTTCATGGAGGTCGTCCAAGCAGACACTTGTGTCAACTTCTACAAACCACTCAGAAATAATTGCCCTATATGAAGCCTCTCGAGATGTACATGGCTTCGAAGAATGACTCACCACATCTAGAAGTCATGTGGACTGAATATTGAGCAAACCCCCACGATAATTTATGAAGATAATGCAGCTTGTGTTGCTCAAATGCAAATGGGCTATGTGAAAAGCAACCTGACGAAGCATATTAACCCCAAGTTCTTCTATGCTCGTGAAATGCATAAGACGAACGAGATTAAGATACTGCACACTAAGTCATGCGAGAATCTAGCTGATTTATTCACTAAGTCTCTCCCAGCATCTACTATTGAAAGGTGCGTGAAGGGAATTGGAATGAAAAGGCTTAGAGAAGTGTAGATTTCAGGGGGAGAATCTTCACATACTCCAAAATAAATCTTAGACATGTAGTCTAAGTACCCAAAGGAATGTCACGAAGACGATTTGAAAATTGGGTGAATTGTACTCTTTTTTCCTTAGTGAGTTTTCACGAAGTTTCTCACATAAGGTTTTAACGAGGCAATTAAATGCAAAGACAAGGCGATGCTATGTACTCTTTCTCCAAATTTTTCCCATCGGGTTTTTATGGAGTTTTAATGAGGCATATGCATCTCAAGCAAAGGCCAAAGGGGAGTGTTGAGAAACCGCCCGCCTACTAAGGCGTCTAGATTGGCCCATGCCGAAACCCTAATATTGTTCTATATAAGGAGGAGGGGTTTTCCCCGTTGTACAGACATGAAAAGCAATAAAGAATGTTCCCCTCCCACATCTGTGTTCATCTGTGATTGTCTTGCGTGTGAATCGACAACCTCGGACTACACCCGGTAGCGTGGTTGTCTAACAATCCCCTCTCCCGTTTCACTCATCCCCCATTGCGTGCACATCATAGGAGAGGGAGGAGGCGGCCTGGTCCGGGCGGCTGCCAACGTTGCTAGCCTTCAGCTGGCCCCGCGCTGCCTTTCCCCTCATCCCCCTCCCTCTTTCTCTCTGTCTCTCTCTATTTCCACATGGAAGGAGTGCCGCACTCTACCCTGACCTTATTGTGGAGTGCACAACTGTCGCGTGCCGACCATTGGCTCACTGCTCTAGCCCTAGGATGCCACACCGTTGGCTCCTTTCAGCCGCAGTTCCTGGCCTCTAGGACCATGCCCTTGACCTCACCAGCCTTCGCCCATCTCGGCCTGTGGTGTAGTGCCATGCTGCTCGGTCCTTTGTCAACCTTGTCGAGCTCCGCACCACATGGACCGTTGTTGTAGAGTCAGCTAATGTGTTACCAAGAATGGATGGTGCATGTTTGTTACAATTGGTGTTTTTTTGTTGCAACAAAATATTTTATTGATTTTGTTTGTTGCAACAAATTATTTTGTTGAAAGTCTTTCATGCAAATGTTTTATCGTATCTTCTCGATTGTTGCAAGTCTCCAAAATCATATTTCTTTTTTTTTGCAATAGTTGAATATTTTTGTTGCACACTGTTTTGTGGTATGGGGAAGTGTCCAATGGAAATGATTCCATTGAACATCCCAGCCATAGTGATGGACACGCGGGCGGCCCGATCTTCCAGTGAGGGGATAATTTCGATTTGGCGGAGTATGACTTTGACGATCCGGCTATGAACCACACAAGGATAAGCGCCCGCAATCGCTAAACCACACTCCTGATTGTTATCAACCGTGTCAAAGCTCGAATGACCTGACCACGAAGGTCTATTCTTGCAAGCAATCGAAGAACTAGCAAGAACAAGGATGAAGCACACACATATGTTGAGGCTTTGAACTTGTTTACTGCTGCTCTAGCCGAGTCAGGAGAACAAGGATATAGTTCCACACATGGGGCAACTAATCTAAACAAAGCCTAAAGAGAAATGGAAGGGACTTGTCCAATATATAGCCAAGGAGATGGCGACAAGAAGGTGCTCTCACGCAGCTAGAGATACATGGGAACACAGCCCAAAATTAAAGGTGACGCAGTACCCGAAGAGACTGAAACTGCTGAACGTTTTGGACTGCTGTGGCCAGGTCGTTGAGAATTTGAAGGTGAGGCCGGATCCGTTGGAAAGAACACGAAATTTCCTTTCCATCAAGTGCACACAGGCCCCAAACGGAGTCCGTTTGCATTCTTTATGAGCGTTTAATTTCTGACTGGTCATTGGAGGCCGAGTTGAAACCTTTCGCGTTCCCACCTTGCTTCGTGTTCCCACCTTGCTTTATGACTTGTGTTGGCAGATTAATGCTCTCTCGATGATCCTTGCCCAGGTTCCTAAGTATGAGAATATTATTAAGTAGCGGTCTATTCTCCAATGTAAAATTATGTGACCCTAGGAACAAATTTACCTAATAATTCGCACATGAGCCCGTGTAATTGGTCCTTCAATGTTGGTCGAAAGTCGCTGGTCACTAGGAGAGTCTTTGGAAGTTGGTGCCATGAGTGTATCCGAGGTAGCGATGTCCTCATCATCCTCTCCTTCTTTATTTGGAGTCGTCCTCGACTTGCGTGTGTTCTTTATCCTTGTTCTTGCTAGTTCTTCGATTGCTTGCAAGAATAGACCTTCGAGGTCAGGTCGTCCGTGTCTTGGCACGGTTGATAACAATCATGAGTGTGGTTTAGCGATTGTGGGCGCTTATTCTTGCGTGGTTCGTAGCCGGATCGTCAAAGTCATACTCCGCCAAATCGAAGTTATCCTCTCATCGGAAGATGGGCCGCCCGTGTGTCCATCATATTTACCTGATAATTTAGTTGTCGCGCATGAGACCGTGTAATTGGTCCTTCAATGTTGGTCGAAAGTCGCTGGTCACTAGGAGAGTCTTTGGATGTTGGTGCCATGGGTGTATCCGAGGTAGCGATGTCCTCATCATCCTCCTCTTCTTTATTTGGAGTCGTCCTCGACTACAGTTGATATTCTTGTATAATATATGGTGTCAATTCTTGACTTACTTCTGGTGGACGAATTGGATTCCATAACATGGAGTACTTCCTTATTTTAGCTTGGCCCACATACTTCATGATGAACTTCTTTGTAAAGCTCTTTAAAAGTTCCTTCCATTTGAATACATGTATATTCTTATTAGGTAGCATCATAATCTTGTTGATTATAATTTGAAGCTCAGTAAGAAACAAATTCACCTTGTATTTATTTTTAGCAAAGACGAATCTTGAGAGCATAAGATTTGGGGCAGTGGATATATGCATAAGTGCCATGGTTGTATCATCCTCCCCTTCTTCACGAAAAGTCATCGTCGACTTTTGACAATCTAAAAATATGCTCAAGAAAAAGAACAACGTATATGCTTGGTATATGTATGCATCAATTATTTTATCATTCTCATTATCTTTCACAAGGTTTTAACATAGCAGTAATCATGTAATGTATCTGAAAGAAACCATGTATGCACATCATTCCCCCTTCCTTGAGGAAAAGTTGTCCTCAACTTTACTAAGCACTGAATCAAATTGTATGGAAGACACTAAGATTCAATTGGGCCATGCAGATTTTTAACAAGTGATTTATATGTCTCATATGAAAAATTAATTTCAGAGCAACAAACATCTTTCCTTTCCTTCATGTCAAGGTTGTCACAACACGGCAAAGTGATTGGTTTGTTGTCATCAAGTAATATTAAATCAATAAGCATATCATTTATGATACAAATTCGATATACATGAAAATTGTTATCTATATCATAATCTCCAATCAAATTGAATTTATAAATGCAAGAAGATGTACTAACTAGTGAGTTCAAACAAGAAATTTCAGCAACCTTCTCGATCGCAATAAACAGTTCAACGCGTTTATCAAACATAATATAGCACAAAAATTTATCGTGAAATGTTTTGCTCAAAGGTTCTCCACGAGTAATCAATTCAATATTATGCACCTTTCTTTTCGCTTTCATCTGCTCCGGAGATCATCAAGAGATCCGCTGGCAGTGCTCATTCCATCTGGTCCGTTGCCTCCTTCGCCTTTCGCTCCCTTTAGCCCCGCAGTCGCTCCCCTCTCCTCTGCTTGCTCGTTTACTCGCACTCTCCTGCTAGCTCTTCCTTCAGACGACGTTCGTGGCGTCGCTTGCTTCAACACACACGGCTCGAAACTTTATGGCTCGGACTCCTGATTATCCGAAAATCTAAACTTGAGGAAAATGACCCACTTCAGCGAAACCGCTAAACGGCGGAAATTCGCGCTCCGCTTTCCGCGTAGTTTCTCCGGCTTTGAGATCCATGCGTCGCGTTATAGGCGTCTCACGTTAGCCCGCGTCTCTCCGTCCTCGATGATCGGATGATCTCGGCGTGGATTGCACTCTTGGCGTTGATCGCAAAGCATAACGCAAATGAATGTCGATAGGATTGCAGTGATCGGGACCTCACGTCCGAAACGTCTCGCCAATATTGGCTGGCTCACTCATGCTAGCATAACGCCTGCCTACGCCGCCGAGAGTGGATAAAGAAATCTAATTAGCTTGCTCATTTCAGTTAATAAAATTAATACAAGTAAATAAAAAGCGATAAAGCTATTATTAATAATTTCTCTCCAAAAAATACTAGAAAATTTATGGTTAATACTAGAACTTCTTTGCCGGATTTAATAAAAAAATGAGTAAATAGAATAGTACATATAACATATATATTGAATTAAATTGATTAGCTTGCATTTAGAGTTATGTGTGTTAATCTAAAAATAAATTAACACTAAATAAATTTCAGAATCATGACTAGTATGTAAAATACGAAGACATCTATGGTTTAACCCCTTTAATCACCTATTGGCCTAATTAATAACTATGGTTAATTAGCTAT
The DNA here is from genome assembly GCA_036346145.1 of Olyra latifolia. Lineage (NCBI taxonomy): Eukaryota > Viridiplantae > Streptophyta > Magnoliopsida > Poales > Poaceae > Olyra > Olyra latifolia. The sequence goes on along the minus strand of CM070523.1, from coordinate 45,520,293 downwards.
TTTATGATCTAGTTATCTTACATTATTATACGTCGAGCGGAAGTAGCACAATAGTTATAAAAGAGAGAAGTTTTATTTTAATTAGGTTTTGTAATATGCAACCTCATGATTATATATATAAATGAGTATATCTTCCTTAGACACTTTAACCTCCTAGGATAATAATAATGATAAGATAGGTTGTTGAAGGAAATACTTTTAATCAAATTAGGTAATTATGCTTTTTGAATACTTTAACATAATAAAAACCCTATTTTTCTCCTTCATTATGATTAGGGAAAAATTAAACTATATATATATGGTTATATGCATCATCTCATCAACTTTGCACAGCTGTTAATGGGATTGCTAGTTAAGATTAGATCGCTATGCTATGCTACTCTGCATATATTGGTGTTTTTATCGCCTGCCGCCAAGTTAAAGACTCCTTACCCCAAGGGACATCTGCTTTTACTAGGGATGAACAAGACTTGTTTATCTACTAGTGAGAGCTCTATGGTATATCTTTTAAATACCTCAAGTGCTTTTAGAGTGTTTGTGGATGTTTGCTTTTATTAGGAAGTCATACACCTAATGATGTTTGCCTTTATATAAAGTATGGATAACATTCAAAAGGATTTACAGCAATTGCAAATGTTTTTATGCATTGTATGCTACTAGGCTAACTGCGCTACTGAATAAAATTATATATCTATATTCTTTTGTTATTAATTTACTATTGAGTAACATGAATCCATGCTTATCATGTATCATTGATGGAGTGCCCCGTTATTAATATGATGTGTGTCATGTTATTGCTTGGAAACATGTTGAGCAGTGTCCACCTCCAGTTTGTGAATCACACATTCATATGAAGTCGTCGATTCGATGATGACTTGGTTACATATAATTATGACGTGACGCTGTGTGGTTGGACAGTAAATTTTATGCAGGTATGAAACATGTGTGAGTTATCTTATCGACTGTGTTTGGTGAGGCATTTGTTAGCGAAGAGTTTGAGGCAATTGGAGTCAAGTCCCAAGGATCCACCAAGCCATCTAACAGACGCCAGGGACAAAGGCTTGCCTAATCGATAACCGTGGGTGGGCCATTGTTGGACTGGCAGCTACCTCGCTCATCGCATACGCCAGAGTTGGGTCCTAATTCCTGGGCCCTCAAGCTAGTGCGGTCGCAAGCGCTAGGAGTGTCTGACTCAATTGGTCTGTTGTTTTAAGACTATGCCGCTAAGACTTAAAGAAGCGGGTGTCGGTACGACCCCTAGGATGTCACTATGTGACGGTGATCCTACGTAGTGATGTGACGTGAGCGGGCGGGCTCATGCTAGAGACATTGGATCGCGAGGAAGTAAGATGATCACTGGATAAAGAAGATGAGGTATGGGGTAAGGACGCTGTAGATGACGTGATGGGAGCAGGATTGGATTTATGGGAGGGCATGGAGGGCATGGAAACCTATGGGATGTGATGAGAACACAAAATTGAATATTGGTTAGTAGAACTTTGGTTAAAAGAGTCATAGGCTTTGTTTATAAAACTTGCTTTCTACAAATAAACCCCAACCTTTCTTTTGGAACCTCTATCACTAAATGCATCAGGTTGGATATTAGTTTGATGACGACATCACATCGCATAATCATATTCACTTTTAGATGGAGAATATGGCAGAAGACAGGGATGCCGCGATGAAGATTGCCAAGATCAACTTGTGACAAGGAATCGCCGCTCTGGTCGAAGCTTAGGTATAGGCCGGAACTGCAAAGAACCTTTCTTCTTGGTGGTTCTCTCCTCGACGAGACTGATCGATTTGAATACTTTGACTATTTGGGCAATGTTAGCCGTAAACACTTGTAGTCTTCGCTTAATATAGGTATTTTATGTATATATAAGTCCGATCGTATATAAAATGATTCCAGTAGTCGAGATGTTTCATAGTTGGGCCAAAAGACACCCCATAGTTCCTGCGAGAAGCGATATCCTGAGGGCGTGACTTTCAATCCAGAAGGGCCATATATCACGGAGGGAATTTTGTATTCGGCAAATCTTATATTCTGCCTAACTATAATCTTCCTATCTTAGATCTCTCTGCCGGTCTCACCATTTGCATCTGATCATCATCTGTCAGCTATATGTTGGCTACCTGCCCACCACATCGTCATCATCGGCTTCTCATTGATTAGGCTAACTTGATTCGCCGAGATGATGACTGCCACCTCATCATCCACCTCCTGTCACGGCTTGGTCAGCCGATGCTTGCTGTCCTTACCGCTTGATGGATTCCAAGCCGAGCTCGCAGTCCTCTGGGCTTTTTCTCACCGTCATCGACCTCGGTCATGCTCCACTTGGGGGCTTATCCAGGGGGAACAGTTAGTTGCCCTCCAAGGCTCGCCATCCAGACTGTGACCGCAGAACGATTGCCGGTCATCGCGTCGAAAGGGACTGGGCGGAGATCTGAGCTACTGGGGACACATGACGCATGGTGTATTCTTCTATCCACCGGCCTGATGATTCGTCTGGAATTGACTCTATCACACCCCAATCTGAATTTTCCAATTCTACTCTTTAGCCAATTATCCACCATCTTCATGCGCGGCGCGTATACCACAGAGGTAGCCCTGACTGAGGTAGCGTCGTCAGCGTAATCTCAGCGGCAGGCGAGTCCTTCGTTTTGATCGTCCGGGAAGTTTACTTCCTCGCAAACCGCTCCGTGATACTATCCGTGATACGCGTAGATTAGCACGACGTTCTTCTTGCCGTGGTCTTTAGCTTCATTGTATATCCGCTTAGCAACCTGCTACTCGCTCAGCACTTAACTTCCGTTCGCGTATCCGTCTCCTGGTCTCGCCCTACGGCGCCGGCGCTTCTATCGCACTGTTCGCCAAGGGTCGCCCGTTACACCGTGCTTCGTCGAAGCATCGAATTACCATAGTATGTTAGACCTGGTTAGTCCAGAAGCCTCGGCTCGTGATCTAGCATTGTGCCATGATTCGGACATGCTTATACTTACTGCAAGACAGCGCAGCACAAACCAAGGTTGGAGCTCCTCAGTTGCGCTTTCAAGTACTTCGTCATTATACGACGAAGCTTATCCATCGGTTAGCTATCCTATCCTACCCTCGGCCTCTACTTCCGCTTTTCCATGCCGTCTCCATTTGCGAGAGTGGCTCACCCTCTGTTATAAGCTGAGCTGCGGTAGTCGCACAAGAGAATCTACAAGTATGGAGGAGACAGAGAATGTAGCGTACATATGACCCTTCCTTCAATGCTAATTGAATTGACGGTGTCTATATGGCAATCCGCTGATGGCATTCAGGAAAATTTCACTTACTTAAAATTACTCTACTCATCTGTATCTGTATTTTTAATAGATCGCTATTTCGCTATTGTTCGTATCTGTTAGGCTAAGGAGGATAAGCGACAGCATCCAATTGGTCTATTGTTGTGGTCTATGTGGTCTACAAGTTAGCAAGTAAGTCATAGTCTCGAATTGTATTTTGGTAGCTTATGCGATAGTACTTAATTGTTAATGTCTCCGAATTATGCCAATATGCTAATGATTTGTTTTTCATGATTTATTTACAATGATAACTCCAGGACAGTGATTTTACTCAGGACCAATGATCGTGATGGATTTAGCGGGAATTGTCGTGCGTTGAACTGTTGTCGAAGGACCAATGACAAGTTTAATCGATGGATGAAGGAGCGAGCCCAATTCTAATCCAAATCTAATTCCATCCTTGAAGAGTAGCGATAATCCGCACGCCAGAACGGGCCGCCTCTATGTCTGCTACATACTGGGGGAGCAGGGCCATACGGGATAGCATAGCATAGATGGAGCGCAACGCAAGAGGAGAGGCGTCAATCCATAGTAGTGGCCAATCATAACAAAACACTTACATGATTGAACGATAAAATTTCGTGAACGAGAGACGATTTAGACAATAAGGTGAAAAATTTGGTTTGAAATTTAGACAACACTTTAACTACTATGGTGCTCTTTTAATTTGTAACTAGAAGTTGCGTGTATTGTAGCCATCGTCAAATACAGAAAATAAAAATAAAAAAGATTGAAGAAGTATGGTTTCAACAACTAAGAGCAGCTGCAGAATACCATGAGCAACTGTCTAGACGGGGTCACATGATGCCATTCTCTTATGGTCAGATTTTACGTAGTAGACGGCACGACGTCGGCACTAGTAGGACGGGGTCAAAGATGGCATCATAAAGCAAGCAAAGCAACGCTGACGTAGGTGGACACACGACACGAGAAGGTAAGCATTCTGACGCATAGATAATGATAAAAATAGCGGCAGCACGACGACGCAACGCACGCGCGTCACGCAACACCACCGTCTGTCGGCGCCGCAACTTGCCGGCTGCGAACACAAACTCATGGGCGGCCTCCCCCGTCCGGCAGCCAGGCCTGCACGCGGACGCTCAGCTCAGCCATCTCCATTCTTCGGCCACCCACGCGACAACCATGGCGGAGCGGCGGGAGCCATCCATGATGGAGGAGCAGCAGAGGGTAATAAGAGAAATAATCTGGCGGCATCCCGATGCTGCCGCTGCCTCCGTCGGACGGCGAGGGAGGATGAAGACGTGGAAAGATTCTTCGTGCTCCTGGACGACGTCAGGGAGATGCGGGGGCTGTGGCGGGGTGCTGGCAGCGGCCCGGCGATGAAGAGGACGAGGTTGGATGGTGGGAGGCAGCCGCAGCAGCAGCTGTGGCGCCCGGCTTTCGTGATGGAGGACTTCGCCTTCGAGTTGAAGGGTAGCGAGGCGCGCACGGAGAAGAACGTGGACGGTGAGAAGGAGGACAGTGGGGCGAACATAGATCTTAATTCGTCATTGTGATTGTTGTTTGATTTCGTGTTTTTTTAGCTGATGGTACTGCAATGCAGATGCCCATAATGGAATAAACTTATTTAGGACCTCTTCGATTTATCGGAATGTTTTTGGATTTTAAGGATTCTCATACATTTTTTTTCCTATATTTATTGTCTTAGGAAAATACGCGCATACAAGATCTCAGGACGACAACTGAGGCATAATTTTTTTTTTTTTACTTCTCTGAGGCACAATATTTAGGAATATAGTTCGGCCCAATTGTCAATAAGCGTTTAATGCGACATGACGGTACAGATTACAGTGCCCTCCTCAATACTATAGCAGTCTAACAGGGGCATCACGGGAGTAGGAGCGAGAGCGAAGTTCGATTCGGCTGCTCCTAATTGCCTGCTCCATCTAGAATCTCATCATCTCGTGTCAGTATCGTCAGGTCGACCCTACATTCAACAAAAAGAAAGCTTTATAGCCATTTTAACTCTAAAATCATATATAGACGGAGGAGAGGAATGCAAAATGCATGCATTCATTCAAAGATTATGTTTAAAATGTGAATATGATGGCTAGAGAATATGTTTGCGATCTAACAATTAAATTGAACTATGATCCCACGCGGAAAAAATTCGTCTGTCATTATCCTGCTGGCCCCTTCTTATCATTTCTCTGCTGCTTTACCCTATTTCTTCAGACGGGATCTTCTCACGAATTCTCACGGGATCGTCCCACCACCACGGTCTACACGCCACCCCTACGGGTCAAATCAACTAATCGTCTCTATGGTTAGAACATTAAATTTGTGATTAAAATAAAATTTTGAGTGAAATAATGTTCCAGAAAATTTAAACTTTATTTGAAGAAATACTTCATAAAACAAAATGAATTTTACGTTTAAAAAGATAGAAAGCTTAATTTGGGATATTTTATTTTTAAAATTAATCTATTTTGATCTTTGCAAAACAATAAAGCTTGATAAATTAATTTCTGAAAAATTTCAAATATTTTTAATTTCAAAAGTATGAAAGAAATCCCAAAAATTCTCCTTCTCATTTTCCTTCCTCATCTCTCTCTTTTCTCTTCTATCTTCTCTATTCATATGCTCTCCCTTGTTTCTGTCCTGGGCTTTCGAATTTGGTGAATTTGAATTCTGGGGGTTCGGCAGGAGTCCTCGCTCGCGTGCGTCTTCATCTCTCGTTCCGATGACGCCACTCCACACACCTTCCTTTTCCCTCCCTTTCTTTTCTTTCTTTCTTCCTCTTCTTCCATTCCATCCATGCCTTTGCTTCGCCTTGTCCTTCGAGCTCCCACAAGGACATGGAGAATCTCCTCTCGTCGACGGCGTCAGTTTGCTTGCAGGCTCCGTCGACGACTTTTCTTTTTTTTTCTTTTCTCTCATTTTGTGTGTTTGCGGAGCACGCCCGCCATAGGTCAGGATGCTGCTGTTTCAATGAGACGCAGAATAGAAGCCACACAAAGCCATGTGTGCATGGTTTGCTTAACTGCTGCCCAAGAGGGCTTATCTACGCCTAGGACCTAGCTAGCAAAACTTTTTATATAACATGAGGGGAATGCCACTCAGAAGATATCTGAAGATGAGAGGGTGTTCCTCCATTCTAATCACATGTCTATGTTCCCTGCTATGTTCCTCAATCGGCGCATCGACAGCTAGGATCCCTGTCGTACTACATAGGTTATCTGGCGAGTAATAGATTACTCGTAGGTGACCGTGGAGATCACGGGATGAATCACGGATGGAAGAGGATCGGGATCCGACTCTCGCTGCCTCGTCACATAGGTTGCAGAGTGGACTGATTGGCGTGATCTATGATCTGTCCTATTGCAACGATTGTGAATCACACACGTGATCTGCTCTAAGCAAGCCTTGCTACCACCTGCCTTCATGCCTTCTTCTTATCACTGAAGGTATTGCATGTCTAATTCCAGATCATATTGCATGAATAGAAATCAATGTATTCTGAGATATGGGGAATGGGGATTCCTTTGCTTGATCAAGCGATTCTGACCGCTACTGTAACCGGCAACGACCGGCACCGATAGCACGCTATGCAACTCACGTACCACAGGTCAAGACCTCATGATCCCAAATGGTGCCATGACTGCGCGGCTGGCATACCGAATGGGTCATCGATCGCAGGAGTTATGATACACCGGCGACCAGACGCGCTGGCTCACTAAGGCGTGCACCCTAAAGTCATGCGTGTTACAAGATACCGAGGGCTGGCCACATCTTTCTGACATGTCGAGTCACACCAGCATCTCGGACCCACCTGTGTGTACCCTAGAATAATAAAAAATTCTATGAAGGTCCCTGGAATTGCAGAAAACAAATATTCAGGCATAAAAGCACACTGGGATTTTGAATTTTTTTGAATTTTTATCCTGTCTTTGAATATGAAGCCTACTGAACTACTGTTAATTACTTTTATGCAATAATATCATGAATTTTCTATTGTGATTATCAGTTTATGCCTGTTTATGAATTGGTAAGGCATATTGGAATATTGGATACACATGAGATATGAATCATAGTCTATCTAGCACCACTCTCTATCGTATTACACGAAAAAATCTCGTAGAAGAATTTGAATATGTCGGGTATCATAAGTAATGAATTTGAGGAACTAGCCTACATGGGTTGAACTACCTCACTTGGACATCGGACATGAAGATTGTACTCGGTAGGAAGGAGTTTTGTGTTGCCATCGGTTTAGGTCCCTGTGAGGGAAAGAAGCATACCGATAAGCAAACGGTCAAGCACTGCACTTCCTTATGCACCACCCCTCTGAAACTCTAAAGAATTTATGCATGATTAAGGGGAAGTGCGTTGGAGCTATGGACTGTACTTTAGAAGTGGTTCAATAAGCTCACGTACACTATCTTGCCATAAGCACAACAGGATTGGGTGCACATGAGATTTGTAGACCATAGAATTATGGCTGAGTACAACTTCATTTTGCATAAGAATTGCTAATCTCTCTTTATGTGGCTAGATCACATACAGGAGATGAAAATCCCCACTGTTTAACTCAGTGCACTTAGAGCAGCTACTAGGGGAGAAGAGCCCATTCATTAACAATGGAAAGAAGGAGAAATAATAGGAAATCACCTAGAAAAGAAAGTCCATTGTCCAAGAGATGCAGAATAACAAGAAGCCACACGATGCAAACCACATGACCAGTAGGTCTAGACGTGCTATAGTGTGTGGCATTAGGGGTATTGGTTAGATTCGCTGCAAACTTATGTAATTGCGGCTTATCAGACCGAAAGAAATTTAAAGTAGTAGAAGTGTCTCACCTTGCTATGGCAGGCAAGGACAACCATATGAAAGAATACATTTATGCAGAGACACTCTCTAACTAGTTGCTATGGCAGGCATGAAGCTCTTGAAGAGCAAACTAGTTGAAAGAAAGAATTAAAACTTCAGAGGAGCAAAAATTAATTCTCATGATTATCTATCCTTTTATTTCAATATATTTTGATGTTGCAATCAATATTTGAATTTTATGAAATATGAATCTTGCCATTGCCTGATTGTAACCATATATATAGAACTAGTGTAGTGCCCTTGGAGGTTTGAATTGTTGAAAGCAAAAGAACAAAAAAGCATGTTAAGAGAGACCAAGTACTTCCGTTGATCACGAAGAATGCTGGTAGTATGACGATTTAAGCATAGCAAACTTAGGAAGAGCCATAACTATATTGCATATGGTACTACATCAGCACTTGAAGAAGTTTTGTTGTACTCTAAATCCACTAGAACTATCTTAAATACATCCTAAAAATGTGTTTTACGTAGAAACTAATGAAGAGAATAGCAAAGAATACCTATGTATTGTGAAGAATGTCGGATGTGAGAAATCGGTATTAGAAAATTTCCTCCATTTCAATCTGGGCTATACTGCATCTTGAATCTGTGCACTCAAAGTGTACACTTTCATAAATGCCGCATTTAGAAGCTCTGAACTCTTCCCCCTACGGCAGTGTAGTATTGCCACCCTAGTATTAGAATGATGAGGAACCAAATAAACAACTCACTAAGCTATAGTATTAGTGTCAGAAATTTTCTAAATCATGAAGATTTTGTGTACCTGCATGTGCTACCGAGAAACTGATAACTAGACTCTCTCCTATTAAAGACAAAGTTGAGAATTCTCCCTTTCTAGATTGAATCTAGGAGAGATTTGTGGCTGAATTTAACCCTCACTAGGGCTATCTATGTACTTTATAGTGCTCATCCATGCTTCCTCGAAGTGGTCAAATATATGCTTACTCTCTACGAGAAACCATGCATTTGCAAAGCTAATCACGTAGATCAAGAATTAAGAATTTATTCTCTGATCATCATGTGAAGTCCAATATAATGGGACAATGCTGAAGAATTAACATCAAAAAAAATATGATGACATTGTATTGTATTAAGAATTAAAGAAGAGCATTAAGTATCTCATGTCCACGTATAAGAAACTGGAATGGACTAGAGATGTCTAGCCGCACTTACAGAGTTGTAATTTATTGAACAAAGGACAATATGTCCTGAAAGCAACCCTCGTCAATTAGTGCAGAGGGACACACAATCCTACAACATCCAACTAGTGCAAGGGGTCATAAGAAAATTTTTTCCCACATTTGAATGCATGGTTTATGCACATATACGACACTTGCAAAGAATTTAAAAATGACTAAGGATCAATTCCCGTCATTAGGGGAGGAATAGAACCCCTGAAAGAAGAATGCCGGAAAATCACGTGGAAAGCCACATGAATCCCCGCGCATGACCTCCCACTAGTAAGTAAATGAAAAGGTCCAGAAGACAATTTAAAGAAATGAAGCAATGCACTGCCTAATCATTTTTTTGATTTGAAGGACGTGATCAAGTCGCATTACAAGTAATAATGCACCAGAGAGGTAGAAATACTATAGAAGGTATCCCTCATCCTTTTCGGAGGCCTCAAAGAAAAGGACACAAAATCTGGTTACTCGAATCCCAATTATCTAGGGATGCCTGGAGGAAAATGGATAATAGAGCTTGCCACAGCCAATCACAAAAATGCCCCGAAAGAAAAGAAGGGGAGCTAGTTGAGACCTGACAGCACTGGTGAGCAGTCTGCTAGCGAGACACTTCTAGATTTAAATGCACCGATAATAGAAGAAGAAACCAAAAGAAATGTGAGCGCGCACATTGGTAATAATAAACTAAAGGAACTTGCTCCCGTGATGGGAAATAACGGTGAAGAGCAAATGGCCATAAATTATGTATTAACTAGGGAATCTATGAATAGAGCAACAGCCACTGTTCATATAAATTCTACAAAGAAAATTGCCTACATTATTGAACTCGATCCATAGCCTGTATCTCCTGTAGAGTGAAATAAAAGGCAAGATTGGGAAGAATAAAAGAAGGCAATTAATGTGGAATTTATATCTCTATACAAAAGAGAGGTATCAGGGCACTGAAGCTGCACGCCTCCCCATTTAGATGGGTATTTTGTTTGGAAAAGAAATGAATATGAAGTGGTAAGGTACAAAAGCACGGCTGATCGCTCAAGGTTTTACTTATGCAGAAACCTATTCCCTACTCATGAGCAGAATTACCTTTAGATAATATTTGATCTCATTGGCAACACTCAACTTGAAGTTTAAAAATAAAATTGAGAATGAATTAGGGACGTTGTCACTGAATATATGTATAGAGATTTGGATTCAGGCATGTATATGAAGATACATGAAGTATCAATGTTCTGAACCAAAATAGAGCAAATAGAAATATGTATGGTGTAACTCTGTGAGTCACCATATGGACTAAAACAAAGAAAAGAAACAAGCACATACTTAAAGTATGAAAAAGAAACAAATGATTTGGCTATTGCAGCTTAGGCTTACAGCTTGAGCATATGCCTGAATGAATTTAGGAACACCAGCCAGCCTACACCTAAAAGGTACTGAAAAGGTTTTGAGAAGGCGTATCTATAAAACCCCAATGGTCAGTTGGTCAATACATGCAGACCTCTAGTACAGACCTAGGGATGAGGGGGAAGAAGTCCTAGGGCTTAAGAACCATACTTGAGTACAATTAAAATCCTCATGTACCTCGCAAACAACATATGAGCAGACATTATATTTGTCATTAATTTGCTGACTCGGTATAATATAGAGTAAAAGAAGAGACATTTGAAAGGAATCAAGGACATCCTCCGCTACCACCAAATAAGTATAGATCTTGGATAGAAAAAACCAAGACTTGAACTTGCATATGAATGTTTCCCTATGTGGTGAAACTGCAATGACATGTAAGTCATCAAAGCAGACACTTGTGTTAGCATCGACAAACCACTAGAAAATCATTGCATTGTATGAAGCCTTTCATGAATATGCATGGCTTCGAAGAAGAATATTCCATATCTAGAAGTTATGTGGAACGGATCATTTTAAATGAACCCCCACTATCGTATATGAAGATAATGAATTTTGTGTCGCTCAAATGAAAATGTGCTACGTGAAGAGCAATTTGATGAAGCTCATAAACCCCAACTCTTCTATCCTCATGAAATGCATAGGATGAATAAAACTCATATTCAGCTCACAGAGTCACTCCCAGCATCTACCCTTGAAAGGTATATTAGAGAAATTGAAAATGAGCAGACTCGGAGAAGTGCAGAATTCAGAGGGAGAAACCTCATGCACTATGAATTAAATCTTGAACACAAAGTTCAAGTACGTAATATAATCTCAAAGATTAGAAAGCAAAATTGGTGGGTTGTACCCTTTTTCTTACGTGAGTTTTCATTGAAGTTTCTTACATGAGTTTTTTAACGAGGCAATCCGAGTAGTACAAAAAGTGTATGCTATATACTCTTACACCAAGAATTTTTTCCACTGGTTTTTATAAAGTTTTGATGAGACATATGCATCTCGCGGCTAAGGTCCAAAGGGAGTGTTGGAAAACTGGCCCACAAAGGGTCTAGGTGGACCTAACTAAAACCCTAGCCATCACTATATAAGGAGGAGGATACCTCATTGTAAACAGATATGAGAATAATAAAAAGCAGTGTTCCTCCTCTATATCTATGTGTTTATCTGTATATTCGTGTTTGCAATCCCTAAACGCATCGAAGAACCCTTAGACTGCACCTGATAGCAAGGGTTCCTTAACACTTCCTTCGCCACGTCGGCGCCACCCCTTTCCTTTCCTTTCTTTTGCTTGTTTTACATCTTGTCGCTTACCGGATCCGCCACCTCGTCCTTCTAATCTGGCCGCCCCTTTCCTAAACCCACTACCCCTATCACCTCCACCCCTATAAATTCTCCCTACCGTGCCTCGGCCTTCATCGTCTTGCCTCCACGCTCCGCCGACGCTGCTGTTGCCACCCTTGGAGTCGCCGACGCCTAGGGTTAAGAGCATCCCCTTCTCCCTCTGTTTCTCTTGTTGCTACACCTCTTCCCACCCTCCGTCATCGCCATCACCATCGCCCATCGGAGAGCCACCCTGTCTTGGAACTGTGCTGCCAAGCCGGTGATGCTGTGGAGGAGTCGCGGCCATCGACCTCCGGCCGTGCCGACCCCATCACCAAGTTCCCCGTGACAAGGCTGTGCCATCGCTGCCCTTTGCCCGTCTTCTCGGTGACACCCAGCGCCACTTCACTATGTCGGCTCACCAACAGACAGGCCCGCTGGTTAGCGGAAGCGGGCACAAGCCAGGCAGGTCGGGCTAGGCCACCTTGCGTAGGCCGGCCGAGCCGCTGCACTAAGTCGTGTCGGTCGAGCCACAGCTGGACCGCCATAGCCGTGCGAGCTGTGCACAGTGGACCGCCTACACGTGCACCATAGCCGCGGGCCGAACTTGCCATGCGCGTGGGCCGAGCCCAAGCCACTGATCATTGTCCACATCAGCCAGTCACACCGTGCACCTCTTTTTTTTCTCTCTCTAATTTTATGAATAGTAGTACCTATTATTTTCATATCTTTTAATCTACACATCCAATTAATGTGTATTAAATTTCTATAAATTTGTAAATTCATTATCTCTTTGATTATATAAATTTTGATAATTTGTTGTATTTCAATTTCTGTTATTTCTTGCTATTTATTGTTACTTCTTTTTTTGTGCGATAGATAGAATCGGGAGAGGTAGTGGGAGACGAAATATTTAAAGAAGACCAAGATCAAGATTTGGACCATGAAAAGTCTTTTTTTTATGTATTTTTCTCCTAGTTTTTATATTACTTCTGTAGATCTTGAAATAACATCTGCATGCTAATTCCTCTCAAAATAAAAGAAAATTAGTTTAGTCGTGAATAGATAAATACCTAGATAACTAATTGTTATTATAACTTGTCCTTGCATGCCCTAGATTTAATATTGTTTATCCATGCCTTGTTTAAAAATTTTTCTTAGCCAATGCGTAAATATAACTATTATCTTGAATTTATTCATGACTTTTTCCTTGTTTGTAAAATAGAAAAATGGGAAGTTTTGGGGGAAATGATGGGGATATCGAGGATATACCCTAGGAGTACTTTAAGTTCCGGAGAGGATACACCACATGGCCATTTTGGTTAGTCATGCCTAGCATGATTCCTGCCCAGTAACGTATCACCACTGAAGGTCTGACTGACCGAATCAGAAGCCACCTCATGCGCGGCGTGCTGGCACTACCCCTCGGGATATGCCCCACGATCCGCCGGATGGCAGGATTTCGAGCTAGCAATGATATATTTACTCAGCCAACGCCGTCCCACTCCATCATCATGAGGCTACACTAACCAATTGGCCATGTGGTGTTCATCTCCGGTCGCACACCAAGGAAATGTGTTAACACAAGGGACAAATGTCATGTGAAGTGGACATGTACAAACTCTGTAGAGTCAAAGCTATTTGAATTGCCGTGCCCATGGTCAAGCACTACTACAGATAAGGGTTTCACAAACGGCCTATCACAAGCGGTTGACTTCGGCTCGCTTGTAGTTTGAGAAATACAAGCGGTTTGAAACCAACGGGCCAGAAGAGGGCTTCTACAAGCGGTTCGTGTCCCGAACCGCTTGGAAAACTCATTTCTACAAGCGGTTCGTGTCCCTAACCGCTTATAGACTTCTACAAGCGGTTGGGGATACGAACCGCTTGTAGAAATAGGTTCTAAGCGGTTCGGGACATGAACCGCTAGAAAAATAGCCACAAGCGGTTGAACACGAACCGCTTGTAAAGGCCTAGTTTTTGAAAGGCTAAAAAGAAATTTTGTCCTACTCTATCAAAGAGCACGCGTGGGTGAGTTGGCTAGCTGGGTGAGGTGTGGGTCATGAGGAGGTATGAGGTCCTGGGTTCAAATCCCACTTTGTGTGATACCAGCCGGTATCATAAGCGGTTGAGGGAACCGTGTGTGATACCAGCCAGGTATCACACACGGTTTTGTACAAGCGGTTCAAAAACCGTTTGTACAGGCCCTTACGAACTGCTTGTGATGTTCCGTTCTACAGTAGTGAAGGACGAACAAAGGGCATTTGAACATTGTAGTCTTCCCACCTATTGTTTCAAAATGGGTTGGCTAAATAAAATGTTCTGGCAAGGGGATTGCCGGGATTAGATGGCTTGGCAGCTGGCAGGAGAAATGATTTTGGCCGGCGAGGCCAGGTTTTGAGAAAAGTTCTATAAATGATTATCGATGATTTCTCTTTCAAAATTGCTATCCACTCAAGATAGGATAAAAATGACTTTATGCAAATCAACCCTTCCTTTCCCTTGAATTTCTTCATATTGCATTCACTTCCTTGACTTGCTGAGTTTTATATACTCACTCTCACACACTTGTGTGGCCTGCTCATTCAATGAGAAGGTGTATACGAAGATGCCGGAGAACCACTCGAGGAGGAATCAAGATTCGTGGGCGAGTATCTGGACATCTAGGAGCGTGATTTTCTAGTCTTTGCATGTAGGTTGTTCTTGGAGTTCATGTTTCTTGTTAATTCCACTTCATTTCTGCTGCTGTATTAAGGCTTAAAGGCCGAACTTTTTAATTTGTTCTTTAGGCCACCCATTTGAGATGTAATAAAGCTATCGTTTCGGCAATGATTCATCATGTAAAACATGAGTTTACAAGCATACCAATCCAGGGACTGGTACGGATAACACAAGAGACCCCGACAACCCAGATCGGGGTCTCACAGTTCAGGATTACAGAGTCCAACTCAAACTTTATCCTATCTGTCTAACACAACTCAGAGCACAAATTTAACCCCTACTTGTACACATATTAGACATAAGAGCACAAACTTAATCCGAACTTGTACACATATTACATATAAACCCTAACAAACTCTACTTAGACTCGAGTTGTGTACTTTCCTACTCACGGAGGGCTGCCACATGAGTCTGACTTGTCCTCAGACTTAGTGCCTTCTAGAAAAAAAACATTGCTAACCCTGCGAAACCTAGCACCTTCATGATTCCATCTACAATAGTACTTCCTTGCACCTTGTAAAGATGTGGCACCGTCTTCTCTCCTATCATCATCGCCTTTCATATCATGATCCTTGTGGTCTTCTCATCTGCATCAGCTTGGAACAACATCCCATCCTTATGTAAGGACATGAGTGAAATCAAACCTCTCTCCTTAACCCTAGCACATGCTTCATACCCTAAAGTACCGTTCAACTCTATTGCACATTTTCATCTTGATATCACCTATAGACCTGCTCCAACAGCATGATATCCTGTATCATCTCCTTATTATACAAAGAGAACCACTCCTTATTGTGTGTCACATGAAATAAACTAGACGAAGCCAACATCCACGCTTTACTTAACTAAATACTTAATACTGAGAGAATCTCACCATCGCTTTCCAAGGCACCTTTAGCCACTGCTACATTAGCATATGGTCCCACTTCACCAAAACAGGTCATATACATTTGATCATTTATGCCAATTTATATAGAATAGACACAGATTATTATCTATGCCAGCCCTTAAGTGGGCGGGGCGGGAGGAGCTCATCTATGCTGGTTGTGATTAGAATCGTCATAGATATTCAATTATATGTGCCATCTGTGCGTTTTGTTTTACTAACGGGCAAGGATACTTGAACATCTGTGCCGGTTCTAATTATGACCTGATACAAATAAGCAAATTATCTCTACCAGTTCTAATTATGGACCAACATAGATGTTACCTGTGCCAATTCTACTTCTAAACCGACACAAATGACAGTTCGTGTCGCAATACGTTTCGCTTACAAACCTGCTTGGCATTCCAACTACTAGCTCATCTAAATTACTTTGTTGACCACTCCAACTTCTCGATCCACCCCTATTTGCTCCAAATTCACCAATGTCATTGTCTCCGTCTCCGCCCTAGTCACTGTCATCGTTTTCATCCTAGTCTCTGTCTGCACCCGCCTCATCATGGTCTCCATGGCCATCCTCCTCATCGTCTCCACCACAGTCTTTGTTTGTAACTGGCTCGCACATGGTTACCATGGCCATCCTCCTCATCTCCACTCCAGTCGCTATTGGTGCCCTCGTCTCTACAAGGCACCAAGGAGGAAGCTGGCGAGTTCTCATCAAAGGAGGAGGATGCCAGCAAGGAGTAGAAGGAGGAGGCCAACGAGGAGTCATCATTAGTGGAGGCCAGCGAGGTGAAGGAGACCTACGAGGAGGAGGAGGACGGTGATCTCCTCCTATCACTCAAGCGGCGGTGTTCGCAGCCTACGTCTCCATCTCTATTGGCATCTTTGCCTTTGGTGTGCGGTCCCGCTGCCACCACCACTAACGACAATGAGGAGCCCGCCATCGACGTGGAGTCAGAGGAGGAGGATGATGATGAGTTGGAGAAAGAGGGCATCCTGATCCATATCGTGTTTTCTGACAAAGATAACTCCAACGGCAACTGCCAGCCTCCCTTGAGCTCTTCCAATGAGGATTACTCATTCTCCGACTTTGGCAATGCGGGGGAGGTGGAGGAGGACCCCTACTTTTGGCTGTAAGATGTAGGCTGCTAGTGCACTAGGCTAGCAAATGAAAAAATGTTTTAAAAATATCTGTGCCTGTTATATCCATGAATTGACTCAGATGAATAGGTCATTTTTGCTGATTTTGAACCGGTACAGATGTCTGTGGCACATTATTGCAAGTTATTATGCACCAATTCAGAAACCAGCACTATGAACATTTTAGAACTGACACAGATTTGCTCTTTTGCAATAGTGTTCATTCTTCCAATATGGATGGTCCTTCTTTACATGTCCCTACTGCTTACGTCTATAGCATTGCACCTTCTTATTCTTGCTCTTCTTCCTCGTGTCATATTGTGACACCATGTGGAGGTCTTCATGTTATGATGAGTATATATGACTTGAATTGATTTGGTTGAGGAGTTTGTTTTTAAGATTAATTTGAGCCGGTTCGGCATTTTGCTAGGACAGAGTACTTTGCACTTTTGAGGGTCTTCTCAGGCTTGGATGGAAACATTTTATATACGGATTTTGTAGAAACTTTCGAGGCGCACCTTTTTCGTATTATGATTTTTTTCATTTGAATAAGGAAAGTATTTTTAAAATTTCTATCTTTGTTCTGTTGTGTTGAGGGAAGCACCGGTTTGAAAGATTTCGGCTTTAGTTTGAGTGGGAACGTGGGCATGTAGTCATATATGTTTGAATTTATGATGAAATTGGATTATATGCAGGAAACAAAGGTAAGAAATTATTTTTCTTGTGGAAAATGGTTTGGTCCTTGTGGGCACAGGCTTGGAGGCAACCGTGGTCGGCGACGGTACCGGGACTAGATCGGGTGGATCGAGGTCTAGAACGGTGATGATGTCGCGGAACAGATGGGCTCAAGCTTGGGGCTCATGAGGACACCATGGAGAAGGACTTGAGGTGACTCAAAGGTTCCGGTTCAGGTTGGAGGCCCGAAGGCACGCAAATAGAGCGGTCAAGTTCGGCAGATGAAGACCCATTGCATTGGGTTAATCGGGTTTTGTGTAAAACCCATGTATGGCATATTTGGCCCATGTTGGGCTATGTGTGAGTGGTTTAGGTCCATATAAGTGGCTGGTTGAGTTAGTGAATCCTAACCCTTGATGAGGCTACTTGGAAACCAAGAAAGCTATCAAGGGTGGAGGTTCACCCGGTTGCCCTATAAAAGAAGGGGTGGATGGGGCTGCCTCCACCAAGTATTGGGCTAAGGTTTTGTGACTTGTATTCTACTCTTTTATGAGCTTTGCTCACCTAGGTGTGGTTGTGAACAAACCCTTTCAAGTAATAGAAACTAGTTTATCAAATCATGGCTTTGTTCTTGTGTTGTTTATGTGTTTGATCTAGTTTCTTTCTTACTTTTGGTTGCAACTAGTTTATTTGCCTCACCTCCTTTTATTTGCTGCTGATCTATGATGCCTTGAGGTTGCACATATGGTTTGAAACCTTTCTTGCAATCTAAGAGATGCTAGAGATCAAGTTCTTCAACTGGTTGCAATCCTGTCCAGAAACTTTTTCTCGCGCAGTCTGCAGTCTAGGAATTTTAGAAAAAAAATCAAGAGACATCCTTTTTGAGTGATTTCTATGGGAGAAGGTCCGTGACTTCCATACTACTTGTGGAAAAATTTTGGAGTCATCTGGATTTTCCGTTTGGGAGCCATGAGGTGTATACCAAGCACAGGCCTGTGCGCGTGTTCTAGATAGTTCATGGTTCATGATTTTTACTAAATTTTCTGTGAGGAGGTTTGATCTGAAATTTGGCTAAAGGCTGCACGACTCATCAAGACATAGGGAGAAAAATTATCAAAATTTTTAGAGCCCAAGAAAGCTAACAACCACTCCTGTAATCAGTTGGGTGAAGAGCAATTCATTTCCTTGTGAGAAAATTTATTTGGCTCCTACTCACCCCCCTCTAGTCGCCAGGTTCAGTATTTCACATATCCGCCATGTTCACCTTGACTTGCAAAGCATCATCGCGAAGTTCCTCCACCACACTGTTCTTCCTTCTCTGTTCTTAATATTGATGCTATCCTTGTGATACGTCAAAGTCATGACCAAATTCTCACACAAGACGATGACAACAAGCATAGAAGAATTATGGCCTTGTCTTTATTATTAACCGTCACATCTAGCTTTGCCAAATGCACAATCAATTGATTGAAGACGTTCACAAGCTTCACAAGATCATACACCTGATACAGCTTTGGCCAATACATCTTTTTCTTCAAATACAACTTATTGGTCATAATCTTGCACAAGAATTGACTAGCCAAAATATCTTAGATATCCTCATGTGTAGTTTGGTCCATCACATGGTACATGGCTTGATTGGTCCGACATAACCAGATGGCCACAGCTGCTCGCGGCTACATCTCCTCCTTCTTTGGTTTCATTACCTAAAAAGCTTTCAAGGTTCCTTACTGCACCAACAAATATTTAATCCTTGCCTTCCACTCACTACTACAGAAATGGCCTTTCATACCGGCACATCAGTACCGGTTATGCATGAACCGGGACTGACAGTTATATCAGTCCCGGTTCAACGGTCTATGGGGCTAGGGGGAACATCAGTAGGGCTGAAAACACCAACCGGTACTAATTTTCTAACATCCATACTGGTTGGTTACACCAACTGGTACTAAGCAGGCTAGCTAGCCCCGGGGTCTGCTTAGTACCGATTGCTTACACCAACCGGTATTAAGCAGCCTTATTTGAATCTCCTCTTCCTCGCCTCCTTGGCTAGCCCCACAGTCTTCTTCTTCCTCCCACCTCGGCTTCAGTTCATCCTTGGTTTTCTTCAGTTCCTAAACTTTTGCAGTTCCTTGGTTTTTCCTTCCGTTCATTACAACTTGTTTTTATTGATTTCACATTGGATTTTGCAGTTCTGCATTAAAATTTGCTTCGTGTGTTTAATCACATTCTCTCCTATGCCACCGCCACCAGCAGCACCGCATCCCCTCCGCCATGGTTCGCCGCCCCAAGACCTACAAGGCGACTTGCAATCCCATCCTCCGCCGCAACCTCCCGCAGCCAAGCTGCTGCTGCGGCCAAGCTTCCAGGATCAGATGCACATGGAGGTGGGGATCCCATGCCTCGTGCGCCGCCTCGTCCTCCCCCTGCGCCTCGTCCTTTACCCGACGATGAAGAAATCAACTGGGAGGCGCTAATGGCGAAGGATGATGACTAAAATATAGCTATTACATATATATGTATATTTGTTGTTTAATTATGTGATGTAGTGGATCAGTGTTAGTTATTATGTGATGAATTATTTTGTGATGGAATAGGACCAGTGTTTAATTATGTGATGTCCTTAATTATGAATTATTTGTATCAGTGTGTGATGGATGATGAAATGGTTATTTGTGAGTGATGGTGATCTGTGCAAATGTTCATCAAATGAGTTATGGTTTGGTGTTAGTCTTTTTCTTCAATTTAAAACGGTGATCTATGCAATGAATTGGTGATATGGGCAAATGCTGATTTGTATTGAAATAATGGTGATTTGGGTGCCCCACCAGTACCGGTTCATAACATGGACCGGTACAGCAACCCCTGGACAGAGATGGCCTTCCATAACACGGACCGGCTGAAGAAACCAACTGGTACTGATTCAAGAAAGGGGAAGGTGCTGCCAAAATTTTTATCATTTTACTCCCAGTCAAGTTAACCAAGGTTAGTAACATCGTTCCTCACTACATTTGGTGTAAACTAGAGCTTCTTCTTTGCTTGAAATGTGAAGAAAATTTAATCTTTTCTCATGATCGATCATGAACAGTGCCGCATCGGCCAAGAGCTTTAGGAAAGGGGGAAGTGCTGCCAAAATTTTGGTCATTTTACTCCCAGCCATGTTAACCAAGGTTAGTAACATCGTTCCTCACTACATTTGGTGTAAAATAGAGTTTCTTCTTTTCTTGAAATGTGAAGAAAATTTGAGCTTTTCTCATGATTGATGAAAGATTATGAATGTGGAGAGCTAGCTCGATCTTTTCATGTAGGTTGTAATAACTTGTTGTGTACGTTTAGAATTTGCTTGGATTAGATATATCTCGCGTTGAATGTGTGGATCTAGCTCAAATTTAGGTTTTGGTTCCATCGATCGATGAAGAATTTTGAATCTAGACTTTGATCTACCAAGTCTTTCTTGTTAGGTGTGGATCTAGCTCAAATTTAGGTTTTGGTTCCATCGATCGTTGAAGAATTTTGAATCTAGACTTTTATCTACCAAGTCATCCATTTTAGGTGCGGATCTAGCTCAAATGTAGGTTTCGGCTTAATTAAAATTTATCCACCAAAAATTTTTAAATAAATTTAATATTGGTTTAATTTGAAATTTGCGAAATGTTAAAAAATTAATTATTGAAAAATGAGCTAATAGCTGCCTTGATGTAACATAATGTAGATGGATCAGCGATGGATGTACATGGACCGACGCTCCCTGGAGTTCTTGCAGGGTTTACAAGCTTTTCTTCGTGCGGCCAATGCATATACGAAGTCAGGCTATATATATTGTCCATGCATAGACTGCAAGAATGAGAAGGAGTGGCCAAAATCCAGCCACCTTCACCCGTCTGACTTCGCCGAAGTTTCGTTTTCCGCACGCTCCAGGGCCCACCAGTCCTTACCGTTCCGACCGGGACGCTCCTCGGGACGTGCTCTACTCGAGAGTCCCCCTTGGCACGGTCGGAGCTGCTCTGCTAGACCAATCAGCCGTCGCCGCGATCTCAGCTCCGGACAACGCCGCCGTAGCCTTGCCGCTGACCTCGTCGACCATATCCGAGCTTCGCCGAACTGATCGGGCCGCCAGCAAGATGCACTCCCTCCCTCGTGACTTGCCGTGCACAAAATCAGCGAGGTGAGTCTCACCGAATCGCGTCGATCTCATCCTCCCCGGTTGAATCACGACAAACCTTTCCCATCTATAAATAGAGCCTTGCTTAGCTCCCTGAAGATCACACCAAGCTCAAGCAACAAGCAGCGAGCAAGAAGAGAGCTACACTTCTCTGTTTTTGCTTCCTCTCTCAAAAGGTAAAACCTTCCTGGAACCTTACTGAAGCATGAGCAATCATTAAATCCAACTAAAATCGACCACAAAATCGATTTCGTCCTCGCCGGCGCTCGAACTGAACTGTCCAAGCCGCCAAGCTTCTTCAGTCCGTTTCATCCTTCGATTTCTATCCAGAGACGCTCCAGGTAGTTCACAGTAGCACTTGCACCCTCGAAATCGATCAATCGAAACTTCAAACCTCCGATTCGTCGTTGCCCTGTTTCGCGCCGCCACCGTACCACGCCGTCCGGCCAACTCAGGCCATCCCGAGCTTTGATTCTTGAGGCAAAAGGTTGCACATGCCCCACACAGCAAAAGCCCTTTATTTAATTTGATCCAAACCCCACAGAATCAAAATCCCCAAACCGAGTTCATCCCGCCGCCGCTAGACCACGTCACCCGGCCTCCACCGTCCATCTCCCGCTTCAATCCTAGAACCAAAACACTCCTAAACATCCTAGAAGCAAAAGCCCCATGATTAACTTCCCCCAAACTGATCCAAATCAAAAACCCCAATTCGGGTGCTCAAGAACCCTAGAAATCTGTTCACAGCTCCCCGATTTTATTTTTCATTAAATTGAAGGTCTTAAAAGCAAAATTAGCAAAACGTGCCTATACAAAAGTTGTTCCAAATAATGTTTTACATCTAGAAATGATATTTTTATAATTTTGAATCCCTCTAAAATTTAAATTTAAATTTAAAACTCTCTCTTTAACAATTTAGAGAATTTCTAAAAATATAAAAATCCTTACAAAAGTGAAATTGATATTTTTCCTGATAAACACCAATATATAAAAATTATGAAACTTTAAAATTCAGAATTATTTTATAAGATATAGCATTTTCTTTCTTTAAACTCTTTATGAAATTAATGTCTTTAAATAAAATTTAATAATTAATATACCAAAATTCTTTCCAACAGTAAAAGCATATAAAATTAACAATTGAATGAATCATGAATAATTTGAAGTATTCTTGGAATTAAAAAACTTTATAAATAATCATTACCACTGGAATTTCTTAATTAATTAAAACCTTGTCTTTAGAATATAAAGAATTTTCTAAAATATAAAAATATGCTATAAAATGAAATCAGTATTTTTCATATCTAGTATAAAGATAAATAAAATTTTCCAACCCTTAAATTTTAATGTTTTATAAAAGGGTATACTATGTATTAATTTTCTTAAAATAAAGAGAATAGAAACCCTTTTTCTTAATTAATAAAATAAATACTCACTATTTAATTTAAAATTCATTTTCTCATGATAATGCTAAGAGATTTGCAAAAGAACCTAAAATAAGTTAAATCACTTTTAGGATTATCTTTAAAGAAAAAGAAATAAAATTTAAAAGAACAAACTATTTTAAGATCATCCATTCCCATCTCTTCATAAATATCCCATGAGCCCATCTCCACCATCCTACCACATTTTTTTTTTTATAGTTTTCATCCTATCCTGTCCAAAAGGCCATTGCATTCCAAAAACCTAAATCTTCTCCAAAACATTTCTGCATGGCATCTAAATTCCTTCTCATTTTGATTTAATTCTTATTCTATCTATTTTATTAAATATTAAAATCTCACGATAATAAAAGAAGATCAAGATTCAAGCTACTCTTTGGACGAAGATGAGGATCAAGAAGTGATGCAGAAGAAAGAGTTTAGTTATATTCGTAACCAAGGCAGGTTTTCTCCACTCATTTAGAAATCTCTAATTATTACTTTATGCATTATTTTCTAGTTGATTATTCTGAGTCAATCTACTTTGATATCATATGTATATATATCATGTAGAATAATTATATTCCATGTTAGAGTTGTACCATTAGGATACACCTAAATAAATAACATCATAAAACCCTAGAATAGAATAAATAGTCAATAATATGACAACTCATGTAGTCATTCATTATCTACTTGGATAAGTACATTATTCTGGTATGACAATGGATATAGATTTTTGGTGGTGTTGGTGTTATAAAAAGAAAAGAACTTCTCCTGCAAAGGATAGGCATGGGTTAAAAGGACCGGTGGTGGGTTACTCATGCGAGGCATGGAGAACACGAGCTTGATGAAACAGGAATGGTGGGCCTATCTAATGCTAAAACCTGGGAATGTCATGGGTTAAAGACACAATTGTTCAACTATGTTTCTGATCAATATATAGATTGAACTAGGTTCTGCAGAATCGAATGAAAATAAATCATTAATGGACCGTACTCCCAGTATATGGAGTTGTATCTGAAGGGTGATACGTGCATAATTTGTGACATATACTCAGTAATTTAATTAATAATCTAAAAGACGTGCAGATGATACAAGGTTGTAAATGGGTGTGATGAGTAACGAATTTGGTTGTGTAAAGAATTTGATTCTTAAATGTTTTACAAAACCTTTGAAATAACTGATAAGCCATTTTAATTGTTGCATTATATTTACTTAAATCTCTCTTTTTTACTTAGGTAACTTGCATATAATTAATAGTCACTTGCATTGGTGAAAATCTGCTGAGTAGAAATACTCACCCCTGTCTAATCCAATTTTTACAGATTTTGCAATTAAGGAACTCTGATGACTCGACATTTTTCTAAGAATTTCCTATACTCAGGCCAAGCCTGTGGAGTGAGCGTATAGATGTAATACCTTTTGTATTTCCCCTTCCGCTGTAAAATTGTTACTAGTATTAATAAACACTATGCAATGGTGTCATTTCTGTTATACAATTGGAATCCTGAACAATTGTATTCTCGAGAATCTCCAATATTATCATATTGGAATCTGGTTCTCACATCGTCGTCCTCCTCCTCATCGTCGGCGTCGGCGCCATCGTCGGAGGCGTCCACGTCGTCGTCGTGGTGGTCCTCCTCCTCCTGTGGATCGTCGTCCTCCTCCTCGTCCTCCTCCGCGACGACGTGCTCATCGTCGAAGTCCTCCTCGTCCTCGTCGTCGTTGGACAGCTCGTCCGACATCGAGAACTCCGCCGGGTAGAAGACGGATTCCTTCATCGGTCGGTTGTGACGAATGCGCTTCAGAGGGGGGCTCTCGTCCTCGGAAGACGGCGGCGGCGGTGGAGGCAGACCCGCAGGCGGGGCAGGCATCGGTGGTGGTGGGGCGGAGGAAGAGGAAGAAGCCATGGATCGAAGAGACAGAGAAAAAGGCAGATGCGCGCGGAAGAGGAAGACGGTTAGGCAGAGGAAGATCGTCGGTTTTATAGAAGAGGCCGAGGAAGACAAAGAGGCAGAGGAAGAGGCAGAGACGGCTTGTCGGTTCGTGCCAATATTGCATCGTTTGGATTCCCGATGGTACCGGTTGGAGACACCAACCGGGATTGATGGCCCATATAGTCCCGGTTGGAGACACCAACCGAGATTGCTTCCCCCAAAATGGAGGTCACGGACATGTGGGCTCATCTCTTGTGGGTCCCACATGTCAGTGGTAGTAATTTGCCATAAATTACAAAGTATGTTAGAAAATAAGTCCAACCGTGTTATATAAACCCGTGTATGAATTATGATTTTTTATTAAGCAAGGAAGCAATAATTGAATTTATATAAAAAGATAAAAATCTGTATTAAGTGTTATATAAACCTGTGTATGAATTATGATTTTTTATTTAGCAAGGAAGCAATAATTGAATTTATATAAAAAGGTGAAAATCTGTATTAAGATGGTTGGAAAATAATATTGTAAAGAATATGTGAATTTTGAATTTATTTTATTTTTTGAAAATTATTTTAGTGTGGAATAAGTATGATTTATTATTTTTTTAGTAAGCAATGAAGCAATAATTGAATTTATATAAAAGGTGAAAATTTATACTAAAATTTGAAAAATTAAAGAGAAATTTCAAGGCTCTCAACAGTTTTCTATAATTTTTGAGAAATTAATAGCAAATTAATACCAATGACATGTGGGACCTACCAGAGATGGGCCCACATGTCAGTGAGGCTAGTACTATGCATGAGCTTGAGCTCCCGTCTGGCTGCATCACGGGTTCGAGCCCTACTCGCGCCGCTACATTCTTTTATTTTTGGGAAATCAGTCCCGGTTGGTGTAATTAACTGGGACTAAGTGAGATTCAGCTCCGATTGGTGTCATCAACCGAGACTAAGTGAGCATTCAGTCCCGGTTTGTTACACCAACCGGGACTGATGGTTCCTAGGGCACCAGCTGATGGGGGCGTTGGTCCCGGTTGGTGTAATCAAACGGGACTGATGTGAGGTCAGTCCCGGTGGATGACACCGACCGGAACTGATGCCCCCAACATATAAATTCGAAAGCAAGAGGGTTGGAGGCATAAGTGTTATATTGTGTCCAACCTCTCTCGCCGATGCTGCCTTCAACCACCGCCGTCGACGACCCACGTGCGCCGCCGTCTTCCTCTCCTCCGACAACCCCGAGTGCGCCGCCGTCCTCCTCGTCACCGACAACCCCGCGCGCGCTGCCGTCTTCCTTGCCTCCGACGACCCCGCGAGCAAGATGCTCCATGTGCTCCTCTCCTTCCCTTCCCTCGCTCCTCAGCAAGGTGCAGGCAGAGCATGGGACAGTGAGTGCGGACGCGGGCAAGCATGACGGAGCGTGACACAGGTGGGCATGATCGACAGGAGTGCGGCGCGACCAACAGGAGCACAATCACTGTGTGTCCACAGAGTGTTGGACGAAATGCCCAAACCTACGCAGTGGCGGAGCCAGGATTTCAGAACTGGGGTGCACAATTTTATTCATTTTTTAATGCTATATAGAATCATCACACCATTATAAAAATAGCACATAAATATAAAGGTTTGTAATGTAGTTAAATTGCCAAATAATTGGTCCGTTATGGTGTTAAGAGTTTTCAAAGAGTATCTGTATGTTTTGCTTTCATATTATGGCACCAGATTAATTAGGAGTAGAAAATAGAAGTGAAATATTTGTATCATTCGATTATAGTACTCATTAGGATACAATAGTGTATCTTGTATCTTATTTGTATGTACTAGTTTTTTAGATAATGGAAGATATTCCGGCCTCTGTATCTTATTTATATGAATTTTGAGATGTATATGTATATGCCAATTTTATAGCAAATTTGAATTCTTAGATGTATATATCAATTGTGAAATGTATAAGTATATGTGAATGTAATGTATATATCGTCCTCGTCGCCGTTGCCCATCCTCATCTACCTCCTCTTCCCCACCGCCCTCCTCGTCATTGTCGCCCGTATATGTATAAGTATAAGTGAAATGTGCAAGTATATATAATTTTGTTGATCTTTTTTCGTTAATTTTTAATGCATTCTTTTAGACTGCGAAACTACGATGGCGGGAGAAGGATTTGATGAAGACAAGTTCATGACAAGTTTGATTTCGGGAGAAGATGGTTATGAGCTCGATGATTCCATCGAGCCCGCAAGGCCCGTCGAGACCAAGGAGGCCCTTGAGGCCGCTGAGACGACCATGGTAATTAGATTGAATATGTATATGCCAGTTCCACCATCATGCTAAGCCAATCATGTCAATCACGTCTGCGAGGTTCAAACAAGAAGTCGGCGAAAACGGCCAACCTCTTGCACCCCTAGGGGCGCTTAGGCCATTCAATTTGGCATGCGGCGTCCACGTCAGAGACCATGTGCCAATTACCATTGCGAGATGGAATAATGTCCCTGAAGATACGAAGAACATGATCTGGACCGACCTGAAGGAGACATTCACCTTCCCCCAAGGGACTGAAGAGAAGGTGAAGAGTTACACGTTGAAGAAGATGGCCATCGCATTCCAAACATATAAAAAGAAGTTGAACACGGAGTACATCAAGAAGAACCGAATGCCCGACTTCAACAAGTACCCAAAGTTGCAGGATCACTAGGATGCGTTCGTGAACTACAAGAATTTGAATGAAGGTCAAAGTATGACCGAAAGGAATAGCCAGAATGCTCAGAAGAAGCAATACCACCACCACCTCGGCCCTGGTGGTTACCGCTAGGTGATGCACAAATGGGAGAAGAGGGAACAGAAACTGCTGGCGAAGGGTGTCGCACCCGCGACAATGGAATGGCCAGACAGAGCGAAGAGCTGGTTCTATGCTCACGGCGGCGGCCTTGACAATGATGGAAACACGGTGTTCGGGAATGTGCTAACAGATGTGGCCAGAAGACTTGTAAAGTCGATCGAGGAATCTTCGCAGGGCACCTTCGTGCCAAACAGGGAGAACGAAGAGCTTACAAGGGCCCTACAAAACCCGAAGCACCCTGGACGTACACGAGGTGTTGGCGTCGTTCCGTGGAAGATTGGGTTCGCTAAGGACGCCGATACCTATAGGAGTCGGGTGAGAAGCAAGTCCGGACAGGCACAACAACTCCTATTGCTTGAAGAACGCCTGAAGCAAACACAACAGAGCATCAAAGAAGAGGTCTAAAGACAGGTGCAGTTAGCCTTGAGCCAACGGCTAGATGTGTACCAGGAACCTCCTACTAATCCGGACCTCATTGGTCCCTCAAGGCGTCGAAGCAGCCGTGCTTCCAGTGGGTTGCCCGACGCGGACTTGGGCCACTGGCCCATGGACGACATCATGCAGCGGACACCTTGTGAGCTGCATGTCCAAGTGAGGAACATCTCTATCAAGGCGGCTCACGGCATGGCTCACCCGGTGGAGCCGGGGCAGGTCTTTCCATGGCCAACAGATATTGCCGGGCTACTCCAAGGTCTCGGTGGACGAGGTATGCCCAGGGTGCGAGGACCTGGACCTCGATATTCCCAGAGGTGATGGGACTACGAAGTTACGAGAGGCAGTCCACAATTTCATCCTATGGCATAAGAAGTACATCATTTTTCGAGATCACATGGACGTGTCCTCTCCAACACCTTCATCACCACCGGCACACATAAGCGGTTCGTCATCACCTCCATCGTCACCAAAGGAGATGCCTCCCAGAAGAAGCCCGTCTCCTGCACCAAGCCCCGCACGCGAAACTCCAACTTCAACATTGTCGCCCAGCAGCTCGCAAGAGGACGAGGTCCACCCAACCCAAGATGCTGGCTGCACTTCCAAAGCGGGCGTACGATATGACGGAGGAGGAGACCGAGAAGGTAGTCAGAGCTGAGGTCACTAAATTTTTTAAACCCAAGTCACCAGAGAAGAAGGTTCAGCCTGGTACGGAAGAATTTGTAAAAGGCTTGAGGACAGTGAAAAATTTGAAGGACAAAAAGAAAAAACCTCGTGTATCTGACTACAAGCGCACATTGCTAAGGAAAGGTCCAAGGAAAAGAAGTCAAAGGAGACGATGTCATCAGCTGATCAGAAGGCCAAGGAGATACAAAAATTCATCGAAGAAACTGGTCTGCACCCAAATCAAATATTAGACGACATGTAGATTGAAGCTGTACAAGTCAGATGGCCATATACACCGGACGCTTCCTTGGCCAGGCGTGAGGAGTTTAGCCAGCTACCAACTAGGATGCGTCAATTCAATGAATGGTACCTGGATGCGTTCAAGCATGGCCTAGCGTCATTTGCCGTCATGTACAAGGAAGAACATTTTTTTCACGGTGACAGTGAATTTTATGTCCAATGGCCAGTAATGTACGAGCTATACCTGTCAGACGCCATCGACGTGTCCATGTTGAGTTGCTGGACTCTGTAAGTGTCTTATTTAATTGCAAAAATCCACCGTGCGGCCCTTGCACTATACTAACTTGCAAGCCTAACTAATTTCTTCTTATACTCGATGAGGAGACCAGTTGAAAAGTACCAAAACTTGATCGACATGCTCAACCGGTATTCTTGTTCTTTCCATTATTATGCTAGTTCTACTCCATTTTAAACAAATTCTAATCATGTTCAATTTGCAATCACGTGCGTAGTGCATTCGCACGGTTCCGTACTGAAATAGTGGACGAATTCAACGAGGAATTCGATATTACACTTGCCTCTCGAGTATGTATGCCATCATGGTAGCTTTTAAGTTAGTTAACTTTATTTCCATGCATCCATTTCACGCTTTTAGCTTTTTTCACCACAGATCTGGCGTCAGCCGTCGGGCACCAATATATGCAGCTACTATGTGTGCCATACTATGCACATCCTGACCGAAGGTGCTAGCAACTTGCAAGGTTCGTCCGATTTCTCGCCGGCGAAAGTGAGAGCGATCCAAGAATAACTCGTCGGCTGGATTTTCGAAGAGGTCGTAAATCCAAAAGGCTAGTTTCACGATCCAGCGGTAAATAGGTGGGGCCCTTCGATAAAGACCGGCGAACTGTCGGGTTGACATCTACGGCTACCAAGAGCGATGCACATAAAAGATCACGAGGAACGTTCTGTAATTAAAGTTATAATGAATGTTATGTGAACTGTATATGTGTGCTATATATAGGCATGATTGATTCATTGTGATACCTAATAGTTGTAATTAAAGTTGTTAATAAAAGTTATGTGATTTAATTATTAGTTAATTATGCATGATTGATTATATGTGCTTTAATTAATTGTGACTTAGCACACGTATATATATATATAGATATAATAATAATATTAGACTTAACACACAGCACACATATATAATATATATTACCTCACACGCATATATATATATATATATATATATATATATATATATATATATATATATATATATATATATATTATTTATAGCTCAGTGGTGGTCGCCAAGACTGTTGGAGGAACTAACCGGGACAGAACAACAGCTTATCAGTACCAGTTGGTGCCTCCAATCGGTACTGACAGGCATCGGTGACGCACGGGCTAAAGCCACGTGTGCCTGCTCAGTACCGGTTGGAAGAACCAACCAGGACTGATCTGCAGCTTATCAGTACCAGTTGGTATCTCCAACCGGTAGTGACTGGGGCTTCGGCAAGACATGGGATAAAGCCACGTGGGGCCTCCAACTGGTACTGATACTATATCAGCACCGGATGAGGGAACCTGGACTGATGCTATATCAAAAACCGGTACTGATACTATATCAAAAACCGGTACTGATGGCCGTTGTGAACCGGTACTGATGGCCAGATTTGTAGTAGTGACTAACTGAGGTCATCGGTACGAATGGAGCTTCCCTGCTCCCGGATTTGCTCCCCCCGGTGCTCCCACGGGTGTGGCGCATTGGGTTGGCTGGTTTTGCTGGCCCACCATTAAAACCAACTAATCCCTTTATGCCACGCGCGCGGGAGCAAGACCGGGAGCAGGAAGCCATTTTCCATCGGTACCATGGAACTTCAGCAAATCAAAACTAGTGTTGGTTGACGACATCCTGCCTAGCCCCGGTTTGACCAGCTCAATAACTATTTTGCTTCCTAATCCTTTCGTCTGCTTGGACAGATCACCACTAACCTTGTCGCCAGTTTACAACCCGATGTTTCCGACATCTTGGACAAATTGTCGCTAGCATCGTCATCACCTAGCTTGACCTCCCTGCCATACCATCTTAGCCTCCCTGAGCACCGCCCTTTTAGGACCTGCATGCCATCCTTGCAAAAAACACGCTCAAAACGATCGTCGTTGGTTGCAAATCTGAGTTCTCTTGGCCTCCCAAAACTGTATTTTGTTTTGATGCCTTTTGGTTCCCGTTGATATGCAATTTATATAAGCAGCAACCAATTTTTCATTTTTCTTGGTCTCTAGCCCGAATCAAACTCCTTTTTGTTATATCTTTTCCTTTGGAACGCACGCCAATACGCGACTCGATCTCTGTGACCGAAACGTGCACAACACCGTGCAACGACATCCCATCCCAGGCACTGCCTCAGCAACCCTCCTTGTCCTGCCACGCACATAGCCGAATAAGCTCGACGGCACCCTCGCCCAACCTAGTACCTGCACCTTTACATGCCTAGCAAGGCCCACCTCTAGCGCCTTGCAGGGCCAATGGCCATGCACCTTTACCGTGCCACCCAACTCGCATGATGGACGTCACAAGGGCCCTGCACCTTAGCTGCATGCCCGCAACACCACAACCCTGATTTTGATTCTGATACACGTGCCAACGCGCATGCACGATCCTGAACCTGTCGCATGTGGTGCCCGCCATGGGCCCAGAGCTAACACCGCCTTGACGTGGTTGACGTGCTAGCTACATGCTCTGGGCTGCGTGATCACGGTCACCCACCCGCCGTGCTGCTGTACAACTCAGCCATTTGCTTGCTCTGCTACATATAGGGCGATGCGCCTAGACGCCTGCCTCACCGTTGCCTACTAGCACCACACCACCACCCAAAGGCAACTCACCGATGCACTCATCGCCATGTCTTGCCCACCTACTCCACCTCTAGATCTATCATCCAGCCCTCCTACGTGCCATCTTGCATGACCTTGTCGCACGTACACTTGATTGTGCATGCATGACCATGTCACATCTTAGCCACCCGCATCACTAACACATAATTGCATATATAGTGCCATGATGCGTCCCTTGTGCAACACTTGGTTGCATTGTCATCACCATGATGCTCCCATCACTCAAATCTATCCATCCGTCGCCACATCTATTGCCCAATCTAATCATGAGGTGAAGCCACCATTATTGTTGCAGCATTTTCAACTGCCACTTTGTCGGTCTGATCAACATGTCTGGTCAATTCTTACCAACTTCAGCCCATCGAACTATGCAAGCCACCTGCCCGGAGTGTCTGACTTGACTAGTCAAATCGTCAATCTCTGCCATTCTCCACCTTGCGCTGATTCATGCATTTCGTGATGCCCATGGAGGCATGATCCTCACACCTCCCTCAAGATCTTCCGCACTGCCAATCTTGCCAACCTTGCTCTAATACCACTTGTTAGAAAATATGGGTGTGGATGTGGTGGAATTAAGCCTCCACAACAGGTTTATTTCTTGGTTTTTGTGAGGGGAAACCTCCTTTCGTAGGAAAATGGCTCTCTTCCTGACTACTTGAGCATAAGGCCATCGGGCGATGTATCCTAGTTCGGGCCTCCCATTTCTGAGGATAATAACCCTACATGCAATGTATATATAGTGGACAGAGAAAATGTACAAAAAGGAGAAGTATAGGCGAAGCGAAAAAGAATTGATAAAATTACTCTAGGATATGAACATGTGAATCTCAGTGGGTGTGTCTAGTCTATGAGCTAGGGTGGTGTTTCCTATCTCTTTGTGTTTCTTCTCATCACATGGCTACTCTTGATTGCTTCCAACGTTGATTGCATGCCCTGGTAGCGTGGTCTTGGGGTGTTTATATAGTACTCCCGATGCGTTTGGTGCAAGGAATATGTAACCTTTTGAGCAGTTATATGTTTGATCTACTTTTTCAAAGATGGCAGAGTTAGGTATTTGCCTTTTCATCTCTTGTCATTGGTTTAGGCGAGGCTTCCGTCGCAAGGAACCGGGTAGATGATGTATTCGGTATTAGTATATTACTTGCCTATGTGCCATGTGGCTGAGGGACACGCAGGGTTGCCTCACCTTGATGTGTGATTTGCATAGGAGGGTTATCCTGTCGCCCTTTGGTAAGAGTTATGGTTCGCTGTTGGTGACATGTGGTGGGTCACCTCTCTGTTGGTGACTGGTCGGGGCTGTTGGCGTATTTCAGCCAACAAATTTATCCGAGGGGTAGTCCGGTGTTCGGTAGAGGGGGTTTTTGTAGCTAGCGTGTCTCTCTCCTCGCTTGCCCTAGATGAACTGCCCAAGAACACTCAAGAACACACCATGTTTTCCTAGGTTCAGGCCACCGAAGCAGGTAACAGCCTTATGTCCTGCTTGAGCTCTTGTTGGTTAGTGGAAAATGTACGTTCCAAACGGATCCCCCTCTTTATGCGCATGAGCTCCCCTTATATACTCCGGGGCTGGCTCGGGTAAGTGGAGAGGGAACGTTACATTAATGACACTGGTTACTGTATCTACTATCCTTCTTTGGTTTCTTCGTCCGTGCCAGTGCCTGCCAGCGCCCCGCCCTGTCCGAGGGACAACTTGGACGCGACAGGGGAGGCGCCTAACAAGCGCGTCTCTATGCCCCGCCTCGGGCAGCGCAGACGGATCAAGAGTAGTTGTAGGGATATGCAATCATGCCGTCGGATGACATGTGGTGGGTCACCTCTCTGTCGGTGACTGATCGGGGGTGAGTTACCTTGGAATGCTTCGGATTGCTGAAACCATAGAATGTTTCGGACTGCTGATATGCTCCGCAAAGCGAGGTATTTTATTTTTATGTAGGTGGGTTTTGGCAGGGATAGCCTCTTTATTTTTTTGATGGTCTAACTAGAAAAATATAGGATTTATTCCTCGACAGCTAGTCCCTGAGACTCTGAGGAGTAAATGTCTTGCTCTCCAAAGTCTTTTTAGAAGAAATACTTTTAAAGAGAGGAAGAAAATCTATTTTTCTAGTTGGGCCAGTTTTGTGGATAGATACCAAGACAAGGCCTTCTTGGTATCGTCGTGCCTAGAGGTGAAAATAGTACAGATAATTTCCGACCGACCGACCGACCGACCGAACCACTGTGGATATCTGTATTTACTAAAATACGGATATCCGTAGTGGTCCGAGTATGTATCCGTGTCCGATATGAATTATACGTATTCGATCCGTATCCGATGGAAAATATCCGGAAGTATCCGTAGGGAATTATCTGAGCTTTTTACGGATAGTATCCTATGGATATTATCCGAATACTAAAAGTTATGTTATAAGCCATATTTGTAGCTTATTTCTCCAATAGACTTGACTCGATTCTGTTACCCCATGCACATATTATTCATGTTTCTATCACTTTTTATAGTTTTATTAATGAAATATCATAACATTACTATGCAATTAGCTATGTATAAATCATATGTATCGACATATATTTTACTGGTCATAAACTATCAATGTCTCATATTATTTAAGTTTATTTATTTGTTGCACACATGATATTTATTTTAGTTTGTCAATCAGTTTGTGATTGTACGTATTGTCCGAAAAATATCTGTTCCGATGGCTATCCGATCATAAGTTATCCGGATCCGAATCCGTATCCGACATTATCCGTGTCCGAATCCGTATCCGACACTATCCGTGTCCGAATCCGTATCCGACACTATCCGTAGTCGAACCGTATCTGGAAAAAACATATGGATACAGATACAATATGAGCAGTATCCGATCCATATCCGATCCGTTTCATCCCTAGTCGTGCCATACCTGTCACATCTGTTCTTCCCCCTTCGATTCTTTCGACGCCCAGCCCTAATTCTTTCAGAAGGCGAGTTTATGTCCTTCCATCATGACGGAGGACACTCTACAGTCTACGGAGAGTAAAGGTTTTTTATGGAACCTTTGTCATGGAGGGTTCCGCCGTCAGGTACGTCCGTTCCTTCCCCTGAAGAAGGAGAGGTCGTTTTTTTGATCTTTTTGTGCTAGGTGGATTTCGACCTATTGAGAGCGAGTTTCTAGCCTCTGTCTTAGCGATGGCACTATGCGAGCTCGTTAATTTGACTACCAATTCCATTGTTTCCTTGCCTGTATTTGCCCATCTTTTTGAAGGATATTTGGGGGTCAAGCCATGTGTGAACTTGTTCTTCAACTACTATTGCCTTAGCGGAGGAAAGGGCCTATGGAAGCGATATTTTTTCATCTTCGAAAAAATTCAAAGTTGTTGTACCCGGCTCCTTTGATGAGAGATAAGGTTGATGGTCAGACCACTGGTTTTACATGATAGCGGGAGCTAAGAGTTCTTTGCGCTACACGAGACTGATCCCGGAAGATATTAAGCAAGACTAGCTAGAAGTGAGCGCTGAAGTAGTTGAGCATGTAGCGGCAATTGACAGATTAACCAACATGGGTCTAACTGGTAGGAAAATTGTGATGGATTTCGTGCGGAATCGGGTTAGCCCGCTGAGGAGGAGAGATCATTTGTTTTTCGATGTGCGAGATTGGCAAGAATCTAGTCAAGATGACAAAGAGGGTAAGCATTCTCATGCTCCTGGATGAGCTCATTTATATTGGATAACTCTAATTAAAATGACTGCTTAGTCTCTTTTCCATTTTGTGTAGCCCCTCCTGCCCAATGCGTGGGTGCTACAGTTAGCGAACACTTCACTCCAGCTAGAAGGGAATCAAGAGGTCATATTGGGGCCAGGAAATGTTCACGATCAGACACCCTAGGTTTGTATCTAGTATGTCTGAAGTTCTTTAAGATGGATATGTATGTTTAACTCCATTTGCTTTTGCAGGAATTAGGCGCCATCTTAGGCCTTATACCTTAGAAATCTCTACAGACTATTGATCAACCAGTTGGACCAGAAAGAGAGGAGGTGGAAGGTTGGCAAGCTCATCTAAGAGAGTAAGAGGTTCGGATTCAAGAGGGGATCTTATGATTCTTCTCTCAGAGGAACAAAGGGATGTTTTGAATAGGATTCCTAAATTTCATTTGGAGTATACCGAGAAAAACATGCTAGCTGAGGATTTTTGTGAGTTGTTTCAACTCTAGAATCCTAAGATTGTTGCAAAATTTGGAGAGGTTACGCAAGTGCGGAGGGCATATGATCTTTGAAGCAAGAAACAAGTAACTTCTTCAGGTTAGTAGAGCAAACTTGTGTCTTTTGATGCTTTTGGCACGAACCAGTGATGAGAACTTTCCTTGGATAGACTATCCCCCTCGGCTAGTCAGAAGGCAAAGCATTAACCATGACTACCGAAAGGAATAGAGCAAAAGCTTTCCGGTCAGTACGATTTGCTACACCGAAGGCCAAGATGCAGATCAATGTTCCTAGGCCCATGTCCTCAACTGAGGTTCTTCCTGCTTTGGGCGAAGGAATGCCTCAAGCAATTACTTTAGAGGAGTTATGTACCAAAGTTATGTCAAGAGTAGTTAGTTTGGTACCTAGGTAGCCTATAAATGTAGAAGAGGCAACAGTCGATTTGACATGGAGAGCTCTGCAAGCTGATGATCCTGATAATCGATGGACTTTGGTGATCTTTGGGGAACAGACATCTCATGCTAAGGATACCCAAACAGAGTATTTTGCTTTGAGTTCTATTGCTCTAATTGGCTTGATCCATGTAAGTTTTTCCTAACTTGATCGTTTGATCGTCTTTCAAATGATATTCCGCTCTTTTACCGTCCTCTCCTCTTTGATCCGTAGAGGGAGATGGCGGTAGTGGAGCATGGTGTATTGCGGAGGGCCTGGCTTACTCGTTTGGGCTCTCTAGTTACCTTCATCTCTTTGATTATTCTGATGACCCACGCTCTCGTGGGAGCATGGTTCATATAGGAGACATCTCATCTTGTTTTTCTCCTCTAGGATCAGTGTTGACTGGCCCTTTGTTTTTTTCGAGATTCCGAATGCCACATTCTCACGACCGCTTCCTGTCCATTACTAGAAAACATTGCAGGGATATCTTCTCCTCTAGTTTCAACGGATCCATCTTTTCAAGGAGAGGCATCTATGGCTGATCCTTTGGTTGAGCTCGGCTCAAGTGTCTCCCAGGCCATGCAGACTGATGCAACCGTAGCCTTGAAGGGGAGTACAATAATCAAAGATGGAAAGGTCAATATGATGAAGAATGTGTTGGCTATGATAATTCTTCTCTCGCCGAGGTGCAAGAGTGCCATCACTCCTAGATGTCTTTTGCTCCGTCATGCCATATGTCAAGTCGATCATAGTTTGGGGAATCATGGCCTTTTATCGGACATTACTAAGGTAAACTTTTTGCTGCTATGTTATCTTGCTTTTGGCAAGTGCTTAGATGATACCGATTTGTTAGGTGGTCGGGGACTTTTGTTCAAACTTGGAGATGAGCCATCGACAATTAAAGGGCAAGTTGTCAGCTGCACTATCAGAAGTAGAGTCCAGGGACCCAGATATTCTGAGGAAACTCCATGCTGACGTGCTCGAAGCAAAGGCTTATGTTGCCCGTATGAATAAAGTTGCTTCAAGGGAAGTGATCAAGCGTGATGACACGCGTCGGTGGTTAGCCATAGAGTTAGAGCGATGAAAGGCTCTGAACGACGCCCTTGATCGGGCCGGTGAAGATCAACAAAAGCTTGTGGAGACAGCTTCAGCAGGAGTTCGGGCCCAAAGAGAGGCGCTTGATATGAAGAATGTTATTTTGAACATGACAGAGGAGATCCATGAGCTTCGTGGCAAAGTTGTTGATTTAGAACGGGAAAAACTTAGGCCAAGGTAATTTTAGTGACTTTTGGGCTTTAAAGGGACAACACGGTTAATTGTGTAAACATGGTGGCGGAAACATTGTTTCTATTTTGTTAAATCTGTCTGCTCATCATTCTGTATATATCCCCAGTATCGAGGAAAGCCATGATGAAGGGAGTTACTTCTTTTCTGCCGCCACTACTAGAGAAATGGCCTTTCATATCGGTACATCAGTACCGGTTATGCATAAACTGGGACTGGCAGTTACATCAGTCCCGGTTCAACGGTTTACGGGTCCGAGGGAAATATCAATACGGGCTGAAGACACCGACCGGTACTGATTTTCTAACTTCCATAACGGTTGGTTACACCAATCGGTACTAAGCAGGCTAGCTAGCTTCTTAGTACCGTTTAGTACCAGCTGGTTACATCAACCTGTACTGATGTTAGCATCAGTACAGGTTAGTGTAACCAACCGGTACTAAGCAGCCTTATTTGAACCTCCTCTTCCCTGCCCCCTCGGCTCCTTCCCACACTCTTTTTCTTCCTCCCACCTCGGCTTCAGTTCATCCCTGATTTCCTTCGGTTCATAAATTTTTGCAATTCCTTGGTTTTCTTCCTTTCATTATAACTTGTTTTTATTGATTTCGCATTGGATTTTGCAGTTCTGCATTGGAATTTGCTTTGTATGTTTAATCACATTTGATTGCATTGGAATTTGCTGTGTGTTTAATGGATCCGACATTCTATCTTCCCCTCCCCTATATTTTCCCCCTCCATCCACATGGAGAACAGTACCGCACCATTTCGATCCCCTTCTCTCCTCTGCCACCGCCAACAGTCGTACCACATCCCCTCCGCCTTGGTTCTCCGTCTCAAGATCTGCAGGGCGACTTGCAATCCCCATCCTCCGCCGCAACCTCCCGCCGCCAGTGCAGGTCCGTCCACCTCCTCCACCGCTAGAGCAGGTCCGTCCACCTCTTCCGCCGCAACCTCGCGCGCCGCCCCACCCACCTCCTCTGCCGCAACCTCGCGCGCCGCCTCGCTCACCTCCTTCGCCGCAACCTCCGGTACCAACCTGGAGAAGGCATGGAGGGCCTTCCAGCATCGGTGCCCCATCTTGTACCCGCCGCCATATCAACTTCGTGGCTGGGAGGAACTAGCCTCTCTGCTGCCGCTGCTGTTGCCACCGCCAAGCTTCCGGTATCGGATGCACATGGAGGTGTGGCTCCCATGCCACGTGCGCCGCCTCGTCCTCCCCCTGCGCCTTGTCCTCTGCCCGACGATGACGAAATCGACTGGGAGGCCTTGATGGCGGAGGATGATGACTAAAATATAGCTATTATATATATGTATATATGTTGTTTAATTATGTGATGTAGTGGATCAGTGTTAGTTATTATGTAATGAATTATTTTGTGATGGAATGAGATCAATGTTTAATAATGTGATGTCCTTAATTATGAATTATTTGTATCAGTGTGTGATGGATGATGAAATGGTTATTTATGAGTGATGGTGATCTTGTAAATGTTCAACAAATTAGTTATGGTGAAATGGTGATCTGTGCAATGAATTGGTGATATGTGCAAATGTTCATCAAATGAGTTATGGTAAAATGGTAATCTATGCAATGAATTGGTGATATGTGCAAATGGCATCAAATGAGTTATGGTAAACTGGTGATCTGTGCAATGAATTGTTGATATGTGCAAATATTCATCAAATGAGTTATGGTTCAGTGTTAGTCTTTTTTTTTCAATTTGAAATGGTGATCTATGCAATGAATTGGTGATATATGCAAATGCTGATTTGCATTGAAATGGTGATTTGGGTGCCCCTCCAATACTGGTTCATAACATGGGCCGGTACAGCAACCCCGGACAGAAATGGCTTCCATAACATGGTCCGGGGGAATATCAGTACCGACTCAAGAAACCAACCGGTACTGATTCTCTAACATCAGTACCAGTTAGTTACACCAACTAGTACTCAGCCTGAACATCAGTACGGTTGGTGTAACCAACCGGTACTAAGCAGCCTTATTTGAACCTCCTCTTCCCCGCCTTCTCCCCACACTCTGCCAGATCAAAACGGTCTGGCGCCGGCCAAGAGCTTCAAGGAAGGGGAGTCTTTTAAAATTTTGGTCATTTTACTCCCAGCCAAGTTAACCAAGGTTAGTAACATCGTTCCTCACTACATTTGGTGTAAAATAGAGTTTCTTCTTTGCTTGAAATGTGAAGAAAATTTGATCTTTTCTCATGATCGATCAAGAACAGTATAGCGTCGGCCAAGAGCTTTAAGGAAGGGGAGGTGCTGCCAAAATTTTAAAATTTTGGTCATTTTAATCCAAGCCAAGGTAATCAAGGTTAGTAACATCGTTCCTCACTACATGTGGTGTATAATGGAGCATCTTCTTTGCTTGAAACGTGAAGAAAATTTGAGCTTTTCTCTTAATCGATCAAAACAGTGCAGCGCCGACCAAGAGCTTCAAGGAAGGGGGAGGTGCTGCCAAAATTTTAGAATTTTGGTCATTTTACTAAAGCCAAGGTAACCAAGGATAGTAACATCGTTCCTCATTACATTTGGTGCAAAATGGAGCTTCTTCTTTGCTTGAAATGTGAAGAAAATTTGAGTTTTTCTCATGATCGATAAAAGATTATGAATGTAGAGAGCTAGCTCGATCTTTTCATTTAGGTTGCAATAACTTGTTGTGTAAGTTTAGAATTTGCTTGGTTTAGATGTAGCTCGCATTGAATGTGTGGATCTAGCTCAAATTTAGGTTTTGGTTCCATCGATCGATGAAGAATTTTGAATCTAGACTTTTATATAACAAGTCATTCTTGTTAGGTGTGGATCTAGCTCAAATTTAGGTTTTGGTTCCATCGATCGGTTAGTATTTTGAATGTAGATTTTGATCTACCAAGTCATTCATGTTAGGTGTGGATCTAGCTCAAATTTATGTTTTGATTCCATCGATTGATGAAGAATTTTGAATCTAGACTTTGATCTACCAAATCATTCATTATAGGTATGGATCTAGCTCAAATTTAGCTTTAGCTTCCATCGATCGATGAAGAATTTTGAATCTAGACTTTTATCTACCAAATCATTCATTTTAGGTGTGGATCTAGCTCAAATTTAGGCTTTGGTTCCATCGATCGATGAAGAATTTTGAATTTAGACTTTTATCTACCAAGTCATTCATTTTAGGTGTGGATCTAGCTCAAATGTAGGTTTCGGTTTAAATAACTAATAACCTTATTTTAGTTTTTGAAAATTCTTTTAGTGTGGAATATGTATGATTTATTATTTTTATTAAGAAGTGAAGAAATAAATGAATTTATATAACGAGATGAAATTTTATCATGAAAATTGAATATGTAATAAAGTATTAACATTTTAAAATATTAACTTTTTAATGAAATATCCACCTAAAATTTTTAAATAAATTTAATATTGGTTTAATTTGAAATTTGCGAAATGTTAAAAAATTCAATATTGAAAAATGAGCTAACAGATACCTTGATATAACATAATGTAGATGAACCGGCGATGGATGTACATGGACCGACGCTACCTGGAGTTTTGCAGGGTTTGCAAACTTTTCTTCGTGCGGTCGATGCATACATAAGGTCAGGCTACATATGTTGTCCGTGCATAGACTGCAAGTATGAGAAAGAGTGGCCAAAATCCAGCCACCTTCACTTCCATTTGCTCTCAAGAGGTTTCATGCCAAACTATACCGGTTAGACCAAGCACAATGAAGAAGAGACTATACGGGAAGATGGTGAAGAAGAAGAAGAGTGGGACAACAATATTCCGGATGCTGGCCAACACGGTTCATTCGAAGATACATTGGGAGAGTTTGGTGATGATGACCTAGACTAGATGATGCTTGATGGAGAGGGAGAATACACCGGTGAAAGACATTACGAAAAGTTCTAGCGCCTGTGGGAGGATCACAGAACACTATTGTACCCAAACTGCTGACAAGACCACAAAAAATTGCGTACCACGCTAGAACTCATGCAATGGAAGGCGATCATTAGATTGTCTGATAAGGGATTCAATGAGTTGTTATGTCTCATAATGAAGTTGCTTCCAGAGAGTAACACGCTACCTGAAACTACGTACGACACCAAGCAAGTTGTCTACCCTTTGGGGTTAGAGGTATAAAAGATACATACATGCCGGAATGATTGTATCCTTTATCGCAATGAGTACGAGGATTCGAAAGCTTGTCCGGTGTGCAAAACTTCAAAGTATAAGACCAGGCGTGAAGACCCAGGCGAGCAAGAGGGGCAGCGTAAGAAGAGACCCCCATTAAGGTGGTCTGGTATTTCCCTATGATCCCCCCAGTTGAAGCGTTTATTTACGAGCAAAGCTCATGCCCAGATGATGTGCTGGCACAAAGAAGATCGTAAGGACGACGGAAGGCTAAGGCACCCCGCTGACGGCTCCCAGTGGAGGAAAGTCGATAGAAAATACCCGGACTTTGTTGAGGATGCGAGAAATATAAGGTTTGGGTTGAGTACGGATGGGATGAACCCGTTCGGCGAGATGAGCTGCAATCACAGCAATTGGCCCGTGACTGTATGTATCTATAACCTTCCTCCTTGGCTGTGTATGAAGCGAAAGTATATTATGATACCGTTGCTTATCCAAGGGTCGAAGCAATCTGGAAACGACATCGACATGTATCTCAAACCGTTGGTGGAAGATCGGCTAACGCTGTGGACCGATGGTGTACATGTATGGGATGAGTACAAAAGAGAGCAC
This sequence comes from Olyra latifolia, assembly GCA_036346145.1. Taxonomy (NCBI): domain Eukaryota; kingdom Viridiplantae; phylum Streptophyta; class Magnoliopsida; order Poales; family Poaceae; genus Olyra; species Olyra latifolia. The sequence goes on along the minus strand of CM070523.1, from coordinate 45,477,554 downwards.
TTCACCATACGTGCATTGCTATTTGTTGCCATCAACGACTAGCCTGCACTTGGTAACTTGTCAGGCCTACCTATCAAAGAATATAAAGCCTGCATCCAGTGCTTAGAGGATACGGACAGCAAGCATCTCAAAACTCCCGAAAGGTCATGTACATGAACCACCGTAGGTTCCTCCATATGAAGCACCCATTACGACGGAAGGGTGAGAATTTCGATGGGACAGAACAGAAACGTAAGAAGCCCCTACATCGCAATGGGACACTTGTATTTTCTCTGGTAAAGGATCTGAAAATAGTATTCAGAATGGGTCCTGGTAACAAATCTGTCCCGACTGAACAAGCTCATACGAAGCCCATTTAAAAGAAGAAGTCAATATTTTGGGATTTACCTTGCTGAAAAGACTTAGAGGTCTGCCACTCACTGGACTTCATGCATATCACGAAGAATATCTGCGTGAACCTGTTAAGATTCCTAGATATGTACAGGACATCAAAAGAAACACTTCAAGCATACAAGGACCTACATCTACTGGGAATTAGGAACGACCTACATCCGAAAAAAGAGCGAAAGAACAACATTACCTCTACCCTGCGAGCTACACTCTGAGCAAGGAAGAGAAAACAAACATGATTAAGTTCTTGAATAGTGTGAAAGTCCCTTCTGGATACTCCTCAAACATAAGGAGACTCATCAACACGAAAGAGAATAAAATAGTACACCTGAAATCCCATGATTGTCACATGTTGATGACACAGTTGCTCCCAGTGGCGGTGAGAGGTATTCTACCGGACTGGGTACGAGGGACAATCGTAAAGTTGTGCTCGTTCTTCAACATGGTGTCGTAGAAGGTCATCGAACCACGGAACTTATCTAAGCTGTAGGATGACATGGTCGATAGTCTGGTCAGCCTTGAGATGATCTTCTCTCCGTCCTTTTTTGATATTATGGTCCATCTCATGGTCTACATTGTCAAAGAAATAGAAATTCTCAGACCCGTGTTCCAGCATAGTATGTTCCCTTTCAAGAGGTACATAGGTGTCCTAAAGAAATATGTTCGTAACCAGTCTCGTCCAGAAGGCTGCATTGCACAGGGTGTTGGCATAGAGGAGGTGATTGAGTTCTGTGTCGATTACATTGATGATCTAAATCCGATTGGCGTCGCTGTATCACGCCATGAGGAGAGGCTACGGGAAAAATGGACTCTAGGGAGAAAAGAATTTTTTAGCGACGATCTACTTTTATTTAAACAAGCACATTTCACAGTCTTGAAACAACCAACTGTAGTGGCTCAGTTTATTCATGATCATGAGATGATTCTACGCAAGCAATACCCAGAGAAGTCAGAAAAGTGGATCACACTAGAGCAAATGGATCATTTCGGTGGTTGGTTACAAAGCAACTGATGGGCTCCTGGACAAGCAATGAACAGTTGAAACTATTGGCTCGGGGACCATCTATGAAAATCGTATCATTACATGGGTACGAGATAAATGTGTACACATTTTACACGACTACCTAGGATAGTAAGAGCACCAACCAAAACAGTGGTGTCTGTATAGATGCCTTGGACAAAAATAGAAAGATGGACACCTACTATGGTTACATAGAGGATATCTGGGAGTTCGAGTATGGACCTTTAAAAGTCCCTCTGTTTCGGTGCCAATGGGTCGAATTGACAGCCGTTGAGGTCAACGAGTACGGTATGACAACCGTGGACCTCAAGCAAGTGGCCTATAGGGACAAACCGTTCGTGCTCGCCAATGATATGACACAACAGGTATTCTATGTGATGGACATAAACAGCAAACCGAAAAAGTAGGACAAGCCTAATAAAAGCAAGAAGTAGAAGGACAAGCCTACCGAAGATAACAAGCAGGAGCAGAAGACTAGCGGTAGCGATCAGCCAATGCGCCACGTGGTTCTTCCAGGTAAAAGAAGGATCGTCGGAGTTGAGGGCGTCACAGATGAAGAAGAGTACAATCAGTTTGAAGAGCTACCTCCTTTTATGGTGGACGTAGACATTACTGCCTTGAATGATATAGAGGAATCCCCTATGTACGACCCGATCATAATGAAGGTTCACTTGTAAAAACAAAGTATGTTAGCAAATAAGTCTAACCGTGTTGTATAAACCCTTGTATGAATTATGATTTTTATATATGTCAATTTTTCACATTTTTATGAATTTTGTGATATTTTAATTTAATTTTTATGGGCTCCCAACAGTTTTCTATAATTTTTGATAAATTAATGGCAAATTAGTACCACTGACATGTGGGACCTACCAAAGATGGGCCCACAAATTAGTGAGCACATCCCTTTCTCCTAAGAAGGGTACAAAAAGATTCGTGCCTGGTAGGACCGATCAAAGCTCCCTCCTCTCCCCTGGATAGCAGCATGCGCTTGAGCGCGGGCTCCCCGTGCGGTCACGGGTTCGAGCCCCGCTCGCGCCGCTGTATTCTTTTATTTTTGAAAAATCAATCCCGGTTGGTGTAATCAACTGGGACTAAGTGAGCATTCAGTCCCGGTTTGTTACACCAACTGGGACTGATGGTCCCTACGGCACCCTACATGGGCGGGCTGATGGGGGCGTCAATCTAGGTTGGTGTAATCAAGTGGGACTGATGTGAGCAAGAAGTCCCGGTGGATTACACCAACGGGGACTGATGGTTCCTAGGGCACCAGCTGATGGGGGCGTTGGTCCCGGTTGGTGTAATCAACCGGGACTGATGTGTGGTCAATCCCGGTGGATGACACCAACCAGGACTGATGCCCCCATCATATAAATTCAAAAGCAAAAGAGGTTAGAGACTAAGTGTTATTGTCTCCAACCTCTCTCGCCGACTCCGTCTTCAGCCCCCGCCGTCAACGACCCCACACGCGTTGCCGTCTTCCTCGCCTCCGATGACCCCACGCGCACCGCCGTCCTCCTCGCCTCCGACGACCCCCCGCGCGCGCCGCCATCCTTCTCGCCAATGACGACCCCACGCGTGCAGCCGTCTTCCTCGCCTTCGATGACCCCGCGAGCAAGGTGCTCCATGTGCTCCCCTCTCCTTCCCTTCCCTCGCTCCTCAGCAAGGTGAAGGCAGAGCATAGGACAGTGAGTGCGGGCGTGGGCAAGCATGACGGAGTGTGACACAGGCTGGCATGACAGACAGGAGTGCGGCGCGACCAATAGGAGCACAATCATGGTGCGCCCACAGAGTGTTCGACGAAATGCCCAAACCTATGGCACATTGCTAACAGATTTTTTTCTTTATTTTTATTGTGCCCGGGTCATCGGCTGTCGGAGGTTTGTGTATTCATGTAATTCCACATTATGGTGTTAAGAGTTTTCAAAGAGTATCTGTATGTTTTGCTTTCATATTATGGCATTAGATTAATTAGGAGTAGAAAATAGATGTGAAATGTCTGTATCATTCGACTATAGTATTCATTAGGATACAAATAAAATATAGATTTTTCCATCTGATTAACAAATCATACTATGTTTGTATTCATATTTTCATTCATATTCATATTTGGATTTGAATTGACAATATGAATGAGAATATAGACTATCTGAAATGTTATTTCTTCCAGAATATTCATATTCGTATTCAAATTTTATTATAATGTGACTGATTAGTTGGATGAATATTTTTCAGTCCAAGACAAATTCATGTTTCTTTAAGATAAAGTGCCACTAATGTCCTCACATTAATTAAAAAAATGCAAAGAATATCTAAATTTGACAATAGAATAGATATTTGTCTTGAATTTGTATATTCATTATATGGCATTCGATATGTGCTCATGTTCAAGCATATTTGATGTTTGGATTCATATTCGTTTTAAAAAATAGAAACATAAATATGACGATGATTTGCGCATAACATCTTTTGAACCGAGCATAATTTCCTATTGGGTGTTGCTACATCCATTCACAAGGTGTTAAAAATTGCAGAGGAGGTTAACAAAAGAGAGAGGATACATAGATACAAGAGCACATGAATGCATGATAAGCATTATAGGCTTACAACTTAGCTAGCAATAGTGTATCTTGTATCTTATTTATATGTACTAGTTTTTTAGATAATGGAAGACATTCCGGCCTCTGTATCTTATTTATATGAATTTTGAGATGTATATGTATATGCCAATTTTATAGCAAATTTGAATTCTGTGATGTATATGTCAATTATAAAATGTATAAGTATATGTGAAATGTAATGTATATACCATCCTCGTGGCCGTCGCCTGTCCTCCTCTACCTCCTCTTCCCCACCGCCCTCCTCGTCGTTGCCACCCGTTTATGTATAAGTATATGTGAAATGTATAAGTATATGTGAAATGTGCAAGTATACTTTTGTTGATATTTTTTTGTTAATTTTCAATGCCTTCTTATAGAGTACGAAACAACAATGGTGGGAGAAGGATTTGATGGTGACGAGTTCATGAGAAGTCTGATTTCGGGAGATGATGATTATGAGCTCGATGATTCCGCCAAGGCCGCAAGGCCCGTCGAGACCGATCAGGCCCTAGAGGCCGCTGAGACGTCCATGGTAATTATATCGAATGTGTATATGCCGGTTCCACCATCATGCTAAGCCAACATTCTAATCCGTTCATTATTGTACCATATTTTTAGATCAATCAATCGAGTAGCCAATCACGTCAGTGAAGTTCAAACAAGAAGTCGAAGGTAAGACATGTTATCACCGAAGTCGGCGATAACGGCCAACCTCTTGCACCCTAGGGGCGCTTGGTCCGTTCAATTCGACATGCGGCGTCCACGACAAGGACTATGTGTCAATTAGCATCGCGAGATGGGAGAATGTCCCTAAAGATACGAAGAACATGATCTGGACCGACCTGAAGGAGACATTCACCTTCCCCCAAGGGACCGAAGAGAAGGTGAAGAGTTACATTGAAGAAGATGGCCATCGTATTCCAAACATATAAAAAGAAGTTGAACACGGACTACATCAAGAAGAACCGAACGTCCGACTTCAACAAGTACCCAAAGTTGCAGGATCACTGGGATGCGTTCGCGAACTACAAGAATTCGAATGAAGATCAAAGTATGACCGAAAGGAATAGCCAGAAGGCTTAGAAGAAGCAATACTACCACCACCACGGCTCTGGTGGTTACCGCCAGGCGATGGACAAATGGGAGAAGAGAGAACAGGAACTACTGGCAAAGGGTGTCGCACCCCCGACAATGGAATGGCCAGACAGAGCGAAGAGCTGGTTCATGCTCATGGCGGCGGCCTTGACGATGATGGAAATACGGTGTTTGGGAAGGTGCTGACGGATGTGGCCAGAAGAGTTGTAAAGTCGATCGAGGACTCTTCCCAGGGCACCATCGTGCCAAACAGGGAGAACGATGAACTTACAAGGGCCCTACAAAACTCGGAGCACCCTAGACATACACGAGGCGTTGGCGTCGTTCCGTGGAAGATTGGGTTAGCTAAGGACGCCGATACCTATAGGAATCGGGTGAGAAGCAAGTCCCGACAGGCACAACAGCTTCTAATGCTTGAAGAACGCCTGAATCAAACACAACAGAGCATGAAAGAAGATGTCCAAAGATAGGTGCAGTTAGCCTTGAGCCAACGGTTAGATGCGGGCCAGGAACCTCCTAGTAATCCGGACGTCATTAGCCTCTCAAGGCGGCGAAGCAGCTGCGCTTCCGGTGGGCTGCCCGAAGTGGACATGGGCCACTGGCCCGTGGATGACATCACACAGCGGACACCTTGTGAGCTGCACATCTAAGCGAGGAACATCTCTTTCAAGGCGGCTCACGGCATGGCTCACCCGGAGGAGGTATGCCTAGGGTGCGAGGACCTAGACCTCGATATTCCCGGAGGTGACGGGACTACGAAGTTAGGAGAGGAAGTCCACAATTTCATCCTATGGCGCAAAAAGTACATCATTTTTCAAGATCACATGGACGTGTCCTCTCCAACACCTTCATCACCTCCGGCACACATAAGCCGTCCGTCATCACCTCCATCATCACCAAAGAAGGTGCCTCTCAGAAGAAGCCCGTCTCCTGCACCGAACCCCACACGCGAAACTCCAACTCCAACATCGTCGCCCAAGACAAGCAAGCCAGCTCGCCTAGCAGCTTGCAAAAGAACGAGGTCCACCCTACCCAAGAAGCTGGCTGCACTTCCAAAGCGAGCGTACGATATGACGAAGGAGGAGACCGACAAGGTAGTCAGAGCCGAGGTCACTAAATTTTTTAAACCCAAGTCACCAGAGAAGAAGGTTCGACTGATGCGGAAGAATTTCTAAAAGGCTTGAGGACGGTGAAAAATTTGAAGGACAAAAGGAAAACCTTACATGTCGACTCTGGCGCACATTGGTCAAGGAAAGGTCCAAGAAGAAGATGTCAAAGGAGGCGGCGTCATCGGTGATCGAAGGCCAAGGAGATGCAAAAATTCATCGAAGAAAGCGGTGCGCACCGGATCAAATATTCGGCGACATGCAGATTGAAGCTGCACAAGTCAGATGGCCATTTACACCGGGTGCTTCCTTGGTCAGGCGTGAGGAGCTTGGCCAGCTACCAACTAGGATGCGCCAATTTCATGATTGGTACTTTGATGAGTTCAAGCATGGCCTAACGACATTTGCCGTTAAGTACAAGGAATAACTTTTTTCACGGCGATAGTGAATTTTATGCTGTATGGCCAGTAATGTACGAGCTATACCAGTCAAATGCTCTCGAAGTGTCCATGTTGAGTTGCTGGACTCTGTAAGTGTCTCATTTAATTGCAAAAATCTACTGTGCGAGCCCTCGCACTATACTAACGTGCAAGCTTAACTAATTTCTTCTTATGTAGAATGGAGATTCAAAGATGCAAAAGGGAGTGCATTTTCAACACAGGCTTCCTTGACCCTTTAGTTATCAATGAGATGACTGTTCAACTATTCCCTGCCGATTAAGAGACCAACATGTACAAGGGGCTAATAGGTCAAAGATATCAGTCAAAGATACTTTTACCTTACAGCTTTGAGTAATTGTTTTCGTACAGCCTCGTTCTAATCTTTTTCCATAATACGATGTTAGAACTAATTAGTTACCTATGTTGCCATATATATGTAAAGCTTTCACTGGATTCTTCTCATTATCGTGCTAGATCGTAGCATGATCATAGTTATGGACTCGCTGAGCAGACCAGTTGAAAGTACCAAAACTTGATCGATATGCTCAACTGGTATTCTTGTTCTTTCCATTATTGTGCTAGTTCTACTCTATTTTAAACAAATTCTAGTCATGTTCAATTCGCAATCACGTGTGTAGTGCATTCGCATGGTTCCGTACTAAAATCGTGGGTGAATTCAACGAGGAATTCAATATTACACTTGCCTCTCGAGTATGTATGCCATCATGGTAGCTTTTGAGTTAGTTAACTTCATTTCCATGCATCTATTTCACGCTTTTAGCTTTTTTCACCACAGATCTGGCGTCATCCGTCGGGCACCAATATATGCGGCTACTATGTATGCCATACTATGCACATCCTGACTGGAGGTGCTAACGACTTGCAAGGTTCGTCCGATTTCTCGCCGACGAAAGTGAGAGCGATCCAAGAACAACTCGTCGGTTGGATTTACGATGAGATCGTAAATCCAAGAGGCCAGTTTCACAATCCAGCGGCAAATAGGTGGGGCCCTCCGATAAAGATCGGTGAACTGTCGGGGTCGACATCTACGGCTACCAAGAGCGATGTACATAAAAGATCATGATGAACGTTCTATAATTAAAGTTGTAATGAATGTTATGTGAACTGTATATGTGTACTATATATAGGCATGATTGATTCACTGTGATAACTAATAGTTGTAATTAAATTTGTTAATAAAAGTTCTTTGATTTAATTATCAGTTAATTATGCATGATTGATTATATGTGCTTTAATTAATTGTGACTTAGCGCGCACACACACATATATATAATATTATACTAAACACACACAGACACATATATAATATATATTACCTCACACGCATATATGTATATTATTTATAACTTTCGGTGGTGGTTGCTTTCGATGCAGTTAGAGGAACCAACCAGGGATGATCGGCGACTTTCTCGATACCGGTTGGTGCCTCCAACCACTACTGATAGGGGCCTCATCGACGCACGGGCTAAAGCCACGTGTGGCCTTCAACCGGTACTAATACTATATCAGCATCGGGTGAGGGAACCGGGACTGATGCCATTGGGCATCGATCCGGATGACTATCTGGGTTCAAAAACCGTCTTGATAGCCGTTAATGAACCGTCTTGATTGCGGATCTGTAATAGTGCGCCTAGCCATCTCTTTCGTGTTCCTAGAAATTGAATGCAGTCTGGTCATCTCCCCACAATCACCTAGAGGAAATGTGAAACCACTGGGCTCCAAACGGTTAGTATTCCTTCTGAGTCTATTTATCGAGATTAGGGATATAGTTGTTTTGTCCACGCTCCCTAATCCCCTTGCTCCAAGTTTTTGCTTTGCTTAGCCTAGTTCTTCCCCTTTCTACTTTCTTACTTTATGGCAGGATTTGAAGGGACTTGGCTTTTTGAAGACAACTTTGAAGACCTAATAAGATATATTATTTTCACAATTTGGTAATTAAAGTTGAATCTTATAGATTCAGTATATAGCCTAAGAACACGGGTCTATGATCTACACGCCAACATAAACCCCAGATGGAAAACACTTGATACACATGAATATACCCGAACGACACATGGATTAAACACAACCGTGTTCGATTCATAACTCAAATTTTGGACACCTCACAGTGACGCACACCTTAGCTTTATCTAACCAACATGACTGGCTAACAAAGCAATATGAGAAATTGTTTCAGCATTGGCATTCCTAAACTTATCTCGCTGGGCTACGGCGGCCGTTCTGAAGATCTGATTAGCTCGAGACGATTATCCGGCCGGGAGATAAAAACACGGGCGCATGCCATCTCGTCGGCGGTGTTTAACGGCTTGTGGACTGCCAGGCCAGCTTGGCCAAGGGGAGCCTCTTCCTGCAGTGTTTCATACTCATCTCGATCGTCCGCCCTCATTCTGACTTGTCTGGGAACCTGGCCGTCTCCCGCGTTTTAAATCCGCTTCTTCTCGTTTTCCCTATTCTGTCCGTTTTTCTGGCCGGGATGGCCTTTGTCCTCTCATAAGACTTGGACCTCAACTTTAATACCCGACCGCACAGTACACAAGATCAGAAGAAAGGGTTCAAGACCGAGATGGAGAGGCACCCATCCGGCCGGCACGAGCGCCAAAGGACTCAGCGCCCCCAATGCTGGAGGCAAGCCGTCGACCAAGACCGATGCGCCGCCAGCAACCTAGCCACACCGGATGCCGCTCCATTCGGGTTCGGTCTCTATCAAAAGGCCAACAAGGGACGCACCGGGTGAGTGCAGAGGCTGTGTGGGCGCGACGACCCAGGCAGGCAAAAGTCCGGCTGGTGACTCGGTGACCATTCTCGGGTGACGCCCTCGCTCAGTAAGGACTCAAAGGATTCTTTGGCTACTATCTCGACCTTCGTCTGGAAATAAAGAGGGGCGTATGGCGTGAGGACATCCGAACGGTAATCCATGAGGCCTGAGGACCGCCCAACCACGCGCACTGACTTTGAGCGACAGTGTATCCGTTGCGTAGGCGTCGGTACCATTACCGGCATACCACCACTATCAGAACACCGGCCAGCGGAGAGTGACTTACAGTACGACGGATGCACCCACGCGACGTGCAGCGAATCGCAAATCATGTTTATGACGGCATGGGCAAATATGGCAAGTTGCTGTATATACCGTATACGACTAATTCTTGCGGCTTTCATCGAACAACGTTCTTGACATGTAGTAGAACTGTATGGCAAACTAACTCCATGCTCCATAGCAGCAGGAACCTCTAAGAATGTCCGAGAAACTAGCACTCTCGCTACGGTAGCCGATAACTCGTTCAATTTTGTGTTGACTTTGACAAATCTATCCAACTAACGACTATTTGCAAGATCGCCAAGGAGCTGCTGAACCGTAATTTACTGTGTGATCTACGCGTCGACATACCCCGGATTCTATACCGACAATAATTCGGTCTCGCGCAACACGATCAGTAAAACGAGTTCAAAACTATGCCTAAAAATTCCACAGGTGGGTATTAAGACGTCGTACCTACCTCACTCATCAGTCGGTGTCGGTATATCCGAGCTGGCTAGCTTAGATTCTCAATAGCTCCCTAGAACATCAGCTCAACTCGGAGAGAGGTTCCCTACGCAGAGAGTCAAGGTCAATCCACTGCTTTTCCGAAACCTCTGCATTTTGCTTGCGGCTTCTCTATAGCAGAGGGATACGGATACAACTAGGCTACCCTTCCTTGCACTCCATTGGTGCCAATATCCATCCATCCCACGATAAGAAGACTCCTACCAGTACGACGACCATTCAATGCTCTATATTCGCTATACCATATACCAGCGTAAAAAGTATAGCGCTTTGATAACGCCCGAGATAAACCCACCCCAAAACTCTACCGGCAAAAGGCGAAAGGAAAGTGGGCGGGCAGCTGCCTGCTGAGAGGTCGATCTTTAAAACCATGACCTTCTAATCAATCGAATCCCGAGAGGCGGCTGGCTCGGCTACTAGGGGGCTAGGGCCGTTTTTGAAAAAATTGATTTTCTTTCTAAAACCCATACGACGACGATTCATCCAGTAGCCAGCGAGCCGTTCCGTTAAGCGATGCTTAGCTAAGCTAAGGCAAGTGGTCGATTTTTGAAATTGATCTCTAAAACGCATCATATTCTATCTCGGCTCTCGGCCGGTACTCGTCGGCTCGAATGACTAGAATTCGTCTCGATTGAAAAAATTGACCTTCCACCACGCATCCATACTCATTCCGGCCCGAAGCCCGGCCATGGCTGGCTCGAGGACTAGAATCGATTTTCCAAGGGTTGATTTTTAAGACCGATCCAAGTGGCAATTTTTATCTATTCAAGCCATCAGCTCCGCTCCAAGGGGGCTGCCAAATCGGCTCGGGGCTAAAGTGCAAGATTATATTCCTTTATCTACCCCTTTCTCTCTTTCTGCCTCACTTGTGTTTTGCTTCTATGAATGTGTGAGGAAGAGAGAAACAAAGAAAAATACATACTTACTTTTAAGATATCTACAAAAAGGATAGCGGACTCATCGAAAAAGCCAGATTAGCAGTATACAAAGGCAGTACAAAGGAGGAATGCGACGTGACACCTCTAAACTTATGTTCGCACGGATCATTTATGAAGCTGTGCCTCGATCGATTCACGCCGCCTTGATCACTCAGGCACTCAGGTCCACACCAACCCGAGCTCCGGGTTGCACGCGTCAGCCAACGCTCGGTGTCTGGAGCTGCAGTGGGATCTTACCACCTTGTTACCGAGGTTTCAGTTCAGGTCGCGTCCTTCACTCTGAGGCGACGGGCGCACTTCTGGCGATACGGTGGCGCATCGCTATGTCGCCTTAAGGGCGCAGCCGTCCGGGACAAGCGCCTTCTCAGAGGCAGCTCGGCTCAACGACGCGTCTTAAGTCCACTCCCAGGGCACCCCGGCCTCCTCCTGACGTGATGCCCGCGAGAACAGAAGTCAGAGGACAATCCTTGAGTTGCGACGACTGAGGCTGTCAAGCATGCTCCAAAACCGGCCGCGCTTCGGCACGGGCCTGGCTGCGAAGGCGAAAGCCAGCCGCACCACATGACTGTTATGACGCCAGCTCGAAAAAAAAAACCAAAGCAAGGTCGATAAAACAAAGCTAAGGCCACACGCCCCGCAGGCCCTTTGTCAGAGTGCGAGCAGGGGAGGCAGAGTCAGCGAAGCCCCACGGCCACAGCCCGGAGTCGACTTTCGACTTTTGCCTAGAGATTCGAAGGATCGATCGCCCCGGACAAGCCTTCGACTCCGCGCGCTCTCCACCTCTTCGAAGTTGAACTTGATCTCATGGCTGTCGCCGGCCCTGCACGGACGCCTGGAGAGTCGCTTTTTACAGCGAACTGAGACACGGAGCCACGTCACTACTCAGGACCTGCGGAACTCGAGGGACACTCTCAGGATGGGACGACCGCTCCTACAGCCGACACCACGCTGGATCGGTGCTGGCACCAGGCCATGATGATGGTGCTACCCTGTCACGCTAATGAGGCCGAGGGAGCCCGAACGATTACTGTGTTGCCGGACAAGAGCGCGCCTCGCCCATGGTTGCTGGCACTCTACGTATCAGGTTGCCTGAGCCGAAAAACCAGGCGAAGTCTTGCGCACAGCGCAACGAATTAGCTATACCATCACTGACAGCGAGCATGGACACCCAAATTTGCTTCATATTCTGGGGCGTTCCATACTTCATAAATAAAACCGATCGAACACACAAAACAATCGCGCGACAAAAAACATCCGATCCGCTGGTCCGTCGAATTGGTCACAGTATGGACAAGGAAAAGAAAGAGCCAAAAGGAGATTTCTGGAAGCTGCAGTCCGATGCCTTCCAGGATGTCCGTCGACTGTGGCAGGGTTTACACACACTCCATCAGCCCCTTCTCGGCACATAAGACTTGGTTCACGCCGCCGGCGTCAAGCTGAACGGATCGACGAGGCCGGGGCGGGGCAGACGATTTCCTCGGCCATAAAGGGCAGGGACATATCTTGACGGCCGAAACTACCGGCTAGGCCCTTCAGAGAGCGTGCGCGCTGCAGGCGTCCGGTGGCGCACAACCCATATCGATATATGCTTCGTCGGTGTTGCAAGCCAGTGTCTGAGCCATCGACACCTAGAGCTCTGAGTCTGTCCGCATGACCTTACCCTATCTGCGATGATCTCGCCGTACAATTCGAACCGCGGCTGGTAAGCGCGACGCTACACGCAGCCTATACACACTGGCGACTTGAGGCCACCTGCCTTCCGGGATCGTTCCCGGTCCGGCGATCAGATGGCTGGCTAAGTTGTGAGAAAGCCTGCCGAACCATCATCCGCGGCAAGGCTGCGGAAGGCCGCGATGAACATCGCGGAAAAAAAGCCAGGTAAAGAAAAGAAGGACTTAGGAGTTGTTCTCGAGGAGATCGCCGCACCCGGTGGGATTTTTGAAGAATCGGCGCTGAATTTGCACACGGATGACCGTCTCGATCACTGCCTAGATATCACCCCGGATCCTCAGCCGGACCGATCGGATCCCGGTGCGGACTATCGATTCACCAACTCGATCCCGCTCTAGGCTAGAATGGCGGCGAGGAAGTCGGACTCAAGAATCCGGAGCCTGTGGATAGCAAAGAGCTCGAAGGAGACGACCTTGTTGCTCTCGGGCACGGGGATCGTCTCCTTGTCGGCCACCCTCCAACCGCCAACCTCGATGAAGCCAGTGGCGGTCAACCCCTTCAAGGTGTCCTCGGAAGTGAGGCTCCAGGGTAAAGGGCACCATTGGAAGAGAAGAGTCAGAGGCGAACGTGGCAGAGAGCGAAGGGATTGAAGAGACAAGAGGGCAGCAGCACAAGAAAGCGTAAAGAAAGCGACGTGGGAAAGCGAGCCGCCTCTTATAAGCCGGGCGCGGAGAGACGAACCGCCGCCTATCCGCCTAAGGCGCGGAAACCGAAAGAAAGATGGCGGCGTGCATAATCGCTTTCGGCCGAATTTCGCCAAAGTTAAAACCGCGACGCCAAGAAGGCATCTACATTTCGCCCGGCGGTTACTAATAACCTCTCGAAGGAACGCTTCGCCCCGCTGAGGCTCGGGGGCTAGCTGTTCAAAAAAGTACGCGGCCCATAGAAACATGACCCACTAGCTTGCCTCCAGCCCAGCAGAAAGTATGCGTGAGTTTTATAAGCTCAGCCGAAGTTATAAGCCAGCACGTAGCTTAGCAAGCTCGGCCCGAAGCTTCGCCTCGATGCTCGGTCACTAAACTCCCTAAGCTTCGACGCCCGAGGCTCGGGACCCAAAGATCAAGGCTGTCAGGTCAAGATAGGCACGCCACAGGTCCCGCACGTCACCACGAGTTAAATGCGACCGCAATACCGATGCGCGCCTGACACAAGCCGCTGACGGGTTGGTGGCTAGTCATATCAACGGTCAGCTTGCCATCTGCCTCTATAAGAAAGACACGCATTGCCGGATTGCGGTCCGAACACCGATCCTGGCAAGATGGGGAAATACGCCGAAATATCCGGCGGGCCTCGTATGTCCGCCACACCACAGCACGGCAGAGCAGGAGAACACAACTAGCGACCGAGGGACAACACGGTGCATCACAATGGACTAAGGACAGACTATAGTGGTCGGAGGCCGCCTATAAAAAGGGCGCACATGCCACAACCAAAGCAGGGCAACAAAGATAGACGTAGACAGAAGAGCGCTCGGGTGCCGTAGAGCAGGAGCGCTCGCACTAATGTAGGGTCTCTAGTTTTAGGCAGTAGTTCTTCTCCTCCAAGTATTGTAGGAGCACACATAGTGTCTTGAGCACTTATTGTACTCGAGCCCGGGCTTCCCAAAGCTCGGTCTCGCCCTCTTGTACTTGTTTAAGCTCGGCATTAAACGAAGACTAGACGTAGGACTGTTATCCGACAGTGGAGGCCTGAACCAGATAAAACACTCAGATCACCTTAACAAGACGCCGCCCTTTCTCGGCGATGTCTTCTGCCAACTACTGGCCTCGCTCAGTAAGGGGCACGGCTCGGCCTCTTACACCCTTCCTTGCTCATCGGCCTGTGGAGGCTCGCCTTCTAGTCGCCGACAGAAATAAATATATAAAATAAAATTCTTGGAATATTAGTTTATATCTACTCCCTCCGATTGGAAATGTAAGGGTTTTAGCCTTGTGCACACATACTAAGAAGCTTGGTGAATAGACTAAAATACTCTTAGTTATTGTTCATTAAATACCCTTAGTTATTGTTCATAAAGTACAATCTGCACTCCATCCATAAAAAAAGAGACATGAAAAATTGTACAAGAGCAATAAATGGAACAAGGGCAAAACTGGAAGAAATGGACTAAATTTAGCCTTGGGATACTAGAACCCCTTATATTTTACAAATAGTATAGAGACCTAAAACTCCTTATATTTCCAATCAGAGGGAGTACTTCTCTAATACGTGCAGATAATTCCTTCATTTGATCCAATCTCTAGGTGGCTCCCAGCCTATGTTACAAAAGGAAAGAAGAGACCCTTGAGAGAAATCATGCAAAATGCCTGGAATTTGACTCCATGAACACCCGAGCCAAACAAAAATCCCACCGTGAGCTCCAAATCCTCCTGGCGCACAAAATTCCTAGAAGCACCTGCATGTTTTGTGAACTTGTAAGCACACTCTCACCAACAAACAAAGCACTTCGCTTTCTCCTTTGAGCAATGTATTCGGCTGGTAATTTTTTTTCTATCTCAATTATTAAAGCAGCAGGCCCACATTGCATGCATGCATGCATGGCAAAATTCCATGCTCTTCTCGTGGGTAGCATCTAGTGCCGAATTGGGTCGTCAAGTCGCAAGACTACCGAGTCTGCCGTGGTCTCTGTCGAATCGAACGGGCCAAGATGGCTCGACCAACTCTTCGAGCCATGCTGGGCCGGCCCGACAGCCAAAACTAAGCGTCTGCACGCCCAAAGGCACGCCAGCCGCTTTAATGGGCCGCCGAGCACGCCCAAACAACAAAACAGCAGGCAAAAACTATTTTTATAAATTCATATGTTGCTCAAATGAAAAGTTTTCAACACAAAAAATATTCGCCTTGCAATTCTCTACAACTTTCGTGTTCAACAAAAATTCATCCGAGCAATGGAAGACCTCGAAAAATAGGAATTACCAGGTATGGTACCGCCGGCCCTACAGCAGGAAGCACACAAAATATTTTTTATAAATTCATACTTTGCTCAAATAAAAAAGTTGTCAACACGAAAAAGATGTGTATCAAAATTCTCTACAACTTTTGTGTTGAACCAAAATTCATACGAGCAAAGGAACACCTTGAAAAAATTATTTACTGACCATGCCTCAGTTCGGGCCGGGCCAGGTGGCCCGACATGCCTGATTTCCAGGTCTGGCCGCACGCCATTTAGCCATGCCGCCCAGCCCATTCCGCTTGCGGCTCGTGCGTGCTTTTGGGCCTCGAAAATCGAGCCGGTCGTGCGGCTGCCGGACGGCCCTACCAAACTCCCAAAGACTAGTAGCATCAACAAATCATCCTCATGACTTATATAACTAACATCAAGCTTAGAACCATGGGATTAATTAGCATTGGTTTCTCTAGCCGTATCATAATGTGTTAAATTAATTCATCCTCATGACTTATATAACTAACATCAAGCTTAGAACCATGAGATTAATTAGCATTGGTTTCTCTAGCCGTATCATAATGTGTTAAATTAATTTTATCCATTATTGTAGTAGTAGTTGTTGGGGAGCCAGTAGGCTACGCTAGTACAATTTAAAATTTTTCTACCGTAATCACCTAGGACATTACGTGAGTATGAGATCATGGATCCTTACTCTTGACGCACACCCATAGTGAAAAAAGAGTTGTAACAACCTGGTCCAACATAGCACACATCAAGGTAGAGGAAGTAGTTATTAACGCTGAGCTGAACACCTTCGCTTTCTCACCGATCACCACTGCAGTAGTGTCGCACATGTTGGAGTAGTGGGAGTAGTCGATCTGATCACTGACCATCTCCTCCTCGTCACTGATCAGTGCCACAACAATGCCTCTATGATATCCACATGTTTAAGGAAGGAACATCGTTCGCTGATGTGCTAGCACCTACTCACGCAGCTATGGTTTTGACGAAGTCAGCTGGGGCAATGTCTATTGTTTTTGTGGTGTGCAATCACGCATAGCTGCTACGACCAAAGCCTCCTCTTATATATGGCACACTAATGGGTTTTGACATTAGACACACAACAAGACTCTAATCCCTCATAGAACAGTATCGACCGAACCAATTAATGGATCCAATTCATATATGTTATCCTAACCCATTAAGTGTGTGACCCATTAGATTCATACACAGCCGGCCATGGCATTAGAAACCCTTTTTTCTAGACCACAAGTCAATATTGGTGTCTAGCAAGACATATTGACCCTTAAATGCACATAATGATCATATTGAAGGGGAATAGGTAGGCTATGGTAGAGCAAATCAAAATTTTCTACCGCGGTCACCCATTACATCATGCAAGTAGGAGATCATGGATTATTACCTTTGACGCGCAACCACGGCAGAAGAAGAGTCAGAGTAACCTAGTCCGACATTGCATGCTTCGAGGCATAGGAAGTAGTGTTCACGCCAAGGTGAACGTCTCCTCCTCGCTAATTACCACCGCAGCAACGTCGAATGTACTGCCGTAGAGAAACTAGTTGAGCTTGCTGACCTTCTCCTCCTTGTTGTCTATCAGCACAATAGCAATCGTAGCGGTGCCTCCATGGTATCCACAGGTCCTAGGACGGAACACCGTGCGCCGGTGTGCTAGTACCACATGCGTGGCTAGGGTTTTGAGGAAGTTAGGTAGGGAATGACGGCTAGGGTTCCTAGTGGCGAACGTACTCGTATAGCTTGCACCACCCACACTCCTCCCATTATATGGTGCATGCTAATAGACTTCTACACTAGAGGTACATTAGGACTCTAATCCTACACGGATCGGTATTTGCGGAACCCACTAATGGATCTGTAAGGAATCAGATGCCCAAGAGAGGGGTGAATTGGGCTTTTCAAATTTTAAACTTGATTTCCAAATTTTGAACTTGTGTTCAAAACCTAGAAGTTGTGCGGAAGCTAAGTGCAAAGGTTAAGTACACAAGAGCTCTAAATCAACTAAGTTAGTTTATTAAACCAACAACATAAGTCTAAATAGAGGTTTGCAATCTTAAGGTGACAATCCAGCAATTCATTTTTAGGAATATAATTGCAAGGAAGTAAATTACTCAAAGTAATCGGCACAATAAAGCTGACCACAAATGGCACAAGCATTTTTTTACCATGGTGCTTGAAGACGTGGGGATCTCCCCTAACTCATGTTGAGGCTAGGTCTGACCAACTCGAACCGGCTCCCTTTTGAGCCAACTGCCTTAATTCCACAAGTGGTCGCTACTTTCTTCGTCCTGGAGGTGGCAAGTACCAACGCCACGCATAAGTTCATCCGAGCCTTCTCACAACCTACTTTGAGAAGATGACCGATGTACGACGCCTCCCATACCATCTAGGGGCCAACAAACACCAAGACTCATAAGACCGAGATGGATCGGTCACTCCGGATCAATCCAAAGCTTGAAACACACTTAAAAGGAGAAATGAATATCAATGGTTAGGGCTACAAGAGCGTTTCTCTCAGCTCACTAGTCAACTCAAACCCTAGGAGACTACAGGAGGCCTTAAAAAGCCTGAGCTACGAACTAGCCGTTATGGCTAGCCAGACCGGTCCGGGCCACCCGAACCATGTCGTTCCGGCAGCATAATCCCTACACATCTAGACCATCGGCTAGACCATGACACCATGGCAATACATGCTGCCCTGATGCAACCGGACTACCGCTATGCGGCCACACCACGACAGTCTTGCGGCATAGGGCCAGTCTGGTGCCATAGGAGCTGCCTTATGCGGCTAGACCACCGCTATGTGGCCAGACCATGCCGGTCCGGCGGCATAGGGGCTCCGCGAGACCCTTCTGGACTGAGGTCCAGCCTACCGACATTCAGCGGCATAAGAATGGTTCAGCTGCACAATGCCATCACAACACTCACATGCAACCAACTAAAAGTTTTTACGAGTGTGTAACAAAGTGGAGAAAAATCCAAGGTGAAAAAAATCCCTCAATCCCCCCTTAATAGTACGGTGGTTTACCCTACCAATCCGGTTTTTTCAACGAACGCCGAGACCAGTAAAAGACTAAAAGAAATCCTTAGCCCTATGCTAGCCATACTGTTGGGGAAAGTACACAGCCAATGGGGTTACAGCCCATTTAATTGTCTTTGGTCATAACAACGGCATAAATTGTGGGCCGTGGGGCGTTGTTGCCTCGACAGGTTTTTCCTGACGTTGTAGCTCTCCCGGCGTTACTGAGATAAGCCTGTTGTCCGACCACGCCAACGTCTGACGAGTGGCCAGCAACTGATCGGCGACCTTGAAGTCAGATAATGGTGCACGTCGGTGGTGTTGCACTTGGACTCACGAAGGTGGTGGCGGCCACGATGTGCTCCATGCTCCATCACCCTCCCGCGTGGTTCGGCTCGCGCTTGCGAAGCAGCTCACGTCACGGAACTCTATTGATATGGAGGGCAGTGGGCCGAGCGCGCCCCGTTAGTCGGAGCACCGCACAACTGAGGTCTCGAGGCGCGCGTTTGGAGTCGCTGCCCCGGTCAACCCGGCCCTGCCCTCACGCAAGACCCAACACACCACGCCCTCTTCTTGAAGAGGACTCACAGCGATGATCCAGAAGAGACCGGTCTTATCTTGACTGGTAGTACCAAGAGGGTCATCTGCGGGGGCAGTCAGAGGCAGATCACGCCATCGGGTGATACCGCGGTGATACACCTTCACGGAAAGGCCACGCCCATCACCTCAGGCCAGACCTGAAAGGACTCTCGCCGATGGCACTTGTTGTCCAGGCTGGCGCTGGCCGCAATGGAGTGGAGCGATAAACGTGGCACGGTTAGGGAATATTCAGTGCAGATGTCTATCGACCGATCGTCGCATCGCTCTTGGCCGCAATCCAGGCCGCACTCGTCCATCCAGGTTCGGTGACTGCCGGCCCCAAGTAGCAGTCTGATCGCTCAGCGATCGTTCGATCAGCGTCGGATTCAGTCGACAGAATCATGATTGGACCCAGCCATCTCGGAAGCAGTAGGCAAGCAAGGCGGCACAAGCGCGAGGGCACCTCGGAGCCATCATTGCCGGCCAGCAGCCGTCCGGAGCAGCCGCGTCCAACATCCATAGTAGCAGTGGTGCGCGCCAGAGGTACCCTCGGCGTACACACACCCTTGACCCCAAAAATTTAAGCACGGGAGCATTGAGAAGTTCGACGGGAGTAAGACCCCCGACAAATACCTCATAGTATAAACTACCGCCATTTTGGCCACTAGCGGTAATAAGACCATCATGGTCAATTACTTCCCCACCGTGCTGGAGGGAATGGCCAGGACTTGGCTTTTCAACCAGTGCCGAGGCTCCATACGACGCTGGAAACAGCTGCAAGAAGCGCTTCGGACAAACTTCCAAAGGTGCTACGCGCGCCCTGAAAAACCCCAGGACCTCAAGCTCGTGGTCCAGAAGACGGGGGAAGGCCCGCATGACTACGTCCGCAGGTTCGATCAGGTGCGCAACACCACCCCGTCGATCTCCGATGAGGCCATTATTGAGGCCTTCAAGGAGGGAGTGCGAAATACCCGCTTTATCGAAGACCTTGAGCTCCACCCAATCCACACCACGGCCGACCTATTTCGCGCCGCGGAGTGATACATCAACACCTCCGAGGCGATGGAGCACAAGAGAGGAAGGGTGGAGGAGAAGGCGGCGGCCCGAGCTGGAGCGAGCTCCAAGAAGGGCGACACCGAGAAGAAGAAGGAGTCCGCTGGCCCGAACTACGTTGCGGCAGTGGAGGATGAGAAGCCCGCTCCTCCTGAGCGGCCTCCCCCCGGCAAGCCTATCCGGCAGGCGGCGAAAACGGCCACGGCGCAGGCCAGAGGCAAGCACAAGCTCACCCGCTTCGGCCTCGACCGGCCCAGGAAGGGAACCCTCCAAATAACCGCTACTACCTGCTCCAGCAGCACAACGGCCATGACCTGCGTAATTGCAGGACATAGGCGGCATGACTAGAGGACTTCTACGTCAGACACGGCCCTATGCCCGAGCTCCCAGGTAATAGGGCACCGGATGGCCAACCGCACGCGGGCGGCAATGGCGATGCCTTTCAGGAAGCTCGTGGACACGTCGCTGTGATCTTCGGCGGGGGCGTCCGCCTATGGCTCGCGCCGCGAGCTTAAGGCCGCCGCCCGGGAGGTCTACCACTCGAAAGGGGCAAGCCCGAAGACACCCATGCGGTGGTCTGGCCAGCCCATCACCTTCTCCGGGAATGACTGTCCCTTCGGAATGATGAAGCCCTAGCGGCTGCCGCTGGTACTCTGCCCCCACCATTAGCAACAAGCGGGTCGACCGCGTGCTGGTTGATGGCGGAAGCTCCCTCGACATCATTACGACCCAGGTCCTGGATTGGATGCAGGTCTCGCGCTCTAAGGTCAAGGACATAGCCATCCCCTTTCATGGCATTGTCGTGGGGTCGTTCCTACAATCGATCGGGTAGATAGTCCTATCTGTGACGATCGGGGCCCCCCATAATTTTCGCATGGAGTACATCACCTTCAAGATGGTGGACTCCGGGCTGCCCTACAACGCCATCCTAGGTCGCCCCGCCCTATCGAAGTTCATGGCAGCTACCCATCATGGCTACCACTGCCTCAAGATGCCGGCCTCTCACGGGGTCATCACGATCTAGGGCAGTCACAAGGACGCAATGACTTGCGACGAGAGTGCCATAGCAATGGTCGGCCAACTCCCCGAGCGCGGCCTGGCCAAGGACGAACGACGGCCGGCCCGCCCTAAGGTGGCCCTGCAGCCACAGGAGCCCACCAAAGCGGTCCCTCTCACTGAGGACGACCCTTCTAAGGTCGTCCATGTGGGGACTAACCTCGAGTCCAAATAGGAACTCGAGCTCATTACCATCTTCCGGGCTAACGCAGACGTATTCGCGTGCGAACCGCCCGACATGCCCGGGGTCCCAAGGGAGGTGATCGAGCACATGCTAGCCGTTCAGCCTGACAAGAAGTCTATTCGACAAGCCTTATGACGCTTTCTCAAGTGAATAGCCAACATCACCCAGAAGCAACTTGGCAAGCTCCTTCAAGCCAGCTTCATCCGGAAAGTCGAGCACTCCGACTGGAACGCTAATCCAATCGTCGTCAAGAAAAAGAGCGAAAAATGGCGAATGTCCGTCGACCATCGCGGCCTCAACGCCGCCTGCCCCAAAGACAATTTTCTGCTGCCGCGCATAGATCAATTGATCGACGCAACGGCGGACTCGGTGCTCATAACCTTCCTGGACGCCTACTCGGGCTACCACCAGATCACGCTGGCTGGGAAAGACGAAGAGAAGACTGCCTTCGTGACACCTTTTGGTACCTTCTGCTACATATGTCCTTGTCGTTCAGGCTGAAGAACACGGGAGCCACGTTCCAGCGGTTAATGCAGAAGACGATCCTGTGGATAACATGGGCCCCGGGTATCCGGAGATATACTGTTGGACGTACCACCTCTTTGGGCCGAGTCGATTGGATCTTCCAGAAGACGGGCTTGGAGGCTGGCGCGACCCGACTTGCTCTACAAGGAAACGAACTCGTTTCCTACTCGAATACATAGATATAAGCGTAACCAACTCGGTTATATTTATATCTTCCATATACGGATTAGGGAATCTATCTGTAACCCAGCCTCTTGCACTATATAAAGGGGGTCAGGGGTCCCTAGTTCGACATCAGATCATCCTGCATCCCATCTTGCATCTCATCCTTGAGATCCACCATAATACAATCCACGAGCACAGGAGTAGGGTATTACCTCCCCTCGAGGGCCCGAACCTGTATAAATTTGGCTCCCTGTGCTACCATCGTAGTTGTGATCTTTCGCGTAGCCCTATAAAATATATTGCCGACACAAACCGTCGACAGTTGGCCCGCCAGGTAGGGGCTAGCGTCACGATCAACTTCATCGACTTCGATGGCTTCAATTGGCGGATTCATCTTCACCTACGCCCCCGGCCAAGGCTTCATCTTCGGAGATCTCGGCTTTCTCGCCGATGACTTTGGGGAACTTCAGTTGTGTGAGCCGAACCTCGTTCGGTCCACGCATTACCGGAGGAGATGGTACGCGATTCTGGCCGAGCCTCACCGTCTCAGGATCTCTCCTCTGGATTCCGATCCGGAAGAGATCCAATCTGATGATGACGATTTCGATTGGCCGACCGCTGGACTCTCCTTCGGTTTCGGTCGGGATCTACTCCTCTTGCTTTACCAGTTCCTATTGCTGGTGAAGCACCAAATGGCGATCTTGTTCTCGGTCTGGATCGTGCTCAGATCCAGTCGGGAATCACAATTCCTCATCTATAGTTCGCCCCGTTCGGTTCAGGAAACTCGGCCACTGTTTTCCATCGGATAACATGTCAGCTTTTCTAATCCGGGCTAAGGAGCGGAGCACAGCAAGCACATGCTGGGACGAGTTTTTTGAGTCTTGGCTCAAGGACGACTCTAACCAGATCGACTTCCCGAGTGGTCACACCACTCGGATTGGTCAATTCGGCTGCAAGATTTCAGCAGATTTATTCTGCCGAATCTCAGTCGGACTCTCTTCAGACGAATGATCCAGCACGAGAAGTGGGAGTTATAATCACTCCCCTCGACGAGCCAACAAATCAGGATCAGTTGAGCCTCTCTTACTCGGAATCCGAGTCGGATGAGAGCGTCAATAGGTTTCCCGACTTTCGCAGCGTCTATGTGTTGGATGGACAAGCCTCCGGATCGGCTCGGCGTCCCATGGAGGAGACAGGAGCCGAACAAAATCACGAAGGCAGAGAAGATTTGCGTGACAAACTACGCGGTCATGCACGAGAAGTCTAGGAGAAACTGCTTCAAGTTCGCATGGGAGATCACTCGATCTTCCGTACGCCACAGCAGAACATCCTCATATGTAAGAACCTCCTGGATAACGTTGGTCCTTTGCTTGGGGAGAACAGCCCCGCAACGCCGATCATGGAACAGATTAAAGCCATGGTGACGGCAGTGATTGTCCAAGGCACTCGAGATCAGCAGGCCAACTCAGCCAGAAGCCAGACTGCCACAAGTAGCACTCGGCGCAGTCGGCACACGCCAAGTCGCGGGCAAGATGCCCGTCGAAGTACAAGTCGCGACCTCCGCCTCGACATTGAAGCCCGGCGGAGGGAGCGAGATGAAGACCGGCGCCTACTCCACCATGTCAGATTCTTCCCCGTCAGTCTCCTCCCCCTGAGGACGGAATGATTGACGGGATCAAGGCATTCACACCCCGACTTCATCTGGTAAACTGGCCCGAAGGGTTCAACCCTAAGGGTATAGTGAAATTTGACGGGAAACGGGACCCAGAGGCTTGGTTGCAGATCTACTCTCTGGCAATCAAGGCCGCAGGCGGAGGGTACGACGTGATGGCAAACTATCTGCCCGTCATTTTAACCCCTCCAGCTCAGGGTTGGCTCGCAGGACTTCCAGAGAACTCGATTGGTTCCTGGGGAGAGCTTTGCGACCAATTCGTCGCCAATTTCCAGGGTACTTACGAGAAGCCTGGAACCCAGTGGGACCTTTATCAGATTCATCAGAAAAAAGATAAGTCGTTAAGGGATTTCATTCGGCGTTTCACCAAGAAAAAGAACACAATCCGAGAGATTTCGGAGGTGGTCGTCGTCGCGGCCTTCCAGAAGGGAGTTCGCGACCCCGATCTAATCAAGAAAATGTCTCAGAAGCCCCCGACTTTCGTCAAGGAGATGTTCGCCTTGGCGGATCGATATGCTGCCGTCTCAGACGCTCTCGCTGAGCGTCAGGAGGATCACCCGAGTAAGAACAAAGGCAAGAAGGACAAGCCCGAATCGTCCTCCAAGAAGGACAAGAAGCGCAAGGCTGAAGAGCTGGTAGCGGTTGCGGTTCTTGGTCGGCAAAAGCCGCCCCGGTCTAATGACTACAACAAAGTTATGGAGGTGCCATGTCCTTTCCATCCGAATGGAAAGCCTGCGGCCAAAAACTACAACATCTTGAAGAAGTTCGCTAAGGAGCATAACAACGACGCTCCGAAGGACGCCAAACAAGACTACAAGCGTGACCCTCCTCAGGGTGATGCTTACCAAGAAACCGAGCGTGAGCTCAACTATATATTCGGGGATCGGATGCATATGAGTCCAAGCGTAAGCAAAAGCTTACCATTCGGGAAGTCAATGCAGCTGTTCTGGTGACCCCCGAGTACCTCCGGTGGTCCGAGGTTCCGATCAAGTTTGATCGCTCGGATCATCCTGACCACGTCCCTTGCCCAGGAAGATATCCACTCATCCTGGATCCTGTGGTACGGGGCATCTAACTGCGCAAGGTCCTGGTCAACGGCGGGAGCGGATTAAATATCCTTTTCGCCAAGACTTTGGACGAGATGCAAATCCCATGGACGGCGCCCCAGAAGACAGATGCACCGTTCCATGGCATAATTCCGAAAACATCATCAGTGCCGATCGGGAAAATCATTCTTCCAGTCACTTTTGGCACTCGAGATAACTACCGGATGGAAAACCTCAGCTTTGAGGTGGCCGATTTCGAGACTGCGTACCACGCAATCTTGAGAAGGCTGGGCTTAGCCAAACTCATGGCCGTCCCACACTACGCCTATTTGGCTATGAAGATGCCGGGTCCGCGGGGCGTGATCACGGTCCGCGGAGACGTCAAGTTTTTCCATCTCCTCGACAAGGAAAACTGTGACTTCACCCAGTCAGCTGAAGCGGCCGCCGAGTTGGACAAGATCCGGCAGGCAGCCACCACGCTTCACGACGAGGGCGATCTACCAAACAAGAAGTCATCTAAATCAGGTCTTAAGCCTGATGAAGACGTCAAGCGTATTTCGCTCGACCCGTCCGATTCATCCAGAACGGCTCTGATCGGGACAGGGCTCGATCCGAAATAGGAAGACGCGCTCATCACCTTCCTCCAAGCCGATTTGGAGCATCTTTGCTTGGAAACCATTGGACATGCCAGGTGTCCCGAGGGAGGTGATCGAGCACTCCTTGAATGTACACGACAAAGCCAAGCCGATCAAGCAGCGACTGCGTCGGTTCGCACAAGATCGGAAAGAAGCCATCAAGACGGAGATCACTAAACTTTTAGCCGCCGGCTTTATAAGGGAGGTGCTTCACCCCGATTGGTTGGCAAATCCGGTGCTTGTATAAAAGAAGATCGGTACTTGGCGCATGTGTGTCGATTACACCGACTTAAATAAAGCATGTCCCAAGGATCCGTTCGGACTTTCTCGCATCGACCAGGTGGTTGATTTCACTGCCGGTTGCGAGCTATTAAGCTTCCTGGACGCCTACTCGGGCTATCACCAGATTAGCTTGAAGGAAGAAGAATGCATCAAGACTTCGTTCATAACTTCGTTCGGGGCTTTCTGCTACGTCACAATGCCCTTCGGACTGAAGAACGCTGGAGCGACATATCAGCGTTGCATTCAGCGGTGCTTCCAAAACCAGCTTGGGCGCAACTTGGAGACATACGTTGATGACGTTGTCGTTAAGTCTCGGGTAACATCCGACTTGGTCACTGACCTATCGGAGACATTCAAGAGCCTGTCGGCATACCACATGAAGTTGAACCCGGAGAAGTGTGCCTTCGGGGTCCCTTTGGAGAAGCTTCTTGGTTTCGTGGTATCTCACCGCGGAATTGAAGTTAACCCGGAAAAAATCAAAGCTATCATGGAGATGGCTCCCCCGACGTGCCAAAGGGACGTCCAGCGTCTAAATGGGTGCATGGTTGCACTCGGCCGATTCATCTCGCGACTTGGCGAGCATGGGTCGCCCTTCTTCAAGCTATTAAAGAAGCAGCACGACAAGTTCATCTGGACACTGGAGGCACAGAAAGCCTTTGAGGATCTCAAGACGTTCCTCACCTCGCCACCTGTCTTGGCATCTCCTATGCCATAGGAACCGCTTCTGCTATACATTGCGGCCACCATTCACGTAGTAAGTGCCGTGGTGGTAGTGGAACGAGAAGAACAAGGACGCGTCTACAAGGCTTAACGCCCGGTCTACTTCGTCAGCAAAGTATTGGGCGAGTCCAAGGTACGCTATCCGTAGGTGCAGAAGCTTCTGTATGTGGTCCTGATCGCCTCTCGGAAGCTGAAGCACTATTTTCAAGAACATCCAATTTCGGTTGTCACTTCTTTCCCTATTGGAGAAATTCTCCATAATCGGCAAGCCACTAGGAGGATTGCTAAGTGGTCGGTTGAACTTGGGGCTTTCAAGCTCTCGTTCAAGCCACGTAGCACCATAAAGTCACAAACGCTCGCCGACTTCGTTGCCGAGTGGACGGAGATGCAGGCTCCCCCAGCCGCCGAAGAGGCCGAATACTGGAACATGTACTTTGACGGATCTCTCCGACGATAGGGCGCGGGGGCTGGTATTGTTATTATATCACCTGGAGGCAAATGACTCAAGTATGTCCTCCTGATTCATTTCCCAGCTTCAAACAACACGGCCGAGTACGAGGCGCTCATCCACGGTCTCCGTATTGCCATATCGCTCGGCATCCGACGATTGGTGGTTCGTGGAGATTCCCAGCTCATGGTGAGCCAAGTACAGAAGGATTGGACTCGTGTCAACGACAACATGACCGCCTATTGTCAGGAGGTCAGAAAGTTGGAGGACAAGTTCGATGGGCTGGAGCTCATACATATCCTACGACAAGACAACAAGGCGGCATATGAGCTCGCGAACATGGGTTCTAGTTGGGCACGGTCCCGGCTGGAATCTTCGTCCAAGAACATCACTCCCCCTCCATCATGCCGCAGGAGCAACTGCCCCAACCAGAGGAACACCAACCCGAGACTGAGGTGCTCGCCCTCGACTCGGATTGGATGCGGCCGTATTGGGAATACTTGCAAGAAGAAAAGCTTCCCGATGATCGGGGGCCTGCCGAGCAAATTCAACGTCGGAGTCGTACATACGTGGTGTATGAAGGGATTACATGATCACCAAGCGCCCCGGCATACTTCAAAAGTGCATACCGAAGGACCGCCGACACGCGTAATTCACTCGGGCATGTGCGGACATCACGCTGCATCCGCTACGTTGGTTGGAAAAGCCTTTCAACGAGGATTTTACTAGCCAACCGCGGTATCCGATTCAAAGGAGATCGTCCGCAAGTGCGATGGTTGTCAGTTCTTCGCTCGGCAGATTCATGTGCCAGCTCAGGAACTTCAGACAATCCCTATCACCTGGCCTTTTGCAGTTTGGGGGCTTGACATCGTCGGACCTTTCAAAAAGGCACCAGGTGGCTATGAGCACGTCTTCATCACCATTGACAAATTCACTAAATGGATTGAGACCAAGCCAATGACCAAGATTACAGCAGCCAAAGCCACCGAGTTCTTCCAGGATATCAACGGTCGGTTTGGCGTACCATCTCGGATCATTACGGATAACGGCTCTCAGTTCAGAAGTGATGAGTTTCAAAACTGGTGCGAAGATGTGGGCATAAAGATTTGCTTTGCTTTGGTGGCACATCCTCGGAGCAATGGGCAGGTCCAGCGCACAAACGGCATGCTTCTACAAGGTGTCAAGGCACACATCTTCGATCGACTCAGACCATATGCGGCAAAATGGATGAAGGAATTGCCTACCGTACTCTAGAGGCTTCGTACAAGCCCCAGCCGAGCTACGAGGCAGTCTCCCTTTTTTCTCGTGTATGGATCTGAGGCGGTCCTTCCAACGGAGTTACAGTTCGGGTCGCCCCGAGTTCAAAGGTTCAATGATGACGAGTCAGAGGCCAGTCGGATTGACGATCTCGACCGATTGGAGGAAGCTCAGGACGCTGCTACTATTCGGTCGGCCAAGTACCTCCATGGTTTGCGTCGCTACCACGACCGTAATGTGCGGGATCGTGCCTTCTCAGTTGGAAATTTGGTCCTTCGGGTCAATCAATCGAGTGGACACAAACTCTCTCCGCGCTGGAAAGGTCCGTACATTGTCGACTCAGTGACACGCCTGGGGGCTTACCGACTGAGGCGGGAAGGGCGCTCTCCTAGACAACTCGTGAAACATCGAGCAAGTATGTCGGTTTTATACCTAACGACTGTTGTACACACTTACAATTAAATGAAGATAAGTTTTCGTTTACACTGTCTTTACACTTTTGGAATTTAGTTTCTGACTTGCTACTTATTTGTGTTTCAATTAACTAGGAAGTCGGCGGCTACACCTAATTAGGTGTGCAATCGTACACCTAATCTTTCATTAAAATTAACTTGACTTGCTCCCTAGTCGGATCCCGACTAGCCAGTAAATCGGGGGCTACACCTAATTAGGTGCACAACCGTGCACCCTCTCTTCCATTGAGATTGACTTACTCCTTAGTCGGACTCCGACTAGCTAGTAAGTCGGGGGTTATACCTGATTAGACGCAGTCTGCACCACTGCACCTATTCGATACCTAATCGATCTTTCTCTCTTCAAGTTTATGATGAGCCTAAGTGTTAGTCATTCCGAGTAACGAAACTCTTGTTTCCTAACAACACTCATACTTCCTGACTGCGTTTTTTTGGCGACAGTGCTCCGCGCCAACTCCTAATGCTAAGGAACTTGATGCGCTTGGCAGAGTGCTTATAAAAAGGGACATAACTTTCTTGGGCAAAATGCATAACTCGAATCGCGAAAAACTGATTAGCTTGTGCTAGATAAAGAAAAAGGAGGCAAAACAAACAACTTTATTAATTTTCATAATGGCTTGCACAGCTAGTTACAGGGGATGGCGGCGAGCGTGGGCCAGTGCCTCGACGGTCGCGTCGGCTACCTCGGCGAGAGCCGGGACGACTTCGGTCAGGACCGCGACGATGGCGGCATCGCGGGCACGAGCGCGAACCAGTGCCTCGACGATCACATCGGCCACCTCGGCAAGTGCCGGGGCGACCTCGATCAGGACCGCGACGGAGGCGACGTCGCGGGCGCGGGCCTCTTCCTTGACGGCCTCGGAGAGCGCGAGGTCGTACAGCGCCCAAAGCTCCACCAGCTCTCCGTTATCCATGGAAGCAGGCGGAGAAGAAGGAGTTGAGGAAGGAGTCTGGATGAGAAGCGGCTGCTACATCGGTCTCTTTTTATAGCCAAAATCGGGAAGTCGAGTCGACTCCGAATCAACTTCAGCAGTAATGATAGCGGGAAGCAACCCCGATGAGAAGCGTTCCCAAGATTTGACGTGACTGTCTCTTGGGACATGGTGCAACATTCAAAGCAACGATTGGCATTCCAGCAGGCGGCGCGAGGGATGCCCTGTGGCGGTGGGGAATTGAACGAGCTCAGGCACAGAACGGAGGCGTGACCATTCAAGTGCCCCGGTGTGCTTTATTTAAAAGAAGACGGGCGACGTTTCGTTTCCGTGTTGGGCGGGAAAGGAAAAAGCCCTAAAATCATCGCTTCAATATTCGGACCCGGACTTAGGTTCCAGAGAGCATGCCCCATGTGGGCCGCCAGCTGTACACATCATCACTCGAGTATAGATGCCACTCGGATCTACCTAGTCGGGAAGATAGCGCGCCCCCAGTTAGGCCTTATGCCAGTCTTCTGTTTGAGGATTGGGCGCTTCCGAAATTACAACTTAGCTTTCGATGTGCCCCTGGGGACATTAGTCGGTTTGGCTCTGAGTAGGACCGAACATTGAAAGTTCTTTTCAGTTGTCTTGGTGGCACATCTCCGGATCGTTTGTTATCAAGACAAACACCACTCGGGCAAATTATAACCTCAGCTCTTGGCGTACCTCCTGGGGTCAATAGCTGGTCTGATTTCTTAATCAGATTGGGCGTCAAGAGTTACCTCTTCAGTTGGGTCTCAGTGGCACATCTCTGGATCGTTCGTCGTCAAGACGAACACCACTCGGATGAGTACAACTTGGAGGCGGGCGTATTCTTCCGGGAATCACTAGCTTGACTCCGCATTAGTCGGATCAGGGCGCCTGAATACCCTACGCAGGTTGTGACATGTCCCTTGTTGGACCGAATGTCGAGCTCTGCCAGTCAAACTCGAATGTCATAATTTGTAACAGGGAGGATAACGCGGGGTGACACTGATCACTCGGCAACATCACCTATCTGGTATGCCTCTCCGTGGGGCCAATAGCTAGCATACCGACTAGTCGGACTGGGTACCAGACATCTTTAAGACTTGAGATTTTCTCTTGAGTCCTTCGCAACTGTGTTGTTTGATCAGCAGGTTACTTGGCGAGCGGAACTTCATCAACCAGACGAAGAGTGACGTCACTCAGGTTACATCTGAAGGGCTGCAAGCTGAACCCCGAATCAAGACAACCCAGTTCCGAAGCACCCGAGGGCTACGGTGGATAACATGGGCCCCGGATATCCAGAGATATACTGTTGGACATACGACCTCTTTGGGTCGAGTCGATTGGATCTTCCAGAAGATGGGCTTGGAGGCTGGCGTGGCCCGACTTGCTCTACAAGGAAACGAACTCGTTTTCTACTCGAATACATAGATATAAGCGTAACCAACTCGGTTATATTTGTATCTTCCATATACGGATTAGGAAATCTATCTGTAACCCGGCCCCTTGCACTATATAAAGGGGGTCAGGGGCCCCTAGTTCGACATCAGATCATCCTGCATCCCATCTTGCATGTCATCCTTGAGATCCACCATAATACAATCCACGAGCACAGGAGTAGGGTATTACCTCCCCCCGAGGGCCCGAACATGTATAAATTCGGCTCCCTGTGCTACCATCGTAGTTGTGATCTTCCGCGTAGCCCTATAAAATATATTGCCGACACAAACCATCGACAGGTCCCTGATGAGATAGGGTGCAACATAGAGGTTTACGTAGATGACATTGTTGTAAAGAACAAAGTCCCACAGGACCATGTAACCAACCTTCAGGAAACATTCGCTAACCTCAGGAGACATCAAGTCAAGTTAAATCCTGAAAAGTGTGTTTTCGATGTTTGGTCTAGGATGTTGCTCGGCTATGTGATAGGCAAGGCGAATATAGGGGCTAGCCCCGAAAAAATCTAGGCCATTGAGAATATGAGGTCATCGACCTGCACCAAGGAGGTGCAAGCCCTAACCGGGCAAATGGCGGCCCTCAGCAATTCATATCTCGTCTCGGCGAGCGCAATGCACCATTATTCAAAATCCTGCGCAAGCACGATGGCTTCGAATGGTCAGAGGAGGCTGAAGCCACTTTCAGCGAGCTAAAGCATTACCTGTCCACGCCACCTATCTTAGCTACGCCATGGTTCGTGGAAGCCCTACTCCTCTACCTGGCAGTCGCCCTACAGGCTGTGAGCGCTGTACTAGCAGTCGAACGTGAGGGCATACAACAATCCATCTACTACGTAAGCGAGGTGCTACACGGGCCTAAGGAGCGATACCTCGAGGTCCAAAAGCTTCTATATGCCTTGCTCATGGCCTCGCGGAAATTGGGACACTATTTCCAATCCCATCAAATTATAGTCCCAACAAGTTTCCCGCTAAGGGATATCATTACAAATCCCGACGCAAACGGGCGAGTCGCTAAGTGGGCGGTCGAGCTTGGCGAGTTTGACGTCAAGTTCGTCCCACACACAGCAATCAAGTCCCAGGTTGTGGCCGACTTCCTGGCCAAATGGACCGGGCTTGCCGAACCTCGCGGAGGCTCGCCCGAGCCTTCGAGGCAAGAGATGCACTAGACCATATTTTTTGATGGGTCGCGCCAGTTAGAGCGATCAGGATGTGTATTCGTTCTCATTTCCCCCCAAAGAAGAATAGATTCAGCACGTAGTATAGTTTCATTTTCCATAACGAACAATGTCATGGAGTACGAAGGCCGCCTTAGACTCTGAGCATGCATGCATGCGCTTCGGCATAAAATGTCTAACAGCGAAAGGGGATTCAAAGTTGGTCGTCTACTAGGTAAATAAGGAGTTTCAGTTTGCGATGACTCAATGGTGCGATACCTGCCAGAAGTGAGGAAGCTAGAGAAACACTTCACTAATTTCAAAGTGTTCTACATTCCCAGACCGGCTAATAGCCTTGCCGATAAGCTCGCCAAGCTTGGTTCCTCACAAGAAACCGCCCCGGTGGGGTCCTCGTACAGCACCTACTGAAGCCCTCTATTCCCTCCGGAATAGAGGCCCCCGAGAAGACGTTTGCCTCGACCAAGACGACCAGTACCGTCTCGTTCCTAGAGCAGCGCGACACCTAGATGACGCCATTCGTCCAGTTCTTAGCGCATGGGACACTGCCACAGGACACGACTGAGAAATTCCAGCTTCAAAGGCAAGCTCGACCTTACCAATTACTTGGAGGCTTGTTGTACCAAAGGGGTTCTAATGGCGTACTTTCTAAGTGCGTGACCCAGGAGGAAGGCAAATTTCTCCTCCAAGACATTCATGACGGGGTCTGCGGGCGCACGCCTCCTACAGAACCCTAGTGGGCAAAGCCTTCCGCATGGGATACTATTGGCCCACAGCGATGATCGACGCAAGAACACTGGTGAAATATTGCCCGGCCTGCCAATACCATGCCCGGATGTTCCACTAGCCAACGTACGAGCTACAAACTATCCCGCTGACCTGGCCATTATCAACATGGGGAATGGACATTCTTGGTCCTTTCCCTAGAGGCCTAAAGGGATGCACGCACTTGTTCGTTGCCATCGATACTTTCACAAAGTGGATCGAGACCGAGCCAGTATCGGGCATATCCGCCCAAATGGCCAAGAGGTTCTTCAGGAACAATATTGTGGCAAGGTTCGGCGTTCCAAGCAAGCTAATCACTGACAACGGGACAAAATTCACGAGTGAGCTATTCCTGGAGTACTGCGAAGAGCTCGGCATGAAGGTCGCGCTAGCCTCGGTGGCTCACCCACAGAGCAACGGCATGGCCAAACGCGCGAACGGGCAGATCATACAAGGCATTAAGTGGTGAGTTTACGATGCTCTTGTTGAACAGTGCCACAATTGGGTCGAGGAGCTACCCTCGGTGCTATGGGCAGCCCGGACGACTTCTAATCGAGCTACCGGAGCGACTCCCTTCAGGTTCGTATATGGCTCGGAAGCAGTCCTACCCGCCGAGCTAAGGCTTGATTCGATTCGTGTTGATTTTGCAGGTCATATCGACAACGATGAGGAGCGACTATTGGACCTCGACCTATCCGAATCATGCCGCGAGCAAGCGCTACTGCAAGCGGCAGCATACTAGCAATCCCTCAGACGGCATACGGCAAAGTCAGTAAAGACCCGGACTTTGCAAGTTGGCGACCTGGTTCTAAGACGAGTTCAGAACCTAGTGCACACCAACAAGCACACCCCGAGGTGGGAGGGTCCATACACGGTCGTATTAGCTGCACGCCCGGGGCTGTGAGACTGGCTATGCCGGACGGAAGAGTTTTCAATAGCTCCTGGAACATCGCTCAACTCCGAAGATTCTATGCCTAAACTAAGGTCGTAAGTTTCTTTTCTACCCTTCCTATTTGTCTCTTTCAAGCGTATAGGCAATCCCCTAGGAGCCCGACCTATGATCGAGCTTAAGAGAAAGCTCGAGCTACCTCAGCACACATCAGCAGGTTAACGACTATGCAGAAACTACACCCCCGAGGTTCCCTTGCACACGGGCAAGCCGATCCTCATCGCACCAAGCAAGACCCGCGAGAGTAGACGCTTTCCGGTCTATACCATAAGCCCTCATAAGCTGCCTAAGCCCGGGATAACTCAAGAAGTCCCAAGGTTCTGAGTCTCGCAATAGACCAGAGCAGGGGCCACGAGCTTCATTCTAAGGTCGCATTCTCTAAACCATGCCTGACATTGCAGGACACGGAGATACATTTGATCATGAAGAACATGTTGCTGCTGATGATGCTAATCAATATTTAAGTATTATTGTACAACGTGTACTCAGTACTCAGATTGCCAAAGCGGAACAAAATCAATGCCACAATTTGTTTCAAACCAAAGACGTCGTTAAGGAGCAATCAGTTCGAATCATTATACATGGTGGGAGCTGCAAAAACTTGGCAAGTACAAATATGGTGGAAAAGCTTGCTCTGTCGACTCGACCGCATCCCCACCTCTACCACATCCAATGGCTCAACCAAAGTAGTAAATTGAAGGTAACACGTTCAGTGAGGGTACCGTTTTCTATGGGTTCATACCATGATTACGTTGATTATGACATTGTTCCTATGCAAGCATGTTCTATGTTACTAGGTTGACCTTGGCAATATGATACTGATTCTGTACATAATGGTCGCATCAATCAATATTCACTCATTTGTAAGGGAAAGAAAATCGTGTTGCATCCAATGACTCCAGAACAAATTGTTAAAGATGAACTGGCTTGGGCTAGTAGAGCCAAAAATCAAGTGCATGCTCCTAGTGAAAATCAGGTTGTAGATCACGAGTTTGTTCAACAAAAAGAACACTCTCGCACTGCACAAACTAACATCAAACTGAAGGGGTCTGTTTTGCTAGCTACTCAAGCTAATTTGGATGATTGTGTTGCTAGTATGTTTTGCTTTGCTCTCATGTGCACACAGGTCCTGTTTTCTTTGGATGATATGCCCTCTTCTTTGCATCCTGCGGTCACTAACCTTTTGCAAGAGTACTCCGACGTCTTCCCAAAAAACATACCGGCTGGCCTTCCACCTCTCCGAGGCCTTGAACATCAGATTGACCTCATTCCAGGAGCATCATTGCCCAACCACGCACCATACCACACCAATTTTGATGAAACTAAAGAAATTCAGCGTTAAGTACAAGAATTACTTGATAAGGGGTATGTCCGTAAATCTCTTAGCCCATGTGCTATTCATGTTCTTCTAGTGCCCAAGAAAGATGGCTCATGGTGTATGTGTGTTGATTGTTGAGCTATTAACAACATTATAATCCAAATATCGTCATCCTATACCTAAGTTAGATGATATGCTTGATAAATTAAGTGGCACTATTCTGTTCTCAAAAATTGATTTGCGTAGTGTATACCATCAAATTCGTATGAAGTTGGGGGATGAATGAAAAACAGATTTCAAAACTAAATTTGTTTTATATAAGTGGTTAGTCATGCCTTTTGTGTTAACTAACGCACCTACCACTTTCATGAGACTAATGAATGAAGTTTTGCGTGCATTTATAGGCAAATTTGTGGTTGTCTATTTTGATGATATATTGATTTACAGCAAATCTTTGGAGGAACAACTTGATCATTTACGTGCTGTTTTTGACGCTTTGCGTAGTGCACGTTTGTTTGGAAACCTAGACAAGTGCAGTTTTTGCACAGACCATGTGTCTTTTCTTGGCTATGTTGTTACAGCACAGGGTATAGAAGTGGACCACGCCAAGATTGAAGTAATTCATAGCTGGCCAACTCCTGCATGGTCACACAGATCCAGAGTTTTCTCAGGCTTGCCGGATTCTATCATAGATTTGTTCGCGATTTCAGCACCATAGCCGCCTCGCTGAATGAGCTCACGAAAAAAGGTGTTCCCTTCTCTTGGGGTCCACGACAAGAAGAGGCCTTCATGATTTTGAAAGATAAGTTGACCCATGCACCTTTGCTTTAGCTGCCAGATTTCACTAAGATGTTTGAGCTAGAATGTGATGCTAGTGGAATTGGGTTGGATGGTGTGTTGCTGCAAGAGGGCAAACCAGTTGCTTATTTCAGTGAGAAATTGAGTGGTCCTAGTTTGAACTATTCAACTTATAACAAAGAATTATTTGTTTTAGTTCAAACTCAAGAAACTTGGCAGCATTACTTGTGGCCTAGAGAATTCATCATTTATTCTGATCATGAATCTTTAAAACATATTTGAAACCAATAAAATCTGAATCGTCCGCATGCTAAATGGGTGAAATTTATTGAGTTTTTTTCCTTATGTCATCAAATGCAAGAAAGGGAAAGAAAATGTTATTGCTGATGCTTTGTCCCGCTAATACACTATGCTTTCACAACTTGATTTTAAAATTTTTGGGCTGGAAACTCTGAAGGAGCAATACACGCTTGACCCTGATTTCAAGGACATGCTTGTGAATTGCAAGGCTAGGAGAACGTGGGGGCAAGTTCTTCATGGAGGATGGCTTCTTTTTCGTGCTAACAAGCTGTGCATTCCAGCTAGTTCTGTTCGCCTTTTGTTGTTATAGGAAGCACATGGAGGTGGACTCATGGGACATTTTGGTGTCAAGAAGACCAAAGACATTCTCGCAGATCACTTCTTTTGGCCAAAGTTATGACGAGATGTTGAACGATTTGTGGCCCGCTACACCACTTATCAACGAGCTAAGCCATGACTAAACCCCCATGGTTTGTTCATACCTCTTCTTGTTCCTAGTGTTCCTTGGGAGGATCTTTCAATGGATTTTGCTTTAGGATTGCCTAGGACAAAGAAGGGGAGGGATAGCATTTTTGTAGTTATTGATAGATTCTTTAAAATGGCCCACTTCATTCCATGTCATAAGAGCGATGATGCTACTCATGTTGCTGATTTATTCTTTCGTGAAATTGTTCGCTTGCATGGTGTGCCCAATACAATAGTCTCATACCGTGATACAAAATTTCTTAGTCATTTTTGGAGAACTTTATAGAACAAATTGAAAACTAAGTTACTGTTCAGCACTACATGTTATCCTCAAACTGAAGTTGTTAATAGAACTTTATCTACCATGCTTAGGACTGTTCTAAAGAAAGAATCTGAAAATGTCGAAAGAATGTTTGTCTCATATTGAGTTTGCTTATAATCATTCTGTACATTCTACCACAAAGATGCGCCCTTTCCAAGTTGTCTATGGGTTTATTCCTCGTGCACCAGTTGATTTAGTCTTTGTTTCATCCTCTGAGAACATGAATTTTGACGCTAATCAATGTGCTGAGCTGATATCAAAAATCCATGAGCAAACCAAGCAGCATATTGAGTGTATGAATGCAAAGAATCAAATTGCAGGTAGTAAAGGACGTCAACATGTTACTTTCCAACCTGGCGACTTGGTTTAGTTACACTTGAGAAAGGATCGTTTCCCTGCTTTGCACAAGTCCAAATTGATGCCTCGTGCTGATGGTCCATTCAAAGTGCTAGAAAAAATAAATGATAATGCCTATAAACTTGACCTACCGGCAGAATATGGTGTTTCTTCTAGTTTCAGTGTTGCAGATTTGAAGCCATATGTAGGTGAGGAAGAGCAGATTCCGTCGAGGACGACTTCAGTTCAAGAAGGAAAGGATGATAAGGACATCACTTCTTCAGTTTCAACCACAACACCTACTGCTGCTACAACACCAGATATGCAATCACTCAGGCTCATGCACGTGAACTCAATTACGTGATTCTTTTCAAGAATGAAGGTAAAGAAGATGTCCACAAGTGAGGGCAAAGTACAAGGGGTGCTGCGCCACATGTCATTGGGTTGGGCCCATGTAAGAAGATCCATGTTTAGGCAGATTTGGAAAGGATGGGAGGGGATTTCGCCTAACCTCTTTTGCTGGCCGAAATTCCCTTCCCCCTTCTATTTATATCCCTGGCTGATCCCTCCTGCGCCTAGGGTTTTCTTTGTGTAAGTTTAGCCATTGTGCAAACTATGTTCTTCAGTTGTGTCGGATGACCACCTGCAAGACAGCCTTTGATAATCCTACCTCTGAGATGAAGAAGATTGTTCTTTCACTGTTTCAGTTTTGCCTACATCTTATTCTTGTTAGTTCTTCGATTGCTCATAGGAATTGAACCACGTGTTTAGGTTGATCGTGCTATCCAGCAAGATCAATAACCAATCGGAGTTGGTTCTGTGATCACCAAGGCTCTCACGACCTATTCAGATCGCGAGAGTCACCTCCACCAGATCGATAGTTACCTCTCACCGAAAGATCGGGACGCCCGACCCTAT
Source organism: Olyra latifolia (assembly GCA_036346145.1). Taxonomy (NCBI): domain Eukaryota; kingdom Viridiplantae; phylum Streptophyta; class Magnoliopsida; order Poales; family Poaceae; genus Olyra; species Olyra latifolia. The sequence goes on along the minus strand of CM070523.1, from coordinate 45,438,890 downwards.
CACTATAGGAGCTGACATGATTTGGTTCTTAAACACCAAAACGGGGTAATCATGATCCTTAAAGTGTGAAAACCTAGTACAGACGGTTCCTTGACTAGTGAAACGGTGGTTTTGTTCCATCAAAATGATGGTCTGTGTGATGTGGCCAAGGTGGCAGTCAACGTGACACGTGACCTGACACTTGTGTTGTATTTGTGTAATTTTTTTTTTCAATTCAAGTGGAGCTCGCTTGTCAGTGACAAAGAAGAGGAAGGGCCGACTTGTCAGTGGCATGTACAAAAGAGTAAAGGCGTGCTTGAGGGTGACCATTTGCACATGTACGACCATTGATAGAGCTAGTGCTTGGCCCTCGCTAGCGCTGGCGCCACGAGACCCGACAACAGCGCGCACCTCGCCGTTAGCAAGCTATTGCCCCTGCTCGCCTTGCTCCCGGCGGTTCATTATTTTGATCCGAACAGCACCCCTATATCACCTACCACCACGTATATGGCCTTATTACTTTTTTCATGCAAAATTTCAACTATGCATAACTAAAATTCGAACTTAGGTCTCTTGCCTATAACCCAGCCCTCCTAACCGTCTCACCCACTAACATCTTTTGACATATACAGGATATGCATATCATTTAAACCTTATTTTTGAAATCTTTTAATAACTTTTTTGACTATAAAAATATGTTAAATAGAAAAGTTTTTAACTACAAAGTTGTATATCTTATCGAAGGCTACAGTTTTCATGTAAAGATTGTTTAATCTATCCGACTTCATTTGAATAAGTTATAAATTTTCTAAAATTGTAATGATTATAGACAGGTTCAGGACGTTGAGACTGGACTCGCCATTTGTTTCCCGGCTCCTCGCTCTGGCAGACGCAATGACCTTTAGGGACCACATTGAGCCTTGGCGCGTCTATCTCCTGAAAAGCCCGAAGGGCGTGCGTGAAAGTGGCAGATCTCTGAAGTAAGAGCGTGAGGGAGCAGGGCTTACTTTCCTTCATGATATTTCCAGACCATTTTTGGGCCACTTGCTCGTTCTCAGAACGCGGCCTGCTTGGAACGGGTCGTTGCGGCTCCTCTGAGGAGCGCTGCCGGGCGATAGCCCTTTCTTGGAATTCTCTGGCATGACGGAATCACCGACAGCACGCTTATTTTCGTTTGATAAATGCGTGGACTCTTAGCCTATCATAGGCAGCAATTCATTGGCTCCTCTTACTGTCATTGTTCTTTTGCCCTTTTTTGTTTCGGCCGCTTTTCTTCGCCTCGCGTGGCTCAGTTTTTAGACTCTGAGCCTTTTTCTTTCGATGGACTTCCCTCTTCGACGTCAGGTCCTTTTCTCGAGGCGCAATCAGACTCAGGCCATCGAGCTGCTCTAGCGAGATTGTCCCAGGCGAGCGGAAGACCAGAGAGGAGCTTTGCGATTCATTATTTTCATGCGCCGCCGTAGTCCGCCGTTTGCGTTTGGTTTGAAGCGAAGAGTTGGTGAATCTGATCTCAATCTGTTCTTTGATCCCTTGTTTAACGACTTGCGTTAATCGAGTTATGATGCCCCATTAAATCTCGGAGGACCCATCACCTTCCTTTCAATTTTTTGTGAGCGACACCGTGCAGTGATGAGCGAGTGCGGGTACCTGCATGCGAGCGACCCGCATACGCCCGAAAAGCTTCGACCATGGTTCAAGTGTTACATTCATTACGCTATCACGGATAATGCAGCTAAGGTTGCTACTACTTGTGTACGAGGTGCCTGGACGTAAGGTGCTCGAAGCGCCCTTCGATATTTGAATCCAGATACGAGTAACTCCAGATCTGATCTTGATAATTCCGTACCATCCGTTCGCAAGGCACCCACAATGTGAGTTCGTTCGCTTCGCCCTTTCTATCTGGGGCACTACTTTCCGTGAGAAGTCTCTGCTTCTCGCTCTGACATAACCCCGAGCTTTGAGGACTTTCTTTGGACATGTTTTGATGTTCCGCCTTTTCTTTTCTTTTCCTATTATACGTGAGAGTCCCGCTATGCGCGGCCCCCGGCCTGCAACCATGAACCCAATCGAACGAACGTAGATGATACCGTGGGCACGGATCTTCATAAGAAAAGTTCTGGTGGCTTCGATCGGACTCACTGAGAGGAGCTTCTGATGACGTGGTTGCGCACTTGGCAGGCGTTGGCTCCCACAGGCAACTGACAGATTGACGTGCGTTGGCCTAGCCGCAGAAGAACCCAGAACGAACGACGCAGCCGCCTTAAGAGGCATGTTTTCATGGGACGCGCCGGCAGAAGGCTTTGCGTCGAACAACCCGTTGAGTGTCAATCTGGCTACCTGCCAGAACCGCGACTCGCCGGTGGCGGAAGCGCGCCGGTTAGCGGCTGGGTTGGCGCCGATTGGATGATAGCGCGATTTACTCGAGCATTTATGGTGATGGATGTCTTCGTAAGTCTCAGGAATCCTTGCGTCGTGTGTGCCTTTTAGTTTTCCTCTCCTTTCCGTCTATTATGGTTCCGACGCCCGAGCCCTTCTGACCGCTGTTCGCCGTCGCCATGTCCCTTGGCGGGGAACCAAGTGCTTGCCTAAGAGAGGAGGTGGCTGCGGGATCTGAACGGCTCGGAAAACCTCATATGTCAGTGATGGCAGGAGTGAGCAGAGTCAAGGCTCTGAGAACCATTCCCTCTGCGCGTCCATTGTGTGCCGCGAGTGTCAGCGGATGCGGACACGGAGATCTCTCCAGAGTCTCGTTATCCGGTTCCGCCGAGGGCTGCTGAGAATTGACCGATCGGTGGCCGGTATCTCGCGAATCTGGGCAGCAACCGTCGCCTCCGGACCGGACATAGGCGGTCGCCCGTCCCACAGTCCACGACCAAAGGTCAACCGGAGTTGAGGCGTCCCATCGGGTCGTCGTGGGAGGCACCGCGTGGAGCTCGAGGGCCTTGAGCCCATCCGGGAGCCCATCCGGCCGCCGGTTCGCGGCTAGAGAGGTTGTGACCACACGACCACCGTGCGTTGACGTCGGACGTTTAAACCGACTTTGCCCCCGACCGACTTTGCCCGAGCCATGCTCGGAGCGTGCCGTCAGTAGTTGATGCAGCTCGTTGTAGGTGCCGCCTGAGGGGCATTGTAATGCAGTGGTAGGTGTGCGGGGCGGACACCGGATGCGGGACAGCGTGACCGATCAGCGGGAGTGGGCGTTCAGAACAAACCTTAGGTAATTCGAGTTCGTATCAGTGCTTCCAAGGACACTTAGCCCGCTGGCCATGAAGCTGTGGTCTCGAATTTGATAGGTCCCTGCTGGTACTGCGCTCAGGCTTTCTTAGGTTGCCGGTTCTTTCTTTTCCTTAGCCTATCCTCTTGGTGTAGTTCTCTGGCGAGTCGTTAGCATCGCTTGCTCGTTTGAAAGCGACGATGCGAGCAGGAAACCCTCTTGGCGACAGCGTCTGTGGCGGCAATGAGCCGCTGCGTGTCTTAGAGCTAGAAAAGCTCGCTTGAGCTCGATCGAGCGGTAGCTCTGGAAGCTCGAGTCGCTTGTGCGGAGGTGGCCTAACTTGTGGAGATGATCTTGGGAGGTTTCCGTCGGTCATTGGAGGCCCTTAAGGCGAGCATAACCGTTCCTCGAGCTCGATGAGCATGCCGGTCGGTGGGCGTCTTGCGCCGCGAAGTTACTGTCTGCGAAGGCGCGATCTCCTTGCTGCGGAGCTTTCCCGGACGAAGTTGGCTACAGCCGCAATGAAGGATCTGCTGAAGACCTACCGAGACACCGTGCGGGCTCTAGAGGCAGCCAATGAAGTCCTGCGGTGGGTGATCCGACTTGCCCCCTTTCTATAAACACCCTTGAGAATGCAATTGACTTGTTTTCCCCTTTGCTCCTTCGATCCACCTTCTCCCTGGAATGCCAAACGTCGATATGACTGTTGCGCCATGTCAAGAGAGACATTCGCGTTAAATCTTGGAAACAGTTCCGCGTCGGAGCTACTTCCCGATGCTATTATTCCTAGGATCGCTTCGACTTCCTGATCTTGGCTATAAAAGACCCCGACGCTGCGGCCACTTTTCATTCCAAACTTCTTCCTGCCGTACCTCTTCCTCTTGCTTCCTCCAGTACCTCCCTCTCTTCTTGCTTCCATGGATCATGAGGAGTTCCTGGCGGTCCTTTGGGCGGAGTATGATCTCGCCCTCGCCGAGATCGTGGAGGAGGAGGCCCGCGCCCGCGACGTTGCCACGCGGTACTGATCGAGGTGGTCTCAAAGCTTGCTGAGGTAGCCGACGTGATCGTCGAGGCGCTAATCCGCGCCCCCCGAGGCTTTGTGTGACTGGCTTGTAAACCATTTCGAAGTCTTTTAATAAAGTTGTTTTTGTTGCTGCTTCCTTCTTTTGCCCTTTTTCCTGCGTGCAAACGAACACAAGTAGTCGTATAGGCAAGAAAGGATTCGAAGGTCGTAACATAGTCCTATCGATTCTAGCCCCCGAGCCATGGCCGAGCTTCTGAAGTGAAGCTCGGGCGTGGCTTAGAGAAGATCGATAGTCCTTGCCTGGGTACTCGACCTTGGAAAATCAACCTTTTAAGAAATCGATCCTTGAAAAATCGACCCTTAAAAAATCGACCTCAGCCCCCGAGCCATGACCAAGCTTCTGGTTTGACAGAAGGTCGGTTGTGGTTTAGAGAGATTAATTTTTTGAAAAATCGATCCTAGCCCCTGAGCCACGACCGAGCTTCCGGTTTGACAGAAGGTCGGTTCTGGTTTAGAGAGATCAATTTTTTGAAAAATCGATCCTAGCCCCCGAGCCACGACCGAGCTTCTGGTTTGACAAAAAGTCGGTTGTGGTTTAGAGAGATCAATTTTTTTTGAAAAATCGATCCTAGCCCTCGAGCCACGGCTTCTGAAGAAAAGCTCGGGCGTGGCTTAAAGAGACCGCATCCTTAGAACGGAGCTCGTGGCCCTTACTCTGTTTCTTTGTAAGAGGCAGAGTGTTGGACTCTAGAGTTATCCCGGGCTTGTGACAATTTTATACGGGCTTATGATATAGGGCCGGAAAGCGTGTGCCCGCGCGGGATCTTGCGTGGTGCGATGGATATCGGCTTACCCGTGTGCAAGGGAATCCCGGGGAAATCGCCTTAACCCTTGGCGACTCTGCGACCTTTGGGTTAGTGGCGATAGTGGTGGCGAAATGCGGCTCGTTACCAGCGAGTGGCGGGCGTCGGGTCGTGTAGGCCTACGACGGATATCTGCCAAAGTCCGCCCGACTGACCCGGTGAAGAGGCTGCGAGCGGCTTCACGCCGCTGGTGCTCTCCGCTTAGGTCAGTGCGTGGCTGGTGCGGGGTTACTCCGCCTGACGCCGTAAAGACATGGCGTGAGGCAGGTTCCCGCGAGGGAGACATGTCGATATCACCCACGGAGGTGGTGCCGTCGGCACCTTCAACCACCATGGGTACGCGCTGGTCTGGTCCCTGCCCTGATAGGCCGGGACGCTAGTTGCGCGCATAGGACTGGTCCTCCTCTTCGGACGTGACTGCGAATGTGCGCAGTCTGTCCGGTTGCGGCACTAGTGGCGGCGCCTCCAGTCCCTCCATGAGGGTTTCGCTGACGTGAGTCAGCGAAGTACCGGCTTGGCCGGGCAAAGCTGGGGAGCGAACAGCTAATCCCGAGGTGGGTGTTGCTTCCACCTCCATCTCGTCAGCCTGAGCTTCGGCGAGGATACCAGATTGCCACTCCTAGTACGACTCGTCGACGTCGTTGAGATCGTTGCGATCGTCGTAGTTAAGGTCTACGGTACCAATGTCGTCGTATGACAACAAGGCCATCCTCGACTCGATCGAGGGGAGAAGACCGCAGTCGGACCCACGGTGGGCGCCAGCTGTCGGCGACCGGGAGACGAGCCTCCACGGGCCGATGAGCAAGGAGATGGTGGGTGCGAGGCTGGCGGCCTGCCCCTGGACTGGAAGCCCGGCCACGCGTGGCGGACGTCGCCGAGAAAGGGCGTGGTCAGCAGCGGTCGGGCGATGTCGTGACGAAGGTGTGATGATGACACGAGGATTTTTATCCTGATTGAGGCCTCCACTGCCGGATAACAGCCCTACGTCCAGTCTTCGTTTAAAGCAAAGCTCAAACGAGTACAAGGGTGAGCGGGCATTAGGAAGCTTGAGCCGAGTACAATAAGTGCTCAAGGCCTTTGTGTGTGTTCTGCGATTACTGTATCACGGAGAACTACATGGGAACTAGAGCTCCTATGAGTGTGCAAGTGCTCCTGTTCTACGGTGGCTATCTTTCGGTGTGTGTTGTGCAGGGTTGATGGCGATGAGAGTCCTCCACTTTGTTGTGGCCTGTGCGCTCCTTTTATAAGCGTCTGCTGACCAGCATTTACTCTTGTGGGTCCATTGAATAGTCGTTCCCTTTTGCCATGCGGGCGCATAAAATCTCCGGAATGTCGGCGTATGTCGATCGCGCGCCGGACCGCTACCGATCAACAAGTGTCTTTGCCCATGCAGGCGGTTGGCAGGACTGCCGCCAACCCGCCGATGTGTTTCGCTAAACGCTTCTCGATGCAGTCTTGCGCATTTAATTCTTGATGACCTTAGGGACCCGGCGTAACTTTGTCATGGTAGCGTCAAGATCTGCCTCGAGTCTGAGCCTGAGCCGGAAGCCGGGGGGAGAAGCTCGATCTTTGAGGCAGGGAAGCTCGGTAGAGCACTGCGCAAGCTCGGCCGGCGAGCTTGTCAAGCCCGGGCTTACTTCCTATGGGCCCGAGGGCATGTCAGTGGGCTGTATTTCCATGGGCCACGTACTTTTCCCAACAATAGGCATCTATATTACTTAAAATGGAAAACATATCAACTACAAAGTTTAGATGTCGTCAAGTGCTATAATTTATATATAAATTTTATTTTTATCCGAGCTCGTATGTAAAAATTATGAAATTTAGAAGATCTAGAAATTCTAAAAATTGCTTTCACTAGCGGTTCTTTTAGAGAACCGCCAGTGATACTTTTACTAGTGGTTTTCTTATAGAACCGCAAGTGATAGTGAATGTATCACTAGCGGTTCTAGGATTGAACCACCAATAATACTTTTATTGGCGATTTTATTATAGAACCGCTAGTGATAGATTCACTGTCACTGACGGTTCGGTATCACTGACGGTTTTTTCGGGTTTTAGGTCGAGACGGAGCGGAACAGATAATATCACCGACGGTTCTAGATGAATTCGCCAGTGATAAAGGATTAATGATGAATATTTCTGTAGTTGTGTGGCGCCGAACATATCCCAACAGCTCGGTCCTCCTCCATTTCAATTGAGCATATGCCCTCTTGCTGCTACTTTGGTTGAAGATTCACATATAATGTACCTCATGACATGACTTATAAGTTAGTTTTCAACTGTAGGACACGATGTTTACTTGGCTGAATTGAATGCGAATCTTAGAGGGTTCCCACAATTTGCATCTATCTCCGTATAGAGCAGAAACTGTACTTATCCGAATCGGTATCCAAGATAAAATATCCAAATCTATATTTATATATGGTAATATTTTGACCAACCGTATCCGTACATCTATTTTCTTCCCTAGTGAAACCCTACATGTGGTGCGTAACTCATACTTGCATATTTTTAAGCACATAATCTAGGCCCGAAGCCGAAGAAACCATAACATAACAAACTAAACAAAAAATTTGTTTTCGGAAAATAATTGAAGAGACAATCTCCAACATGAGTTTAATATAGGTAGTACCTAAAAATTTTAGACCTCTAAAATACACTGCTACAGAACTGGGCATTAATACCGGCCCATCACTATCGGTTGGATATCAACCCGTAGTGATGATTGCGTCACTACCGGTTCAACGGCTCTGAGGGCATCAAAGGCGGAAATTTGGGTTAGAGAGGGTTATTTCTGACCGGTTGCGACCACAAAGCCGGTAGTGAATCTTCCACTACGGTTTGTGCTACAAACCGATGGCGATGATGCGGTCCCAACCGGTTGGTTATACCAACGGTAGTAGATCACATGGGTCTCCCAGCGCAGCAATTTAAGCGATAGTCTTCCTCGGTTGGTATGACCAGCGGTAGTAAATCATGGGGTCTTCTTGCCCATGATTTAAACGATCGTCTTCCTCTCTTAGAGCTGTCGCCATGAGCGAGAGAAGGAGGGAGAGTCTTTGCCGTGGCGATTTTGAAATTTGAGGGAGGTGCTGCCCAAATTTTCTAAAATTTGGTGATTTTACTCAATCCAAGTGCTTGAAGGTTAGTAACATCAACTTCACTTCATATAGCGTTAGATGTATACCTCTTTGCTTTAGATTTGGAGGAAATGTGGTTTTCCATGATTCATGAAAGCTTTTGAATCTAGATCAATCCAAGTCTTTGGTAGTGGCAATTTTTGAAATTTGAGGGAGTCTTTGCCCAAATTTTTCAAAATTTGGTGATTTTACTCAATCAAGTGTTTAAGGTTAGTAACATCATCCTCACTTCATATAGCTATCTCACCTCATTTTTGAAGTAAATTGTTAAAAACTTGTTATGTATGTTTGGAGTTTACTTAGATTAAATTTGGAATTGTAGTTCACATAATCGATGAAGGATTTTGAATCTAGAGCTAGCTCGATCATTTTTGGAAGTAAATTGCAAATAATTAAAAAATTTTTGTGATTTTGCTCCAATCTAGAGCTAGCTCGATCATAATTTAATTGATTAATTTATGTGCATGGTGAATAGCCTAGGAAAGGGCTAGAGTCCAATTTAGCAATAATTTATGTACATGGTAAATTAATGTAGGTTTTGAGATTCAAAAAATTAATAAATCATCATGTGAAAATTAGTTAAAAATTAGCTTGCTACATCCTATTGTAGATGGATCGGCAATGGATGTACAACCTGACATCGCCTTCGAAGGAGTACATTGAGGGTGTGCAAGCTTTTATCGATCTTGACCGTTCGCGTACAAGCCATCGGGCTTTATATGTTGTCCATGCAGGCTGCGGGAATGAGAAGGAGTATTCAAACTCAAGGCCCTTCACGACCATTTGCTCTAAGAGGTTTCATGCCTAACTATATCTATTGGACCAACCACGGTGAAGAAGAGATTATACAGGAAGACGATGAAGAAGAAGAGGGAGATAGTGTAAACCTGGACGCAGCCCAATATGGTTCAATGGTAGATACATTGGGGGAGTTTGATGGGGATGATTTAGATCAGATGTTGCGTGATGGTGAGGGAGATTACACCGATGAAAGACAATTCCAAAAGTTTCAACGCCTGTTAGAGGATCACAGAACACTCTTGTACCCAGACTGCGAGCAGGGCCACAAAAGTTGCGTACCACACTTGACTTGATGCAATGGAAAGTGACAAATGGTTTGTCCGATAAGGGATTCAACGAGTTGCTATGTCTCATTAAGAGGTTGCTTCCAAGGATAACCATTTGCTGAAAGTATTCTGAAGCCAAGAAAGTTATACATCCTTTGGGATTGGAAATCTGAAAATACATGCATGCCCTAATGATTGCATCCTTTATCGTAGAGAGTGCGAGGATTTGGATGCTTGTCGATGTGCCAAGCATCACGATATAAGATCAAGCGTGATGACCGAGGCGGTAGAGGGAGCCCAAGAAGAAGAGTCCCCGCTAAGGTGGTGTGGTATTTCCTATAATCCTGGTTGAAAGCGTTTGTTTGCGAACAAAGCGCATGCCCAAATGTTGCGTTGGCACAAAGAAGCGCGAAAGGATGACGGAATGCTAAGACACCCCGCTGATGGCTCCCAATGGAGGAAGGTCGATAGAACATTCCCTGACTTTGCAGAGGAGGTGAGGAACATATAAGGTTTGGCTTGAGTAGGGATGGGATGAATCCTTTCCGCGAGATGAGCAGCAGTCATAGCACTTAGCCTGTGACTCTATGTATCTACAACCTTCCTCCATGGTTGTGCATGAAGCAGAAGTACATTATGATGCCGTTACTTATCCAAGGCCCCAAGCAACCTGGAAACGACATTAATGTGTATCTTAAACCATTGGTGGAAGATCTACTAACAATGTGGAACGATGGTGTATGGGTATGGGATGAGTACAAACGAGAACACTTCACCCTACACGCCATGTTATTTGTAACCATCAATGGTGGCTGCACTTAGCAACCTAGCGGGCACGACTATCAAAGGATATAAAGCTGCGTCGGTGCTTAGATAATCTTGACGGCATGTACCTAAAAAACTGTCGGAAGGTTGTGTACATGGGCCACCGTAGGTTTCTTTATACAAATCACCCGTTACGGAAGAAAGATAAGAATTTTAACGGGAAACCAGACCATCGTACTAAGCCTGCGCATCGTAATGGGACACGGGTATTCGCTATGGTAAAGGATCGGAAAGTAGTTTTTGGAAAGGGTGTTGGTAGCAAACCTATCACGAGTGAAGAAGGCAAGGCACCCATGTGGAAGAAAAAGTCAAATTTTTGGGACCTACCTTATTGGAAACTCTTAGAGGTCCATCACTCAATTGACGTCATGCACCTAGTGAAGAATGTTTGCGTCAACCTGCTAGGCTTCCTAGATATGTATGGCAAATCGAAAGATACACTTCAAGCACGAAAAGACCTAAAACAATTAGAACTAAGGAACGACTTACATCCAGAAAAGAGAGAGAAAGGAAGACATTATCTACATCCTGCGAGCTACACTCTAAGCAAGGAAGTGAAAAGAAGCATGATCCAATGCTTGAACAGTATTAAGATTCCATCCGGATACTCCTCGAACATAAAGAGACTCATCAACACGAAAGAGAAAAAAATCGTACACCTGAAATCCCATGATTGTCACGTGTTGATGACACAATTGCTTCGATTGCGTTGAGAGGTATTCTCTAGGAAAGAATACGAGGACAATAATCAAGTTGTGTTCATTCTTCAATGAGGTGTCACAAAAGGTCATCGATCCAGATAACCTAGCTAAGCTGCAGGATGACGTCATCGAAAGCGTGGTGAGCCTTGAGATGATCTTCCCTTCATCCTTCTTTGATATTATGGTCCATCTCATGGTTCACATTGTCAAAGAGATAGATATTCTCGGACCCGTGTTCCTGCACAATATGTTTCCTTTTGAGAGGTACATGGGTGTCCTAAAGAAGTATGTTCATAACCGATCTCGTCAGGAAATTTGCATTGCTGTGGTGTTGGGACAGAGGAGGTGGTTGAGTCTTGTGTTGATTACATCGACGATCTGAATCCAATTGGCGTTCCTATATCACGCCATGAGGGGAGGCTACGGGAAAAAGGGACACTAGGGAGAATAGCAATCATCAACAATGATCTTGCTCTTCTACCGGTTGGTTAAACAACCGGTAATGGTACATGTGTGACACCGGTTGATTTTAAATTTTTGGTACATGAATGTATTTGTGGAGAAATGTATAAAAATTTGTACAATTTGTAGAAACTAATAATTTACAATAATGTAAGATAAAATCTATTATAGAAATTGTTCATATATTACCAGGGGTTTAATATAATTTACAATAATGGTACCCTGTACAGTCCACAAGGTTACCGCAAAAGATGATAATTTTTAAGCTAGACACTAATAATATACTAATTAACTAACTAATTATCGTCTAATAATATACTAATTAACTAACTAATTTTTAAGCTAGACACAGGGTTAACTAATTATTTTTTAATTAGTCGTCTTCTTCGTCGTCGTCCTCCTCCTCATCGTCGGCGTCGGCGCCATCGTCGGAGGAGGCGTCGTCGTCGTCGTCGTCGTCGTCATCGTCGTCGTCGTCGTCCTTCTCCTCCTCCTCCGGATCATCATCCTCCTCCTCCTCCTCCTCCTCCTCCTCCTCGTCCTCCTCCTCGATGATGACCTCATCGAAGTCCTCCTCGTCGTCGTCGTCGTCGGAGAGCTTGTCCGACATGGAGAACTCCGCCGGGTAGAAGACGGACTCCTTCCTCAGCTTGCACCAAAAGATGCGCTTCCGAGGGCGCGGATTCTCGTCGTCGTCGGAAGATGGCGCGTTAGTGGATCTGCAGCGATGGCGGCGATGGAGGAAAGCGATCGGCTGCGGTGGAAGCAGAGGCGCGGCAGCGCGGCGTCGGTGGTCTTTGAGGTGGCGATGGAGCAAAAAGGCTGCGATGGGGAGAGGCGCGGAGGAAGCCATTGGCGGTGGGGCGGCGATGGAAGCGGCGGCGATTGAGAAGATGAAGCGCAAAGGAAGATTGTCGGTTTTAAAGGAAGCGATGGAAGACGAAGCGAGAGGAAGAGGCCTGAGGCGAGGTGGCTCCTCGGTTCGCGCCAATATTGTGTCGTTTGGAATTCCCTATTGTGCCGGTTAGTTACACAAACCGGTAGTAGCGAAGCTCTACTACGGTTGTTTATTTAACTTTGGTAGAGATCGAGCTCTACTACGGTTGGTTAAACAACCGTAATGGTACATGTGTGACACCTGTCAATATGTTTTCTTATTTTTATTTCTTTTGTATGGGCTCACAAAACATTACAAAACACTCGACAAAATATTTCTAACTCTCGAGGTCTCTAAAAAGATCAAATTAATTGATAGCATATTTGAATTTTGCTCAATTTTTGAATTTGGTCATATTTTCATTTCATTTTTATGGGCTCCCAAAAATAAATAACCGTCCAAGACAAATTTAATGAATAAAAAACCATCTAAAATAATTTAAAGTCTACCTTGACATGTGGGACCCACCATCTTGATCATGGGTTCAAGCCACTTCATGCAGTAAATTCTTTTATTTTCAAGGCTCTACTGGGTTGATTAGTCAACCCGATAGTAGAAACCATCTCTAGTCTGGGTTTGTGTAACTAAGGTAGTGGCATCTTGAATTGCATGCAGGATTTTTTTGTTGAGGCGTCGTAGGTTGGTTAAACAAACCCGGTAGTAGAGAGGAAGCACTACTATCGATTGTTTATTCAAACCGGTTGTAGAGCTCTGCTCTACTACCGGTTTGTTTAACCAACCGATCGTGGCTCGTGAATTGCCCCTCAAAAAGCAGCAAGGGACTTAACCTATTCTCCCCAAATTTCCAACTTCCTAAACCCTGTTGCGCCACCGTCTCCGCCTCCGAGCGATCCAGCGTCGTCACCTCAAGCGACCCCCAGCGGCGCCTCCAAGCGACCTGCTGGCGCCGATGCCTCAAGCGACCTGCTTGGCGACTCCTCAAGCGGCTCTCACGTCGGCGCCTCAACGACCAGCCCTCGTCGCCGGTGTCCCGTTGCCAACCCCATCCCTGCCCCGATCCTGTCGCGGCCGTCTCTCGCCCTACCGCCATCTCTAGTCCCCATCGCCGACCCCTGGTATGTGTCTCCGTCGCCATTGCTAAGTTTGTGAAATTGATCCATATGCTGATTGGCTTCTTATTTCAACATTGCTAAGTTTTGGAAAGATGTAACTTGAATACTGCTTTGTCTGCTACACATTGATGCCCAGATGTGCCCATAGATGCAAAATGCTAGGAGATGTAAAATCATAGAGCATAACTATGAAACAATGCTAGGAGATGCACAATGCACAATGCTAGTCATATTTTGTTAGCTATAAACTGAAAAAATCAGTTAGCTATATTTTGTATATTCTGCAATGTTCAGCTAGTGCTACTAAATTTGTACAATCACAAGGTGCGACGGGGATGGTAAATATGGATTGCCTTTCAATAGTGAGTTCAATGCGACTCACCTAAAAATTCAGAGAATTCTCAAGTGACTAGATTGTCATACTTTAATCGAGGGAATTTCTTTAAAATTTAACACATGAAAGGAATTAGGGCAACCCTAAGTGTGATGTCGATTTAGGGCAACCAAACACCTCATGGCTTTAGAAACCATGATATTCTCCAAAACCATGGTTTTGCCTAGAAACTATGAAAACATTTTGTTGCCAAACAGGGCCTTAGTGTTCGACTCCTAAAACTCTAGGCCGTGGCTTGGCCCACCAGTCGACTCCTTCTCTGTCATGTTTTGCCCAAACTCGGTTATTTCTTTCTAAACTAAATAGGATCATGTTACAGTTATAAGAGATGGAATTTGATCCCACCTTCGAGGAGGAGGAACAAATTCTATTCGAGCAGATCGCGCAAGGTACTGGTGCGCCTGGTGCGCCCGCTCAGGCCGTTCACACTGAGGCCGGTGAGGCCGCTCAAGCCGTTAACACTGAGCCCAGTGAGACCGCCGAAGCTGTTACCACTGAGGTAATTCATATGAAAGCATATGTTGGTAACCCTTTGATGATTACCAAACATCTTGACCTATATCTTCTTTGTCATATTTTTAAGCCTGTTAGTTCGAGCGGTCAAGTGAAAAGTCGAGGGCCTAACAAGAAGCCGACAGTAAAACATGTAATCACTTGAAGTTAACTGCGATGGCATGCTGTTGCACGAGTCGACCTTGGGTCCTTACAACAACGCCTGCGGCTACCATGTCAGGGATCACGTGCCCATTAGCCTAAGAAAATGGAGTGGCAAGCGAGATGACAACGACGTCGTCTCTGACGATATCAAGAACATGCTTCGGGCTGATATGAAAGAGACGTTCACCTTCCCACCCGGGTCTGAAGAGCTAGTGAAGAAATACACTTTGAAGAAAATGGCCATCCATTTTCAGACTTGGAAGAAGTATCTGAACTCCACCTCGTGCGAAGAATTGAGCGCCTGACTTTAATACTTTGCCAAAATTGGTGGATCACTGGGATGCTTTTGTGGAGTACAAGCAATCGGAACAAGGTCAATCTATGAGTGCAAAGAACAAGGTTAATGCAGCGAAGAAGCGATACCACCACCACCTTGGCCTTGGTGGTTACGTCAAAAGATATCACAATGGCGAAGAGGAACAAGAACCGATGGGCGAGGTATAACACCCATAACGCATACGACTAGCTTTGAATGATCGAAAAATTGGTACTTTGCCCACAGAAGCCTTGCAGATGATGGTAACCGTGTATTGAGAGGAAGTCAGGAAGTGGCCACAAGACTTGTAGGCGCCCTCGAGCAGTCTTCCCAAGGCTCATTCGGGCTAGATAGGGAGAAGGACGAACTAACCATGGCCTGCAAAACCACGAGCACCACTGGGCGAACACGCGGTGTTGGCGTGGTTCCATGGAAATCGGCTTCACCGAGTGCAAAGAACAGATTATAGGAGTCGGCAGAGAAGCAAAGCCCAAGAAGAACAAAAGTCTTGTGCATTGGAAGAAGCGGCTTAATGCAACACGAGCAAGTATAAGCGAAGAAGTTAAGCGACAAGTCAGACTAGCCATTACCCAAGCTGCAGAACCGCCTAGTAATCTGGCTTTGTCATCGGCCCCTCTCGAGGCGGGCAGATGCGCTTCCACCGGGCTCCCTGAAGTGGACTTGGGCCATTATCCCGTGGATGACATCATGACACGCCATTCGTGTGAGCTGCATATTGAAGCGTGTAACCTGTCCCTCAAGGCAGCTTATGCCATGGCATTCCCCGTGAAGCCAGGCCGGCTCTTTCATTGCAATGAGATCTGGCGGGCTACTCTAAGGTCGATGTGGAGCGGTCTGCGAAGGATATGAGGACCTTGACCTCGACATTCCTGGAGGTGACGGGGTTACCAAGCTTGGAGAGGCCCTACATAGTATTATCTTGTGGCACAAGCGCTATATTATATTTCAAGGTAACAGGAGGTGTCCACTCGCCGAGGAACCTCTCGCACCTGATCCTATGCTTGTTAGAAGTCCAACTCCACCACCACCTCCACGCAAGAAGATGGCGGTGACAAGCCCGACTCCTCCACCACCTCCACGCAAGAAGATGGCGGTGACAAGCCCGACTCCTCCACCACCCCTAGCGCCTAAACATAAGCCGGCTTCACCTAAGAAATTGGGCCCTAGCAGTGTCCACCAAATGAAAGCAAGAAGTCGGCCCAGTTAAGCCGGCCCAGCCGAAGAAGTCGGCTCCAAAAGGAGAGCTCTACCGAAGCTAAAAACTCGGCTTCATCCAAGAAGCCGTGCGACCTAACTCGAGGAGGCGAAAGGAAGTTCAAGCAAGTGTAGCGCACACTTCAAGCGTCTGGATCCTAAGAAAGCGGTTCAATCGACGCTGCGGTGAAAACATTTTTCATGACATCGTGGGCGGAGCCGAAGAAGTTGTTGTCGGACTCTGACGCACACTAAGTAAGGCTAAAAAAGCGATCGCGATCTCGCGGTTTTGCAGATCTGTGATTCATGGTAGAAGCTGGGTGACGGAAGATCAGATTCGTGGAGTTGGTGAGGTTGAAGCGGCATCTGTTCGATGGCAATTTAAGTTGGGTGAGCCATTAGTTCGACCTGATGAGATGCCATTCTTATCAACGAAAATGCGGCAATTGCACGAATGGTACTTGTGGGAGTCAAAGGATGGCAGAACAATGTTTGCCGCCAAATTCAAACAAGAGGATTTCTTTCGCGGCGACGGCCTCGCATGGATTGATTTCGACAATATTTACCAAATGTACCAGCGAGACGCCCTCGACGTGCCCTTGATGGGTTGCTGGACTCTGTAAGTGTCTTCTTTGTAAAATTCACCGTGTGCATCTTTAATTAAATTGCAAGTGTAACTAATTTTTTTTTATGCAGAATGGAGATACAAAATTGCAGAAACATGTCTATTTACAATATAGGTTACATCGATCCAATAGTTGTAAATGAATCAACCGCTCTGGACAAGGCAAAAAAGCAGAGGACAATATCCTCAATGCTCTCCTTGGACAATACTACAAAAACTTTATACTTCTACCCTACAACTTTGAGTGCGTGTTTCGTATCTTCTCGTTCTAAATTTTTTCACATGACATGAAGTTAGGACTAATTACCTATGTTGGCGATGTGCTTGAGGTTTCCTTGGGTCCTTCTTGCTATCTACTTAGATCGCATGCCGGATCATTGTTTTCACTCACAAAAGAGGCCGTACAAAATTTGGAAAAAATCATATGCTTGCTTAACAGGTAATATTGTTCCTTTCATTATTACTATAGTAATATTTATTTCAAGTGAGTCGAACTCTAATAACTACAATCTGTAATCACGCGCAGTGCATTTGCAAGTTTCCGTGCACAGAAGGGTGGTCGATTCAAGGAGACACTTCATGTTATAACCGATTTTCCAGTACGTAGAGAATATTCATGTGTCGTACCACTTTTTCATGCCAATAATGATTTTCACCTTTCCATGCCAATAATATTTTTCAACTCTTCTCACCGCAGTGTATGAGGCAAGAGTCAGAAAATAACTTATGTGGCTACTATGTATGTGAGTTCATGCGGTATTTCACTATCAACCACAATCAGATGCAAAGTACCGAATGGGTATGTAGATACTTATCGATTAAGTAATTCTCACTTCGTACACATCAAAGTTCATGGATTGATTAATTTTTCACTTCACCTAATGAATCACCAATTACGAGAAAGGCATACTCTCGCGACCGAGTCAACGCAATCCAAGAACAACTCATGGCTTCCTTGTTGATGAGGTCATATCTCCAAAGGCGCCTTCCACGAACATGCGTCTGACCAGTGCCCTACGATAAGGACTAGCGAACTCACGGGCTCAACCTCGATTTCAAAAGCGATGGGCGAAAAAAATGAACTATTGTATTTTGAATTGTAAACTTGAGTTCCTCGTGTACTTGATGTGAATATGTGTTAAATTAGCTTGATATGAATATTATTTGAATGTGAATATATACTTTGTTGAAATAATTAATGTTGTGAATGAATTTGTTGTGTTGTGAATGAATTATGTGTGCATTTTGAAAACTGATATGCAAATCTGTGAATTAAGAATCTGATTGAAATGTGGATTGCAATTAAACTTCTTTGTTGTCGGATGGGTATGAGGTCTCTCTTGCCGGTTTGTAATACAAAGCGGTAGTGAATCTCTGGATCTACTATCGGTTTGTAATACAAACCAGTAGTGAATCAGTAGATCTACTACCGGTTTGTAATATAAACCGGTAGTGAATTTGCTGTTGGCACCAAAGAAATACCCTTTTCTGGCAAGGTGTACTACTGGGTTGGTGATACAAACCGGTAGTAGATATTCTGGCGTAAGCGTCGCTCCCTTTTACGGCAAGCTCTACCGGGTGGATCAACCGGTAGTGCAACCCCGTGGGCATCACTCCTAGATACCTACAGCCGGTTCCAAAACCGGTACTAGAGCCGGTTTGGAACCGGTAGTGTAGGTCCTAGGTCCTATGCTTAGCGGTGATACGTATTAGCTGGAGTTAAGTACGCTGTTGCCTCAGAAAGTTGTACTGTAGTCTTGCTTAGCCCCATAAACATTAAACTTACTTTTTCGACCCCTGGAAGTTGTTTCCATTTACACTACTTTGCTAAATCCATTAGGTTATCCATTAAGTGCTTAGTTGGTCATTAGTTTTTCGTTAATTTTATATGTGTCGGTCATGCGTGTGGTTTTTAATAAGATGGCATCCACGTCACCTTCTTTCCCTCTCTCCATCAATAAATGCAACTTCGAAAAGTTTAGAAAGATTCAAATCTGTTTTTTTAAAAAAAAATTATAATTCAAAATTTCATTTTTTGAAAAAAATAATTTGAATTTGAAAGTTTCAGAATTTTAATTTTGAAAATTCGAACAATTCACGTTCAAACTTTGAAAATTCAAATTTGAAATTTCCAAAGCTTTTTTCTGAAATTTTATATTCAAAATTTAAAAAATTTAAAATTTGTTTTGAAAGTTTGAATTTTGAAATTTCAAACTTTTCTGCAATTTTAAATTCAAAATTTGAAAAAATTTTAAATTGAAACTTTCAAATAAAAAATTCAAACTTTGAAGGAATTTTTAAAATTTTGAAATTTGAATTTTGAAGTTGCAATCCATATTTAAAATTCAAATTCAAAATTTTGAAACTTTTGATTTTGATTTTTGGTTTTTTCTGAATTTTGTGAAAACCTTCGGAAAAGTTTGAATATTTTTTAAAAATTTGAAGTTGAATTTTCAAAAATATTTCTAGGTTGATTTTTTTTTTTGGAGAGAGAGGGAAGTGAGGTGGATGACATCTTATTAAAAACTGCACATGTGGAGCCACGTAAGCAATTAACAAAAAACTAACAGCTAACTAAGCACTTAACAGATGACCTAATGGATCTGTTGCTGTGATGCAAACGAAAACAACTTCTAGAAGGGCGACAATGTAATTTTAAAGTTTATGGAGCTAAGTGAGACTTTATTACAACTTCTAGGGCAACAATGTACTTTACTCTATTAACTGCAACAAGCAGTCCTAAAACATAGGTATATCCACATAACTTACCTAAATAATCATGTGAAACATAGGTATAGGGTTGATGAAAGAGTACCCAAATTTAGCAACTCTCTACATAGACCTATCCTTTTTAAAAACTATCTTGTAAGATAGAAACTATCGGTGGAGTCAGAATTTTTTTTTAAAAAAAATCCCAAACTATATATAGATAGGAATCCATATAAGACCTCTCTTGCCTCTTGGAGCTGGAAAAATATGTACACAAAATTTTGACAAACAGGAAAATCAAGATATTTTGAGTGTTCGGGAAGAGCTTGGGACCATTCAGGCTTCAAGTCTAGCTTTTGTAGGCCCGGTTCCTAGTGTCGCTGGCTCGCCACACAGAGCACAGCAAGGCTGGAATGGATGACCCAGAAATCCTCACCAACTTGTGTGGACCCACGCTTGCTTGACGAATACAAATAGAAAAGAAAGAACGAAGACTGGCCTGTCCATGATGCGGCGTGACGCAGTCCACACTTGCGTCATTGGGGTGCCGTCAGCAGGAGGCAGAAGCCCTTCTGCTTGCGCGGGAGGCGCATCGGCTGACTACACCGCCTAGCGTCATCGCCAGCTTTTCCAATTCGCCCAAGACACACTTGCCAGTTAAAAGTAAATTTCTAGATTTCAATAAATAACTTTAGTCGTATTCTGATAAGAAGAGAACCATAGATTACGAAAAATTTCATCCAACCGGCTTACTCTATAGCATAGAAAGTGCTGCCAACAAAAAATGACCTATCAACTGGTGGGTCGGACACTTTGAGAAGAAATGTGTGCTACCAAATTATAGATGCTTTAGGCATCAGAACAATTCAGCCTAGTTAATGGCGTATTTGTAATGCAATGAAATAATGCTGTTCGTATAAATTAAGCTTCCAAATTATTCATTTATTGCGAGCAATAACTTAGTCGTTATATATAATGTTCCCAAAATGTTTTGACCAATTATTTGGGGGCCAAGCATAGTTTGAATGATGGATGGTTAAATGCGAAGATGTCAACTATATCCTGCCGCTACTGTCGATTGTGTTTATTTTGTCAAACAAAATGACTGTACAAAGTCTATTTCAGTTTAGTTATACAGTGTTATAATAATAGACGTATACAAAAATGAAGACCTAAATAAACCATTTCAAGAAGTTACCAAGTTCGGCAAATAAGCCCACACAACCAATAAGCCCAGTTGAATGTATAGATTGACAAGCAAAATATGCACTACTAGAGAACTCACCTTTAGTACCGGTTTATAACTAGCTTTAGTACCGGTTTTTGAACCGGTACAAGCCATCCGGGATGATGCTCAGGAGCATCGATCCGTTCCTCACCGATCTTGAATAGTCTTATGAAATGTTTAAAAATGTTAAGGATGTATGGGAGAAGCGGGACTTGAACCCAACCTCATGACTCTAGCCTCGTGACTCTAGCCTCACCTTTCTAACCAACCCACCCACCATCGCGTACTGATATAAATAGAATATGCATTCCTTTTGAACTTTCCTGAAACGAGGCATCAGTACCGGTTCTTAACACGAACCGGGACTAATGAGAGAACATCGATGCGGTTAGTATTCTTGACAGGACTAATTACTCCGTGCCTTGATCTTGGTTCGTATCACGAACCAGGACTAATCTAAGAACATCGATGCGGTTCGTGGTTCCAACAGGACTCTTGCTCTGTACCCAATGAGCAGGGATGATGCCACTATTAGTCTGGGTTCCAATCCAATCGATCTTGATGTCTGGGTATGAAAGGTCAGCTTTCTAGCAGTGATTCTTGTTACAAAAGGTACATATAGGGTGGGTTCTTTTCAGCTTTTCTTATCTACTTATCTCGTGTAACCTCGTCACTTCGAGAATTTTTCGAGATAGCCTTGTGAGCCGGTTGGCCTCCAATTTTGGGGTTTAGAGAGCTTATAGACACGCCTACCAGATAAAAAAAACGATTTAAAAAGTAATAAAAAAAGTAAGATAAGTTAAATAAGACACGAGATAAGTAGGATAAGCTGATGCAGAGAGACGGTGTTTGGTTGCGTGGCCCTAAATGGCAACGAAACAGCCTCTATTTTTATAGGCATGTAAGCTTGATCATATTGTTGAGAAATTTTGACGGACACTTATTTCAACATGGATTTTATTTGGACGTCTATGAGTCTGTTGACCTAGCAAGCACTTGCTTACGGACTTTAGATATTTTAACTGTTCATGTGGGAACGAATGAGGTCCACTAATTTATTAAAGCGTGACAGAAAGCATTAGCCGTGCAATCGACGGAAAAGAAGACATCAATCAGTGGTGTAGTGCAGCAAATTTCCTGGGCCCACGCGCGCGCTGGAGGATCTTGCTCCCTCAACACAAGACGCCCGCCGCTCATTATTTAACTCCATGACTCGCTCGAGATCAGCAGGGCACCAGCAGACAGAACCTCCGAAGTCCTAACTACTAGGGTAGTGTTTCTTTCGGCGGTTGCGGTTCTTGATTCGCGTTTAACGCGAAATTTGTAGCTCGCCGATTAGGGCCTACGAGGATCAAAAATTATAGAAAAAATGGTTTTGAGAGCTTTGAGAAGAAATAGTAAGATCTACAAAATTGGCTACCAAGCGTCAAAGCGTTTTTTGTCTGACAAAAATAACAAATTTAGAACATAAAGAAACGCAACGCAAACGCAAAAAGAAACACACCCTAGTTCATAGTTGCCAGCCATAGGATGGAGCGGATCACATTTGGTACGTCCTAATCAAGAGCAATGGAGGCGAAGAATGCTCCTCCCTCGCCACCGTCTTGGCTGGAGATGACGAGCGAGGAGGAGGAGCAGATGGAGAGGTTCTACGCGCTGGTGGCCAACATCCGGGCCATGAGGGCCATGCTCAAGGAGGGCGGCAGCTGCGTCCCCCACGAGAGCGGAGGGGATCAGTGCAAGAAGAAGCGGCCAAGGGCGGAGCAGCGGCCGCCGTGGAGGCCGGCATTCGAGATGGAGGACTTCGAGGACCTGCCAGCGCGCGAGCGCGAGTGCAAGAAGCGAAGGAGGACCACCGGCGTGAAGGCGGCTGCGGAGGAGCACGAAGGCGAGGTCGTCGACGGGAAAACGGTCGCCGTCGCCGTCGCCGTCGCAGCACGGCTGGTGCCCGACAAGAACTGACCAACTAGAAGGTTGCTGCTCATGTATGCCTTTGTTTGGTGTGTGAATTATATTTCCGGCTATATGTATATCTCATTAAGAGAAATTTTATAGTTCACTGAAATGACACTACTGCGCATCAAGCTTACACAAGCGGTTAGAAACCGCTTGCACAAGCAGTTTTGGAACCACCGCTTATAAGTAACCGCGTGTGATACCCACACGATACCCTTCCGGTATCACACGCGGTTCCCCTAACCGCTTGTGGTGTGACAGCAGAAGCGGTTGGGAAGGTTTCTTGGCAGACTGGTGGAGCTGCCACGTGGGGGCTCTCCACAAGCGGTTGGTCTTACTAACTGCTTGTGGAGAGGCTCTCAGCTAGCGATGGGGAGTGGCCTCTCCGTAAGTGGTTAGAGTTACCAACCGTTTGTAGAGAGGCTGAGAACACAATACTTTTAATCATATTTAGTATAGAATATGTTTTGAGAGACGTTTTCAATATGAATGTTGGCATTAAAATTAAATACAACTACAGGAGTTTTTTGGCACAATTAAATATATATTATCATGTGTACTCATTTACACAACCACAAGTTCGTTTACACAAAAGTACAAACAAAATTGACTAAAAAATGAACAAGCCGATGATGATCGTCACATGAAATAATTATAAGCGCATGCATAGACAATGTTTACAAGTTTCAAATAGTACAAGGGCAATTCTTGAGCTTATTTCTTGCGTGCATCGCTCTTTGTGCCCTTAGACGATGATTCCGTCAGTTCACCTGTCCTAGAAGGACAATCTTTCCATCCCGTTGCGTGGAACTCGCTTTTGGTGGATACAATCTCATCCATCATGAAGCCGGCGAGTTGTTTTTGGATTGCTAAAACCCGGTGCGGCGGATCACACCTTGCACATCGATGTTGGGCTGCCATGAACACGTAGTGTAAGTATTAAGAAATTGACATGCATATATCATTCGTTAGCGAAGTATTGGACGAGTCCAAGGTACGCTATCCCAAGTGCAGAAGTTTTTGTATGCGGTCCTGATCGTCTCTCGAAAGCTGAAGCACTACTTTCAAGAACATCCAATTTCAGTAGTCACTTCCTTCCTAGTGGAGATATCCTTTATAATCGGGAAGCCACTAGGAAAATCGCTAAGTGGTCAGTGGAACTCGGGGCTTTCGAGCTCTCGTTCAAGCCACGCAGCGCTATTAAGTCACAAACACTCGCTGACTTCGTTGTCGAGTGGACAGAGATGCAGGCTCCCCTAGTCGTCGAAGAGTCTGAGCACTGGAACATGTACTTTGATGGGTCTCTCCGACGACAGGGCGCGAGGCTGATATCGTTCTCATATCACCTGGAGACGAACGATTCAAGTATGTCCTTCATATTCATTTTTCAGCTTCAAACAACGCAGTCGAGTACGAGGCACTCATCCATGGGCTCCGTATTGCCATATCGCTCGGTATCCGGCGATTGGTGGTTCGCGGGGATTCTCAACTCGTGGTGAGCCAAGTACAGAAGGATTGGACTTGTGTCAACGACAATATGACAGCCTATTATCAGGAGATTAGAAAATTGGAAGATAAGTTCAATGGATTAGAGCTTATACATATCCTACGGCGAGACAACGAGACGGCAGATGAGATTGCGAACATGGGCTCTAGTCGAGCAACTGTCCTAGCTGGGATCTTTGTCCAAGAGCTTCACGCCCCCTCCATCACACCGCAGGAGCAACTATCCCAACCGGATAAACCACCACCCGAGTCAGAAGTGCTCGCCCTTGACTCGGATTGGATGCAACCATATTTGGAGTATTTGCATGAAGAGAAGCTTCCCGATGATCGGGGGGCTGCTGAACAAATTGAGCGCCGGAGTCGTGCATACGTGGTACTCGGAGGAATCCTATACCGCCGAAGCGCCTCCGACATACTTCAAAAGTGCGTATCCGAGTTGGAAGGAAACGCCCTGTTGCATGAAATTCACTCTGGTATATGCGACCATCATGCTGCTTTAGCTACGTTGGTCGACAAAGCCTTTTGTCAAGGGTTTTACTGGCCGACTACTGTCTCGGACACAAAAGAGATCATCCGGAAATACGAAGGTTGTCAATTCTTAGCTCGGCAGATTTATGTGCCGGCTCAGGAACTTCAGACGATCCCTGTCACCTGGCCGTTTGCCGTCTGGGGGCTCGACATAGTCGGACCTCTCAAGAAGGCCTCGGGTGATTTTGAACATATTTTCGTTGCCATAGGTAAATTCACAAAATGGATTGAAGCTATGCTGTGACCAAGATTACGGCAGCCAAAGCCACCGAGTTCTTCCAGGAGATCGTCGGTCGGTTTGGTGTGCCCTCTCGGATCATTACGGACAACGGCTCTCAATTCAGAAGTGGCGAGTTACAAAGCTGGTGCGAAGATGTGGGCATAAAGATTTGCTTTGCTTCGGTGGCACATCCTCGGAGCAATGGGCAAATCGAGCGCGCGAATGGCGTGCTTCTACAAGGCGTCAAGGCGCGCATCTTCAATCGGCTTAAGCCATATGCAGTAAAGTGGATGAAGGAATTGCCTGCTATGCTCTGGGGGCTTTGCACAAGTCCCAGTTGGGCAACAGGGCAGTCACCTTTCTTCCTTGTATATGGATCTGAGGCGTTCCTCCCAACGGAGCTACAATTCGGGTCTCCCCGAGTTCAAAAGTTCAACGAGGACGAGTCAGAGACCAGTCGGGTTGACGAACTCGACCGATAGGAGGAAGCTCAGGATGTTGCAACCATTCGGTCGGCAAAATACCTCCAAGGGCTACGTCGTTACCACAGTCGTAATGTGTGGGTTCGTGCTTTCTCGGTTGGTGATTTGGTCCTTCGGATCAATCAGACGAGTGACCACAAATTCTCCCCACGCTGGGAAGGTCCGTACATTATTGACTCGGTGGCACGCCCGGGAGCTTACCGACTGAGGCGAGAAGACGACACTATCATGGATAACTCGTGGAACATGGAGCAATTACATCGGTTCTATACCTGACGGCCGTTGTACACACATTTACAATTCAATAAAGATAAGTTTTCGTTTACATTATCTTTACGCTTGTGCAATTCAGTTTCTGACTTGTTACTTATTTGTGTTCCAATTAAGTAGTAAGTTGGGGGCTACACCTAATTAGGTGCGCAATCGCGCACCCTTTCCTTCTCTTTTATTGAGTTTGATTTGACTTGCTCCCTAGTCGGATTCCGACTAGCCAGTAAGTCGGGGGCTACACCTAATTAGGTGCAGTCTGCACCACATCAATATCTTTCTTTTTGAATTGTTGTTGAGCCTAAGTATTGTTCGTTCCGAGTAACGAAACTCTTGTTTCCATGCAACACTCATACTTTTCGACTACGTTCTTGGAGACAGAGCTCCGCGCCAACTCGTAACGCTAAGCAACTTGATGCGCTTGGCAGAGTGCTTAGTAAAAGGACCTAATCTACTCAGGCAAAATACAGAGTTAATCATAGAAAGATAACTTATATTATATTGAAAGAACTGTTTACATACAGTGAACTGATAATTTACAAGAAGTTCATGTATTTATAGGGAATCTAAATCTAAGTTATCTATAAGGGACTAATGGGCTTCACTTCTTCAAGCGGGGCCAGCGCCTTCTCCTCGATGCAGTGGCGATCGCCAGCAACCTCAAGCTCGACTCGGGAATATAGCGACTTGACGATTCCCAGCGCTTGACTGGTGCTCATCAAGCCGACTTCCTTGAGTCGGGCCTTGAGCTGCTCGGGGGCATCGGTGTACCTCTGGATCAGCTCAGCTCGTTTGCTTGGCTCGGCATCACCAGAATAGAGTCATCGCCGAGTAGGCTCCACGGCCACCATGAGCTCTTCATACTGCGCTAAGCCTTGATTTTGGCGTTCGTTCAAAAGCGTCATCTTGCGCTCGTCTTCTTCTTATACTCTGCCCGTGAGAAAGATAGATCTTGATCATGCAAGCGCACAACATTGGGGATTCAAAGTCGGTTGGGTTAAGGGACTTACCCTCTAACTCAGCGACGGCTCGGGCCTCCGACTCCTCTAGGGCCAGCCTCTGGTCCTGGGACTTTTTTAGCTCTGCTTGGGCGGCGGCCTCAGAGTCCTTGGACTTGGCTAGCTCCTCCCGCAAGCTAGCAATCGTGGCGTCACGAGCTGCACAATCTGCGGAGTGTGATGTCACTCGGAGGCATACAAAGCATGCAATTTTGACTCAGGTCGGGACACTTACATCGAAGAGAGCCTGCGATGTTGAACTTCTCATCCTGTAGCTCCTTGATCTCGGCTTTGTAGCTTAGGCCTGCTTGGGCGCCTCAATCTGAGTCTCAACTATCTGCCCTCCACGGCTTTGATCCGTTCTATTTTGGGGAAAATAGTTGAAAACTACACTGCACATTTAAACAATAACTAGCAAGTGACCCAGAAGGCGCCGAGGAGGCAGGACCGAGGATGATCTTATCCGCGAGAACTCCCCTCGCGGAAAACCCGGCAGGACAGGAGGAGCGTCGGGACGACACATCTGCACCAGCAAGGGCAGCCCGCGGAGACGCGTTCTGCCCGAACAGTGCTCTCTACTCTCGGTTGTCTCGACGGCAAGGTGCTTAAACCTTGTCCGGTATCTTCTGTCGCAACCCTTGCCATTGCACGCTCGCTTTAATCGCCGCCCTGGATGCGCGGTCGCGTTCATGAGATCAGCGATCACGGCCCCGAGCAGTACTGCGCTTCAGCTTTGCCTTTTCCGCCCTTGGGCGCTACCGGGCCGCATGACGTGAAACGCCCTGCGCGACGAGTCGGGCGCCGGGCGAAGAACACCTCTTGCGGGGGCCTTCAGCTGATCGGCGAAACCAGCGGTAGCGGTTGGCCGGCTCAGCCGCGAAGTAAACACACCTTCCGTCTGGCGGTCTGCTTGTGCTTGACCTTCTGAGTTAAATGACTACATCCGAAGTACATGAAGCCGTTTATTCCTGCTTCCAGAGGGACACTGGTCGACACCCTTGGGTGAAAACCTTTAATGGTCTCGAGAAGAACTGCGGTTCGCCTCGTCTCGATCTGAGCGCCACCTCCCGAGTCCTCCAAGCGGTTGCGAGCAACATCAAGAACAAGACTTTCAGGACAGGTATGAACTCAGAAC
The DNA here is from genome assembly GCA_036346145.1 of Olyra latifolia. Taxonomy (NCBI): domain Eukaryota; kingdom Viridiplantae; phylum Streptophyta; class Magnoliopsida; order Poales; family Poaceae; genus Olyra; species Olyra latifolia. The sequence goes on along the minus strand of CM070523.1, from coordinate 45,411,366 downwards.
CCAAGAAGGGGTAAGATCCTTGTCCCCCTACCAGATCGTTTGCTTATCAGGAAGGTCGATCCTCAGGTACGGAAGAAGTTGGTCCGTGTCGCGCCATGCTCAATGGAAAATGGGGACTGGAAGGGAGATGGTGATACATAAAACACCGGTGCAACCAGTGGAGGTTCAGGATCTTGTGGTAAGATCGAGAGAGAGAGAAGTTCTCTTGAGAGTTGATCAGCGGCATCGCTGGGATCGCAATCGCGCCTCATGATCATGAAGGAAAGAATAAGCGGGGAGTCCCGAGAGAAGAAGGTCTCGAAAACAACTACCTCCTCTTGGTGAGGAGTAGGGGAAGACTCACTCGCGGCGGCGGGCCAGCCGATGAGTTCCTACGCCGAGAGAACGCCGGTGTCGATAAGGGCTTGCAATCGCTCCTCGGTGGTGATGGAGGTCGCCCAGTTTCCTGCCATTTGTGAGAAAATAGTGGGGGATGGGGCGGCGAGAGATTGGCGGCGGCGGATCTGGAGATTTGCTGCGATGGCGAGCGACAAACCTAGTGGGAGTCTTTGTGGGGAGATGGATTTGCTGCGATGGCGAGCGACAAACCCTAGTGAAGTCTTTGTGGGAGATGCATGCCCCCATGGGACTTGGCGCACAATGCAAGCGGGTAGCGTGCCCCATCGGGCCTGTTGAATACTCTAAGTACTAGGCGCTTGGGTTTAACTCAACTCTTGAAGTGGGCGTCACTGTCCCTAGTTAGACATCATCTGAAATCATCATCATCTGGATCTTCATCTGGATCCTTGACGTCATTGTGATCATCCTCTAATCATTGTGATCGACACCCTATAATACAAATCCACGAGCACAGGAGTAGGGTATTACCTCTTATAGAGGGCCTGAACCTGTATAAATCATGCCCCCTGTGTTACCATCGAGTTGTGATCTTTCGCATAGCACTATAAAATATATTGCTGACATAATTCGTCGACAGTTCGTTTCAAGAGAAATTGCTCTCAGATTCTTGGATCTTCTGGGGAGTTTGTTTGCGGGTTTTTCCGTGTTGGGAGAGTCTCCGTGCTGATTTTGATGTTTCTTCTGTTGGCTCTCCACATTGCTTAATTGTTTCAGAATCCTGTGATCTCTCCTTTTCGTATAGGAGACTTGGTCATATTGGTTTTGATCACTTGACTAGAATTAGCAAACGTGATCTTATTCGCGGTTTGGCCAAACTCAAAATGGTCAATGATTTGGTTTGTGCTCCTTGTCGCCATGGGAAGATGGTTACTGCAGTTCACCCACCTGTCACCCTTGTGATGACAGCTGCACCAGGACAGCTTTTGCATATGAGCATTGTTGGTCCTGTCCGAGTGTAATCTGTGGGTGGCAAATGGTACGTGCTTGTTGTTGTTGCTGACTTCTCGAGGTACTCTTGGGTTTTCTTCATGGTCACCAAGGAAGAAACTTTTGGTCATTTTCGAAGTCTTCAACACAAGCTTTCTGTTGAGTTTCCAAGTACCCTCAGAGCTATCCGCGCTGATAATGGCACTGAATTCAAAAATTCTCTGTTTGTGGATTTCTGCGAGATAACAGTGTTGAGCACCAGTTCTCTTCTCCGCACGTCGCTCAGCAAAATGGCGTTGTGGAGAGGAAGAGAAGGACCCTTGTTGAGATGGCTAGGACTATGCTTGATAAATATTCTACTCCTAGACATTTCTGGGCTAAGGCGATTTCGACTGCTTGCCATGTGGCGAATATGATGTTTTTGAGGTGCAAGTTGCACCACACCTCTTTTGAGTTGAGATATGGCAGGAAACCAAGTTTTTCCCATTTTAGTGTTTGGGTGCAAGTGTTTTATCCTGAAATTTGAAAACTTGAACAAGTTTGAATCTCACTCCTCAGATGGCATTTTTTCTTAGTTATTCCACGTCTGCCAGAAATTACAGGGTTTGGAGCTTAAAGGGCAGAAAAGTGATAGAGACTTGTGAAGTGACTTTTGATGAAGCTAGTCCAGGAGCTAGGCCAGATATCTCAGTCTCTGATCTTAACTCTGAGACTATCTTTGTTGATGAGTCATTTGGAGGAGATGACAACTCTTTAGAGCCTGACCTCCAGGTGGTTCATCCGGAGGAGTCTCCTGCCTTCTCTCTCCCTCAGGATACACAATTACCTACAGCCTCTTCTCAGCTCTCACCTGATTCTTCTGCTGCTTAGGGCTTACCTGTAGAGTCTTCTGGTGGCTCTGTTCCTACCTCTTTTGTTCCTGAGGTAGAGGCCACTTCTTTACTAGGTGCACCTAGGCACATTTAGAGAAGACACCCACCTAGTCAGATCATAGGTGACCTAGGAGAGCGAGTCACTCGCTCTAAGTCTGGACTATCCCACTTCTGTCACTCAGCTACTTTTGTTGCCTCCTTTTGAGCCTACAGACATTACCCATACTCTTTCCAATGAGTCTTAGGTCAATACCATGCATGAGGAGTTAGAAAATTTTGAGAGGAACAAGGTTTGGAAACTGGTAGAGAGACCCCTAGGACACAATGTCATAGACACTAAGTGGGTTTTCAAGAATAAGTGTAGTGAGGATGGGGTAGTAGTGAGAAATAAAGCCAGGTCGGAAGCACAGGGTTTCACTCAAGTCGAGGGGTTTGACTTTGAGAAAACTTTTGCTCCTGTTGCCACACTTGAGGCAATCAGGATTCTTCTTGCTTTTGCTGCATCCAAGGGTTTCAAGCTTTTTTAAATGGATATCAAAAATGTTTTCTTGAACGGATTTATTGAAGAAACAACCTCCTGGATTTGAAAATTCAAAGATTCCTGATCATGTTCAAATTGTCAAACACCTTATATGGACTGAAGCAAGCTCCTAGAGCTTGGTATGAGCGACGGAAGTTCTATTTGCTTGGGAATGGTTTTGCCATGGGTAGTGTAGATAAGACCCTTTTCACCAACAAAGTTGGCTCTCCTTGTGCAAATCTATATCGATGACATAATCATTGGAGGCTCTTCCCATTAGCTTGTCTCTGATTTCTCCAGTGTGATGAGTTCAAATTTTGAGATGAGCATGATGCGGGAGTTGACCTTCTTCCTTGGCTTCCAGATCAAGCAGACCCCTAAGGGGATCTTTCTCCACCAGAGCAAGTACACTAGAGATCTTCTCAAGCAGTTTGCTATGTCTGATGGCAAACTTGTTCAGACTCCTATGGCAATCACCACAGCTCTTGAGCTTGATGAGAATGGTGAACCGGTTGAACAAAAGGAGTATAGAAGCATGATAGGCTCCCTCTTGTACCTAACCTCTTCCAGGCCGGACATACACTTTGCTGTGTGTCTTTGTGCTCGCTTTCAGGGTTCTCCTCGCGTTTCTCACCTTCAGGCAGTGAAGTGTATCTTCCACTACCTTAGAGCTACCCTGGACTTTAGGATTTGGTACTCTTCCTCTACTTGTCTGTCCCTTAGAGCCTTTTTAGATGCAGACTTTGCTGGCTGTAGGATAGATAGGAAGAGCACTTTTGGCACTTGCCAATTTCTTGGCACTTCCCTTGTCCCTTGGTCTTCTAGGAAGTAGTCAGGTGTTGCATAGTCCACTGCTGAGGCCGAGTACGTGGCTGCGGCTAGTTGCTATAGTCAAGTGCTTTGGATGTATTCTACCTTGAGGGACTTTGGGTTGACCTTAGAGAGTGTTTCACTTTTCTGTGACAACACCTCTGTCATAAACATTGTCAAAAACCCAGCGCAACACTCTAGAACCAAGCATATAGATATCAGATACCACTTCCTTAGAGACCATGTAGAGAAGGGAGACATAGTGCTTCAGTTTGTGGAGAGTGACCACCATCTTGCTGATATCTTCACCAAGCCCTTGGGCAGCTCTAGGTTTGTAGCTCTCAGGGGAGAGTTTGGGGTAGTGAGCCCTTTAGGCATTAGTTGAGGGAGAGCTAGTCTTTGTAATATATGTCTATATGTATATATGCTTTTAAATTTCGGCATTTGCATATTTGGATTCTGGCCTTAGTCTTGGGCAAGTTTAGAGAGTCAGTTTTACTTCTCTAGCCACTACTTCTTACCCATAGGTTGCTATCATGCGTGATTAGCAATGTCCTCTGCTCTGGCTAGTTGAGTTTTACACAGGCTTTTGGGTCTAGCAGGTGTTGGGCCCCCTGGGTAGACAGGGTCTGTGTCTAATCTCCCTATTAGTCGAGTTGTAGGCTTGTTTTTCTAGTCTGTGGCTTGGAGTAGATAAGTGTGTTTCTGAGCCTTAGAGTTATCTGTCTCTCATCTTTGCTCTTAGACTGCCCTGTGAGTTTCTCCAGCTCCTTATCTCTTCTGTTTTCTCTTGGATGAGTGATTCTTTGTTTGAGGGGGAGTTTGGAGATGTTATTGTATTTTTGTATTGCATTTAGACTTATTTTCATTTCTGAGCTTTGTCTATTATGCTTTTGAATTTAAGTGAGAAATTTACATCTTGCTAACTTAGTGATGACCTTTGCTAGCTTGTTCATGCTTAATTTGCCAACATTTACACTTGCTAGGCTAGCTAAAAATTAAATAATTTTTATGCTTTAACGAAAACTTGATGAGACTTGTGGCTTTTATTTGCTAGTCTCTCTACTAAATGCTCATGCTAGGGTTGATAATCTTTTATTCATCCTTTGAGCACTTCTTGCAACTTGAGTAAGCTTTTGATTATGCTTGACCCTTGCTCATGTACATGGAAAAACAAAAAAAAATGTTCAAAAACAAAAAAAGAAAAAAAAATGCAAACAAACATGAGGAGGGTTGATAATCTTTTATTCATCCTTTGAGCACTTCTTGCAACTTGAGTAAGCTTTTGATTATGCTTGACCCTTGCTCATGTACATGGAAAAACAAAAAAAAATGTTCAAAAACAAAAAAAGAAAAAAAAATGCAAACAAACATGAGGAGGAGAGGTACCTAGGAGGCCTTTGTCGATGGATCCTTGTCGGGAATGTGCTTTGCTAGAGATCTCTCTCCAAAATCTGAGTTTGCTAAAGAAAAAAAAGAAAAAGTATGGAAGTAATCGAGCAAAAGGTCTTTGCATAAAATCTAACTTTCTCATTTGTTGCTTGAGTTGCACATTTGAGGATGCTTATTTGATCCTTACATTAGCATTAGTATTTAGCTTTGAGATTGGCCTTGTAATGCTCTAGTTTCATCATGATACATTGCGATTATCATATCTTGTGGATAAAGTGTACCACCTTTGTAGAGTGTAAACTATTTCAATAGCCGGTGCTCACGATTAAGATCAACAAATTGTGTTTCACAATGTAGACACATATATTTTCTTCATTTAAATTGGTGATAAGGTTTCCGATGGAGATCGTCATTGCTATGTGTTTTTGCCTATGGTCAAAGATGTGTTGGGATTAATATTGTTCAATTTACTATTTTGAAAATGTTTCATAACTATTCATTAAAACTGGTTTTATGTAAAAGAGTCTATAGTTTTTCCTTGGATGAGCCATTGCTTGACCTTTTCAACAAAGACTTGATGAGTGTTCACGTACCATCCCTTACTTTTATTACGGGTTGTTAATTCGACAAGCATGTCAAGAGTAGGAAGACGCACAAGTGTTCATAGACTACGAGGCTACTGGTTTCATAGAAGGTGATCCGGCCTACTACGATCATTTCCCTAGTCTGATGCATGTGGTTATTGGTGGGCTTCACCAATGCAATTCTTTACTTTATGATTCTTATATTTGTAGACTTAAAAGGTGTAATAAGTGGCATTGTTTCCACTATACGCTATAAGTTGTGTGTCATTGATTCTTCAGACTAGTATGAAAATACATAAAGGATTTGAATTCTTAAATCTGGTCCTGACATTGATTCAACAATTGTGTGTTAGTTGACTATCTCCTCGTGATCGTTTGATCAACATGTCTCCTCTCCATGGTCATCTCTTGATTAGCTATCCGCAATCGTATTAGTCCCTATGTAATCCACAAGTACATGGAGAAATTTAAGTACATCGATATACTATTTTACCAACTCACATGGCAAAGTGAAAAAAGAAGTTCACTTAGTTAGTTTCTAGGGTTCCCCTTTTTCCTCTGGCGGCGACCCCGTTGGAGTCCACAAAATACACCAAAATTCAATTGATCCTACGTGATTCCTCTCGTTTTCTCATCGAGAGTGACTGCCTGATTGGTTTGCGGCAACTCGCGACCCTCTTGGTGGGGGTGCATGGCAGATCGCCACACATCTTCGTCAGCGTCGGAGGGAGTGCATGCGGAGGGAGATAATGAGGAGAAGACTGGGTTCAAAGGCGACCCTAGTATCGAAGAAAGATTGGAAGGGCTCAATCTGCATGGCGAAGAAGACGTAGATCTAGACTTCTCAGATGAGATTGAAGATCTTATCAAGGAGGTTCGCTGGTTGGCTCTCTTTAGGGTTCATACTACAAAACAATTTAGTCATGCGGCCCTCCTCAGATCGATGCGGATTGCATGGTCAGCAGCGAAGGATGTTACTTTCAAGGTGATGGGCCCTAACCTCTTCCTAGTAGAATTCCAATGTCTTGGTGATTGGAATAGGGTAATGGATGGAGGTCCATGGTTGTTTAGAGGAGCAGCGGTTGTCATGGAGGAATATGATGGTTTTTCCAATGTGCATGAATATAAGCTTGACAAAATTCCGGTCTAGGCTAGGATACAAGGGGTGCCAGAAGTGTTAATGAAGAAGAAAGAATTGGCGGAAAAGGTAGCGAACAAGGTAGGTGATCCACCTCTGAAAGTGGTCGTTAATGAAGGGAGAATAAACCCTGCAAAATATCTAAGAGCTAGGGTTTTCCTGGATCTGGAAAAACCCTTAGTGCGTTTTGTCCCAATTACCATCCGAGAAAGGAAGAAGTACCCAGTGCACTATGAAAAACTGCCAGACTTTTGCTTCTTCTGTGGTTGCATTGGTCTTGTGGTTGAAGAATGTGGAGACGGAGTGCACAATGTATAGGAGTGTGAATGGGGAGATTGGCTAATAGTAACATTTGAAAACACTGGTCCTCCAGGTAGAGAAAGCAGTGCTCAGGGTAGAGGTGGTGGAAGAGATAGAGGTCGGGGGACATACGAAAGATATGCTAATAACGATGCTAATAACGATGATATGGATATCACTCCTTTTGAAGAAGATATGAGTTGACCTCGGGGGGCCCGCAAGAGGCTCGTCGCAAAGGATGGTTCGATGCAGGGTCTGGATGAAAAAGGAAAGGCAACCATGACAAAGGCATGGTGGCAGAGAAGATTAACCTGTTAGAAGGTGGTGCGGGGGATCACACAAGGGATGTTTCTGAGAACAACCCTGAGTAGGAACAGGAGAAGAAAAGACAACGCAAGAGCTCGGGGAATGGTGCGGAAGTGGATGATACCTTGAGATCGGCGACCTCCTTGGCCAGGGAGGATCGCCGGGAGCAATGAAAATCCTAGCATGGAACCTCCACGACCTGGGGAAAGCCTGGGCAATTCGAGCGCTTCTAGGTATCCAGAGGAACACAAAACTAGATATGGTTTTTCTATCTGAAGCACATTTGGGTAAAGCTAAGGCAGAGAAGTTGAGAAGGAGAATGGGTTTTGACTATATAATCATTGATGAAAGTGATGGTCGAAGTGGGGGTTTACTGTTAATGTGGAGGAAAGAAACTTCAATACAAAAGCTAAGTGTCACAAAGAACTATATCGATGTTGTGATAAATTATGGCCACTCTTGGAGACTAACTGGTATTTATGGAGAACCAAAGTGGGATCAGAAGGATCAAACTTGGATGGCGCTAAGATCATTGAGGGGTAATGTGAACTTGCCCTGGTTAGCACTCGGTGACTTTAATGAGATACTTTTTAACTATGAAAAGGAAGGAGGGAGACCGAGGTCACAGAGACAATTTCAAGCATTCCAGGAGGCCCTATCTGACTGTGAGCTGTCTGATATGGGGTTTGCGGGGGATATATTCACATGGCAGAGGGATAAAATCAGAGAACGTCTTGATCGGGCAATTGTAAATGCTGAATGGAGTACAATCTTTCCTAACGCAAGATTAATCAACAGTACCATGACAAAATCCGACCATCGACGACCTTTGTTGATGGATTCGGAGTATCTCTCAGGCACACGTGCACAAGGTAATAGGGTACGCAAAAGATTTGAAGCGAGATGGTTACAAGAAGATACGGTGGAGGAGATTATTCAGTCTGCATGGGCCAGAGCGCAGTCCTGGGGAGAAGGATCTACTCTCATGCAGAAAGTAAATGAAGTGCATGCAGAGTTGCATGTATGGGACAAGAAGGTCCTGAAGGGACCCGTAAATAGGATCAAGGCGCTTAAAAAAGACCTGGAGAGATTGAGGAGGGGTCCACTGACTGATGCCAATTTAAATGCACAGAAGGACATTCTGATGCGTCTGGAACTCTTATTAGAACAGGAAGAAATTCACTGGGTTCAGAGAGCACGGGCAAACTGGTTGAAGCATGGAGACCAAAATACAAAGTTTTCCCATAGTTTCGTAACCAACCGGAAAAGAAAGAACACTATCAAGGGACTTATGGATGATCAAGGGGTGATGCAAGGGACGGAGATACGACGTGTAAGCTGGTGCAAGACTACGTTGTTCAGCTTTACATGTTGGAAGTGAATGAACCGGATGAGACGTGCTAGCAGATGTTTAGAGGAAGGTCACTGAAGATATGAGCAGGGCACTCAATGCCACTTTTACGCCTGAAGAAGTAAGAAAAGCACTTTTCAGTATCGGGGATTTGAAGGCTCCTGGACCCGATGGACTCTATGCTGTGTTTTACAAGAGGTTTTGGAATATGTTGGGTGATGATTTAGTGAAGGAGGTTTTGCAGGCAGTAAACTCAGCAGCGATTCCAGATGGTTCGAATAACACTACTATTATTATGATCCCGAAGGTGGAGAACCCTGACAAGGTAGCACAATTTAGACCTATAAGTTTATGCAATGTGCACTACTACAGAATCACTAATATAAGATGCATCTTTTGAGGCGGTTTCAACCTGCATAAATAAAAGGCGTCTTCAATTGTGGCAAAAGGGCCGATGGACCATGAGTAGGAGGCGGTTCAATTTTAACCGTCTTATATGACAGTTGGTTTTGATACGGTTGCATAGTTGGAACCGTCGCATATGAGATTATAAACAAAAGAGACGGTTTCATAATAAGAAGTGTCGTAGATGTCTAGGTATTATACGACGGTTTGTAGGTTGCAACCGTCTGTTGTGATGGCCGACGGTTAGTTGTTGAAACCGACTCAATTTACTACTTCATATGCGACGGCTGTTAGAGGGTCGGGGAGGGGACGAGTTGGAGTCCGTCTATAAAAGATGGTTTCTAAAGAAACGTCGCATATATCTCCTCGTGATCTCGTTCCCAGATATATAGAAGCTGGCAATCGGTCATGATCTTGTCCCTGCACGCAAAATACGGCACAAGGATGAGTACATACTACAACAGCAGCACGTGGTAGCATATTGCTCGTGTTCGCTGTGTTCCTTTTTTTTATCTTTCTCCTGGCCAAGAGCCAGCAGGAAGCCAAAACCGAGAACATACAAATCGGTCCCGCTCTTGTGGCCAGAATTGGGCGGCAAGGACGAGAGCAGCGGCAACAGGTGGCTACAATTAAGTGTTAGTTGCACGTCCACCAGGGCCTTTGATCTATTTTCTTGAAGATGGATAGCAGAGGATCACCGGTTACAAGAGGTAATATTTTAGCTAATTTGTTACTTGCTTATCTTTTGCCGATCGGTGTCCTAAATTATATGCAATGTATTAGATCATTAGATACAAGATGCATGGCAACATGATTATTGTAGCATGTTTAATAAATAAAGGATCAATGTCTGCATTGAAATATAAATTTTACTAGGTTGGAAAAAATTATTGTGGCGGTATTAATCGTTAAATCAGAACAATGAGACAAAAGCAATACTTTTCAACATGTATGGAATCGTGATAATAGTAAATGTTTGCCCATTTGCTGGGTTTTCATATCACTTGAGGGATCTGTTCTTTGCATAAAAAAGGGGAATAAACATCTAGTGTGTTGCTGGGTCTTCTCTTGAGAAGAGTCTGAAGATCATCGTGAACTTGCGGTGGCAGAGGCCGTGGAGCGCTGGTAAATGCACCGATGTTCTCCTTTAACTGGTCCATGGTTGTTGCTCCGATGATGGTGCTAGTTGTGAATGGACAGTCACGCACAAAGCCAAGTGCAATCTGGACCGGTGTTAGCCCATGCTTCTTGGCAAGCTCGACATATTCGTTCGCTGCCTCCTGTGAGACAAAGGAACTAAAAGTAAGCCAGAATGCACACAAAACTGCATTATGAATGCTTGGTTCATATAGGCTGGTAGCGTTTCGTCGTACTTTAGCCAATGGCGTGTTGTAACGCTGCATGTATCCAGGGTAGAGATTTAGCCTGCTCATCTTTGATACGTCAGAGTTAGCATCAAGATACTTTCCAGTGAGAGCACCAGCAGCCAACGGGGAGTAGGCAAGCAGCCCAACATTGTAGTTATTTGGGTGGCAAACTTCAACAAGATCAACTGCAATAAAACAAAGCAGTCCGTTAAAGCTACACAGCTTTTTTGGTTCAAAAAAAGTTACACTGCTATGCAATCAAATGTCAATGCTCAAGTACCAGCATTCTAACAAAAACAACACAAATATCCAATGAAACGGACATGTTAACAAAAAATTATAGTATAATGGTATGAATCATCTGGTATTTGTTTTTCTAATGTATATCTGAGACCAAGAAAGAATGTCCCACAGGAATTTAGTTGGCACTGGCAGCAAATGTTTATCACAGCTCTTGTATGTTAGAGAGAATAGGCAACAGAATTTTCAGATTGAAAAAGAAGACAAAGATAATTTAGAAATTTCCCACTTAATTTCAGAACCAGGGAGGCAAGTTCCAATAGATGGAGTCCATCTATCTCACCTTCAAACTGACATCTCAGAAAAAGACTATAATAGTTCTGAATGCTCACAATCTTTGGAAGTTCTTGAAGCTTTGCAGCATGTACAAGCTCCATCACTCCATATGAGGTTTCATTGGAAACACCGATATAGCATACCTAGAAGAGAGATCAGCGGTTAACAAACTGGCATTCTTAAAAATCAACCCCCAACTCCAACACTGGACATTTGATACCCTTAAAATCTCACCAGCAGTCAAAACACCCTCTCACCCTAAACCACCATGGTTTTGTGCGAGGTTGCATCTACATGCACAAGTTTCAATGACACGGCATCCGCATGGAAATATATTATTGGATAAAATGGCAAGAGTTGAGCTTTGCTTACTCATAATATATGCCCATGTGGATGCCATGTCAAGGAAACTTGTATGTGCAGAACCCACAGATGCCATGTTGGCCAAAAGCAAGGTGGTTTAGGGCGTGAGGGCTGCTGTGAAATGGACTTATTTTGGATAGATTATTACCTTTCCTTCATCAATTAGCTCCTGGAAAACTTTCAGTTGATCCTCAAATGGAACACTTGGCCTCCATTTGGTTGGTTTATAACTGAATTCACCAAATAGTGGCACATATCTATCAGGCCTGAAGATATAAGCAAACATATCGTGTCAGAGAAATACATCAGTAACCAAATAACTCCATATTTAAACAAGCGTATGCCAATAGTTAAAAAACTAACAAGATTACATTTGAAGAAAGCAGATGCTCTAAAAGCAATTTGCATAAGGCAAGAGACACAGGGTGAAACAGAACTCAAATAATTTACAATTTTCAGTTATCTGGTATTATTATGTTTTGAAAGAAATTATACTGGTCGCCAAGAAGTATCTTCCACAGCAGCTTAGAAAGTACACTCAAACTTGTATGGAGAATAATAACAGAAAAAGGTTTAACTACAAGATAGTCGCAGTTCCTTACAATTTTTCATGTCTCTAGGAAAGTACAAAAAATCTACTGTTTCAGGAACAAAAAATTACAGTAGATCTGTAGGTGAAAAGGTCACCTTCCTGACCTGTTTCCTCATATATGGGTTAAAAGATGCAACACCAGTCTAATTAATCTATCAATACATGCGTCAGTTATGTTATTTTTGGCATAATGCTAATGCGAGCAATCCTTGTCAGATGGACAGGATTAGCTGGAAATAAGTTGGAAGGTATGTTCATAAACAAGTAAACGGCTAACAGCTGAATGGATTGTGTGTGAAAGCTAAACCTAGAAATGTAAATTATGCTGAACCAGATTAATCTTCAAAATAAACACTAACCAGTGTATCTGAAGCAAATCAATGTAGTCTGTAGCAACCGTGAAAGGCTCTTTTCAACACTTTCCTTGATATTGGTAGAATCAACCCGCACCACATTTGCACTGTCCCGAAGGAAAGTGAATTCCTCTGAATAACCAGCAACTTTAGTGGCCAAAATTACCTGGATGCTTAGAGACAACCCAGGCAAGCACCATTTTGAGTGAAAACATTCAAACATGCCATCACAAATTTGGGGAACTCTCCATAGAAGCTTTGGCTATGCTGGAGGCGGCGGCGACGGGAGGTTTGGCTGCGCTAGAGGGTGATTTGGATCCGAGACGGCAACGCTAGGGATGTGTACCTTCTGCTGTTGCTGCAGCGGCGGCGGCGGCAGGAAGTGGGGAGCTGCTGCGGCGGTGGAGGGGGAGGGAGCTGCTGTGGTTGGTGTTGCTGCTGCGGCTGCGACGGCGGGGGCTGCTGGGGCGGGAGCGGGTGGGAGGAGGAGTGGAGGAAGCCGTCGCCGACGTTGACGTCGTTGTAGAGGTCGTCGTCGTCGCCATAGTACTGGTCGTCATCCTGCACGGCGGAGATGGCCTCGTTGCGGTGGAACGTCGTGTCGCCGTCGGGCTCCATGGCTGGTGCGGAGGCCGTGCTCCTCTAGGGTTAAGGTTTGGTCTCTGGAGGCGGGGAGATTTGGGAGCCAGAGACTCCGCGAAGGATAAGTGACTCCGAGGGCAGGTCGATCTGGCGCTCGTCGTTTCTCCTGCGAGGCTGGGAGATTGGAGAGGGGAAGGGAATGGAGAAGACACACAGTGGTGAATGGAGAATGGGGATTACTAATTAGGGTAGAGCCTAGAGCGACCGGAGATTGGAACCGAAACTGTAGAGGAACCAATATTTTAGGATGTATAGTTGTATTTTGTTATAATATTTATGGTGACAATAGATAGATTTCCTTGTAGTGTCCATTTATTTTTTGTTAACTATATTATATATTACGTGTGATGCTAAAATGCTAATATTTATTTTTTCAATATGCATTTCAGAGAAAGAAAAGATCCGAGATCATTGGATGTATAGAATGAATCGCTCTGATATGAAATATATACAGCATGTGCAAGAATTCCTCAAAACAGCTGAAAAGCATCGATCCGACAATAAGATGACGGCTATCTTATGTCCTTGCATTGATTGCTTGAATAGTTATCCAATTGTTGACTCACGTGATATTCTCGGGCACTTAATAATGCGTGGTTTCACACCTGGGTACACATGTTGGACAAAGCACGGTGAGTATTCTGCCGAAGGGTTTGATGATAATATTGAGGCTAATGAGCATATGAAGGGGAGCAATGATTGATAAGAAAATCACGTGAAGGCTTAATAATGCTTGGAGGGATTTCAAGTGGAGGTTGAATGCAAATTATGTCAAGAAAAATAAGGAGCCCTTTGAAGACTACCCACTGTTGAATCAAAAACATTGGACGGACTTTGTCGAGTGGGTGACTAGCAAGGAGTATCTTGCAATGGGTGAGAAGGCAAACAAAAACCAAACCATGAATAAGTTTCGTAAAAAATTAGGAAGAAGAAGCTATACTGTTCAAAAGGTTCAGTGGGCGAAGGAGGATGCTTTGGCACTTAGCGATCGCCTTCACCTATGCCTAGTTGTAGGGAGTTTGTGCTAGGACAACCTTTGCAACGTCCTAGCGAGCTCAAGAAAATGGGTACTTATAGCCAAAGTTTTCACAAGTGGTACATGGCCATGTCGATGACTAGGACATCTCGAAGGCAGGAGGCCACACACTTCATGGTATCGTATGGAGAGCATGACTTCCATACTAAGTCTGGAGTTTATTCTATTGAATTCAGTGATGTCTTTTCATCTGTATAATGATCAAGCAATTGTCATATCCTTGCACCGAAGTTGGATCCTGTGAGTGAAACATCTCCTCTAAAGTACTTCTAATATTATTATTGTTGGTCAAACTAACTTTTTTTTATAGCTATATGAGGAAGCAAGATAAGTATAGATCCCTAGTTGGCTTTTTAGACCCGGAGATGGTGGTCCAAAGGAGGATCAATGGGGAGCCTAGTGTTGTTGAATCATATATTGTCCAAGCATTACTTGCTCGACAGGACAAGGAGTGCATATTTGCTGTTTGCGAAGAAGGGTTAGTTTCTACATTAAGAATAAGTCTTTATAATTTTATATTCTTTTGACATGCCCCTGTTACATTTCAGTTACCATTGGGTCCTCTTCGCTATTTTTGCAAAGTGGAACACAGTTTACATAATCGACTCCTTGGCCAAGCACAACAAGACCATGAAAAAAGAAAATGTATTCATGCCAATGTTTAATAGGTTAGCTAGCTCTACTCATTTACTTCATCTTGTCAAAATCTATTGGATGAATTTCTTCATCAGCATTGGGAAAATCTTGTGAAATTTGTTGTTTCCACAGCCTTGGTGTGTGCTTTGAAGTCCTCACACTATTTTTTGGTTCTTGTTTCCTAAACCAGCTGAGATCCCTACTTATCACATCTGTAATAATTACACATGATATGCAATATCAATTATGACTGTTAAGAAAATGGTTAGTATATAAAGGTAATCCAGTATTTAGTAACTAGCTTACTTCTGTCACCATCTATTCCATCGAAGGACTTCAGGCCATGGTGATCAAGGAAACACATAAGTAGAGAAATGTTAGCTTTCAATTCTGTGATAAAAGAACATGTGAAACTCAATAGCATGTGTGAGGTGTAAACTTACATTCACATTGTGGGACAGTAGTTTTCTTTCAACAGCAACAGGGAGAGGAGGATTCCTTGTAGTAGCAACTAGGGTAGGTTTTGGCTTCATTTGAACACATGATTTCTTCTCAGGATTTTCCTCAAAGAGTCCTCTTGGTTGATCATATTTAGTACCAGAGTGCTTAAGCTTGATGATTATCTTATGACGGGTTTTCAGTGGGGATATGAATTAATTCATTGCACTAAATTGTTCTTATATATTGTAGGGCTTTCATGACTTACGTACAGAAAACAAAGCGGCACAACTTTGATAATGGTGGTGTCGTAACATGGTCTTCCTTCCAGGTGATTGTTACAACTAATCATATAGACATCACTTTGATCTTGAGACTAGAACTAATTACTAACTTTTTTTAGGCACACACTCAGTCAATTGCTAGTTCGCTTTGTGGTCAGTATGTCATGCGCCACATGCTTTCCTTTACAAAACAACTTAGTGCTAACCCTTCTCGATATCCTGAGGTATGTTCTGGTCTCTACTTGTGTTCATAGACTTGCAATTTGATGACTGCCATATAATTTACTCTTCATAAATTTTCCAAGGGTCGCCTCGGGTTCGCAACTTCTCCATTTTTGCCTGATAAGATTGCCAATGTGCGAGAGCGCTTGCTTGAGTTCTTCATGATGGAGGTGGTAGGCATTGACGGGTCATGCAGGGTTGATGGGGCTGCATACAATTAGAGACGGCGTGGTATGTATTCCATAATTTCCTAACTTATATTTTTTTCAAAATTCATTGTCGTAAGAAACACAGGAGGGTTAACTATTTGTAAATTGTTCTGTGCTACATTCTAAATTGTTTCTTAGCTTGAGACTTGTTGCTAACTGTCAGTTATATTACATGGTCTATTGCCAACAATGGGTTTACAATTGAACTAGATTTTTATCCATATGTTTTATGCTTTAGAAGAAATCATGCTCTTGTTGTCCAATTGGGTTTATGATTTATTCTTGCTTTACTTGTGCTTGAATATTGTTGAAATTTCTGTAGAACTTCGCTATTACTTGTTTTATAGCATGGTATTGTTTGACAGCTTGTGCTTACTACCTCTACGCAATTATAAACTGTTTTCATTATTTTCTGCTACTATACCATGTTCTTTTTGCTGTTTATTTTGCTGGAATTAATTTTTATATCTACCGAAACTACATTATTTGTAACAAATCTAGAAAATCTATCAACCTAGCATTACTTACTAGTGCATTGGTGCTAATTTTCTTGCAGATGTTGAGAGGATAGGTGGGCAGCTGTAGAGGTTAAGAGATAGATCCTATTGATGTTGAATGTATCACATAATGCTGTCACAAAGAAGATAGATGAATCTATCTTCTGATCTATCTATTTGCCTATGCAGTCTTTTGGAGTTGCTATTATTTTCAATTTGTGTATGACTTTAGATGTTACTTGTCTAGCTACCATATGTTGACTTTTGGATGATATATATATCATGCATGCGGATATCATGCTATTGATGCTGGAACATCCTATTGATATTGAATCTATCATGCTGCAAACATGTTGTCTTTTGGAGCATTTGTTTAATGTTTCCACCAATGTTGTTGGACATTTTGTTTTTCCTAAATGAAATATATATTCTCTATCAATCTGTGTGTACATGATGGTTCTACATATTTATTTGGACTAAATGAAAGTATTTTATTTGTTGAATGCTGAAATATAATTATTTTTATGTGGTGCGATTTTTAGTATTTTATTTTTTTTGCTCAATAAAATCTTTATAGACAGTTCTGAGACTAAAGCGTTCTATATAAACAACACAATTAAGACGGTCTTAATTAAGACCGTTGTTTTAGACCTCCTCCATTTGCGATGGTTTAGCTTTAATCGTCTCTTATATTACATCATACCAGACGGTTTGTAACAACGAGGTGTCTTAGGTAAGACATATACGATGGTTCTATATACAAACTGTCTTAAATGCTTACTCATATAAGACGGTTGTAACGCGTGGTGATGTCTACAAATGAGATATATAAGACGGTTTCATTTATAAAATGTCTTATTTACATCCCCATATGAGACGGTTTAGAACCGTCTTATATGACAGATATCTTTTGCGACTCTAGTCATATGAGACATTTCAAAACCGTCTTGAATAACTAAATATAACCGTCGCATATATGCTATTATGTACTAGTGGTGGTCTACAAGGTGATATCAAAAATGTTGTCCAATCGATTAAAAATCATCTTGCCGGACATCATAAGTGACCATCAAAGTGCTTTTATGCCGGGAAGACTGATTACTGATAATATCATATTGGCATATGAGAGTATTCATTCAATAAAGAAGAAGAGAGGGAAAAGAGTTTTGTGTGCAATCAAGCTTGACATGCACAAAGCTTATGATCGTGTTGAATGGTGTTTCCTACAGAAAATTATGTTGAAACTGGAATTTGATCGCCAATGGGTAAACCTCATTATGGCATGTGTTACTTCTGTCCAATACACAGTTAGATTCAACTCGATGGAAACAGATACTTTCACGCCAACAAAGGGCCTGAGACAGGGGGATCCATTGTCCCCTTATTTGTTCCTGCTAGTTGTAGAGGGTTTATCATGCATGTTGAAAGGAGCAGAAGGAAGGGGTGAATTGGAGGGGATCAAAATCTGCCATGATGCACCAGTAATCTCGCATTTACTGTTTGCAGATGATCCATTGATCTTGATGCATGCTGATAGGCGAAATGCAGAAAACTTGCAGATGATTCTAAACAGATATGATATTGCGCATGTTCGGGACAGAAGATAAGTGAGGCAAAATCAAGCATCTATTTAGTCAAAATACAGACACAGTGGTGAAGGGGGATGTATGTGAAGCACTGAATATTACGGCTGAATCCCTGAATGATAAGTATCTAGAATTGCCGGCCCTGGTGGGGGCAGATAGAAGTGACTGTTTTCGGCATCTAGTTGATCGGGTTAGAACCAGAATAGGCGGATGGAAGGAAAAATTGCTTAGTATGGGAGGGAAGGAGGTCCTCATCAAATCCATTGCTCAGGCCGTGCCAGTCTATGCTATGATGGTGTTCAAGATCCCAGTAAACATCTGTAAAGGGATATCCGATGCCATCTCTCAATTCTGGTGGGGTGATGACGATGAACATAAGAGAATCTATTGGAGTGCTTGGTGGAAGCTATGCATACCTAAATATAGAGGTGGTATGGGTTTCCGAGATTTGCAAAGCTTTAATATTGCAATGTTGGCAAAATAGGTCTGGAGGCTCTTCAGTGAACCAGAGTCACTTTGTGCTAGGGCTCTGAGAGCTAGATATTATCCTGATGGTAAGCTACTGAATGCTAAACAAAAAGGTGGGAGTTCATACACATGGCAAAGCATACTAGCAGGGTTGCAATGTTTCAAGCATGGATGCATTTGGCGGGTTGGAGATGGATCTCAGATTAATATCTGGGAAGATAATTGGATTCCAACGAGCCATAACCTGAAGGTTCAGATGCCGCGGGGCAATAAGTTAGTAAGGACAGTGAATGAATTGATAAACCCAGTGGATGGAAGTTGGGACGAAGACCTGATTAATGATTTGCTCTGGCCGGCTGATGCACACTCCATCCTACAAATTCCTATTGCACCAGGAAGGGAGGACTTTGTAACATGGCACCATACTAAGAAGGGACTGTTCTCTGTTAGGTCGGCCTATCATCTCTAGTGGACACATAAATTTGGCCGACAAAGTAATGTTAATGGCCACGCAAGCGGAGCTAGTGATAACAAAGTATGGGAGAAGCTCTGGAAGCTTAATATACCAGGAAAGATCAAGATTTTTGGCTGGTGTGTGCTAAATGGATGATTCCTTGTCGAGGTATTCTAGCAAATAAACATATCGGCAACCAAGGAAGCTGCCCAATATGACCGATAGGGTGTGAGGATATTAAACACTTGATGTTCATGTGTGAAAGAGTTAAAGAGGTGTGGAGAAACCTAGGAGTATGGAACAAAATCGAGAAAATATTGCATATTGATCGCTCGGGATCAGTGCTTCTGGAGGAGATAATTCGATTAGGGGGGACAGTCTCTTCACTAAACAATGTGGGTTTTGCGGAGCTTGTGTTAACAGAAGCATGGTACAACTGGTGGGAGAGAAGAAAACTAGTGAATGGAGAAACTATCCAAACCCCTTTCAGATCGGCTATGACAATCGCTGCGCTGACAAGTAACTATATGAAAGCGAGAAAGAGAACGATAGAAATTCGAGAAGGCTGGAAGAAACCCCCTGAAGGTATGCTAATGGTGAGCGTAGATGCAGCTTTTGATGCTAACTCAGGGAAGGGTAGTACCGGGGCTGTTATCAGAGACTCGGGGGGAAGGTGTATCGCGGCATCCATGAGCTTCTTAACACATGTAGCAGATGCACCAATGGCAGAAGCACAGGCCCTCAAGCAACGTCTAGCCCTAGCGTAGCACATAGGTTGTAATCGTTTGATTATCCAAACGGACTACATGTTGGTCGTGGAGACGATGCAAGATGGAGGGTTCTCGGCGACTGCAGCAGCAGCTATATATGATCAATGTATTATCCCGTGGAGCGGATTTAAAAATGTCATTATTGATCATTGTAATAGGGAGGCAAACCAAGTAGCCCACGAGCTCGCTAGGGTGGCTTTTGATTCACAAAATGACTGTACTTGGGTCGATGAACCCCCAAGTTTTCTTTTGAATGCTTTGGCGAACGATGTAATGATCTTTGCTAGTCAATAAAATCAGCTGAATGGCATTCCCTCAAAAAAAAAACTCACATGGCAAAGTCTCCAGGAGACAACACCTAGGGTTTTAATGGAGGTGAGTTGATCAATTTAATCTCAACAGTCCATCACCTTCCTTTGTATAGCGCTACAAGGAATCACATATTTAGTGATCAAAACAAGATTTGTCACTGTTAATAGGGTCTATAGTGACTAACACAAAAAAATTGCCACTGTTTTATCGATTATTAGTGGCCACACATTGCATTCCTCTCAGATTTATAGACTTTTAGTGACCAAATACTATATCGCCCTAAGAGTATCTCCAGTAGAGCCTCTAAAACAGAAAATTCTATATTTAGAGCCTCTCGTTCTCCAGCTCTCTATCTTAACCTCTAAATTTAGAGTTTCTCTCCCTCAGCCTCTAAATTTGGAGGCTCTCTATATCAACCTCTATAGTTTTTTTGGATAGACACTCTGCTGAAGAGGATAAAAATATAGAGAGCAAATAGTGATTTACAAAGGGTGTATAGAGATCCGATTTTAGAGTTTCTGCTAAAAATGCCCTAAGATAGCACAATATAGTGACCATAATGTAGTGACGAAAACCGCTTTGTCACTGTTTTCCAGGTTTGTAGTGACTACATTCATTTTCCTAACTAGTTTTTCAATTATTAGTAACCACATGTTAAATTCCTCATAACTTTATCGATTACCCTGACCAAATACTAGATCACCACAAAGTAGTACACCGGTGACCGAAATATAGTGGCGAAAAATCGATTGTTACTGAGTAAATACTAGATCATCACCACCAGATACTAAAGTAGTAACCAAAAAGGTAGTGACGAAAATGTGGTTTCTCACTGTTACCTATGCTTATAGTTGCTGAAATAATTTTTCTCACGACTTTACTGATTATTAGAGACCAAATATTAGATTTATCACTACTTAAACGATTATTAGCAATAACATATAATATTCGCTGGAATATATTATAGTAGTGACCAATCTACAGTGATGAACTATATATTATGTTCTTGACTTCTTGTTACTTCATTCGAAAATAGCGTATATATGTTGTCACATTTTCATTTATAATTAGTGCAATCTACTATGTTGCCACAAGAATCCAAATTTTAATTAGTAATGAAAAATAAAAAAGAAAGCTTGTTGTCTCCCCAACAATTATATTTGTAGCTACTAACTTCTTTCCACTGTGAAATTTAACAATGAAACCTTAAATCGCCAGAAGTAATTATAAAATTATTTCCTAAAATTAATTAAAATCTGACCAGGACATGAAAATAATGTACTTAGGTTCTAAGTGGTCTAAGATACCTGAAAAAATTATTTTCTTTTCTAGTTCGAAAAATGGAAACTCTATTACTATTACTATTACTATTATGATGCATGGGGAGAATTCTGGCCCGTAGGATCGCTACCAACCATGTGACTAGACAAGCAATAGGAAGAGCAAGAAAATTCGGCCTCCTTCTCTTCGGTTTATCTTCTTATCTTATCTACTTATCTCACTACTGGGACGAGCTGAGACTAATAGTGCTACAAATATTTAAAAATAACTTACGGATATATAAGAGTAGTGGGACTAGAACCTAAGACTTCAAAACTACCCGCTCACCCTTCTAACCAACCCACCACCCCATGCGTTCTGATATAATTAGGATATGCATTCCTTTTAAACTTTCCTCAAACAAGACATCAGTCCCGGTTCGTAACACGAACCCCGACTGATGAGGAGACATCCGTCCGAGTTCGTGTTACGAACCGGGACTGATGAGCACCCATGCCAACTGTTTTGTACCTGCCTGCCAAAGAACTTATTAGTACCGGTTCGTATCACGAACCGAGACTGATGTCAGAGCCGAACCTAGATTGAAGCCTTGGAGCCACGAACCGGAACTGATGCCACTATCAGTATCGGTTTGTGTCCAACCGGAACTGATGTGTTGATATTATAGACCTATTCTCTAGTAGTGTCTCTTCGCTTTTGCAGTTCATTTTTTTTTATCTTAAAAACACATCTCAAAGCTCTGAGAAACAAGTCAAATAAATCTTATCGGACTTTTCAAGCTATCTCAGGAAGCTCTTAAAGTTTAGCTTATAAATAAATAAGAAGATAAGTAAATAAGATAAGCCGAAGAAAATGGGACAATCTTAGACTTATCTCTCTAACGAATCAGCCTAGCAATCATTAAGTCAAGAAACTTGATTATATTATTAGGCTAATTAACAAACATCCTAAAGCAAGGAATCAACTAACACACATGCCGTGCGTAACTCCTCCCGTGTAAATAAAAATAACTCATCCGGTGGCCGGCTTCTCCACAGCCATTCGGGTGTGATAGTGAGATACCATACCAGGCTAGCACCCGGCGACATGGCATGTGGGAAATCTAAATGTTAGAATAAATAATAGAAATTGTAAGTTCAAGTGGTTCTAATTTTGGTGATTAATAATAAACATATTTAATGACAAGTATTGGTAATTGATAAATATATTTAATGATAAATTGTAAATGATAAATATAGTTTAATGCTTGATTTAGTGATTGACTAATGATATACCTCTAATATGTGACGAATCCTTTTATAAGACTAAAAAGTTTGTTGCTAAGCTCTATTTTAATCTTATTCAAATAGAGAAATTACTTACATCAAGAGAACAAGCTATCTATCTTAGAAAAATATGCCTCATATTAATTATGTTGTTAAGATTAACACTGATTGTAGATCTTTCTTAGTATTATATGCAAATAGGATGTATTGCAAATTGAGGTATACAACTCGGTATTCCACTCAAATGTATTGTTGCATTTCTCATGTGCAAGTGTATGTTGAGCTCCGAATTTGGCTTAATAAATTTATGCACATTGCTCGATCTCATATTTATTTGTGCATAATTATCTTGTGAGCTTTACATATATTTTGCTTGCTTGCATATATGGATATATGCTCGTATTGCTCTTATTTATTTGATTTATAAATTAAACTTTGCCATGCTATTAATTGTGTTTGTGCAAATATGTCTAACTTATATATCCTCATATGCACATCTTAAAGTGGAGTATAATATATGATGTGATGTTTCCTATATTGATCCATACTTCTATTTGTCTCATATTTATTGGATTGATAACTTCACATATGGTTTAATTATTAAATATACATGTGCCCTTCATATATATTTATTCATGTGCACATTATATGAAGATTGGAAATTAATTGATATGCCTTAGAATATAATTTAAATATCTTTTGGCATCTATTTCTCATGGAATATGGATGTTTTGCTTTATCACATGATGCACTTTTGAGAGTTATCATATGATAGGTGCTTTTGTGCTTAGTGATATCTATTGTGAACATTTGTGACACTTAATTGCTCATCTATGTCAAATCTATTCATATCTATTGAGATTTGAGACTAATATCTTTCATGAGTGATGTGAAAAGAATTAAGTCCTACGACGGTGAATGAAGATAAGTGGTATGAAGGGATGACAGCCAAGTCAAGGTCAACAAGACAGAAAGTCGTCAAAAGTTGATAATCAAAACGAAGTCGATAGGATGGGAGGATCGTTGAGTGGATTGGTGATAGTCAAGGTTGGTAAGATAGAGACATCATTGTGTGTGGAACATCGTCAAGAAAGGGATATGTAAGATAAAGGTAAGGCTAGTGTAGGGTTAAGGATGTTTTTCGGTCTTTTATCGGTCTCGGTGTTGATTGGAAGACTGGGTTAATAGGATAGTCGCCATACTATCATGAGGAGACTAGATCTATTTTGATTGGACCATTTTCTAGCTCTCAGGAGATGCACATTGAGTCTCCTTGCTCCTAGTTGAGCCTAGTGACATGTTGGGGGTGTCGAAACTGTGTAGCGAGAGAGAGGTGTTGGATGTGTCGAATTGTGTGCGAGTTGGGACCTCTTTAGTTTGCTTAGATTTTCTGCATCTCTCCTTTAGGTTTGAGGTAGTGTAACCTTATGGGTTATATAGCCCTCGTTCTAAGCATTCCGTAGTGTTCAAGATCACCTAATTTCCCTTCCAAGCTAGGTGTTATATCGTTTATCGTCTCTCGGTCTGACAGCCTATAGGGTGGTCGACCAACATGGTCCTGCTATGGTGGACCGAGCTTCTCTGGTAGCTAGTCTGGCATGCACATGTGTATAGCAGACCGGGTCCGGCTTCGGTCTACCATGCACATGTCCGTGGGGGACCACTCCAGCCACCGGTTCATGGTGGACCGGTTCGGTGTGTGAGGGTGCTTTCCCCAACGGCTAGTTTCCGAAAGTGTGGGTATTTAAACCTCAAATCTGGATGGTTTGAGAGGATGGCTTGGCTAGAAATTGCCCCTATGTGTTAGGTGTAGCCTACAAAAGAGATAAAAAGGGTTAGAGAAAAGGGAGATCACCATCATGTGTGATTAGGTGATTCCTTATAGAGAGAAGAGTAATTGACCAAGTGAGTCTTGTGTGCATCATTCTTGTGCTTTGATCCGATGCGATTAATCCGCTTCCTGCTTATTACTCTTGGTGCTTGCTAACACCTAGACGATGTATCGTGTACCAGTGACCTTCTCAAAGAGCTTGTGAGAAGGCCTAGGCGAATCGTGTGAGTGGCGTCGGTGCTTGCAATCTCCGGAGGGGAGGAACTAGCAATCACTAGTGGAGAAAAGACGTTGGCTTGAGAGGAAGTTGGTCTTTGCGTGGGATCAAGCCTCAACGTGGATTTGGGGAGACCGGCAAGTCTCCGAGCATCACAGTAAATCTCACTTGTGGTTTGCTTCTCCTTCTCAATTCATGTCATCTCAAATGAGTTGATTGTGCTATTTATATTGTATGCCAGGTATTGATTGTTAGCATCCTAATTCTTGTATTGCTCTTGTTAATTTATACCTCCTAGTATTTAGATTATGCTAAATTGTGTATTTGTCCTATCTAATGATTTTGGCTTGCTCTCACCCTAGGACTGCTATCATCTAGTGTTCAAAGACTAGGGGGTGTTCTATTGGGCTCATAAGCTGTGACTTATCTGTCTTATCTCTAACTTCGAGAATTTTTCGAGGTGGCCTCGAGAGTCGGATGGCCTTGAAATTTAGGATTTAGGGAGCTTTTAAACTCGCCTACAAGATAAAAATAAAATGGATTCAAAAAGTAATAAAAAAAGTCAGATGAGTCAATATTAGTCAGATAAGTCAAGAAATTTTCATGACTTATCTGACTAATATTGACTCATCTGACTTTTTTTATTATTTTTTGAATCCGTTTTATTTTTATCTCGTAGACGAGTCTAAAAACTCCCTAAATCCTAAATTTCAAGGCCATCCGACTGTCGAGGCCACCTCAGGAAATTCTCGAAGTCGGAGATAAGACAGATAAGTCACAGCTTATGAGCCCAATAGAACACCCCCTAAGCCTTTAGCTTCTGTATTTTATTAGGTTTTGGACACAAGTGTAAAAATTAACTACAAACTAAAATTTATAAAACCCCAATTCACCCCTCTTAGACATCTGGTTCCTTTCAAAAGTAATAAAATGTGCATCACTTTTTTTATATGTATTTGTAATAACATATGTCGTCCCTAATGATCCTATCTTCAGTGACATGAACTATTGTCACTATTGCACACAATTATTTTGTGGGAGCAAAAAATTGCCACTATCGTAAGTGTGTCCTAACTATCTGTAAGGGCGCGTGACAGTCAGAAAATGGCCACTGCTGCTATTTGTGGAGAAAATATCCCTTTTGTGACAGTTTTTTTGTCACAAGAAATCTTTTTCCTTGTAGGCCCTTCAGATGATCCCACTACCAGCGATTTGGCTTTCACAAGCGGTTCCAAACCACTTTTACAAGCGGTTTTGGAACTGCTTGTAAGCAATCGCTTGTGATGCTCTCCGGGGCATTACAAGCGGTTTTATACCCGCTTGTAGTACTGTTGGGTCCGGGTAAAAAGAGAAATAATTTTCTAGGAGGAGTGGGATTCGAACCCAGGACCTCACTTTTCTCGTGACCCACGCCTCACCCTGCTAGCCAACTCATCCCACGCGTGCTCTCTAATGAGATAAGGCAAGCTTTCCTTTTAGCATTTCAAAAACTGAACTTTTACAAGCGGTTCCGGACACGAACCCCTTGTAAAGTTTGGGTTCGTGTCCCGAACCGCTTGTAGAAGGTTTTGTCCTGAACCCTTTGTAAAGCTTGTAGCCTTTACAAGGGGTTGGTGTCTCGAACCACTTGTAGAACTTTTACAAGGGGTTCGGGACACGAACCCCTTGTAAAAGTCCTATCTTGGCTCAGCCTTTTAAACCGCTTGTGATGACACTATCACAAGGGGTTCGCAATGAACCCCTTGTGATGTGCCCCTTATGATGCCTATATCTCTAGTAGTGTCCTATGCTTGAGGTCTAACAAGTACAAAGATCACATCTCATAACTAGAATTGTTTCTTAGACATAAACCCAACAACTTGTGCATTGGGCCATGGGAAGAGATTCTCTCTCTCCGGTAGGAGACATCAAGCTTCCTCTCTCTTGTTGCCTAGTATGCTAACTGCAATATATGTGGGCAACTTCATGTCTAGGTATCACACACCTAACTCCGTGAGCTCCCACCGCCCACAAGCAATTCCATCGCCACCTAACCCGGACTGCTCCCTCTCCCTTTCTGCCTCTCCCTTCCCCCTCCCCGCTCTCTCCTGCCATGACGGTCCTCTCTTTCTCCTACTCCAGTAAGCACGCTGAAGGCGAGAAAGAGAGAGACTCGGCTTCTCAAGTATCGTAGGAGGAGGTGACCAGCTGGATGTGCAAGGTGGATTTTGCTTTTAACTTTTTTAGGCTAGTTGTAGTAATTACAGTTTCCTCGTTAGAGGCGCTAGGCTGGTCGGCGAGGCTTTGGCACCTTGGCATCTCCTCTGGTGAAGGCGGGGGCGGTGCTGCATTGGTTGAAGTGGAGTGCTCGAGGTTAGGGTTTTGCTCCGCGGCGGCGCTAGGGCAACCATCAAGGTAGTGGTTCCTCAACGGCTTCCACGGTGCGGGTGACAATGACATGGCCTAGGTCGGAAGGGAGAGTGGGAGGATCGCCGTACTTGCTTCCTAGGAGAAAGGGGAGAGCTTGTAGCCACCTCGCTTTTTGGATGTGGTGCCCTCATCGCCTGTTCTTACGACAGAGCTATGGACTATACCGATGCCTTCGTGGGTGGCGGTGCTAGGTTGGAGATTCCTCTGCAGCACTCAAAGAGCTTTCTGATGTGCCTTATTCATCCTTCGATCGCTTCGGTCCGGCCAGGGCGCTGGGTATTGTGGCGCTCCAACAACTAGAACCTTTTGTGGGTATTGGCATGAGGATGGGAATCGGTCTGTGCTGGCCTATGTTGATCTTCTCCAGCTCGGCAAGCTGGTGGAGGAAGAAGCTATGTTTTCTTGCATTTGGGCCTTGTGAGGGATGCATCTGTAATTTATCTTTTATGAAGGACCAAAGAGTAAACTGGGTTGTATTGGTTGCAAGTTCTAATATAATTGTCTTTCTAAAAAAAACTTCATGTCTAGTCTAGCTGGAGGGACATAATAACTTCATGAACAGGAGTGTTGGATCAAACATGGATGCACGAGATCATATCAGGCTAAATAGTGCACGGATGGATAAAGACTATTAGTTTCTTCTGCTCCAAAGATCCAAATCAGAGGGACAATGCACCACACGCTACAATGTGCTACATTAACATCTACTTAAGGGCGGATCAGACGGAGTGTCGCGCACTCGCGCTCGCGCGTTCCCAGAAATGTAAAAAAAAAATAGAAAACAAAAGTATTCAATAGGCGAAATTTTCAGTGAAAACCAACTCCACTAGCTAGGCCCTGCCTGACCGACCCAAGCCGTGGAACGGGGGCGGCACGGTGCAATGAGCCAATGAGTCAAGCGAGTCTGACCGTAAAGAAGACAATTTTTTTAGTAGGATAAAGTTACTATAAAATGAGAGGAACGTTTATGAACTGGTTCAGTAACATATTTGGTGGTTGAACTTTGAAGCATGGATTATATTAAAAATAGGACCACATTTCCTTGAATTTCATAGAAGGGATCTTTAGGGGTTATTTAGTAGGGCTCCAACTCCAATTTTTCAGTATTGCTCCACAACTCCACTGTGGAGCAGATCTATAACTCCGCGGAGCACCGTTCAAGTTGCTCCATAAAAATAGACTGTGAAGGAAGCTGCTCCATGGAGTTATCTGTTTCAGAGTTACATAGATTTAGGGCGTTTGGCACAACTCCGGGATGGAGTTGAGAGTTGGAACTCTGCGAAATACCCCCTTAATTAATGCATGTCGTATGACCAAGTATACATATGACTGGTATACCTCCGATCTAAAATAGCGTAAAAATAGAACTTGGATTATTTCAACTTTGTTTACCCTGACTACTGAGTCCTCCTATAAAAATAGAACTTGGATTATTTCAACTTTGTTTATTCTGACTACTGAGTCCTCTTTATTAATTTGACGAGTTAGATTATCAACTTTGGATGCGGCTAGCCACTGCGAGCGAAGCGACGAAGTTGTGTGGGCAGTGGGCCTTTTCAGCGAGAGCCCACAGGACCGTAGACATGCAAAATTATTGGAAACGATTAAGATGCCTAGGATAGTCCATGGATGACCAAAAGACTGGAGGAAGGGATGTCTCTGTCAGGTATACATATATAATACTCCGTAGTAAACAAATAAATGAGTAAATTGCATCCAAGTCCTTCAATTGCATCCCAGGTCACATAAATAAATAAGCTGAAGAGGATTCTGTAGTGCTTTTGTGCCACGCTGGCAAGGTGAACGCCCTGCCATCGTGGCCGCTCTGCACTAATGACCATGCCCATAAAACATATGGTCGTGGACAGGAGCACAACATAATGGCGACGGCCAGGGTGTTGCGTGTGGGGTCTTAATTTTCTCACCACTTGATCTACACTAGTTTTTGGATCGGTACACTAATTTTTGGATCGGTACCCTAGTGCACATCATTTACATAGCCAGATCATTTCATACAACCGAAGACTTAATATTAAATTAGGCCCCCCCGTGTTAAGCCAGATAGCCTTAAATATTACATGCCTAGCACATTTGCCCAAATTGTTCAAGAACACAAATCCAACATTAGAGTGCAAATGATAACAAAAGATCAAAAGAATCTCCTGCGGCTATACCTAATCAAGCGACTGGAGCGATGCCCTAAGCCTCATCTTGATCATTTTTGTACTCCTGGGCTTCATCCTCGTGACAAGCGTAAGGATCTTGCTCATAGCCTTTATCTAAAATAGTGAGTGTGTGTAAGGTGAGTGCGCAATCAAACCGCACTGACGAGTTAACATCCAACCTGCATATAGTGATAGAGGTTCCAAGGGATGGTTGGGGTTTGTTTAGTTACAGAAAGCAAATTTTATAAATCAAATCCTATGACTTAACAAGTTTTATCTCAAAGTTCTACTAATCAATGTTTTATTTATGAGTCTCCCATCTTATTCCAAACCACAAGCTTATACTATGCTTCTACTATACACCCACTATCATCTTTCGAGTGATGCACACCAATTGTGAGTCATACTCCCATGAACTGCCCGGTCTTCCCTAGTTGGGTTGCCAAGACCACCCTAGAGTCACGGCTCCTGGTGACATATAACCTAAATCATCCCGCAGATGACAACATGATCCTATCTTTACCTCAGACTGGGATTGCCATGATGCTATCCAGCAAGCCAATGGGCCCCACGTCCGCACTACCACATGATGGCAACATGTTGTGGTGTTAGAAACCAATTCCCTCAGGCAACTGGTCAGCACTTTCTGCTACGTGCCTCACTACACGCCCGTCTAGTCCACATTAGGAGTCACCCCGGATCTGGCCAGTCCACACTAAACCATAACCACTTTCTTCTCCTGCTATTGTTTCTCCATGTGTCGTGCACACGATGTGTCGTAACCACATCCCGCAGGCAAGTGGTAGCGCTTGGCAGCTACGCGTGTTGCCCCGTACTCCTCAACGCACTGTCCGTGAACCGATAGTCCTCTTCTCAACACCATGTAGCCTGAGCTACTCCAAACATCCTTATCCACATACCAGACCATGTCCACATTCCACAACCACACCCTCTGGCATGCTAGGCCCAATTACCAATGATCAATGTTTAGAGTGTAATCATGTCTTGTGAATGTCGGTTCACCGTTCCGAAGTGACTAAGCCTAAAAATTATTAATTGGACCTGAGCACTGTCTAAGCAATTTTAACCAAGACTTAGAAGTCTAAATCATTTTATTTAACCTAATCAGTCAGGTTAACAAGGGTGATCATCAAGGCAATCATTTATTAAGTCAAGTGAGGAATGATCTCATCAAGGCAAAATTACTCATGGCAAAGCAATAACAAGTAATTAAGAGAGCATAATATATCATGATTAAACAAGTAGGCATAAATACTTAAAGAAAATGCAAATTCATACTTAAAATGAAATACTTTTAAAAACTGGGTATTCAACATGATCTAACTGGATGTTAACTCGCCTTGATCCTGTGAGTGAAGAGGGTCTTCTGGCTGCCCTTCGAATGTCTCCACGTGCTCCTTGGCGTCTAATAACAGAACAAATTCGAAAAACAATAAATAAAACACCAATGTGCAACGAAAAGGCATGATGCATGAAATACGGCGTACTTAGTCTAGCGATTGGTGACTAGTGTTAGAAGGCTAGCAATAATTCATTCCTAGTTATCAAGGAAATTCCTTCAGTCGAATTATGTTTAAAATTCTATGAATAGATATCGGTGGTGTGAGCGATGATAAGTAAATGCATGATGATGATGATGCAATTATCACCCAATATAATATCCAAAGAAAGTAAGTAGTTTATCAAAAAATACTTTTATCTATAGTATTTTCTAGAAATTACTAGTGAGTTCCCACCAGAGTGTTTTAATTATCTTAAACCTCTTTTAACAGTAAAAGATAATTCCTAAAAGAGGGTTTTAAATACCATAATTAAGCATTTATGTTTAGGTACTATGGTAAACTAGGTTTCAATATTTTAATAATTCATTTTTAGGTTAATAAAGTTTTTGTAAAATTTTGGGAATTATCTAAGTCCATTTAATATTTTGAATAAATCAGAAATCATAACTGCATTATTATTATATTCAAGAAAAGGGTTTAAACTCTTGTTTTAATTTATCCGGAGGTAATAATGGTGTCTAAGCATGTAATAAAATTGAATTAAATACTAGTTCATATTTAAGTTTCTCTGGAATTTTACCAAGAATTTAGGGGTTTAATAATCATTTAAAATAAATAGAAAACCATTTATAAATTACTATAGAGGGGGTTTCTGATTTAAACAGGGGTTTTAAATGGTGTTATTGTAACAAATTTTAATTTTATTAGATCCAGCTTACTATCTAATATTTTCTAGAATTTTCTCAAATTTTAAGTTTGCTATTTACTATTTTTACTAAACCAAATTCATTATCTAGATTATTATAAACTAAAAAGTTAGAAAAATTTGGTTTAAACAGTACTGGGCCAAGCCCAGCACTGTGTGGCGGCTAAACGCATGCCCGACTGAAATAGGATCGATGGCCTAGAGGGGGTGAATAGGCAATTTTAAATTTTCTTACAATTAAGGTTAAATTAGGCTCACAATATTTATCAATAAGCCATGAAGAGTTAGAGCCTAAAAACACAATCAACACAAACAAGATAATTAAATACAGAATAGTAAATGCAAGAAATAAAAGAATACTCAAGGATTTTTTTCCCGAGGTTCGAGGTCTGTGTGCACAGCTCTTTCCTGCTTCGGATAGCCCTCCACCGAACTCAATCCAGTGGACAATGGAGGGCTGCAAATACATCATATAGGGTGCAAACTCACTCGTTTTCGTGCGCATTCCTCCTAAACCCACTATAAGGATCAGAAAGAAGAAGGTAAGAGGGCTAATGTGCATCATGAGAGCTCAAGATTCGACAATAATCACCTACAATTTTGATCCCTCTTGATAGTGTGGTCTTAAAAGAAAAATAAACATTAGAGCTACTTCTAGTGAGCCTTCTCGACTCCTGAGTCACACCTTCGCCTCTATGGACTTGCCTCTTCTCGATGCCATCACCATCATGCTAGGGTTTCAAGAGAGTCATGAACACTCTTCATGAATCTTGATGCCCTGTACCTTGTCATCAATAGCAAAACACAACTTACCGAAAATAGGGGTCGAGATGCTTACAATCTCCCCCTTTTCGGTACTTGATGACAACTAACACTAGTTTGACTGAAAAATATGTTAGAGATATGCACAAGCATAACATTGCTATGATCATAAGTATTCAATATAAACGAGATCAAGCAATAATCATAATAGAAGAATTCGCATCATATAACATTATCTTGGCTCAGCATAGATTAAAGCAAGAAAAATTTAGCAAGCTCCCCTTAAATAAGTGCATAAATAAAAGGATACAAGAGTATTCAAGAAAAATCCATGCATCAACACAAAAGATGTTTTAAGATCCAAAATACAACTCAAATAAACTCAACTTCCTCTAATTCTTCCCTCCCTCTAACTCCCCCTAACCACTACTCAACTCTCTACTCTCTCTCCTCCTTTGGCATCAAGGACAAAAGAGGCCTAGTCTTCAAGTCCACCGGAGTGAGCAAGAGAGGAAGTTCTTGGTCGCTTGAAGCTAGAACGAGAGAAAATTTTGGAGATATTTCCAAGCATGCCATGGGAAGCTGGGACTGCAAATATTGGAAAATCTACTCTAGGAGGTTGATGTATCTGCTGCCCATATTGATATTGATTTTTTCGGTTGGATTGGGTGAGTCAACGTCTTCTTCCCATTCAGGTTCGTTGTTTCTTTAAGAAAAAGTAGTAGTCTTCCACGACGGTGGGGTCTCAATGGTGGAGAACTTTCCTGTTCATCCTACTACAAAGGAAAGATCTCATCCTCCGGCGAATCTAGGGGCTCAGAAGAGTGCTTCCTACAAGAGCCGACAACGATGAGGAGGCGACAACATCAGGTGATCGATGAGGAGGCGACAACATCAGGTGATGTGGGTGCAGGTGTCTCTGAGAAGGTTTGGTGAATTCCAAGATCACCACATGTGTGCCATGTCCAGCCTGGAACACCCTGTGTAGTTTGGGCTAGAGGACCTAGTCTAAAGGGTGGAGCCTGATGATACCATGCATATGGATCCTGCTCTGGGTGAGATAGAAGCTGTGCTCCTAAGTGCTAAACTGCCCCCTCAAGAGTAGAAAAGCGAGTATCGAAGTGGGTCTACCAGCCAACAAGAGCTTCATAGTTATGATTCTGTTGCTCAACCTAGCTCTCAAACTGTGTGTGCATCTGGCGCTGCTCGGTATGCCATATCCTGGCCTCTTCATGCATCTTTCTTTGTTCTTCTCTCCAGGATAGATCCCGCCACTGAATCATCTGGGCTATAAGTGAGGAAATGTCAGTGGAAGGGGCAACTAAGGAGGGACCTGCCTCTGGGTACTAAGGGAACTCTGCAGCTAGAGGTGTAAAAGGAGGGAGGTCCTGAGGTGAGCCAACTGGAGGAGTCTTTGGTGGCACTGGAGCCTGAGGAGGTGGTGCTAAGGACCTTCTTGACTTCAAGGTTAGCAGATGCCTCTTTAGAAAGGCATGCTCAGTGATTCTTTGATCATAGTATTAAACCTCATCGATAGGAAAGAAGCCCATCTGAGTAATCACTGCACTGATATATGGTGCTAGAGGCAGACTCCTATCAACTTCTCTACAAATAGAGTCCTTAATCTCACAGAGAATCAAATCAGCGATGTCGATACATCTCCCTGTTATAATATAGAACATGGACCAGCTGATGACAGGAATTATGTTATCCCTAAACCCAGCTCTCATCAAAAAGGTGTTCCTAAGGATAGTGTTGATGAGAGCAGCCTCAGCTTTTAGTTCTTTTACTTTAGTCATGTCAAATCCAGGCCGGTTCACATCCTCATACATAAATGCAATATCATCAAGCCTAGGATACTTAGCCAACCAAAAAGACATTGGATATGCACGACTGTATATCAACTCTCCATCAACACTCAACCCAAGAGCTTTGTTGATTTTATTACTGGTGACTCGCCTCACGGTCCCATCAATTGTGAAGCACATCTCACTCCTCCCGTTAGGCACCCAAACGGTAGCATAAAACTCAAGTATGCGATGATCAATCGAACTAAGTGTGTTGCAACCTAGCAACTGTGAGAGTCCAGGAGTTTCATCAAAACAAGTCTTGACATAAGGGTCGAGTACCTGTAAGATGTCATTCCAATTAATCCGGTGAGGTACTCGAAGCTTCTCCTTTCTCGTAGAATAAATGGCAAAAAGGTCTCTAGAGATGATAGATTTGAAGCGAACATCCCTGGTGCCCTTTGAAGTGAACCATTTAGAGTACTATGCTTTTCTCAGCTTCCTTAGCTTTTCTTTTCTTAGTTTAGCAAGTTCTAGGTTAATGCTAGGGGTTGCCTCGCCTCCTTCTGTTGCTAGGCTCACATCAAACTCAGATTTAGGTGGTTGTCCCCCTTCATAGTCCACTATCACTTGAATGATCACCATCACTAGAGGGTGGCGATCCTGGAGGCCTGTGAACTCTTGGAAAGATCACCTTTCTATTCACTTTCTTTTGTACTGGAGGAGCAATAGAACTACCAAAAGACACATTCGGAGCATTTTCCTGCCTCCCTCATCATCACTTCCACCTCCACTCGTGCCCTCTTTCTTCCCTATTTCCTTAAGGAGGCTAGAAAAAAGTCCCTTTGTCCTAACCATTGTGCCAATTCAAATTTCTCGCTCCAAGCTTCAAACAACCACTAGAAGATCCTAAGCAATAGATAAGAGTATAGAATTTCTAATGAATTCAAGGAATTTACAAACTAGTGCTAGGGTTTGATAAACAACAAAAATTGAAATTGATATATTTAAGCCACAAAAATGAGACTTACCCAGCCTTAGGAGGAAGCTTGAAGACCGAAGCGCTCCGAAGAACACCCAATCACCATGCCCCGCTAGGGTTTAGGTGAGGGCATGGAGGGGGAGAATGGGTGTGATTTAGGGCCTTCGAGGATCATTTGAGTAAAGAGGATGGAGGAGGAGGAAGAGGAGATGATTCGATTTGAGGTGGTGGAGGTCGCCGGAGAGGAGAGGGATGGCGGCGCCGGCGATAGAAGAGGAGGAGGCGGCAGCTTAGGGCAGAGAAAGAGATGGGAAAATGGGATGACTTAAGAAATTAGGCTACCGGACTCAGCCCGGTGGAGTACAGAGCGGTGCATACTCCTTGTAAATCCCCTATGTCCACCACCGGGCCGAGTCTGGTGCCCACCGGACTGAGCCCGGTAGGATCTAGAAGAGTGCACGCCTGGGAGGACTCTATCGGACTAAGTCCAAAGCTCGACCGGACTGGGTCCGGTCACCATCGGACGGAATCCGGTGCCCGAAGGATTGAGTCTTGTGAGACCCAGAAACGAACAAATCCCACACTTTTAACATTTTGAAGCTTTGTAATTAGTTTTTAGGTAGAGTTTGATTCTAACAAGTCCAAGATTGAGGAGAGAAATCGAAATAATCTTAAAATATGATGGACTTGCTTGAATTGAAGTTTTTTGTGAAAGCATATATATCTTATTTTAAAGTTTATATATATGGGCATGACAAAAACATGATGAAACACATGGATGAATATATGGTTAAGGATGGATCTCATAAATATTGCTAATGAGGAGATTCATGGTGAGAGATATTCTCAGAGCATCCATTTGGAGTTAAGCGGATTGTTAATTTTTATGTTTTGCTTATTTTGACAAATTTTGAAAAGTTTCAAGTAGAGAAAAGTTGAAAAGCTATTTTGCAACTAAGATGGATGATAATTTTCATAAAAAGAGAATTGTTTTCTTTTGGGGTCAAATTAACAACAATTTTGACTCAAATATAGGAGTAAATGCGCTTAACTAAGAGTTTTGATATCTTTCACAATTAGGGACGTCACTAGATATTTAATGCATTGCAACTCCCCACAAATGTGAGCATGAGCTCATTAAGCAATATTATAAACATCAAGAACATTGAGCTCATTTAGTAATTTGCAAAATCTAGCCTCATGATGTGGTTTAGTGAAAATATCGGCAAGTTGATCCTCTGT
Source organism: Olyra latifolia (assembly GCA_036346145.1). Lineage (NCBI taxonomy): Eukaryota > Viridiplantae > Streptophyta > Magnoliopsida > Poales > Poaceae > Olyra > Olyra latifolia. The sequence goes on along the minus strand of CM070523.1, from coordinate 45,375,387 downwards.
TCGAACATACTCAAGCACAATCTTATCCTTCGACACATGATCTCGAAGAAAGTGATGTCGGATATCAATGTGCTTGGTACACGAATGTTGGACTAGATTATTTGCTATTTTCACCACACTTTCATTATCGCACAATAGAGGCATATGATCAAAAGAAAAACCAAAGTCAAGAAATGATTGCTTGAAATAAAGGATTTGGGTGCAACAACTCCCCGCTGCTATATATTCCGCCTCAGCGGTAGATAGCTCCATGGAGTTTTGCTTCTTTGAAGCCTATGAAACTAGACATCTTCCAAGAAAATGGCAACTCCTCGAGATGTTTTTTCTATCAATTTTGCAACCGGCATAATTGGAATCCGAATAGCCTACAAGATCAAATGAAGCACCTTTGGGGTACCAAAGATCTATGCTAGGAGTAAACTTGAGATATCTCAAATTTTTTTAATGACCGAAATATGCAACTCTTTAGGGGAGGCTTGAAATCTAGCGTACATGCAAACACTAAACATAATATCGGGCCGAGATGCTGTAAGGTAAAATAGAGATCCAATCATAGAATGAGTTTTTGATCTACCGATTTACCTCTCTCATCAAGATCTAGATAATTGTTTATAACCATTGGAGTCTTAATTAGCTTGCAATCTTCTATTTTGAAATGCTTGAGGAGGTCCTTAACCTACTTCTCTTGCGAGATAAATGTCCAATTCCTCATTTACTTGATTTGAAATCCAAGGAAGAAGGTGAATTCTCCAATCAAAGACATTTTAAACTCATTAGCCATTAGATCACCAAATTCCTTGCAACGAGAAGCATTAAAACATCCAAAAATAATATCATCAACATAAATTTGGCATAAGAATAAGTCATTTTCAATGGATTTAGTGAAGAGTGTACAATCAACCTTCCCAGTTTTGAATCCATTTTCAATTAAAAAATCCCTAAGGTGCTCATACCATGTACGAGGTGCTTGCTTGATACCATATAGTGCCTTAGAGAGCTTGTAAACATGGTTAGAGTATAGAGGGTCTTCAAAATCAGGCGAATGCTCAACAAATATTAACTCATCAATAAACCTATTAAGAAATACACTTTTAACATCCATTTGAAAAAGTTTGATATTAAAGTGACAAGCAAAAGTAAGAAGATATCGAATTGCAAGAAGAGATCGAATTGCCTCAAGACGTGCCGCGGTAGTAAAGTTTCACCATAGTCAAGATCTTCAACTTGGGTGAAACCTTGTGCCACGAGGCGTGCCTTGTTGCATGTTACCGTTCCATTTTCATCTTGTTGCGAAAGACCCATTTGGTTTCAATTACATTGTGTATTATGGGTCGTCCCAACAACTCCCAAACTTGATTTCTTTTGAAGTTGTTTAGCTCTTCATGGATGGCGTTGATCCAATTAGTATCTTTAAGAGTTTCTCCTATATTTTTAGGTTCTACAAGAGACACAAAAAAGTAATGTTCATAAAAATTAGCTTGTTTTGAACGAGTTTGAACGCCTTTACCTATATTGCCAATGACTTGTATGAATGGATGATTCTTGACAATGGTATGGTGACTCTTGATGAAATTCTGAGGCTCTCGAAGGATATCTTCATCATCTTCCTTTTGTTCACTCGTAGAGGCTTGAGGGTTCATTGAAGATGATGGAGGATTGATTTCTTTTCGAGGCTCTTCAGGAGTTTCCATTGGCTTTACTTTTCCTATTTGCATGTTCTTCATGGCTGAAAGGATCGATTGGCCTAGGGGGGTGAATAGGCAAATTTTTTAACCAACTTAAAGTTCAAGTGAGTCCATTAGTCAATATTAATTGAGACCTCTACTACTAGCACAGGCACACAAATAAAATACTAGAAGTTAAAGTGCGATAATGTAAATTCGAGAAATTAAAAGGAGTGACAAGGTATTTGTCTCCTGAAGTTCGGAGGAACCACCCTCCTACGTCTCCGTTGAGGCAAATTCTTGTTTCTCACAAGAACCGGTTCCCGCTCGAGCCTTGCGCCTCGTCTCCACTAGTGGACGTCCTTGGCCACTCCAGCAAGGTGGACTCCGACCCTTGTACAACGAAACGAGTGCTCCCACAAATGCCAAGGCGAGCTACTCGATCCACCGCCACCAAAGTACAAACCAAGAGTAGCAAGATCAATCAACAATCTTTCACCGGAACACAAGTCACGAGGAGCACAACCGGTGAAGAGAGATTATCCCAAGAAGAGATTCAACCAAGAGAAGGTCTCTACTCCCGCAATCCACCACGGGATCGAGAGAAGAGATCAAGGATGAACAAGGTTGAGTGGAGAGCCCTTTTTGGATCTAGGAAGATGTGTTTTTCGTGAGGAAGAATAACAGCACACAACACCCCTAGATCCAGATCTAAATTGTTAAAGTAGACAGAAATTCCAATTGTCGGCTGTTTAGCTGGACTGTCTCGCTTGGGACCCAGACAACTGGCTAAGCCTTTGGCTTAACCCCACAGCTAATCAACAAAAACAGGAGTGAGGATGTGTTAGGAGGATAGTCCGGCCAGAGACCCGAACTGTCCGGCTAAGCCAGTGGAACTTCTGGATAGAACACAAGAGCAACACAGGAGTGGCTTAGTGGTAGACGGACTGTTCGTTCGGAGGCTCGGACTGTCAAGACAAAGCGGACAATCCGCCAGAAGGCGACGATCCGGATATTATCAGTAATATTCTTGCTTGGAAGACTTTCTGGACTAGAAATTCTAGCGAAAGATTTTCAAGGAATTTTCAAGGAAAACTTTCAAGGATAATTTAAGAAAATTTAGGGCAATGCTCCCGTGAAATTCATATCCCCGTCAAAGATTATGTGTTGATCCCCTCTTGAACAAAGATAAAAGAAAATTAAAAGAAATCAAACCTAATTCTAAAATGGATCAATTCAACTCTCGATCCACCAAAAAAATTCATGGATCCAAACTTTTCTCCGTATTCTATTCAAAGCAATCGTCATCAACACCAAAACTAGATAACCTCGTTCCAAGTGACAAGATGCTTTCAATGGCCTCCCTCAAGCCATCATCACCTACATCAGTTAGATTATCGTGCCATTAGATTCATCGAATTTAACATCATATGATTTTTCAACAAGGCCGATGGCATTGTTAAAGACACAATTAGCTTTAGAATTAAAGGAGTAACCTAGGAGGAAACCAATGCCACACCGGCCTTGAAACTTATCAAACCGGGTTCTCTTCTTGTAGATGAAACATTTGCATCCGAAAATCCGGGAATAGGAATGTTGGGTCTTCGTCCCACCAAAAGCTCATATAATGTCTTCTTTAGAAGTCGCTGGAGGTAGGGATGGTTAATGCAATGGCACACCATATTAATGGCCTCTGCACAGAATGCATCGAGCGTGCCATATTCATTGAGCATAGTCCTTGCCATATCGATGAGTGTGCAGTTCTTTCTCTCAACCACCCCATTTTATTGAGGTGTATAAGTGGCGGAGAACTCATGCTTAATACCTAACTCATCATGACACAGCTCAATAGAAGAGTTAACAAATTCGGTTCCATTATCACTTCTAATTTTCATAATATAAGATTTAAATTCATTTTCAACCCTTTTGCAAAAGTCTTAAAAGTCTTCCCCGCTTCGATTTTATCAACCAAAAAGAAAACCCAAGTGAAGTGGGAGAAATGATTAACAACAACAAGACAATATGGGTTACAACCAATACTCGCATGTGCAGTAGGGCCAAAAAGATTCATATGGACTAACTCAAGTGGCCTAGTAGTGGATATAATGTTTTTGATAGGATGTGAATTGGTGACTTGTTTGCCGGCTTGGCATGCGCCACATAGTCTATCCTTTTCAAACTTTACATGTTTCACACCCACAACTAGCTTATTTTTTAAACCTTTTTTCAAAGTTGACATGCCCACATGTCTAAGATGGCGATGCCAAAACCAACCTAGTGAGACATTAGCAATAAGGCATGTCGAGATATATAAGGTGTCCGATGAGAAATCAACAAGATATAAATTTTGATAATGAAACCTTTGAAAACAAGTTTTTCGCTTTTGTCCAAAACGGAAACATCATCACTCGTGAAAATACATTCAAAACCAAGATCACAAATTTGAGCAACGGAAAGCAAATTAAAACTTAAAGATTTAACAAGAAGGACATTAGCAATAGAATGATCATTGAATATAGTAATTTTATCTCTTCCCATTACCTTAGACTTGTTATTATCTCCGAAGGTGATCTTGTTGCCTGCTTCACTTTTCTCTTCCAAAGAGATGAACATTCGAGCTTGGCTGGTCATATGTTGAGTGCACCCATTATCCATCACCCAATGTCAGCCACTGCATTTGTAGTTTACCTATATCAAGGAGATCAATTTTTGATCTTAGGTACCCAAATTGCTTTCGATCATTTAGTGTTAGTGATGAGTGACTTTGGCACCCAAATGGCCTTAGTCCTTTTATTATTAGCAATTGGAGATCCAACATATTTAGCAACCATTTTTTCATTTTTCTTCATTAGTACATACTTATTATCAACTAGCTTGCCCCTAAATGAAATAGCGTGAGAGGATTTTGTTAATGGGCAAGCAATAGGCTTGTGATTACATGATTGGCAAATGTAGCATATTGTACATTCCTTAATGAATACTTGAGACTTATCCCTTTCTTTCTTGAGGCAACTTCCCTTTAGGGTAATACCCTAATCCATACTTGCTTAAGGTGTACCTTTGCTCCTCGAGTACTCTATTAAGAGAGGCACTTTCTTTCATGCACTTTGCCAATCCTTTGTTCAAGGAAGCTACCTTATCTTTTAGCATCAAATTTTTTCTAATTAGTTCACTAGAGTTTTTGACATATGCACATAGAAGTTTTGCATACACTAGTGAGACTATTTTGAGCAATCTTATTTGAGTTAGAAATGAAGCTAGTATTGCTATGATCATGACAAGGATTAATAACATGAGTATCAATAGATAGACTATGACAATATTAATTGAATCAATTAAATCACAAGTAGTACCCACACTAATCTTTTTGTATACTATATCATGATCAAGATCATATTGTACACTAGCATCAATCTTAGAAAGTTTCATGTTTACCTAGAAGGTTTTCATGTTCTAAGGTAAGCTCATCATAGAAGTTAGACAATTTTTCAAATTTATCTACTAAAGAGGCATACAATTTTTTGAATTTCTTCTTTTTTTGATTTCTCTTTAGCAGGTGGAAGGTTTAATTTCTTAATAAGATCAACTAACTCCTCATGAGTAGGCTTGGAATCAATTACCTTCTCATTTTACTTCGCTATGAGGCAAAATGACATGCTTGGTGGAGGAGGTAATGACTTCGCAATTGGTAGACTGGTTAAGTTTTTGGATTTGCGGTCATCATCTTCGGAGGATGAATCATCACATGATTCATCATCATCTAAAACCCACTCACCAATGTAAGCTTCCACCTTGCCATGCTTGTTGATTTTCTTGAAGTGAACTTTCTTGGAGTGCTTCTTCTTCTTGCCCTTTGAAACTTCTTGCTCATCCTCTCCCTTCTCCTTGAGCTTTTGCTTCCTTTTGTTGCAATTTGCTGCGATATGCCATCTCTTATTGCACTCAAAACAAGTGAGGTGTGCATGGGGTTCTTCGAGTTGGAGCTAGAGTTGAACTTGACCTTAGAGCCCATCTTCTTGAGTAGACGCTGTGTCTTTCTCATTAACAAGGCAAGCTCCTTGGCGTCACCATCTCTTTCTTCATCGCTATCATCATTTTCATCCTCATCATCGGATGATTCAATCTTCTCTTCGGCCTTAAGAATAATATTCTTCTTCTTTGATGACCCTTCCTCAACATTGCTAAGAAAGAGCTCATGGGCGGTGAGCTTCCCTAGAAGAGAAGTAGGAGTGAGCTTTCGAAGCTCATCACTACTTGTGAGGCAGATCACCAAATTTTGATACTCCGGAGGAAGTACCCGCACCATCTTCCTAAATACAAGAAGTTTATGTTAGAATTGGGCCCATATGAGTGAGAGATCCATTCATTCCTAAATGCCAAAATTAGAAATGAATAGTACCATATTGCTAGTTGGAAGAAGAGAATACCAACTTAAAAAGAGAGCTCTCATCATATTTCATTATTAGGCACATGGAGGGTGAGAAGGAGCAAGGCTAAAGCCATACGCGTGCAATGCACGTGCGTGTGCGTTATTACGTGAATTACAATGTATTTTCACGTGATTTTTCCGTGTGACTTATGACTTGCGACGTCGCCGTGCCGTGGATTAAATCAATGCGCGTTTAATCTCCTTTTAATTTTGCGGTTTTCTCCCATTAGTGCAATGATTAATACTGTCATTAGTACTGATTTTGAAACAGCTAATTTATGGCCGCGGTTTCAATATGAAACGGTCAATTAAATGGACAATTTCAATTGGAGAAGAGTTACTAGTGAGGGGCTATAAATCTTGGAGACGTCCAAGAAAGCTACCTGGTTTTCCTTCTCTCTCGCGTGATTCAAAACTGATCTATGTTGAGTCTACGTGCCACCGTCTCCTCTCACCGGCTTTTCTTCTTAGTGTGCACTGGGAGGCAAGGAGAGCGGGATCTCCAAACGATTTCTTCGGCGAGCACCTGGACAGGAGTGGTAATAAGGTTTTTGGGCAGCGCACATTACTACAGAAAAACATTTATGAGACGGTTATTTTTTTTATATTAAAGACGGTTTTTAAATGACTTATCTAGCACCAGTCAGAAAAGACTTCAAGCGAGTATATACGACGCCTTTTACACGGAACCGTCTTATATGTCATACCATAGGAAACACTAAAATTGGTGAAAAAATAAAAATTTGTGCAAAATTTTAAAAAAATATACTATTTGACATAGAACCTACACTACAGCCTCAAATTGTATTCTACACAATTAGGGTAATTTATCAAATGAAATATGAAATACAATTACATGTTCTATATGGGATTTGAACCCATGACCTCTTGACTCTTAACCCAACCCACCTAACCAACACACCTCAAGTAAATAGTTGTCTAACATATGATGTGTAGGCCTTTGTATCCTTGTTCAAATCTTTCGATAAGTTTTAGGCATGTAAATGGCTTCAAATAGAAAATTTTTCAACTACAAAGTTGTAAATCTCGTTAAGAGCTATAATTTACATGTAAAAGTTGTCTCCATTTGATTTTGCATGAATAAATTAAAAATTTATAAACTAATGGCTTGCTTATGGATTGGTCTCTGTCTCTCATGTTGTCTCTATACCTCTATTTACCTTCCTTTATATGAAAAAATTATAAAAATTGCATAACACATCTTAACACTAAATATATAACTGATCCAAATCTGAATATTCAATCAATTAAATAAGTTGTCTCAGGCGATAAACGAGCTATCACATCTAATTAAATATAACATATATGAGTTGGTTAATAAGTGGACTTCTTTGATGGCACAATAAAATACGATTATTTTGTTCACAGTCTTTTATGATTTCATATAAAACAAACATCACATATGATAACTTCATGAGAGTCAGTTTTAGATATCCATATGTCTAATTAGTAGTTCAACATAACATATGGTCGTTCAACTAAAAAGCGTCTCATAATATGTACCTATAAAAGTCACTCCCTGGCGAGGAAATGACTCTTCTTTTTATTAGAGACATTTATTGTTTGAAAACTGTCTTCAAAATATCTAATATATAAGACACTTCTTTTAAAACCGTCTTCAAAACATCTAACATATGATACACTTCTTTTAAAACCGTCTCTTTTCTTGTGTCACCACATAACAAGAGATGATTCTATAACAAGTATATTAAAACCGTCTTAAAATATGTCTTATATTACTCATTCTGTTGTAGTGGCATCTACATGACCGCTTGAGTTCTTCTTTCACAACGTTGGCTACAAACTGCAGCTAGGTGCGCGATCCTCGATATCGACTACTTCCTCTACGGCCGGTCGCTACTACGCTGCTTCCAATTCATCCTCAAGGCCTTGGTAAGAATTTTCTCTCTCTCTCTGTTCGTTGCATGTGCGACTTGGTGTAAATCTACTTTTCAATCATGTGTTGTCTGCTGTCTTTAATCATTTATAGATTATGCTTAATAATCAAATATAGAATTAAAATAATACCTATTTTTTTCTAACCGTTTACACCAATCCCGCTGTTCACCAGCTATATATACACTTATATACCACGCCTTGTACCTTCAGAACAAGGAAAGTAGAGATGGAAAGTAGTACTAAGAGGCTATGCATTGTTGGGGCTGGCATAAGCGGCCTCGTCGCCTGCAAGCACGCAGTCGAGAAAGGCCTCCGCCCCGTCGTCTTCGAGGCCGACGCCGGCATCGGCGGCGTCTGGGCGCACGCCATGTGGTCGACGAAGCTCCAGTCGACGTCGACGACGTTCCGATTCACCGACTTCCCGTGGCCGGCGAGCGTCACGGAGGCGCATCCAGACCACACCCAGGTCATGGACTACCTCTGGTCGTACGCGCACCATTTCGACCTGTTGAAGTGGGTGCGCTTCGAGACGAAGGTGGTCGGCGTCGAGTTTTCCGGTGTCGGCGAGGAGGAGCTCATGCGGTGGGAGCTCTGGTCTGGCAACGGCGCCGCCTTCGGCGACGGACGCGGGGAGTGGCGTGTCACTGTTCAGACCGCTGACCAGCAGGAGCCCGAGGTAAGTGCCATGCAGATAGCTAATTTACTCGTACACCTCTCCTATTTATTTTCCTTCTGTTATTCATTATCACACACACGTAGATATTTTTCTTATCGTTCTAAAAATTATTGCGAGGTGTGTACATATGGCATTTTTTCTCATACGTTTCCACCGGCCGTCTCCTTAATTCTCATTCAAAGAACATTGCACGATGGATCATTATTTCCGTCAGGGCTACCTCCAGGGTTTGCGACTAGCCGAGTTTTCCTACTTGCTACGATCTATAAAACAATATACATGATTTTGAACCCATCGTGATCGCTAAGTTCTGCTCTCATGCTTCCCCGATATGCTCGTTGGATCCTCCTTATTTCTATACCATCCTTGCTTTAGTAGGCATACGTCAGACCAAACATCATGGGCGCATCCAACTCATACGTCATGAAAGGCTGCAAATAATTAAAGTGCCTAGTGATGACGGTAGTCATACTTTCCTTTTTTTTTCCAAATAGGTTTTGCGTTTTTTGAGGAGGATTTCAATTAGACAGGATGTTTTCTATTGGGAAAAGTTACCATTTTGATCCGAAATTTGGCCCTCTACCTAATTTGGTCTGTAAACTTCAAAATCCGAGTTAACTCAGTTATCAAAATATGAAAAACCGATAATGACAATTTTGACTAGTCAAAGTTTGTTTGACCACAGTGTTATATATATTTTTATAAAAAAATATTTCATAAAATCCAAATAAAATTATATATTTGAGTTTCTTATGATTTCCTAATCCCATAGAAATTTTTTACATAATGTTATAAACTTTACACAATTGTTTAGCATATTTTCCTATTTTTAAGACTACTAGAAAATGCTAGAAGATTTTAAAAAATGATACAATGCGTAAAATAGAGGAAAAATTATGATTTTGTAAACTAATTAGAAATTCAAATATTTAATTTTGTTTACATTTCAAGAAATATTTTTATGACAAAACATGTAATACTTTGGATAAACTACATTTGACCGGTCAAAACCACCCTTAGACCCGTCAAAGAACTATTTGTGCTCGATTTTAATATTTCAAGGACAGAGTTAACTCGGATTTGGAGTTCGGAGACCAGAATGGGTCAATGACCACAGTTTGGAATCAAAACAATACTTTTTCTTTCATAGTATGATTTAGTTTGCTTGCCTATTGCAGTGTGTTTATATTGTGGAATGTTCACATTAATAATTACTCAATCTAGCTATGATATAAATTCGTGCGACCATTACTATCCTTCTATGACGTGCTTATCAAGACAAAACTGGTGATACATAGGTAGGATATAAGACAAAACCGGTGATATACATAGGTAGGACGCAATCGAGATTATTGAGATAGAGCTAAATATATGAATCAAATACATCAATCGCAACATTAATTGTAGGACGGCATCTGATATTGTTTCAGTTTTATAGCAAAGCACGGGTACTTGGCTAGTATAGTATTATGTATACAATATCCCTTTGGGTTAGTGAGATAGTCAATTTTCATTCCTTTCTTTCCATAGCCGAATGCTATTTCTTTGCATATCCATGTTCGTGTGATTGGAAACTTACCAAAATATGAAGGTACCAAGATAAAGTAGACAAATCAAATCTAGATTGAATGCCACACGGGAACTGATACCATCACCACTAACGTCCTTTTAATAGTAAAGGTACTGATGTTGGTGTGTCATGCTACATTTGTACATTACCTACGGCATTAAACTGTACCAATAACGGTGAGAACAACTAATACCCATAAGAAACAATGAGAGGCCATTAGCTAAGGTTTTGTTACCAACCAACACAGGGGTTTGGCTATATCAACAGCATCAATGCCTGCAGTTCGTGCTAACTGGAGCAACTTGCGTATGACAAGAGTAATAAGGAGGATCAACAAGGTGAAGGAAAGGAAATATACTGTAAATTAAACTTTAGGCAATTTCTCAACTTAGCTCGACTAATTTCATGAACACTAACTAATGCAGAAATAATTGATGACTAAACCTTGATTAGCCCTAGCCATTAAGATGTCGAGTAGCTCGTTCTGAGTGGTGTCGCTAGGAAGAAGACGATGTAGCCAAGATCTTCGTGTCACTTGGCGCTTTAGATTTGATCGGTGTGTTGGGGTCGCTTCTCCCTCATAGGGTGTTCATGTGCGCGTGAGGTGCTCACCCTAGTTTATATGGCGCTGGTGTCGGGGACCTCAACCAACTATTTGGTTGGGGCGCCTCCGATCAAGGCGCGTTGAGCCGTTGGTTCCACACGACTTCCCTGTGGACACGCGGTGCGAGTCCTTAGCGCAGCCATGGCGCGGGTCCTTAGAACGGCCGTGAGCTTAACAACTCCCTTAATCTTGGGTATTAGTTATGTAGTTAGTCCGAGATCATCTAAGTCCAACACATTCGAGACTGGTGAAGTGATGTCATGTGGCCGGTGTAAGAAAAGCATGCCAACATGAGCAGTTTTGTTGTGACCACATGGATGCGGTCACACCCATAGTTATAGTTATATATATATAAGAGCACATTTATATCTTGCATGACTCGTTCGACCGCTTCTAGGATACGGTACATGCACAATTGGCCGGCAACTAACCAATGCGAAACCCTCCAGAGTGTACTAGGTCCTCTCATTTTTTTCAGGAGTCTGGTACGTCCTATAGAATATTTCACCAGGATTCTTTTTCAGTCACATCTTTAAAATAATTTTTTTAACAAATGGACAAGAGCACTGCCATTTTATTAAAACGGGATAGAAATGCACACTATATAGAAAGAGAAAGCAAGCTAGCTAAAGAGTTACGGAACTACGCGTCAACCCCACTGAAGTACTCAGCTAAAAAAGAACAAGCATGCATATCTTAGTTATGCTTGAGACTAGCTTAAAATTTGAAACAAAACAAACTGCAACAGTTTTTTAATGTCTACACAACAATTAAGCGGGACCGTCTCTTGAATGTTATATATATACATGGGTACACGTATGGGGCTTTTGACACTTCTACTCTGAATTCCTTAATTACAAGACCGTCTTTTTTTAATTAGTCATATATAGACGTTGAACATGACAAAATAATGCAGTCCTGCACACCTCTAGTTGTTTGACAAATAGATAATGCAATTGCATATTCTATTATTAAATTATGACAAGGTCACTATGATAGTTTGAGGTGACGCCATATTGCTGCATTAGTTTCTTGAAAGACCAGTTCAAATAAATATTTTAGACCAGAAACACAGGGCCAAGTAGACACGCGTACGTGCTGGACATCTCATTGGTTGTTTTCTCGACGTTACTTCCACCATCGCATCGCCTTGGTCGTCGCCCACCGCCGTAATCTCACCTCTGCTTCCCCATCCGAAGTCACAGCAAAGAATTATTGGCACTTCATCGTGCAAGATTACATGGAGGTTCTACTGCTAGCGGAAAAAAAAAAATCTACGTGGTAGACTAGCCTAGTGCTCAAGGCATCAGGTCGCTCCACTAAGATAAAGTCTATTCAAGACTTTGAAGCCATCTTCTGCTAAAGGGTCAAGGATACTCCACAAAAACGAAGGCTCAAAGTTTCGGAGCCCCTTTGGCACTTAGTGAACGGTACGGTTGCTCGACTAATACAAAGGCCACTCAGCTTTGAAACCTCTTCCATTTCCAGCTGAAGGATCTGTTGACGCAAAAACAGGTCTTCGTGTAAACACACGTGGGCTTTGCGAGTTGGATCCCCGGCACACCAGAAGCAGGGTTCAAACGTGTGCTAACCGATTTGATCTACAATCGACAAGAGTAGATACAATCAGTTTTCAGATAGCTGATTGGATCTATAATATGAAGAATCTGTAACACTTGTAAACAGATCCGAGCGAGGTAACAGATAGCGAAACTATCGGTTTAAATCAGATCTAAACTAGTAGTTTCAAAAGTAAACAGTATACTACTAAGCCGATGAAATCAACAAAGCAGCAGAAAGAGGATAAACAAACTATCAACTAGTCTATAGTATCATCTAGCTGATCAAAACGAAAGGGTAAACAAGCTATCGAGAAATAGCAAGCTATAAGCCAATAGAATGAGGGTAAACAGTCTGTTCCAACGAATGTGTTGATTAGCAGAAGGAGGACTGAAACTTAACCCTTGGTTAAAACGGTGATGCGCATCAATATCAAGCAAGATAATGTTTCGACCAAAAGCCAATACAAGTTCGTAGATCAAACTTAATCGAGATAGTATTTACTAGCAAGAGCTCCCGGGTTGTATCTCAAAGCCGATCGAAAGATGATGCGCAACAAGTAGATCGAAATCTAAATATGAAAAAAACTACTCATAATGCGACATAAAGTAAAGAACAAGTAGAAAATAGATATGTTGTATTGATGTGTGGATGGTTTACACGTCCTCGAGGGCTAACTATTTATACAGACCCTTTAAACTTGACTCTAACTAGGACTCTTGTCTCGTGACCGATACAGACTCAATTTTATCTGTACTTAACTAACTATTCCAAATATAACGAAGCCTTAGCCGATCCGGACTTAATTTCATATTCATGTCTAGTCGATCCGAACTCTTCCATGTTTATCACTTAGCCAATTTGGGCCGCCGTAGCACTTGTTCCAGCCCTTTTTCCACAAAGCCCAAGCCGATTTTCAACCCAACGGCTCTTTGCCAAATTATGGTATCAACACATGCCCCCAATTTTAGGATATGAGGATCATGTCCTAAAATTCCTTCAACATCGGCTTCATCTTCTTCATCTTCATCTTGTCATCCCGATTTTGCCCTTGACTGCTGGCATTCTTCTTCAAGTAACCGTCAGTTTTCAAGGGCATTCTTGACTTTTCCCATCTGACAGTTTTACGGCGCCTGACGGTTAGGCTACTCAATTTTACTTCTTATAAATATAGCGTTGCTGTCGGTTTTATTTGCACGCTTTCTTTAACTCAATCACTCAGCAATCAGCTTCCGAGATTTGGCCATTGTTTTCCCTGCCTCAGTCATCTCTTTCAGCCCCTCTATCTCATCATCATGAGTCAGGTACTTCTCCCAATCCCTGGCTGCTCTGACCGTTTCAGCCTTGGGCCGATGGGTCCTTCTGATCTTTCTTTGATTGTGAACTTAGATGTCTCTTGGCTTCCCCTCAACTCCTCAGGCATGAATATCAGAGGGTGGAGTGATAGCTTTAGGGCTTGGCCGACTCCTCTTGCTAGGTGGAGGGACTGGTATGTTAGGGTATCAGCCCAAAATCCCACGAGTGGAGGAGGATAGATATAGCAGATTGTCTCCCCCGTTCCTTAGCCGATCCTCAGCCAATGAGTCAATGTTGGCAGTAGATAACTACTACTAGTCTAACACTTTCAATGCCCTCATGCTGAGGCCAGGACCAACTCTTCTAGATGTACCAATGCTTTGTGGTCTAAGTCCAGATGGAGAACAACCATCGGCTTACCCCCTTAAGGCCACTCATAAATTAATCTCTCATGAGGGCGAGGGTTGGAATCACTATATGGACGATAACAACCCTGACCAAGGCCCCATATTAGATAAAGAACATGTTGCTTTCCTCAACATATGGCTTGACCGATTCATCTTCTGTGGTGCATCGCTTGGTCCAACGCAGGTATATCAGGGTCTTGCTGAATGGCTTCGGACCGGAGGCAAAGTCTCCTTAGCCAAGTTGCTCTTAGGATCGACTTACCAGATGATGCACATCATCCAGTCTCGCCTATTCATCGGTTAGGGAGAGTACTTAGTCAGAAATGTTGGAGGACCCTTATGGTTCTTTCAACTGCGGGCTTATGCCCAATTCCATCGGCTATAGGAAATCCCATGCCCCCTAGTGTAGAATTCCCTCATGAAGATATTAGGGAAGACAAGCCGATGGAGCTTAGAGGCAACGTCTCTTTCGAAGAAGCCCTTTTGACCAACCAGGGAGATGCTAGACTTAACGCATCGGCCTTCATCTCCTACTTTGGTTTCTAAGGCTCATTCCAGCATACTTCAAAAGGAATGCATATCCTAGTCTAGTAAATACGCGTGGGTGGGTGGGTTGGTTAGAAGAGTGAGTGGGGAGTCACGTGGTGGCATGAGGTCCCAGGTTCGAGTCTTGAGTTTGTCTTATTTTTTAGGTATTTTCTGCGCTTTAGTACCGGTTAGGGGAACCGGGACTAAAGGTATGTGACCTTTAGTCCCGGATGGCCTGTCCCGGTTCAGGAACCGGGACTAAAGCCCGTTCCCAACCGGGACTGAAGGCAGCTTTTCTAGTAGTGGGCCCTCCTGCAGAAGCAGAAGGTCAAGGGCTACATCGCGGCGGTCAAGTAGCAGAAGGCCAAAATCATCAACGTCCCAGGATCAGATAAAGACGATGAGGCTATACTTTGGGAGGTGTAGGAGATCCTAGCTGCATTAGCGATGGCACTCCTCTGTAATTGCCAAGTACTAGGTTTAGCGATCGGCCTGTGTGCCGTTAAATCTGTAATTTTCTTTTCTTGGCCTCTTGAGCCGATCATGTTCTTTCTTTCTTGTTTGAATAAAGTCAAAGCTTCCTCAAACAGCCTACTTCCATATTTTCTTTTTTTATTCTAAGTGGTGAAGTAGTGATAGTACTAAAGACGATGTACTTTATGTCAGCTATCGTGGTCTTAAATGGCTTAGATAGCTAGGATCAAGAGCCAACCCAAATGCTAGGGTAGTATCTCTTTAGGTATTTGCCATTGATCACTTTGTGAAACACCTCTTTCTCCAGCGTTTCTAAAACGTACGAGTTACCAGGCACCGTTCGGCTTATACGGTATGGCCCCTCCCATGTAGGAGACCATTTTCCATAGCGGTTGTCCTTCGAGCCGATTGGTAGTACTGTCTTCCACACAAGTTCACCGTCTGTGAAATACTTAGCGACAATACCTTTGTTGTAATACTTGGAGATCCGTGCTTTTAGCCGATATTTGGACAAATATTCTAAGTTGTCCATTAGTAAATTTTTGTAGGTATCAGCTTGCAACTCGTCTTGCTTGCTTATTCGCAATGAGCCGATGTTAACTTTCAATAGCAACACCGCTTTCAATGGAAACACCGCTTCTTGGCCATATACTAACTGGTAAAGAGAAACCTTAGTTGCTTTATGACATGCAATCCGATAGGCCCATAAAGAATAAAGCAGTGTTGTGTGCCACGTCCATAGCTTCTTGTCTATCTTTCTCTTGATCAGCTTAATCAATCCTTTATTAGATGATTTAGCCTGTCCGTTAGCTTGAGCGTAGTAAGGTGACGAGTTTAACACTTTAATGCTCAACTCCCTTGCAAAGTCTTAAAAGCTCTCTAACATGAACACAGACCCTTGATCCGTCGTAATCATCTGAGGAATCCCGAACCTGTATACGATGTGTTCCTTAACAAAGTCGATAGATTCAACGGCTCTGACTTGCTTCAAGGGAATAGCTTCCACCCACTTGGTGAACTAGTCTGTGGCCACCAAAATATACTTGTGTCCCTTAGACGATGCAAGGTATATTTGGCAGATTGTATCAATCCACTATCCTCTAAATGGCCATGGTTTAATGATAGGGTTTATAGTCGACGCTGGAGCTATCCGAACATTACCAAATCTTTGGCAATCCTAACACCCTTTGTAGTATCGAAAGCAATTCTCTAACATCGATGGGCAGAAGTATTCTATTCTTTTGATTAGCCACTTCATTTTATGAGCCGACCGGTGAATTCCACAAATTTCTTCGTGAACTTCTCCCATAACGACTTTGGCTTCTTCTGTACTAAGACATTTAAGTAGTAATCCTTCCAAGGTCCGATTGAATAATACCCCATCAAGTAACACATACTTCAAAGCCCTTCATTTTAGTTTCTTATCTTTGCATCTTGAAGGATTTTGCAAATACCCGATGATCTCTTGCCTCCAATCGTCCTTAGCAGTGGTTACCTCTAGTATATCCCTTGTTTCCATCGGCTTGTAGCCAGACGCACTTTGTGCTGGTACGTTGGTCTCACAATTCTGTTCTCTAGGAACGTGAGTGATTTCAAGCGTTCCACTCATTCAGGTATCTATTCAAAACTTCATCTTTGCACTCGTAGTTTCTAGATACTTATTGTACGACTAAAAGTGAATCACCAAAAACCTCCACAGCATCGGCTCCAATGCTTCCCAGCAATTGCAAGCTTGTAAGCAAAGCCTGATACTCTACCTGGTTTTTTGAACTTGGCGATTCCACCTATGACGCAAACTCAAACCTGCACCCCTTTAGGGATATCAGCAATAAGCCGATACCACTTCCTTGACCACAAACTGATCCATCAAAGAATAAGGTTTAGGGTACAATGCTAACCAGATCTTCAATGATGGCAGGACAATGGTTAGCAACTAAATCAGCAAATCACATTCAACAAGTGTGTATGCCCACTTCCCTAACCATCCCTTTAGTATTGGTGTGGATAGCATATACTTTATCACGTTGGCTTTGCAAATCACTTTGCATTCAGTAGCCAAGACGTAATGCCTCAGTTTGGTGCAGGCGAAGTATAAGCATAAACACAGCTTCTCTACCGAAGAATATCTTTTCTCAGCATCAGTGAGTCATCAACATAGATAGAATATTACCTTCTCTTTGTCTTCAACTTCTTGCAACAAGACTGCACCAATCAAATTATCTTCAGCCGATATGTAGAGCTTGAATGGGATCCCCTTTCGTGGCGCTATTAACACTGGAGGACTAGCTAAGTATTTCTTGATATCATTAAAGGCCTCCTGATGTTTCTTCTCCCAAACAAACTTCTAATCGGCTTTCAACCTTAGCAAAAGGCGTGAACGCCCCAAGACGCCCTTATAAATTAGAGATGAACCTTCGGAGATAGTTTATCATGCCGATCAACTTCTCTAGGTCTTTCTTACACTTAGGGGCTACACACTTCTCTATGGCTTCCACCGTTTGCTTGCTAACTTCGATCCCCCTCTCATGCACCATAAACCACATAAATTGTCTAGCCAATACACCGAAAGCACACTAAGCGGATTCATCTTTAACCCAAATGCCCTAGTCTTCTCAAATACCCTTCACAGATCGACTATATGTTTATACTGTTCATTGGACTTGGTAACTATGTCGTCAATATATGTTTCCACTAGTAAGCTGATCAACTCGTGGTATATTAAGTTCATTAGGCGCTGATAGGTTGCTCCAGCGCTCTTCAACCCGAAAATCATGACGACCCATTCAAACAAGCCGATAGCACCGAGACATCGAAACGCCGTCTTGTGGATATTGTCTTCCACCATGAATATTTGATTGTACCTAGCGTTGCCATCTAGAAAGCTAACTATTTTATGCCCAGATGCAGCATCGATAAGAATATCGACTATAGACATTAGGTACTCATCCTTCAGCATCGCCTTGTTCAAATCCCTTAAGTCAACACAGACTCTAATCTTCCCGTTCTTCTTCTTAACTGGGACTATGTTGGATATCCACTCCGCGTATCGACAAGGCCTGATGAAGTGAGCTTCAAGAAGTCGTTCGATCTCTGACTTAATCGCATTGTAGATCTTGAGATTGAACCTCCTCGGAGCTTGCCTAAAAGGATTAAATCCTGGTTTTACTACTAGCCGATGTACAAATATCGATCGACTTAGACCGGACATCTCATGGTATTCCTAAGCAAAACAATCCCGATAATCTTTATGTAATTTTATTAATTAAGCTTAAAGTTTAGCAGGTAACTGAGCACTTACAAAAGTTAGCCTTTTCTTTTCACCAACGCCTATGTTGACTTCTTCGAAAGCACCAGCCGACATAAATCCTTGGCCTAACTTTCCCTTAAAGTTTTCTATGGCTTTAGATCCCATAGGCATGTTGTAGCTTTAGCTGATTCGTTCTTAGTTACAATCGGCTTGAAACCTGATCGACTGACGTTGATGAAAACTCAGTCTTCGAGTACTTCTCCAGATAAACACTCAATGTCACCAAGGGGCCATATAATATTAGTATTGGCCATCGTGACATGAGCAGTCATATCCGCATGCACCGTCTCCACTCGATCACCATCCCATTGGAGAAAGACCTGATGCATAGTCAACAGGACGCAGCAGTTGGCGTGAATCCAGTCTCGTCCAAGCGGTACCGCATAGCTTTCCTTGCCGTCAACTACGAAGAACGCAGTCAGCAAAATCTTGCTTCCGATGGTGAGTTCGGCGATCAACACCCCTTTGGCCTCCGTTGGATTGCCATTGAAGTCGTTGAGCACCATGTTGGTTTTAACCAAGTCTTTTGTAGTCTTGCCCAGTTTGCGGCATGTCAGTAAGGCTTCAGATTCACAATGGCTCCTCCATCTACTAACATTTTGGTCATTGGCTTACCATTGATGAACCCCTTTAGGTACAACGGCTTGAGGTGCCGATGCTCTCCGGGCTTCTTGAATATAGCTTCTTGCGAACCAAGACATAGTTGAGCCCCCATGGATCCTTGAGGGTCCAACATACATACCTTTAGCATTCCGTATTCATCAGGAAGTATGAACACCATGTTGATGTCAACCTTATAAGAAGATGGCTCTACATTAGGTACAATCTTCTTGCGCCACTCCTTCCTCGTCATCATCGGCTTCACCTTGTTGAAGGCTCTATCTCTTTCGTGTTCGGCTTCAACCTCCCTCTGCTCATGAGTCCTTACCCTTTGCAGACGCCTTCTATGAGTCTTTGTTAGGCCATCAGGAACCCATTATGGTTTTGATTCTATTGGCTCCCTGATCTTGCCTCCCGGGCTCTCCTCTGGTTTTGCCTCCCGAGACACTGGCCTGCTTTCCTCGATCGTATCCTTAGCCGATATCCTCTGCTTCTTAGAACTTGGGCTCCTAGAGCGATATTGCCTTGGCAGAAAGTGTTGCATCGGACAATCCCATACTGACAGTAATGTCATCCTTATTTCCCAACAGAACTGGAAGAAGGGACACTCCCAATGCTCCATGCCTAGATTCCTCTGCAATCTATCCCGTACATGCCCTTTTCGGGGTGGTGCTTTTCGCTGAGTTGATCGTGAAGCCTGTTTTTGGTACTTATTGAAAAGTTGGTCAAACGTCACCTTTGGTTTCAATATCGGTTGGCTTGTCCTTTTCTAGTCGATACCATGTATCGACCTTAGGATCTCCCTTGGGCTTCATTGTTTTGGACGTACCCGAAACGTCCGTAGAGATGCTAACTGAGATGATGGTAGACTTGTTTTGATTAACCATCTGGGTGACACTTTTAGAGAACATCACCTTTGGCGAGATGTGTTTGTCTTCCTTCTCCACCTCATCGGCCTAGGACTGAACCTTTTCTTTCCCTTTGTTGGATATTTCCACCACATTGACGGGAAAAGGGTTCACTTCTACTTGCATTGCACTTTTATCTTCGAACTTAAGCCTTTCATCCTCGATAGCCCGTTGGATTTGCTGCCTAAAGATATTACAATCATTGGTGTTGTGGGAGTATGAGTTGTGCCACTTACAATACCTTTTCTTTTTTTATCTCCTAGGGAGATGGCAACACGTAACCCTCGAGTAATCGGATATGGTTTTCTTGCAGTAAGAGGTCAAATATTCGATCACACTTAGTCACACCAAACGAGTACTTCACTTTCAATCGACTTTTGGAAGGTTTGAGCCAACTATACATGAGCTATTTTTTGTTGCCTTTCACCCACTCAGCTATGTTCACTTCCGTAGGCTCTTCATCGAATGAATCTTCATCATCTGATGCATAGTTGACGTAGCTGACCTTACCTTTAGCTTTCTTGAATTTATTCTTGAGCTCTTTGTTCTCTGCAAATTGACTTTTATGAGCTGATACACATTGGGCTAGACTACTAACATCAGAGAATTCTTGTCCACTGAACTTCTCCCTGATCTGGGGCAGTAGGCCTTGATACGCAAGATCAGCTAGTTAGGAATCTAGTAGCACCACACTATAGCACCGATTGCACACATCCCTGAACCACTTGATATAATCGTTAACCAATTCCCCATACTTTTGACAAACAGCGCTAAGGTCGGAAATTCTTAACTCTGTGCTTCTGTTGAAAAAGTATTCATGGATTCGACTTTCCAAGTCGGCCCAGGTATAGATAGAGTTGGTGGGCAAAGATGTAAACCAAGTAAACGCCGGCCCTAACAGGGCCAATGGAAACATCCTAACACGATGGTGATCGTAACAGCCTCCTTCTCCACATTGAGCCAGGAATCGGCCAATGTGCTCCATGGTCGAAGTTGATTCATCCCCCAAAAACTTGGTGAAGTCTTGGACCTTGAAACCTACTGGAAAAGCATACTGGTCCATCCAGTCAGGGTATGGTTTCCTGTACCCATGTTCTTCCCTTTTGGTTGGATTTCGAGTTGATCTCGCAAGATATTAGTGATTTGATCGGCTAAGTTAGCTAATAGAGGGGATGATCTTTCGTTGTCTACCAGTTGCCGCCCATAGAGTCGAGCGGAGATGTCCACTGGAGGGATCGTCTGATCCCGATGTGGGGTGAAGATGGTTGAACGGGCAAGCCTTGGCTGAGTTTCTGCCAGGTGATACCCCTAGTACATCTCAACACCGATGGCCGTGTTCCTTGTCTAGGGTTCCGGGGCCGCGGGCCTAGTTGGCGTGTACGAGTATTGAGAAACCTGGGTCTGGACCGAAATCGGCTCAGGTATCGACTTGGGGGAGCCTGGTACTCTATTTGCTGATTCATGGAAGTGAACTGCGCTGGACCAGGTATGGTGGGCTGTTGATGTTGATTCACTGAGGCAAAGTATGCCGGACCAGGCACGGTCGGCTGTTGGTATGCTTGCCTCACAGGTGTTGGTTGAGGAGTCTAATACGCTTGTGGGAAGGGTGTTGCTAGAGTCTGGGTCTGAGAACTCGGCGGTGCTTTTGATGGTCCGACTTCGGGCGCATATGAGGCTTGCACATAGGTCAGCATAAATGCATACCTCATTGGCTGTGAAGACACCGGAGCCGATGTAGCTGTCCTCGCGGCTATGCTTGCTTGGATCTGTTGTTGTTGGCCGATGGTGAACTGTGGGTACATTGGTATAGCAGGTCCAGGAACAAATAACGTTCAGTTGGCTATCATCTCATGTGCTATCTCCTTGACGCTATTGGTGATCACTAGGCTGAGGTTGGCGATGAAAGCCGATGAGTGATTCACCATAGCATGATGTATCGATGAGTGCACCAACTTTGATACTACTTGGAAGGTGATCTCATAGCGTGACTAGGCTGGATCAACCACTTTAGGGAGTTCTCCCTTCTGCATGGTGTTCCTAGGTCAGTTTGTCTGAAACACACCAAGGTAGGCACACCTCACCTCCTCCATCTTCACCGCCATGTCCTGATGCTATTCCTCTATGAGGTCAGCGCCGGTCACGCGGATGATGTTATCCTCATTGACGTTAGCCTGATCTTGCTGATCGGCCATGGTTGTCCCACCGAGCGTGCCAAAAAGTGTGTTGATGCAAAAACGGGGCTTCGCGTAAACACATGTGGATTTAGAGAGTTGGATCTCTAACAGCACCGGAAGCACGGTTCAAACGCGTGCCAGTCGATTTGATCTACAATCGGTAAGAGTAGATACAATTGGCTTTCGGATAGCTGATTGGATCTGTAATATGAAGAATTTGCAACACTTGAAAACAGATCCCAGCGAGGTAATAGATAACGAAACTATCGGTTTAAATCGGATCTAAACCAGCAATTTCAAGGGTAAACAGCCTATACCACTAAGACAATGAAATCAACAAAGCAGTAGAAAGAGAATAAACAGACTATCAACTAGCCAATAGTATTGTCTAGCTGATAGAACGAAAGAATAAATAGACTATCGACAAATAGCAAGCTATAAGCCGATTGAACAAGCGTAAACAGTCTGCTGCCAACGAATGTGTTGATCAGCAGAAAGAGGAGTGAAACCTAACCCTTGGTTAAAATGGCGATGTGCAGCAATATCAACCAAGATAGTGTTTCGACCAAAAACCGATGCAAGCCCATAGATCAAACTTAACCGAGAGAGTACTTACTTGCAAGAACTCCCGGGTTGTATCTTGAAGCCGATCGAAAGGCGATGCGCAACAAGTCGATCGAAATCTAAATACAACGAAAACTACTCCTAATGCGATGAAAAGTAAAGAACAGGTAGAAAGTAGATATATTGTGTTGATGTGTGGGTGGTTTACATGCCCTCGAGGGCTAACTATTTATACATACCCTTTAAACTTGACTCTAACTAGGAGTCTTGTCTCGTGACCGATACAGACTCGATTTTATTTTCTATACTTAACTAACTATTCCTAATATAACAAAACCTTAGCCGATATGGACTTAATTTCCATATTCATCTCCAGTCGATCCGAACTCTTCCATGTTTATCTCTTAGTCGATTTGGGCCGCCGCAGCACTTCTTCCAGCCTGTTTTCCACAAGGCCCAAGCCGATTTTCAGCCCATCAGCTCTTTGCCTAATTCTGGTGTCAACAAGATCCAAGTCGCTCCACCATAACATAGATTTCCCAATGCCTAGTGTTGTAGGGATGCTTTAGGGATTTATCAACCCTTAGGGTTGTCAGAAACACTAATCATGCTATGAGGAATAGGAAGCAAACCCTAGGAGGAACAGATATGACCATAAGCTGTAATTTAATTGTAAATGAATGTATTAAAATGCCCCTTTGGTCATGTGACCATGTGTACATGATTGTAAATAGCCATGAACTTCCTTCTATAATATATATGCCCAAGAGCACACGATGAGGAGGATGATTCAATTCAGATAATATACTTGTGGCTCCTTGCTCTCCATTTTTCTATCGGTCCCCCCTTCTTTAGTTATCCCTAGGGCTTTGTCTCATAGGGATGTTCTTTTGGAAACTCAACAACACCGAGCTTAGATACTCTTCGATCAACTGGAGGCAGTCTTAGGACAAAACGGGTATCAACTTGAGTGGCAAAAAAAAGATGGTAATAAACTTGTACTCTTGGGTCCTTTGAAAAGAAGAATTTCAACAACCCATGACACGTGCATGGAGATGTACTTGTGAATCTATAAGTAGTGATGTAAATGCCACCGTAACGAACAAGACACATCAAGTCTTGGCATACATTTTTCACATTTTTTTTCTCTGTATTGTGCTGTTTGAGTTTCATTAGGTCACCTAGTGCTTCATTGCCCCTTCGCTAGTGCAAAACCCTCGGGTATCTCCTTTTCATGCTGTCTTGGGAGACCATCAAAATTTTAAGAAACCATTCTACTTTCCCAATTATCGATCATATTGCAATTAATTTCAAGTAATGACAACCCAAATGTATATATTTTTTCTTTCCAACTTCAAATACTTGAAAATATTAGGAATCATTTTTTATTCAAACAAAGTATAAGTTATTCTTGTTTGTGAAATTTTTGCAATATAGTTATGCACGTTCGATTTCCTGGTGCTTTGCATTGGACGTTTTAGTGGAATCCCACGCATCCCCAAGTTTCCTGATTTTGGAAGGCCTCAAATATTCAATGGAATCACAATGCACTCTATGGATTTCTTTGATCTGGACCATGCAACAGCTATTAACTTGATTCGGGGACGGAAAATAATTGTTGTTGGCTCTGGAAAATCAGCACTTGACATTACCGCAGAATGTGCTAAAGTAAATGGTATTGAACAAAAAATGTATTTCCATTCATATAATTAAATATTTATACCTTCGGGGATGTGCAACCTGAGCTTCCATTTTACAGGTGAAAACAGGCCATGTACCATGATATATCGTAGCAAGCGATGGATATTTGACAGTGTGTACCCAGGAGGTATTGATATTGGCTACTTTTATTTCAATCGCTTCCGTGAGCTACTTGTTCATAAACCCGGTGATGGATTTGCGAAGAAGCTGCTACCTATGTTACTATCGCCATTGGTAAATTTCTATAAAAAGTTTCTTCCATATTGAATCCCAAAGTAACACTTAGGTGATATAGCGCACTAATTAGAAACTCTCTGTTTTCCTTTTTACAGATTTTCATTTTGCGAGTTAATTGCTTGTCCTTTGGCAAAGAAACATGCATTCCCTATTTTTTAAGTCGTGATCTTGTTGCCAAATCTAAAAAATTACATGAAACGCTGATGCGTTTAAAAGATTATGTAATCTTATCTCCCTTCACGCGATTAAAGCATGTGCTTTACTGGTATTATATAAAAACTATTGGTTTCTGAATGCAGCAGATTTTCTCATAGAGTATTTTCCTTTTACTATCAGAGCAATGAGTTGATGTGTTAAAAAATTCACTCCTAATTCAGTCCCTATTTTCCATCGCAATATGTTACGATCTTGAATGCATGTATACATGTCTGCCAAAGGAGGAATTAACATATTTGTAGAAAAAACTCAACTCAAGACCAGATTAGTGTTTTAGATGTACAAACCAGACATTAAATCAAGAAAACTAACCTATATTTCTACATTGCGGTCAGCGTTGGGCTATGTCGAGGGCCTTAGACACATATTACCGGTTAAAGTTACCCCTGAGGAAATATGGCATTCTCCCGAGGTACAGCTCATTTGATGCGGTTTCGACTTGCTCCTTCTCCCTTTCACCTGACAATTTCTTTGATATGATTGAGAGAAAGGCCATAGTCCTTAAGGAAATCAAGTCATTCTGCTTCTACCACTCTGGCATAATAATCAACGATGAAGAGGACTATATGGAGGCTGATCTCGTTATCTTTGCAACTGGATTTGAGGGAGATTTGAAGCTCAGAAATATCTTCACTTCGCAATGGTTTCAAGATTGTGTTTTCAGTAGAGAAAACACCATCGTTCCACTCTACAGGTATCCCATTGCAGTTTAACATTTGATTAGCGTGCGCACAAATTGTTCAATGTTCTATGTGAATTCTTACATACCATACATGTCCTTTGATCCTTATAGGCATTGTATTAACCCTCGAATACCTCAACTGGCAATTCTTGGTTACGGGGATAGTTTGTCAACCTTGTTTACCTCAGAAATGATGTCTAAATGGTTGGCTTGTCTACTACACGGTGACTTCCAACTGCCTACCATAGAACAAATGGAGAAGGATGTCCATAGATGGATTGAATGCGCTAAGCTCTACAAGAGAAAACCGTTACGCTGGACATGCATTCAAGCAACTAACATCTTGTACAATGACCAGCTATGTAAAGACATGGTATGTAACCCGAAGCGGAAGAGTGGATTTCTTGCTGACTGGTTTCAGCCTTACGGTCCCGCGGACTATGCTAAAATGTGGAACAAATAGCTGTCAGTAGTTCATTTGATTCAGTACTCAGAACAACCTTGGTTTTCACTATGTATGATCGTTCATTTTTCTGTTTTGCAATAAGAAATCTATATGAACCATTCCTTTTACATTGATCAAGTCTAGAAAATGGTTAACGAAATTTGGCGGGAAACCTCATACATGTTCAGAGTTAGATGTTGTGTTCCATGCACGGTCTATTCGATGCTCCCACCATCCCGACGATTCCACTTTTTTTTTGTGGTCATATGGAATTTCTCCGATTCATGTAGGAACTGAACTTTCTTGTACAAAATTGCAGCAAAATTCCTACAGCGGAATCCAATCCCCAACCTCACTCAGGTCCTTGTCCATTGCGTTTTCAGCTGTGCAATTTACTGCTCACACCTCCGTAGTGAATCATAGCCATAGGCGAAAATGCTATCATTTTCAGCGAAAGCAAGCCAAATCATCCGAAAGAACGCCCACATGAAGATGAGAATGCAATCTAACTTAGCTACTTATTGAAGGACAATTACGAACAACAAGTGCAACTTTTCCACTAGAATCACCTGAAATCATACAAAAGGAACTCAAGGCCCAAAGAGACAGGAAGTTTTTGCATCAAATCACCCCCGAATTTGCTGAAAAATTGTTAGAAGAAATATTAAAACAACACTCTTAGAATAAATATTTAACCTATGGTCAATTATATATATGCCACTCCAGAGTTCGGCGTTTGCAATTCAGAGATTTTTTGAACGTCATTGCTTCCACTCCTTCAACGTCATCGCCGAAACATCTAGGAGAGCAACAAGTTGACATGAACCCATTTGTTAAGTCATTCATTCCATCCAAGTCGGATATATAACGAATAACACACAAGGTCCAACAAGCCTCCTCACGCCAAAGGAAGCCAGACCACCTTGCCAGAAAGCCCGATTCCGCAACTAGGGAGCAATCCAACTTCATGTGGACGCCCAAGCCACATACCAACTCTATTTGGGCCATGTGTTTTCTTGTCCTTTTTTCGAATGGATCCGATACCATTGCAAAACTTCTTTTGGATATGGATTCTTCTGAGTTTTCATATTACCTTTTTTCGATGGTTGGAAAAAAATTTCCCGATGAGCTTACTTCTTAATTCGGGGATCAGTTAATCCTTCTTAGCGCAAAGGTAGACTTCCACAATAACAAAGTAGTTCACAAAGAGGAACATGACTGTTTAGGCTGCTTCAGGCCTTTCTAAGGAGGAATAATAGCCGAAATTATAGGAAGCATGGAGTACAAGATGTGTCTCTTTTTTTCTCTGGGTTACAAGATGGGGTATATATATCGATCCCCAACACAGTAAATGTGGTTAACTACTAAGGTTGACATGCTTCATGGAGGTACAACTTTTTTGCTTATCACCTGGGGTCTAGAAATCCATCACTTAACTGCATATTTCCTTGTGTTTGTTGGAAGCAGTTCCTGTGGCTTATGTTGCTCGTTGTGCTGACAAGCAACGCGTCCGCCTCAGAAGCACAGAGACATATTTATGGTGGTTCTAATGTTCAATGGTCGCGTGGGCGATGCCTGTTGATAAAGCATCCATGGGTACAAGGGCATGGTCATAGACGAAGGCGTCTATGATCATGTGATTCTTTTAGACGTCCACAAGATGGTGATCTTCTTGTTGGGGTAGATCACCTAAAGGCACGTGATCAAGAACTGTTGTCAAGCCAAAGATATTTATTCAATCCGCAACATCTTCTATCTTAATTCTTCACTACAGGAATCCATTCGTTTTTCGTCGGCTGAAAGTTTTTTCGTCGGCCAAAAGTCAGCCGATAAATTAGTACCCACATTTTCGTCGGCATAGAAGAAACCGATGAAAATACTGTCATTTTCGTCAGCCAAAAGTCAGCCGATGAATTAGTACCCACATTTTCATCGGCATAAAGTAACCGATGAAAACAAGGCCACAAACGACGCGATAGGTTGAATTTTTGATATATTTTCGTCGGCCAGTTTTGAAAAGCCGACGAAATTAATGGAAAATCGTCGGCTGGCAAACAGATAAAGTGCCACGTCGCAGAATTTCATCGGCCAATGAGACCGACGAAAATGCGATTCACACGTGTCAGGGGACTAGTTGGACAACGCGAGATTTAAATCGCCATCTGGCCGAGCGAAAATGTTTGGCTAATATGATTGCACATGTGGCATGTGGCTAATGAAAGGCGTGGGATTTCATTGGTTTTTTTGGTCGACGAATACACTGCCGGTTTTACTTCTTACCGGCCTGCCAAAAAAAAAACCCTAGTGAAACCTAAACCCGCAACATGCCTTGTCATGCTCCCGCCATGCTAGGCCCGCGCCACCGCCGCCGTGTCCGCGCTTCGTCCCCCGACCTCGTCGTGCGCAGAACCGCACAAGCCCGTCATCCCTTCTTTCCTGTCGCCGCCACATTCCCGTCATTTGTCATTGCTGCGACCAGCGTCGTCCCCACCGCCACATTTCGCCCGCCCGTCAATGCCCACGCCCCCCCCCGACGCATACATCCCCCCCCCGTCGTCGTTGCCAGCCCGCCTTGCGCCGTCGCCGTCATGTCCCCGCCGCGACTGTCGTGTCCTTGCACCCACCGCCGCGTCCCCGCCCCCGCTGCCACCTTTGGCATGGTCAAACCACCGTCGCCACTGCCACGTCGCACCGCTACCGCACGCCGGCTGCCGCCGATGCGTGGACCGAGTCCAACAACCCTCTGTGTGCATCCAAGTAAGTATGCGCAGCTCGCATATATATAGGCACAGCTCGCATATATATAGGTAGCTAATGTAGTTTCGTCGGCCTAGATTAGGACCGATGAAAACATTGAAAAACTTAAGTTAACAACGTAGTTACACTAATGAACTGTTAGTACTAATTTGGTACTTGATTTAGTTAGTGCTAGATTTATAAAATACTTTACCTTGACGTAAATTAGTTAAGGCACATTTAATGGTGGATTACCTTATAAAATATTTGCTACTTGATTTAGTTAGTGTTAGATTTAAAATAGCAATTTATTTGATTAGTAAACTACCAATTGGTTCATTTGATTAGCTTAACTATATTCCTAGTTAACTAATGGAAATAATTTAGATGACACTTTTATTAACTTGGCATAAATTGGTTAATGCACATTTAATCGTGGATTAGCTTATAAAATATTTGGTGCTTGTACCCTTACAACATAATTTGATCGTAGACTCGTAGTATTATTTAATATACTTAGTTGCATAGCAAACTTTGTTAAGATAGTGGTATTCTTTTATTAGTTCGATAAATGATTTCTTTGGTACTATTGTTAGCGTTATTTGCATGTTTTTCTTGCAGATTACATATAAGTTGTAATTTGTATTTCTTTAAATTCACAATGTATGCATCATGTCATGAAGGTTTAGTTCGATACATGTCAATAGAAAATGCGACATGTATGGAAGTAAACTGATTCACGAACACAAGTCACCTAACCTATACGTCACCCGTTCAGGAGCGACACGGCTCACATTAATTTGTGAGCTGTGTCGGTCTAGAATTGTCCCTTTTGGACAGCCTGGGGATGGATGGCTAAGCACAGTTTTTATGACGTGTTATAGAGTCTGAACAAAATTTTGGTTGCATAACCCTGTTGTTCTCCGATGCGTCAAAGTACTGAGTGCACTTAGAGAACAGCGGGGTTATGCTACCGAAATTTCGTTCAAACTCTATGACACGTCATAAAAACCGTGCTTAGTCATCCATTCCTGGGTGGGTTTAGGACCTATCCTTGCCTAAAACCCCTTGTAGGAATAATAGCCCATTATCACGGTCATCTTGCATTGAACAACATCAACAATGGGTGATGACCGAAGATGGATGTATGATGGTTGGAACAAGAGTGGAAGGCATTCAGCTGAGTCAAAGCAATGTACGTACCACTCGCAAGGCAAGGCTAGAGCAGGAGTTGGCGAGAGAACAGGAACATCGTCGGCAAGAAGAGGAACATCGTCGGCTCCAAGAGGAACACATGAGACATCAGCAAGAAAGTTTGGTTGCCTGGCAGGCACAGCAGCATTAAAATCCTACAAGTAAGTCTATGATAGAATTTTTTTGTTGCATGGCTTCATATTGTCCAAAAAGTGTCCATTTAGTCCTAGGTTGTGTCCATTTATGCTTCTAAGTGTCAACATAGGCCTTATAGAGCTAATTTGGATAACTCTGGCTTCATATTGTCGAAACCACCATTTAGTCCTAGGTTTTGTGGATTTTTGCTTCTAAGTGTCAAAAAAGGCCATGTTAAGTTAATTTGGACTAGTCTATCTTCGTACCACTAAAAACGACCATTTAGCTCTAGGTTGTGGTGATTTTTCCTTCTAATTTTCAAAACATGCCTTATAGAGCTAATTTGGACAACTTTAGTTTTATATTGTCGAAACAACCATTTAGGCATAAGTTTTGTGGATTTCTGCATCTAAGTATCAAAAGGCCATATATTATAATCTAACCTGTTACATTTGTAGGATTTTTTGTCACATCAATTTGGAACACAAGTTACCCTTCCTGCGTTTCAGGCTCCTCCGCCGATCATGTATCCGCCTCCGCCTCCAGCTCAAGTATTTTCAAGTAGTTTACACAATCTATGAAAATGATTTGCATTTCACTATTTACGACGTAATTTCTTCTCTTTTTTGTAGGGATCGACCTCGCAGGCCACGAGTCCTTCAAATCCACCTCCTCCATATGTGTATCCAGCTCCGACTTAGGTAATTTGGATTGCTTAACACACTCTCGAAGTGATTTGCACTTCACCAAATATGACGCTAATTGTTGTCTTCTTTGAAGGGATCGACATGGCAGGCCGCGAGACCTTCAAATGTACCTCCTCCATATATGTACCGCACTCCACCTCAGGTATTTCGATTACTTAACCCACCCCGTCGAAATGATTTTGCACTGCACCAAATGTAAACAAACGCGATTTGTCCTCTTTTCTATAGGGATCAACAACGCAGGCCGCGGGGTCAGGAGGCCATTCGGCAGGCAGGACTCCGGAGGTCAATCAGTACTTTGCGTCAGGAGGTAGTGCACAAAATTCTAACAATCTCTCCCCCAGCTAGTTTGACCTGTGGCTGTGATATGAACCTAACCGATGTGAGGTTGAGTACTTGTGAATGTTTTGTGATGAGATAAAAGCACTTGTGAATCTTTTGTGATGTGATAATAAACACTTTTGATTCTGTTGTGATTTGAGAATGACCATGTTGTATGAAATGGTCACAAATGCGTGGTGGATGAATTGTGTTTATTTTGTACTTATTATTGGATTAATTGTGTTATAAGGCTATTGTACAATGAATGGTCATGAGTATGGAGGATGAGGATTTTTTTTAATGAATTTCTAGCTATTTTTTGTGATTTTTTGCTGATTTTTTAAATATTATTGTTATTCTACAGTATTTTCATCAGCCAAGCAGACCGACGAAAATATTGGGCTAAGGGCAGCTATGGCTGCCTATATTTTCGTCGGTCAGTGAGGACGACGAAAATAATGATTGACATGTGGCTAAACCTAGCATCGTGGAATTTTTTCGTAGGCCTCTGACACCGACGAAAATACCTACGCCGTGTCAGCACACGTAATAGACGCTGCACACGTGTCTACCAGGTGTATTTTCGTCGGCCAGGAAAACCGACGAAAATAGAGGCGACGTGGCGCTGGTTTTGGCCGGGCTCCCATCGGTATGAAATTGATTTGTCGGCCTGGTGAAGCCGATGAAAATACTGCATTTTCATCGGTAACCGACAAAAGCCGACTTTTTTTTGACTCTTTTGCAACGTCGGTGCAGTTTCATCGGCAGGCCGATGAAAAAAGGCTTCTTCATCGGTTTTCCTTTTATTTTTGTCAGTTTTTAGCCGACGAAAAAGCTCTGGTTTCCTGTAGTGCTTGCATGTTCTTTGGTTGCATTGCCAATATTGATCTTTGTCATCAGGTAAGCTGCATCTTTGGCACGACTGATAACAACTTATGAGCATAGTTTAGCGATTGTCGACGCCCAAACCTAGTTGGAATAGTAGCCACTTCATCGAGGTCACACTCTACCAAACAAAAATTATCCATCTTAAAAGAAGATGAGACACTATTGTCACATCAAGAGGGAACTCAGGGAGAGAGGACAAAGATTTGGCCATAGCATCATCAATATGAGCCACTGCAGTGATTGGTGGCAGAGATGGACAATGGTGGTGAGGGGTTAGCATGGGACCTCATGCTTTATTTGGCTACAGGGCATGGTTCCCCTAGGCGGCGCCTAGACCCGTCTAGGCAGTGTCTAGGCGCTAGGCAGTGACGTCCCGCCCCACCTACACTACTACAAAACACAGATTCAGTAACACATCCAGTAACACGATGAACATTGTGTTCCAGCATCCCGTAACCTCCCCCACGTAGTCCAAGGCCACATATGACAGGTCTTCTATTCACTTACGCATTATTTATCAATAGTCTATATTATAAACCCCCTAGGAAAGGAGGCCTCTCATGCGCCCACGTCGCCTTTTTTGTTCTGCCCCTCCGATCATTCGCGCAGCGAAATTGGCCCGTCCGCATATGCCTGTGCCCCTCTAATTTTCCTCCTCTCAGCCCGCGATCTTTTCTCGGTGGCCGTATGCCCCTCCTCTTCCTCCTCCTGGCCGCCCCTCGCCTCTCCACCCGACTCGCCCCCATCCCCGTCCACCCCTTTTCTTCCTCCTCCCAGCCGCTGCATCATCCCCCCGCCTCTCCGGCGGAAGCATCGCACCACGCCGCCGGCTTCGCCATGTCGCGCCACCCCCGACCGGCCCCTGCTTCGTCTCCTTGCCACCACGCCGTTATGAGCTTTCGCCGGTGCTTTCGTGAGGGATTCGTCTCCCCTGCTACCACGCCATTACGCGGTTTCACCGGTGCTCCTTCCGCCAGGGATTTCCATGCCTGCTCCATCTGCCCTTCCTCCACGGTTTTGGCCGCTCCTCCTCGACCGCCGCCATGTCCGTGCCTCCTCCACGGCTTCGCCCTCTGGAGCCGCCGTGCCCCTGCCTCCTGGACGATTTCGCCGTCCGGAGTCCTCTCCGATAATAGAGCCTATTCGGCGCTCCTCGCCAACGGCCTCAACTTGATGCAGATCAATGGTGTGGAAATACACAACCAGGTGTCCTCCCTCTCAGATCTCCTCCCTCCCATCTTCTTTTTGAGCATACTGCATATCAAAATCCTTCCGATCTGAATTTCTTTGCTGTGATATTTGATTTCTTACCGCATCAAGATCTGGCTTATGGAAAAATTGCTCTAAGCCCTAAACCATAGACACTAAATCAGTATGCCCTAAACCCTAAAAATTTTGCTGACTACAGGACATGTAGCTAGAAAATACAGTGTGCACAGCAATATTTGCTAAAATTTGTTACTCCTAAATATTCAATATTTATGGCATCAGGATCCGTAAATAAGATGGGTAATATTTTTGTACTTTTAAAAAATTCACTACCAAGCTTCCTATGGTTTTATTCTTAATCAGCATGGTTCTTGGTACTCCACCCAATACTTCAATCTATCCAGCTGACTACAGATTATATCTTTTCATAATCCCTATTGTGTATTAAGAGTTGGCTAATAGGATTTCGTTCAAAACGCTCATGTTTCATATTTTTTTTCTTTTTTTTACATAATGTTAGCTGATTCATGGCCCCTGGGCCTGCGGTTAACCACAATTCCTAAAGATGGCTGACAACCTTACTTGTCTGACTTTCATTGTATTATGTAGCGTAGGTAAGTTTTGATATGTACATGTAACCACCAGAAAATATGCGCTTAGCTCACTAGCAAATGCTTATCATGAGGCTAGACCAAATGATTACTATTACTTCAAAATTTCTAAACCCTACAGGTTCATGCCCGTTCTATTTCTAATACAAAGAGCATCTTTGCCCTTTTCTAGTGTATGATGCAGGGATTTGACCATTACTGTTGAAATGAAGATAAGAGTTTAATTTCCTTCCTACTTGCCTTACATGTTACCTTCTTCCTATCAATGGTCTGCTGGATATTTCACATCTTTGGTTCTGCTTTGCTTGTGGGTTCTGAAATTGCTGATCTGCCCAGACTAATTTATGGACATGGTAAGTGCTTGAATTGCTAGAATTGGTACGTTCTAGAACAATTAGAGATATATCTCATCTTCAGTTACAGTAGGATTCCGGCTACTGTGCCTCAGTTTTGCAAAGAGTATGTTTAGTTGGCACTGTTGTTTGGTCCTGTAGTAATCCTTGCTTTATGCTTGCGTCTCGCTTTTTTCAATCTTCATTCTTCTCTTCATACAGATGTTTACAGCTTTCTCTTTGCCACCTGTTGGTGATGACTGAGCCACTATTTGGATGCAGTCAGGTTTCAGCTCCATCCTTAACTTCTTCCTTTTCCTGTAGGTATTATTAAGGTATGGGTTTTATTTTTTAAAACTATTATTCTATTTGTTTCAGTGTAGTTAATATGCAATTAATCTCCAGGTCCATTTGATTGTAAGCTTGCATCAGCTTATTGGTCTGCACTGAATGAGTGTCATTGTATATCAAGAAGCAGGAACTGTACTTGCTCTTGCTCTAGAGGTGCCAGTTATAACGGGAGCAGGAAACTGAGCCATGCTAAATTTTCATGAAGTTTTATATTTAATCTTTCATAGTTTCAACTTCTTAATGCCCCTGCATTTTTGGTACACTTTGTGGTAAAGAATTTAGGGACTTTTTTTTGGCACCAACACTTTGCACCCAGAGGCAGAGCTAAAGAGGCCGTTGGGGGTGCATAGGACACCCCGTCCAATTTTTTTTTTGCCTTGAACCAGCAAGCGCAAACCATGCGTGCACCCCCATAGCCCATCACGTGTGCACCCCCAGCTCATCATTTCACGGTGAAGCCACTAAACTACTGAATTACTCCCTCCGTTCTGAAGTAGTAGTCGTTTTAGACTTGTCCTAAGTCAAAGTTTTGAGACTTTCTACAAAAAGTTTTAAACTATTTAGATTGGTCACATAAAAACCATATAGATAGATCCATCTCGAGAAGAATTTTCATAATATCAAAATTTCAATGTATTTTATAAATAAATTTTAATAGTTTTAAATGGTCAAACTTTTATTTTGGAGAACGTGTCAATATCCAAAATGACTACTATTTCATAATAGAGGGAGTAGTACGTAGATGTTACCTTCAACTAAATTGTTTCTTCCCCCAGCCAAAGCACATGCCAACCTGTTGCACAAATGGGCATTGCCAAATTCTTTTTAACTTAAATCTACTAAACCTTTTATGCTGCAAATTTATCTTTTCAATCTAAATTCATTGGTGTTTGTAACTATTTTTTGAAGATCATACTATTTTCTCTCAAAGCTCTAAAAATAATTTTTAACATTTTTTTGTTTCTCCAAACCTCATTGTCGATTCTTCGCGGTTATTCGTCTACAGACATGCCTGACAAAGGATGATCGCCGCCACTCACGGTTGGCCGAGTCGCTCCTCTGCTTTCACTTTTCTTGCGCCCTGCCTCTGGCCAGGGCTTTCTTCTTCTCTGCCTTCTCCATCTCTGTCCTCGATTCCCGAGGCGCATTCATAGCTCCTTACATGAAAGGGGAAGTGCTCAAGGAAGCACACCGGGAGCATAAGTCGCCATGGATGAGGCAGCTGGCACTTGACTGACAAGAGGTTCCCTTGGCAACAAGAGTTAGTTTTTGTTTCTGTTCTCATAGCGGTTCGACCCGGGTTCGAATCCAGTCGGGGTCCTAAATATCCTCGATCTCTGTCACCGAGAGCAGTGAACCTCAATCCCTTCTCGATCCGTCTGATGACTGACTGACCCACCTTTCCTTCGGTGGGCGCAGGTAGATTTGTGGTGTCCAACTTCCTTCCTGTTCTACCCGCAGATAGAAGGAGCATGAGCAAGCCACCACGACATTGCGAGCATCGATGCCCGCCCGTGTGTTCAAGGCCAAAAGGTCTTGAGTGGCCGCAAGTTAGTATGTCATGGTGCTTGTTCACCAACGCGGCTCAGGGAAGTATCACAAGTGCTAGAGCAGAGGCAGTGAGAAGCTCAACATGGACGGCTATAGCTCGATATTGGCCGATGCGGGCGAAGGGTTCTTCCGCCCTTTGTTCCGAGTGGACGATTCGCCTTTTTCACCCGCCAGAGGACGTGGGGCGACGACCCTTGCAGAGGCGAAAACACTTCGTAAGTTCTCGACCTAGTCTTTGCTGAGAGAACTTTTGAGCGGTGTTAATGCTCCTTCGACCCAAGACTTCTCTCTTTCGCGCTGACCAGCCCCGATCATGTGAGTTTGGGCCACTCACACGCGAACCATAATGAGTCATCAGAAGATGGTGTGCGCATGAAGGCTGAGGTCAGACGCTGGAGCGCCCTAGCGCTTGAAGCAAAGCCTTGGTGTTTCCCATGAGGCCGCGCATCTTCATGACTTGTTCGTGAAGCAGGGAACACCGCCAGGTGGCTGAGAAATTGGCTGTCAGGCCCGGCAGTCTGGGCCGTGGCGCTGCTGCTTGCTTGTAGGGTGACAGCGACCGACATGCGGTCACCGGCACGTCCTTTCTGATGGCGCAGGCGCTGAACATGTGGCTGGCCGGTTGTTTCCATTCACCAAATCTGTGTTCGGCGGCCGAACGACCATTCGAGCTACAGACTTAAAGGCGGTGTGGCTTTGGAGCGATGCGCGATCGACGATGTGGGGGCGGGGCAGGCAGACCGGGTCGAGCTTACGTAATCGTTTGTTGTGATTGGTTTTCCCGCCTCATTTTCCATTTCTCCATCTAGCTAGCGATCGCGAGGCGTGCCGGCATTTACTCGATGGTTCCCCCTCCTCATCCTTGTTCCTCATCGGTCATCAGCTCATCCCGTGAAGTCAGCTCATCGTGATCTCAGAGTTGGCTAGGCGTCGTCGAGGATCGCGGCCTTTTTCAGCTGTCGCGATATGTGCTGTGCAAGGAACAGCGGCAGTACTTCCGTACGCACGACCGCGCGCCGCAGCCTCCGAGTCACATGGCTGTCGTCTGCTTGGACTTCTCGTGGCCGTCGTGGCGTCGAGCGTCGGCGGGCGAGAGTCGGCGTCGACTTCCGGAGGGGCCTCTTGAGTTGTAGCCATCACGTCTCCCTGGAGCACTCTGCATTTCGTCTGGGCGTTGCAAGAGCATTGAGGCTTGGTCAGGTCGTCGTTGCGGATGCTGCTCGTGTACAACGAGATAACGCACTAGTGGGACGGGCCAGTGGCCGTGGACGATGATCCCGACCCGTGACG
Organism: Olyra latifolia; assembly: GCA_036346145.1. NCBI lineage: Eukaryota > Viridiplantae > Streptophyta > Magnoliopsida > Poales > Poaceae > Olyra > Olyra latifolia. Next base: position 45,338,100 of record CM070523.1, on the reverse strand, counting down.
AACACTCGTAGCTCGTCGATCGGAAGATTCAAGGAGTTGTTTGCGGTAGCCCGCAGGGGACGGTCAGCTAGCGACCTTCGGACGCTGCGAGCTAAAACCGCCTGAGCCATCAGCCGAGTCTGTGATGAGGCGGCGGAAACTAGGCCGAACTAAAGGCCGGCCAGGCGATGAAGCCGGCCGCGGGGTCAGCGAGAAGGCGTGAGGCGCCTTGCGGCAGTGGGACTCGCGCTAGAGCTGTCACTCGTACCGACTGACGCCGGAGTATGAAGGTTGGCCTTTGGCAACCTATATGGTGTGGTGCTGCTGCTGTGTGCTGTTCTGGGTCACCAGAAACCCACGTGGTCAAAGGTGGGCGCTCGGCGGTTGTTGTGCGTTGTATCGTCTCACGCCTTTTTTTTTTCTTAGCCTATCCTCTTCGGTTGTTCTACGTGCGTTCTTACTGGTATCACACGATTCAAGCGTCTGCCTAGGCTTAAGCGGTTGCGATATGAGGCTATGAGCCATTGACGTAAGAGCAGCTTACGGCCGACCGAAGGAAGGATCGCTGCTAGTGCTTGAGCGAAGAGCCTAGGAGTAAGTGCTGCAGTCCAAGATAGTATATGACGTCGCGCGGTCTGATGCGCTTCGATGGATCGCACGCGGGGAGTTCCGTTGTCATGGTTCTCCACTTGGGCCGCGCATGAAGGTACCTTTGACGGGATATGAGTCACGTGGAGCGTGGTGTCCTATCATGCTTACTTGTGCTGAAGAGCGTTGAGTGAGAAACCCACGTAAAGCGTATGTCCAGGAGTTGACGGGGAGATGAAACCATCTTGGGGCCATCCGAAGGGCTGCGAGTGGCAAGCTGGAGAAAGAGCACTCGGAAACACTTTAACAAAGGGTGAGTCGTGGAGTCTTTCAATACCGCTCCTGTAAATACCCTTGATAATGCAATTGACTTGTTTTGACTTCTTTTGTTGTTCACCTCCACAGTAGTCATTGTCGACTTGCGGTGCGCCATCAAGATATGTCACGCCAAAGCGCCATGCACGAGATTGAAAACATAGAAAATTCTTCGCCAGCAGGATCGCTTACGATTACTTCGGAACCCGATCGCTCGCTATAAAAAGATACCTTGTTATACGTCGGCTATAAAAAGGGACCGATTGCATACTTCTTCTTTCGGTATATACTAGTACCTCGTCTTCTTCGCACGCGCCTGCCTGCTCCCTCCCTCTCTTGCTCCTGGTTGGACCATGAAGAGGAGCGATGATCCATCGGGCCGGATCAGGCATGCCGAACAATAACGAAGGAAAAGATCATGGCCTTGACCCGAAAATGATCTGTCATGTATTTTTTAACACACATTTGCACTCGCACTTTCGTGTGCGTAGACTCTGTCTACCTGTCGCTTGGGAGCGGCATTGCGATGATTGCTACCTCGGTTCGCCAAGCCGATGCTTTCGCCGCTGTGACGCAGGGGCTGGCTATATAGCGGGGTTTGTAAGCCATTCCAAAAATCTTTTAATAAAGTTGTTTTGTGATTGTCTCTGTCTTTCTTGTCCTTTGCGTCGCACTGTAATCGTAACATCACAAGTAGTCTTAAGACGAAGGTTTGAAGGTGTAGATAGTCCTATCGATCCTAACCCCAGTTAAGTTAATAGAGCGACTTGAAGTCAAAGAAGCCAGAGTCACTGTTTCTATATCGAGAGCTCTCATGATTAAGAGATTCGAAGTTGTGGTCTGACCTTGAAAATCAACTTTTAAGGAATCAACTCAGCCGACCCTAGCGATGTCCCCCCGAGACGAGCCGGGAGAGGCAGTAAGTGTAGATAAATCAATTTTGAAGAGGCTCCAGCCATGTGGCCGAGGAGACCGGAAAGTCGAGTGAAATCAATTTTTGAAAATCGGACCTAGCCAGGCAGCCATGAGAAGGAGGGAGGGTCAGTCAACATCATTTGAAAAATCGAAATGGACCTAGCCCCATGGGTGATGCCATGAGGGGGCGGGCGTGGCAGGGTCAGGCATCAATTTGAAAAAATGGGCCCTCCTAATGGCAGGGCTTGAGTGTGGTTTAAGCAGAGATCAATTTTTGAAAATCATATTACCCACGAATGGCCACACTTCGCGATGGCAGAGCCGACTGCTTGTGGACTAGGTTCATTTACATGCCTAGCCGACGAGCCATGGCCGAGCTGGGAAGGCGGAGCTCATTATCCTAGATCTCATGCCACCATGGTCTTACGATCTCTGGGAAAGGCTTTAGGCGTGTGTGATCTACAGACGGGCCGACTGAAAGCAGCAAGCAGACTTGTGGCTTGTGGCCTTGCATTGTCAGACAGAAGTGTTTGGACTCTTAGAGTTATCCGTCGGATGAGGATTTATGCTTGAGCGGGCTATGATATAGGTCGATATAGTGGTAGGTGTTGCCATTCGCAGCGTAGTACGCTGGATCTTGCTTAGGTGCGATGGATACGGCTACGGCTTACGGCAGGTACCTACCCGCAAGAGAAGTCCCCTATCCACTGTACTTTTTGCTCCGGATGATATTGAGCGAAGCTCCTCTTCTCCTCAAACCGATCATAGGTTTAGGTCACGTTAGAGGGGCTTTGGGGTATCCGAGAAGAAGGAAAAAGTGGGAAAGGACTTACAATCTTTGCTCAGGAAACCCGGGAGTTGAAGCGATGTTCGAGAGGAGAACTATTAAGGTCTACCATCGGGGTCTATATAGGAGTCTTACTGTACCTTCCCAAATACTCTGAGAGTTTTGCACGAGTTACCGGGTTACGAACGAACTTGTCTTTTCAGCTTAGCCAACTGCAGACTTAACTTAATGGTTGCATACCTCTGTTTTTTGGCAGATGGCGTGCCGAGAGGTCATTCTGAGTGTCTTGCCTGTAGTGCAGGCGGTACAGTACGCGGCGGACTCGGACTAGGTCGAGATCCTTGCATCGATTGTCAATTTCAACCGCAAAATCAACCTGGACGAGACCAAGCCCGAGAGGTTAAGTAGTATTAACTCTCTCTGTTATCTGCCCGAACCAAGGAGCCTCAGGACGAGCTGAGCGACGAGGGTCCTGCGGATGAGGCAGAGCAGCTGCGATAGGATAGCCTCACACTACCAGACCCGCCGATGAGACAACATCATAAACATAAACTAGTGCTATGTGGCTGCATCATAATTCTGATCAATACGCTGCCGCCCACGCTGCGCTCCGGCCGTCTGCGGGTGGCAAGCCGGACGGCTACTTAAGAGAGCCTCTTCCGGTATCCCGAATAGCTCGGCTCCGAACTATGTCCTATCGAGCGATTGAGCGAGAACCTGTCACGACGTTGTTGTTCCCGAGGAGGAACCTTATATTTGGCTAATATGCTATACTCATCGTCCTCGATCCACTTAGTGAAAGATATATACACAAGCGAAGGTGCAACCCCTCCAACCTCCTGACCAATATGTCGTTCGGTCATGGTCGTCTGGTCGTCACGGATCGATGCGTCTCGCGTATAGTATCTTTGCTGGTGGATACTCGTTATCTTGCATGCAATGGGATATGATATTGGTACAGGTGGTGATACAGTCTTAGTACCTAGCGTCTTGCAACAAGAGTACAAAGGGCAAGAGTACCCCAGCAAAGGCTTTTTTAGGTTTCGGAAAAGAGCGATCTTGATCCGTTGTGGATGATCCGTGTCTCTTGAGGAGAGAATTTGCCTTCCTTCGGGTCGCGCCATAGCAGAACTCAACAAAGGCCCCGAAGCCCCCGAGCTGTGCGATTTGGCTCAGACCTAAGTGGCGGGTATGGTCCATTGGTGTCCGGGCACAGAACGGCCGCTTACGCGTTCCATCAGGTAAGCATATGGCGCCGTTTAGGATATCCGCTGCTTTTCGAATCCACTCGAGCAACCGCCCGCAACCGTTCTAGTAGGTGCTCTACCGTGTTTCGCTGGTATGGCTCTCGAAGAGCTTTGAGCGGTAGAGGGTGCCGTTTAACCGAGGCGACGGACACCTCGGCGGTTGAGCAGTGTTTCTACTACAAGAGAGCCAGCGCACCACTCATGTTTCTATTACAACACTTAACTACGACATCTTCTTTTGCACCATTGAGTAGTCTGCACACATCTGATGAACTTGGTCGTCGCTCTTGAAACCAACTCCTTGTTTAGCAAAGTCGCCGACGGTATGTTCGGAAAAATCTTCGGAAGGGAAGGTAAGCTACTATGAAAATTTGCTTGCTGAGAGTTATATGCGCTGGGGAGAGATGAACAAACCCCCTTCGCCGATAACTTAGCTCGGATCAAGAAGCGCTTCCAGCTTGAGCGCTCCTCAGCCGCAAGTGATGCGGGTAAGTTCGGGCTCCAAGAGGTTCTTGAGGCGATACGCTGACCCACGACAGGACTTGACCAGCGTATCATAAGTCTTGATGTCACTTACTATGGCCAAGCTCGACTCGACTCGCGACTTCGGCCAGAATCTTCGGATAATATCCTTATTAATGGAACTGTTGGGACTGAATTGATGACCGATGACGGGCTAATGGCGGGCTTGGATGGGCTTGGATTGAATGTGGCTTGGAAATGAGTCGGCCAGATAAAATTTCAGTTTTCATGTCAGTACTTACGCATGCCAATTATAGACGTTGACCGCTTAGGTTGCTTGCGCAAGAAGTTCATTGCGACTTGCACGGCGCAGAGACGAGGCGTACGGGAGTGAGAGAGTAGGTCTTCCCCTGCTTATGGCGGGAAGCGGCGTGAGTCGAAGTGGACGTGTAGAGCTGGCGAGCCGCCATCGAACCAGTGGAATGGGGCTTCATGAAACATGCGAGATGAGGCGCGTAGTATCCATGCAAGTGTGTGGCTTACCTACTTGATGCAGTACTCACTTAATTCGATGATCGATCCTTATTCAGTCCAGAGTTTGCCCGATGCGCTATCAGCAACATCGAGGCTACCTCGAGCTCGCGGGACACAAAGACATATTTTCATTCAATTTACTTGATGCTTTCGAGATTAGCAAAGTTTCCAGGTTTGTGTTTGTTTACACATGGGTCCCGCGACTTTGCTTTTCACAACAACATAGAGACCCCATTGCACCCTATCCCGATTCTCGCCGCGAACGTCTCGCGCTCGTGGGTCGCATTAGACCGAATGACATGGTATATGTGCGAGATAAAGGTGTTCTGAAAGGTGAAAGAAAGCGCGCCCTCGCTTTTCTTGCGGTGCGATTTGTAGAAGGCGTCGCCATAGTCGGTAGGCGAGTACACCGTTCCACCGTCGACTAGTTGCCCTCTTGTGGATGATTGAGTCGCGCGTGTTGGCGGTGTTGAAGCGCGGTGTTGACGGTCGTTGATGGTCGGCGCTTATCGCCTTTTCTGGACCGAGGGTACTTGATGCGCCTAATGTGTTGGTGACGCTTCGATGCTTGAGAGGAGGCCAAAGGTAGCAAGAGTTGCTCCTTTTCGATGATGTCGACCTTCCACTTGGGAATGGGCGTGAACTCAATGTCGAGCTGTTTTTGGAGCTGGAACGCTTCCTGTGGGAAATAATAAATAGCAGCCAGTGTGAGCCTCATGCTCGTCTGCATGGATGTCGTAAATACACCTAACGTAGGCGTTAGCCTGGAGGAAGTGCGCCAAGTTCTCGGATTTGCTTGATAGTGGACCGTCGTGACGACCTCGTGAAGTCTACGTGACTTCCATCTGTCCGGGTGGGCGGAGAAGTGTGGACCCGGCCGCCGTGCCTCGAGAGGTGGTGCACCTCGGAGCCACCTTCTGGGCTCCTGCTTCGGTAGAATACTGGCCAGGCTCAGGAGGCGGTCAGGCCAAGCCTTGAGCACTGTGGTGGCCCGCCTGATCGTGATGACCCTGAGTGGCGCTTCGGCAAGAAAGCAGGTACTGTCGCGCCATGAACTTGGACAATCGCAAGGATGGCTGGGCAAGGGGTTGAGCGATTCGGAAGTCCACCGGTGGCGTACGATTCTATCCGAAGTTCTAGGGGTCGAGCCGGCCTATCAAGCATGCAATTCGTTGGTTGACGACCGCGACCAGAGGGACCCGTACGACCGAGATGGCTATGTCCTTGATCTTGGGCCAGATCGTTACCGCCCAAGAACCCGCGACGTGGCGAGCTGATATTCTGACACACACATTCATCAGGTAAGTGGAACGATGTAGTAGTACTGCCGTACACAATATTATCATTCAATCATCCCGGAGAAGTGATCGTCGACCACACGAGGTGCGATGAGTGCTCTCTCCGCTGTCGTCTACAGCGAGGTGTTTCAGTAAGGCGTTTAAGATTCGGCGAATAGGCCGAAGCTGCTGCGAAATAAGCGCCGAAGGCTTAAAGTCCGTATATGTCGGCGCGATACGCATGTGGCAGAACTGCCGGCCCGAGGCTAGTCCGGCGCCATTTCCATGTGAGAAGTCCTTGGCCAATCAGGCAAGACAGTGTCCAGGGGCCCGGAGCCCGCTCCGGCGCGCCCGCGTGTCGTGGCGCCCACGCCCCGTGCCGTGGTCTGCCCGCCGCATGATGAGGATGTCTCAGAGTAACTCGCACTGGGTGATGTCAAGGAGGATAGCAGCGAAGCGTCATGGCTCATGTGTGTGAGCACCCTGAAACCGGGCTCTGCGGAGGAGCGGGCTACCCGCGACATTCCACCGACTCACCCACCCAGACTGCCAGTGGTTTACCCCTGTAGCGGGCCTGTTTCCGGCCCGCCCGGCCGGGGCCAAGTTCGGATCGAATTAGTTCCCGTGAGGGGAGACATGGCCGATGAGGCCATACGTCTGCGGCTACGTTGCAGGTTTTGGGTCTTGGAACATATCACCACGCGTACACAGCATCCTTATGTGACTAACAGGCGGTGTCAGCATGGTGTCATCCGAGCAAGAAAAACCAACCTACTCGAACCATCGTCGCCGTCATCGCAGCAGCAGCTTGCTTTCCTGAATGCATTGATGCGTTCACGACCCCGATGTGTGCCTCTGGCCAAAGTCTCCTCTGATCGGAGATCTAAACTCTCCATGTTCGCGGATGGTTCAGCAGATACGCGGCACAGCAGTACAACATGCGCGACAATACGATCGGGAATAGGAAGCGGCTACGACTAACCTACGCGCCTCTCCCAGGTGGGTCGTCGCGAGTAGCCTAAGCCCTCGAGACGCACATAAATAGGACCTACTACTTTACAGATCTAGAAGTCCATCAAAATTTAGATAAAAAGAATGTGGCTAATTGAAGGCTTTGATAACTAACTAACTGTACATACTCTTATATATTGCCATCAGTTGTAGAATAACAGTTGCATGCATGTATATTAAAATGGTGAACCCGGTCATTTGTGTTCTAGCTCCGCCCCTATTTGCACCTGCAAGCTTTTTATCTCACTTCTAGAATCTTTGTGAGTTCTAACTACTCGGTGGTACATTTTCTCATGGTTGTTTAGTACCAATCTGCCTTTCCAGCTCTTACAATTTTGTGCGCAGTTATTTCATTACTTTTTTTGTGTTGAGTTAGTAGCGCCTTTGATTTTTTTTCAGTATTAACCTGCTTTGAAACCAATTTGGGCAAACTAATTTCATTACATAACTTTATGCTTCTGTAGTTAATATTTAATTAGATAGAAATTTACCATTTTTTTCGGTTCTGCGCTTCTGCTTTTCAATTTCTAGTTATTCAACTTGTAGTTTGAATGTCTCCATTGGCTGTAGCCTACGTGACTGAAATTCCACCATTCCAATCGTTCAGTGGTTGCCCCTTCAATCAGCATGCTGATGCTTTGTTTTTAGGTTACTGCTATTTAAATATGCTATTTATAATGGCTATAGCAAAGTGCTTGATGACAATTGATGAGTTTATAATGGATGTTGCACTCAAAGAGCCTACCATTTGGAGGGTCAGATTCATGGTTTGTCATTGCTAAATGTTTGAGTCGTACAATTTTAATCTATTTTTCGTACCTAGAATGTGTTACTAATATGATGTTGCACTCAAGAGCCTGCCACTTGGAGGCTCGGATTTATGGTTTATAATTGCCAAATGTTTGAGCCCTGCAGTTTTAATATATTTTTAGTGGTTAGAATGTGTTACTAATATGTTTATTTCCATTTTAGGCTGCGCATCAGCACAAAATGGCCTTATGCTTTGTGTACAGTTTTCTATATTTCCACAAAATTATCACCAAAGTGCGAGTTATATATGTCAAGGATTACGCTTGCCATGTAAGAGGGTTTGTTTTTTTTTAAAGACGACAGGTCCTTCGGTGTTACAAAGGTTCCTTTAGTTGTAAAAATAATGGATATACGTGTGTTCATTTTCTGTATATATGTTATCGCTCTTCAAAATTCTTCTGTTGCCTTTTTCAGGGAGAGTCAGGATGCCAATATTGTTTGCCTTGCCATTGATGGAGCATGAAAGTATGGGTTTCTTTGCTTCTCTAGATTTCTTTGTCTTTGCAGTTATATTAAGAGTTAGTCATTGACGTGTCCGTTAAGCACGGACATATCCGTCGAGTGTAGTCAAACATGAAACATGGACATGTCCATTTAAAAATCTAGAAAAAATGCAAAACTTTTTTTAAAATTGAATGATAGTTTGATATGGAGGATCCATACAAAATCAAAGTTTTTAAAAAAATTTAGAGTATATACCAAATTTTGAATTCGGTTTTCAGATTTTCTTCATATTCTCACATATTTTGTTTTCCTTTTTCTGGGCCGCTTAAAAATTCAAAAGAATTCAAACCCTTAGAAAATTAAACCATATTTTGAGTGGGTACCAAATTTTGAATTCGGTTTTTGAATTTCTTTCCTTTTTTTACACATTTCCCCTTTCTTTGAGCCACTTAAAAATTCAGAAGAATTCAAACCTTTAGAAAATATATGAGTTTTTTTCTAAAAAATTGAAAATCTGCTAGATTTACTGTCCACAAAATTAGAGTCTATTAAATGTAAAAGTACATATATACTGTCATGATCCAATAAGTTACGGTATGTGGTCCATGCCTTAGTTTCTATCTACTAGAGTTGCTTTGATTTCAAAATACACCAATCAATCCGAAAACATAGTGGATATTTCAGCTTAGGTTCCATTTTCTGTTCAGTTGTGATAGTTTTTGTTGCTATGTGCGCCATGAGAGCTGTGATTCAAGTATATAAGTGGTTTTAATTGTTTGCCTGCCAATTATAAATAGATCATATGATAAGCTACCTTGGTTTTGTGAGAAAGAATTTTAGGCATAATCTAGTTTGTGTCATATGGATCCCACAGTTTAATGAAATATGCTTCACAACATTGCTTTAGATTGAGATAGAAATCCTTCAACTTAACTTCCTTAGAAGTATAACAGCACATTTTAATTCTGAGCTTTTATTACTTAAATAAGCCCTTCTTTATTTTGCGTAGTCTAGACTTTTATATTTTAAACTTTTAGTTTTATGATGCATGTAATATGTGAGAGTGACTATAAGGTCATCGCTTTTTAATCTCCAGTTATATATGTTGTGGTACTAGAGCACATAGACATCTCTGTTGTGATACTAATCTATGGCATGCTTTGATATAACATGTTTATTTATCATAAAACGGCGCGCCATGGACGCGCATTCCTCGCTAGTCTATTTCCTATAGGTGGAGGGATTCCAGCGATCTGGCCGTATCCACGTCCCCTTGAAACCTGCACCGTTCGTTCATTCTTTCCGTTAGCGTCGATGCGCTCCACGTCCTCTGCGTTACTACTGCGCCTTCCCATTGCTTTTTGCTGCATGATGCCGTGTTTGGTTTGCTGGCTGCGACCGCTAATCCTGCCGCTCGCTCGCGTGGACTCCTGCTTCCTATGGGCTGCGTTTTCGGTCGTCCTGCGGCCCAGTTGACTGCGGCCCGTTTCGACATTTCCTGTTTTGTTCCAGCTGTGTAAAGCAAGTGTGTGGTTGCATTTTGGTCCCTGCGCTTTTAGTGATTCTGTTTCGCGCCCGGCATCTACCTTGTCCGTTGGATGTGTTCGTTGCGCCCTTTTTTTTTACACGTGTGTGCAGATTTGGCTATCGGATCCTGCCTTCTAGCCTCGCGTTCGTCATTGTTTTTTCACTGCTCCTTTGAGCTTGATGATCCTGGCCGGTTGTGCTGCTCTGTACTATCGTCGGCGACACCGGGCAGGTCGCTTCCATATTTTTGGCGTGCGTCGCCGTGCTACTGCTGGGTGCGTTTCCTCGGTTATCGTTTTTTGGGTTGTCGTTGCTGTGGCCGGTTGCTGCATCCTTCTTTGCCGGTGTTGTTCTTCACTCCATTCATCGCCGTTGCATCATCGTCGATCTTGCTGTTATTGGCTGGCGCTTTTCCTGCTGTTACTGCTTTGTGAATATCTCCGCACGATCGCCGACGCCTGTGGATGCTAGAAATTTAGGCACTTTCAGGTTTAATTTGTTCAACAGATAAATCATGAACACTAACAGATTAATCACAGAAAGGAAGCACCACGGATACATCATAAACATAATCATACGTCCCTCAGATATACCCGTAAACAGAGATGATGTGAATCTAAAATAGAGGTAGGAGAGTGCACGTACTGATCTTCCTCAGGCACAAGGCCCGGAAGCGGCGACGACCCCGTTGATGCCGTGACTGTAGTCGTAGCAGATCGCGTGGAGTGGAAGAAGGCGAAGCAGATTGCTGCGGATGTAGAGGAAGCAGACCGTGAGCAGCCACGCCGGGTGTTTCCCAAAAACCTTATTCGCCATCTCCCGGTGCAGGATCTCAACGACGTCGGGTTCCGGAGACCTGCTCTCCCGATCACCGGTGCACGCCGAAACAACGGGATGGAGTAGCCTATCGGTGGCAGCACAGAAGAAAGAGTGACAAAACCCTTACTTATCGGGGTAACTCCCTCTCTCAATTCTTCTCATGCATCTCTCTTAGGGGTGGCCATGTGCTTATATAAGGGTTGAGAAGAGGTCTCTCCCCACAAAGCAAGATGGTACTAAACCAACCTCTAAAGATGAGTCTTTGAGAGATGGGCCAAAATGGGCCTTTGAGATTTTCAGGAATTTGTCCTCAAATATATATGGGCTAAAACCCGTATATTCTAACAATCCCCACCAGATCTCAAAGTCCCATAGAGAATTGCCTTTTTTCAAATATTGTTTGATATACCAGTGTTTCGATGGAGACCTGTTAGGGTTGAACATCCACCTAGAGCCCCAAGTTACACTCATTCGCAACTTGGACAACGGACTACACCTTGAATTGCAAGTTTTGTGCGAACAAGTTTCACTTGAAGTCGGACTGATACTTGGCTGCCAATAGGCTACCCACGGTTGTAGCATATACGTCGTACTCCATGGTCTCTTCATTAGCTTACTAGAGATTACCCAGGTCTCATAGACTGCGACTTCCAACAGTCAGACTCTGGGGCACGGTGAGGCTAGGGGTGCTCCGAGGGGCGGCGTACGGGGTGTCCTCCGTGGTGGCGTGGCCGATGGGTTAGGGCCTCATGGAGGCGAAGCTCCGAGTTGAGCCGACGACAAAGCCGCGTGGCGATAGGGCCACGCAGACGGTCACGACTTCTTGACGCACGAGAAGTGTTACGCAACCTTACTACCCGGTGTAGTTCGGGGTCCTGGCCTAACAAATCTAAACTCAGGAACAGGGAGCCATAGAGTAGGAGGAGCGGCAGCTATTCTTTATTCAATTCTTTCTTGTATACAATGGGTGGAACCCCTCCTCCTTTTATAGTGCTGCTCTAGGGTTTCGGTATGGGCCAATACTAGGTTTTAATTGGTCGGTTTCTCAACACTCCCCCTTTGGCCTTTGCCGCGAGATGCATATGCCTCATTAAAACCCCACAAAATCTAGTGAAAAAAATTTAGAGAAAGAGTACATAGCATACGTCTTGTGCTGCACAAATTGCCTTGTTAAAATCCTTAGGTGAGAAACTTCTGTGAAAACTCAGTATGAAAAAAAGAGGACAATTCACCTAAATTTCAAATTGTCTTCATGACATTCCTTTGGGTACTCAGGCTACATGTCTAATATTTACCTTGGAGTATGTGAACATTCTCCCCCTAAAATCTACGCTGCTCTAAGTCTTCTCATCTCAATTCCCTTTATGGTCTTTTCAAAAGTAGATGCTGGGAGAGACTTAGTGAATAAATTAGCACAATTCTTACATGACTTAGTGTGCAATATCTTGATCTCGTTCATCTTATACATTTCATGAGTATAAAAGAACTTGGGGTTAATATGCTTTGTAAGGTTGCTTTTCACATAGCCTATCTGCATTTGAGCAACACAAGCTGTATTGTCTTCATAGATTATTGTGGGGTTTGTTCAATATTCAATCCACATGTCTTCTAGATGTGGTGAGCCATTCTTCGAAACCATGCACATTCCCGATAGGCTTCATACGGGGCAATTATTTTTAAGTGGTTTGTAGAAGTTGACACAAATGTCTGCTTGGACAACCTCTAGGAAATGGCCGTCCCACCACAAAAAAATACCTGGTTTATGACTTGCTAGTATGCGGGTTAGACAGATACCCTACATCTGCATAGCCAACCAAATTCAATTTTTGATCCTGCATAAAACAAGCCAAGATCTTTGCTTCCTTGGAGGTATCGAAATATGTCCTTGATCCCCCTTCCAATGTCTTTTTCTTAGCTCTGCACAGTACCGAGCCAGCAAATTAACTGCAAACGCAATATCCGGCATAGTGCTATTCGCGAGGTTCATAAGTGCACCAATTGCACTTAAGTATGGGGTTTCAGATCCCAAGACTTCCTCCCCTTCTTCTCTAGGCCTATATGGGTCTTGGTCTGTTTAAAGTGATCTTTCGACCATTGGGGTTTTCGCAGGATATGCCTTTTCAAATCCAAATCTCTTTAACACCTTCTGGGTGTAGGATGATTGGTGTACCAAGATTCCACCTTGGACATGCTCGAGCTATAAGCCTAAGCAAAATTTGGTTTTTCCTAAGTCGTTCATTTCAAACTTAGACTTTAAGTATGAACAGACTTCTTCGATCTTTTTCTTTGTCCCGATGATGTTCAAGTTATCTACGTAGACAGAGATTATACAGAATCCATTTGAGGATCTCTGTATGAATACACAAGAACAATCTTCATTGTTTGTGTAGCCTTTCTCGTAGAGAAATTCACTCAAGCGATTATGCCACATTCTTCCTGACAGCTTGAGCACATACAGTGATTTCTCAAGTTTCACACCGTATAGATCTCTGTTTGCTCTATCTTGGTTCGAGACAGGGATACCTTTTGGAATTTTCATGGATATGTCCGAATCCAAGTTTCCATAAAGATATGCAGTTGCAACATCCATCAATTTCATTTCCAACTTCAAGTTGACTGCCATTGAGATCAAATACCTAAAGGTTATTCCGCCCAAGACCGGGGAGTAGGTTTCTTCATAATCAACTCCAGGACGTTGAGTCAAACCTTGTGCAACCAGCCTTGCTTTGTACCTTACAATTTCATTCTTTTTATTCCTCTTTCAAACAAAGACCCATTTATAACCTATGGGGTGAATATGGGGAGGTGTGCAGCATACAGGCCCAAATCACAAAAATGATTAGGTAGTACATTGCTTCATTGCTTTAAAATGTCTTCTAGACTTTTTCATTTACTTATTAGTGCGGGGTCATGCGCGGGGATCCATGTGGTTTTCCACATGATTTCCTGGCATTCTTCTTTCAGGGGTTCCTCCCCCCTAATGATGGGAATTGATCCTTGGTCATTTTCAAATTCTTTCCCTGTGTGGTATATGTGCATAAATCATGCATTCAAATGTGGAAAAAATTTTCTTATGACCCCTTACACTAGTTGAATGTTGTAGGACCGGTGTCCCTTTGTACTAATTGATGAGGGTTGCTTGTAGGGCATATTGTCCTTTGTTGAATAAATTACAACTTCGCAAGTGCGGTAAGACATCTCTAGTCTATTCCAGTTCCTTATGCGTGGACATGAGATACTTAGTACTCTTCTTTAATTCTCAATGCAATAATACAATACAATGATCATCATATGCTTTTGAAGTTAATTCTCTAGCATTGTCCTATTCTATTGGACTTCACCTGATGATCAGATAATGTATTCTAATTTTTATGATCTACGAGATCAACTTCACAAATGAATGGTTTCTTGTAGAGAGTAAACATACATTTGACCACTTCAAGGAAGCATGAGCACTATAAATTACCTAGATAGCCCTAGTGAGGGTTAAATTTGGCCGCAAATCTCCCCTAAATTCATTCCAGAAAAGGAGAATTCTCAATTTTTGCTTTAATAGGAGAGAGCCTAGTCATCAGTTTCCCAGTGGCACATGCGGGCACACAAAAATCTTCATGATTTGGGAAATTTCTGCCACTAATACTATGGCTTTGTGAGTTGTTTATTTAGTTTCTCATCGTTCTAATACTAGGGTGGCAATTCTACACTGCCATAGGGGAAAGAGTTCAGAGCTTCTAAGTGCAGTAATTAGGAAAGTGTACACATTGAGTGCACAGATTCAAGATGTAGTATAGCCTAGGTTGAAATGGAGGAAATTTTATAATACTAATTTCTCACATCTGACATTCTTCACAATACATAGGTATTCATTGCTATTCTCTTCATTGGTTTCTGTGTGAAACTCATTTGTACGGATATATTTAAGAGAGTCCTAGTGGATTCAGGGTACAATAAAGCTTCTTCAAGTGATGATGTAGTACCATATGAGATATAGTTATGACTCTTCTTGAGCTTGCTATGCTTAAATCGCTGTCTGCTATGCTTAAATCATAATACTATCAGTGTTTTTCGTGATCAACTGGAGTACTTGGTCTATGCTTTTTTATTTTTCTGCTTTCAACAATTCATACCTCCAAGGGCACTACACTAAATATTGATTGCAATATCAAAATATACTGAAATAAAGGATACCTTCATAGATAATCATGAGAATTAAGGTTTGCTCTTCCGGAGCTTCAATTCTTTCATTCAACTAGTTTGCTCTTCAAGAGATTCATCCTAAAATTCATACAATGTCTACTGGCAACCACAATATAAAAGAAGAATGCTAAAAGTGCTATTCATGCACTAGTTAGATTCTACAAATTATACATTCTATCCGGCTTCAATTCTATTTGTCGGGATCTCCTCTTCTTTATCCACTTCATGTGTTGTTGCAATCTAATTAAGGTGGGGCGAGTTAGAGAGTGTCTCTGCATGAGAATCCTCTTCCATGAGGTCATCTTTGCCTACCGGGGCTAGGTGAGCCTCTACAATTGCTTTTCTATTTCTTTTGGTTTGATAGGCCGCAATTGCATTCTTAGGTATGCGGCAAATCTTTGACTAGTGCGCCAATTGCCACATTCATAGCACAACTAGACCAGTTGATCGTACGGCTTGTACTATATGGTTATTCTGCTTTTCCTAGACAGTGGACTTCCTTTTCTAGTATGATTTCTTTTCATTTCTTTTCCCTTCTTTCCCTTCTTTAAATGAATGGGCTTTTCTCCTCTAGTAGCTATATAAGGAGGAGGATACCCCATTGTAAGTGTGTGTGTGGGGGGGGGATGTATTATCCCCCCATTTGTGATATTGCCACATAGAGAGGGATTAATACAAATTCTAAGCAAAATGAAGTTGTACTCAGTCACAATTCTATAGTCTACAAATCTCATGTGCACCAAATCATGTTGTCCTTATGGAAGGATAGTGTACGTGAGCTTATTAAAGAGCTTCTAAAGTATAGTCCATAGCTCCAATGCACCCCCCCTGAATCATGCATAAATTCTTTAGAGTTCAGAGGGGTGGTGCATAAGGAAGTGCAGTGCTTGACCGTTTGCTTATCGGTAGGCTTCTTTCCCTCACCAGGACCTAAACCGATGGCAACACAAAACTCCTTGCTACCAAGTACAATCTTTATGTCCGATGTCCAAGTGAGGTAGTTCAACCCATGCGAGTCAGTTCCTCAAATTCAGTATTTATGATACCCGAGATATTCAAATTCTTCGACGAGATTGTCGACGAATTATGTCGGCAATGTATTTTATAGGGCTATGCGAGAGATCACAACTTGATGGTAGCACAAGGGGCAGGATTTTTACAGGTTCGGGCCCTCTGTGAGAGGTAATACCCTACTCCTGCGCTCGTGGTTTGTATTGTGGATGTCGATTACAATGTATGTTCTCGTCGGGATGGCACAAGAACAGACAATGATGTCGATGGAGAATAAGACGATGAGATGCCTCTAATTAGGGACCCTCGACCCCCTTTATATAGTGCAAGGGGCCGGGTTACAGATAGGTTCCCTAATCCGTATAAGGAAGATAAAGGTATAACCGAGTTGGTTGCGCCTATATCCGTGTATTCAAGTAGGAAACGAGTTCGTTTCCTCGTAGAACAAGTCGGGCCGCGCCATGCTCTAAGCCCGTCTTTTAGAAGATCCGTGTGACTCGGCCCAAAGAGGTGGTACGTCCATCCATATATCTCCGAATACCCAGGGCCCATGTTGTCCACAGTAGCCCCCGAGTTCTTCGTGGCTGGGTTGTATTGATTCTGGGTTCAGCTCGTAGCCCATCAAGTGTAGCCCGAGTGACATAACTCTTCGTTTGGTTGATGAAGTTCCAATTGCCGAGTAACCTGCTGATCAAACAACACAGTTGTAAAGGACTCAAGAGGAAATCTCAAGTCTTAAGAAGATGTCTGGTATCCAGCCCGACTAGTCGGTATACTGGCTATTGGCCCCACAGAGAGCCATACCAAAAAGTGGATGATGCCGAGTGATCAATGTCACCCTGCTTTATCCTCCCTGTTACGAATTATGACATTCGAGTCTGACTGGTAGAACTCGACATTTGGTCCAGCAGGGGACATGCCACAACTCGTGTAGGGCATTCAGGCGTCCTGACCCGACTAGTGCGGAGTCAAGCTAGTGATTCTCGGAAGAATACGCCCGTCTCCAAGTTGAAGTCATCCGAGTGGTGTTCGTCTTAATGACGAACGATCCAGAGATGTGCCACTGAGATCCAACTGAAGAGGTAACTCTTGACGCCCAATCTGATTAAGAAATCAGACCGACCATTAACCCCAGGAGGTACGTCAAGAGCTGAGTTGTAATATAGGAAGCGCCCAGTCCTCAAAGTAACGACCGGCATAAGGCCCGACTGGGGGCGCGCTATCTTTCCCGACTGGGTCAAGCTAACGATTCTCGGAAGAATACGTCTGCCTCCATGTTGAAGTCATCCGAGTGGTGTTCGTCTTAATGACAAACAATCCGGAGATGTGCCACTGAGACCCAACTGAAGAGGTTGCCTTTGATGTCTAGTCTGGTCAGAGCCAAACTGACTTCTGTCCCCAGGGGGCACATCAAAAGCTAAGTCAATTACTTGGGAAGCGCCTAGTCCTTAGAGATTGACCACTGGCATAAGCCCCGACTGGGGCACGCCCTTTTTCCCGACTAGGTTTGATCCGAGTGACACCTGTGCCCGAACAATATCGTGCACAGCTTGCGGCCCACATGGAGCATGCTCTCTGGAACCTAAGTCCGGGCCTGAAACTTGAAGCGATGATTTTAGGGCTTTATTCCTTCCCGCTCAGTGCAGAAACGAAGCATCGCCCGTTTTCTCTTAGATAAGCACGCCGGGGCATTTGAACAGGCACGCTTGCATTGTGCGCCCGAACCTGTTAATATCCCCGACACGCTCCCGCTAGGGTTTTAGTGCTCCCGTCGCCACAGGGCAACCCTAGCACCGCCTACTGGAATGCCGATCGTCGATTTGACTGTTGCGCCATGTCCCGAGAGACATCCACGTCAAATCTTGGAACGGTTCTCATCGAAGTTGCTTCCCGATGCCATTACTCCTGGAATCGGTTCGACTCCCCGATCTTGGCTATAAAAAGAGGCCGATGCGGCGGCCGCTTTTCATCCCAAATTTCTTCCTACCGTCCCTCCTTTTCTGCCTGCTCCCATGGATCATGAAGAGTTCATGGCGGTTCTTTGGGCGGAGTACGATCCCGCTCTCTTGCCAAGTTGCCGAGGAAGAAGCCCGTGCCCACGACGTCGCCACCGTCGCGGTCCTGATCGAGGTCGTCCCGGCTCTCGCCGAGGTGGCCGATGTGATCGTCGAGGCGCTAGTCCGCGCTCGTCGACATCTCCTGTAATTGGCTGTTAAGCCATCTTGAAGTTTAATAAAGTTGTTTATAGGAACTTGCTGTAAATTATCAATGTAAATGATTTATTTCTTGATATCATATATGCTAATCGATCTTTCTCTTTTCAAGTCATGTATTTTGCCTAAGTAAGTTAGGTCCCTTTTACTAAGCACTCTGCCAAGCGCATCAAATTCCTTAGCGTTAGGAGTTGGCATGGAGCTCTGTCTCCAAGAACGCAGTCGGGAAGTATGAGTGTTGCTAGGAAGCGAGAGTTTCGTTACTCGGAACGATTAACACTTAGGGTCTACATGGACTTCAAAAGAGAAAGATCGATTAGGTATCTAATAGGTGCAGACTGCACCTAATTAGGCGTAGCCCCCGACTTACTGGCTAGTCGGGATCCGACTAGGGAGCAAGTCAAGTTAATCTCAACAAGAGAAGGGGTGCGCGATTGCGTACCTAATTAGGTGTAGCCCTCAACTTACTGGCTAGTCGAGATCCGACTAGGGAGCAAGTCAGATTAGATTTCAGATAAAAGAAAGGGTGAGCGATTGCGCACCTAATTAGGTGTAGCCCCTGACTTACTACTTAATTGAAACGCAAATAAGTAGCAAGTTAGAAACTGAATTGCATAAGCGTAAAGAAAATGTGAACGAAAACTTATCTTTATTTAATTGTAAGTATGTGTACAACGGTCGTCAGGTATAGAACCGACGTAATTGCTCGATGTTCCACGAGTTGTCCATGAGAGTGCCGTCTTTTCGCGGTCGGCGTGTCACCGAAGTCAATATTGTAGCCAAAGACGGACAGAGCTTGTGGCCACTCGATTGATTGACTCGAAGGACTAGATCTCCAACCGAGAAGGCACGATCCCATACATTACGATCGTGGTAGCGACGCAAACCCTGGAGGTATTTGGCCGACCAAATTGTTGCAGCATCCCGAGCCTCCTCCTTCGAGTTCGCCGATCCGCTCGACTCGCCCTCATTGAACTTTTGAACTCGGGGACCCGAATTGTACTGGAAGGACTTCCTCCGACCCATATACGAGGAAGAAGGGAGACTGCCCCGTAGCTCGGCTGGGGCTCGTACGGAGCCCCTAGAGCACGGCGGGCAATTCCTTCATCCACTTTCAGATGGCCGAGCCGATTGAAGCGCAAACGACGCCTTGTAGAAGCATGCCGTCAAGGCCGACCTACCGTTGCTTCACGAGTGTGCCACTAAAGCAAAGCAAATCTTTATACCCACATCTTCGCACCAGCTTTGAAACTCGTCGCTTCTGAATTGAGAGCCATTATCCGTAATGATCTGAGATGGTACGCCGAATCGACCGATGATCTCCTGGAAGAACTCGGTGGCTTTGGCCGCCGTAATCTTGGTCACAGGCTTGGCTTCAATCCATTTAGTGAACTTGTTAATGGCGACGAAGATATGTTCAAAACCACCCGGGGCCTTCTTGAAGGGTCCGACGATGTTGAGCCCCCAGACTGCAAACGGCCAGGTGATGGGGATCGTCTGACGTTTCTGAGCTGGCACATGGATTTGCCGAGCGAAGAACTGACAACCCTCGCACTTGCGGACGATCTCCTTTGAATCGGAGACCACGGTTGGCCAGTTAAATCCTTGACGAAAGGCTTTGCCGACCAACATGGCTGAGGCAGCGTGATGGCCGCACATGCCCGAGTGAATTTCACGCAACAGGGCGCGTCCTTCAGACTCGGGTATGCACTTTTGAAGTATGCCAGAGGCGCTTCGGCGATACAGAATCTCTTCATGCACCACGTATGCATGACTCCGACGTTGAATTTGCTCGGCAGCCCCCCAATCGTCGGGAAGCTTTTCATCTCGCAGGTATTCCAAGTATGGTTGCGTCCAATCTGAGTCGAGGGCAAGCACCTCTGACTCGGGTTATTTTTCATCCGGTTGGGGTAGTTGTTCCTGTGGTGTGATGGAGGGGGCGTGAAGCACTTGGACAAAGACCCCAGCTAGGACTGGTGCTCGACTGGAGCCCATGTTCGCGAGCTCATCTGCCGCTTCGTTGTCTCGTCGCAGGATATGTATGAGCTCCAACCCATCGAACTTGTCCTCCAACTTTCCCTTGTCGCTGCCCATCATTCGCCATGCGGCGCTCATGGCCACTACGCAATGTGGTGGCGCATGTAAACCGCATGTGGGAGATACGTTGCGAGATAACAAAGCGAACATTTGAGATCCAAAAGCCTTACGGCCTCGCTTCCTACTAACTTGTGATTTAACTTGATTTAACTTGACTCCTTGTCGATTTAACGACTTAAAAAGCGACGACCCAGACTCAATGGTAGTGAGGAGTGAATGAAGGATAGTGCCACCCATGGCCTGCTGGACATTTAGGCCTGGCACATACATAGGGATTCTATGATAGTTTCTTCCTCTCTGGGTTAGCCTCGATCATGATACCACGACCAACCCGAACTTCTCCGAGAGGATTTCGAGAACGAAGACTTCCTCGTTGAACTTCTTCATGTTGTATCATGACATGGAGCTGTCGACTAGGGCTCGGAATCGGTCTCTCCGGATAGTCGGATGAACGTCCTCTGAGAGGTTACGGAGGTTACCCAGACAGCATCCGTCATCAGCGTCATATGCTCATGCGTGTTCACAATCGTCGTGACGCAGCATCAATGCCGGTACTACGCATCACGAAAACCAAGTGAGCATAGGTCATAAACCCGATTGATAAAACCCCGAGTCCGATGCGAGAAATCCTTTTAAGCCCGATAGAGTGCAGCACAGCCCCAGGACCACTTGGTCGATCGAGCAGATTGAACACGATATCTTGCGACACTTGGACCAGTATTGCATTAATTGATCCGTTCACCTCCTGTGCAACTGGGATCAGGAAACAGCACCTGTTTTTCTATCGCGACTCCTTTATAAAGTTGTTGGCTTTTGTACACATCTCGATCTTTTTTCGGTTCGATTCGTCGAGCTTGGAACGACGACTCGGCGGATCACTCAGGGCTGGGAGGACGCGCTCGCCCCGCCTTCACTGTCGCATGAGTTCAGCGGCGGCATGTTCCGCTCAAGGAGGGTCTTTGATTCAGTCCCGACTGTAGTCTTGAATCGGTCGATCGGAATAGCGCTGACATCTTCATCGCTGATGTCTGATGATGGCTTTTCGGCCGCGAAAGAACGCCTCTGCATAGTGTCCGAGTAACATCAAGCATCAGCGAGAATGGTGCACATCATCTTATATAAGCAGAGTACTTGAGCTCGGACTGGACTGGCATATTCATAGGATAGCATGTGGCGACGACTATGAGTTTTGATCCTGCTTCTCCAAGATTAAGGCTGAGTCGGTATTGCAAAGGCACCGAAAGGAGGTTCTCCATCCATTATCGAAGCTGTGCGACAAGGAGAGAATCTCTCCCACAGACCGAGGTTCGAAATAATTATGCCGTCGAACATGTAAGGACCTGCATCCCAGTCCACCTCGCCGTATCTTATAGGATATTCAACCCGCTTCTTCGCCGACATCTAAGTTGCATACGGACCTGCATGCACTGGACCGCACACGTACCCGATGAGGTGGTGGATCTCCAAGGGATATGATCCGAGCGATCAAACTTGATCGGAACCCGGACCATCGAAGGTAGGGAGTCACTGGAAGGTGCATTGATTTCCCGAGTAGTAAGCTTTTGCTTACGTTTGGACTCGTATGCATCCGATCCCCCGAATATGTAGTTGAGCTCGCGCTCGGTTTCTTGGTAAGCGTCACCCTAGGCAGGGTCACGCTTGTCGTCTTGTTTGGTGTCCTTCGGAGCGTCCTTATTGTGCTCCTCAGCAAACCTCTTCAAGACATTGCAGTTTTTTGCCGCGTGCTTTCCATTCGGATGGAAAGGACACGGCGCCTCTATCACCTTGTTGTAGTCATTGGATCGGGGCGGCTTCTGCCGGCCATGATCCACAGCAGCTACGAGCTACTCACCCTTGCGCTTCTTGTCCTTCTTGGAGGACGATTCGGGCTTGTCCTTCTTGCCTTCATTCTTGCTTGGGTGATCCTCTTGACGCTCAGCAAGAGCGTCCAAGGCGGTAGCATATCGATCCTTGAGTATGGACATCTCCTTGACGGTGGTCGGGGCTTCGAGACATCTTCTTGATTAGATCGGGTCGCGAACTCCCTTCCGAAGGCCACGACGACGCACAGCTTGGAGATCTCCTGATCGTTCTTCTTTTTAGTAAAGCGCCGAATGAAATCCCTTAACGACTCATCCTTCTTCTAATGAATCTGGTAAAGGTCCCATTGGGTTCCCGGCTTCTCGTAAGTGCCCTAGAAATTGGCGACGAATTGGTCGCAAAGCTCTCCTCAGGAACCGATTGAGTTCTTTGGAAGGCCCGCGACCCAACCCTGAGCCGGAGGAGTTAACATGACCAGGCGAATAGTTTGCCATCACGTCAGATTCTTCCGCATGACCTTGATTGCCAAAGAGTAAATCTGCAGACCAAGCCTCTGATTCCGCTTCCGTCACAATTTCACTATTCCCTTAGGGGTTGAACCCTTCGCCGCGGTTACTCGACGAAGTCGGGTGTGAATGGCTTGATCCCATTAATCAATCCATCCCGGAGGAGATCGGCGAGTGAAGAATCGGCGCAGGAGTATGGCGCCTAGTCTTCCTCTCGCTTCCGCCAAGCTCGACAGTTGAGGCGGAGGTCACGATTTGTACTGCCGGTAAGCATCTTGCCCGCGAGTTGGTGGTGTGCCAAGCCGCGCCCAGTGCTATTCGTGAGAAGCCACATCTCTTGAAGCGGGCATTGGTCCCGAGTACCATGGATGCCCACTTCGCCACCATGGCTTTGATCGATCCATGATCGGCGTCAAGGCTGTTTTCTCCAAGTAAAGGTCCAATGTTGTCCAAGAGAGTCTTACATGCAGGTTGTTCTGCTGGGCGATTGGAAGACCGAGTGGTCTCCCATATACGACTTAGGCGCGCCACTGGACTTCACGTGCGCGCACGACGCTAGTTTGTCGCGAGATCCTCTCCACCTCGCGATTATGTTCGGCTCCATGCGCACTATGGGGCCGAGAGCGATCCGGAGGCTTTTCCATCCATCACATAGACGCCACGTAAAGTCGGGGAACCCGCTGGCGCCTCTCCTCTTCGACTCTACTCGAGTAAGAGAGGCTCAAATCGATCCCGATTTGTTGGTTCATCGATGGAAGTGATGATGACTCCACTTCTCGTGATGGATCATTTGAGCGAAGAAAACCCGCTAAGATTTAGCAAAACAGACCGGCCAAATCTCGCAAATTTCATTGACCAATCCGAAAGAGTGGTATCATAGCGCCCACCGGGAAACCGATCCGTTAGAGCTTATCCTCCAGGCCAGGACTCGGAAACTCCATCCTAGGTGTGCTTTGTGTCAGCGCTTCCTTGGCCTAGAATTGAAAAGATGGCATATATTCTCATGAAAACAAAGGCCAGTTTTAAATCGAGCGGACGCTAGACAACTGAAAAGTTGCAATCCTTGACTGGATTCGAACACGATCCAGATTAGAACAACATGCCAAGTGGTTCATTACCGCCGAGGAGGACCGGCGAACCATAAGCTTGTAACCCCGACTAGAACCGAAGGGAGTTCTACGGTGAGGCAGTCGGAATCATTGTCGTCAGATTGGATCTCCTCCCATCGAGGGTCCGCAGAGGCAAGCCGACGTGGGGTGTTTCGGTAAGTCGTAGCTCAGCCTTCGGACGTTGTCCCATGAGATAGCTTGAGAGTTCTCGAGTCATTGGCGAGGAAGCCGAGATCCCCGGGACACGCCTTGACCAGTGGGCGAGTGAAGACGAACCTGCCGATGGAAGCCGCCGAAGTTGATGAAGCCGATCGTGGCGCTTAGCCCTACTGGCGCGTAGCGCGCCAACCGACTTAATTATAGGGCTATCGCGAGATCACAACTTCGATGGTAGCATAGGGCAGGATTTATAAGGAGTTGGGGCCTCTGTGAGAGGTAAATACCCTACCTCGCGGATGCGTGGGTTTGTATTGTGGATGTCAAATACATTGTATGTTCTCGTCGGGATGGAACGAGAACAGACAATGATGTCGATGGAGAATAAGATGATGAGATGCCTCTAACTAGGGACCCCCGACCCCCTTTATATAGTGCAAGGGGTCGGGTTACAGATAGGTTCCCTAATCCGTATAAGGAAGATAAAGGTATAATCGAGTTGGTTACGCCCATTTCCGTGTATTCGAGTAGGAAACGAGTTCATTTCCTTGTAGAACAAGTCGGGCCACGCCATGCTCTAAGCCAGTCTTCTAGAAGATCCGTGGTACGTCCATCCGTATATCTCTGAATACCCGGGGCCCATATTGTCCACAGAGATTTCCTCCTGCAATATGATAGAGAGTGGTGCTAAATAGACTATGATTCATAATAACTCTCTTGTGTATCCAATATTCCAATATGCCTTATCAATTCATCAACAGGCATAAACTGATAATCACAATAGCAAATTCATGATATTATTGCATAAAAGTAATTAACAGCAATTCAGTAAGCTTCATATCAAAAAGGATAAAAATTTGAAATCCCAGGGTGGTTTTATGCTTGAATATTTGCTTTTTGCAATTCCAGGAAATTACAGGGACCTTCATAGAATTTTTTATAATTCTAGGGGGTTTTCTACAATATGCTATGGTCTAGAAAAACTTACATGATTTCTAGAGAACCCGTGGACGTACATGCAAAATTGTCACGGTCCACAGATTTTTCTTTTCTTCTCCCTCTTCCCCTTTTTCAGGTGCACCCCACTTCAAAATTTTCACAAATTTCAGGAGTATTTGTGCAAAATTTTTAGTCTAATAATATTCTTGAAGTAATTTCTGGAGTGCCGGTCCAATTTTTTCTTTTCTTTCTTTTCTTTTCTCCGACTCACCCTCTGTTTTTTTCCAACTGTTCCTAGCTCGCTTTCGTTTGCCCCCTCAAGCCGATCAGGTCTCTGCCCTCCCTCTCATTTACGACGGCTCCTATGCGCGTACCAGCCGGCTCACAAGCTTTCTAGTTGGGCGGCCTATGCCAAGTGTGTTTGGGCCCGTGACACTCCTGGTTTCAGGGCTCACTAGGGAGGAGCCGCGTAGATCCGGTGACAAAGGCGAAGGCGACCGAGATCAAGAGGCCGCCGCCGCCCGCACGAGTAAGGCGTCTGGCAGTTTTGATGGTTTTGTTTGTGAATGAGGGTGGCATGACATGCACTCGACCTACACAGTAAGATCCAGGCGCGACAGCATCGTTTTGTGGTATGTACTACGAGTGTACCAACGCGCTCCATTGCTCCATGCGGTTGTGCCGGGCACCTGGTGGCTTGATTGCACACGATTCATGTGAGCCGGCATGATGCATGGAAGTCCATAATCATTCTGGCGGTTGCGGTGGTAAACTCGACTCCATCCGCTGGGCTGGGTCCGGCTAATAAAGGATTCTTCGCTACATGCAATAGGCTAGGCGGCAGCGAATGGTGATAACGTGTTGAGGAACTCTTCCTACCGGGTGTAGTCTAGGGGTTCCCCGATGCGCTCACGGATTACAAACTTTAACATAGAGATGAACACAAAGATATAGAGGAGGAACATTGCTCTTTTTATTCTCAGATCTGTTTTATTGTGGGGTATCCTCCTCCTTATATAGTGAAGGTTAGGGTTTTGGCTAGGTCCACTTGGCCCTTCATGGGCCGGTTTCCCAACAGAGACATGCATTTTTGGCCTTTTTTCTCAAAGTAAAGGCTAAGTGCTTGAACGGTCAATGCCTCAAGGTGACAGTGGTCAGCGTTGACCGATGGCAACCGTCCTACACGGCGACCCCTAGTCCGTCACCCTGCATCGGCGCGATCCTCTCCTCCATATCTCACGTGCCACCGACACCACCAGCTTGTGCACCCACATGCGATGCTCTCTCCCATAGCCTTCCTTGCCTCGTGTCGTCCCGTAGCCCTCAACCACATAGTAATGCACTATGCACGATCGATATTATTAGGAAACCGACGTGTCCGGCCTGGCTTTCCCTAACCAGCCGGCGCATGTGGTGCAGGTGGGGACCACCCCAGCTTGTGGACCAAACCGACACCCTAGCATATGCACTATATATATTGGAAAGGTTTTGATCTATTGTAGTGAGGCAATATCTGAGAAGCAATAAAGATTATTCCCCTCCACATCTCTGTGTTCTTGTATGCCTTCTACTTGCGTATAATTGAAGCCTTGGACTACACCCGGTAGCAAGGTTGTATAATACGTTATCAGCACGAAGGCTCTCGAAGGCCGTGAAGAGGAGATTCTGCATCGATCGACGTCACGCGGACGAGGCTTGGATCCGTCGACTTGTCCTACGCGACAATCGCAGTAATCCCTAAGCAATTTGTTCAAGCAGCATCGAAGGTATTGCATCACATCAAAATTCACGAATTCATCTGATTGATCAATCTATTAGCAATTTTTAGATTGAATCTGCTTGAATTTTGAATCTTGCATCTAGTAGATTGAATTGGGGGGTTCTACATCTAAAGAAAAAAAGGAGAAATCCGGCACCAAATCGCCTACCGACAGAATCCCGCCGTGCAAAACCTCCTCAGCATCACGCCAGCTCAGCAAGTGCCTCTGGCTCACGCAAGAGCCATCACGCCAGCAGCCAGTAGCAGGCGGCCTCAGGCCGTCGCCACGCGGCGCGCTTCCAAAGAAGCCTTCGTCAAGATGCCCGCCTCTAGCAAGTCGTTGCCCACGCCGCCGCCAAAGAAGCGATCGTCTCAAGACGCCCCTAGCAGGCCACCATAGCCGGGACCTAGCCGACCACTTTTTGAGCAGGCCTAGCCCAAGAAGAGAAGAAGGGGGCATTGGGCTATGGAAATTTGCATTATGCACCCTAAACTTTCGAAAATTATCTAAGCATTTTCTAGAATAACAAATCTTATGCAGAAACCCCTGAAAATTGCAGAAATTGAGAAATTGCATATCCTGGCTTGTTTTTCTTTCGGGAAGTATTAACTTATTCCTGTTTTTGCTATATGAATGATTAATTTTTTCTATTAATTACTTATATAATAAAATGAGCATTTCTATATTGGAAATTCCAAGAATTCATTATGATCCATGTCATGCACCACTTTTATGATTAAGTGCAAGTAATCTTATGCAATACACTACATCATGCAGATGTTCGGCATCGTTAGTCGTGAGTTTGAAGCACTGGCCCCCCATGGCCAGAACTATCTCACTTGGATATCAGACGTGAAAATTGTGCTTGGTGATAAAGGACTTAGACCAGTCATCGGTCTTTAAGCAGGGTCATTTACCCTTGAGTAGAAAAATCAAGCACTGCATTTCATAAGGCATCACCTGTCCACCACTTTAAGGAATGAATACATGGCAGAAGAAAGTGCTATTGATCTTTGGACCACACTGCAACAGCGGTTCGAAAGGCTCAAATACACTATACTGCCACAAGCACAGCAGGACTAGCAAAACCTAAGATTTGCAAACTACAAAACTGTGGCCGAGTGTAACTCAGCATTGCATTGTATTGTCACAAATCTTACTCTCTGTGGTAAGAAAATCATAGATGAGGAAAGATTGAGAAGACAATATCTACTCCTCGCCTTACTGTAGTCCAGAGTGCCTGCAACTATCGTCAAGGAAAATATAAGACCTATAGTGAACTCATTGACCTGATGCAAGTTGAGGAATCTCAGGACAATGTTCCCAAGAAGAACTATGTCTCTCAAGCACCTGGTAAAACCATTGAAGTCAATGCAGGCAAATACCAGGGTGAGAAGCCCAACCACAAAAGAAAGAAGGGAAATGGCAATAAGGGTGATAAGCAGGTCCAGAAAAAGCAGAAGTCTGATATGCAAGACAAGTTCAAATCTACACGCTTGATGTATGGTCAGCAGAACCAGACATGTTACAAGTGTGGAGAATGGGGGCACTGGTCAAAGGTTTGCAAGGCATCTAAGAAGGAAATTGCAGACTACCAAGCGAGTAGGAAAAAGAAGGCCAATTACGAGTCACATCTCGCCATTCTTAATAGAGAAGACTCTGAGGATGAAACTGATCTCCCCAGAGAAGGAAACCAGGCAATGGAACTAGATGTGATGCCCCCAGTTGTTCCTACAGTCGCTGCCCCTGAAGGGACCAATGAAAAGGCTAATGCCATATCTGAACAAGCAATTAGGGATGATGTGAATGCTTTGTTCGCAGAATCCGTTTAGTATTTTTATTTTAAGAATATTAGCATTTAAATAAGTGGTTGCAAGCAGACATTTGTGATCTTAGCATAAATAAAGTATTGTAAGCTCCAGGTGGAGTAAAACCTTAATTCTCGTGATCAGTTGAGCATTTTATTTCCAATATATTTGAGCATGTTTACATTAAATGCCTAATTACTACTATATTTTATATATTGTAGTGCCCATAATATGGAGAAAATGTGCATTGTTGATAGTTTTACAACAAACACCATCTTAAGAGAGACTAAATTTTTTCAGTCATTTGTAAAGAATGCTGGTAGCATTACCACTATTACCGACAATGAGTCGTGTGTAGTAGGCTCTGACCGAGCCACCGTTATCTTGCGAAATGGCACAACACTGGTGGCAACTGAAGAAGCCGTGTTATATCCTGAATCCGCCAGGACTCTCTTAAGTGTTAAAGATATCCGCGCAAATGGTTTCCATGTTGAAACTAATGAAGCAAATAGCAAAGAATACTTAAGCATTATGCAATATGACGGATATGAAAAGAGAATCTTAGAGAATTTTCCTTCATTTTCATCTAGGCTATACCACACAAGCATTAAAACACCTGACAATTTCATAGTCCTGAAGACTACCATTCGAAATGCTGAACTCTTCTCTCTATGGCATAGCAGACTAGGTTACCCTGTTTAAGAAAAATGAGATATAATTAACAACTCTCAGGGTCATAGCATTAGTGTCAAAAATTTTCCAAATTAAGAAGACTTTGTATGTCAAGCATGTGCAACTGGGAAATTAATCACTAGACCCTCGACCACAAAGGTGCAAGACGAAGTCCCTGCATTTCTTGAACACATTCAGGAGGACATTTGCGGTCCTATACAGCCCTTATCTGGTCCATTTAGGTACTTTATGGTGCTCATCGACGCATCGTCGAAGTGGTCTAATGTGTGATTGCTCTCAACGAGAAACCACACATTTGCAAAGTTGATCTCTCAGATTATCAGAATCAAGAATACACTCCCTGATCATCAAGTGAAGTCCATTCGCATGGACAACACCGAAGAATTCACTTTGAAGGCATTTGATGATTATTGCACGACAATGGGAATTAAAGTTGAGCACTCTGTACCTCATTTCCATACGCAAAACGGGCTAGCAGAAGCACTGATCAAACGCATAAGTATATTGCACGACCGTTCTTGCAGGGTTGTAATTTACCAAACTCTTGTTGGGGACACGCAGTCCTTCATGCAGCCGCTCTAATCAATTTAAAACTGTTGGCAAACAACATGCATTCACCAATGCAACTGGCACAAGGCATACCTCCAAAAATTTTCTATTTAAGAAAATTTGGATGCATGGTGTACGTATCGATTCCACCACCACAGAGACCTTGATGGGACCATTGAGAAAGTCTGAGATATAAGTTGGTTATGAGACTGTGTCCATAATCAGGTATTTAGAACCCATGACAGGCAATTTGCATACCGCCCGGTTCGCTGATTGCATCTTTGACAAGGATAATTTCCCGCCATTAGGGGGAAATAAGAAGCCATTGGCAGAAGAATGTCGAGAAATCATTTGACATGCAACATGCATTCCCTGCATGACCCCCGAACCGCAGAAGCAAATGAAGAGGTACAGAAGATCATTGACTTGCATGCATTAGCAAACGGACTGCCCGATCATTTTTTTGACTGCCCGGAGAGGGTAGCAGTGCCAAAGCAAACAGAAGGCACCCCCAACCTATTTAGAGGCCTCAAAAGAGAACAGGGGAAACGGTTCCTCAACCTCCTAGTACCCGGAGACATCCGAGTAAAAGAGAGAAAGAGGGCTTGTCACAGCCAGTCACGAAAATGCCCCAAAAAACAAAGAAGGGGAGCTAGTTGAGACCTAGCACGTCCGGTGAGAAACCCGCTAGCGTGTTACTCCCGGATTTGAATGTAGCAGTGCAACAAGAAGCAGAGAATGCGGCACTAGCAGCATCTATAGTACAAGCAGCACAAACAACACAAGCAGTACACGCAGTACAAGAAGCAGCGCCTGCAATAGCGCAAGAAGCAGCAGTAGCCGAGAATCTCGCGAGCTCTCATATCGGCTACAACCAAATAAAGGACCTTGCTCCCATGATGGGAAATAGCGGGATAGAGCAAGGAGATGCCAATAATATATCTCATGCCGAAATGGCCATAAATTATGCAATCACAGGGGATATCATGCATAGATCAACCACCCATGTCGACATATACTTTGCAAACAAGATTGCCAAACAAATAGACCTGATCAGGAGCCAGCATCAATCGCCGATTGTAAGCTTCGAGCAGATTGGGAAGAATGGAAGAAGGCGATCACCACGGAACTTATTTCTCTGAACAAAAGAGCAGTGTTTGGCCCTGTGTGCCGTACACCCTCCCATATACGCCCTGTGGGTTATAAATGGGTATATGTTCGCAAGAGAAATGAAAAGAATGAAGTGGTACGATACAAAACAAGGTTGGTTGCATAAGGTTTCACTCAGCGCCCAGGCGTTGATTATGAAGAAACCTATTCCCAGGTCATGAGTGGTATCACCTTTAGATATTTTATCTCAATGGCAGTCAATATAAACTTGAATATGAAACTGATGGATGTTGTGACAGCATACCTTGATGGTAACGTGGATTCAGAACATTATATGAAGGTACCCGATGGCATACCAACTCCGAAAGGAGAGAACAAGCAATTATATAGTGTCAAATTGCAAAAGTTTTTGTATGGATTAAAGCAGTTAGGAAGAATGTGGTATAATCGCTTAAGCGAATATTTGTGCAAGAAAGGCTTTGTGAACAACGAAGATTGTCCATGCATTTTTATACAATGATCACAAGATGGTATTTGTATAATTTCGGTTTACGTGGATGATTTAAACATCATTGGCATAGATAATGACATTAAAGCAGCAAGCAATTATCTGAAAGCAAAATTCGAAATGAAAGATCTGGATAAAACCAAGTTTTGCCTAGGCCTACAAATGGAGCATTTGCAAGACGGAATCTTGATGCACCAGGCAACCTACATCCAAAAGGTGTTAGAAAGATTTGGCTTTGATAAGGCATACGCATCAAGAACCCCCTATTGTCGGTAAGTCGCTGCAAGTTGACCAAGACCCGTACAGACCTAGGGAAGAGGGGGAGAAAGCTCTTGGTTCGGCATTCCCGTACTTAAGTGCAATTGGTTCGCTCATGTACTTGGCAAATAGCACACGACCTGACAATGCATTCGCCGTGAATTTATTAGCAAGGTACAGTGCAGAGCCTACTAAGAGACATTGGCAGGGAATAAAGGACATCTTCCGCTACATGAAAGGAACTGTCGATCTGGGTCTATATTATAGAAAGAATCAAGATATGACTTTGGTTGGCTATGCGGACGCATGATATTTGTCAGACCCACACACAAGAAAGTCACAAACGGGTTATGTGTTCTTGTGTGGAGGAACTGCAGTATCATGGAAGTCGTCAAAGCAGACACGTATCAATATCGATGAACCATTCAGAAATTATTGCACTGTATGAGACCGCATGGGAGTGCGCTTGGCTTCGCATAATGACTTTCCACATTTTGCGGTCATGTAGATTGAACTTTGAACAGCACCCCACAGTCATTTATGAAGATAATGAAGCATGTGTTGCACAAGTGCAAAAGAGATATGTGAAAAGCAACTTAACCAAGCATATAGCCCTGAAATATTTCTATGCACATTAATTGCATAAAATGGATAAAATTAATGTCCAACATACTAAGTCGTGTGAGAATCTAGTAGATTTATTCACTAAGTCACTTCCCGCATCTACCTTTAAAAGATGTGTGAAGGGCATAGGGATGATGAAGCTTAGAGACTACATAGACAAGGGGGAGCAATTTCACATAATTAAGCATGAACCTTGAACACGAAGTTCGAGTACCCAACCGAGAAGCATGGCATTGAAGCAATGTTCAGTGGATCTATACTCTTTTTCCTTTAAGTGAGTTTTCAAAGCAGTTTCTCACGTAAGGTTTTTAACGAGGTAAATCCGTACATATAAGCAAAGCGTATGCTATATACTCTTTCTCTAAAATTTTTCCCACTGGATTTCTTATGGAGTTTTTGGAAACATATGCATTATGCGGCATGGTCCGAGGGGGAGTATTAGGAAACCGATGTGTCCAGCCTGGATTTCCCTAACCAGCCGGGGCGTGTGGTGCAGGTGGGGACCACCCCACCCGGTGAACCAAACCGAAACCCTAGCATATGCACTATATATTGAAGAGGTTTTGATCTATTGTAGTGAGGCAATATCTGAGATGTAATAAAGATTATTTCCCTCCACATCTCTGTGTTCTTATGTGCCTTCTACTTGAGTATAATTGAAGCATTGGACTACACCCGGTAGTAAGGTTGTATAATAGATATATGCACCACAAGCGTGTACGTAGCACAGGCATCTCAATTTTCTAGCTAGTATACGGAAATGAAGCACCGATCGATCTGATCCGCTCAATCACTCCCTCCTTTGTCACAAGGCAAGCGACCGAGTATATTTCGCGGATGAATCACGTACGCTAATTCCTTGTCGCCTTTCTTGAATACCCTTTTACCTGCCGTATTTAATCGCATTGGCAGCTGTTGCCGGCAGCTGGCCTCAGCTCGTCTTTCCGGTTATACGATACCTTGATCGTCCCTCTTATAAACTCACCGGCCATCCCGCGGCATTGCAGTGCATCGCACGATGAAGAAGGCAAGCATGGAAGCGCATTGCAGTGCGTGCAGCCATGGCACGGCGGCGCGGGGAGGACACGAGGCGGCGGCCGCGGCAGCCGGGTCGCCGGTGCTGTTCCGGCCTGTGCCGGCTACCCGTCTGCCGCACGCGCCGTCTCGCCGGCGCCACCGGTACGTACGCCGATCTCGTATGCTGTGCCCATTGACATCACGTACTCCTACGTGCTGCCATTTATTTGCATTTGCATGATTGCCGACGTCGACGGTCGTGGGTTTCGCGGCTTTCGCCATCGTACGTACGTATTAACTGCTGCCGTCCTTGGTTTCGTCTTTGTCGCAGCAGTGGGTCCAAGGGATCTGATGTTGCACAGAGCGTTTTGCTAAATGAGGTGCGGCTGCTGTTCTAATTCACTAGTCACTACTATGCTTTCGTTCTCTCTCTATTCTCAAAAGAAGTTTTCAGCAACAAACCAAACCTTTCAACCTGTTCCACTGTAGTACAATGCACAATATTCTTTCTTGCCGATGTTTATTTCTTTTCAAAAACGATTCTGTACATCTGCTGTAACGATGAGAAGTAAGCATCTACTGATCCGAAGAAGAGATTCCTGTTTGTTTTTGCAGATGATCGATCCAGGAACGATAAGCCATGGTCCCCTGTTCTCTGGGCCACTTCCTGAACGTCCAGAGAACCCCATGATCCGCGATCCGCTCTTCGGCAAGTTTCTCCAGACTGACGGTCTCATGCTCACTGCACTCCCCCCGCCGCCGGATTGGCCGGAATGGCGCCGTCGCGATCCCGCCGCGCCGCCGGTCATCCGGGTCAAAGTTCTTGTCCTGGATGAAGATAGCCAGAGGCGTCGTGCCGGGTCGCCACGAATGCTTGGCCCTTGAGGAAGGCATGTACGGGCCGGATTAGCGCCTGTACATACTGTATTGCGGTGTCAACCTATGCGCCCTAGGATAATTTCATGAAGTTGGTTAATTAATATTCCTACGAAATTTAAACATTTGGGTTCGTCTAGTTTTTGTTTGGATCAATGATTTCTGGTGTCAATGGTCCTTGTACATATCCATATTGGGTTCGAGTCTGGATAAATAAATATAACCTCTTATGAAGTTCTTTCGTCTGACGTTACGGTACGGATCTATTTTGTCGATTGTTTGACGAATTGAGGTTTGTGCTGACTATTTTCGTAACTAGACAAGCTCTAATAGCATCACATTGCAAATATAATAATAGTGAAAAGTAAAGCATGTAGGATTCATAACTTAAATCAACATAAGCTTAACCAAAAATTATGGGTGAGAAGTATGAATTTAGAATGTTAGCTCGCCTCGATCCTCAATCTCACAGTCCAGAGGATTTTCTTCGTTAGGCAGATTCTTTGAGTCCTCGTTCTCTAAATAAAAGGGCACCAAGAATTAACATCATACCCAAAATTCCAAAATGTTAAATGTCATGGGGATATTCCTAGGGTTTTAGTTTGTTTCTTGTATTCCCATTCTCTCATATTTTATCCATGCTGAAATCACTGGGTTAAACTATTTCTCATTAAAGTGTGTGTGGGAGATTTATATGTACATATATATTTCCTATATGTCCAAAAATAATGAAGAGGCAAATATCTACCCTTAATAATGAACCTAGAGATTTTTGGTAAAATATTATTTAGGCTAGGTCAAGTATTTTCTGAATTTATTAATTTGGAAATAAAGTCTCTTTTCATAGCTTAATAATTTATTAAAGGTATAAATGTCTCAAAAGGTGATTTTATAATTTTATTATGTTCAAAACTCATCTGAGTATTTACAGAAATTTTTCCACTAATTTTACAAGTCTTTATCTATTTTTAGAAAATTGAAAACACTTATTCGGATTTCTTTAATTCCAAAAAAGGCCGGAAAGGCCCTGCAGTGGCTGGAGTGCCCTCAGCCGGGGAGAGTTGGTGGTGGGCTGAGTCCCCATCGGTCAGTGACTCTGGGCGCGAGTGAGAGGAAGAGAGAGAGTGGACCATGGGCCCACGGGTCAGTGGCGCTATGGCCCGTGTAAACCTGACAGGTGGGTTCGGGGACCCACTTGTCAGCCTCACGAAGGGGTTTTGCGGGATTTTTAAATAGGGACACCGCCTCTAGCCAGACCCAGTCGTGAGAGGGGGTGGCGGAAGTCCGACGGCTGGCGTCACCGTCTTCGTTCTCCGTCCGGGACTCCGGTGAACTTTCAGCGTTGAGCCGGCGTTGCTTTCAAGCAGTGTTGTTTCGTGATCCTCTGAGTTCAGGGGGCGAATCCTAGGGCGTCTGAGGCGGCTTTGGCGGCGTGAGCAGCCAGCGGCGCGCCCGAGCGGAAGGGTGACGGCGAGCAAAAAGCACGGCGTTCCTATGGTTTTAGTGCAAGGGGAATCTACGGGGGAGCATCTAGG
Source organism: Olyra latifolia (assembly GCA_036346145.1). Taxonomy (NCBI): domain Eukaryota; kingdom Viridiplantae; phylum Streptophyta; class Magnoliopsida; order Poales; family Poaceae; genus Olyra; species Olyra latifolia. Next base: position 45,302,598 of record CM070523.1, on the reverse strand, counting down.
GGACTTTTGGGAGTGTACCGTGCAATCAGCCGGGGTGGAAGAGGTCCGGTTCGGATCGGCGACGACGGGGCGGCGGAGGCCGAAGCTGGTGAGTTAGCGCGGGGCTTCAAGGGCTTCTTCCTTCGATTGCTCCCGGGGGATGACGGCGGAGACTCCGAGAGAAGTAGAGGAGAAAGCCCACGGGCAAATCCAAGAATGGATTTTTATAATTATATCTAAGTTTAAATTATATGTTAGAGATATTTAATTTCAAAAAGTGGGTTAATATGAGGTTCTAAATAGCTTCAAAAAGAAATTTCATATAGAAAATATATTTGCAAAATTTTAAAATTTTAAGATTTTGCCCAAGAGTAATTAACCTTACTTAAAATTGTTTTTCTTATTTTTGGAGAAAGGCCCAAAAATAGGATGTTACAAATCCTACCCCCCTAAAAGAAATCTCGTCCTTGAGATTACTAACCTAGAGGAGAAAATATGTGGATACTTATCTCGCAGTTGTTCTTCTGGTTCCCAGGTTGCTTGTTTTCCAGTGTGATGACTCCATTGGACCTTGCACAATTTGATAGTCTTATGCCTCATTCGTTTTTCCATGGTATCAACTATTTGAACCGGATGTGCAGGATAGGTGAGATTTGTGGCTATGTCTAGGTCCAATTGAGGGATAATATCCTCAGGCAGTCTAATACACTTCTTGAGCTAGGATACATGAAAAACGTCAGCCACATCTCCAAGCTCAGTTGGGAGATCCAACTGATAGGCCACAAGGTCTCTTTTTGCTGTTACTCGACAAGGTCCAACATATCTGGGGGCTAATTTGCCTTTCAACTTAAATCTTTGAGCCCCTTTTAAAGGTGACACTTTAAAGTAGACGTAGTCTCTAATTTCAAAACTCAAATCTCGACGTCGGTTGTCGGCATAGCTCTTTTGTCGAGATTTTGCGGCTAGAAGTCTTTCTCTGATGATTTTGACTTTTTCTTGTGCATCTGCCAAGGAGTCTGTCCCAAATACTTGTCTTCCGCCGGTTTCAAACCAAGACAAAGGGGTTTGGTATTTTCGCCCGTAAAGGGCCTCAAATGGGGACATCTTAAGACTTGATTGATAACTGTTATTGTATGCAAACTCTGCATATGGGAGACACTTGTTCCACTCAGTCGAGAAATCTAGGGCACAAGCTCTTAGCATGTCTTCTAGAATTTGGTTTACTCTTTCAGTTTGTCCATCATTTTGTGGATGAAAAGCAGTACTGAAAGTTAGATTGGTTCCTAATGCTTCATGCAGCTATTTCCAAAATTGTGATGTAAATTGGCTTCCCCGATCGAAAATTATTCAACGGGGCACACTGTGTAAACACACGATCCTGGACATGTATAGCTCTGCCAGCTAACCTCCTTTGTAGGTTGTTTTTACTGGGATAAAGTGTGCCACCTTTTTTAGGCGGTCCACAATAACCCATATTGAGTCATATCCAACTCTAGTACGGGGCAATCCAACTATAAAATCCATAGTGATTTCCTCCCATTTCCATTCTGGGATCTTCAGGGGTTGTAATAGTCCAGCAGGTTTCTGATGCTCGGCTTTTATTTGTTGACATACATGGCAGCAGGATACATACTCTGCTACATTAATCTTCATTTTAGGCCACCAATATTGGGTCTTAAGATCTTGATACATTTTTGTGCTACGTGGATGAATAGAATATGCTGATTCATGTGCTTCTCGAAGTATTGTTTTCTTGAGTTCTGTGTCATGAGGAACAAAGATTCTATTTTTGGACCAAATAATTCCTTGACTATCTTTAGTGAATCTTGCACCTCGATCCTTTGTCATGAGTCGCTCTATTTTCTGGGTGCTAGGGTGATCTTTTTGCTTTGCTTTGATTAAGTCTAGCAAGGTGGGTTGCACTTCAAAAGTTGCTGCTGTCCCTTGATCGACTAGTACCAAATTCAGACGAGCCATATCTCTCTGCACACGGGTACTGGTATATTTGTTGCTATGGATAAGTTGCATTAGGGTTGTCGACTCAAAGCGTCTGCTACCACATTAGCTTTGCCAGGGTGATACTGGACACTTAAATTATAGTCCTTGATCAGTTCTAACCATCTGCGTTGTCTTTGATTCAAATCTGGTTGCGTGAATATATAGTTCAGACTCTTGTGGTCAGTAAAGATGTTGCAATGCTTTCCAATTAGAAAATGTCTCCATAATTTTAGGGCATGGACGACGGCAGCTAATTCCAAATCATTAGTAGGGTAATTCTCCTCATGTTTCTTGAGCTGACGGGAGGCATAGGATACCACCCTACCATTCTGCATAAGAACACATCCAAGTCCCTGCCTAGAGGCATCACAATAGATTTCAAATTCCCTAGTGATGTCTGGAGTGACAAGGACTAGCGCAGTAGTCAATTTCTCCTTAAGCTCCTCAAAACTTTTCTCACATTTTTCAGTCCATTCGAACTTTGCATCTTTCTGCAATAACCGAGTCATAGGTTTTGTAATTTTGAAGAATCCTTCAATAAATCTCCGGTAATATCCTACTAATCCAAGAAAACTTCTAACTTTAGTCACTAAGGTTGGGGATTTCCAATTGGTAACCGCTTCCACTTTAGCAGGATCCACTTTTATACCACTTGAGGGAACTACATGTCCTAAGAAACTGATTTCTTCCAGCCAAAATTCACATTTACTGTAGTTGGCATACCACTGATGTTCCCTCAATTTTTGTAGGACCAAATGTAGGTGTTGAGCATGCTCTTCAGCAATTCTGGAGTAGATGAGAATATCATCTATAAATACTACGACAAATTTATCGAGATATTCCATAAGAATTTTGTTCATGATGTTCATGAAGTAAGCTGGGGCATTGGTTAGGCCAAAAGACATAACCGTAAACTCATAAAGACCATATCTGGTGGTAAAAGCTGTTTTGGGTATGTGGTCTTCTTTTATCTTAACTTGGTGGTACCCAGACCGAAGGTCTATTTTGGAGAAATGGGTGGCTCCTCGAAGTTGATCGAATAAGTCATCGATCCTAGGTAGGGGATATTTGTTCTTAATTGTTACATCATTCAGTGCACGGTAATCGATCACCAGTCTCTTTGTTCCATCTTTCTTTCCAACAAACATGGCGGGAGATCCCTAAGGGGATGAAGTGGGTCTAATAAATCCCTTGGACTCTAGGTTCATCAATTGTTCTTTTAGTTCAGTTAGATCAATGGCATTCATCCGATAATAATTCTTAGATATGGGAGCAGTTCCTGGGATTAGATCTATCACAAATTCCACTTCACGGTCTGGTGGCATGCCTGGCAATTCTTCTGGGAAGACATCCGGATATTCTTGGACTACCCGGACATCTTCAAGAGGTGAACAACTTATGGTGTTAACAACTTTGTCAAGGGGAGACAGCTTATCAACTTGTATCATGGCCTACTGATAAGGCCATTTGTTGAGGGTAACTGTTCGATTGGCACAATCTATAACTCCCCCTTGGCTAACCAACCAATCCATTCCCAGGATGATATCTAGGTCTTGTGTGGGTAACACTATCAAGTTTGCTTTTGCAAGCACCCAACCTAGGGTCAAACTCACTCCTAGGCAGGCTTGGGTTGCTAGAATGGTCCCTCCAGGTGAAGATAGGAGCAGGGGTTTCATAAGTATAGAGGCAGGTATCTCATACTTATTCACAAATTCTTTGGATATAAATGAATGGGATGCACCAGAATCGAAAAGTACTTTTGCAAGGATTAGGTTGAAAGAGAATGTACCCATAAGGACTCCAACGGCATCCTGTGCTTCTTCTTCAGCAACATAATTTGCCCTACCACGGCCTTGAGATTGAGGGGCAGTCCGTGGAGTGCGTGGGGTTTGTAATCCACCTCTTCCTGCAGATCCTGGAGTTGACAGTCCTCGAGCAGGGGTAGCTGGTAAGTTGAAACGAACTAGGGTGATTTTCTTGTCGGGGCATACATTGCCAAAATGTCCTGGCTTCCCGCAATGAAAGCAGTTCAGAGTACAGGCGGGGCTAAGGTTCCTTTGTCCTTGGCCTACTAGGGCAGGGGTACGAAAAGGAGTTCCTGTAGTACGAGTATTGTAATTACTGGTGTTGCCTTGTTGATTCTGGCTAGAGCTTGGCTTCCACTGTCTGAAAGGGCAGTTGAAGGATCCTTGTCGTTTGGAACTAAGCCCTCATTGAGTGTTAAACTGTCTTTTGCGCAAACCTTCCAACACTTTCCTCTCATTTTCTAAAATAAGGGCCTTATTCACTAGCTGTTGAAAATCAGAGAAATCATGGATGCTAAGTTGCATTTTCATGGGATGATACAGTCCATCTAGGAACTTCTCTATCTTGTCTTCCTCACTCTCAACCTCTTTAGGGGCGTAACGGGACAGATGGTTGAACTTGGTTAAATAGTCTAATACGGACATGTTACCTTGTTTCAGTTCCTTGAATTCATTTTACTTCATTTTCATAATTCCAGTGGGAATGAAGCCATTGCAGAAAACTAGCCTAAATTCTTCCCAAGTCATCACAGGAGCTGGAATTTCTTCTTCTGGTATGTCCCAATTAAGTCCAGGGACATTTTCACCTACTGCCCCATCATCTTGGGCATCATCTCGAAGCACATTCCCTCCTCCTTCTTCATTCTGGTCCTCTCTTTCTTCTTCTGCATTCTCATTTTCTTCATCATCCTCTCCTTCATCTTCTTCTCCCTTGGTCCTATTCTCCCTGGCGAGTAGAAAGTTATCCCACCATTCTGCTGTAGCTCCCTCAAGAAGGTGGGTGGCAAACAACACTTTATCCTCTTCCCGAGTACGAGCCAAAGCCAGTTTCTTTTCCACGCTTCGAAGCCAATCATCAGCTTCCAAAGGTTCATTGGCTTGAGAGAAAGAAGGTGGTTTAGTGCGGAGAAAATCACCAAGTTTGGACCCTTGACGGTTGGAATTGTTAAACTGGCTGGTGACCAAAGCTTGAATCAAATGAGTCTGGTGAGACATCATATCTACCATGGTTGGTTCACCACGAGGAGGTGGGGGCAAGGGGTTTCTACGATAGCCCCTACCGCCAGCAGCGGGCTGATTGCGGCGATGGACACCAGCATTAGCGCTAACTGTCCTCCTTGGCGGCATCTGAAAGAATAGAGCAAAATCCTAAATAAAACAATCATCAACTCTTTAAAGATGCGAATGAAAAACGGCAACAGAAGACCGTGAACAAAGAAAATTCAATAAAATTAGTAGTCAAAGGTAAAAGTGCGAACTGAAATTCCATATGAATAGGCAGTACATTACCATATATGTACATACCTAACACCATCGAGTAATACAGTGTGTGAGGGTACAAAGTCGGTGACGAGGACTCACACTGAAACTAGCATTCTAGTAACAACGGAGGTGCTAACTACATCACTCTGACACAGCCTACTCTAGTGCTGTCTACAAACCTAAAAGTATAACCTACTGAAGGTGCCCATACGCATCACTCCAAAGCAGCTAACATCTACTGCTATCTGTAGGTGCAAAAGTATAACCTAACAGAGGTGCCTACACACATCACTCTGTAACAACTGCTGAACGCAAAAGCTGACGCCTGCGAGCACTAGGCCTACCTCACCTCGTAGCTCAAACTGCTGGCTTACGAGGGATCAGACCTACCTATCTACAACAAAAGTAGCTCTAGCAGGAGAAACTGCTCCACTCCACGTCTAGCTGGAGTGGTAACCACCGCAAACCTCACAAAAGAACACGTCCTCCAGACCGACTCTAGGTAGGGAGCTAGGACCGTCCTCGGCTGAAGAGCTGGAAACCTCCACATAACGGGGCGCAGGCGTGTCACGGCGAAAGTGGACGCTCCTTGTCACCGGGGGCGGTAATCAAGGAGAGAGGCGGCTATGCTGCAGCTCCTGCTGGGGCGGACGTCGGAGACGCCCGAGAAGGTCCTACCTCCTAAGGGGCAGCAGTGGAAAAAAGCACCAAGCCCGGAAAATGCGAAACTGGACCCCGGGCATGGGAGCTAGGTGCACTCACAGTCGGCAAAGTGACTGCCAGCAGCTGAAGTGGTGCGGAAGTTGGAGCAAGAACTGATGCTCTGGCAAGAACAGTGACGGGGACTCCACGGCGAGGAACAGGAGTCACAGGGTAGGGGTTGGCTAAGTGGTGGTAGAGGGCACAGTCAGGAGTGAAGGGGGAGCCAAGGAAAGTGTCGTGGCCAGAGTAGTAGGCCAACCCAGATATAGCCTTTCATATATATCTTTTAGCTGATCTGAACTCGTTCATGTATATCTCCAGCTGCTTGGGCCACCGTAGCACTAGTTTTAGCCCGTTTCCCTCTAGACCCAAGCCGACTTTCTGCCCATCGGCTTTTTGCCAAATTCTGGTGTCAATAGAAACCTCAACTATCTTGCAGTGAGCTTCAATTTATTTACCATTTCAAATTGTATTTCACTTATTCTTGCTTGTTTCTTCAATTGCTAGCAGGAATAGACCTTCGTGGTTAGGTCAATCGTGTTCTCGGCATGGTTGATAACGAGTAGGATTGGTGGTTTAGCGATAGTTGGTTCATGTTCTTGTTTGGCTGGTAGCCAGTTCATCAAAATCGCCACTCCGCCAAATAGAACATACCAACTCACCGAAAAATTAGGTAGCCCCTTGTGCACACCATTTGGTATCAGAGCGAAGGTTGGCCGGTGAGTTCTTGCATCTTTGTTCTTGTTCTTCTACCTAGAGTCCAAATAAGCCCCTCAAAAAAACTTGTTATTGCATTCCCCACTGTCCAAACCCATTATGCCTTTCGATCTGTTATTCTCGTTTTGTTAAATTGAGTTTATGTCTATTTTAGCTTTATCTAGTTGTTGTTCATCTCCCCACAGCAAAAACCATCTATAACACCTCAAAACAAAATTCCCAAATTCAGCCAGAAACTGTCTATTTCTGTAGCCGCCACAAAAAACGCCATAAATCCCATTTCCCTTATCCTTTTATAGCAAAATAAAAAGGAGAAGTTTTGTGACTTAGTGTTCTATCTTGCTGCCAATTTTGACATCTATACATGAAGGCACTAAGAATCTGTGAGTGTTTGATTCAGACCAATTTGCTGTCCTAAAATCTATAGTTGTGTGCAATTGTGAATTTTGTGCAAATTTTTCGGTTGGTCTTCAGAAGGTTGACCCCAAATAAAAGTTTTTGCAAATACCGTCAAGAAGAAGTGAGAAAAATGAATCATTGCAAAAGAGGCACCTGACTGAAAATTATAGCCAAAATATCGATCTGCTATCTGGTGGACAGAAAACAGCAAGTTAGAAAGATCGCAAAAATCTTGTGCTTTCATGTTCCAGATTACATATCCTTGAGTTGTTTCGTCTCTACCACTTATATCCATTGGCATACACTTGCTTTTGCCTATTATTCATCGTTTTTTTATCAACAACTTAGGCTAAGTACTAGATTCGAACATTTACTCAATTTTGTGCAAATTTGAGAATAGCTGATTGCAATTCCTTTGCTACTAATATATACCTGTCCAAGCTCCTCTCTACTACTAACCAAACAGGGTCAAGGACCGTGCTATCACTTTGCCACCATGTGAGCTCGGTTTATCACGAACCAGCCACCGATTATGCCATCTACTAGCTTGGTAAGAACTTGAAAAGGCAAGTAGAAGATTGAAGTGTGAGGGTATCCAAAAATTCCAGCACCTAGTAGTGATACGACTATAAATATATTTGTGTGTTTTCTTGTCTACTACTAACTATGGTAGATTCAAATGAGAACTCAAACCGGGAAGAGGATGGTGATCCCCTCTCACCTCGGTTAGAACTATTGACGACAGCCATTGTTATGCACTTTGAGCGCTTGCTCAATAGGCATGCTAAAGATCACCAAGAAGTGGTGGATAGGATGAACAACAACATCGCAGAGCTCCTCACACGAGTTGAGCGTCTTGAGAGGCCAACACAACCTGCTGCCACCGCGGCCATTGCAGTGAATCTTTCTGCCTGTGATGCTCATGACGCACCAAGGCAAGGTGGTGCCCCTCCACAATGTCCCCCACCCGCTGCTCATTCTTGGGCCGACACGGTAGACAATGATGAGAACGACTACATTGCTTTCAACCCCCACAACGATCGTGATCACCGTCGTCTCCGTCACAATCGACAAGGAATGGGTCGCAATCAGTGTGAACGAATGGAGGTATTTGTTGATCCACTCGCTAAGATCAAGTTTACTATGCCTTCTTTCAATGGTAGATATAACCCTGATGAATATCTTGATTGGGAACTATCTGTAGAACAAAATTTTGATTGCTATGATTTCCTTGAGGACAGGAAGATAAGGGCCGCCACTAGTGAGTTCACCGAGTTTGCTTCCATTTGGTGGAGGGAAACTTGTAGAAATCGAGATAATCTTCCAAGAACATGGGCAGCATTTAAACAATTGATGAGAGCTAAATTTGTCCCTTCCTATTATGCTCATGATTTACTTAACAAGTTGCAGCGATTAAATCAAGGCAACAAATCGGTAGAGGAATATTATTAAGAGTTGCAAATTGGTATGTTGTGTTATGGCTTAGAAGAGAGTAATGATGCTAAGATGGCTAGGTTCTTAGGAGGGCTTAATCGAGAAATTTAGGACATTCTTAATTATAAAGATTACAATTCTATCACCCATTTGTTCCATCTTGCTTGTAAAGCTGAAAGGGAAGTATAGGGTCGACACTCCACGATGAGAGGATCTTTTGGAGGCTTGTCCTCTTCAAGGTTGGGCCAAGTGCAAACCAAGGCAGCACCTTCTTCCCCCGCTAGCCGTGCACCTCCATCCTCAAAATAAGGACATCTCGCTACCTCTTCTTCAACTCGTTCGCGAGCTTCCGAGACAAGCAAGTCAGCCACGATGCAAGCCCCTGCCAAAAGCATGTCTTCAGTCGCTTCCACCAGTCACACACATCATGTGTGATGCCATCGCTGCAAAGGATTTGGACACTTCATACATGATTGTCCAAGTCAGCGAGCTCTCATTGTGAAGGAAGGTGATGAGTACACCTCAGCTAGTGATATTGAGGATGAACATACTTTGGTTGCTACTAACCCAACAAGTGAAGAAGATGATGATGACCTCACCGAGGAGAATTTGGGCACTGAAATGTCGGATAAGCACATGAGCATCATTGTGAAGCGTGTGCTTAGTGCCCAAATGGAGCGTGCTAAACAGAACCAATGCGACAATTTGTTCCAAACAAAGTTCGTTGTCAAGGAGCGTTTAGCTCGAGTGATCATTGATGGAGGGAGTTGCAGCAACCTTGCTAGCATGGAAATGATCGAGAAGCTTAACTTGACTACAAATCAGCACCCACGTCCTTACTACATCCAGTGGTTCAATTCAAGTGGTAAGCTGAAGGTAACAAAAGTAGTGAGAGCGCACTTTACTATTGGCTCATACCATGATAACATTGATTGTGATGTCGTGCCTATGCAAGCATGCTCTATTTTGTTAGATAGACATTGGCAATATAATAGAGACACCGTTCATCATGGTAGAAATAATCAATACACTATCATGTTCAAGGAAAGAAAAATTGTGCTAGATCCCATGTCCCCCACTGCCATTTTGAAAGATGAATTAGAGAAAGCTAAAAGAGACAAGAAAGCCAATGCTAAAAGTGAAAACAAACTTGTAGATAAAGAGTTAACTCCAACTAACAATAGAGAATCTAACTCTAGGAAAGCTGAAATTAAATTGAAAGGTGCTGTTATGTTAGCTACAAAATCAAATTTGCATGAAATGGATGTGGATAATTCTTGTTACTATGCTTTGGTTTGCAAAGAGGCCTTGTTTTCATTAGATGATATGACTGCCTCTTTGCCTCTTACTGTTGCTAACCTTTTGTAGGAGAATGAGGATGTGTTCCCTGAAGAGGTACCCTCGGGGCTACCACCAATTAGGGGAATCAAACACCAAATTGACTTGATTCTGGATGCATCCTAGCCCAACCTTGTGCCATATAGGACCAATCTGGAGGAGACTAATGAGATTCAGCATCAGGTGCAAGATTTGCTTGATAAAGGGTACTTGCGCGGGAGCCATAGTCCATGTGTTGTCCCTGTGATTTTGGTACCTAAGAAAGATGGATCGTGGCATATGTGTGTTGATTGTAGAGTCATTAATAATATCACCATTACATATCATTATCCTATTCCTAGGTTAGATGATATGCTAGATGAATTGAGTGGTTCTACCATGTTCTCTAGGGTTGACTTGCGAAGTGGTTATCACCAAATTAGAATGAAACTTGGAGATGAATGGAAAACAGTATTTAAAACTAAATTTACTTTGTACGAGTGGTTAGTGATGCCTTTCAGTTTAATTAATGCACCTAGTACTTTTATGTGATTGATAAATGAAGTTTTGCGCACTTTCATTGGAAAATTTGTGGTGGTATACTTTGATGACATCTTGATTTATAGCAAGTCACTCCCTGACCATCTTGACCATTATGTGCTGTTTTTAATTCCTTAAGAGATGCATGTTTATTTGGTAATCTTGAGAAGTGCACCTTTTGCACCGATCGAGTCTCATTTCTTGGCTATGTTGTTACACCGTAGGGAATTGAGGTAGATGAGGCAAGATTGAAGCCATCAAGAGTTGGCTGACTCCTAAAACGGTCATACAAATGCGAAGCTTCCATGGTCTTGCTGGTTTTTATCACCGCTTTGTGAAGGATTTTAGCACCATAGCCGCACCATTGAATGAATTGACGAAGAAAGGTGTTGTGTTCCATTGGGGACAAACTCAAGAAAAAGCCTTTAACTTGCTCAAAGAGAAGCTCACCAACGCACCATTACTCCAACTTCCTTATTTTGGCAAGAACTCTGAGCTTGAACGTGATGCTAGTGGAATTGGAATTGGTGGAGTCTTGATGCAAGAAAGTAAACCGGTTGCATATTTCGGCGAGAAACTTAGTGGGCCTATTCTTAATTATTCCACATACGATAAAGCCAGCTTATCCTACTTATCTCGTGTCTTATTTGACTTATCTCACTTTTTTATTACTTTTTGAGTCTTTTTTTTATCTCGTAGATGTGTCTATAAGCTCTCTAAACCCCAAAATTGAAGGCCAACCGGCCCTCGAGGCTATCTCGAAAAATTCTCGAAGTGACGAGATAAGACAAATAAGTAGGATAAGATAAGCTCAAAAGAAACCACTCTAAGTCTCAGTTGAACCCACATAATTGTATATGCCTCTCCCTCTGCCTAGTACTCTATGGGAAGACATTTCAATGGATTTTGTTATAGGTTTACCTAGGACAAAGAAGGGGAGGGATAGGTTTTCAAAAATGGCACATTTCATTCCATGCCATAAGAGTGATGGTGTCTCTCATATTGCTGAGTTATTTTTCAAAGAGATTGTTCACTTGCATGGTATTCCTTCTACTATTGTTTCAAATCGTGAAGCCAAATTCTTAAGCCATTTTTGGAGAACACTATGGAACAAGTTGGGGACGAAGTTGTTGTTTTCTACCACTTGTTAGCCCCAAACTGATGGCCAAACTAAAGTTGCAAACCATACATTATCAACTATGTTGAATGTTGTTTTGAAGAAAAACTTGAAAAAGTGGCAGGAGAGCCTTCCTCATGTGGAATTTTTCTACAACCATGCGGTACACTCGACTACAAAGGTGAGCCCATATTAGGTAGTGTATAGTTTCAACCTTCAAGCTCCCATAGATTTGTTGCCTCTTCCATCTATAGAGAGGGTTAATTTAGATTCAAAGAAGTGTGCTGATTTTATTCTCAACTTGAACGAAACCACAAAAGAGAACGTTGAGCGCATGAATAAGACGTATAGGATTGTCGGTAACCATGGTAGGAAACAATTAACATTTGAACCTGGCAAACTTATTTGGTTACATTTGCGCAAAGACAAATTTCCTGAATTGAGAAAATCTAAGTTGATGCTTCAAGCTGATGGCCCCTATAAGGTGTTTGAACAAATTAATGATAATGCATATAAGTTTGAACTACCTACAGAGTTTCGGGTTAGCCCCACCTTTAACATTGCAGATTTGAAGCCTTATTTAGGTCACGAGGATGAACACGAGTTAAAGATGACTCTAACTTAAGAAGGGAAGGATGATGAGGACATCACTACATCAGATACACGAAGGACCTCACCACCATCTTCTCTTAGGCAAATACTAATTACAAGAGCACGTGCTTGACAACTAGATCAACAGGTAAAATCGTTTCTTGGGCAATCTCATCATGACCAAGAGAATAGATGGCTACCTAATAATGTTATTGTGCTTAAGAACCATGGATTGGACCAACGAGGACTCATTTCCTCATTAAGACATACTACAATGCAAGCCAAGCCCGAGCTAAGTCAGTCTCAGCCACCTAGGAGCAGGCTCCAGTTAAACAAGCATAACTCGGTCATCCGAAGTCCGATTGAGCATAACTCGGTCATTTAAACAACCCAAGCCCGAGCTAAGTCAGTCCCAAAATTCGGTGCTAATCTAAAAACCCTAATTGAACTATGCATAAACTACACCCCAAAATCAATCATATGTAATGGAGGATAAGCTTAACAATAAAAAATGAGAATAGTGTCATATTCAAAAATGATTATCAAAATATATCAACAAAATTCAATATATATGACACAAAAACTTGAAATAAACATAGAAAAAAAATTCTAAGGTTTTGCACGAATTCAAAATTACACTTAATATATATTTATTATGGTTAAATTGAACCTAGCCCTCATGCAACCAAAAGAATGCAAACCATGAAAAACAAAAATTCACCTTGATATGAGAGCCTCACTTCAAACTCAAATTTGAATTTGAATTCAAATCCATATTGGCCTAGAGCTTCAAATTAGCTACAAATAAAATCCAGGTAATTCCCAAAAAATCTAAGAGAAAAATACCTAGTGGGCCCCACCACCCTTGACCAGCCCTTGCCTCAGCTTTAACCTATGGGACCCACTTGTCAGCCTTTCTCTCTCCCTCCCTGGTGGATCTCTCTCTCTCCCCCCTCTGTTGGTGCCCATGCTCTGGCCTATCCTCCCGGTGGCAAGCTCCTCCTAGCGACGCCCTCTGCGTGGACGCCTTGCCTGTACTCGCACCCGAGCTCGCGCCGTGGAGCGCCGCTGTGGACAACATGGGTTCCGGGTATTTAGAGATAGACGATTGGACGCACCACCTCCCTGGGCCAAGCCGCAAGGATCTTCCAGAAGGCGGGCCTGGTGAACGGCGTGGCCTGACTTGCTCTACAAGAAGTAAGATTCATATTCTACCCGAATACGTGGAGATAAGTATAGCCGACTCGGTTATATCCCTTATCTCCCTAATACGGACTAGGAAACCAATATGTAACCCAGTCCCTTGCACTATATAAAGGGGGTCGGGGTCCCTAGTTCGACACAACACAATCACATCTGGATCTGGATCTTGATCATCGATCTAGGATCTACATCTTCGACATCCAATCTCGAGCAACCCTAGGCGAGAACATACGATCATTGTGATCACCCCCTGTTCATTGTGATCGACACCCCATAATACAAATCCACGAGCATATGAGTAGGGTATTACCATTTTCCGAGGGCCTGAACCTGTATAAATCATGCCCCCTGTGCTACCATCGAGTTGTGATCTTTCGCATAGCCCTATAAAATATATTGCCGACGCAATTCGTCGACAGTTGGTGCGCCTGTAAGGGCTAGCGCCACGATCGCCTTCATCAACTTCGATGGCTTCACCGCAGGATTCCTTTAGTCTCGGGCCGATTATGGGCCTTTGGTTCGCGATTTCTTCGTCACGATGAGGAACCAATCGGCGATGCTGTTCCTAATCTGGATCATGATCAGATACAATTGGGAACCGCAACTTCTTAGTTGTGCAACACCCCGCTCGGATTGAGAAACTCAGCCACTGTTTTCTATGAGATAACACACCGTCTTTTTCAGTCTGGGCTAAGGGGTGGAGCCCAACAGACACTTACTGGGACGAGCTTCCCGAGTTTCGGCTCGGGGATAACTCTAACCAGATCTACTTCCCGAGTGGACACTAGGATACCATTCGGATTAACTTATTCGGCTGCTAGGTTTCAGCAGATCTGTTCTGCCGAATCTCAGTCGGATTTCCTTCTGCCGGACAATTCATCACGGGAAGTGAGAGTTATAATCACCCCCATTGATGAGCCAACAAGTCGGGATCAGTTAGCCTCTCTTACTCGGAATCCGAGTCGGAGAACAGCATCAACTGGTTTCCTGACTGTTGCGGCGTTTGCATGGTGGATGGACAACCTTCCGGGTCGGCCCAGCACCAGTTAGATGACGCAGGAGCCGAGCATAACCGCGGAGGTGGAGAAGATCTGCGCGATAGATTGCGCGATCGTGGGCATGAAGTTCAGGAGGAATTACTCCAAGTTCGTATAGGAGATCACTCGGTCTTCCGTACGCTACAACAGAATATCCTTGCATGCAAGACCCTCCTGGATAACGTTGATCCGTTACTCGGGGAAAAAAGCCCTGCAACGCCAATCATGGAGCAGATTAAAGCCATGGTAACGGCAGCGGCTGTCCAGGGTACTCGGGATCAACAGGCTGACTCGGCCAGAAGCCAGACTACCACGAGCAACACAACACTTACTAGCCAAGCACCGGCGCGATCGCGCGCGCAAGACTTCGCGGGCAAGGAAGTCACGACGACCTTCGCCTCGACATCGAAGCTTGGCGGAGGAAGGGAGAAGAAGACGAGGGATGTCACCGAGAAGACCGGCGCTGCACTCCGCCGCGCCGAATACTTCCCCATCAGTCTCCTCCCCCTAGCATGGAATGATTGCTGGGATCAAAGCATTCACACCCCAACTTCGTCAGGTCAACTCGCTCGAGGGGTTTAACCCTAAGGGAATAGTGAAATTTGACAGGGAGCGGGACCTAGAAGCTTAGTTGCAGATTTACTCTCTAGCAATCAAAGCCGCCGGTGGAAGCTTTAATGTGATGGCAAATTATTTGCCCGTCATGTTAACTCCCCCGGCTCAGGGTTGGCTTGCGGGCCTTCCAGAGAACTCAATCGGTTCCTGGGGAGAGCTTTGCGACCAATTCGTCGCCAATTTTCAGGGCACTTACACGAAGCCTTTGACCCAATGGGACCTTTATCAGATTCATCAAAGAAAAGATGAGTCCTTAAGGGATTTCATTCGGCGTTTCACAAAAAAGAAAAACACAATCCGAGATATTTCAGAAGCGGTCGTCGTCGCTGCTTTCCAAAAGGGAGTTCGTGACCCCGACTTAATCAAAAAGATGTCTCGGAAGCCCCCAACTACTGTCAAAGAGATGTTCGTCTTGGTGGACCAGTACGCTACCGCCTCGGAACTCTCGCCGAGCGTCAGGAGGATCATCCAAGTAAAAATGAAGGCAAGAAAGACAAGCCCGAGTTATCTTCCAAGAAGGACAAAAAGCGGAAGGGTGAAGAATTGGTGGCAGCGACGGATCAAGGTCGGCAGAGGACGCCCTCGACCCAACGACTATAATAAAGTAATGGAGGCGTCGTGTCCTTTCCATCCAAATGGAAAGCATGCGGCAAAGAATTGCAATGTCCTGAAGAGGCTCGCTCAGGAGCACAACAAGGACACTCCAAAGGACGACAAGCAAGATGACAAGCGTGATCCTCCTCAGGTGACGCTTACCATGAAACCGAGCACGAGCTCAACTACATATATGGGGGATCGGATGCATACGAGTCCAAGCGTAAGTAAAACCTTACTACTCGGAAAGCCAATGCAGCTGTTCCGGTGACCCCCGAATACCTTCGGTGGTCTGAAGTCCTAATCAAATTTGATCGCTCGGATCACCCCATTCACATCCCATCTCCAGGAAGATATCCACACATCCTAGATCCTGTGGTACAGAACGTTCGCTTGCGCAAAGTCTTAGTCGACGGCGGAAGTGGGTTGAATATCCTTTTCGCCAAGACGATTGACGAGATGAAGATTCCAGGGTCGGCGCTCCAGAATACTGACGCGCCGTTTCATGGCATAATTCCGGGAACCTCCTCTGTGCCGATTGGGAGAATTTCTCTTCCGGTCACTTTTGGCACTTGAGACAACTACCGGACAGAAAACCTTAGCTTTGAGGTGGCCGATTTCGATATTGCGTATCACGCAATCTTGGGAAGGTCGGGCTTGGCCAAATTCATGGTCGTCCCGTATTACGCTTACCTGGCTATGAAGATGCCGGGCCCGCAAGGCGTAATCACAGTCCTCAGGGACGTCAAATTTTCCAATCTACTCAATAAGGAAAACTGTAGCTCAGCCGAATCGGATGAAGTGGCTGCCGAGTTGGACAAGATCCGGCAAGCGGTTATCAATCTTCGGGACGAAGGCGACGGGCCAAACAAGAAGCAATCTAAGTCAGGCATCAAGCCCGACGATGATGTTAAACGGATTTCGCTCGACCCGTATGATTCGACCAAAACGGCTCTGATCGGAACATGGCTCGATCTGAAATAGGAAGAGGCGCTCGTCACCTTCCTCCAAGCAAGTCAGGGCATCTTTGCTTGGAAACCATATGACATGCCGGGTGCCCCGAGGGAGGTGATCGAGCACTCTTTGAATGTAGACGATAAATCCAAGCCGGTCAAGCAGCGGCTGCGTCGGTTTGCGTAGAATCGGAAGGAAGCCATCAAGGCGGAGATCACCAAACATTTAGCCGCTGGTTTCATAAGGGAGGTGCTCCACCCCGACTGGCTAGCAAATCCGGTCCTTGTGCAGAAGAAGAATGGTACTTGGCATATGTGTGTGGACTATACCGACTTAAATAAAGTATGCCCCAAGGATCCATTTGGACTAACTCGCATCGACCAGGTGGTTGATTCCACTGCCGGTTGCGAACTTTTGAGTTTTCTAGATGCCTACTCGGGCTATCACCAGATCAGCTTGAAAGAAGAAGACTTCATCAAGATTTCAATCATCACTCCGTTCGGGGCTTTCTGCTACGTCACTATGCCCTTCGGGTTGAAGAATGCTGGAGCAACATATCAGTATTGCATTCAACGATGCTTTCACAACTAGCTTGGCCGTAACGTGAAGGCATACGTCGATGATGTTGTCGTCAAATCTCAGGTATCCTCCGACTTGGTCACCGACCTGTCGGAGACATTCGAGAGCCTGTCGGCATACAACATAAAGTTGAACCCAGAGAAATGTGTCTTCAGGGTCCCTTCGGGAAAGCTACTCGGTTTCGTGGTATCTCACCGTGGAATTGAGGCTAACCCGTAAAAGATTAGGGCTATCTTGGAGATGGCTCCCCCAACCTGCCAAAGGGATGTCCAGCGTCTAAATGGGTGCATGGTGGTACTCGGCCGATTCATCTCGCGACTCAACGAGCGTGGGTCGCCCTTCTTTAAACTGTTAAAGAAGTAGCAGGACAAGTTTATCTGGACACCCGAGGTACAGAAGGCTTTCGAGGATCTCAAATTGTAGAACGAGAAGAACAAGGACGCGTCTATAACGCTCAGCGCCCTGTCTACTTCGTTAGCAAAGTATTGGGCGAGTCCAAGGTATGCTATCCGCAAGTGCAGAAGCTTTTGTATGCGGTCCTGATCGCCTCTCAGAAGCTGAAGCACTACTTTCAAGGACATCCAATTTCGGTGGTCACTTCTTTCCCTATTGGAGATATTCTTCATAATCGAGAAGCCACCGGGAGAATCGCTAAGTGGTCAGTGGAACTCGGGGCTTTCGACCTCTCGTTCAAGCCACACAGCACTATTAAGTCACAAACACTCGCCGACTTCGTTGCCGAGTGGACGGAGATGCAGGTTCACCTAGTCGTCGAAGAGTCCGAGCACTGGAACATGTACTTCGATGGCTCTCTCTGGCGACAAGGCGCGAGGGCTGGTATCGTTCTCATATCACCTGGAGGCGAATGACTCAAGTATGTCCTCCAGATTCATTTTTCAGCTTCAAACAACGCAGCCGAGTACGAGGCACTCATCCATGGGCTCCGTATTGCCATATCGCTCGGTATCCGGCGATTGGACTCATGGAGAGCCAAGTACAGAAGGGCTGGACTTGTGTCAACGACAATATGGCCGCCTACTGTCAGGAGGTCAGAAAGTTGAAAGATAAGTTCGATGGATTGGGGCTTATACATATCCTACGGCGAGACAACAAGGCGGCACATGAGCTCGCGAACATGGGCTCTAGCCGGGCAGCAGTCCCAGCTGGGATCTTTGTGCAAGAGCTTCACACCCTCCCATCACGCCGCAGGAGCAACTACCCCAACCAGATAAACCACTACTCGAGTCAGAAGTGCTCGCCCTCGACTCGGATTGGATGCGACCGTATTTGTGGTATTTGCAAGAAGAAAAGCTTTCCGATGATCGAGGAGGCGCTGAACAAATTGAATGTCGGAGTCGTGCATACGTGGTACTTGGAGGAATCCTATACCGCCGAAACGACTCTGGCGTACTTCAAAAGTGCGTACCCGAGTTGGAAGGACGCGTCTTGTTGCGTGAAATTCTTTCATGTGTATTGCGGCGTATCATCCACGCTTCACCACTTTGCAAAGCCGTTCGTCAAGGGTTTCGTCAGCCGATCGCTATCTCGGATGCAAAGGAGATCGTCCGGAAATGCGAAGGTTGTCAGTTCTTTTCTCGGCAGATTCACGTGCTGGCTCAGGAACTTCAGACAATCCCTACCACCTGGCCGTTTGCCGTCTGGGGGCTCGACATTGTCGGACTACTCAAGAAGGCCCCGGGTGGTTTGAAGCTAAGCCTGTGACCAAGCTACTCGACATGGACATATCTTCATTGCTATTGACAAATTCACCAAATGGATTGAAGCTAAGCCTGTGACCAAGATTACGGCAGCCAAGGCCACCGAGTTCTTCCAGGAGATCGTCAGTAGGTTTGGTATGCCCTCTCGGATCATTACGGATAATGGCTCTCAATTCAGAAGTGATGAGTTCCAAAGCTGGTGCGAAGATGTGGGCATAAAGATTTGCTTCGCTTCGGTGGCACATCCCCGAAGCAATGGGCAGGTCAAACGCGCGAACGACATGCTTCTACAAGGCATCAAGGCGCGCATCTTTGATATGAGGCAAAGTGGATGAAGGAATTGCCTGCCGTACTCTAGGGGCTTCGCACAAGTCCCAGCCGGGCAATGGGGCAGTCACCTTTCTTCCTTGTATATGGATCTGAGGCGGTCCTCCCAACGGAGCTACAATTCGGTCGCCCCGAGTTCAAAAGTTCAACGAGGACGAGTCAGAGGCCAGTCGGATTCACGAACTCGACCGACCGGAGGAAGCTCGGGATACTGCAGCTATTCGGTCGGCAAAGTACCTCCAAGGGCTACGTCGTTACCACAGTCGTAATGTGTGGGATCGTGCCTTCTCAGTTGGTAATTTGGTCCTTCGGGTCAATTAGACGAGTGGCCACAAACTCTCCCCTAGCTGGGAAGGGCCGTACATTATTGACTCGGTGGCACCCCCGGGGGCTTACCGACTGAGGCGAGAAGACGGCACAATCATGGATAACTCGTGGAACATCGAGCAATTACGTCGGTTCTATACCTGACGGCCGTTATACACACATTCACAATTTAATACAGATAAATTTTCGATTACATTGTCTTTACGCTTGTGCAATTCATTTTCTGACTTGCTACTTATTTGTGTTCCAATTAAGTAGTAGGTCGGGAGCTACACCTAATTAGGTGCGCAATCGCGCACCCCTTCTTTCTCCTTTATTGAGTTTGATTTGACTTGCTCCCTAGTCGGATTCGACTAGCTTGATGAAGTCGGGGCTACCTAATTAGGTGCGATCGCACCTAATCGATATCTTTCTTTTTGAGTTCTTGTTGAGCTTAAGTATTGTTCGTTCCAAGTAACGAAACTCTTGTTTCCATGCGACACTCATACTTTCCGACTGTGTTCTTGGAGATAGAGCTCCGCGCCAACTCTTAACGTTAGGGAACCTGATGCGCTTGGCAGAGTGCTTAGAGAAAGGAACCTGATCTACTCGGGCAAAATATAGAATTATCAAAGAAAGATAATATAACTTATATTATATTGGAAGAACTGTTTACATACAGTGAACTTAGAATTTACAAGAAGTTCATGTATTTACAGGGAATCTAAATCTAGGTTATCTACAAGTGACTCGGCCGCGGGCTTCACCTCTTCAAGCAGGGCTAGTGCCTTCTCCTCGGTGCAAGCGAAGCCGTCCTTGACAGCCTCAAGCTCGACTCGGGGATATAGCGAATTGACAATTTGCAACACTTGACTGGTGCTCATCAAGCCGACTTCCTTAAGTCGGGCCTTGAGCTTCTCGGGGGCTTCGGCCCACCTCTGGATCAGCTCAGCCTGGATGCTCGGCTTGGTGTCACCAGCATAGAGCCATCGTCGAGTAGGCTCCACAGCCACCAGGAGCTCTTCATATTGCGCTTGCGCGGTTTTGACGTTTTCGTTCAAAACGTCAAACTGCGCCTGCGTCTTCTTCGTATACTCTATCGTGAGAAAAAAGCCTTGATCGGCCATGCAACTTACACAACGGAGATCGAAGTCGGTTGGGTTAAGGGACTTACCCTCTAATTCAGCGATGGCTCGGGCCTCCGACTCCTCTAGGGCCACGCTCTGGTCCTGGGACTTCTTCAGCTCTGCTTGGGCGGCGGCCTCAGAGTCCTTGGACTTGGCCACCTCCTCCCGCAGGCTGGCGATCGTGGCGTCACGAGCTGGACAATGTGCAGAATGTGATGTTACTCGGTCACACACAAACCATATAATCCTGACTTAGGTCGGGATACTTACATCGAAGGGAGCCTGCGAGGTCGAACTTCTTGTTCTGCAGCTTCTTGATCTTGGCCTGCAGCTCCCGACGCTGTCTGGACGCCTCAATCTGGGTCTCAACTATTTGCCCCTCCACGGCTTTAATCTGTTCTATTTGGGGGAGAAAATAGTTGAGAAACTTGGTTTTCCTCTCAAAAAAATCGCCAAGTTCCTCCAAAACGAGTAAATAGTGACTACCCTACTTAAAGTCGACAATACTCACTCGGTTGCTCGGGAGACATACCCTTATCAATTTGCCGCATGCTGCGGCGTGCTCATAGAAGGTCATCCTGGCCTTCTCCTCTGCTTCGTCATCGAGCAAAGCCCAGTCCTCGGCCTCGTCTCTCCCAGCTGTCGAGAACTTGGGCTCGGTCTCCTCCAGGGGAGATGGAGGCCGGTGTGGACAACATGGGCCCCGGTATTCGGAGATATACGGTTGGGCGTACCACTTCCTTGGGCCAAGTCGTATGGATCTTCCAGAAGACAGGCTTGGAGAAAGGTGCGGCCCGACTTACTCTACAAAGAGGCGAATTCGTATTCTACTCGGATACGTAGGGATAGAAATAACTAACCCGGTTATATCTCTATATCCCTTATACCGATTAGGGAACCTATCTGTAACCCGACCCCTTGCACTATATAAAGGGGGTCGGGGGTCCCTAGTTAGATCATCTCATCATCCAATTCATCATCCATATCATTGTCTGTTCTCGTGCTATCCCGACGAGAACATACATTGTAATCAACACCCATAATACAATTGAGAGCACAGGGTAGGGTATTACCTCTCTCATGGGGCCCGAACACATATAAATCACCTCCAGATGCTACCATCAAGTCGTGATCTCTCATAGCCCTATAAAATACATTGCCCGGCGCAAATAAGTCGGCGTTGCGGTGTGGAATCTCTTGCGGATTCAGATCCGAAAGAGATCCAATCTGATGACGATGATTCCAACTGCCTCGCCAAAGGTGCTCCCTTCGGCCCCAGTCGGGATTACAAGCTTCTAGTTCTACCAGCTTCTTCCGCTGGTAAGGAACTAACTGGCGATACTGTTCCTAATCTGGATTGCATTCCGATCCAATCGGGAATCGCAACTTCGGTGTCCGGCGTCCGTTCGGATAGAAACTTCGACCTCGGTGTTCCATGAGATAACATCAGTCTTTTTGATGCGGGCTAGAGGCGGAGCACCACAAGCACACCTGCGGGGCGAGTTTCGAGTCGGCTCGAGATAGCTTCGAGTCTAACGGATAGCTCGGTTTCCGTTTCCGGGTGGATGCTATGATACCACTCGGATTGGTCAATTCGGTACGCAAGATTTCAGCGGATCTGATTACGCTAAATCTCGGCCGGTTTTTCTGCCAAATGATCCATCACGAGATGTGGGAGTTATCATCACTCCCATTGACGAACCAACAAATCGGGATCAGTTGAGCCTCTCTTACACGAAGTCCAAGTCGGAGGAGAGCGTCAACGGGTTCCCTGACTTTCGAAGCGTCTATGTGATGGATGGACAAGCCTCCGGATCGGCCCGGTGTGCCATAGAGGACGCAGGAGTCGAACATAATCGCGGAGGTGGAGAAGATCTGCGCGACAAATTGCTGGCGGCCATGTGCGTGAAGTCTAGGAAGAACTGCCCAAGTAGGCGATCTCGCTGTAGTATCATACGTACACCCCATGCTTTGGCGTAGTACCGGACGGCGCTCGTCATAACGATTCTAATTCATGCTCGAGGCTCGGCCGGAGGGAGGAAGACCGACGAGCGCTCCACCACGCGGAGTTTGTCATCCCCGTCTCCTCGGCTCTCCCTGGGATGGTCATGGTTTACACCCCGACTGGATCGGCAAGACTGATGAGAGTTTCACCTTCGTCAAACCGTCAGTTTCGACTGAATAAAAGCGGGACCCAAACAGTTACATGCTTATACTTATTTTTGGGCCCAAAGAAGCAGTCGACGCGTTATAAATATGAAATATGCTATCATGCTTCTATTGGTGGTCTATGGGCGGGGGTTGTGACTCACTTCTAATGTGAGCTCTCGGGTAATTTCCAATTAAATGACTACTTACCGGCACAATTTCCCTAGTTTATCAACTGTTTAGGGATCCTTCTCTTTCATTGGCGTATTAAAGAAGGGTGGAGAAGTTAAGGGAGATGCATGGTTCAAAAGTCAGATTTCAGTCGACCTAATAAGCACCCGTCGGACATCTGTCGAGACGAGACACCCCAACTTGTGTCTAGAGCTCTATATATCTCTTTCGCCTCGGCTTTGCGATATCGATTGATGAATTCGGAAATACTTGTTGTCCGGCGTCGTGGATCCAAGCCACAAACGAAGAAGAAGGATAACGTAAGAAGGACAAGGTACCTTACATGTTGTCGGTCACATCATGCCCAGGCCGCCCGTGACAACAAAGTATAATGCCATATGTCCTTTTCCATCCAAATGAGGACAAACCGGCACGTATGTTCTTGAAGAGAGTTATTTGCGAGCACAACAAGGATGTTCAGGGGACACCCAAAACAAAAACAACAAGCGTGACCCTCCGCTTAAGGCACGGCCGGTAAAGAGCTTACTACTAGAGGATCACTGGGTGCCATCCGAAGTAGCTACTTTGTTCTGAGCCCCCAAATCACCGGCGGTCAAAGCTCGGACTCCCCAAATACATCATTACGGATCAAGAAGTCGCTGACAGAGTTCGAACCGACGCGTCCACACTAACCCCACCACCAAGAGATCCCTCATCCATCTCCACTGTAGACGGGCGTGGGTTTGAAAGGATCGGCGAAGTCCGGCGAGCGGGATTGAACATCAGCAAGGCAGTCAGGGTCAAGTCGTCTCTAAAAGGCGCCATTTTCATGGCATAATTCGAACCTCCCGGGGTAGAATCTATCTATCTTCCACCACACACCTGAATGGAAGCCGACCGCTCATGGGTGGCGGAGAGATCAAGATTATCCGAGCAATCATCTCTTGATCACGCATCTAGCAAGTTTGGCAGCCACTCATGGCCGCCTCCTCATTATGCCTACCTACTTATGAAGATGAATTCGGTCATGCGATGTAATCACGGTCGGCGACGTCTCGTCTCAAGTTTTCTGCGTGATATAGTGATGCCCGATCGAGACGGCACCAGCAGCCGCAAAGAGACAAGGTCAGAAAGATTCAAGTGGCGAAACCAGAGACAACCACGCCATCATCATCGCATCAAGTGGCATCCGAAACTCAAGGCCCGTGAGAAATGAAAATGTGACCGAATAGCTCTGCAATCGGCTACAGCGCGGGGCTTGTGAGGCCGTCGATCCGAACGACTAAATCAAAAAAGGTCACCCCTCGATCGTCCACCTTCCTCAGTCGACCAGTATTTTGCTTGGAAGCCATCGACATGCAGGTGTGTCAGAGTGATGGAGCACTCTTTTGAATGTACATGACAACAACCAAGCCAATCAAGAGCGAGGGGCCGAATGAATGGCGATCGTGGTTAAGCCAAAAAAATCACTAAGTTTTTACGCCGCGGCTTTAGGAAAGCTGCTCTCTATCCCCATTGGTTGGCAAATCCATATAGAGACCATTTTGCGCTTTGCATGTGTCATGTCCACGACTTAAATAAACATGCGTCATTCGACTCCCGATCGCCGTGCTTGCTAGCTAGTAGCTGGCTACTGAGCTTTTGATGCTTTCTCGATGCCTATTAAGATCTTAAAAGATTGTAGACCGTTCGTTCAAGACTTCCATTCACCTGCGCTTTCATATGCGCTTCCGGATTGAAACGAGCCCGACGGAGCGCCGAACGGACAACCGACAGCAGCAGCCGTTCCGCGAATTTTCCAAAGCAGTAGGCGGCACGTGTTGGAGGAGGCGCTTGATAGGCGTGTTGATGTCTCGTTGGTATTTCCACATGTCCGGAAACAGTTCTGAGACTCATCGGAACTTTGTGAGCAACTGCTTGCCGCTGCGACGCCATACGCCACAACATGAAGTTGAACCGAAGATGCTTTTCCGCTTCCGGCTTGTATTCTGCGGGGATCGAGGCTAACACGGGAAGATCGAGGCCATCATGGAGATGGCAACCAGAAAGGAGATGTCCACGTGTGCGAAAGTGTGCATGGTGGCACTTTCTGGCGTGCGCTTGCTTGAAGTGAAGCGGGTTAAGCGCTTCCTTCGCTATTGAAAACGACGACAAAGTTTGTCTAGACACGAGGCACAAAGGCTTTTGAGGATCTCAAATCACCTTCCTCCATACTTAATACCTGGCATCCTCCTATACTCCCCACAGAGTCTAGCCTTCACCTATATTACATGCACCACAACACTCCACTATGTAGTGGCTTCGCAGGGTATGGAACAGCAAGAAGACGCGCTTACAAGGACAAGCCTGATTTCCATGTTGTGGGATAAGAGAATTGTGAGTATTAGTGAATCCAAAGGTACTGTCCGCCGAGGGCGATTAAGCCACAAGAGGAGTCCAAGGTGAGAAGCTCCTCAGGTTGGTGCGTCAGAAAGTTGGAAGCACTTACTCAAGAACATCCAATTTTGGTGGTCACTTTTTTTTCCCTATGGAAAATATAATCGGAAGCCACCAGGAGGATCTAAGTGGGGAGAAAGAAGCTGGCTCTTATGAAACGTTAAGACAGATCCTCGACGAGGACGTTCGCCGAGGATCAGTTGCTCGCCATACCAAGAGGCATTGGCCCAGGGTAGTACGACCACACGGCGCGAAAGCTACGTCTGTGACGAGTGATACATGGAAGAACTGAAGCCGAAGAGAGGCGAGCTACAAGATTCGAATTTTTCTCCTTTTTCTACTTCATTCACATATCCCTGAGTCGTCATATCGCAGTTCCATGTATCGCGATGGTGGTTTCGCGGATTCTCAACTTGTGCCAAGTATAACAAGATTGGGCAGGAATGACCATGAATTCCGTCTCACCGAGTCGATAGAAGACAAGTTCGGGTTGAACTCATCATCTCCGCTGGCAACTGAGGCTGTCGTGAACATAGTCGAGCCGTCCAGGCTAGCCCGGATCAGATCTTCCAGCTCAGCTCTCCACACTGGGAAGCAACCCCGATGAACAACCACCCGTCCAAAGTGTGTGACCTCCGACTTGGAGGACGTAGTACGGCAAGAAGACTCGATGATCGGGCGGGCCGTCGCTGGACACGTCGGCATCGCAGTCGTGTATGTGGCGATGAAGCAGCTTTGGCTCCGGAGACTCTCCGGATCTACGCATACGGCGGAGAAGCGGCGAAATTCACGGCGTGAAATCTGAGTATGTGCACTTTCCTCGGCTAATCAGCGTCCCATCTGGCTGCTACGGACATGCCTACACATTGCGTTGAAGTGGTACTGAAAGGAGATGCGCATATCACAATGTTGCCGGCTCGAGATTCGCGTCCGGCAATCCGAATCACTTCTTCTTGGGGGGCATCGATAATCGACCGCGACGAGAAGGCCTCAGTGTTTAAGTTTTCACATATCCGTGCATTGACAAATACACGCCAAATATGGATTGAGGCCAACCCTTGATTAAAGAGCCGGCAAGTCTTTCGGAAGGATCTCGGTCTATTCTCTGGGCGATTCCTCTGATCATTACGAATTTGCATGTATGAGTGAGTCTGGTGTAAGATGTGGCATAAAATTTGCTTCGTGTGGCACCCTCCACCGGCTAATAGGCAGGTCAGTGGCTGCGTGAGAACTGAACAAGATACACAGGTGTTGAGGCTGGCAGAAATGCGCATGGACAAAATGGATGAAGGAATTGCCTCAGTGCCGCACAAGTTAGCTGGGGGAGCCGGCTGCATAGTAGGGCGATTCAATGCCGTCCACACGCTGCTACGGTGCATGCGAGTCCAACGGTTACAATGAGGACCATATATCGAGAGGCCACGCCGATCGGATTGCGGACTAGACTAGCTAGGATGGCAATCTCGACTCGATCTACCAAGTCGGCCAAGTGCCAGTGCGCGCTAGGATTTCACGATCGATCGTGTGCGCGGGTCTCTCTCGGGAGATTTGATTCATTCATCGTCAACCCGTGACATCGTTGATCGCCACTTGCTTATCGAGCAAGAGAAGATACTTCTCATGGATAACTCGTGAAACAAACGATTACCGCTTCTATACGCCGCTACGGGTATTATATACAACAATTAAATATATTTATTGTCTTCTGTCGCCGTTTCTAACTAACGCGTGTTTCATTATTAGTAGTAAATTAGAAATTTTTATGTATTGTAATGTCACTTCCTATCTTATATCTTTTTCTAACTAGACTGCTTGCTCCTCAGATCAGGCCAATAATAGCAAAATGGGTCGCTATCACCTACGCACTATCGAGAATAATTTGACTTGCCACTGCTTAGCAATTCTCCGACTCAAGAAGTCAAGCTCTCAAGTTACATCAATTAGCGTTTAGGTGCAATAGACGGATAATCAATACGATATATTTTTTAGCCATCGATTGATTGCCCAAGGTTGTGGTGGCTAAGCGAAACGTAAACTCTTGTTTTCCAACAATCATACTCTATTTTCGATCATGCGTCTTAGCGTTCTTAGACACTCTCGTACACGGTACATACGGCTCCACAGTACCACTAACGACGCGAAGCCACAGCGTGGAGCTGATGTAGAGTGTCTGACTTGCGGGAAGTCGTTGGTCCGACGGGGCACTTCGGCTCGAGTGGATCACCGGCTTAGCGCGATTGTCCATCTTCGGCCATCCGCGCCGAGTG
Source organism: Olyra latifolia (assembly GCA_036346145.1). Classification (NCBI taxonomy): domain Eukaryota; kingdom Viridiplantae; phylum Streptophyta; class Magnoliopsida; order Poales; family Poaceae; genus Olyra; species Olyra latifolia. The sequence continues at coordinate 45,275,035 of CM070523.1, read as the reverse complement.
GGCGCCGGGTCTCCAGCTTGGTACAACGTATCTGCTGCCGAGTTCCATGTGGTGCGGTTCGATATTGAACATATTGTGCTTTCGCTTTATTGCGGCGTGCCCATTGAGACAAACTTAATCCTGTCGTTGACGTTGGTGCACCCTTACAATCACTCGATTCTCCAGCCCGCCATCTGTCGATTCATGCTCTCGAGCCTGTCTCCTCTCATGGCGTTTGACTATGATCTTTCCGGGGTGATGAGGGGTACAGGTACACGACTCTGCGATGAGGCCTACGAGCGCTCGCCTCCTTCTCACCGGCGCACCGCCTTCGGCCTCATGCCGCCACGGATGCCCTCCAGATGCCCTGCATCAGGTGAAAGAAGGCGGAGAAATAGTCCTCTTCTCTGTTTCCTCGAAAGTCGCATTCTGCCCTCTCCTCGGGATAGCGAGACCTACTCGGAGAACCCTTCGATGGGACCTGGCTCCTAGTAGAAGGTACTTAGTCCCAGCCCGTGCAGCGACTAGGCCCGCCCGTCCCGAACTGTCTCGCCTCTCGGCTAGGGCAGAGTGGCCTTTGGGGCTGGGCAGCTCTCCTCGTCGGGTCGATTTCTCCATTTCTCCAACTCGTGGCCTCAGCTGGCTGCCCTTGTTGATCCCGACTGTTATGTGACTGACGACCGACCTTGACGCCCTTCATCCAGACCTCGGTGGCCGTCTTGAAGCAGTGAGGAGTAGCACTTCGAAGGGAGGGCGCAGGTCGTCCGTCTACGTGACTTGCACGCTTCCAGAAGCGATCTCCGAGTTTCTGGACAGCGGTTTCCTGATGGAACTACAAACATAACGAGACTGTAAGAGGTACGCCGTATGGAGATGGAAGTATTTACAGCGCGCAACTAACACTGCAACACAACCAGGTGCGCTTCCCGCCCGGGCGCTTTTCAGAGACCTGGTGAGGATGGAGGACGGGCACTACGAGCAACGGCGAAGGCTGCTCCTCAGCACGAAGGCGACTTGCCAGCCGGCATCTTGCATCTTGCCGCCGTCGAGCCGTGCTTATTTGCCCTCAACCTACGAGAGCTTCCCTGCCTCCTATGGAGTTTATTTCTTGGGGGCCCTAGATAGAGTAGGCAGCCTCTTAGCTAGGCCGAGGGCTAGAGACGGGCCTTGTAATTCGCAGGGCAGTTCTTCCTCAAAGCCGGTCGAAGTTCCGGTGCTTATCATGATAAAACTAGATCTGAACATCGAGAGAAATTGCCCACCTCCGACCTCCGGGGTGTGGTGGGGGCCCGAAAGGGAGTCCTCGCGAAAGAGCCTGCCCGATTGATTCGCTACAAGCGCGGCCGACGCGTTGGAATCGGCTCCTGTGCTCCTGTCTGTAAGTTTCTGAGCGGTGGTGCTGATCATTCTCAGACGATTAGGGGCCGATGAGATCGGCCGTAAGCAAGACGAAGGATGCCAGAGGCCTTCAGCGAGGAGAGCGGGAGATTGAGGTAGTAGTAACCTCCCTGTTCCATCTCTTCAAGGAGGTCCTGGAAGCATACTTTCTACCTTCTGGAAGAAGTAGAGTACCACTTCGGACCGGAGTAACTTGAAATCCGTTGGCTGGGTCAGGGGCGTAAGAGGTTGGAGAGGTTGGCCCTTTAGAGCTTCGCTGTTGAACAAAGATAGAGATTTAAAGAATGGAATTGGGGTTCAAATGGAAAAGCTCGATTCCATAGTGGTTACGGAGAAGGAAAGCAAAAGTCGAGACCAGAAGACTTCAGCAGTGGCAGATGAGAAGGACATGCGGCGGCACCGACCGATAATCTTCGGTCTGAGGATGCCGCAGGTCTCCGACGTGGCTCCTTTGGGTGGTGAGGCTGGAGGTTGCGCGCCATTGATGAGAATGTATGTGTGATGAGGGATGAGGTGAGAATAGATTCAGGCGTTACCTCAGGCGACTACCCCGCAGGACGAGACTTTGGACGAGTCGAGGAGTGGGGCACCGGCCACGCGATCGCGAAGAAATGTGTTCAAATGTCTGTTTTTATTTAAAAGAAAACAGGTTCTCGCGCCACCGGGCTGAAAGGAAAGAAACCCTAAAACCATCGCTCAAGGAACGACTTAGGTTCTGAGAGCACGCCATATGGGCCGCGAGTCGCAGCGCCGAGGTCCGGCATACGTTTGATATCACGAACAGTGTCAAACCGATGATCAAACCTAGAAAAGTGCTACGTAGAGTGGGCGGTCTATGGCTATGCAATCTTCACGAGTGTGTGGCTGTTTCTCGATAATCAACAGCTTTGAGTGTTTGACCCCCTGGGGGCTGTTTGGCTTAGGCCAACCCGACATCAAAGGTTACCTAAGGGCTCGCTCCGACATGATGAACACCTTTCGGATAACCTCAACTTGGCAAAGAGATTCTTAGAGAATCTAGGCTTTAGCGACACCGCACTGTCCGGTCTACCGGTATGAGTCGGGTCATTGCCCAAGTATGTTCCATGCTTTACATAGGCCACAAGTTGTACTACATTGCTTAGATCGTCACAGTCACGATCATCATACGCCGGCCTTGGGCCGGCCGTTCGAGACTTCAAACTTACTAAACTACACCTATGTTGCGGAGTCAATGGTTTTGATTTCTTTAATCAGAGGCCAAGAGCTCTTCAAAGGTCTACATCTTTCCGTCTCATCTGCGGTCTGCGCTCACATCAGCGAACACGGGATGACCTTAGGGAAGCGAGCGTGATTCTTCTTAGGATCACTAGCTTGACTCGCACAGGCGCTTTGCTCCGTCAACGAACACTTCTACAAGTTGTGGCATCCCCGCTGGGACTGTAGGTTGGTGTAGGAGGATCTGACGTGACTGAGGTGACCTCGCCTTTCGGCTAATCAGGGTTATCTAGATCACTGCACAATCCAATTGGTCATTACTGCGGATTCTCTTGAGTCCTTTGCAGGTGTGAGTGCTGCTAAGCGGAACTCATAATACTCAGTGACAGCGGAGCGTCAATGGAAACAAAAGTTTCGGAGCGTATGACGCCACTATTTGATGGGTGGACTGTCGAGCGGTGAGCATGACTTTTCCATGCGAGAACGATGGAACTCTGACTGATACTGTTGAAGATATCCAGCGTATGATAGTACGAGGCTTACGTGCGACCGATACGTACTTACTTCTACAGCGGTAATTCAGATTAACAAAGAGGCTCGGTAACCTGATCGTTCAGATCAGCTGGCACAGATCAGATAATTTGCAGCATTGAATCACGGGTACATATCTGTCTTCCATTAGTACGCCACGTTCCATTTCGATGATAGCTTACAGAACACAGAACGATATAATCAGCAGCATAGCATAACTTTAATACGAGAGTATATAAATCCTTGTTCTAGCTTAGTACCACCTGACGAATGGAGAATACATCTAGCTCCGCCGCCTCGTGTGGTAAATCTCGACGTCGAACTCGTGCATTCGCGGATCGGAAGCTAGCTGGGATGTGGCCGACTAGCTTGGCCTATGGTTAACGCCACGATGCCTTCCATTCGCCGCACAAGGTTCTGTGGTGTCATGAGTGGAAGGCCGTAAGAGGCGCGGCGGAGCGTGTACAAACCCTCTTTAGTGTACCTAATCCGGTCCCTGGGCTCCGGTGTCGGGTGCGGTCCTCCGATCGGGATCCGTTCGATTCGAGCTAGGGACACTTCAGCGCAAAGATATAAACAATACACGAGTTTTATTTTACCACCGTATCGTGTAGAGGTTGACTCACAGTTGGTCTCTGATCGCTCGCAAGTAAGTAAGACAGAGGCTTGCCGCCGGAAGACTGACTTCGGCCATTTTCGCCCATAAGAAGACGGGATTGATTCGGCGGAGTGCAGTCGGTCTGACATGGGCCTCCTAGTCGATCGAGTCCGAACGAGGGCACATGCGCTGATGACAGATTTCCGATAGTCGTCGGCGGGATCGCCTTCCTTCAAATCGCAGCGTTGCGACGCCTCCAAGCCTTCGGTCACCTACCTCTTGCTCTCACGCTCCTCGAGCGCGGCGGGCGTCGGTCTTATAGAGCGTCTCAGGCTGGGAATCTGATAATACAGGCTGAATCTGAACAAAATACAATGACAACAAGACTACCGCTTAAAATAAACATGAATATCGCCATTGCCCAGTTAGTGGGAACCTTGGGTTGAATGTCACCGCAGAAGGAACTTGTCGTGCTGTCGGGATACTAGATGTGCTCGTCGTGTCCTACCGACGCCGGAGCCGGGTGGACGTCGTGGCCGATGCCGATCGTGGTACGATCCCGCGGACGCCACTCTTTTTTTCGGGGCCGTATTGACCTAAAGGAAGGGAGGAGTCAGGGAAAGAAGCAAGAAGGGCTTTCGTCGGAAAGGAAGAAGGAGGATTAGGAGAACCACTCTCCTAGTGCCATCCGCTTCAGGAGTGTTCGGATGTGGTGAGGATAGTATGTAATATACTTTGGACTCCTTTTGAGCTCTCGAGTTGAAATCTCCGCTCACAGTAGCCTGCCTTTACCGCGTTGCTGTGTGTTAGGAAGGCTTCAAGAATAAAGGTGACAAAAAGCGGCAGTAAAGCATAGAGACCACAAGGGAATTTGAAGAATCGAAGTTTGATTCAAATAGAAGGCTCGATGTTATAATGGTGAGCAAACCACGGAAGAGGAGGTGAACGACAATACAGCGGGCGGGTGATGAACCTTAAAACAGCCGAATAGATGCTTCACTATCACCAATCACGGAAGAACTACAGGGGACCGTCTTTCCAGAGGTCGTCTTAGGTTTTCTGCCACCATTTGAGAAGTGGATAATGGGCGTGGATACTAGAGACTAGAGAATGCGGCGTTTCGCTAGATAGGCAGAGCCAACGCGAGAAGCGAGATAAACCCTAGCATGGGAAATTATGAAACGTGCTCAAATACTGTGTGTTCTATTTAAAAGAGAGTTCCACGCACAAAAGCAGAGAAATGAAAGCCAATCATCAAATTGACTGTGACTTAGGTTCCCAGACCATTCACATCGGTCGGGGCCACTGCGCATTACTGTCCTCGTAGTAAAGTGCCACTCGTTTTGGAAACCTACCGTCTGGAAAGTGTGTGCCCCCGATGGGACCTCATGCCGTTGTCTGAGGATTTGGCTTGTGAGTTTATAACTTTTGATGTGGGTTAGTTTGTAGTGAGCATCAAGCAGTCCTTCAGTCTGATCTTGCTTCTGGCACATCTGGCTCTCACATGGGCATCGGATATTATGAATGGGCGTATTTGAATTGAGGCCTAACGCCTCGAGATTGTGCGTGAAAGAATCACTAGTCCACTTAAGATTCAGGGTCAACCAACCAACAGCTCACAGTTACTTAGGAAATTGGACATGTATTCTTTAATCGGAACTCACTAATGTCATGATTTGAGGGAAAGATGAGTGACCGTGACCGGCGAGCACCTCATTATCGATCATCGGTATATGCGTAGTGGGGCCGCGCCATGATACAACGACATTACCGTGGGGCCATATCACCGTACAGCAGCTTGCAGTACCAAACATCTTTTTAGAGGCTATACCATTTGTTTTGTTTTTAACGCGAAAAGGAAGCTCGGCGAGAGAACTATGGAACCCTTATGTCGGACATCACCGGATGATCATGGGCGGGCGGTAGAACGAATGATTTGATGTTTTCCGTCCTAGAGAGGTGAATGGACTCTTGGACAACATGGAATGGTATTGACAGAGCGACACACACTATCTACCTCTTTTAGACCAAGTCATGGATCATCAATCCTGCTGTGGCAGACAGTGACTACGAAGTCCGACAGAGTAGTTCAGGTAGATACTCTAATTCTACTCGATAAGCGCAAAAGTAACATTCCCGCTGCTCGGTTATCATAATAACCCTGACCCTAATACGAAACCCAGCCCCTCATGTAACCCAAATTCACGTGGGGTCGTCCTAGTCTTCTTGCAGTCATCACAACACATCTGGAATCCCTATGTAGGACTACATACATACTGGAATCGCGGAACTTACCAACTCAGGCCTTAAGAGAGAGTATACGGAACATACTCATTCACCCCGTTGTGGCGGACGATAGAACAAATACGAATACATTGTAATTAGTACCTCACCCTCATTCGACTGAAATCTGTATATAATAGGGTTAATATCTTGCATTTTTCGGTATTTTTCATTATATTGTGCAGTTGGTGCATACCATAAATCATATACATCGAGTTTTTTCCAACCACCGGCTTTGACGCAGTACCGGATTCATCGAAACATGCTCGTAGCCCTTCCAGTCGCACTCACGTGCGCGTAGAACGTAACGTTCGATCTCCGTAACTCAGTAACAATATTCCTATGCCCATTAGCTCACGTCTGCGCATCGTTTCAGCGCTGCTGACGGAGGTTATCGAAACAGGGTTCCTGCATCCCTTTGAATCCACAAGGAGCAGATCTCTGTCAGACATAGAGCCCAGATAATGTGGTGAAGACCTGATACCGGCCCTCGACATCGACAACTGCCTATCCATCTACTCGTTCCATGGCGAGGCCAGAAGACAGCACTTATCGTGTTCCTATCATGTATAAAGCTTCACAATATTCTAGATCAAACTTACCATCAGCGAAGCATGCTAGCTTCATAATTCTAAAGATGATCTATTAGCTCTAGAAACATAAAGATCCATCTCTTTCATAGCCCAACATTGTTTCTACGTCGCCAGTTGCCGTTAGCGCGTCGATACCAGAGTTGGTATTGAACGCCAGCGGAGCCTCTGGCGAAGTAGCCTTAGAACGGCCTATGGAGACGATTATGGAGACGCAGAGCATTAGGGACCCGCCGGAGCCATTATCACTAGCCGGAGTAATGGAGCGTTTAGTAGGCCGTAACCCGCTATCATCTTCCTCAACCGTCTAAAATGCTTAACGTAACACGGCGTAATTCTAAGAAATTCTAGAAAATGTATAAAACCTCTTTGGACCTAGGAAAAATATATAATTAATTTGGTAGCATGACACATAATCACCCATGATCCAATAATTGGCCTTGTTAATAATGTGATTAGTGTCCATAATCATATGTTACTAAATAAAACCAAGTTAAGGAAATCCTAAAAATAATATCCACTATTTAGAATAGAGTACTAAAGTACAAAACCACACCACCTAGTATTTGTAAATTCTTTAACTTGTTCATTTAGAAAATGCATCTGACAAAAGTAAATTATAACTATTAATTTCCTAAAAACTATGGGTAGTTATATGTATATAAATACTTACATCCTATGCATTCATGAGCATCTCATTATACCCTACATGACACGGTTATCGTTAGGCAATTTTTCGATAACCTAGAAGCTCTTGGAACTTCCTGAATAGGATGTTACAATACCTTAGCGATCGATCATCTCGCTAGAGACGAATGCATTCGTGCATCATGTTTTCCGTATTTCGGGTGTTCATTATGATTGTTTCTCGACTAGAACTAGAAGGAGCTGAAGGTCACTTTGAAGACTTAGAACCCACTCCGGACATCACTCAAGAGGAACAAGGCGAGTTAATATCCAGTATATCCAGTTAGATCATATTGATCCCAGTTTTTATTAAATTATTTTCTTTCAAGTATCAAATTGCATGCTTTTAAATTATGAATACCTATCTTGTTAATCATGATATATCATTCCTGCTTTACTAAATGTATCCATGATGATTGTGTTGATGATCATTGCTAGTTGAATCACACTTCGATCACCTTGACGATCAATCCTTGATTAACCTGGTTTAGGAACAAAACAATTACTAGACTCTTAAGTCTATGGTTTAAAACTTGTTAAACTCCTAAGTCTGGTTAAAACTTGCTTAGCTATGCTCTGGTCTCAATTATTACTTTTTAGGCTTAGTCACCTCAGAACGGTGAACCGACATTCATCGAGACATGATACAATTATATTTGAAATCATAATACATGAAATTAGGACCTGGCATGCCAGTGTGTATGTTTGGTTGAGGTTCAGGATTATGTTCTATGCGGACAAGGTCCGGTATAGTTGGAGTAGTATGGGCTGCGAATATGGGCTATCGTTCACAAACGGTGCGTTGAGGAGCGTAGAGTAACACACATAGTGGGGGCGCTGCCACTTGCCTGAGGGGGGTTGTTCCGATACATCATGTGCCGATGTACAGAAGAAACGATGGCAGAAGACGGAAGAAATTTGGGAATTGTGGGTTGAGGCCTAAGTGGACGGGATGGGGTGGAGTTAAGCTCACCCAGACGGGTGCATCAGGGATGCATAGTGGTAAGTCACCGACTATCTACCTGTGAAGGATAGTTCCTAACACCACAACGCGTGGCCATCATGTGGTAATGCAAGTATGAATAGGGTTTGGGAGTGGTACGATCCGAGACTCTAAGAGTGAACGTACCCCGAATACCGCTATACTTGAGGTAAAGGTGGGGCGCCGTCACCTACGAGTGATCTGAATTGCACCCACTAGAGTACGACCCTTAGGGTGGGCTAGCAACCCAACTATGGACCCGAGCTCTAGTGGGGTGGTGTGATTTCATAATGGGTGTACCGCACCTGGAATAAGATGGCGGGAGTAAGAAGTTGGTTTGGCAGAGTGCATAGAAACTGCTATGGGATAGGATTTGGTTTATGATATGGAACTTAAACTCTGAAATGATATATTGAAAGTAGGACTTTGGTTAAAACTGCTAAGTCATAGGTTTTGATTTAAAACACTAGTTTTCTACAAACAAACAAACCCCTAACCTTTCCTTTGGAACCTCTATCACTAAATGCATTAGATTGGGTGTTAACTTGCCAGTGTTTGGATGACACTGACCTCGTATATATCCCCTCTTTTAGATGATGGAGTTGATGAAGGCAACGATGCCTACGAGTGCCACGAGGATGGAGATCCTCAATACCAGGATTAGGAGTAGGATGTAGAGTAGGGCTTAGGGCGTTCCACCACTCGCACGTTGTTGCATAGCCACTGGCCAGATTTTGTTTAAGTCTTCTGCAATTCTAATGTGTTTCTTTTGGAACTAGATATGTAACTAAGTCTATGTGTCGTTTGGCTACTAATCAGCCTGAGGGCTACGTTTGTAATAATGACTTCTCGATGTATGAAATGATTTGGCTATGTAACGTGTGGCACTAGACTACTGGTCCAGGGGATTAGTGCAGTGCAGGCCACCCCCGAAAGGTGGTCCACAATTCCCCACCTCTAGGGTTTCCCTCTCCATGAATTCCAGCCGCCACAGTGCTATATTTGGTGGCTCCTCTCTCTTTTGGATAGGTTTTGCTCATTTTGTTGTCTTCCATAGGGAGAAACATTATTGAATCCCTTGTATTGGTTAGCTAATCGATCCAAGCTGTCAAACCTCAACTATCTTGCTGTGAGCTTTATTTTATTTACCATTTCAAATTGTCTTTCACCTATTCTTTCTTGTTTCTTCGATTGCTAGCAGGCATATACCTTCGTGGTAAGGTCAATCGTGTGCCTAGCGTGGTTGATAACGAGTAGGATTGGTGGTTTAGAAATCTTTGGGCCCTGTCCTTGTGTGGCTGGTAGCCGATTCGTCAAAGTCACCACTCCGCCAAATCGAACATACCAACTCACCTGAAGATCGGGCAGCCCTTGTGCACACCATTTGGTATAAGAACGAAGGTTGACCGGTGAGTTCTTGCATCTTTGTTCTTGTTCTTCTACCTAGAGTCCAAAAAAGCCCCACAAAAAACTTGTTACTGCATGCCCCAATGTCCAAACACATTATGCCTTTAGATTTGTTATTCTTGTTTTGTTAAATTGAGTTTGTGTCCATGTTAGCTTTGTCTAGTTGCTGTTCATCTCCTAGTTCATCTCCGCACATCAAAAACCATCTATAACACCCTGAAACAAAATCCCCAAATTCAGCCAGAAACTATATATTTCTGTAGCCACCACAAAAAAGCCATAAATCCCATTTCCCTTATCCTTTTTTTGTGAAACCAAAAGGAGAAGTTCCGTGACTTAGTGTTCTATCTTGCTGCCAATTTTGACGTCCATACATGAAGGCAGTAAGAATCTATGAGTGTTTGATTCAAACCTATTTGCTGTCCTGAAATCTGTAGCTGTGTGCATTTGTGAATTTTGTGCAACTTTTTCGGTTGGTTTTCATAAGATTGACGCCAAATAAAAGCTGTTGTAAAAGTTGTCAAGAAGAAGTGAAAAAAGAATCATTGAAAAAGAGACAACTGACTAAAAATTACGGCTAAAATACCAATCTGCTGTCAAATGGCACTACTGGAAATTCGCTGATCCATGACAATCTGCTCGTGACGTTTCTAAATTTCATCATAAAGAAGCTCACATCTATGACGAAAATTGCAACTTCATCATAGAGGTGTGTGACGGAACGTCAGCCCTAAGGCATTTATGACAAAGTCTAAAAATACGTCATAGAACATCACACAAACTCGTCATAAATCCTAAGGACATCCCAGTAACTCGTACTACCATATTTGTGACGAACCGGACGGCGTCAAGAAATTCCGACGTGTCCTACATGTCAAATTGATCCTACGTGGCTTCTGACGGTCCACATGTCAGGTTCTTTTTAGATTAATTAGGGTTTAGGCGATGATCGTGATGGTGCCGCCGGGTGTTCAGGGTGGAGGCTTGGAACGAGGCCTTCAATTACACCACTAATCTCACCTTCGTGGATAGATGCCTAACCAAGTCAAAGGGTAAATGAATTTGATTTCAAGTCCTCCTTGATCGATTGGTACATGTAGTTCTTGTACTTGATTCTGCTTCTTCTTCTTTTATGTAACTTTAGTTCTTTTGTTTCCTTGTGTGATTATTTGCTTCCTCTTGATTTGTTTATGCCGAATTGAAGCATCTTTTTGGCTAAGGACAGATGAATAGATTAGTAGCGCACAATTGGGGATGGCCAATTTTGATTAACCTTTGTAAAGCATGTATGCTTTCTTTGCTAATTCCATTTGCATAGATCAATTATTTATATGTACAGAGATATGGTAGATCAGTATCAGTGGTAGTTTTACCTACTGGCTTGTTGTTTCTTGTTGGGTGTGAGAAGAGGAGAATATATATGTAGAGATATGATAGATTTGATAGATTAGTGATCAAGCTAGCTAGCTAGTTAATTCGTTCAATTCGCACAACATCCATTAATTATATTAATTCTACATATGTAGATTAATTGGTAGGTTATTTTAATTTCCCTGCCAGCCTACGTTAATCAACAACTCTGCTGGCAAGGGAGGCAAAAGCTAGCTTTAGTTTAAGCATGGATGGGAAGGGGATGATGGAGCCATGGAGGGAGGGATTGGAGGTGGCTATCTGAAGATGTGAAGAAGCAGAGCCCTGTCTGCCCTCTAATGAACTGACCTGGGGGTGAGGGAAAGAGGCCGGAGGTGAGGGAGCCGACCTAGGGGTGAGCCGACCTAGGAGCTTTAGTTTATTGCTTGCTTTCTTACTGCTGCCGGTGGTGCTGCTAGCAGCTACTAGTAGTACTATAGAGATGCATGACACTATAGAGATGCATGACACAATTGATGTTTTCTAGCTGCTGGGTCCCTCTAATTTCCCTCTTTTCTTTGTACACAGAAGCAAAGTTAGCTGCTGCATAATTACCTACTTTTAGGCAGATCAATTGAATGACTTAGTTTGTTACAATAATCTCTCAGTTTTAACGTGTGGTAACTAAATTCTCTGTTTCTTTTGCAGATAGGTTCAGATATTTGCATGCTGAAGACCCTTGTGGATATATTTTCTGATTTTACACCTGATTTTGGTGCCAAGCCTCACTCGGTGTGTTATCTTATAAGGCAATCTTTTCCTTTTCTTGTCATCATGCTTATATTGTTGATAAATTGATAAATGATAACTCTTCTCTTAGATGGACAGAAGTTCGATACATGGTAAACAATTTTCCCGTGAGTACATTGATGGTGTGAGACAATTCATGCAATTTGTACAAGAACGATTTGATGAGAGCATTGAGATACCTTGCCCAAGCCGTAAATGTCTTAATCGGACTTTACGACCTCAGCTACAAGTGCATGATCATATACATATTTTTGGGATGTCGGACACATACAGTAGGTGGATTTATCATGGAGAATCAGTTGATGTTGAAGTTGTCGAATATCCAGAGCTTGTGGAGCATGGGAATGAAACTGATGATCATGGTGGGTTTGATGTGGCTGAGCATGACGATGAAGATGACAGGGTGCCAGAGTTGATAGAAGACCTCTACACAGCTAGAGAGGAAGCTGGAGAATGTTTGCCACTATTTGCTAGAGTGCTAGAAGATGCGAAGAAGCCACTTTGCCCAGGATCTGACCACTCGAGATTTTTCTTTCTTGTTAGGTTGCTTCATATCAAGTCATTCTATCAGATCAGCAATATAGCATTTAATGCAGTATTGAAGCTATTGTCCTCATCATTCCCCCAATGCGAACTTCCCAAATCATATGACGAGGCTAAAAAATATCTTCATGAATTGGGCCTTGGATATGATTTGATCCATGCGTGCAAGAATAATTGTGTGTTGTTTCGGAAGGATTATGCCAACAAGGATGATTGCCCAATATGTGGTGAATCAAGATGGATAGACGCCGATGGTAGCAAGCGGGCTCCTCAAAAGGTTTTGAGACATTTTCCACTTATTCCAAGATTCAAGAGGATGTTTGCTTCGAAAGGAACAGCTGAGGACACCCAATGGCACAAGCTGAAGCGGATGCCTGTCGACAATGAAATGAGTCACCCAGCTGATGATGAGGCATGGAGAGACTTTGATAGGAAGTATCTGAAGTTTGCAGAAGATGCAACGAACTTGAGGCTTGGCATAGCTACGGATGGTTTCAATCCATTTGGCAACATGAGCACCTCGTATAGCATGTGGCCAGTACTTGTTATGTCTTATAACCTGCCACCATGCGCATGCATCGATCAATCCAACTACATGATGGCATTACTCATACCAGGTCCAAAGTCTCCGGGCACGGATTTTGATTTATTCTTGGAGCCTCTTATCAAAGAACTGCTTGAACTCTGGGAGGGTGTTAGTACTTATGATGCATATAGCGCTGCAAAGTTCAATATGCGTGCTGCAATAATATGGTGTGTCCATGATTATCCAGCTTTGAGCACACTGTCAGGGCGAACTACAAGAGGTTATTATGCATGTATTCACTGTGACAAAGATCCATTGTCACGGCCACTAAGGAATAAGATATGCTACCTTGGCCACCGTCGTTATCTTCCAAAGACAAACACTTGGCGAAGAAGCTTAGCTTTTGATGGACACCATGAAAATCGTGATGCGCCAAGAAAGTTTAGTAAAGAGGAGTTGCTTGAGCAACTAAATAAGGTCAAAGATACTAGACCAGGTAAGCATGGTGAAAGTAAGAAAAGGAAACGTGGAGAGATGAAAGAGGCAAAATTGTTTAGCCGCAAGGCCGCTCTTTGGGAACTGCCATATTGGACACACTTGAAGCTTCCACACAATCTTGATGTGATGCATATCGAGAAAAATATATGTGACAACCTTTTAGGCACATTGCTTGGTATCGAGGGCAAGACAAAAAGACACAGTTAATGCTAGGCTTGATTTGCAAGACATGGGCATAAGAGAGGATTTGCACTTGAAGCAAAATGGTAGTTCAGTTCTTATTCCACCAGCACGCTATGTCTTGAAAAAGGAACATAAGATTGCATTATGTGAATTTCTTAAAAATGTCAAGTTTCCAGATGGATATGCTTCCAACCTAGCAAGATGTGTAGTTGGTTGCAAGGTACAAGGGCTGAAAACTCATGATTGCCACGTCCTTCTACAAAGAATTTTACCTGCTGCCATCCGAGGATTCGTGGACAAGGATATATACGAAGCAATTGCAGAGTTAGGAAACTTCTTCAGGGAATTGTGTAGTAGAAATCTAAAGATAGATGTCGTGAAACGTTTGAAAAAAGATATCCCAGTGATCCTATGCAAGCTTGAGAAAATATTTTCTCCGACCTTCTTTGATGTGATGGTGCACTTGGCTGTACATCTACCTGATGAGGCACTCCTTTGTGGTCCAGTACAATATGGATGGATGTTCCCAATAGAACGGCTACTGTGCACTTTGAAGGGTTATGTGAGGAACAGGGCTAAGCCTGAAGGATCGATTGCCGAGGCTTATGTAGCCGATGAGGCCTTGACATTTTTCTCAAGGCACATGGATCATGTCAGAACTAGATTTAATCGGGACAACGACAGGAGAGATGGACCACTAGATGGTGACATCTCTGTTTTTATGCATGGTGTTAAACTCATAGGAGCCAATAGGGTTACATACCTTGAGGATAAAGTAATGAAAAAGCTTGTTTGGTATGTGCTAAATAATTGTGAAGAGGTGGAACCTTATTTGGAGTGAGTACTCGATTTTACACTCCGGATTCCTTCTCATATTTAAATAATTCTGTAGCAAAATATTTTTCCTGATGTTTGAGTTAACTATGTTTTGCAGCATGTTCAGAGAAGAGTTAGAGAAAGAAGGGGCACATCATGTTAACAAAAGGCTTGAACAAGGATTTTCTAAATGGTTCATGAGTCATGTAAGTGGGAAACGATGGTGCACTATCAATTGCATGTTTATGAATTTTCGTACAGGAGATGACCTTGTGTACTTTTTTAATTGTAGATTGTGAGCCTGCTCAAGGATAAGCCAGAAGAGGTCAGTGAAGGCCTTTATGCACTGTCATGTGGTCCTGATCTTCGAGTCAAAATATGTGCAGCTTGCACTGTCCATGGTATACGGTTCAACACTGTTGACCGTGAGAAACACAAACAGACACAAAATAGTGGTGTCATGACCGAGGGTACACATGATGGGAATTACACTGAATTTTATGGTGTCATCAAAGAGATTATTGAGTTGCAATATAACTCCGATCTGCAATTCCGTCGATCGGTTGTTCTATTTCGATGTAATTGGTTCAATCAGGCTGGCAAGAATAGAGGCATTAGAGATGATGGACATTTCAAATCCATCAACATTGAGAGGCTGTGGTATAAGACTGATCCTTTCATTTTATCAAGTCAATCGAAAAAAATATTTTACTTGCAAGACAGCTATTTAGGAAAAAAATTGGCGAGTTGTGCAAAAGTTTGAGCATAGGAATATGTATAATGTGGCTGAAAAAGACACGACCAAAGATGTTGTACACCAAGATGATCATTGTTCTGATATAGAGCATGAAGTGCAAGAAGGCAATCCTGTTTTGGACAATGATGATGAGCCTATGCACAATTGCGAGGATGGAGAAGCCTCTAATATTGATGCTAATTTGGATGACCTTCTAAGGAATCAAAAAAATGTCATGTTGCAGGACAGTGGCAGTGAGAATGAAGATGACACCATGCAGCAGTATTGTAGTGAGAATGAGAACGAGAATGTTCCAATAGACGACATAGATGATGATTAGTCGAAGGTGACTCTCTAAAATGGACTGAAGAAGCAGTAGCAGATCAGGCTACAACTGGGCAGGAAAGCGGCTAAAAGCTAGAAAAATGAAGCTGCATCTAGAACATGTATTTATTATGGGTTTTTGTATAGAACTCTTCAAACTTCTTTCATGTTTTGTGCTTGTGGCTTAGCCCTGCAGTGTTTCACAAGCTAAGTGCAAGCAGTGTTTTCTCTGAGTTTTTTTCCATTGCAAGAGTCTTATTTATCTGAGTTGTTTGCCAAATTGTCCCAGAGTAAGACCAAGTAATGCATCATTCTTTTCATTCCATCATCATATATACACAAAGTAAGACCAACAGTTCAGTCTTTAGAACATTGCATTCCATCATCTCAGAATTAAGAATAATTACACAATTCAGAATAATTCCATTCCATTCACACAATTACCATTCTTCAGTGCTTTCTCTAGATGGATGTTTCACACATAAGACTATCACACAATTAACATTGCTTTCTGACATCTCAAGAAAAATCCAGAAAACTTTGCACCTCTTCTCTGGATCCAGAAAACAAAATCCAGAAACTGCTTTGGATCCATTATCATGACAAGCAACTGTTGTGCAGAGCAAATGCTAGCATAACACACACTCAGCATCATTTCGTAGCAAAACACACGACAGAGCACAAATGCGGGGTCGCCTCTCGCCGTGGGGTCGCCGCCTGCTCACGCCGCGGTGGGTTCGCCGCCGCCGTGGGGTCGCCAGACGCCGTGGGATCGCCGCCGCGCACGCCGCGGTGGGGTCGCCGCTTCGCTTCGCCGCAGTGAGTTCGCTGCACGCCAGTCGCCGCCGCGCGCCGCCGCCGCCGCCGCTGCAGCGCCGCCGTGGGGTCACTGCATGCCGTGGGGTCGCCGCCCGCTCGCACCGCCGTGTGGTTGCCGCCGTGGCGCGGCAAATCTCGTTGCAGCCGTGGGAGAGGTCGATGACAGGAGGGAGAGGGGCGCTGGTCGGGCAGGAGGACGAAGCAGCGCTAGACGGCGAGCAGAGCAAGAGAAGAATCGAGTTGACTACTATTGTGACTCGTGTGTGTGTGAAAAATGAGAAAAAATTCGAACCCGGATCAAGTATAGTCGCTATAGCGACTGCAGTTAACTTAAGCAGTCATCTGATCCGAGCGTCCATGATGCATCCAACGGCCACAGAGAAAATGAGAAAAAAGAAAAAGAGAAAGATAAAGAGAAGGAAAAATAAAAGGGTGGGGCCCGTTGGTGCTGACCACCATAGCTCCTGCCCTAAGGTTTCAAAAACCGTCGATAAATTGCGGCGGTTCAATATCGGCAAATCACAAATTAAATTCAAAATTTTGATTCAAAATTTGAAATCGGTTTGGTTTGATTTATCGAAGAAATCGGTCAATTTATCGATAAAATCAACTGATTTCTCAAAAAAAGCAATTTCTGATTTTTAAACCTCCGGTTGATTTATTGAAGAAATCGGTCGATGAAAACAGAACCGGATATTTTCGGTCCGGACCAATTGGATTTGATTTCAAAACCTATTGGATTAGATAATTTTGGATCTACATCCAAAACCTGTTGGATCCGAATTGTTTATCTTCGGATTCAGATTTGGATCCGGTTCAGGTAAATCCGACAGATCCATATTTGCATCCGGATATCCGAAACAGTTTAAATTTGGATATGTCACGGATTGAATAAAATACCCTGACGGCTGGGCCCTATGCATAACAGATCCCTAGGGTGTGTAACCCGGAAGGATAAGGTGAATATTTGAAGTTTGGACTGATCACTCGCATCTGTTCCCCGGCTTTAATGCTCGGGATTAGGCTGCTTTACTCATGGGCCGTTGTGCAGATCATTTTAGGCCTGAGGGGCTGCTTTGAGACAATCAGCTCAGCGTCCCCAACAACTTGCAGAGTCCTTCTATATCCAGAACCTGAACCCCGTGATTCTAGTGTTGCATCGAGAGATCCAATCTCATAGCAATAACACAAACGCACCCGTGATTCTAGTCTTGCATTTGCCACTACATACAGTTCAGTCATTCAAACTATATATTATGGACAATTATGTTAGTTTAGTGCCGGATATAATGTTTGACATTATGCCTGAATGAACTGCCACGTACATCCGTATCAACTGCCACGTCCTTTCATATCAACTGCCGTCACCCAAACTAAAGTACTTCCACATACTTTGAACAAAATGTCTTTTCCACATATTAACTCCTTTGCAGATGTCAACATCTATACATGTTATATAGAAATCTACAATGATATATGATATCATTGGGATCCTCTGCCGTAAGTGCATCAACTGCTCTTTGCCTTAGCCCGAGCTTAAGTTCAAGCCATATGGTTTCCCATGTGCCCATAGGAGTTTTCTAATCATTTTATATGTTTAAAGCATTAACTGCTCTTTGCCTTAGCCCAAGCTTAAGTTATAGCCATATGGCTTCACATGTGTCCATAGGAGTTTTCTAAACATTTTCTACGTTTAAAGCATCAATTTCATAATATTTCCATTATATACCGTAAATAATATTTTCCAATATTTTCTAAACTGTATTTTTAAAACACATATATTTTCAATAAATCAAATACAAACTGTTAAAGAAATTAAAATATAAAAAGCCCCAAAATTTTCACCGATTTTCTTCCATGGTAGGTCGCCATCGATGGTAGCTCCTTCCATGGTAGTTTCTTCCTGGTTCTAGATGTTATCCACCCATTCCCTAAGTCCACCATCGGTGCCTAGACGCCGCGGAGCCAGAGGTACTCTTTCAATCCTTGTTGTTGATATCGTTTTGCACGTGTATTGGTGGGGGTGTATGAGTTAGTATGGAATGATTTAGTGGGGGTGTAACATGCAGTGTGTACTGTGTACAGTGTAAATTACTGGTTGCTATCATGTGGTTGCTGACATAATTGAATTTAATTTGTTTATACATGTAAGAACCTGAACTAAGTGAATATGAAAGAGCGCGGCTTGGGTCTATCATGGAGAATAATAGAAGACTACAAGCACTTGGCATCAATGCCTTAGCATCCATTGTTAAAGAATTGTCAATTCAAAATTCATCTCAAAATGCTAAGAAGTCGGGCAAGAAGAGTAGTCATTGTGAAGACTCAGATTCATCACAATATCTCCCTGAAGATGAAGAGGAGGTTGAGGGAGATGAAATTCACAATAACTACTTAGAAGAGGAGCAGCCTGTACGCATAACTAGATCAACCTCAAAGGTGCTTCTTCTATCTGTACTAGGGGGCTTCGAATGTTTAGTGCATACAATATCTTTAATTGTTTTTCTTCTTGTTTTCATGTGCATTCTGCCTTTCCATCTAAGACATATGGTAATTTTCTACACATACTTACAATGAGATTTTTGCTACTATATCAGGCACCACGTACACCAAATAAGAAGGTCATTACTTCGAAGATCAGGAAGCAGAGTCCCAAGATGCCTCCAGGGGATTCAAGGGCGTCCAAGAGAGTTAAGGCAAGTGCACCAACAGAGAAACCTGTTGGAGTTTCAACAAGGTTATCAACAAAGAAAGTCGCCAAAGAACCAGCTAGAGATAGGAGGCAGGAACAATTGGCACTAGCTCCATTTGTCGAAGGTACTCCCCAAGAACACTTGTCACACGAAGCAAACAATGATGATCTGGACGCCCCATGCCCTGTGATGGATTGGTCGTATGAGGAAGCACAGGAATCTGGTGATGATCTTGCACACCGTGAAGAGCAAACCCACTTGGGTGATGAAGGCAAGTTATAGTTCACGATCCTTTGAATATGCTTTCACTATTTGTTGTTCACTAACGTGTTCCACTTTCATAGTTACACCACGTGTTCGAAGAAATCCGAGGCCAGCAACAAAGGGCATAATGCTTGACAGGATGACTAGAGCTATGGGAAGAAGGTTGCCCATTGCTGTTGCTGAAGGGATGAGAAGGCCAGAGAAACCGAAGCAAGCTGCCAAATTAGCATCGGAGGCAGGTGTGATTGTCAGGGCTGAAGTGCCTATCCTCACTCACTGGAAGGAGTACAAGAAAGAGGAGACGCATTTACAAAACTTCATGGGGAAACTAGCTGTAAGTAATTCTTTTAGTTCCATGCATGTTTATCTCAATATCTCTGATAGTAATTATTGCATCTCTCTGCCAACCATGGTTTTCGAATAATTTGTGGACATATATTACTTTACCTGATAGTTGATAGTTTAAGTCATACCAAAAATTTTTTTGGTCAGACAAGGTTGGCCTACTTGTTTGCTCTGCTTGCTGCCCTGCTTGTTTGCTCTGTTCTTCTAATTGTATGCTCTTCTTGCTGCCCTGCTTGTTTGCTCTGCTTGCTACCCTGCATCAATAGTACTTAACTTCAGCCAATTCTTCAATAGTAGCTGCATCAATACCAGACATGTTCTCCTCAATAGCACCACAAATTCTATTTATCACACCATCTAGACATGCTGATTGGAAATAATGTCATTGAACAACATATCCTTAACCATAGCTCTTATTTCTGCATCAGGGGTCATAGTTCCATTGACCAGTTATCCAATACAGACTTAAAATAGATTTACCCTACACAAACCAAGTTTCGTTCTGATCCTTCTATTTCACAAAGATTGTTTCCAGTTTGGGTTGATTGTACCAATTTAACTTGTTTCAATTCATCTCACTAGGGAAGGTTGGCTATGGACAAAAATGATAAGCCAACCAATGATGCTTGTACCAATGTATTCCAGTCTGCGGTACGGCAGAATCGATATAAGTTGAAGAAAACCTACTTCAATGGTGTTCCTGCTAATGAAATCAGAACTACCTCTCCTGTATCTTACATGACTGATGAGCAGTGGAGAAATCTTGTTTCGAAGTGGTCTGATGCAAAAAGCATGGTACAATCTATCAAATGACATCAATATTTTAATTTCTATTTATGAATGTGTCTTACACATCTGTCTTCACATTAGGAAATCTCTGAAAAGAACAAGCTGAACCGTGCTAAAGTAAAGCATCATCAGACCACGGGGTCTCGTAGCTATGTCACACACTTGTATACTGTTGTAAGTACCGTCTTCTAGTATTCATCATTTCAACTCATATATGGATTAGATGCATCTACTTATATTTAAATTTTTTCAGTAAGCATGAGATGCATCTACTACAGTGTTGACTTGGTTTAATGGTTGATGCATTCTTTGTTATTCAATATGCAGAGGGAGAACAAGAAGGATCTGAATCGAATCTTGTGGACCTCTTCAAGGAATGTCATAATGACAAGACAAAGGGTTTCAAATGACACCGTAAAAAGAAGCAGTTGTAAGTCCCTTCAGCTACATGTGTGGATTTAACATTTTGTGACTCTTCAATTGTGACAAACCCCCGGTGCTAGTTTCCAGCTCCATGTTCTATTTCTAGATATTGAGTTTCAGTTCTTCATGGTGTATATTGTCCCTTTGGTAGTACGGTATGATCTCATACTCATGTACTCAATTACTCATGCCTCGTGTTACTGTCGAAACGTCTTTAAAACTGATGTCTAATGACTGATCATCAACCACTTTTTTGGTATTGTTGAAACTTGGGCTGAAGTCTGAAAATTTATGACCAATCACTTCTGTGGAAAGCTGAAACTTGATTGTTTAATTCGACGTCCTGCTATGTGGTTCCATAGTCCATATTCTGCAATTTGTTAATTAGAGCTGGCTAGAAGCTTATAAAAGCTTTGTTATTTACTGAAATTATAGTTGGGTCTTTTCAAATTGACACAGGGCTATTAGGTCATTCTCAGTATAGTACACTATTCACCACCAGGCTTATATTAGTACAACTTAACCATATTCTGTCAGTTTTAGTTTCTCTTCCATATGATGTCTATTAACTTCCAGCCACAACCTAACATGCTTCCTTTTTTATTTTTCTTTTTTTAGCTTGGCTGTCATAGCCTACATGTCTTTTTTTTTTTTGAGATTCAGTAGTACAAAGTATTTTGAGCAATACACAGTTATTTTTCATTCCTATCTTTGTTCAATGTTTTGAGAGCTCCTGCAAACTTGCTTATTCTGAAAGCTGATAGTATCACTCAGAGATGTTTAATATTTAATTTATTTTGTGCATTATCAATGTGTTTGGTGTTATGGCTGAACCAATGCAGGGCTTCTTGTCTATACTTCATTATATTTATGTGATGTTAGAATGACAGTTACATGCTAATTTCATATACTTGTTGAGTCTCTACCTTTACATTGTCTGAAATAATGTTGAATCCTTGCATTTTGTAGGCTGGTATGGAAAATATGTTGGCTGCCCCTACTGAAGATGGTGCCACACCAATATCTAGTACAGAGGTTGTTTCTAAGGTCCTATCCCAGACCTGCATCAATAGCTCATTCTGAAGAATCTTTGGGCTACAAAAATCTCTCCTACAACAGCGACATCGACTGAACGAGCTCTTCGAGAGGAACTTGAGGCAGAAAGAGAAGGAGCAGCTATGCTTCGACAAGAACTAGAGAGCTTGAAGAAGAAAGCACATGAAACAGAGGAAGTGATGGCCAAGACACAACAAGATACGACCAATACCCAAAAAGAGTTGGAGGAATTCAAGAAGAAGCAAGAAGCGAACGATGTGATCCTTCAGCGTCTCTTGGGCCTATCCCAAGTTAACTCTAGTATTTGATTTCTGGTTGTGATTTTTGGAGGCATGTGAACTGTGGATGAACTAAGTGCTCTAGTAGTGATATGTACTTTCTGTTGGCAAGTTTGTACTTGTCCTGGTTTCTGTACCCGTGGTCTATTTTCTGAACTTATAATTATGTGCTGTCAGTTTCTGAACTTAATACTATCATGTGAGGTCAATTTCTGAATTTGTGTCCTCAGTACATGTTATCAACATCTGTGATGAAGAAGATTCATCCTAATAAGCCTACTGATCACATCTGTGACGAAAACAATTCAACATAATTTCTAAACATTTGTGACCAATATATTCATCCTTTTAAGCCAAAGAATCACATCGTGGATTTAAAAATTCATCATAAAAACGATGGTGACATGGCAACATATCAGCATTGGACGATGACGTGGTGCCACATACTCGCACTTCAGTGACGAGCATTGGTTCGTCACAAAATAGAGCCACGTCAAACTGGTGATGACATGGCGCCACATCTGCGATTGCAGCATTTACGATGACGTGAATGACACGTCGGATGGTGAGGCGATGAAAGACGTTCCATGATGAAGATTGTTTCGTCATAGATATGAAGCATTCCGTGACGGATATCATTGTTTCGTCGTGGCGTTTCATATGTGACGCGGATAGTATGACGAAATCAGTTTCATCATACATTCGTCATATAAAGTACTTAATGACAAATAGGTCATTTCATCTGACGAATGTGTTTCATCATGGATTAACATTTTTCTAGTAGTGTGGATAGAAAACAGCAAGTTAGAAATATCGCAAAAATCTTGTAATTTCTTATTTTCGACCCTCCAGCGCAGCGCACTTCTGCGCAAACTGCGCTTGTTCATGGGTGGCCACATGGCGAGCCTTCTAGAGCCCTCGTGGGCCTTCCCTAGCTGCTGGTGAGCCTCATCCCGCTCGGTGACGACGACGTCCCGATCATGGATCAGCAACGCGCTCAGGACTTCAACATCCCGGACGCGCTTCTCTACAAAATGTTTTTTTTTTCTGATATAAATAAATGATTTTCTGTAACATCCTTATTTTCACAAACTAAAAATCAACTTGCATCATGAAATTGTATTTTAATGAATTTCACTAGAATTTAAAACTTTTTGAAAATAACTATGTTACAATAATTTTTTAGCACATAAATTAAATAATTTGGTTTCTGCAGTAAAAGAAGAGCTTTATATAAGATTTGTTAAGGGTTTAACCCTAAAACAGGTTTGCTTGAAAAGATGTTTGTTTTTAAATATGGTTCTAATGTCTTCCAAAAGCAAAACCTTTAATAAATGATTTATCAAGATTAAAGAATTTATTTGAGTTTTAAAAATACTTTATTTCCCATAAAGAAAATAATTTTGAGTTCATCATTTCAAATAAAAGCCATAATTAAAAGTTTTGCTTTCATAATGTTTAATTACCAAATGTTTACTAAAAACCTATTATAATAACTTGTTAATAATTTCGAAACTAGATGTTGAAAACAACCATTTTAAACTTAATTCAAATGAAAAGTTAATTGCTGATTTAATTAAACAAGATTGATTATTTTCCTATTTTCAATCCTACCCATTTTCTCTCTATCTCCCTTTTCTTGTTATTTGAGAATGATAGTTCCAATAAAAAATAAATAAATATCACTTTGAGCGATAAAATCACTCTTACCTTTTTGAGAGTAATTTTTTTTAAACAAGAGCATGCATATTATTATAGTTTCTATAGTTTTCTAGGTATAAGAAAATGCATTAAATAAATTTAAATTTATAGAATGCTTTAATAAAAAAAAAACAATGTTAGTTCATTTATCTTGTACTTAGTTATTTTCTGCTTTGTTTATTCAATAGAAAATGATTTATCTAATTACTTCTAATAGTTAATGCCATTTTAACAGTAAAATCAATTTTCAAAAATCTTAAATCAAATGCAAGCATTACTTTATCATACTCATGCATATGCATTCATTTATTTATGCATGCATATTTCCTGCAATTCATTGAAAGCTTGTCGTTTGCTATCATTAGATCCCCGACGACTTCAAGACACGAGGCTGAAGACCAAGTGAGAATCATTGGACTTCTGATCCGCGGCAAGTCATTGTTGACATCTCCCCTAACTACCTTCGACCATATTGATACCTAGTTTTACAAATGCTTTATTAGAAGTTTATTAAATATGCATGGCTATGTTGATTAATCACTGTCATATTGATAGGAGTTTAGTTAAGAACCTAATACACTTTAATTGTGTCGATAATCCTGATTTTTGATAACCCTAGGCTACTTAATCCATTATTACCTATCAACCCTTGGTTAGCTTAATTAATCTTGCTTAGTCATGCTACTAGACATTATTAATTGTTTACCACATGATAAATAAATCACCCCTAATTTAATATCTATTTTGATTCAAAAGTATCTCTCTGTTTGCAAATACTTGTTTGATTGACAGTGATGGGTGCTCATGTTGGGAGCTGTTGGCGTGTATGCTGCTATGCTACCAAGGTTTCGAAAAGCAAAATGCTTTGAAAATTTGATTGGGGTGGATGGTTGTCATTTGGTCGATAAACCAGTAGACTTGGGTCGAATAGGAACCACCCTAGTCCCTAAGGACCAATACCTTATGGTTGTCAAGACTAAGTACAACAAGGCGACCATGAGTGCTTGTATGGGCAAGCCACAGGCCGAGTACCTTCAATTCTTGGTTTGGACATCCGTGTGGTGGAGTAGGTGCGTGAGAAACCGCTGACCCTACGGCTCAAGGGGCTTGACCAACTAGAGAAACGACATTCAGTGGAAACCTTAAAGGATGCGACCAAGAGCTAGGCTGTTAAAGGCTTTGTCGTGATGACCTCCAGCAGGAGAATCATGTCTCATGGGTAAGCGCCGACCTCCGAGTGTAGAACTATCTAGATAGCCATGCCTACGCGATTAGAAGCGGACTGACGGTGGCGTGATCACAATGGTAGTTTTCTTCCCTCTCTTTCTCAGTGTTTTAAAGAAGAAAACCAGCAGGTGCCGTGTTGTTTTGGGAGCCTATGGTGGTTAGCCGTGAGGAGATGACCTTTGGTGGATAGCCGACGTTTGGGATTTGTCCCTACAGTGGCTAACCATTGAGAGGGAATGGTCCTTCAGTGGATTCGCCGTAAGGAAAATGTTTTGGATAAAAACCACGATTTGCATTGTGTGAGCCAGCCTGTGGGCGAGAGCCGGTTGGGGCCGGAAGATTTAAATGTTTTATCAATTGATCTGACTACTTCACTTCTTTCCCCAAATTGCTTTGAAAACCTTAGGCGAACTATTTCAAAACTTGCTTTTCGCAACTAAGCCCTACCTTTCCCTTGTCTAAGCCAAGCATGTTCATATGTCAATTGACTTGCGACTATTTGCACCAATACTCACCTTTATGCCATCACGCAGAGCTCAGCGATTCCAACAGCATGCAGGTGGAGTCAGTGCAGACCCGGAAGATGGTGATCCCGGCTCGCGTCGCCATATGAGTCGAGATGAGGACTACCACGACGCCTAGGACTGCGTTCCTCCAGCTCTGCCTGTGGGGATTATTTTGGTTTTCTACTTTTGGAGTTGTAGTTGTAAAAATTAAACTTCCGCTTTTGTAAGGCCATCGAGCCAGACTTTTGTAACCACACCGCTAGGCGCACTATGATGTATTATGTAAATTAATCGTTATGGTTGTGATCCAAGTTCTGTAAATTTGTGTGCACTAGCTACTTGATCCAGGGACTAGTACAGGTAAAGCACAGATAGGACCCGCCTCCGCCAGGGGGTCCCGACATTTTCTGTTTATAAAAAATAAATAAATAGCCTCCCGTCGCCACTCCAGTGGGCGAGAACTATAATCCGCCCTCCGGTCGGGCGAGATTTTAAAAATACGCCCAACGAATGGGCAGGATTTGATCCCAACGGCCCGAAGCCGGGGAGCCTAAACTTGCTCGACGAAAGGTTGAGATTTGAGGAGAATGAAAAATCCGCTGCTGAGTGAACAAGATTTGAAGTGGAAATCATGCCGGATTAGTTGGGTGGGATTTGACCATTTAAGCCGTGTGTTTGGCGTGACATTCCCATTTTGATCGAGGGCAGCGAGAGTGAGGAGAGAGGGAGAAACGGAGGAGAGGGAGAATCCAAAGGGACTGATTTAGTTTGGTCGTATTAATCGTGCGTTATAATAAATTGTCTGATTTTTAGGATAGCCATACGATTGTGTAGGTTAGATAGGCTAGAAATGTTACTAGTAGGGTTAGGGTAGAGTTTAGATTGAAAATAGTAGCGATTGTTCGGCGTAGATAGGTGTCTTGGGTGTCAAATGCAAATCTTTGGCTTGTACAGTTGACCAGATCCAATTAAGTGTTTGTGTATAATTGGCAGAGAGCGGATGGCAATGAAGTTGTCGTAAAAGCGAGTAGTTTGTACGATTATATAGAATAGCGGTAGATTTTGTATAGCACATTATTTGTAGAGATATTGAACAAAGATGTTGTCGATATGCCATAATAAACGAGAGAGAATATGATCACATGATATAAAATCTCATCAATTTGTTGGGGCCGGAAAATTTGGAAGATGCGCAACACAAAGGTAAAATCGATCCATTATAGGGGAAGAAAAAGATTCTGACTCATAGGGGGGTATCTATCAATGTTCCAATCATCTACATTAGAGAGATATCAAGGCCTTGAAAGGTCATTTAGTGGACTTTGAGCATCATTTAGGAGAGGTCAGAGAACTACAAAATTGCGCGTCGGTTCACATTTATGCCTTGAGATACCTGGGATGGATTATGGTACACGCACAGCTAGACATGCGAAGGTAGAGTAGGGAATACTGAGGTGACGGACAGAAGGAAAGTCGAGACGATGGAGTCGGAGCGATCTACAACGGATTACAGAGGATGAGAGAAGTTAGGTCTTAAGTTAACCAAGATGGGATCTTTCAAAATTTGTCGTTGACACCATTAGAATTGAAGGAGCCATCGGAAGTGGAGACCCAGCTAAGAGTGTTGGTCGAGGATCTTGAGATAACTGGTATAGAAAAAGGGTAGTTAAGTCAGTTAAGTTAAGATGAGTTGCGTATGGTGTTGATGAATATGTTGCCCATACTTCACAGTTGCCCATGTATACATGCATTCAAAGGAAAATGGGTGGATTTTTGTGTCATCGTGAAGGAGCACAACTATCAATTGGAAAATGTCAAAAGCCAAAGCGACTCTGATCAACATTTGTTGCATTGTAATGTACTCACAAATTATTGATAACATAAGATATGAGCTCGTTCTCCATTTATACTTATCGAGAAAAATTCGACCGCGACGAAGTATCCTGAAGCTGGATGGCAAAAATGTACTTTGGAAATGTGGTTTGGGAAGATTGTCATGCCTGCAAATATGTTGGATTTTTGATATCCTAGAAATACACTGCTGCCATTTAAGAGTCGCCGGCACCCCAACGCTAGAGAGGTAGTATTTAATTGCATTGGTCCATGCATCAAACACATCACATTGTCCATATATGATAGATGTATGTGGAAACAAAGTAGTAAGACACCGGCGCCATGCTATTTGGATGCAGTAAGTACACACAGAGTTTTGCATCGCATGACCTTATTGCGGAAGTCCGTCGTTCGGTCGGAGGCGGTGTAACATGTTGTTATCTCAGAAGAAATGCCAAATGTATGTGTATAAATGATAGACATGGAGGATTACTGTGCAATTCGAGATTTAAAAATTGCCGACCTGACGCGGACCTGCAACAGCAGTGTATCGATATGGCGCAAACCTACCTAGCATTTTTATGATGCACATCCGCAGAGAGGGATATTAACAAAGGTTACCTTAACGGGGACGACACACATTTGTAGAGATGCTTCAGATTGAATTAAATCCAAGGAGTGCACTTTATTCCGGAACCTTGAGATACGGGAATAATGACAACAAACTTAGAGGTACAATTGGGATCGGAGGAGGAGGCATTGCCTCTAGTTGCAGGAGGAGGAATTTCTTCACCAGACATGCAAATATTTCATGGATCAGCCTCATTACAGTCGACCTCATTATATTAAGATAATAGGGAGGAAGGTCGGAAGACAGACGATCGCGATGAGAGATGATCTAAGGTACCAAGGTACCACATATAATGGTTGTGGTGTGGATAGAGCTGGTGATACAACATGAGTTATAGGAGAGTGCATATCGGATCATACATGCACATGCTCATTGTTGCAAAAGAAGGCTTCACAAGCCATGCTCATGTACTACTGACTTCAATGACAAACCACCACTTCCCCATTTGTGTCGAATATTTAGAGAAGCAATCTAAAATACATCAGCTGGCCAGAGAGATATATGCCATCACATTGCACATGAAATACCATTACTTGGATACGAAACTGAATCGAGGGGGGTCACGTCGTGGTGGATGTTTGTGGTCTGAACAACCGTCCATTAACATCTATTCTTAATGGTTGGATAGGCCGGAGCACAGGGAGTTGAAAGGTGAGATGTAGGGCACACTTATGGAGAAGAAATGACAAGCCTAGGGTACAATTAACAGAGGTGTCGCCTACGAGTCCCACCACGGGAGGAGCTTTCTTATATATGCATTTTTTAATTACCGCTTTAATCAAAACCTTAATTAATCGCAGTCTCCATGCACAGCACATGCACGGCGCAGCCAAAGGCAAATTCATTTGCCACCGTTCGGCTCTTGGAGTTTGTACGCAGTTGAAACAGGTTGCAAATAGATTGGTTTGCTAGGTGGACTAGATGCACCATATGGACGCGTGCGCATCATAGAGTCATACCTTACTAGCTTTACTTGACACTACTTAGACTTAATGCTTCTCAATGCTTCATTCTATGATGTTCTTCTCCCGGCTGGCGGATGTCCGCCGGATCGAGAATCCACGTTGCCTTGGATCGCTACCAATCGCAGTCGAGACGTGAGCGGTCGTGATGTGGGTTGCGCACTGCTTTGCACTGCCGCAACTTCTCGGGAAGAACCACACACTGCAGTAGCTCAAACTCATGTCGAGATGTCTTCGGGGCGGGCTTGCCGATACACGTCGTGTCTTGGTGCGTCCACCGATCGTGTGTGTGCCTTGCACGTTCAATGCGGAGCCGTGTGCGGCATGAGCGATATGAGTACTAGGCACCAAGAGACCTGTGTACGCTGGCGAGACCACTAGCACTCGTACATGTAGGAAGTGGCTTCCGACCGTAGCCGGCTACGGATCTTCTATTTTAAGATTTACTAACAGCAGCGAGCACTGTGCCCGTGTGCTATCTATACTATATCAATTTTACTGAACATAACACTCAACACATTAACTCCAAGACCCTCTCTGACTATATCTTAGCGACGAAAGACTAACTTCAAGCGCTACTTCCAAGACTGCGAGACGCTATTTCGCACTGACTTTAACCAAAGAGTGAGCGCTAAAAAAGTGCGCCCCACCGCTTATCAGGCAGACTATGCGGCGATTTGTGATAAATGACACGCCTGACTCCAGAGGGCCGCTATCGAACGAGATCTTTCTCTTAACAAACGCTCATATCAGATTTTAAACACAATCCATTTGTTCGCTCCTGCACAGTGCACCTGGCATTCACATCACTACACGCACTAGCGAACATCACACGGAGTCGTGGGAGCAGAAACCAAAATTATTGACTTTTGAGCTTTCACGACCGGATATTTCTCAGGACAGCCGGTGACCGTGCGATACTTATAAGGTTAGTGCCTAACCTTTCCTGTGTTCCACTCACTACGCAGTTAGAAGTCGCAATGCTTGCAATAAGCTGGCGTATAACTTATATCATCTGTTCTGTAGTTCGGTCTCTGTAACTGCATACGTTGATCTGGGACCGACAGACGATTTACGCATTAGAACGGGAGGAGATGGATCGGACAGGACGAACAAGGTCACTGCAGAAGTGGAGAGTTGGAAGGGATCCGGTATGAGGAGAGTTGGAAGAAGAGGTAACTCCAAAGCGAGGAGGCCAAGGTAGGTTGTAACGATGCTGGATTGACGAGGAGTAGCCATGGAATCATGCAGGTCAGATAAAAGCAACAGCACATCGGCAGGCACGTCAAATAGCGGAGATGATGACGGCGGATTATAGTACTCGCCCAATGGGATGCCGACGAGAGCCTATTTATTTATTTTTAATAAATAGGAAATTATAAAATAAAAAATTCCTTCTCTTGGTGTGTCTTTTCCCCCTAGAAGCGTACCATTTGTTTGCACAGCTCCGTAGAATTGGTGGTGGGTGACGCAAAGCTCTCCCCGCCCAGCGAAACCACACTAACCTACATGAGCAAAGCAGGTAAGATGCAGGTCACTGAACCGCCACTCACTGAAGTTCACTGGGTCACCCGCCATGGACACCGCGCGGATGCCTCGCGTCCATGCAAGAGCAGGCGCGGGCAGACTCAGCGCATGCAAGGGCCTAGCGGGAGTGCCCTCGTCTCTCGCCTCAACCTCAACTGGAGCCCTCCCACGACAACATTCCTCGGTACCGGGGCCGCAAAGCCGCCAGCTCATCGGAGGCCTCTACGATAGCCACCTCATCGCCTGACTTGGCAGGTACGAGCGGGACAAGGGCACCCTACCCTCAACGTCCTCCACAACAGGCCCCGAGCAATCAGCGCCACGTCAAGAGATCGATCGGGGGACGTGTCCAAGCCGACAACAACAATGGAATCCTCGGCGAAGGCGACTGAGACAAAGCAGGAAATGAAATACTGAGGTCAGTAACAAAACTGTAAGCTACCTTAAAACATTATAGGAGAAGTTCAAAGAGAGCATACCCCGGAAGACTGTAGCATCGGTGCCGTCCTCTTCCCCTCCAACTTCGTCCCTAGACTCTTCAAGGTAGGAGGGGACGTCGAAGGCAAATGCCGCGGGAGAGCCGCCACGAGCACCACCTGGGGCGCACCCGGCAGTCTCGTGGCCGCGTAGTCTCCCGGGGCCTTGTGCCACCCTAAGTGCACCCAGGACCAACCTCCGTGCGAGAGCCTCCCAGGGCTCCATGTCACCTAGGACGGACCAGGGACCAACCTTCACGTGTGAGCCTCCTAGGCCCGCACCACCTGGGGTGTACCTGGGACCAACCTCTACGTGAGAGCCTCTCAAGGTCCCACACTGCCCAAGGCTAAGCTCGGAATTAGTGCATGGGCAAGGCCGTCAAAGAGGCTTTGAGCCGAGGATGGGCAGGCCCTCGCTTTAGCTCCTCGACCAAGGGCATGAACGGAATTTGGCTTGAAAAGACCTCCTTGCCTCTAGGGCTTCTAAGGGCTAGCAGGGGCAATGGAGAGAATAGCCGTTTGTATGTTAGCCAGATAAATAGGCCTGTACATACATTGTAGCCCAAGCTCAACAATAACAAAGACAACACTTTTTAAAAAATTTTATATCTTATGCTTTCCTACTCAGATCACCCATGTGGATTGAGGTGTCCATTTTCATCATTGGCGCTACCCCCCAAAATCTGTTGTGTGGAGTGGAGCGTCCAACGACATTTATATATGCATTAATGCATAGCGCAATATCTATGGTACACTGTAAAAGGGGCGAAGGGCATATTAGTTTTTTCATTTTCTTTGATTGGAAAAGTATGGTTAAATATTAAAAAAAAGGGAAAAGATCAATTAGCTCGAAAACTTTTGGACATATCATCAATTACCAAAGTATTTTAGAGCATATCATCAATTTTCTTTTTTTTTTTTAACTTTGACACTCGCACGTTCAAAACTAGCTGTAATTTGAACAGAACGTCATTCATTAATGACCATGTCTTCATGCCCTGGCTGGCCATGTCTTCATGTCTTCGCGCGCTGCCAGCTATTGCATCCCACCCAAAAATCACGTGGCCATGTGGAATCATTTGCATGCGTATCGCATCACGTTGCCGAAGCAGCAGAGCCTTGTAGCTCGCTAGCGCGCGCGACCGGTGCGATGCGATGCGATTCCCCTGGTACGCACGTCAGAGCCACAAAATATACCGATGGATAGACGGAGATGAGCGGCGTACCGCGTACGTGCGTGCGGTACCCGTACGTCGCCTTGTTCCCACTCGAATGCGGCTGCTGCTACCGAGCAGAGCAGCCGAGGAGGAAGCCAGGCCCCCTCCGCGGAATGGTGGCAACTGTCCGTCGCTTCGCCAAATACGCAAGCAAGAACCGACCACCTTTCGAGGCCGGCCGGGCGTCACCGTCACGCGCCCCGGCCGTCCATCCGCCCGTCCCCTCACACTCGCGTCGGCGTCGCAGGCGAGGCGCAGCGCAGCTGGGCTCGCGACTTTTCGGACCTAC
Organism: Olyra latifolia; assembly: GCA_036346145.1. Classification (NCBI taxonomy): domain Eukaryota; kingdom Viridiplantae; phylum Streptophyta; class Magnoliopsida; order Poales; family Poaceae; genus Olyra; species Olyra latifolia. Next base: position 45,242,561 of record CM070523.1, on the reverse strand, counting down.
GGATCACGCTGCGCATTTAATGCCGTGTCCAGAGAGCGCCGCGGCAACAGCCCCAGCGGCAACAACAACAGTGACTGCCTCACTACTGACACTCCCTAGTCTCCATCTGACTAGGGAGGCAGCAAGCGGTATAGAAAGAGGAAGAGAAAGAACCGGTGGCATGAAAGGGGCGAAAGTGTGAAATGTGATTTAATGCAAGGCTGTCTCGTCTGTGAAATCAAGGAATTATAACTTCCATTTGATTTGAGCTCAAAACTAAAAAATTAAAAGGCTCTCCAAAAGAGGCTAAAAAGAAAAATATATTTTTAAAATTTTTAAGAAAAATCATAAAAACTCTATAAAAAATAGAAGGTGTTACAGACCAGTAAAAAATAAGAAAATTTAAGCTATAAAGAAAAAGAGTCGTAAAAAAAAGAAATTTTAAGCTATAAAGAAAAAGAGTCTTATTTCACATCTATTGACGAACGGACGGACGTCTATAGGACAATGTAGCTCTTCCACATCTAGTAGATCTTTTGATTTCATCAACTTCTAACCCAAAAAAGTGGTAAGGCATGCGGGTAGGCAGGGCTTTGTATGCCAAGAATCTCGGTCCCTCCGATCCCCTTCTCCGCGACCAGAAGCTAGGAGGATTGGATTGGGAGATTCTTCCAATACAAAGCCCTACCCAGAATCTACTAATTACAGGGCAAAAAACACGAAAAGCAAGCAAGGAGACAAAAGGTTGATCGATGATCCATGCACGAGTGGCGTGGAGGACAGCGAAGCGCACGCATGGGCATGGTCACCCGTCACCGGTTGTGGAGCGGGTCCGGGCAGCTCGGGATCCGCCGCTTGCTCTCCTCCTCCGCCGGCGGCAGCCGCGCCGGCACCGGCCGCATCCCCACGAGCGGCATTGCGTCGCTCGGCACGGCCGCGCGGCCGCGGCGGTGGCTCCTCGCCTCGCCTCGCGCCGCCCCGTGCGGCACCGCGCGGACGGCCTCGGCGCTTCGGCAGCCGGTGACCACCAGGACCAGCAGCAGGAGCGCCCGCGCCAATGCACCCGCACCCCCGCCGCGGCGCGCGGGCTTCATCAACGGCCGGGCACGAGCCGATGTCGCCCGCACGTACGTACGTACGTGTGCACGCCAACAGCGCAAGGTAGATGGAGACTGGCCGGCGATGGCAAGGCAAGCTTGGTACGGGAGAGCGGTGGCGCCGGCGTGCGGGCAGCCCGTGAGCGCGTGGAGGAAGACGAGGCGAGAGGGCACTGCAGGTGGTGGAGTGGCAGCGTGGGGCGGGGGTACGGCCGCGGCGAAGGCGGGGGCGTGTCTGCCTGCGAGTCTGCGACTGCGACGCGAGGTGCGATTTTTTAATGCCCGCGCGGGCGGAGGCGGAGCGCTGTAGCGGGGGTGCTGCTCTGCTGGCTAGCTTGGCTTTTGTCAGAGTGCGAGTGAGGTGAAGGGACGTGGCAATAGGGAAGGTTCAGGGCCGCAGCGCTGCAGCGCCAGTGCGGGGGTCCAATGGAACCAACGCCGTGGAGGCCTGGACAGCAGACCTGGCCCTGGTCCTGGCGTACGCAACGCATGCAGCTCTACCTCTACGTACGTACGCACATACATCTCCATGAACATGATTCATTGCGTGCGAGTATGTATCTACTCGCGCACTGCTTGCAGTTACATGGCTCATGCTGTTGTATTGAGAATCAAAGCGGATTCCCCGTTGCGTAAGAGCTTCACCGCTGGTAATTTAAATTACTACTCTATACCACTATTTCCTACATACTCTATCCCTCCCTCTAAAATTTCTTCACACTTTACACTATACTCTAAAAGATTCCTTCCCTCCATAAGCTACTCTATTCAGATGAACAGTATTATAGAGCGCCTGCTACGGATGCTCTAAGGCGTTAGGCACGTTTAAGAGCTTCCACAGCTGGTACTCCAAATTACTACGCTATATCACTATTCTCTACATACTCTATCCCTCTCTCTAAAATTTCTTCATACTTTACACTATACTCTAAAAGATTTCTTCCCTCCATCTGCTACTCTATCCAGATGAACAGTGTTATAGAGCGCCTGATACGGATGCTCTAAGGTGGTGGAGGGAGAAAAAAGATCCGATTACTTTTTTTAAAAAAATAGAAAACTGTTTTTTTAAAAGCATATATAAGGGGATCCGATGGTTATAAACACGTCCGGAGCTACATACGAGAAGGATTCCATTTCCCGTCTGGACTATAGGTATGTTTGGACGGCGACCGACGACTATCGTGCCAACGCACGGCACGCCGTGGCGACGGCTCGCCGAAGAAAGGCGCGGGCGGCCGATTCCCGCGCCCTCGCCAACGCTGGCTTCCGCGTTGAAAACGCGTTGGCAAGCTTCGGCGCGCCTTCCGTTGGCGCCAATCCAAACGGCAGCGAAATTTGAGGGCGCGCCGACGGACAGCACGGCGAACCAGGGTAGCCATCCAAACATGCCCTATATTACGGGTGCAAAATATGTTTGTTAATTCGGCCTTGATTATTCCAATCCAGGCCGGAGGCTGCAGGCCGAAACGGGAGAGTGCGATGCGACGACAATCTCCCCACGGTTGACAACGGCCGGCCTATACGCCAAGCTTGTCGTTCTCGCGGTCGCCATGCCGGAATAACCCGACCCGCCGTACCTGAAGGAGAAAAAGATATGGACTTGACCTTTCTGGGAGGAAGGGATCGGCGAGGCGGATCAGCGGATGTATGAAAGAAAAGCTGGGGAGATCCGGGGCTTGGGGATGGCAAAAAGGCGAGACGCGTTTAATGGGCGGCCTGTATGGAGCCTTGTTTATTTACGCGCGGTTTTGGCCGCTTGCGTTCGTCCCCATCGGCCCCGTTCCCGTCCAGTTGTTGCCACCGCGGCCTCCGGCCAAGCGCACAAAATGGGAGCGCTGCCGCTGCTTGCTCCGCCTCCGCACTGACTTCAAAGGCGCTCCCCTCTGAAAATTTTTTTCTTTCGCCTAAAAAAATAATAAATACGCAAAAGTTTATCTTTTTTTAAAGATCCATAGAAATACTCATCCGCCGCAGCATGAGACAGCGGCAAATGGGTTGCCGCTACCGCGACGTGCCGCTATATAGTATAGCGACAACCCAGTTGCCACTATACAGTATAGCGGCAACAGCATACCGCTGCACCACGACACGGCATGGTCACCGTGCATATACTAACCTACTAATTAGTTAGTAAACTAACAAACTTTGCGGAATTTTCTAAAAATTATGCAACATCGAAACGCAATAAAACTTGAAAAAATAGAACCGTAGGTTCACCGGAAGGGTTCATAGAAAGTTTTGTTATTTTTAGAAATTCTGAATTTTTGAAATTTAAAAATCATGAAGATAAAAAAATTCAAAAAAAAATCATTTTTTACCCTTTTCAAAAACCCATTGTTTCATTTTTCAAGTTTCGCTGCATTTTTTTTGTTCCTAAAAAAAATCATATTTTGTGAATTCATGATTTTTAAAATTCAAAAGTTAAAAAAATCAAAGTTTCCAAAAAAATTTTAACTTTTTGTGAAACCTTTCTGTGAAGCTACGGCTCCATTTTTTTAAGTTTCGTTATATTTTGATGTTACATAATTTTTTATAATTTTTTTTTAAAAAATAAAAAATCATAATTATGAATTTTTAAAAATAAAAGTGTCCATAAAAATAGAACAATAGTTTCATGAAAAGTGTCCATAAAAATTATGAAAATCAAAAAAATCAAAAATAGGTTAACGAAAAGTGCCCATAAAAATTATGTAACATCAAAATACAATGAAACTTAAAAAATAGAGCCGTAGGTTTATGGAAAAGGTTTACAAAAAGATTAATTTTTTTTAAAAAAAACTTTTGTGGATCCTTCCGATGAACCTACTGTTCCATTTTTTCAAGTTTTGTTGCGTTTCGATGTTGTATAATTTTTTAAAAATTTGACAAAGTTTGTTAGTTTACTAACCAATTACTAGGAACTAACTAGTTATCAGTGTATGCATGCATGACCATGCCGCGACGCGGTATTGCCGCTGTACAGTATAGCGGTAACTGGGCGGCAGTTGCCGCTGTCCGACGTCGCGGCAACCTAGTTGCCGCTGCACCGTACAGCGGCAGATGGGTATTTCTGTAAATCCCTAAAAAAAAAAGTGGGTGTTTTCGTATTTATTATTATTATTTGGGCAAAAAAGTTTTTTCCTCCCCTGTTGCGTTGCTATCCGGCATTCTGCTTTCTGTTTAATGCAATTTAATTTTGTAATTATATCGGATTGGGGACCCTCTTATTTTCTTCAAACAAGTAGAATTGCGACATCACATCACACCCTGTTCAAAACGCGTTGATTCAACATAAAAACTGTACGAATCTCACTGTGAACTCTTAAGTACTGCGGGCGGAGAAATACTCGTGTTCATGTTTTTTTTCTTTTCGGTTTAAACTAATGGTAGATTATAATCTAAAAAATTTATTGACGCTCGATACAGGGATTGAAGAGCTTTGGAAAATATAAAAAATATGTTTTTGAAAATTTAAGAAAAATCATTGAAAACCTCATAAAAATAGCTATAAAGTGATACAATGTTTGACTTGTAAAGAATAACAAATTTCCTACTGTAACTTTTAATTTTAATTTAAACCAAAAAGAATGAGACAATATATTCGTGTTACTGGACACTACTAGTATGTTATTTTTTCCGTGATTTATGATTGCAATCTACATTACATTATTAGTGACATCCAATAGTAAAGCAAGATAAATTAGTTACATTACAAAGGAAAATTGTTACAGATAGATAGGCACGTGCATATATGGATTCAACAACGCATGCATCGGCGATCGGGATACTGGACGGTGAGATCAAAGTTTTATACAAGAGTTCATAATTTTCCATACACAAGGCGATAGCTCAGCATCCGTAGGAGTCGCTCTATAATACTGTTCATTTGGATAGAGTAGCTGATGAAGTAAAGGAATCTTTTAGAATATAGCCCAAAGTGTAAAGAAATTTTAGAGTGAGGAATAGAGTATGCGGAGAATAGTGGTATAGAGTAGTAATTTGGAGTACCAGCTGTGGAAGCTCTAACATTTTAGGTTCAACAAAGGCAAATCATCTCTTTGGGCTACGCATGCTACTGGACACGCAGCAGTAACTAGAAGGGACAACTGAGCGGCAGCCCGTCCACCTTTTCATGTTCATTGGCCGTTAATACGTGGGTCTCACTAGGCTATTTTATTGAGTTTTATGTTTGTTATATGCAGTGAGTGTATATGAACATTCGTGGGCTATTTTTGGTGGACGGTAGTTTGTATATGTTATATTGGTGTAATTCCACTTTAGCGGCCATCTAATATGGTCAAAGGAACATGGTTTAAATGAGAAATTTAAACAATAGCTTAAAAATTCATTTGATCACATGAAAACCCTGGATTTTTTTTTGAAACAGTAGATGTAACCGCAAATTTTTTATTAACCCTTTTGAAATTCAAAGTATTTTTAAAATTTTCTTATGAAATGTTTAAAAATCGTATGATCGAAATACAACAGAATCACCATGGTGTAATAAATTCAAATTTTTATTTTTTATTATTTTTGAAAACGCCTCATGATTTTTAAACTCAAAGTTTTGTGAAACTTTGAAAACTTTTCAAAACTTTTTCTGCTATTTTAAAAATAAAAATCTTTTGAAATTTACCGAACTAGCATCATGATTTCATAAATTCCAAATTTTGTGTTTTTCTAATTTCTTTTAAAAAAACTAATTTTTTTAACTCAAAGCTGCACGAAATTTTTAAAATCTTCGAAAAAACGCTCGCTATTTTGTAAATTGAAGATCTGGACTAGCGGAGCGAGAGTTGGCGTGGATAACCAACACGCCGAATGTTCCGCCTCGTCCAAAAACATCGCAACAAATAGTTTTATACATAACGTTCGAACGAACGGACGGATCGCATTAGCCCAAGCGCGCTACGCGCTATATAGTAGTTAGTAATGGACCTTCTTTGTGGAGTCAAGGTTCTATTTTTGTAAACTTTTTCATGGAATTTTTAAAGGTCCTGCAAAACAGAAATTGAAGAGGGAAAAAAGAGAACAAAAAAAATTTTCAAATTGAAAAATTTTCTAATTTCAAAAATTTTCCAAAGAAATCAAATTTTTTGTGACCTTCTTCGTCCAAGCATGGCTCCATTTTTACAAATATATTTGTTGTGAGTTTTGAACGGCCTAGAATAAACGAAATAGAAGATAACAAAGTTTACAATTCAAAATTTTCTAATTTCAAAAAATAAAAAAGTTCAAACTTTTTATGGACCTTCTTTGTGGTAAAAATTGATGAAATATATAATTTAAAAAAGAAAATTGCATTGTGGTACAACAGTGACCGGTATTTGGGGGGGCCGCCGCGTGCGCCAGGCCAGGTGATGAACACCGCACCAGAGGACGATCGCCGACCCAGGTGGTTAACGCCACCTGACCTGGCGTTCCCGGCCGCCTTTGCCACACCACACGGCGGACGCGCTCGCGTCGCTTGCCAGCCCATGCACCGTCCCATGCACGTCCGCGTGCCAGCCCATGCACATCCGCCACCTTCACCCGCCTGCCCGCCCATGCACGTCCGCCACCTTCACACACCAACACTGACTGCCCAATTTTTGTTAGGTTTATTTCAATGTTTGTAAAAATGAAAAAAATAATACGGTAGTATTAAAAAAATGTACATTTATTTGAATTTGTTGGAAGCATTTATTCCCATGACACCATCGTTGTCGGAGTTAAAGAAAGTTTGTAACCATTTCAGACATACACGTATATGCAAGTGGGATATGAAATCAGACGTATGGCCTTTAGGAGATTTGACAAATATGTAGGTACCATTTTTTATTTGGAAAGCTGGCATGACATACAGGGTGCGATGGCATGCATGGGTGGTCACCATGGACGGGTGAAAGGATTGTGGCTTTGGCATGAACACTAAGTGGCCGCACACCGAGCAATCACTTCCCCACTCCGTGTCGTAGTACACGGGTAGGTCTCTTGCATGATGGCTCTTCGACGTAGGACTTCAACGTTGGGTGTGTCGGGGGAGTGGCATCCGCATAGACATGCATGGTCCTGACATGATCGATTCGGCTAATAGTATTGGTCCAGCACAGGCTGGTTGTGCGATTGACGTGCCGGCATGGATTGCTTAGGAGGTCGGGGAGGCCGTGCGGACCTCTGCTGGCCTACTGACTGCGCCAGCCCCCTCTAGCATCCACTCTAGCCCGCAAGCGATCGATTCTTGCGTGCAGGTATGTTATATAGGTGTATGCTGCTACCGGGTATGGCTTATCCATCCACCGAGTCCAACCGCACGTGATGTCTGGTAACTGGAAATAAGAAAACTGATAAGTAAGTTGTATTCACGGTAGCATAGGTAAATAGGAGGGAACTTATGTTGTAATCTAGCCATCGGTAGAACCTGCGACTAATACCCCTGGTGCACGTGGTCAAACCGCTGCATAACGGCGGGGTTCCCACAGTCGCATGTCGGCCAGTCGAAAACTGACGGAAAGTGACGATCTCGTAACAAAGGGGGGGCCATCTCTCCAGTCCCCATATTGTATGACCCGCATATCGTTCGAAGGAGGACGAGCATGCTCTCTAGGGTCAAAAGACTCCCACTATGCATCAGGCACATATGGCCGTGTAGAGGCTCCCCGCTCGCCATGAAGAAATGTGGAGATGTGAAGTACGGCACAGTAGTACTAAATAGAAGAAAAAATGTGCATCAAATATTTTTATTCTAACAGTAGTATTGCCAAATTTCTTACCCCTCATCGTACCGGTACTCACTAACGTATGGGATATAATGCCCTCAACCCACAAGTAGTTTATCTGCGACGCTCTATGCAATGTATAAAATAAATGTACTACTGTTAGAATAAAAATAAATTGTAATTTTTCATTAGAACACATATAGAATGGCACAATTCTAATTTTACATTGTTAATTGAAGCTACCGATTCCTCCCCCATACATCCCCAGGTGTGTAAGCGTCGGGAGGGCGAGTTATGCGTCTCCTAGCTGCAGCGGAAGGGCCTTGCCGTGTAGGGGCTCGATGGGTGTCTTCGTCGTCCTGTTGTTGCACAGGTCCAAACATATATGTTGCACTAGCCTGCGCAAATGAACTATATCATGCATTTGGGTCCTCTGGGCGGTGACCCAATGCATGTAGCACTTGCGAGGGATCATAGATCGTCGAAGTGGTGGGCTGAGTGCACCAGTTGGACCCTCCGGGTTGATCCGGCCGAGGGGCCCCCGTATGCTGCATGTACCAGTTAGACCCTCCAGGTTGAGCCGGGTTAGGAGCCGGCGTGCATAGAGGGGGTTGAACGTTCAGCAGGTCGGCGAAGGACGCGTTGGAGTCAAAATACTGCTGGAACGCGGTATCGTAACCCACCCAGGGGCTACTATACGGCGTCGGCGTCCGGAGCTCCGGCATTGTTGGCTCGTGACTTCCGTGATACTCTTGGTACATGGCAGCGGGGGAAATGGGAGCACGGTTCATGTCGAACCCCCTGCTGTTGTGGCCTGGACATGGCAGGTGGTTCCATCGAAGCCCTAGGCCGCGGCGCACCACGAGTGGAAGTTGAAGAGCGTGGCAGCTGCACTGCATGCGAGCGGTATTAGGGGATCCCCGCCGATCCATGAACATTGCTCTTGCCATCGGTGCCGAGGGGGACTCGTCGTACTGCTCTTCTGTGTTGCGTCAGTGGCCGGCTACACCTCTGATGGCTTCTCGTATTCTTGCGCCTGTTCTCCTGAGCAACCGGCTGAATGGATTAGTAGAGCGTTGGCCTCCCGGTCCTGCGGTAGCATCTATCTCCTCGGCCTGGTCTTGCATATAGTAGGCCTCACGAGTCTGCAATAAAGAAAGACATGTACAGTCGATAAGAATTTTCTTAGTGTACATGAGAGAGCGATAACATGAAAACTTACGAGTGTATAGACACATTCCGCGAAGTTTTCAGGGTAACTCTCAGGAGGTGGCGAGTGTCGGCGGTTAAGAAGCACAGCCCGGGTGCGCGAGTAATACCAATCAAGGTATGCGTAGTAGGTGGCGCCTGTGTAGAGACCTTGAGGATACCATACTTCTGTGGTAGCAGAGTCCAGCCATTTGTTGATGTGCGCTATGTGCAGCACGCTCCTGTTATAGTTGCGCCCAGCCGCACTCCTCCTACAATGAAAACCACAACCGAGTTAGTATGACATTCATAGCAATCTATATATCAGTACGCCATGAGCAAACTTTCAAAATGCTTACAGATGTGAACGCCCTGCATTGCGCGGTGCAGGCAAGGGGAAGAACTACTCATAGCCGAACTGACGTTGTACACGTTCGGGTGAGTACACCTCTACCGCCCCCATGCACACGATGAAACAAGTTGTCATCCAGTATGCGTTATCCACTGTGCACTCACTTGAAAGGAGTCCGCCCGTAGCAATGTCAACTCTGCGGCTATGTGAAAATGACTCCCAATCAACGCTACTTGGATGTAGGAAATCCAGGTCTGCGACCACCCGTATGTAGCTACCATGATCCACCTTCCGTGCCCACCGTAGCCTTGCATGGATCCAACGGTACCCCATCGTTGGTCTTTCTAATTCGTGCACGCCTTCATCTATGTGTACAGGATAGTACGGGCATGAAACCATCGGTCGAGACAAAGGTAGGTACGACCAGGACCACATCTGTATGAGATGTGGACAACCAGCTAGGATGGAATTTTGCGCTGAACGACGACACGCCTCGCACATTGCACGGTACGTGTCAGCAAGTACAACCTATCCCCAGCTGTACGTCACATCCTTTGGTTCATGTGTCAACTCCCGAGCGAGCCAGACTAGGTGCGCTGGGATTGAGTCCCTGCTGGTGTAGGTGAACATAATGCCTCCTAAGAGATACATGAGGTACACTTCGAAGTGTCTGCTCACGGTCGCTTCATCCGCACCCGGGGGGCATAGGTCGTACTCATCCAAGGCATTGAGCCAGCTGAAAGATAGGCCCTGCTCACTTCCAGAGTATTCCATGCTAAACCTGCAAGTTCAACCATTCAGAGTTAGGCTCGTATAACTAGCGGGGTAAACATAAAGCTTTATGTGGAACGTGCAAATGTGATGAGCAATCTGTTTTCAAGATAGTTTTGCCAGTCCACCTTTTTTGGCTTGTGCACAACTAATGGCTACCCTGTGATAGGCAAACCAAATAGCATTGCGACATCCATCAATGTTATCATCATTTCGCCGAATGGTAAATGGAAAGTGTGCATCTCAGGCCGCCACCAATCCACTAGTGCAGTCAACAGGGTTGCATCTGGGGCGGGTAGAGGGGTCCGTCTCCCCGCACCCTCGTCAGCGCCGTCCAAGAGTAGAGCAAATGGGAGTAGCCCTACCCGAGCCAGCCCTCCATAGAAGCGTCTGTCCAACCTTTTGATGACATGGCAACCTCTCGTCCGCAGTGCCTGCAACTAAAAATATTGCAAAGTGTAACATGTAGTCATATTACATGGAGATGATGTATGGAATAAAAACTTACATGTTCTCCTTCAGCCAATTTTCTAGAGCGGTGCTTAGCGTCAACCTCCTCATGAAGAAACTCTGGTACAGGCATTTCGCACCTATCGACAAATCACTGGGCTCAAATGCAGAGCAAACAAATAACTCAAGTAATAAGAGATAACATTACATGACCAAAGAGGTAATATTACATGACCAAAGAGATAATATTATATGACCAAAGAGATAATATTACAACAGAAATGATACATCAATAAACATTCATATGATCAGTAGCGTTCAACATCGGTTCACTCATTACTCGGGCATGACCTCCGATCGTGCCCTGGTTGCTTGCATAGACAACACCGGCGAAGGTTGTCCCAATGGTTGCGGCATCCATGTCGCCTCTAATTCTACTTGAACGAGGACGTCCTGCCCCGCTGCGTTTCGTAGCAGGGTATGGATGGTATGTGTACCCATCCATATTCTTGTAAGAAGGCCCTATGTTGAATAGTAATAGCTTGGGGGCCCAAGTTTGCCGAACAGCTTGCATACTATAGTAGGGTGATATGTATTGGCTGCCGTCATTACCTCCTAGGTTACGACATACGGCAAGCACATGTGAACACGGCACGTGCTCTAGCGTTGGTTTGTTACAGCTACACCTTGCAAACTACGGCAGTACCTGGCACTTATGCACCGTGTCACCAACGCTAAAGCCGGATGCGTACTTCCTCCTGCAACTAACATCGAAGATACCTTGGCCGATGTCGTAAATTTGTGTGTGATGGAAGTGTGACTTCTGACGTCATAGAGCCAATAGTTGCTCAACGCGAAGGGGAAAAATGGACTCGCACTGCTCCGCTGCATGCCTTCGATCTTGAAAATAGTTGTGGGTCCGATAAAATGTTAGCTCGATTATGGAGTAGATGGGCAAACCTCTAACACCTCTCAGTACATTATTGTAGGACTCTGCGATATTCATTGTCATGATCTTGTACCTAGTGCAATATAACATTCTTAGTGCGCAATTAACGATATATGCAAAACAAACGTGTACCGTAATGAAAGCCATGCTGCTTACCTTGCACCGTTAGTGTCATGGGCGAGTGCCCATCTCTCAGCGGGCTTCTGTGCAATCCATTGCGCAAATGAAATTTTTTGCCTGGCATGAACTTGCTGGCCTGGCACAATAACCGTCCATGACTTGCTCTTCACGTGCCTCGTTCTCCACCATCTTCCGTGTACACTCATTTAATTGTCGAAATATGGCTTCAAACTTCCGCAGCTGATTCTGTAGGCACATTATCTTAAACTTCTTCACAAGGGCTTTGTTCTTGTACGCTGTGTACAAATTTGCCCCCAAGTGTCGCATGCACCACCGCCGCTGTACATCTGGCCAAGCACAGCTTGGATCTTGACCGCCGTGCATCACATCTAGGGCGTGCAACAACCTCGCGTTGCGGTCCGACACAATGCATACACCAGACCGATGTTGCACTACGTGAGTCTTCACCAGGCGCAAGAACCACAACCAACTGTCATTATTCTCACTCTCCACAATTGCATAGGGCAGAGGTACAATCTGGTCATTGCCGTCCGCACCCAATGCAGTAAGCAGCGTGCCATGATACTTTCCAGAAAGTAATGTCCCATCTACGCAAACCACTGGACGACAGTGCTTGAATGCTTCAATGCATGCACCAAATGACCAGAACAACCTAATGAGATAGTGATTCGTGTTGTCCGGTGTCCCATCTTCATGAATGACTAGTTCTGTGGCCATGGCCCATTGCGTCCCCGGGTTAGTCATGCTAATTTTGTGGAGTAGCCTAGGTGCCCAGTTGTATGACTCCGAAAATGTCCCAAACAACATTTCATGGCCTTCTATTTCGCTCGCCAGGCCGTGTGGTAGTCAATGACCATACCGGTGCGGTTCTGCACCTCAGCCATTATTGATCGAGGTGCAAACGAAATATTAGCCTGGATCATGGTGAGGAGGGATTGTGCAATAAACTTAGTATCTACAACTGCATTGATATTACGCACAATATCTTCAATGCATGTATACGCTCGATACCTGCTAACAACAAAGTGTGTCTCATGCTTAGGCTGGTGAGCCCGCACATAGTACGGACAATATGGTACCTTTTGCATCGAACCTCGTATGCTCGTGGTTCGGAGCGTACACGTTCGTGCTCCCGCCATATCGTAACTGCGAAGCTACTAATGAAGTGTATGACCTCCTCCTTCGAACGAAATGACTGTCCAACCTGTATGTCATTGTGCTCATAGCCCCACCCCGAAAGGCTAGAGTAGTCTGGCAGGACACATTCCATAAGGCCTACCCCTCGAAAATACTAGATCGCTGGTGCTGGATCGTCGTCATCGTCCAGACCATCACCCCTTGTCTCATCTATCATGGCCTCACCGTCTATCTCTGCATGTGTTGCTACTTCCACATTGTCCTCCTCAACAGGCTCCGCCTCCTCCGCCAGGGTGCTGTGCATGTCCGCTCCACCCTCCGCATGCACTTCTTCATCTACTGTTCCTCCACCCTCCACCTCCTCAACAAACCCCGTAGCAGTGCCACTGGGGCCTGTCTCATCAGTGGGATGTCGTGGAAGAGCACTTACATACACACCAATTTCAAACCCTTCTTCTACAGACTTGTTCAAATAAAACCGCCATGCATTTGCGCTTTTTAGCTCCCACAAATTGCAAACGTACACTGAGCTATTCGGCCCGAGACGTGGCCGAACAGCGTCTAGCCGGACTTTATACATCCGCCGGTCTATCGCAAGAACTTGTATTACTCGCCTCTTCAACTCTATCAACTCTATAGGTTGTTCCAACATTATCTGCTGGTGCATGCAAGGATGCATGCTAACAAATGGTCCAGATATAGAGGCGGGGGCATCGCCATAATAAATATTAAATGAAGTCTCCATAGGTCTGTCAAAAATCATATAACACCAACATATTACCATGACAACGAGCGATGAAAACATGATATCATTAAAAACTATGATGGCAGTGCCATCAATATTGAGCTTTTCCCCGCTGATGTTGTTTATATTTGTTTGTCATTTTTCTCCTAATTGCCTCCACATTACAGGTCATGTCTCGTATTATTTTCACTTTCAAAAAATTTTATTTTTGTCTGGTAATATTCTATTGTATATTTTGCACACACAATATTCTACCTAATTATTTTTTCATACCAGGCGATGGTAAGCGATGCGAATAATGGCTGCCCAGAATCTCCAACTACTAACATATTACTACAACTGCAATCATAAAAATAATGTTCGTTTGCAGTATGGACCCTTGCCACTACCAAAAATATTATTCTACTTCTTCCCAGTGCTAAAATTGCTTACTACTCTAATGCACATGAATGTCACTACATAGTCCGAAAAAATTTTAATTCCTACTACAGCCTATCCCGCACATCAGATTCCATTTTTCATATATTTCTCTGCTACGTCATGCCAAATAATTTCCTTGTTTCTACATTGTCATTCCCACTATGGACTAATGTCTCTAACAATAAAATTATCACACTATAGGCTAATGTCACTACTATTAAAATCCCTACCTACACCATTATTCAGTCATTTCCTACATTAGGCTCTACTTTATAATATACACAATAGGGTGCAAGAGACATGCCTGCAACACAGAAGAAGCAAAGGACCTGCACAGTGCAAGAGTGTGCGAGTGTGGCAGTGAATGAGGGGACCAGAGGCAAAGAGCGGTGCTACCTCCTTCCTCTCTATATAGGGCGTTACGTCATTAACAGCACCTGATTAATTTAGCTACTAATTATCCTTAATTAACTGTTCACTTTGACATGGCAGAATCTCCATCGTTCATTTCGTCGGTGGAGCAGTGCGCTGAATATAATACCACAGGGCGAAGTTGTGCAGTGGCCTGAGTGCTAGGTGCCTAGGAATGAGGGCTGCCCGGCATTACCGCCTTGGAATACGGGCTGGCCGGCCGCATTAGCCACATGGGGTAGCGTTTGCGCACCGAATGCCATTTCATTTGGCGTTAGCGCACCGCAGTGCGCACGGGAGCACAGTTCGTGCCATAGGTGTCGGCCTGCATCTCCGTCCGCCATGCGAGTTGGCGAATTCAGCTGGGAGACGCCGCATGATGTGGCGTTCGCCACTTCATATGGCATTCGCAGCCTCATGTGGCGGTCGCCGCCTCACGTGGCAAACGTTGCTGCATCCTTGCAAATAGTTCGAACTGTTGTACCGAACCGTAATTTTCTATTTTTAATTGTATTTTAATTTATTTTTCCTTTCTTTGTGCATGCATGGTTCCATTTTTTGTAAACTTTTTTATTTTTTTGACGGTGTACAAAAAATATAAAAAAGGAAAAAAAGCAAAAGATAATAGAAGAACAAAGTTCAAAATTCAACTTTCAAATTTCAAAAATTTTTTAAAAAAGTTCAAACTTTTTATGGACCTTCTTACGGCCTAAGAAAAAGAAAATAGAAAAGGAAAAAAAAGCAAAAGATAATAAAAAGACCAAAGTTTCAAATTCAAATTTTTTTTCTAAGTTAAAAAATTTTAAAAAGTCAAAACTTTTTATGACAAAGTCAAAACTTTTTATGACCTTTTTTGGACGGCCTGGTTCCATTTTTTTCAAACTTTGTATTTTTTGGATATTTTTGATTGTCTAGAAAAAAGAAAATAGAAAAGGAAAAGAAACAGGCTGAGAAGGAGCGGCCATCGACCTGAGAGTTAGCGCAACTAACCAACTCAGCAAACGTCACGCTTCAAGGTAAGGCAATGCAAGAAATCCTTTTATATATAACGTTCGAATAGACGACCGGATCTTTTTTCGACCAATGATCGGACGGTCGCCGTTTTTTGGCCGATGTGGAGAGCTAGAGGAGAGAAATTTTTACGGCTTTGATACATAGATAGATACACTGTACTACCAGCAGTACAATAAAAAACGGTTCGACCGCAAGGAAGTGAGAGTAAAAGTTTGGACTTCCAAGGCAGGTTGATGGGTCAGAAGGACGGAAGCGATGACTCCGAGAATGACGCTGTGCAAAGAGCGCTTTGTCACCTAGCATTTGGAATGGTATCCCTGCTACAATTTTTATTCCTCTTTTACTTATGCTGATGCCGCCACACCGGTCTGCAGTTTGCTCTCCCCCCGAGTCAGAGAAACTTGCCATAAAAAACACGTTAGCAGTAGCACGAGCCAACATCTGATAGATTTGGATTCGAGTTTCTTTTAAAATTCTCTAAGGTAGATTTGGCCCAAAAGTATTTTAACAATTATAAAAACGAATAGAATTTTAAAATATACATTATAAATTAAATAAATCTATTATATATCAAAAGAAAATAGACATATAAATATATAATTAATTTTAATAATGTGCTAGGGTACCAACCGGGCCAAGCCAACTCGATCGACGGCCCGAGACATTGGTTCACTAGCCTAATCCCGTCCGGCCTGGTGAATAGTTTGGCCCGGCAAGTTGTTCCCGGCTTGTTTGACCACTTCTAGTTTAAAGGGCAAAATAAATAAATATAAGTTGATTTTAAGATTTTCGAGAATAACCTTTGATATCCAAAAAACGATTGGCTTATGTAAAAAAAAGTATGTTTTGATTCTTAAACTATAGCACTCCACGAATTTTGGTACCTAAACTGCAAAATCAGGATACTCGGTATCATAAAATGCCAAAAATGGATAGAAATGGTCCTTTGTCCAAGTGAGCAGCAGTTTTGACTGGTCAAATGTGGTTTAACCAGTGTTATATGTATTTTTATATATGAATGATTCACAAAATCCAAATTAAACTTTATATTTGAGTTTGTTATGATTACTTTATCACATAAAAAAATTCTCATAATTTTTTGTACTTTACATAGTTAGTTTAGCATTTTGTCCTATTTTAGATCACTTGAAATTTTTTAAAAAATTTATATAAGACAGTAAAATACGAGGAATTTTTCTATGTGCTTGTAAACTAATTAGGAACTCAAATATATAATTTAATTTAGATTTAATAAATATTTGATATAGGAATACATGTAACACTCTAGTCAAACCACCTTTGACCGGTCAAAACCACCCCCTTGACTGGTCAAGCGACCATTTGTGCCCTGTTTTGATATTTTGAAGACCGAGTTACCCTAGTTTTGATGTTTAAGGACCAAAATGGTCTGATGGCTGTAATTAGGTGAAATATCGAACTAGACAACCAGAGGAGGGTGAATGGAAGCTTTGAAGAATTTCTTCGGACCAATGTTCCTTGAACCCACCGTCCCTCTAAAAGAGACACTCAAACAACTGGATGTACCCCAAGATGCACATATAAAAATCCATGAATAAATGTGGGGAATTTTCAAGCCATATTTTTGGTTGTTGAGAGTCCAAATAGAGAGAAATCAAAGTAAAAGAGGCTTTAGCAAAAGCTAAACAATCCAAACAATTAAAGCAACTTTCAGAAAAGTAAACGGGGATTCCAGCACTAAAGTACTTTGGTCAAGAGGTAATTTCTCTCATTCTGTGACTCCAATGATTTTATGAATTTTTCTCCAAAGAGATATATGAGTCACACAGGTGCTCTCTAAATTTCACCTCAAGATCAAGTACACAAAAATTCAAACAGAAAAAATAAGAGGTTCTACCATGAACTTGGACCAGAAAATTTGAGGCTTGGTTTTCACTTCATAGCTCTCAAACCATGCATCAAATGGACTTCAGATTTTTACCATAGACTGACATGGAAGTTACGCACCTTCTACCACAAGAATCACTCAAAACGGATTTCGGATGATTTTTCTAAAAATCCTACACTGACTACTGCGCAGGAAGAACTAATCTGCCAATATGAACAAAAGTGGGAAGAACTTGATCTCTTATTTCTCATAGGTTGTCAAGAGTCTCAAATCATAGATGCAACCTCAAAACATCATGGATCAGCAACATGTAAAGGGATGTTAGGCAAATAAACTCGTTGCAAACAAAATCACCAAAGAAACAAGATCAAAAAGGCATGAACTAGAGACAAGAACAAAGCCATGATATTAGGAACTAGTTTTTATTGCTTGAGAGGGTTTGTTCACAGCCACACCTAGGAAGACAAAGCTCACAAAAGAGCAGAATACAATAAAATATCAGCCCAAGACTTGGTGGAGGCAGCCCTCTCCACCCATTCTTTTATAGGGAACCAGGTGAACCTCCACCCTTAATAGCTTCCTTGGCTTCCAAGTAGCCTCATCAAGGGCTAGGATTCACCCACTCAACCAGCCACTTCCATGGGCCTAAACCACTCACATACAACCCATCATGGGCCAAACATATGGGCTACCCCGAAACCCAACACAGACACGGGTTTTGTCACTTAAGTTGACTTGACCGCTAAATTTCCGGCGCACCCGACCGCCTGCCGAGCCTCGGATCCTCACGCCGGTCCAAGTCCGTCATCTACGTCATCCTTGCATTCCCTAAGTTCGAGTTCGACCGTCTCACGCGACATCCTTGCCATTCTGGACCCCCAATCCTCTAGATCGCGTCCCGACACGTCACCGACCACGGTCCACCAAGACCTGTACCGCAAGGATTAGTCCATCCAAAAATCCTCAACTTACCTTGATCACCTGCAAGTTAGTCCATACACAAATTCTCAAAAGATCGCATCGGAAATCAAGATTGGAAAAGTCAAATTCATTCAAAACAGGTTTCAACCCGAAACTGCCTAGTATTAGCCGGAGTCCAGTTAACACTTCCCTCACACGTATCTCTCAGACAAAAAAGGTGACAGTGTTAGCCGGACCATCCGACTCCTGACTAAGACAAAACCGGTCTGAACTTCAAAAATTCTAGAAAATTCCCAAAGATTCCCGTAAAATTCCTAGAGCTTCCTAGAACCTTTTCCTACCATCCATCACTTTAGAAATACTTCAAAACTTGTTCAAATCCAAACCGAGCCACCGAGGGGTTTAATTCCCGAAAAATTCAAACCTTAACAAAAAAATCTCACAGACCTCTCAAACTTTGTCCATATACTCATCACACGGATTCACATTAGGGACCAAAACATTAATTTTTTTTCCAAAAAGAACAAATTTATGGCTATAGGATTTAATCTGAATCAAAGTTATAAAGAACATAGTAAACAAATAAGTCATCTATGACTATATGATACTCCAAAAAGAAAGAAAAACAAAATGACAGCAAAAAATCATGGTTCTTCCCGAAGACAGGGGGGGAAACAAAATTATATTATAAACAGTGGGTGGTGGGAAGAAAAATTGTGTTTGGTTTGAGGTATCCTATAGCTATTTTTTTCCTTCATCAAACTATATATGTAACTAGCACTTTGTTTTTTAATAGTGTTGGTGCTTTATTTACAAGTTTTATTTGACATTGTACGGTTGCTAAAGATAAATGTAATATGATTTCTAAAAGTAGTACATCAAACAAGCTCTAAAGTGTTTTTTTTTCATGAAACTATATGGTAGTAGCACTTTGTTTTTTTAGTAGTGTTGGTGCTTTATTTCCATGTTTTATTTGACATTGTACAGTTGCTAAAGTGGATATAATATGATTTTTGAAAGTAGTACATCCAAACAGGTTCAGTCGTGGTTCTCCACCAACACTTCTCCCAGCCGGTTGATGCAATCCATGTACTTTTGTTGTTTACATTTTTTTGGTGATTGGTTTTATAATTTCTGTTGCATATATGGCAGAATAAAAGCAAGAGCCTTTTTAAAAGTATGGGAAAGTTGACTTTTCAAAATGCAAAATTTGCAAAGTTCTACCACCTATGGATGCTATCTGTTCAAAAATTCTACCGTGGTTGCTCTCTCTTGAAAAACTCACCAAGTGATATTTTAACGCACGGTTCAAATCTTTGTCTACTCTTTTGTTGTTACATTGCAACATACGGGCACCCTACTAGTTATAAATAAATACAAACTAAATGGAGAGGAGCATTGGAGGAATGCTTGGAAGTTGCCTGAACCGGTGGAGGGGTGGCGGTGCCGTCTTTTCTTACTCTGACAGAGAGTTTGTTATGACGAGGGACCAATGAAAATTGGCCCGAAGAAGGATTTTACATGGAGCCTTTGGGGTGACAAGAGAAGCAAAACATTAACATGTGTTTAGCTAATACAAAAGAAAATCATATATGGAGCCTTTAGGGGCCGACAAGACAGGCAAAACATTGACGTGTTGTTTAGCTAATACAAAAGAAAATCACATACCCTACGTTGGTTAACTAATTTTTAGCTCTACGACTGCCAAGTCTATCATACAAGTTGATACTTTCTCGTAGCTAAGCTTCACTGCAATTTTTTTTTTCTAAAAAAAGCACATTTGATCTTGTTTAATGGCATCTTGGTTCTATACGATGGCGATGTTCTTTTCCCCTTCAAATTGTCGTAGGCTCGTAGTTTTCTCAACTTAAGGTGATTGGGAGCAGAGGAACCAGAAAGGACAATCTAGAAGTAATTGACTAGCCGAAATGTCATGTTTCTCTTTAACAGTATTCTATATATCCAATTTAAAATAAAAACTTAGAAGAATATAAGTAGCACAATCTTTAAAAGGCTTAGTTCCGTTACTCCTCTGGTAAAAATTAACCGATATTTTGAACGTCCACGTAGTACTTAAAATACAACTTTGGTCACTAAGTATTATTATAATTTATTTATAAAATCCAATAAAATTAGAGAAAATCTATTTATCACTGAATTATTACACATTGTCTACATAACTCCAAAACTAGAAAACCAGGTATTCTCCTCCCCCACCCCTAACTTTTCAAACCAATACAAATAACCCGTTAAGGTGGTTTTGACGATGTGATGAGTGACATGACATCCCATTCAGCAAATCAACACGTAGACAACACACATGTCAGTTTTTTAAATCTATTTTCAACACAGGTCCACATGTCATGCCTCTTCCTCCTCTTCATCTTCCTCTTCAATCCCTTTCCCTCTTTGCTCTCTTTCTCACTATGATTCCGAAATCATGCCCCAGTCACCGGTCTCCTACTCCCTCCCGTCGGCCCTTGTCTCTCTCACCTCACTCGGCATGGCTCGGAGACATCAAGATTATTAGGAAAGCAAATGATAAGGATACAAGGTTTATCCTGGTTTGGGCCTCTCACGGTGGAGATAATAACTCTACTCCAGTGCCGATTATTGGTGTAAGCTGATTACAATGGTACGAGACTGTGTCCGACCTTCCTCTCCCCTTTGGGAGAAAACAAGGGGTATTTATAGGCAACAAGTTAAGCTAACAACCCTGGCACACTAACACCAGCATTTACTCATGTCGGTTACACCTTGAATCGTGGAATTAACTATACCATAAATACATATTAATGCTAACACCAAATCTGCACCATGGGCAATGGCTTCGAGACCTCGGTCATCATGGATGCGGAGTATGGCTTAGGCATTAAGCTGAGCATGGGCTTCCGAGCTTGCTCGTCTCTCTGTTTGGTCATTATTCTTAGGACATGCTCGTAGCCGAGCTTACATGCTTAGGCACGAGCATATAAACTTGGGCGCACCCAGCTCTTTGGGGCTACTCTATGAGCATGACTTAGAAGGACACTCTTTGTTCTAGATCTAACTTAGAAGGGCTCACCTGGCTCTTTGGGGCCCCTCAAGGTTGTAGTTAAATCACACTTTGAACCACGAAGTTAAAAATTACTTTTTGAGTCTGTTTAAGTTGTCTCCATTTTGCACCCAAGCCTTGCGTTATCAAATGCTTATGTGGACACCACTAGCTATAGACACCAATTAATTAACATGTATTTTATAGATAGACAAAAATTCCCTTTTTTTTTCCACAAGGGCTGTGATGTCTTTCTATAGAATAATGGGTCTAATCTGAAGCTCCTGCTTGTGGTGCACTACCTCAATTATAAGGTATTTTGTTTTGCACTTCTTCACATGTTCCACACGTGGATGTCAAGTTCATGGCGCGGTGCTATGGCATGAATGGCCTTAGTCTAGTCTATATAAGACATGCAGACTGTCTAGAGACAGACTGGGCCAATCCAAAAGCTTAGATTTGGTTGTATGTACAGCGTCCGAATCATGCGAGCTGGTGTTTGTATCCCTGGTTGCATCTGGCATGGGACATTTACTTAAACACCGTGAGGATCGACGTCGCATTTTCCTACCTTAGCTGAGCGCCACCGCATGTAAGAGCATGTATAATGGTTAAGACAACAGCTGTCTCTAACTATTGTCATGTCACCTACACTACTAGAAAAACGAGCATCACAAGCGGTACATCATAAGCGGTTCGATGCGCACCGTTTCTAATAGTTGCAGCACAAGCGGTTCAATAGCCCAAGCCAGGAAGCCCCCTCTAGAAGCGGTTCGTAATACGAACCCCTTCTAAAGCCCCCCTCTAGAAGCGGTTCGTAATACGAACCCCTTCTAAAGCCCAAACAACAGAAGGGGTTCGTGTCACGAACCCTTTCTAAAGCCCAGCACCTCTAGCGGCGGAATATGTCTGAACCCTTCTAAAGCCAAGCAACGAAGGGGTTAAGTATTCAGACATTTAACCGCTTCTAAAGGGGCTTTAGAAGGGTTCAGATATTTAACCGCTTCTAGAGGTCCATTTTTCGAATTATTAAAAGGAAAGCTTGCTTTATCTCATCAGAGAGCACGCGTGGGTAGGTTGGCTAGCTGGGTAAGGCGTGGGTCACGAGGAGGGGTGAGGTCCTGAGTTCAAATCTCACATACCCCAATATTCTTTACCATTATTCTTTACCTTTTTAGACACTACGAACCGCTTCTAGTGCTCCCGCGAGCATTAGTCTCGGTTGCTTAGAACCGGTTATATAACCGCTTGTGAAAGTGGTTACGAACCGGTTGTGTTGCACTATTCCCTAGTAGTGCTAGAAACAGCGCTAGAGATAACATATACAATGGTAGAGATGGCTGTACGCTTTTATAGGTAGTTTTCTCACATACAAAGTTTCTTAATTCTCGTATAGAGTCGACTCTTACATTGGAGACAGCTCAAATATCTATACATGCTCTCTCTCCTCCACATCATCACATGTCCTATATGGCAGCCCTTAGAGACTGCTTATAGATAGCTGACGTGGATCATTGTACATGCTCTAATTGTGCCCATGTGTTACTGCCTCGAGCGCAAGCGTCACCATTACTTAGGGTCGGCCTGAGTGTCGCCACGTGCCCTTATACTGGCTGAGCTGGAGGTCGACGCCGCACACGTGAAAGGCCCGAAGGAGCAGGTGGCATGGCATGACAACCATATCTGCGACACTCGGGGCAGGCATCGGGCGCGCCAGAACGTCCAAGGCATCAGACTTGCTCGATCCGGCCGTTCGATCACGCGTGGACGGTCGGATCACCGGGTTCCACATGGCACCCGGTGCCATAGGATTTGCTTTCATTGAGCGACGCGGGAAGAGGCGAGGCTGAGTTGTTAAAAGCATCTTCATTTAGAGATTCTAAATTTCTCTTCTATAATACTATTTCTTATAAACTCTATTCTTTCTCTAAAATTCCTTTACACATTATATTACACTTTAAAAGATTTCTTCCCTTCAGTAAAGACTGTATCCCTAAAAGTTAAATAAACAGTGTTTTACAGCTCATGCTGAATATGTCCTAAGATGTGGGGGAGAATAGGTGGATGAGCAAACCGTGTCGTAGCGTGGCTTTGGCATGGGGAGGGGCACAACAACGCACGTGGCACGCTTCGAAGCTCCTTGCGGCAGCACGGTGCATCTCGGAGCTCAGCGTGGCACTCGGGAAGGCCTGGTCGGCGACGGGAGAGCACGACAACTCCTCCCTAGCATCGGCGGCGTGTCCCATGCTTGGCGAGGCCTTGCCATGGCACGACAACGCTTCCCCTTGTTTCGGATGCCCTCTCCCTCCTTGAGCTCGCGGCCAGCCTTCTGTGCTTTTGTCAGCCCTTTTATTGGTGGTCTCACGTGCCACGTACGACATGGAGTCCTCACGCTGACTCCCGCATGTGTGCTGCATTAGTTGAGCCTACATCTAGTGAGAGCATCTCTCATGGAAGCTACAAAATACTGTTTATTTAAATTTTTAGTGATAGAGTCTCCAGTAGAAAAGGAATCTTTTGAAATGTAGTATAAAGTGTGAAGAAATTTTAGAGCATAGATAGAGTTTGTAGAGAATAGTGTTAGGAGAAATTTAAAGTCTTGCTGGAAATGCTCTGAAATGGGATTTTTTGCGTACCCACTAGGCTTGGCTCCAATAGTACTTTTGCATTCTCCTAGCCAAGCCCCAACTAACCAAGAACACCCAAAAGATACATCATTTGGGTCTGGCTAGCAAATTAGTGCAACCAAATACACTCTATGGTACCGTCTAAAATTGAACTCGTCTAGCTAGCAGCCTTGAGGCATGAGCACCAATCGTGGGTGGCATGACATCTATGAGTAGAGTTAGCCAACGCGTCGGCCCTGCTTGGACCCGTTTGGCCTGGCTACTATATGAACCAAGTTAAACGGGCTAATAGGCCAGGGTCTGAGCCCAAGCTCGATTCGTTGCCGAACCGAATCGGCCTGGTTCAATCCTGTTTAGCCTGGTGTTCGCGCCGAAAGTTGTCTCGGCATAACACACTGTGGGTTTAGGGCTTAGGATCCTAGTCAGCACCGAAAATAGGGTTCTAAGCGTGCCAGCTAAAGTAGATTTGAAGAACAGATAAAAGTAGATTTGATTGATTGGTATTCTAATGATGTTTACACGTCTCATGGAGTATTTATACAGGATTCAGACTCAATCAACTAGTACTCTTATTCTCATAACCAACATGAACTTGACTCAATATCTTTCCATTATATCTTATACTACCCAATATATCTAACTCAAAATCCTTCTATATCTAATAAATTCGACCAGGACTCTGCTCTCCATATCTCCTTTAGCCGATCCAGATTTCCTCTTTCCATATACGCCTACGCCGATTTGGACTCTTCTATACCTGATCCAATCCTATATTTCATCTGACCCAAGACGATTTCTAGAAGCTTACAGAATATCGGCTTATTTTGAAAATTGGGTGTCAATACCTGGTTACTATACAAAAAGGACCAATCGAGCCAATGGTCTGAACTCTATACCTAAGCCCAGTTCATTAGACAAATGGGCCGGTTCAGTTTAAATGGGCCAATCTATTTTTGGCCCAAAAATAATAGAAAACTGAAAGGAAAATAACTAAAATTCAAATATATAAATATATTATATAACACAAGAAAATAGGTATATAAATACTAATATTTAATAATATGAATATGAATGGACAACAGTAGCGGGCCGAACCGGGCTGGCCTGGTTTGTCACTATATGAACTAGACCAAGCCCAGTTCGTTGAACAGTATGAGTCATGGCCCGGTTGGCCCGACCCATATGGCGAGTACTAGCGAGCGACGGAGGTCATGGAGCCAGGCATCGCTGTAAGCATCAAGCTCCCATGGTCTTCAAAAAATTGTTTTGGTGATTGATGCGTTTTATTCTCAAATGGGGAAATCTCGATTTTCATGGACCCCTCAAGCATTGTTCTTTTGATGTCGATGACTCTCAAGAATAAGGATCTTTCATTCATAGTTCTTTTAAATTCTTGGGTGAGTTGTTGGCTTAATTTAGATGCTACGGTGATTTCTTCTCTTTGGCTGCAGGGTTCCCCAAAGCACAACCGTCGTGTTCCCTACTCTATCTTTCCTCTGTGCGGTGGTCCCTAGAGCTAGCAGGTGTGTCTGGTACTTGTCTAGGGAGTTTGTAGATCACCGTTCGTCGGCGTGGAGTGTTTAGAGA
This sequence comes from Olyra latifolia, assembly GCA_036346145.1. Taxonomy (NCBI): domain Eukaryota; kingdom Viridiplantae; phylum Streptophyta; class Magnoliopsida; order Poales; family Poaceae; genus Olyra; species Olyra latifolia. Next base: position 45,217,194 of record CM070523.1, on the reverse strand, counting down.
GGTTGCAGAGTCGGTTCTCCCCCTCTATGTGTGTTTCTATAGGTTTTCCCCCTAAATCTTCTAGTTTGTGCTGCGTAGAAGTGTTGTAGGGTTGCTGAGGCTCTAGGCCGTGTGGGCATAGGAGGGGCCGGACAGTCCGGCCTAGGGGGCCGGACAGTCCGGCCTAAGTGGCTTGTTTTGCTGGTTCGGCCAGGGAGGTTGTGCCGTTGGCCGGATAGTCCGGCCTTGGTGCCCGGACAGTCCGGCCTAGGGGGCTTCGCCAAGGATTTGGCAATGGTTCGACAGGGATGCTTTGCGGTTCTCCGGACTGTCCGGGGTGGACTGTCGGCCCAGGTGAAAGTCCCCCTGTCGAGTTGAGTGTCTGTCCGTGGCTTGTGCAGGGAAGTTTTGCCTTGGCCCGAACTGTTAGGGCGGACTGTCCGGACTGTGTGTCCGGGGTGAGTCTGACCGTGGGTGCTTGGTGGAGATCGAGATCTGGTTGTCGGACTATCCGGCCTGGGGGGCCAGACTGTCCGAGCTGTGAGTGTATCTGGTCGGTTTGGTTCGTTCTCGAGTGCTCCAGGTGAGTGGGGTATTTAAGCACCTGTTCCCCACGGGGGACCGTTGAGAGACCCAGGATCAAACCTCTCCTTGCTCAAGGTCCAAGTGCTCTCCCATGGTGGCTAGGGTTTAGGCCCCATGTGTGTGTGAGTGGTGTTGGTGAAGGGTGTGCTTCTCCGGTTGTGTTCTTCGGGATCCCGTCGCCGACGTGAAGAACTTCACCGATTCATCTTCGTCAAGCCATCGTGTGTCGGTGGTAGGGTTTGCCCACCGTGTGTCGGTGGAGAGACCTCCCACCTTGTGTTAGTGCTGGAGGTGAGCCACCGTGTGTCGGTGGAGGTGTTGGCTTGAGGAGCTCGCCAAGGTGCTTGTGGGAGCTCTCAAGCGCTTGTGAAAGGTTTGGAGCCCACCTTGCCGCTTGGTGAAGGGTTACCGCGAGTGGAAGCGAGGCGGAAGGCTCGAGAGGGAGCCGGTCTTTGTTTGTCAAGGACTTGCCTCAACGGGGAGTAGGAGTTCGTCTCCGAACCTCGGGAAAAAATATCCTGTCCACATTTACTTTTCCCGCAATTTACTTTCTGCAAGAATTTATCTTCTGTGTGATGTGCACGTACTAATGGTAGATTAATTTTAGGGTGGTTAGCTAGGTGGTTCCCTTAACTTTGCCTAAGTAGTTACTTGAAATAAAAATAAAATTTGGTCCAATTCACCCCCCCTCTTGGCCTTCGATCCGCTACAGTCGCCATTGCCTATCAGAAATTTTAGGGAACCCTTCTTACTAGGTGTAGTTCAAGGGATTCCCACGAACGTCTCTCAATCTCACAAGCAATCACATACACAGAAAATAATCATACACAAAAGATACAGCGAGATACGAGGGGCACTACTTCTTTCTTTCCTTTCTTACTTTCTAAGAACCATCAATACAATCAATAAGGAGTCCTCTCAAATATATAGAAAAACCTATGGGCTAGGGTTTCGGTACTGGGCCCAATTCACAGGATGGGCTACCAAGCCTATCACTAGTTTCTCAACACTCCCCCTTGGGCACCTATCGCGAGATGCACATGCCTCATCAAAACTCCATAAAAAAAAACCCAGTGGAAAAAATATTGGAAAAAGAGTACATGGCATACACCTTATGTTGCACGAATGCCTCGTTAAAAACCATAGGATGAGGAACTGCTTGAAAACTCACATAAGGGAAAAAGAATACAATTCACCCAATTTTACAATTCAATTTTCAATATTATTGGGTACTTGATCTTCACTCTTGACCAAGCTTCATTGATGAGTTTGTGAAAATTCTCCCCCTGCCATGCATCTTTCAGAGTAGATGCGAAAATGACTCAATGTGCATTATTTGGTTTCGCTTATCTTTTGCAATTCATGAGCATAGAAAACTTGGGGTTTGATATGCTTCATACTACTATTCTTCACATATCTCATGTACACTTGTGCAACACAATAAATATTACCTTCATGGTTAATAATGGGAATTTTCATCATACGCAACCCACATGACTGTTGGATGTGGTGTTCTACACGTCAAAGCCATAGAAGTTGATACAAAAGGATTCTATAGCATGATGATTTCTGAGTGGTTCATCAAAGTTGATACAAGACTTTGCTTAGACAATTTTTTGGAAGTTTCGGTTCTACCACACAAGAAAACATTGTTATTCTAGGACTTAGTTGTATGTGTTTCCAACACCGGCATACTCTTCCATAGTCGGGTTCTAATTCTTTCTACACAGACCGAGGTTCTTGATTCCTTAGAGATAGTGGATAATGTCATTGATAGTATTCATATGGGAATTCCTATTCCCAGGACTTTCTCCCCCCTCATCTTGAGGTCTGTATGAATTTTGGTCAGCTTGCAGTGACCTTCGGACCATTGTAGTCCTCAAAAGGAAAGCCTTTTCAAATTCAATTCTTTCATTTCGAATTCAGGCTTCAAGTACAAACTTACTTCTTCTATTTCTTCCTTTGTCCCAATGATGTTTAGATCATCTACATGGGCCAAGATTACACATAATCTATTTGAGGATCGCCATATAAAACTCAAGGACAAATATTCAATATTCCTTGCATACAAAGTCACTTCGAGGGATTATTTCAAATTCTTCTTGATTCCTTCCGCTCGTATAGTACCTTCGAGGTATAATATTGTACTAACTTCTATTTACTTTATCTTGGTTTTAGATAGGAATAGATTCATGTATATGAACCCAAATTTTGTAAAGATATGCTTATGACAACATTTTCCACTTCATTCTCGAATTCAACTCAACTGCTATCAAGGTTAAATTCTGAAAGGTAATTCTTCCCATGACCAAGGTCTTAGTGCAACTAGCTGCGCTTTGTATCTTACCACTTTTCATTCTTTCTATTTCTCTTTTAAACAAAGATCCATTTATGTTCTACTGGATGTATATGGTTAGGCGTGCAGCGGAGAAGCTCGAACACTCCTCTTTGTTCTGAGATAATTGTTAAGCTAAGATTGCCTTCTTTCAATCTTTCCAATTTGACCTTTTCTTACATTCATCAAACAATGTAGGCTCAGGGGGTGAAGGTATATGATTGCAGTAATTTTCTTTATAAAATAATAGATGCCGACGGTGGTTGTTGGTGTTGCTCTATTCAAAGTTCCCCGTAAAATTTAATGGCCATTTCATCATGAGGCACTATTTCAAGTTGCTTCTACTTGCTCTTTTAATATTTCCTATTATGGCAGCAAGTTCCTTTATTTTTCGGGGTCTGTGCATACACACACTTCTTCGCTAGTGCCTTCTCCTAATAGAAGGTCTGGTATGCCTCTCTCTATAGGTTTCATACCAGTGCCAGGTCTCAAACTGGCTCCCTTTTTCTTTCTGGACCACTTTAATGATCCGTTGTACTATGTCCTCTTTTCCATTTTTCATCAGACGTCTCCAGTTACCTAGGATTTGAGGAGCCGGAATTCCTGTCCTTTTATTCTGAGGCCTCTAGACGGGATTCTTTGGGATTCCTATCCTCTCCGGTGCATCGCGTACAAGCACATGCAACTTAGTCATGCTCTACAAATCACAAAGTGATCTGGCAGTTCATTTGCTTCAATATGCTACAATGCTTCTTCATTTACTTTACTAGTCTTCCAGACTTTCATTTGCTTTATGAGTGTCAGGGTAATGGGTGGGGATCACATTATCATGTGGTTTTCTAGACATTATTCAATCAGAGGGTTGATTTTCTCCCCTAATGACGGGAAAAATATCCTCGTCAGAGATGCAGTTCGTTGCATTGGTGATATAAGTACATATACATTGCATTCTAATTTTCATACATGGGAAATATTCATTATGACCCCTTGCACTAGTTGGATGTTCTATAATTAAGAATCCTAGTTTATAAAAGCAGCTGCGTGTAGTACTGATTGTTTCAATTACAACTCTACATAAGCGATTCGATGATTCAATTCTTAATACTTATGGTAGTATATTCCCAATGCCATTCAATGATCATCTAATGTCTTTCAAAAAAATTCTTCGGCATTGTCCATCCTCATGGACTTCACATGAATATGCAATCGCAAAACTCCCCTGGATGCATTCCAGGAAGGGCAGGGTGTGGGTGACCAATTTTCAATACTTCATATTGAAAACTAATCACCCTAAAGTTACAAAACTTCAGAATTGATACAATAATAACTTTATTACAATAGAGCTTTTACAATACCAAAACTAAGTAATTTACAGTTTTATTTTTCCTATTTTACATCATGTTTGAGTGTACAGGAAAACTTAATATTATTGACCGAAGAGATCCATTTCTTCTTGAGAAAATTCAATATCTGCAACGTAAGAAGGATCTGTTCATTTTAAATGAACAGTTTCCAAATAATGGGTAAGTATAATAATTATACCAGCAGGTTTCTTAAGAAAATAATATTATTATTATATGAAAACAATATTCAAGGGATAGTTATGGCTTTATGGTGATTATGCAATTTTGAACTTTTAAAAATCTTATTATATTTCTAAAACAATTTTCGTAGTAATACAAATTCTATCAACTTTCTCCACCCTTATTCATTTGCAATCCAGACAATATTTTCCATAGGATAAATTCATGGATTTTGGTAAATAAGAGAGGCATCACCCAATTGACACAACTTCATATACCCGAAGTAGGGTCCATCGATGAATTTGTTATTAGCTCTGCAGAACCTACCCAGCTTTACCCATATAGTGGCCTACTACATGGATGGGAGAAAATTTGTGTCATTCTTATTTATTAAGCCTAAGTTTTTATAGAAGCAAATGATATCTAGATATTTTCTTACCACAGAGCGAATATCTAGTGCCCTTGAGTGTCAATCAAACTCTTGATACTCTAACCCAAGACGACAAAACACTGTTTCCAAATCTGCTTCTATAGTTTATAGAGTAACGATTTCCAGGGAGTTCACACTCTCTCCACCTGGTGTTATTGAGCTGGTACTTCCTCGTACCGACGGGCCCAAATAACAAAACACTGTTTCCGAATTACTCTATATAAATTCAATCAACCTTCCAGACTATAGCTCTTCCACAACAAATAAGCTATCTAATCTAACTTATTTGTACAGACCAATTCTTTATCTTTTTATGGGATAATCAAATTTTAATATTTTTGCCTATTCTAGGGTTTTGTCAGAGGTTGAATATTTTTAGGTTACTTTTTAGGGTAATTGGGGCTTGGATAAAAATTATACTAGGTATGTATAAATAAGTAACTAAAAAGTATATGCAATAAATATAAGTAAGAAAATTTAGGTATATCAAAATACATCAAGGATAAGAAAACCTGCCTTCTTCGGTTGTCGGTTCAAATTTAAAGACTCTTCCAGAAAATCCGACTCAGAAGTCTTAGGAAGTCCTAGGTCATTTTCTATAAAAGCAAAAACATAACAAAGGTTCAAAAAAGTATTTAAATAAAATATGCATATAATTTTTAGGTTGATAGAATAATGATGATTTTTATGATTTTATGTTTTAAAATCATTTTCTTTATAAAATGGGGTATTAGGAAAAATTTTGGCAGTGTTTCGGAAATTCTTTCAGATAGCAAGAAAATTTGAAATTTAATTTTGTGTTTATTTTAAAAATTGGATCAATTGAGCTCTAGAGATCGGGGTCGACAACATTTCTCATGTTGGAGTACCGAGATAGAGCCAATTGAGGGTAAAAAGAGAATTTTTGAAAAGTTATTCTTTTTTACCACTTTAAGTAAATCAAAGGAAAAAGGGTTTTGAAATTTTATTTTATTATAAAAATGTCAGATTTAATAATTTAAATAAATTCTTTATATTATTTTATATTTTTAAAAATTTTGGCAGAATTTTAGGAGGTATTTTGATGTGTAAATAAAATCAAAAGAGTATTCTGGAAAAAGAAAAAGAAAAAGAAAAAGGAAATAAAATGAACCGTGTTGGGCTTAATTGGGCTGAGGTGGATTCGGTCCAGCCGTGCGGGGGACGGCCTAACAGGTGGGTCCCGCGTGTAGTGAGTGAGGGAGTGAGGAATAGGGAGGCTTGCCGGGTTTGCTTCACGGCCGTGGCGGTGGCCGGGTGGGTGGCGGTGGTCGGGGAGGTAGAGCTACTGCTACCTTCAGTGGGTTTGGTTGGGGCCGAGGGGTATTGGTGGTGGCCGGCGGCGAGACAAGGCGGCGGTGAGGCTGCGGGCTCCGGCGAGAGGGTATTCCGGTGAGGTATGGAAGTGGAGGAGTAGCGGAGAGGGTGGTTTGAGTTGGGCTGAGGCTTGGGGTGCCCTTTTATAGGTACGCCGTGGCTTGGCGGCCACGTAATTAAAGAAATGGTGGCGCCGGCACCGGCGACGTGCTTGAGCACGATTGGTCATGCTAGGCTGTCGGATGAGCTCGGTGATGTGGGAGATAATGCTCGCTGTGTCGAGAGGAGTCCGGAGAGGTCGAAATCAGGGGCGGCGGCGAGTTCCCGCGGAGTTTCTTGTCTTCTCCGGCGAAATCAGCGGCGGAGGCGGCGGCGCCAGGGTCGGGAACGACAGTCCTGTGGGCTGGAGTCGGGGGAGGCGACGTGGACGCATCTGGTCCATTGGATTAGGTTTGAGTGGATAAGATTAAATCCTTGAAGCGAGATCGTTATCGGCCGTTGGATCAAGATGAATTGATCATGGCTGTTCACAGCCACTTATGGCGCTGGTGGGTTGAGTTGGGCTAAAACAGTAACAGGCCTTGGGCCCAAGTGGAGCTCCGACTGAGAATTGAAGGCGTATTCCTAAAGGGGAAAGCGTTCTTCTAAATTTCCAGAAAAGAAAAGGATTTTAGAAATTTGTAGAAAATTATAGAAGAGTCAGAAAATTATGAAATAAATTTCTAAATTCTTAGAAAAATGAGGAGAATCTAAATATGAAATTTAAATTATCATTTCATAGGATTTTGTACCTTAGAAAATTAAGATAAGCTTCTTTCTTTAGGAGAAAAATGAATGAATAAATAAAAAATACTCAAACCTTTAGAATTGGTTTTAGAAAGGTTTTAAAGGAAATTGAATATTATAATTGAATATTTTGAAAAAAATTTATGCAAAAATGGGTAATTTTGATTATGTTACATAGGGATTCGCCTTTCACTTTCAGAGTGGACAATCTAGCGATTAAATTTCCCGGTTGCACATGCCTGCATACAGAATCTTTGGGATTTACGAAAAATTCAACATTGACACTATGACCCTGCGAGTTTATAATTATGTTCCTCGTCATCATAAGATATGGATGTTCTAGTCTACCATGCCAGGGACTAAATAGTTGGGAGCTTCTAAAGAGTCTTATACATGATGAGAATACTACATATGCCTTACTATTGGTATAGCATAGCCCTTTTCCAGTTTTTTTCTACATTTCTCTTTTCACATTCTTCATGCTTTGTGATGAGGAGATATTTCTTACCATGCTCATTAGTAATCTATATGAGGAAACCATTAGCACATATTTCTCTAAAACTCAAGAGGGTCCAAGTCGATTCTTGATACAATTGTGCTTCTTCAATTTCCAGGATTGTCCCTCGCTGCTAGTGATCATGATTATGCTTCCTGTATTCTTTGAAATCAATAAGGAATAAATTTTTCCCTCAAGATAGAATAAGTAGTTCCACGTCCTATATGCACACTCTCTCCATCTATTTCGGGTGCCACGGAAGGTCTAATACAATATAGCATTACATTACGTATGAAGTGAGGAACAAGCAATGTAACATAATGCAATAGGGCATGGAACAATACTTGCAGAAGAAAATGCTGAAATATGCAAAAGTAAGGTTGTACATGACCAAGAATATGAGTAATAAAATGCGTTAGCACTTCTAGAGCTTAGGATACTTCATTCAAAACTTTATTCAAGTTCAACTAATCAAACTATATAAGGATGCCGAGGTGCTTAGTGCCTTTCGCGCACTATGCTGAGCTGACTGAAGAGACTAGAGACTCCTGTCTCTTCTTTCTGGACTAGTATCCACCTAGATGATTCTACATCAGGAGAGGAGGTATGGTCTGTCACGGTCTCGGAATGATGGCTGGAAACAACTTTTGTAGGTTCCGTATCCATGGGGAATTCTTCGACATCTACTTCATACCCTTCTTTCAAATCTAGCTCAGAAGTGTGCTTCGACTCTCTGCAAGTGCGAGACCAATGGGCCCAGAGACCACATCTGAATCATATTTATTCTAGCTAACCATAAGGCTTGGTGGAACGCTTCTTAGTCCTTCTTTTCGGGGATTTGCGTATTGTACTGCTTCTGGCAGTCCCAAGCACTATAGGCTGTTTCATGCATTGAACAATAGCAGCAAGCTCCTTCTTTTCAGCCTTATATTCTCTAAATTCCATGTCTGTTGCCTAGACTATGAGGCTTTGGCCCTTAGAGACTAAGTTTGCCCGTTCTTTTGCAACATACGTTCGGCCTTTCAGAATGGCTCGGTAGATTCTTTATTTCTCTTCCCAGACATATACAATTTGCATGAATATTTACAAAAATTACTTCTAGTGATTGATAAAGGCACATAATAAACTCATAAACCAGCATATTCTATACAATTCAGTGGAAATACTGCAAATTACTGAGATTAAAGGCAATTAAATGATCACAAGTAATATTAAATCGATATATAATTGCATAGAATTTAATATGCTCAAGTAAATACAATGAAATATGTGAAAATAGAGTTCACATTCAAATTCTTGAGGCCCTTTTTATGCTAGAAAACACATAATTCTAAGGGCTTTTCCTTAATTTAGTACAATCATGAAATGCTTCATGTAATTCCAAGATTTCTCATAGTGGTTCTTGCAATATTTCACATTCTGCATAATTTTCACAAATGTCAGAGCCTTTCTGCAATATTTTTAATTTCAGAAACAATTCACTTAATTTCTAGGGGTTCTTTTGCAAATATCCCAATGACTATTTTCTTTTCTTTATTCTTTCATTTCATTTTCAGGCCCTCCTTTTCTTAATGGGTCAGGCCACCTTGTTGGAGGCAACCCAGTGACTAGGGTTTCCCAAGCCCTAGCCTCTAGGGGCATCGATGCACGCGCTTCGCTCGGGAGGCGCTGGTTGACTCGATGGTCTCTACGGCCGTGGCCCGTGCTAGTGCATGCAAGCCACATAGGGGTAGCGGCCGGTTGGTGTGGTAGGGCTGGTCTACGTGCATGTGGCCGAAGCGGCACTAAGGGCCTGTTTGGTTCGTTGCCTAAGCGAGTCACAACTAAGCTTAGGCGCGCCACACTCGCTTAGACGTGCGTTTGGTTCGTGACTAAGCTTAGGTTTGCCATAGTTCCTTAGGCAAGTTTTGTTCCCTTGCCATACAATTTTTTTGCCTAAGCTAAGGCGGTCAAAACGAGCGCCTCATCTGTGGCGCGCTTGAGCTCGTAAATGTGGCGGCAATTATTCGCTCAAACTTCGTCCGTCCGTCCGCGTGCTCGTGCTCGTGCTCATATACGTCCGTGTGCGCGTGCTCGTGCTCGTATGACGTATATGTCCGTGTTTCGTATCGTCCGTCCGTGTTTCGTTGTCAGATACGTCGCGTCGCGTGCTGCGTGCTTGTATGGCGATATCGTCGTACGTGATCGTCCGTCGCGTCGGTATTCCGTCGCGTCGTTCGTGCCGTCGGCGCGTCGGTATTCCATAAGATCGTCGTATTCGCTCGTCCGATTCAAACGCCGACGGCGAGCGGTATTCCATATCGTCGAGACTCATGTATGCCGGCCATACATTGTGTGGCGATCATCCAAACGCCTACTACAGTTTCTTAGGCATGCCTAAGCTAAATCATGGCCACAATCCAAACGCCTACCACAGTTTCTTAGGCGTGCCTACCTTTAGTCGTGGCGGTGAACCAAACACTAGCTAACTTTAGTCGACAGGGTGGAGTTCTTTTGAACTATCTTATCTCTTATTCTTGTAGCATATCGCAAAGAATTTTTGAGGTAGCCTCGAGTCGGTTGGCCTTCAATTTTGGGATTTAGAGTCTTATAGATCGCCTCTGAGATAAAAAATCTCACTCAAAAGTAATAAAAAAGTGAGATAAGTTAAATAAGAGACGGTCGAGATAAGTAGGATAAGTCTTATCTCGTGTCTTATTTGGCTTATCTCAAAAATTACTTTTTGATGTTTTTTTATTAAAGAATAAGCTCTCTAGATAAGATAGCCAACTCCTTCAAAAGAATTCTCCACTGTTCTGATAAATAAGTAGTAAGATAATTTCAAAAGAACCACTTTCGTGACACTGCATTTACTAACCTTAGGCATGGTATTTTTAGTCACCAACCAAACAAGCCCTAAGTCGAGGTGAGACTGCTGGAGTGTTAGCGGCACTAAGCTGGAGCAGCATGGCTGGAGTGCTAGCTGCGTGCGAGTAGGCAAACGGTAAGATGATGATGCCGTGGCCCAGCAGTACTTGCACACATGTGGCGATGAGATGGTGCCGAGGTCGCCACAGCACGGCCGGGCACAATAGCGTTTCGTGGGGCAGCGTGCCATGTCAAGCGATGATGCGGGGTACGTGGCTGCGAGCCGACGGCGGGGCGTGAGAGCTAGGGAGGCCGAAGTGACATGAAGGCTAGTAACATATTAAGGAATTCTTGCTACCAGGTGTAGTCGATAAATTCCCAGAAAGGTCTCTCAATCTCACAATCAATCACATACACATAATAATCATATACAAGAGACAGAGAGATATGTGAGAAACTACTTTTTTCGATTTTGTCTAATGACCATGATATAATCAAGAGGGGTCTTCTCAAATATATAGACAAGACATATGGATTAGAGTTTATATAGTGGGCTCAATTCATGGGATGGACTGCCAGCCCCATGTCCAGTCTCTTGGTCATTGCAACTCTACTTGGACAAGTCAACCAGTCAACACGATGGGTTGTTGGAATGGACCATGGGCCATAGCAATCTAGGACGTTGATTTGGTCTTGTGTGGCTAGGATCATAGCTACCACCAAAGTTGCAGTTGCTACTTGGCTTCTGTTACGACTGTACGAGTGAGTCTACGACCGCGCGGTGCGCCGGTGCCAAGTCCCCTGCTCCTCTAGATCACTCCGGTCACCCCCGCCGGCTGCTGCTCGCGCTCTCCGCCGCGCCGCCGTGGCCAGATCCGGCCGGATCCGGGCTCCATAGCTCCGCAGAACTTCGCCTGGTCCCCTTCGTCCTCCCCGACTAGTCCTTCGTCACTTCCGTCTCCATCTCCCACCCGAGAAACCCTAGCCATACAGGAGGAGGCCATGAGGGGGAAGAAGCCGCTCAAGGAGCTCAAGCTCGCCGTGCCGGCGCAGGAGTCGCCCGTAGACAAATTCCTGTGGGTGTTCCTCGATTCCTTATCCGAAACACCCATTTTTATTCCATGATTTTATTCCTTGTATGAATTTTTCCCATTGAAGCGCCGGAAGGCTCGAACTTTTGATTGTTGCGTCTTTTTGTCCTCAAAGGCTGTTGATCGATTTGTTCTCCGCACTATCTTACTGTGATTTTTTGGGTTTGTTGTGAACTGTGATGGGGATAGGATTGCGTTTTTGATGAGCTCGTTAGCCAATCCGCGAGTGGCTGCAATAGGCAGCAGCCCAGCTTTACTTAGTATTCAAATGATCGCGTGCTTGATTTAAGGTCATATATTTGTGGTTTGCGTTACTAGGTTGGGTTTGCAATCCATGGCTTGTGCTTATCGTATTTGTATCTCGACGTTTGAATGATCCAGATGCTATCTGTGGTTCCAGATAGTGTGTTGTTTTCTTTATCCTTCGACTCTGATGGTGGGTTCAACAATTAATTTTCAGAAGGTTAATATGTAAACTGAATTGATGCATTTGATCCCTGGTGCTCTTGTAGGACGGCGAGTGGTACATTCAAGGATGGTGAACTTCGACTTAATCAAAGAGGTTTGAGGCTTATCTCCGAGGAAAATGGAGATGAAGATGTGAGTTCCTGGTTCAGTAATGACTACTTTTGTTGTTTGTTCATTTGTCTGATTGTGTTCTGTTCTTGCAGTATTGCACTTTGTATGGTGACATGTAGATTTTGTATAGAATTAAAGCACATGTACCAGTTCGATTGCAAACTTTATTGAACGTTTTCTTGATTCCCCTTGGTTAATTGAATGCAATAGACCTTTTGAATGCATGAAATCTGTACAACTCACACACTCTTGCTGATTTATGTGCTGCAATGGTGCTGAGGAACCTTGTGTTTCAAACTCGGGTGGAATTTTTATCCATAGATGTTAGCATATTTGCTGTAGGTTTCATGTTTTGTCCTGGACAGATGTTGATTTTTCATGCATTGATTGAAATTTTGTTCTCTGTGTAACTTGCTATTGGAATTGGTTACTAGATTCGATGCTGAGAAGTTTTCGAAGTTAGTGAGAACAAGATTAGTTTCCCCCAATGGTTATCATATTTAACTTGCACTCCTATAAGGATATACCATTCTCTAGTTTGTGCTTGTACTCGCTATCATCTGGTCGGTGACCAAGTAGTTTCTCAATTTGACAATTTGGATTGCATCTTGATTTGTTTATTTTCTCCAGCAATCAACAAACCTGAAAGTGGAAGATGTGCAGTTATCAATGGATGATCTAGAGATGATTCAAGTCATTGGTAAGGGAAGTGGTGGTGTTGTCCAACTAGTGCGGCACAAGTGGGTGGGAACATTGTTTGCCTTGAAGGTAATTTCCAGTACACTAAGTTCATCTAGTGGGTCGCACTAACCCAGAGATGAAAATATATATTTTATGCAAGTTAGAGCACTGCATTAGACTTTCTCCTTCCATTGTATTATTTTTCTACCGTTTTATATTTGATGGCATGGAAATCAATCTGTCCATACCTGCTTGAACAGATTCACTACTTGTAATATTTGTTCTCACAATAAGTTGACACCAATGCTGCAATGCACACTACTAAATTGAGGTGGTGAACATTAAATGTATGTAGTAGCAATAGCATCTAGTACCAGCTTATGTTTGAATGCAATATCTCAACGAAACATTATTTTTTAATGAATACTGAGCCATTGAATGAGAATACACCAGGAACTGATATTCAGATCAATGAAAAATTGCAAGCATTATTCCTGGTGTTCATACACAAAGATTCAAAACCAGTCACTGAAATAAAAAACAGACCCTGGTCTTTATTGGTTAGCACCCATAACTGGTTCTGTACCAAATGGTTTATCAAATTAAATTTGAATTTAGATGGTTGCCAGTTACCATGTGGTTTGACTGATTTCCAGTCGATTACCGCCTGACATTACAATTCATCATTTTGATTTCAGAATTAACATAAAATTTTTAAAGCAATATTTTCTACTGGTCTCGGCTGGTATGGCCGGTAATGATCAGTTACTAATCCTTGTTCGTAATACTTTGGCATTTCTTCACTTATATGATCTCAGTCAATTGACTAATATTGTAATTCCTTGTGTAGGGCATTCAAATGAACATTCAGGAGGCAGTTCGCAAACAAATAGTACAGGAGCTCAAAATAAATCAAGCAACACAGAACCCACATATCGTACTTTGCCATCAATCTTTTTACCATAATGGTGTAATATATCTTGTTCTGGAATACATGGATCGTGGATCTCTTGCGGACATCATTAAACAAGTGAAAACGATTCTGGAGCCATACCTTGCAGTACTTTGCAAGCAGGTATGCATAAACTTGGCCTTTGTTTTCTGCTCTGACTTCTTGTTTTTAGATTGAGCTTGAAATTCTGTCACACGTGTTGAAGTTGAAACTACATTCTAACATAGGTGGCACTGATAATGTTATGATAATTCAGGTTTTGGAGGGTTTATTATATCTTCATCATGAAAGGCACGTGATTCACAGGGATATAAAGCCATCTAACTTGTTAGTCAACCGTAAAGGCGAAGTAAAGATTACTGATTTTGGGGTAAGTGCAGTGCTAGCAAGCTCAATGGGTCAGCGAGATACGTTTGTTGGAACCTACAACTATATGGCGGTATGTTGAATTACTGATCTTCTTTGTCTTGGTGACTGCTAGTTTATGTTCATCATGGTAATCTGGAATGCATAAATTTGTTGTCATAGTTCTCTGCTTTTCTTGTTCAGCCTGAGAGGATTAGCGGAAGCTCCTATGACTATAAGAGTGACATATGGAGTTTGGGCTTAGTAATACTTGAGTGTGCTATCGGCCGGTTCCCCTATATACCTTCAGAAGGAGAAGGCTGGTTAAGCTTCTATGAACTGTTAGAAGCAATTGTTGACCAGCCACCGCCTTCAGCGCCTGCAGATCAGTTTTCTCCAGAATTCTGCTCATTTATTTCCTCCTGGTATGCTAAGCATTCTTCTTCTCTGAAATTACACATAACAATTAGCTCAGTTACTGCTTTACTGCTTTTTCTCTGCTGAGTAAACTTAATGAACTTCTTTTGCCTTGTTTTCCAGAATCCTCTTACGTTTTTGTGTGTGAATCCAGAAAACTGGGAAAAGTGAAAAGAAGATATTGGAAGTCATTGATAAAGCTATTTCCCATTTACTTTAATATTGTAATGATTTCCATGGTTCAAGAAGACGCAAGTCGCTTGGTCAGGGAGCTAGGGACTAACGATTAGATGGAATTAATCCGGGGATTAATAGGAACTAATCGGTAATCACTGCTAGGTGGAGGACTACCAATTAGAGATTAATTGGGGATTAATATGGATTTCCTGGTTTATCACAGCTAGTGGAATTTCTCTACTTAAATATTCTTTTCCTGTGTTACTGGGACACGCATGTCCCAAATTTTTTTGCCGTGTCGACATGCATCTGTGCGACGACTCGTGTCTGACGCGGCATTACATGGATCTGGCTCTTCTAGTGTCCACGCTGACCCAGCCGCCACTTTGACTGTCGTCACCACTCCGAGCAACCCCCTGCTGCCACTCAGACCTCGTCATGCCCATTGCGGGGAGGGAAAGAGATGAGCAGGAGGCTGGCGGCGTGAAGGGAGGAGAAGATGAGCGATGAGTGGAGCATAGCAGGGAGGAGAGGTATAGCGGCGTGTGGACAGAGCAAGGCGGAGATGGCATGGGGAGGGAGGAGAGGTAGGCAGTACGCAGGGTATGTGCAAGGAAGAGGGGACCGGTGTGTGGAGTGAGCAAGGAGAAGGGGGCGACGCATGATGTGAGCAAGGGGGAGAGGGGAAGCAGGGAGCTGCTGCAGTGGTGCAGTGTTGCGTGTAAGGTTGTCATGGCGGTAAGATGAGGGGAGGCGAGGCGACCACTACCTTTTTAAGTTTGCAACTCTTCAAGCGCGTGGTGAGGCAACACCATACACGTGTATACTCAACAATACATGGAAAATTACTGCATCCTAGCACAATAATAACAGGAAAAATCAGTCTATGGACCATGCCATAACTTTCCTTCACCCAGCCCACTTAGTCCATCTAGCTCTTTTCTCACCCCTTTGGCTCTGGCTCTCTCCCTGCCCTAATCTCTCTGCTTTTCACCAGCTGCCAAGCAGAGCAGGCAAGCAGCACCACCTAGCAGAGGACACAAGTCAGCCTCAGCTAGTGCCGACCCGACATGCAGCCCCAGCCCTAGCACCAGCCACCATTCTCCATCACCTCCTCCCACAAGGTGTTGCCACTGCCGTCGCCACCCACCTCTGGCAGCAGCATCCCTGGATCCGGCAGAAGCGGCCTCGGATCCAATTTTTATCTGACGATAGTGGCCTTGGATCCTGTGGATCAGGTGATGACAGCCTTGAAGCGGTGGTAGCAACCACAGCAACAGCGCTGGCTCGCTCTCTCTCCCTTTCCTCCTCTTCTGGTTTGGCGAAGGTTGTGTGGTCACGCTCCAGATTGCGCCTTACCACTTTGGCATCGCTTTGGCGACACCAAAGTGGCACCTTGACAACCATGGATATGTGCCTGCTCGGGTTAGGATTTAGGGGCTGGGAGTGGAGATTGGGCTTGGGCCATGCATGTTGGGCCAGGCTGGCCAACTAAGAGTAGCCCAATTGGTAGTTTGCTCTTTATTTCTTCTTTTTTTTCTTTTTGATAAGATGTACCTATATTAGACGAATCCCCGAATCCTATTTTCTAGAACTTTTGAATCGGACACCTGATCCCGCGTTGGAATCGGACACCTGTGTCCGTGTCCCAGTAACACAGTTATTTTCCTCCTTTTCAACAATCGTGTTTTTCAAGAGAACAGTTTTATTGTGATATTGTGAGCACTTGAGCTTCATGAATAACAACAATTTTATAATTGCACAGAAGTCTTCAGATAGCAACTAGAGAAATCCACAGATGATAGTTTTTTGGGTTACACCTTTTATTGATTGATTTTGCATTTGTCATCTACTGTAAACTCAGTACACGCTGCCATTTTTTGGAGACTTATCTTAATTCTGGAACTGTAGTTAGTACCTTGGTGGATATTGAGCAAGGAAGAATAGGCCTGTATGCTAATTGGGATGCACTGTTACTTATGATTGGTGTTTGTATAGACCATAATGTGGTACCTATTTGACATGACAATATTGTAAACCAATGTGTTAACATATGCCATTGGCCCTTGAAACTTCAAGCATTAGCAGTACTGCTTTGGCTAAAATCTGAAGTTTGAGATATGAACAGTTTCAGGAAACTCAAGCCTTCAATATCTGTGACTAGTTTGATGAGAAAAGGTTCTTATCGATTAAATTAGCTATGTCAATATTTGAATTGTTTACCTGGTTAATAAAACCTTGGAAATGATGTAGTGACTGATCTACACTAATACATGTGTTATGCAATCTATCCTTACTCCTCACATGTTGTACATGCAGCAATTGTCTTTACTATCACATCTACACTAAACAGCTAAAAAATACTTCTGAACTTCCATCTACGAACTGTATCTCTTTACTACCATGCATATACGAACTGTATCTCTTTTGCTTCATCTTTCATTTCATAAATAATTGAGAAGGAAAACATGCACATCTTGAGAACTAAACATTTCTGCCAACTTATGGTTAGCCTCATTTCATCAGTGCATATCATACTAGTTTTACATTTTGTTGCATTGCTTTGCAGCATACAGAAGGATCCCGCGGAGCGGATGTCCGCTTCAGAACTCTTGGTTAGCATTTCCTTTTCCTCATTAGTCTATGTAGGGAATAGAATTGTGATACTGCGTGTTGACAACTTCGTGCTAAATCAACGGTCATGTTCTTGCAGAATCACGCTTTCATCAAGAAGTTTGAGGATAAGGATTTAGACCTCCGTATTCTTGTCGAGGGCCTTGAACCTCCTATGAATGTACCTGAGTAGCTTGTCATTAGGATGGATGAGGTTTTGCAGTGTATTGTGGCACTCTGGATAACAGCTATATTAGTCCTGAATCCTGAATCGCATCATTGTGTTGTTCAAAATTCCACGAAGTCAAGTTAATTTATGACCTAAGGCCCTTTTGTTACATTTCTTCCTATGATCTTGTGACTAGTTAAGCATGAGAACGGAGGAACTGACGATATTGCCTAGCCGGCGGTGAACTTCGAGTGGTTGGTGGGCTTCCGCGGCACCCTAACGAAGCCGCCGTTGGCTGCCTGCCCTGCCACGACCTGCGCCGCGCGGCGATTGCCCTTGGGGTCGGACAGGCCGCGGTCGTAGGTGCGCACCCACCCGTGCTGCCGCCCCTCGCGACGCATGGCTCGCTGCTCCTTCGTTGCCTTGTTGCCTCTGGTGTGGGGGTGCCGATCGAGAGAGGCGACACCGGTGGCTTCTTTTATAGGCACCGTGCGTGCTGCGTACGGTTCCTTGGCGGCCACGGCTTCGATCATGTTGGGCTACTTGGAGTCCAAGCCAGAGTGTTTGATGGTTTGAACACATTGGCCGAACCGACCTAAGCAAGCGGCTGCGGCCGGCGTGATTTTCGGCCTGTTGAATCGAACTCCTGGGCCAGGTGGGCCTGAGCCAGCGCTATCCTGAACTCTTGGGCATAGGGAGAAAACACTTCTTTTTTTTTTTAGAAAGAGAGAACCTTTTGCCTTCTCCATCACACACGCTGACCTCCAGTCCCGCGCTGATATGACCTCTCGTCGTTAAACAATTCACACACACTGCATTCATACATTCCTGTAGCTAGGCACAAGTACAAAGTTCGTCAATGCACCATTTTTTTATATAGTTCCTTCCTGACGGTCGCTTGCATGCTAGTTCACTTGCATTGGTGACCGTCTCTCTTCTTCTTCCATCTTCCCTTTGCAGGGACCGACCTCTTCGCCTCTTCTTCTTTCTCTCGGTGCCACTCCCTTCTCTTCCTCACCGCCGGTGCTACCCCCTCCCTTCAAGATAGGGTTAGCGTTTAGGTTCAGGGTGGGTTCACCCTTCCCCTGAACTTAGAGTAAGGTCGAGGAGACGGTGGGAGAGGACTGTGGTTAGACGGCGAGCCGGCAGTGGCGCCACCGGAGCAGTGGGAATGGAGGAGGCCAGTGGACGGAGGCGGGGGGAAGGGGGAGAGGGGTTGATGCCAACAGCCGAAGTGGGAGGACGGGAGAGGAGCGGCGACGCGGCGGGAATGGTGATGGAGGCTTGCGGAGCACCGCCGAATGGAAATGAGAAGGGAGAAGAGGAGGGGCCAAGCAGTGAGTGTGGTAGCGGTGGCAAGGCCAAATCGCCTGGGCCGCATGGAAGCGACAAGGTAACTGCTAGGGAGTCACTCCCTAAACTTTGAACTAGTAATCTGTGTGTCTTTTAAACCAAGTGTCTAATTTATATTCTGTCTGCACCACGGTGATCCATATTCCAAGGAGAAGGAAGAAGAGGAGGGGCGAGGCAGTGCACCAAAGAGGAGGAAGGGAGTGTGACAACGGCGGCAAGGCAAAATCGCCTGGGTCGCATGGAAGCAATCCAAGCAACTGCCAGAGAGTCACTCCCTACATTTCGAACTAGTAATCTACTGTGTCTGTCTAATTTATATCCTGTCTGCACCGCTGTGATCCATATTCCATATGAGTAAGTTTAAAGAAACTAATATTGTTGGGGAAAGTATGTGGCCCATGAAGGTTCGGCCCACTTACTTACCCGCGGCCCCACAGGAGGCAAGCTCGCGCCCGAGCTTGGCAAGCTCGAGCCCGAGCTTCCCAGCTACGGAAGCTCGGGCCTCTTGCTTTCTCCGGGCTTCTGAAATACAAAGGAACAGGACCCAAGGCAAATCAACACGCGCCGCGGACAGGATACGCTTCGGGTTCCCAGAGTCATCAAGAATTAAATACGCGCACTATACCGAGGAGCGCCTGGCGGCAGCTTTTGACGGGTAGGCGGCCGGTCCCATCAACCGCACGCATGGGCAAAGACACGTGCTGACCGGTAGCGGTCCGGCGCGGTGATCGAAGGATTGCACTCGATTGCCCGGCGGATTCGGTACGCTACCGGCATGGGAAAAAGGCAACGACTAATTCAACGGACTAGCGCAGGCTACAGTGGCCGGAGGACGCCTATAAAAGGGGCGCACAGGCCACAACAACAGAGAGCTTCACTTCGGCATACACACAACTCACTCACGTGGCGAAACCCTCATGGAGGGGCGCCGCCGCGGTGCCCGCATCCGGACGGGCAGCGCGCATTAGCGGGATCACGTCGAAGAACTAGTCTGCGTCTATGCGCAAGCGGCGAGCCGTCGGCTTCAGCGATGACAGTCGGTATGGCGGTTGAGTCTGCGGGCACGCCTCCAAGGGTGACACCGACATGTTTACTTCGCGGGAACTGCCTCGCGTCATGTCTTCTTGGCGTCGGGCGAAGGCGACCCTTGACCCGCGTCTTGACCCTAGCGAAAAACCGGCATGGCCGCTCGAACCTCTTCTTGCGGGTCGGTTAGGCGAACCTTGGCGGATATCCGTCGCGAACTGCTTTTTCGCCCGCCGCAGAAATGTAGCGTGTTCCCCACTACCATCACCAACCAGTCAAAGGCCGCGATCAAGCAAAGGTTAAGGCGACAGCCAGTCACGCGCGGACACAGAGAAGGAAATTTCTGAGTTCACTATGGTCGATCTGGCGCCGCGGTTGCTTGGCGGCCTAGAAGGAGCTTCGGCGGGGATCTCGGCAAGCACCTCGAGCCCGATCACACCGACCTGGCTCTCTCGGCGGCGGCTGCCAGCGTTCGATCGCGGCGGCCAAGAAAGCATCCACGTCCGGCGGACGGCGCTCCTCCAGCGCGCACCGGCGATTTTTTCCCGCCTCGGGCGCTTCGGCGGAGAGCTCCCGGCGGGAATATGAGGCCGCCCTGGATGCGGCTTTCTCCCGAAGCTTTGCGCCGGCACCAATCCCGCAAGTTTAAGTCAGGAGCATTGAGAATTCGGCGGGAGCAAGAATCTGGCGAATATCTCGCCCGGTTATACTACCGCTTATCTGGCAGCAGCGGTAATGAGGCCAGTAATGGTCAACTACTTCCCTACCGTCTTGAGAGAATGGTCTGAATTTGGCTGTTCAACAGTAGCGAGGTTCGATACGCATCCGAACACAGCGAGGCGTTTGAGGCAACTTCTGTGGTCGCCACGCTACGCTCGAAGCCCCAGACCTCAAACTTGTGGTCCAAAGGCGCTTCTGGCCTACTGGGAAGCGGACCTCAAACTTGTGGTCCAAAGGGCGGAGAGGGCTGTGGGACTCGTCCAGCGAGGTTAGATCAGTCTTAACACCATTAAAGCCAATCTCCGAGCGAGGCCATCATTGAGGGCTTCAAGGAGGAAGTACGAAGGTTACTCGCTTCACCGAGGACCTTGAGCTCCATCTCGTCCACACCATGCACCGATGGTTTCAGGTGTTATGGCGGATATATCAACGCCTCCGAGGCGGAGCGGCATAAGAAGAGGAAGAACAGGAGGAGAAGGCGTACTTGATACGCTTGCGATGCCAAGAAGGGTGGCAAGAAGAAGAAGAAGAAGAAGAAGAAGAAGGAGCCTGCCGCCTCAGTAACATCCCAAATTTTCAATAATGTAATTTGACATGTTAAGTATGTTTTTAAAATTTTTGTAAAGATAATTTGGAGCAAAAATTTAAATCGATAGTTCTAGTAGATTCTAGTATTCTTTTTCGTCTACAGTTGATGAACTCCAACTCGAACTTTAAATCAGTAAATTCTCTAATCTCTCCCTAATCTCCCTCTCTAATCTCTCTAATCTTTCTCACTCACGTCTTCAGTATGCTTGCATGCATGCATCTCTTTAATTCTCTCCGCTCACTTATGTCACTTCCTCGTTCATTATCTGTGTACTGTCAACGCGCAAAAGTTAGTCAGAGAATATAATAATACTCTCTCACTTGTGTGTCCATGCATGCATCTCTCTTGGCAAAAATGGAAGGCGTATCGCCGTCCAGAACAAGGCTAGCGCACGACGCCGCAGGGCTGGCTTAAGTAGCCAAAGCCAGCGTGAAACGCACATAAGAATGCGGCTTGGCATGCAGTAGCTGGCAAAGATGCCTGCCGCACATCGCCAAGACTTACATGTTGCAGCATTGTGGCAGACTGACTGCGTTGCTCAAAGCTATTTTTCGCGCTGGTGCCTATTTCTAGCACTTACGATATAATAACTTAACGTGCACCATCTGGTCGCGACAGCGGTGAGCTGCAGATTGCGATTCCGAGCGGTGCCGGCACAGCTGCACGCAAACTTCATGTCAAGCCGAGATCAATCGTCCAAGTACAGCTCTCGTCCGTATCCGCCTATTTTTTTGTCCAATCGAACTTGCTTTTTGCCGCCTTCTTCTCGGCGGGTGGTTTCAGCTAGTCGCAGGTGCGTCGGTCGGCGCCGTTCAGCCCGGCTCTTCTCTCATTGCTGAAGTTGGTCGCAGCAATCAGGAGACCATGGGCGATACATCGGCGTCGTCTTCTCCGCAGGTCGTCCACGTCCACCAAAATTGCTAACGGTTGGTGACCGTCCCTCTGCCCTACCGTGTAGGTGCTCATCGTAAAAGCGATCACACCCTAAGCCAGGTAAACCGGGTCGGGTCATTTATTAAAGATTGGCTCACAGTCGTAGTTTAGCTAATATGTGGGCCATCAGTCTTACGATCCGCCGGGTTTCTTAAAAAGAGATAATAATAATATATATGAAAAATCCATTTTAAAAATAATAAAAATAATTATTACCGTAGCCCATACGTAGCTAATTGGCAGGTCGCTGCTGGCTGCTTTACCTGCTTGCTCGCTATGTTCGTTCTGTTCACGTGCGCGAAGGAGGGCACCAAGGAGAGCGGGCACACAAAATAGCGCATACCTGGATTAAGGGGTACTACTTGACGATATTATTTGTCATTAAAATATTTTATATTAGAATTAAGGGTATAATATGCATGCTAGTTTTAAATATTAAAACTAGTTGAATAGTGACTAGCTAGACCTAGAACTAGAACAACCAATTATTATAAAACTAGGTGTAGCTAGATTAATTGTTATCCACTTTTCATTGGACTTAGGTTGTTTAAAATCAAATGCCCGCATGCATATCATGTTATAGTCCATGTTTACTAAAAATGTCTTTATGAACTTGTTTGAATAGGCATCGGGCGAGACGAGAGTTATTCCAAATATTAGAAGACAGGAGGAACTTTTAGCGCTGCAGTACGTGTGGGTGTTTGTTATCTAACTAAGGATTATCATCATCATGGGCTTACCGTCTCTTAGTCTAAGTATATTCTCATCCTATGAACTCATTGCCTGGTTTCAGCCTCCCTTTTTAGTACAACCCGTCTGGGACGACAGTGTTTCCTGTTTCCTCGAATGGGACAGTGGGACAGGCAGTTTCCTATTTTCGCGGCGTCGAACAACGAGAGACCCGGATTATGCTCAGTCGCACACGCCGCAAGGAGGGTATAAGTATTCCGCTAAAAAACCGGTCACGGTCAGCGCTAGGGAGCATAAGAGCAGTGGCAGTGTTCATATGGTAGGTAGCTTTTTTTATAAAAATTGGGGTTTTTAGAATAACTTGGCAAAGACTACTACTTGGACCACTCGACAGTTCCAGACAGGTTCAGAATGGCGACCCCATGATAAGCACTGCCCCATTCGAGGGGCGCTCGTCGAGGTCGTCGGTCCAGTATTCTAGACTAATAATAGACAAGATTGGAGCCTGAAATGATGTTATTAAAGCGCAATTTTTACTCAAGAAAAAATTATTTCTTTTCGCACGCAAAAACAAGCCACCTTTTGCAAGCTATCATATCGGGTCACATTTCCTGTGGAGTTTAGTCATATTTCGTCCCGCCCCCTAAAATAAAAATAAAATTTCAAAAGTGAACTTCGGCGGACCGGATTCGGATAGTAGCATGTGATCGAGTCGGTGAGGGATTAGACAACCAAGTTAGTCCCTGTATCAGACTGGGATTAAGGAAAAAATACAAAAAATTAGATGGGTAGCCTATGTTCTATGTGTACGTATCACCGTCGACCAGACAATCAGATCAGATAAATACTAATGGGAGAGTTCGAGACCAATATCTTGTATAATTATGGCAATGTATCATCCCTAGGCAAGCGTATTGTACTAGTACTGTGTGTACTAGCGATTCTGGACTAGTACGAAGAGAAAGGGACCTGGGAAGGTCACGTCGGCCACTGACAAGGCGCCGGGTACGCCGCATGCAGGCTGTGACAACGAGACATCTGGCGCACCGGCATACAGCCTCCCGCTGCAGATGCAAAGCACTGGGCAGTGGGCAGCCCGGCATGCACTTGTCCTCCGGCTGAACCGGGCCATTCGTGTGTGGTTTCTCGGTCGGCGGCTTCTCCGTGAGCTGGCGGCCCATGGACCTCCGATCATGGGTTGTTGGCGGATCCAACCGCTCCGTCAGGCGACTCTTCGGGATGGCAACCTGCGTTCCAGCCCCACGTCTTCGTGACGCCGCCTCCGACGGCCCGGATAAGAGCTAAGCATAAGAGGAGGTTACCACGAGAATAAGGTAAGCCTTGCTTCCCTGATCTCCGCCCCGGTGGTCACCAGATCACTTTCTCCATGATTGTCCCACCTCTCCCGTGGTCTACCCGCATTCGACTCCGATCCGTCGATCCGCTCGCTTGGTAGATGGAGGCTCACTCCCGACTCGACATCGACGATCAAAGTTCTAAGTCAGAGATCAGCGAATCACGATCATGACACATAGCCATCGTCCCCGATGCCATTACGCCGTTGCTTTGCTTGGGACGACACGCGTGCCTTGTGTCAGAGCAGTCCCAAAGCTCTAACTAAGCCTTGTATCTTGCCGGCTCGCGCGTTCGCGGAGTTCTTAGGCATGCTGCGCCGTTCGCGTCGGCCTTTGCATCTTTTCAGCCGCTTCAATTTGATAGCAATTTTTGTTCATGACAGCTCACACAGGCTAGCTGACTTCGCAAGAGCGGGCGGAATGGCAGCCAGCGCAATTGAGAGCGGAGGCCTGACGACGTCTAACACAGTCGTGAGATAACGTGTCAAAATAAGACTGAGCAAGCGGACGACCAACAAGGTGCTGAGCCCACTTGCGGGCGCGCTCATCGTCGAAGCTGTTCAGTCTAATCTGCATAACGTGTGAGAGTCACATCCACAAGCTTCATATGGAAGGCACAAGTGTGGAACAGCGCCCGAGGAGTCTTCTCCAAAATGTTGGCCTCCACAAAGGTTCGACATGCAAAGGTTAGTCGTGTTTCGATGAACGATCTGGCATTGGTCTGGCCTTCCAGGCTAAAGTCAGTCGGAATCTAATCCCAATCCGATCCCGCCGCAGCAGACCATGACTGCAAGATGCGATCAGGCGTCCCAGACCATAACTATCAACTTTTGCTAGCGGCGGAGCCTTTGGCTTTGCCCCAAGGACTCACTAATCACGGTCGAGCTTACGAGGCGCACACTCAACCTTCGTCGAGTTGATAAAGACGGTACGCTGAGCTTCAGCTTACTCCGCAAGCGGCACTAAGTCCTCTATGTTATCTGGTTTTACGGTACTCTTCGGTGAAAGCGGTCTCAAGGATATAGGCAATCGAGAACGAGGTAGGCATCGACGATCGATAGACGAGAGGTCTAATATTTGTTGTAAGTCCTGAGACCATGTCACCGACCTTCAGCTTTCTAATCTTAAAAGCATCGAAGTTAACAAAATATGTCTTTGGTGTCCGATCAGGGATATTGTTGCAGCTTGTGTGATAGGATGAAGAAAGGCAATCGGGCGGGGCAACCCTCCATCGAGAATATGAAAGTCAAGAACTAACTGACTGGTACTTCGCAACACCCAAGTGGGAGGTTATGACCCTGGCCACCATGAGCCTGGCTCGATCCGATTGGGCATGAGCTCACGCGATGCCGGCGTGCACACACGGAACAGCCGGGGGCTGTCGGAAAAGCTGTTAGGTTACATAAAGCACCGCCTCTCCGTTCCGCTCCCTCTTAGCCATGCCAAAGCTAGTGTACTCTCTCTGTTGGCGCCTCACAGGTCTGTCATCGAGCAGCGAACGCGAGAGATAACTAAGACAAGCAACAACCGTCACTTACTACGTGAGGTATGTAACTTCACGCTAGAGAGAGACCGAGCTCTTACGTCTCGTGCTCTGGCCTCGCGAGTATAAGTTGTCCAAAGCTTCAATTCAGTTCGGGCGGGTCAGCCAAGCCTCCGAACATCATTGGAACATCACGCAGAAACGCATCGGGAGTGTGCGGTGGGCCAAGTGGTCCATTGTTGCTTGGTTGAATATCAAGTTCAACAGGCAGCAATCAAATCCCAAATCGTACCGACTGGTGAGAACGGCATTCGGCTCGTTTTCAAAATATTGAGTCGCTTGAGCTTTTGAGCAGTGGGTCGCTTTGTTTGAATTGGCGTCATTCTTCCATTCCCAAGGAGAACAACAGCATATAGTATGTACCCAGCTTGCGGCTACCATGTCAAGAACAATGTCGACGTACATTCCTAAATACCTCCTAGGCCTGCTACTCGGAATAGATAAACTAGCCGATAAACCCTTGCATCGACTCGCAGATTACGAGCTTGACGACCTCGAGCATGCTACACTAATCACTGGCATATTCGATAAAACTTTCAAATAGAGTGCGGTAACCATAGACGACACGCGGAGATCGGTATGCACAGGAATCAGCTTCCGTGCACGGCCGAGATCGACGCTCGGAGCTTGCCTCAGACCGTAACACCACGTTCGATCGGGGTGCAGGCCTACTAAACCCTATTTCCAGAGAAGACGACCTCGGAAAACCGTTTCGTTGCCTCGAAGCAGCATCTTGGCTTTTAGTCGCTCCATTCTGTCTAGGACCACGTGGAGACGCCATAGTGAACAAGCCGCTTGACTCCGACTACTCGTTATTTATGTTAATCAAGTTCTAACTACATGTAAGTAAGCCGGTAAGTGCGTGACGTCGGGAAGGCAGAGCTTCTCTCCAAGAGACATCCACGGCTGCGGGCCCATCCTCTTTCGAACCTAGGGTTTCAAGATCGACAGTGACGGACCGGACCGATATAAATGGCACCTTCATCACACGCTGTGC
Source organism: Olyra latifolia (assembly GCA_036346145.1). Classification (NCBI taxonomy): domain Eukaryota; kingdom Viridiplantae; phylum Streptophyta; class Magnoliopsida; order Poales; family Poaceae; genus Olyra; species Olyra latifolia. The sequence goes on along the minus strand of CM070523.1, from coordinate 45,190,648 downwards.
GCCGGGACTCATGGACTTGCAACGTTCGCATTCAACATGGGGATGGACATGTTGGTTCCTAGTTCTAGGAGTGCACACACGTTTAGCACTGGCCATCAACACTTTCTAATGTGGATGATCCGTTGTCGAGATAGCAAGGGTTCGGGTTCTGTCCCAAGTTATAATATGCTTGGCGTCGGCTGAGCTCCCAAGTGAGGACTGCCCCAAATTTTGACAAGCTATTCCTGGAGCATTCGGCCCTAACGGGACGAGATATGCGGTTCAGTGTCCACGCACCGGTATTCGCGGCCACATGGAGTAAAGCGAGCAACTAGAGGAGGTTACATGAGACCGAGGCCGCCGACCGTGACACTTTGGGCCACTCGCTCAACTTGGCGGCCCGCGACTAAGTGGTTGGGCGTGTAGGTTATTGAAGAATGATTTGTAGATAACAGTTCAAAGCGTACATCGGCGAGCGTTGAAGGACCCTATGTTGCAAAGAGCATCGCGTCCTGCCGTTAAGGACGCCATTGCAGATTGACGCGCCGCTACTGTGTGGCGGTCTATAGGGGGTTGAGAATCCTAGTTCGGCTCTTGACGAGGCTCATCCAGGACAGGTCACCTAGTGACCGCTTAGGCGAAGCAGCTTAGGATTGACGGGCCAGCTCGGATCATAGGCGCTAGCCGGGATGTCCTGCAACTATGCCGAGTCAGAGTCGAAGCCAGTTTCGCTTCAGGAGCACGATCATCTCTCCATTCCTATCTTGTTTTTTTGTATCTATTCCCTATTCAAGAGGCTGTAACCAGCTAGCCATTCCTTGGTAAGCCCGCTCCAGAAAGCTCTATACTCGCTTGGGTCGAGTGGCTGGCATCTGAAAACCCAGGCAAGCTTGATGCTTCATAAAATCTCCAAAAATCATGGCGAGCCAAAATTCTCCATCTTCCCCACTCTCTTAAGCCCCACCTACCAGCTGTAAGTCCGAGAATACAGATACTGAGTGCTGCATGCAGCGACGGTGTCACCACCTGTTCAAAATAAAGTGTAAGCCATCGTTACCGCGTCCTCAGGACAAGGCCGAGAGATCTAAGTCCCATTTAAAATTGATCTCTATGACCCGAAGTTCCTGAAGCCGCTGGGAGATGGCAAATCGTTCTCGTCACAGAGCGTCAATCCTCTGAAGCTAAGCTTAGCTTTTCGATTTTCTATATTGCCATTTCTTATTTTTAAAAAGTTGATTTTCTAAGATCAAATTCTAATCAAAAGACTCTGAGGCTTCCGGCTGGGGCTTAAGGGCTTCTCCCGGCTCTGTAGGGGGTCGCATCGATATAAGATTTTTCATAAGTCGTCGATCAAGAAGTGGATTTTCTAAAAGTTGATTTTCCCAAAAATCAAATTCCAAATCAAAAACTCGAGTCGCAGCCTCGGTTACGCGGAAAAGGTACTTCTCGAGGCGCAGGGATATTAGATAACATCCTTTGCCAATTTGATAAAGCTAGCGCTTGAAGGGAGAGAGAGAGCACGCCAATGTGAACAACACAACTTTATTAAGGTTACTGGATGGCTGGCAGCAAATAATTAATTCTAACGGGTCCTAGAGAAAACGGACCGCGTTGCCCCGTCACTTAAACGTTACATGGGCCGGCACGTTGGCAGCGACACCACTTTCAGATCGGCCGAACGAACGCTATAACCAGCATCGCAATGTCCGCGAACCATTCCAATGGTCCGCAATCCTGTGTCGCTTCACGGTAGCGCAGGTCCGTTCTCACGCCTAAAGTTCGAACTACTCGTAGGATAACCTCCGGTCAAGATGATATGAGTCGGTCATGGACTCCAAGGTGGTTGGATCCTCAGTTAGTACGCCGCGCTCGTGGGATGGAACCATTTCTGGGCCCGGCGTCTTCGTGACGCCAATCTTGTCTCTTCACGCTAAAAAACAGTAGCGTCGACAGATGACAGTTTAGTCCATTGCCACATCAAAAGTGAGCGGGAAGAGAAGTCAAAAACAAGTCAACTATTAATTAATAAGGTAAGAAGAGAGCGGCCGCCCACACAAAAAGGAGGGCGTTAGGCTCGGCGACACGCCAGTTGCCTCGGAAGGTGCCGTCCGCCAGAGCAGCGCTTTTGGCCGGTTTTCGCTCAAGCCACAATACATTTGCCCGAGGCCTTGCGGTCGATGGGTCCGCATTACGTGGTTAGAGGGTCGTGTCTCGTGACAGATCCACACTCCCTCGTCTCTGCGGGCGGCCTTGAGGATCGAAGTAGACGCCTTCCCGCATCGCGCGTTCTTGCGGAGGCGCTAGGAGTAGGGCGCTGTCTTGGAGCAGAAAAAACGGCATCGGAACCTTCTCGTAAGCCGGCTAGTGACACGTTAAACGCCTAAGGAAACGGCAGCCTCGAGAAACTACCGAGCTGCGATCAGTCGAGCACGGCGCCTGCTACAACGAACACGCTCGCACGCATTGGCCCTCGATCGCCACCATGAGCCTGCCTAGGCATGCCTGGCAGCGTGTCCGCTCAATTACCGGCGCTTAAGAAGTGGCGCACATAGAACATCGGGCCTAGCCTAAACGAGCAAGCATAAGTTCTTGTACATCGTCAGGGACCGAGGAGGATAGACTTGGCGAAAGAAAAGGGATCAAGGGACGAGCAGGACAGAACAGAGAATCGTGCTTAAGCAAGGCAGCAGCACTACCGGCCAGCTGTGCAAGCGTCTGTCTTGTTCGCCCGTGCCCAACAGCAGGCCTGAGGTGTAGCCCAGTCTCGTTCGAGGCGCGCCTGCTTCCGACGACTTTTTCCGGGTGAAGGAAGCAGCAGCAACCTAGCAGTTCAAGCGAGAAGCCTCCCCCCATCGGCTCGCCCCAGGCCCGGCCAAGCATGAGGTGCCGCCTGCCACGGCTCGGTGGCCTGGCGGTCGCAGAGCCGAGGCCTTCCCAGGCTCGACGAGCCGGTACTGTCGAACGCGCACGCGGACTGCAGAGGGCCTTCGCAACCTGCTGAACGCCGTGCCTCCGTGTTCAGAGCGAGCTCGTACTCGGCTCGGTATAGGTAGCCCCGGCCTCCGGATGGGTCAGCTGGGCCGAGGTCACCTGTCCCTCGGCCCAAGTTCGCAGAGGTCTCTTGACGACGGTCTCCTCAACTGTGTTGTGTTCCGGCACCATGCTTGACACGGAAGCCCATCGGCGTTGTCGATCGCCGTTGAGGACGGATGGCGGATGGAGACCTAGTGGCAATCCTGCTCGCGACACTACATGATGGCCAGGTGCCAATGAAATCCAAGACGGGCGTCATAAGCGCGCTCCATAACTTGGAACCCATGGCATACGAGCTGTCAGGTACTCACGCTGATGACTGACCTACAACCTAGAAAGAAGGGAAATGACGTGCAGGGTATGTTGTTAGCAGCACGGTGGATGTCCCGATGTCAGGCGCCGGGTTCCCGCCGCCCTCGTCAGTCGGCAGCAGCGGTTCTCTCCATCTCCAATCGATGGCACCTCGATCCTTTACGGTGCGTCAGAGGTGATCTGGTGCGGCCAGCCAGAACCGAACCGCGAACCTTTTGCGTTTGCGCGAGCCTCGAGACTCAGTTTGCATGCATTGCCGCTTGTGCGCCGTTCTTGGAGATTGCCAACGGCATTGAGACAAAGAGAGTTAGAACACGATCGTCTCGAAGAAGGGCGACATCAGAGGGGCTTGGCAGAAGAAAGCAACTGCTTGCGGCATCGGCACGGCAAGCAGCATCCGAGCATGAAGGTGGGGTGCCGGCGCGATCATCCGGCCTCTGCAATCGGCACTGGTCGGCAGGAGACATGCCTGTGCGCGCCTCTCACTGGCAGTATGGTTTCGGCTACCGAGTATCCTCTTCATGCCTTCGGTCTCGGCCCAGCCATATTGGAACCAGCGAACTATCACGGGCCCCTGTCCGCGGCGGCTCAAAGAAGCAAGCGTCGAAACGGAGCGGGCCAAGCCCGGCCTACCTTAAGACCGGATATAGGCACAAGCCACAGCTGGTAACCTAGCGCTCGGCGCGCTAAGCGCAGTCACGACGACCCCGACGAATCATCTTTGGGGGCAAGCTTTGCGGAGAGAAGAATGAAGAACATCACAAAACACGCGACTCGGGAAAAGAAGACAAACAACGCGAGCAAAACAGAGCAAGATTATAAATACTTACCTCAAGACCGGCATGTTCCCCACCGGAGCGGATGATCTCTCAAGAACCATAGAGCCTACCTCACGGAGACGATTACTGCTCTGCAAGGCGACCGGCGTCACCTCACTTCGCGCCCGACGGCCTTGGGCGAGATCTCAGGTGATGTCCTCGGCACCAAAAGCGGGGAGTGCGCCAATGAAGGCGGAGAACAGCGGGAAGGATGCTAGATAACGGAGGTACCGTATAATAGGGGTACGCACGACTATAAACCACCTAGGACGGGACCTATGGACTAAGGGAACACGACGGGAACCACGGAGAGCACCGAGAAGCAGGAGCTGAATCATAACGATAACCTGGCCGATGCGATGGAGATTCCTTAGCATGAGCAAGCAAAAGAAACTAACCACGACGAAGAGGTGGTTACGAAGGGCGACTCCGAGGCTTGGGACTAGTTGTTGGGGAAAAAGTATGTGGCCAGAAGGTTAAGGACTACCTTGACATAGTGAGGGCCCCACACCGACTCGCCACAACAGGCTGTGGCCTTAACGAGAAGCGAAACAGCCAGCCTTCTCCGCTTCCTCCCACAGCTCAAGGCTCTCAGACATCGCCACCACGAAATCCTGCACGTGTGAACGCTTCAAGCTGGGCGAGGCAAGCAAGCGCCGAGATTCATCTTTGTCTGACGCGTCTGACGCGCGACTGGCGCACTGCATCGTCATGTCAGCAGCTGGAGCGGGTCTAAGCTTGATCGCTATCTGGCGGACACCGCTTGCATAGTGATCCGGTGTCAATGGCGCACGGACATAACATCAGCAAAAAAACTAATTCAGCATACTGAATCGAGATGAGGGAGCTAATTCAGTTACGATTGGCGATAAGAGCGAGAACCTTGGATTGGCGCGGTGGATAAAGCGTAGCACGCATAAAAGGGCATACCGGCACAGCACACATTTGGATACATTGCATACACTGAGAATAGAATAGGACAGGAGAATTCCGATGGACATCGACTAGGAGCATAGCAGACAAGCGAGTAGTTCGGACAACACACACACGGGAGCCGTTTACCAGCGGTAAGGCTTAGCTCATATCAGGTATTTAAGTTTATGGGAGTCAGGCTGCACATATGCAAGTCCACTTGTTTGGTTGTCTGTTTGGTCGTTCATATTGCTGGAGCAAGGGCCGACTGACAATTTGTCGAACAGCTTGCACGCATCGCGTTGATTCGTTCCGAGCAGCACACCGGCCCACAAGAACGCCGTGCCACCTCCCCAATCCCCATGCGTGTCCCTCGGCTCACCTCGTGTGTTTGTGTCCTCCCACACTGGCATGACCCTGCGCTGCTATGCCTTGCCCAAAGCACCGCGTGGGCCTGCCTCGAGCTCACCATGGCCACAACCGCCCTGTGCACCACTATCGCCACTCCGAGCCCCGTCGTCGGACACCTCGGATGCGCTGCCATGGACGCGCCTCGGACGAGCCACCAGCGTCACTGAAGAGACGCCCATGTCACGGACGCGCTGTCTGCACCATGGACGCCGTCGTGCTCGTGCTGAAGGACGTCACCACTGTTGCGTGCCTATTTTGGAGGGCACCGTCGTCATGTGTCTACGCTAGACATTGATTTTTTTGGGTTTATCTAAAAGTCTAATCTGACTTATCTCGTAACTTTGAGAATTTTTCGAGGTGGTCTCGAGAGTCGGATGGCCTTGATTTTTAGGATTTAGAGAGCTTTTAGACACGTCTACGAGATAAAAAAAATAGATTCAAAAGTAATAAAAAAAAGTCAGATAAGTCAATATTAGCTATATCTTATCTGACTTATTTCGTGACTTATCTAACTAATATTGACTTATCTGACTTTTTTTATTACTTTTTGAATCCGTTTTTTTTATCTCGTAGACATGTCTAAAAGCTCCCTAAATCCTAAAAATCAAGGCCAACCGACTCTCGAGGCCACCTCGGGAAATTCTCGAAGCTACAAGATAAGTCAGATTAGACTTTTAGATAAGCCCAAAAGAACACCCCTTAGTGATGAAATTAATTCCTAAAACAACCATTATTGTCACCATGCACATAATACATGAATCACATATTACAAATATAAACATGTTCATATATAGATTAAACCTACCTCTCATATGTGCAAAATAGATCTACTAAATCCTGACTTACAATAAAGCGCTCCGACCAAGGTTGATGTCATGTCGGGTATTGTCGTAGGTAGTAGATCGAAAGCAGCAAGCAGTCACGCTGAGCGCTACCCAAAAACCTGATCGCCCCTCACCCGTGCAAGTTCTTCGGCGGAGTGTGGTTTTGGAGAACTGTTTGTTAGTGATATGCCCTAGAGGCAATCATGTAATATGATTATATCACGTCTATATTTATGTACTCTTAGATAATATGTTATTAGTTCTATGAATAAACATTGTTCATATTGTTCATCAAGTATGACTTGGCTGTAAAATATATCGTTTATATGATTTTATTCTAAATGATCCTTGGTCTCATATTATTATATAGGACAGTAATGATTTGATCAATATATGTATTGATTGATGGTAATATTTCATGTACCATAGATATAAAGATATCAAATCAATAATATGGGAATATGTTAGAGAACATGGTATTGGATAGACCTACTCCAAAACACTACAGAGATTGTTATCTTACATATGCCATCAGTTTATAGTTTCGAGTGGTATACCTATACACTACTACAGATCACCACATCAGTGCCAGTTCGGAACTACCATTACTGCCAGTTTCGGAACTGGCAGTGACAAGGACTATCACTGCCGGTTCTCGAATGTCACTGCCGGTTCTCGAAAACACACGAATTTAGACTTGAAAATTGGTGTAAAAATAGAAAAAATATTTTTTATACCTGGAATCTATACCCTAATCATCTACTACCTACAATAGGTTGTTTTCGCACGAAATACAAATGTTGCATTACCCAAAAAAAATTGGTTAAAAATAGAAAAAAAATATTTTTTTAATGTCCAGAATCTATACCCTAATCATCTACCACCTACTATAGGCTGTTTTCGGACGAAATACAAATGTTGCGTTACCTAGGACTCAAACCAGCGACCTCTCCACTCTACCCTCACCCTTCTAACCATCCAACCCAACCTCATGTTCTTACTTATAGAGGATATGCATACTTTTAACCTTTGTTCCATCACTGCTGGTTCTTTTCTCAAACCGGCAGTGATAGTTATCACTGCCGGTTCTTGTCATTATCATTGCCAGTTCTAGCCAAGAATCGACAGTGATAAATTCTTTCACTACCGATTGAAAATTGGGGGTGGGAAGCTTAAAGAACCGACGGTGATAGGATTTATCACTGCCGGTTCTTTTCTCAAACCGGTAGTGATACTTCACTGTCGGTTTAAGTAACGAACCGACAGTAATAATAAATTATCGCTGTCAGTTCTAGCCAAGAACCGGCAGTGATAAATTCTTTCACTACGGTAGAAAATTGGGGGCGGGAAGTTTAAAGAACCAACAGTGATATGATTTATCAATACCGGTTCTTTTCTCAAACCAGCAGTGATACTTCACGGTCGATATGAGCAACGAACCGGCAGTGATAAGTCCTATCACTGCCGGTTCTTAAGCGCACAACCAATTTTTTCGCCGCTGAGGCTTACGAATCGGTAGTGATAAATTATCACTACTGGTTATGACCTAACCGGCAGTGATGGAGGACACGGATAATCATTTCTATAGTACTGATATGATCCTTAGACCTGAGATCATCATTGAATCTTGACATGCATAGTTGTGTACTTTGGGGTTACCAACTGCTACACCGTAACTAGATAGTTATAAAGATAGCTTTTGGGTATACTATGAAACATGTCATGGGGTGTGAGCAATTAAGATGGAATTTGCCCCTCTTTAATAACAGGAGAGATATCTCTAGGCCCCTCGATGTGATTGGATTGAAAAGTGCATGACCATGCCAATGTGATGAAAGAGTTAATAACGGTTTAGAATCTATCACAAGATTGAGTAAATGGTCGAGCTATCACAAGGGTGGCACACATCTCGCCTTGAGCTTGACTGGTATCATACGACAAAGGGATCGGTACGTGTGGATACCATAGAGATGCCGCTGTGGTTGCTATGGTGTTGATCAGAGACAAGGAGGAGAAGGTCGGCGAGATCGACTACATCCTCTACGGCAATACATACGACGTTGCTGCAGTGGTGACCGGCGATGAGAAGACGTTCGACTCAATGTGAATAACTACTTCTATACCTCGATGCGCGTGTTGTAGGACTCAGCTACTCCGATTTCCCTTCCGCTATGACCGTGAGTCAAGGGTAATGATTTGTGATCCTTTGCTAGCATGATATCCTAAGTGCTCATGGTAAAAAGTTTTGAAATTGAGCTGGCGTAGCCTACCCGTTCCCCTTCATTGCTCTCCTGTACGCCGGTGACACGTTGGTGCGCGGGATGGAGAAGCCTAGAGATGCACAGCACGAAGGTCAGAGAAGCTCCCTCGCCGCGTCTCACTAGATCGATTTGCTAGGGTTTAGACGTATGTCAATTTGGGAGGACCGTGCCCCTTATATAAGGCAGCTGGGCCTCAGGTAACCGACGAAAAAGGATAGTAAATGCCTCGCCCATAATGTGCTTCCTTAGCGCGCGCTGATATGGTTTCCTAAAATTGTGCACGGGATAAGTCTATGTTTATGTACGATTTTGCAAAATAAAGGATAGAAATTAATGGGTCAGGAGACCAATCGCACCACTGCAAGGTCGCTCGTCACAACTCAGAAGTTATGCGGGAAAATCATGCAAAATAAGTGAATTCACGAATACGCACACGCGTGCGTGTGACTTTGTGTGTGGCCTTAGCACCATTCTCCTTGTTTCGTCCATTCAATGGAGAGAGCTCCACCTTATAAAGTGGTGTTCTCTCCTCCAACTTTCTATGTGGTATTAAACTTCCTACATTCATCGTTCATGAATGGGCCTCTGAAATTTATTGGAATTTTGTAATAATAAATAGGCTTGGCGCACAAACTTCCAACAAACCCCTACCAAATCTATCACAGCCTATTTTTGGGTCCCTTTTTGAAAATTTCAAAAATAATTCAAAATTTGATTTGCATTCCCTATATTTACTATTCACTATCTAAAAATTTTTTACTTTTAAAATTCAAAATTCACCTTGAGTAGCAAACACAATTCCTAAATTCCAAAATTCATTTCTTAAATTCAAATTCATCTTAATTGCTATTTCAATTAGGCTAAATTCCAAATCTAATTTGAATTCAAAATACAAATTCTAATTTCAAATTATCCTCTTATTTCAAAAATTATCCTAAAAATCTAAAATCTATTTTGGTCTTAGCCCAGTTCCAGCCTAGCCTAGCCCAAGCCTAGCTAGGCCCCGGCCTACTTGGGGCAGACCAAGCCCCCTTCCTCCTTCTCTTTCTCTATCTCTCTCTCCCTCCTCTCCTTCTCTCTCTCGCTCTGCCCGAGGGGCAGCAAGTGCGTCGTGCTAGCCCTGGGAGCGTCGCACGCGTCACCTCCCCATCACCGTCAGCGCTTTCTCCCTCTCTTGCTCTGCCACCACCGTGCCGCGTGCTGGCAGCGCCGATGGCACTACTACGTAAGCCAGCGTCGTGCCTGGCAGCCGTAGTGCTACGTCGAGCAACCTTAGCCCCGCTCGGTCGTGCCTCGTGCCCCGCGTCTTGCCCAACTGCAGCCCCCACCGCTCTTGGCATCATTGTCGCGCCACGCCATCCCATCGCCACCTTGAGCCCCTCGCTGCAAGACACATCTCTCTCACCCCGCCGGCCGTTTCCCCGCCTATTTAACCCCTGCTCGGTCCCGAATTGGCCTCCTTCCACCATTGCGAACGTTGAGCTTAGATTCTCCCTCTTTTGCCTCGACGTCAACTCGGTACGTCACCGGCTGATTCCTAGCATCCCAGCTCCTCTAGGTGCCGCCCCTCATGTTCCTATTCTTAATTTTGGTCAAGAACCACCAGAGCTCCCTGACGACGACACCCCTGTTTCGGCTACCGCCACCCTCCTGGTGCCAGCTCGACTCTGTCTTTCCCTGAGCTCGCCGTCACCTCAAATAGCTCCCTGGTAGTCCTTAGTTGCTCCCCGCACTACCAAACTGGCCGCCGCTCCCTTTCTCCGCTGAAGATTCGTCGGAAAACCAAGCGGGCTGTCGCCCTTCTGACATCACCCCAACGTCAGCAGCGAGATGTGTCACTGATAGCTAGGACCCACACTAACAGTGATTAGCGTTTAAACCTCCCACGCTTAAGTGTTGTTAGCCACTGACATGTGGGCTCGCGACCCCACCTGTTAGTATTAGTGCAGGTGTACTCCTAGTTTACGTCTTCAATTTGTGGGCTTCGTTCGGGCCGCTTCTGCCTCATGGACTGGACGGCCCTAAGCCACACAGTGTTGGATTCGGCCCATTCCTGTTTAGGATTTTCAGCCTTTTCCTATTTTAATAAATCTATAAAGTATAAATAATTTTCTAAAAATATTAAAACAACACTTAAAATATTAGAAAAAGTATGGTAAATACTACACAATAGGCTAGATTTAATAAAAATATAACTTTGCACAGTAACCCATTTCTGGCCTCCGTAAAATAACAGTAGCCCTAATATAATCTTTTTGGAAAATACTTTAATATCCTTTATGTCTAATTAAATTAGATTAAGATTTCCATAAATCTTGGCACAATTCCAAAAAATAACAGATGTAGTTTTGAACCCAAGAAAATTTTTTGAAAAAATTATTACATTATTGTTCCCTGGAAATTTATTAGTAGCTATTTAAACCCTTTTTGTTAAGGATTAATATTGATGTAAATCAAATAGATTTATTTAAAATACTGTTTGAACTCTAAAAATTCCTAAATTATCACAGAAACATGACTCAGAAACACTTTAATAAAAATATTAAACTCATTGAACCTTTGATAGGAGTTAGCAAAATAAATGAAAAGAAACCTAATTGCTATGTGAAGTTAATATTTTAATACTTTAAATAACTTCCAAAATTATTTTCCAGTAAGGGTAATAGTACCTAGGGTATCTAGAGCATGTTCATTCATATCATATGACGACACGTAGGATCCTTGTATCGATATTAGTAATTCATTTCGTGCATACATACACCATTTTCTTTTTGCATTTGTTTATGCATTGCCTTTGTCTTCCCTAGTAGCTGTCGAAGATCCCGAGGGAAGGTTCGAGGACACAAAAGAAGACTTCCAAGCATCAAGACAAATCGAGTTAATATCCATAGTTTATGTCTTACCCAATTTTACTTAAATATTATTTTAGTTCAATTAAGAAATTGTATGCTCTATGATTTAATACCTAGTTTGTTAATCATGTTATACACGTGCCACGACCCTTAACAAGTTCAATTACCATGCTATGATTGGCTTAAATATCATGCTATGCCGCCTTGATAGTCATACCCCTTTTGACACTCCAATTAAGCAAGTAAAACATTTGGATTCTTAGTCTTTCGGTAAAACCTGCTTAGACATGTTTAGGTCTAATCAATGTTTTGTTTTCAGGGTATTACTACCTCATACAGTATTTGATATCATTTGTAGCGAACTATGCCGAAAAACAATTTATTTGAGAAAAATAAATTAGCAATCATTCTACGTGCTAAAACACTATCTCACAATTTTAGCGGTCAATTTAGGCCCTTTGCATAAAATAAACTCCAAGGTGGCATATTTTCATTTCGAAAAACAAACGCTTTGACGTCTCAAGCCTGTCTTTTTTTAAAGAAAAATCTTGAAGTCACTACTTAAATCTTAAAAAAAGAAAAAAATAATTTTTTGAAATCTAACTTGCCATTCAGCTCAAACTTGATCATTAGTTCAACCCCTCGTATGGTAGCCTAATTACTTGATCCTTGCTTCGCAAGGTGATCGATGGCTGATGGGCGACGACAACCTGCAAGAGTCAACACAGACTTCAAGGGTTCGCAAGCTAAAGCCGTATGTGACATCCCAATTTTGGGAAAGATTTAAAATCCTCCAAAATACTATTATATTGTGATTTTATTAGCGTGTTTTTTCCCTAAAAAAGAAAAATGTCATCTATTTTAAACATAAGACATTGTATTAAAGTATTTTACTTTGGGATCATGAAAATATATTAAACTAATTTTCAAATATAAAAGACCTTTGAATATGTTAAGCCATGCTATCTAACTAACTTTGGTCATGGTACATATGATATGACTACATATATGTATATGTGCCTATGTTTCCCCATTATTTATCAAAAATAATTGAAATTATAGAGGTTTCATACCATGAATAGTGTTTTCAGTATAATGAATAGTAATTATCAACTATAATCTTTGGAAAGCCAATTTTCAAACCTCTTTGATCCATTTTTTTTAAATTCAAATTTACATTCAAAATTTGAATTTAGTGTAAATGACCATTTTGCCCTTAGGCCCAAAATCCCCTATTCCCCTTCCTCTCTTCTCTATTTTGGGCTCAAAACTCACTGGGTTTCACCTCCCTCCGGGCTTGCTCACCACCTGGGCCTAGCCCATCCTTCCCATCTCCCATTTTTAGGCCCAGCTCGGCCTACCCGACTTCCCTCTTCCCCTACTCTGCTCTATCCGAGCCAGGGCAGGGCCGCTCACGCCCAGCCGCACCACCACTGCTCCTCCGACCGAGTCACCGCGCCGCCTTGTAGCTCGAGCACTGACGACATCACCGATGACGCCATTGTCGCCCCTGCAATGGACCACCCATCCTTGCCTTGCTCCGCATCACTGCCACGCCGCCGATCCAATGGCTATGCGGACTCTGTCCTTGCTCTCTCTCTCCTGGACATGCCTTCGCGCGGGAAACCCGGCCGCGACCTCGCCGTCCCCTGTTTCTCCGAACCGCGTCAGCAGAGTACCTTCCCCCTTAAATGTTCCTTGGCAAAGGACGGCCTGTTCCCCTTTGCCCCAGCTTGTCCCACGTCGGACGCGTCCCATTGGCTCTCTAGAACCTCCCCGAGGCTATAAAACCCGGCCGAAGCCCTCCTCTCCGCACAATCGCCCCTTGCCCTCTCTGCCGCCTCTCTCCAGTGCCCCCTCCCTCGCTCTCCAGTGCATCACCCAGCTCGTACAAGCTACCCACGGAGAGAGCACCTCATTCCCTCCAACACCCTCCACCGAATCGGCCCGAAATGCCCTAGAGTTCGCCGGAGTCGGATTTCCATTGCCGTCGGCCACGTTTCCTCTGGTTTGCCCCTTTCTTGATTTCTTCCCCGCTGGTAAGCCACTTTCTGATTCCCCTTGTTCACAACATCAGTGGAGCATCGCTAACATTTCCCCCACCTTGCTTTTGCTCGGCAATCACTGGAGCTTGCTGGCACCGTGAGCCCCCCTCCCGCTGTCCCCTGTTCGGCCTCCACGTCGCCAGCGCGAACCGAGCCTCCTTCTTCACCAACGGGTATGCGGTGAGCATTCTTTAGGTCCCAGCATACTCTCGCGCACGCCACATTGCCTCGGAACGTTGTGCATCAACTTGGCCACCTCAAACCGAATCTCCACGCCATTGCCATCCATGGCACCGCCGCCATAGGCCGTCTCCGACCACGCCTGGTGCCCACATGTGTGCAGCGTCGCCCTGGTTCTAACGCGTCTAAGGACACCTCCAACGGTGAGCCACGGCGCCGGCGCAACGCATTTTTTCTCCCGTGGCTGCGCGCGATCTTAGGAGGAAGATGAAGTGACGTCAGGCTTGCGTCACGCTCGCGTTTACTGTGCAACTTGTCTCGCTGACGTATAGACCCCACTCGGGTGATTAAATCTTTTTAATCCCGGTTTAAGATGTTGTGTGACTGACAGGTAGGGCCTGCTTTATTTTAAATCCCACGGGATATCCGTCTCAGTCATTGACAGGTAGGCCCGCTGGACCCACCGGTCAGGTTAAGTGGAGGCGGATTTCGACATTACGCCTCCTGCATGGGCGCCTCCCCACGGGCTATTTCAGCGCGGGCCGAACCCCGTCTAGGCCGCACAGTGACATTGAGCCTACTACTGTTTGTTACGATTTTCCAGAGATTTATCTATTTAGAAAATCTCAGAAAATGATTATGATTTATTATAAATACTTACAGACCCCCAGAAATCTTAGAAAAATTTAGTAAAATACTAGATAGTCCTCTAAATCCAAGAAAAATATAATTTTGTATATTTCACCATGCCATGTCTGTGTAAAATATTTATAGCTCTTGTCTATATATTTCTTTTATAAAGAAAACCCCATAAATATTTATCAGGCTTTCTTATATAGTTTTTTCCCTCCAAAAATATTGGGAAAATTCTGGGAAATAGTATATGTTGTACTGGACTTAGGAAAAATATTTTTTGGACATGTCCTATTACTATTTTGCCCCTGGAAAATTAGAATAGCCTTATGGTAGTATTTTCTTTATAAAATAAATGCCAGAAATGGTATTCTATTTATTTAAAATATTATTCAACCTATAAAAATATTGATTATTCTTCTTTAAACTTTATATAGTATACCCACCTTATGAAAAATACTAAACATTATAGGTTTATAGTAAATAAATTAGTAGAAATAGAAAACCTCCCTTAGGGCTAGTATTTTAGTGCCCAAATTGGATATTTTAATGGATATTCGTATGTTTAAAACTATGGAAATATTTTTTTATACAATTTATAAGGTTTCTAGCCTTAGAAATTTATTGGGTCCTTTAGGAGCTTGGTCACTTATTTAATTAAAAATACAAATCCCCTTTTTGGGCTAATTTTCCATATCTTTAAAAATGTTTGCTTAGATATTTTAATACAAATGATAGGATTTATCTTTGAGAGCCTAATTAAGGGTATTTAGGTGCATACTCGCATATATGACATCCCTAGCACGTCTACTGAGGAGTTCTTGGAACTTCCTAGACAAGTAGAGTAAATTATTATACAATCTTTGATATAGCCCGATGCGAATAGTCACCCACGCGATTAGATGCAATTGCATAACATGCAACATGCTTTGCATATTTCTAAATGTATTTGTGCTATTTGAATTATTCACGATAGATCCGGAAGATCCGGAGGAGCAGCTCGAGGATTAGGATCCCAACAAGCTCGGTCCAGACAAGTCAATATCTCTAGAACATGCTTCTCTACCCAGTTTTACTTAAATTATGAACTTGCATGCTCTATGTTCTCTTATTATAATATGTTGTTAAATACAAAGCTGATAGAGTTGGTCTAGATATAACCCAATTGGTTACATGTGTTAATAAGCACAGCCCTGTCCTTCACATGATTCCTACCCTGTCACTTGATAACCTAAGGAAGTAATTAACAACTCTTGGACTAAGTAAATCTTTGGCGAATGCTTAGCAATGGCTATGTCTAGGTTCGAATGGGTCGAACCCCTGTTATCTACTGATACGGATATAGGATGACAGATTGCTCGTAATTTCTGACTATCAACGTACACGTCGTTAACACGGTGAAAACTCATGCACTTGGGTTCCCCTTATTGTTCGAGTGCGAAGTGTCTCTAAATCAATCATTTTTCTGAATTTAAGAATCGATACTGGGAAGGGTTTGTGTACCGCGATGGGCATATTTTGGTGTGGTGTGAAATCATATTTTCGACATGATATCGTGAAGGACATGTCTTTCCGTGATGGGAATTATATTTTCCGCAATGGATAATACCGTGAAAGTATCTATCCGCGATGGATGATACCGAGATGGATGTTTATAAAATTGCATGCTGTGAGTTTTTGGAATCGCTAGGATAGTCGAGTTTTGGATGTTAAGTTAAATCCCAGTTATGATCAATTTGCGTATATAAGCACCATATGTCTTTATTTTGTTAACTTAGCTAAGTAATAGGCCTTCACTACTGTTATTATAACTTTGACATTTATGCAAATAAAGTAAACCCTAGCCCCATCATATGGTCTGTATCACTATGTGCATTAGGCGGGGTTTTGTCTTGTGAGCGCGGTTTGATTGAGCGCTCACCCTCGCACCCACTTACTCTTTTAGGCCAAGATGGAGAAGATGAGAATCTCTACAATTGCTACGACGACGTGGAAGCTCAAGGAGCTGACACGTAGGATGGGTGTTAGGCGGGACTCCAGTCGCTTACCTGTCGGGTGGATAGCATAGCTCTTGGAACCCAAAGCCGTATCTATCTTCGTTTCCGCATTTCCGAACTCTGATTAAAGAGCTCATTTTTTGTATTATAATATTTGGCTAACTCGGCCCTACAAACTTGAGCCTCTATGTATTTGAACCTTTATGATTGTATAATACTCGTGCTTGTATGAGATGAGTCCAATATTTTGTAACACGTACAGCACTAGCAAGACAGATCCTGAGCTAGCACAGATGTACGGAGGTCCCTGGAAATAGGGGTGGACACTGTGAGTATGCAAGAGCGGGACCGCACAAGGAAATGAGTTAGGACTGGGTTTACATAGATAGAAAAGTATATTTGAGTGTAAGCATCAAAACTATATTAGCATGGATAGACCTGCTTAATTGGATGGCCGGTTTTGGAGGTGTTAAGTACCAGGCCTTAATTTTTTGGGAAAATTTATTTTATACCATATCAAAAGATCACAATTTTGGAATATACCATGTTATCTAATTGATAGGTGGGACCCAGTGTGACTATCATAGTAGGGCTGGCGTTATATTCTGAAACTTGTGATCTTTTGATGGTATAAAACGAATTATTTTTTCTATTTGGTTAAAAGGAAAGGTTTTTGGGGGGATTAAGCCATTCTATTCCGAGGTAAGGATGGCAATAGGGCTATTTCTCGCCGAGAAATGGTAGCCTATCCTTGCCCCCACTAACCTAGAAATCCCCTGCTCCCTGTCCCTGCCCTAGGCCTCGAGGATGCTTCTTTCCGTCCCCGTTCGGGTTACGGGGACCCGACAAATCCCCATCCCTGCTATTTCCACGCGTCAAGCATGAGAGGAGGAGACAAGGGGGAGGAGATGACGGCTTAGGCATACCTTTGGATCCACGCGCAGCGTCGATGCTGGAGCTTGCCGCCGTTGCGAGCTCGTCTCATAGTTGTTGGAGCTAGATCTCGTGGGCCGCTGCGGGAGCACGCAGCCGAGCCGGCTTTTGCTCGACGTTGCTGGAGCTTGCTACGTGGCTGTTGGGGCCTAGCCTAGAGCTCACCGCACCGTTTCGAGAGGATGCCGCCAAGACCTCTTCAGCTCGATGCTGCCGGAGCTCGCCGCCGCTGTTGCCCCACATCTGGCTCCTACCCGCGTCCAGCTCAACTGCTCGCACATCCTTGGCGGCTAGGGTTCGTGGGGAATGGGACTAGAAGTTACTGTAGGGGCAAAGGGCAACAGATCAAGGCCTCGAGGCAGCAGCCTCCTATGGGAGCAGGGATTACAGTTTTACCCATTTGCCTGATTACCCATAGGTAAAAATCCCAATAGGGACAGGTCTGGTGCACATTTTAAAACCAATAGAAGTCGTTCCTCCGGTTCATCCTAGTGAAACATAACAACCTCTTGGGTAAGAGCACACACATTAGCATCCTCATTTTTCACTTCCTATATCCATTATTACATCTTTCCCTATCATTATTTGATTTTCTATATTAAAATCATCTCCAGCAGCAATCCCTATATCCCGCTCTATACATTCTCTCGCCTATATATTTTACTGATAAATCCCAACCGTCATAACAATCAGTGTATTTTTGTGCACATATTTACGATAGGTATTCCGCACGGTGTGTATACAATCGAAAAATTGGTAATTTACCAAATGTTAAAATATGTGGCACTCACAAAATATTGAAATATTGAAATTCCGTATTGTACCTATTTTTTTTCCATTTTCTTTCCTTTTCTACACTTTTCTTTCTTTTTCTTCCCTTTTTCTACTTGGGCTATCCGATCACCTTCTCTCCTATTTCTTCTCCTCTCCTCTCTTGTTCCCAAGCGCTATCTCTCATTGTTTCCTCTCCCAACCGTGTCGCCTCTCCTCCCTCCTCCTGGCCGTGCGGTCAACTACACTGCCACTCCTCCCTCCCTCTCTCGGTCGCGCGCCGTCTCCAAATCTAGAGCGTGTTCGATACGGCGGTTGTGACACGACGCGGTGCGATCAAAAGGCTGCTGCGCGTGCCTGCAGAACACGCCACAACCGCGGAAACGAACTGAGCCCTAGATACCGTGCCACCTCTCCGGGCCTCGGTGTCCTCCACGGTTGGGCCACGGCGTCGACCGGGCAGGTGCAAGTGCAAGCACGGGCGGTGGAAGCAAGGCAGCTGCGACGACAGGATCGACCGGCGATGGAAGCCTGATGACCAGGCGTTCGATGTCGGCTGATGTCATCTTCCTCGCAGACGAGCAAATATAGGACGGTTGAACAAGGTGAAGATTAGCCGGTCTACAGTGTGGCCAAATTTAGTGTGGCCAAATTTAGGGAGCGTCCTTACCTTCCACAACCCTGTAGCACAACATGGTGAGTCTGATGGGTGTCGTTTGTCCCGCTCTTCTGTTGGGCTCGCTCTAATAGTCACTTCTTTTTTTAGATAATGGAATTGATTTCGGTCTCTACATCATAAGATGTACACATCCCAATTATCTTATAAGAGAATACAAAAATGATTGCAAACAAAGTTCGAACAATGAACAATATCATGTAGCACAGAGCCTATTACAAGTCTTCCCAACCATAACGATTATTGAAGAAACTCATATATATACTTCCAAAGAATGACACACCACAATGGTAGATTTGCAGCCTTCATCCTTCTGTAGTGATGCCCACTGTCATAACCAGTAAACTCTGCTAAAAATGCGCTAAATGAAAGTAGCATCTTTGCATTTGTCAAAAATCTAATCATTTCAACAAACCCAAATAGACCAAAAAAACTAGCAGTGCCAATCAAAATATGTTTTTTCATAGAACCACCTATTCATAAACAATACACCACATAGCTCTCGCAAATATATAGTGAAAGAAAAGGTGCTGAATGTCTCACGGTAACTTCTTGGGTATAGGTCCTTCATTCCTTTCCTCTAGACTTCACTACTAATTTGCTATTGCAATTGCCAACTGTTATGGATTATTTGGACGTAGTTGTTGTTCTGGATCTCGATTCTTTGGCTTTGTGATTTAGAGTTTTTCAGCACAGCTCACTCATAGTGCTGGACTTGGGTGTTGAACCTTGTACGGCATGATGGCAGTCAGTTTGTATATACAGCTATGCTATGCTATGTACGATTACTCCATTTTTAGCTTGTTTAATTTGTGGTTGGTGGCTGGTGGTTTCATAGGGGTTTTTAGATACAAAATATATATTAATTTGTATGCTCAGAAACACCTTTGCACATCTTGGAGTTTCAAAACACACTCGGTCATTTATAAGTGAAAACCCTAATCTGGTTCTTTTGACTTAATCCAAGGATAGATTATAATCTAAAAATGTTATGGAGTCTTGATAGAGGGCTTCAAAAGCCCAAAAAAAATAAAATAAAATTTTTAAGAGTTTTAAAAAGAATCACTAAAAAACTCATAAAAATGGCTATAAAGTTCTGCAACGTTTGGCTATAAAGCCTCATAATTTATTACTGTCTAAAATTACATGTAGACAAAATATTGTTAATTGAAGATTTCTCCAATTCACTGCCGACCATTTTTTTGGTGATATAATTCCAGACTTACACCCCTAGGAAGAGAAGCACAATGCTTGGGTGCTTTTTCTTGTTATAGTTCAAATTTTCGGGTACGCGGTTTCCATCTTCATTTCTATCATTCTATGGTGGTCTCGCGAGTTATTTTCCCTAGTCCATATGTTTTTAATACATAAAACCTAATTAGACGCCGGTACAACCGTATAAAAATAAGGCATTCTGACAAAAACAGTCAGTCTAAACCGAGGCATATCCTACATTCATATATGAAAGTGGACAACTTTAATTTGGATGTCGGAACTTTTTTTTTCACATGGGAGCTTTGGATTGTTCTAAATTATGAATCAACAACATTTTTTCTTTCGCCACAGCCGGACCTCCGAAAGTTTGTACAGGTGACATGAAATGAGCACATGACAGAAGAAAGCTAGAAACAAAGAAATCCTAGAAATCAAGGGGAAAGGAAGGGAAAAAAGTTTTTAAAAAATAAGAAAAAAAGGACGCAACTTAGGATGGCTGTTTTTTCTGACACGATCTCAAAACTGTCCTCTCTATTTGCTAAGGAAGCCGCTTCCTCTCTCACACTGGCAGCTCAAGCCGCAGACCGATGCGGCTCGACTCTGCGCTCAAGCCGCTGAGGTCGCGCCGCGCCGCCGGCCTCGAGACGCGCGCGACCGGCTCGAACCCGAGCGTCAGCTCTAGCCCAACCTCGTCTTCAGATTCCTCCTCCGCCGCCGGCACAGGGCTCTGCTCGGCTTGGCTCACGTGGGAGCCAGCCTCCACCTCCGTGTCCTCCGACCCCTCCTCCTCCCGCGCTTCCTTGACCGCCACCATGCCGTCGTCGTCGTCGTCGTCCTCCACGCGGTCGTCGTCGTAGTCGTGGTCGTGGCTGCCGGCCGACTCCTCGTCATGGCTCAGCGCGTGGTCATGGTCATCGTCGTGCTCGCCGACGACCATCGGCTCCGGCTCAGGTTCAGATTCTTGCCTCGGCGTGGGACACGCGCGCTTCGCAGCGGCGCTCTTGGGCTTGGACGTGGAGGAAGAGGCGCGCTTGAAACGGGTGCGGCCGGCGCGTGCGACGCGGAGCAGGTCGGCGGCGGCTGCGGCGTCAGGGTCCTTGGCGACGTGGCGGATGTCGTAGGCCCTGAGCGGCGGGGTGGCCTGCGCGGCGGCGGCGGCCTCGGAGGA
Organism: Olyra latifolia; assembly: GCA_036346145.1. Lineage (NCBI taxonomy): Eukaryota > Viridiplantae > Streptophyta > Magnoliopsida > Poales > Poaceae > Olyra > Olyra latifolia. Next base: position 45,169,628 of record CM070523.1, on the reverse strand, counting down.
GACCTGCACAATGCGGTCGCCCTTGAGGACGGCCTCGACGGCGGCCTGGCACGCCTGCCACTGGCCCGACCAGAGCAGGCCGACGGAGCCGTAGATGGGGTTGACGATCCGACCGCAGGCCTCGTAGAGGAGGGAGCGGAAGACGGCGGGGCGGAGGTGGTCGGGGCCCCCGGCGAGGAGGTTGAGCAGGCCGGCGCGGCCGTAGAACTTGGCGAGGAAGACGGTGGCGTTGGCCTGCGCCTCGGGGGTCTTGATCCACTGCAGGCAGGGGCGGATGGTGCAGCCGTCGCTGCAGCCCTTGCGCAGCACCCGGCAGCCGTTGCAGCTCATCCGCATCGCTGAAGGAGAGATGCTCTGCTCTGCAGTCTGCTGTGGTTTGGTGGTGTGTGGATGTGTGAGATGAGACGATATATGACGATGTGCAGGGGAGGAGAGAGGGAGGGCTGTTTTATAAGTGGGTTGGGCGCCGGTGGTTTGGGAAAGCTGGGAAGGAAGGCGGGTTCGGCGCCCGGGCCAAAACAAAACGGGACGAGGAGGAGGAGGAGCGTGCTCGCTGGGTCCACCCGCGTCCCAGGAACACAAACCACAGGCGCCTATCGGCGGAGTCGCCTGCACTGTTCACTTCTCTAGTGCACTACACTCCAAACCCCAAACACGCACACTCACGTCCGGCCGAGTAACCAGCTGCACGCCTGCACCCCGTTCGCCGATTACTGAGTATCGCACCACGAATTCACGACACGATCGTGCGGTAGACGAAACCCCCGCAGGGTGGTTGATGTGACAAGCGCTGCGTTCCGCGGGGAAATCAAGCCGGTGCTATCATGTTCCCGTGCACACATGGTACGCGTGGATCCAGGAGGAGCGAGCAGCGCGTGGCGTCCACGTCCCACCGGACCGGGCCACCAGCCCCCCGCGGCGCGATGGGTCGCCACATCTGGATGGATGGATGCCGTGGAAACTGGAAAGCAGCAGCAGCGGGCAGCCGGTTGGGGTTGGGGACTGTGGGTGGCTCCCGGTTTTGTGGAAATCGTACAGCGACTGCCGCTGTTTCCGCTGCCTCTGTGGGCGCGCGCCAATACCATGGGCGGGTTTTATCTATCTTCTTCCTAGTCACGTCCCCAGGAACCCCACGTTTTGTCATCCTCCATGGTTTTGGGCGTGCTCGGCCCCACTCGTTCTCTCTCCTCCCATGCTTATCTGCTCCCCGGGTCAATCAACGCTAATCAATTTGGTTTAACAATAGTTTGAACCAGCGGTGTTGGCAGCGTTTCGCGGGGAAACCGATAGTACTTCCTTTGGTCTCTCGTTTTTTATTTTTTTTCGTAGGAACAGCAAACAATACTTGCAAGATTAAAGGGTTAGAATTGTTCTTTTTGGTTCATGTATTAATGTTTTAAAAAGTCATCTTACTACTTGTCATACCGAATTATGGATATTTAATACCGGATCGATGATTCATACCTACATATCATCGTAGGAATTAAGAAGTACTAGGAGTTTTCCAAGAGGTAAAATAGAGATTTGTGTTGGTCATAGACGTTTATCCCTTATCATTGCCCCTAGGATTAGTTATAAAATTAAATAATTGTTATTATATTTGTGCCATGAGCAAGATTATTATCTCTTTTTCATGTTTGAAGAAAATGATTTTGAATTCATAATAAAGAACTAACGTTATTTGATTTATTTGAATAATATGCTCTATGGTCATTGTCCATTGGTAAATGAATTGTATATACTAGATATTGGGGATGCTTCTATCTGTAATATTAACGTGAAAAGACTTAAAACAGCTGATTTGAATCCCTCTTATCCGTACAATTGTCGCTTAGGCCATATAAATTAGAAGCGTGTGGAGAACCTCTGTAGAGATGACCTTCTTGAATCATTTAATTTCTAATTATTTGATCCATACGAGTCTTACTTGTCAAGATAACTAAAACCTCTTTCACTGGTTTCGGTGAGAGGGCGAGTGACTTGTAAGGCCTTGTACATATTGATGTATGTGGACCGATGAGCTCCATGGCCAGAGGTGGTTTTCAGTACTTCATCACTTTTACCAATAACTTTAGTAGATATGGCTATATCTATTTAATGATACAGAAATCTGAATTTTTTGAAATGTTTAAAATAGTTTCAGAAGGAAATACAAAATGAATTGGGCAAGACAATTAAATTTCTGCGATCTGATCATGGAGGTAAATATTTGAGCCAAGAGTTTAATGATCATCTAAAAATTATGGAATTGTTCCGCAATTGACTTCACCCGGAACGTCTTAATGGAATGGGGTATCCAAACGGAGGAATTGGACCTTATTGCACATGGGAATAGAATTCCATAAAAATCTGTTGAAAAGACACCATATGAGATATGGACCAGAAAGCATCTTGGGTTGTTTTTGTTAAAGATTTGGGGCTATGACACTTATGTAAAACGTGTGACATCTGATAAGTTCCATGCCAAATCTGATAAATGCTTCTGTATAGGGTACTCTAGGGAAACCAAAGAGTATTATTTCTATAACCGGGAAGAAGACAAAGTGTTTGTCACCCGGGATAGTGTCTTTTTGGAAAAAGAGTTTTTCAAAAGAACCAGTGGGAGCAAGGTGCAACTCGATGAATTCGGGAAACACTTGAAAGTGTTTCAACCCCTACTGATCCTCAGCGAGATATCAAGATGTTGTAGAGCCCACTATAGAGGTACTAGCCCCATGTAGGTCCGAGAGGGCAAGTCGCGCTCCCAAAAGGTTTATATTCCTCACGACGGGGCAGCGTGACACATTATTCTTGGACAATGATGAGTCCAATGACTATACAGAAGCAATGGTGGGACCGGACTCTAAAAAATAGTTGAAGACCATGAGATCTGAAAGAAAGTCCATATACGATAATCAAGTTTGGAACTTGGTTTATCTGTCTAATGGTGTCAAAACTATCAGATGCAAATAAGTCTTTAAAAAAGATAGACATGGATGAAAATGTTCACATCTGTAAAGCACGATTGGTGGTGAAAGATTTCAAGCAAATTCAAGGCGTTGATTGTGATGAAACCTATTCGTCCGTTGTTATGCTGAAGTCTATATGGATCATGCTAACAATTGTTGCGTTTCATAATTATGAGATATGACAAATGGATGTCAAAACGGCTTTCCTAAATAGAAACCTAAATGAGGATATATACATGACACAGCCCCAAGGTTTTGTCGATTCTAATAATGCTGGCAAGGTATGCAAACTTCAGAAGTCTATCTATGGACTGAAGCAACCATCTCGGAGTTGGAACCTTCATTTTGATGAAGTGATCAAAGAATTTGGCTTCATCAAAAATGAAGAAGAGCCTTGTATTTACAAGAAGGTTAGTGGGCGCGCACTTGTATTTTTGATCTTATATATAGATGACATATTATTGATTGAAAATGATATTCCAATACTTGAAGCTGTTAATCTTATTTGAGAAAAGTTTCTCAATGAAAGAAGCAGTTTACATATTGGGCATAAAGATCTATAGGGATAGATCAAGAAGGCTAATCGGATTAAGCCAAAAATATATACATTGATAAGGTATTGAAATGGTTCAATATGCAGGATTCCAAAAAGGGTTTCTTGCCAATGTCACATAGTATTAATCTTAACGAGACTCAGTATGCATCGACACTTGATGAGTAAAAGAAAATGAGTATAATTTCATATGTCTCCACTATTGGATCCATCATGTATGCCATGTTGTGCACACACCCAAATATCTCCTACGCTCTAAATGTTACGAGCAGGTATCCATCGAGCCCCGGTGAAAGTCACTGGGAGGCTGTAAAGAATATCCTCAAATACTTACGAATGATTGATGATATATTTTTGGTCTTTGGAGGTGAAGAAGAGTTTGTCGTAAAAGGTTACGCTGATGCTAGCTTCCAAATCAACAAGATGATTCTCGATCACGGTTAGATTTTATAATCTGCCTAAATGGCGGGGTGGTGAGCTGAAAAAGCTCTAAGCAAGACACAGTAGCTGATTCCATAACAGAGACTAAGTATACTACGTCTTCTGAAGCAGCAAAGGAGACGGTTTGAATCAAAAAGTTTTTTCTAGGTTCGGAGTGGTCGCTAGTGCGTCCTGTCAAGTAAACCTCTATTGTGACAAAAGTGGTGCCATTGTACAAGGTAAGGAACATAGGTCTCACCAAAAATTCAAACATATACTTGGACGTTATCATCTTATTCTAGAGATCATTGACCGAGGTGATGCAAAGATTTGTAACGTGCACATGGATCTGAACATTGCCGATCTGCTGATGAAACCTTTTCCACAGCCGAAGCATGAGGCACACACAAGAGCCATGAGTATTCGATACTTGCATGATTGACTCTAGTACAAGTGAAAGATTGTTAATAATATGTCCTAGAGGCAGTCATATAAGATAATTGTATCACGTCTATGTTTATGTACTTTTGAATATATATTATCAGTTTCATGAATAAACGTCGTTTACATTGTTTATCAAGTGTGACTTGGTTGTGAGACACATTGTTTATATGATCTTAATCTAAATGATCTCTGGCCTCATACCATTATGTGGGACAATAATGATTTGATCAGCACATATATTGATTGATGGTAATGTTTTATATACCATAGATATAATGATATCAAATTAATAATATGGACACGTGTTAGAGAATATGGTGTAGGATAGACCTACTCCGAGACACTACTGAGATTATTATCTTATATATGCCATCAGTCTGTAGTTTTGAGTGGTATATCTATATGATCCTTAAAATTAAGATCGTCATTGAATCCCAGCATGTGTAGTTGTATACTTTAGGGTTATCAATCGCTACACCGTAACTGGGTAGTTATAAAGATAGCTTCCGGATATGTTATGAAACATGACATGGGGTGTGAGCAATTAAGATGAAATTTGTCTCTACTTAATAACAGGAGCGATATTTTTGGGCCCTCGATGTGATTAGATTGAAAAGTACATGGTCATAACAATATGATTAAAAAGTTAATCATGATTTAGAATCCATCACAAGATCGAGTGAATGGTCGAGCTATATAGGGGTGGCACGCATCTCACCTTGAGTTTGACTAGTATCATGCGACAAAGAGATTGGTATGTGAGTATACGAAGATTCAGTTGATACAATCATTTTGTGCATTTGGAGCTCAATATGTCCTGGTTATTAATTTGTGGTTCGGAAAAGATTTCCATGGGCCACGGCCACATGTCTCTGAACCTAATAGGTCACACACTTGACAGGTTGAAACATGTCTAATGGATTGTATTCATTAGTGGATTTCGCGGATATTGCTCCGTGTAGGATTAGAGTGCTAATGGCCTCTAGCGTAGAGACATATTAGTGCGCTCCATATAAGAGGAGACGGTGGGGCCGACGCAGATATACGATTCGCTACCACGTAACTTTAACCGTCGCGTTCCCTTCCGACTCCTAGAAACCCTAGTGTGCGTGTGCGGTGTTAGCACACCGGCGCACGACGTTTCGCCCCTGTACGTGTGGATACCGTAGAGACGCTGTTGTGGTTGTTGCGGCGTTGATCGGTGACAAGGAGGAGAAGGTTGGTGAGATCGACTACTTTCTTTACGGCAGTACGTACGACATTGCTGCGGTGGTGATCAGCGAGGTGAGGACGTTCGGCTCGACATGAACAACTACTTTATATATCTCGACGCGCGCAACGTCAGACTCAGCTACTCCAACTCTCCTTCCGCTGCGACTGCGCGTCAAGGATAAAGGTCTGTAATTCTCTACTTACATAATGTTCTAGATATTTACGTAAGAAATTTTTAAAATTGTGCTAGTGTAACCCACTTGTTTCCCTTCTTCTAGTTCCCCGGAGCATGTACGAGCACGGAGGTTTGGGACCATCCTAACCTAGCTCGTCTTTCAAACCAGGGCCAGGTTCGCCTAATGCTTCAGTTGATCGTTATTTAAGCGAGTTCCGTTCCCCACGTACGTAGTAGATAATGATACGAGCAGTCGAGTACTACTACTTAAGAAGTCGGAAACCACTTGCGGTTGCGCCGAGTCGTCTGGATTTCCTTCTTTTTATTCCGGAGGGAACCGAAAGCGGAACAGTGCAGCGTACCGCCGCCGCCGCTGCTCCACGCGCTGTGGAGCGACGCCGACCGCCGAACGCATCATGATTCCATTCATTCCCCACCTCACCTGTCCTGGGACTGGGAGCTCTCATCTCCTAACGATGCGATGCATCATTAGCCCCCTAGATTTCCGGGACGACTCGGCTGTCCGTCCCCGTCGCTCGCGTAAACAGGCGACGGCGTCCACGGTTTTGGGAGCCCGGGTTTCCGGTTTTGTTGGAGTCGCTTCCCAATCGGGTCCCAGCCTTTTTGCTTGGCCGAGCCCCACCGCCCCCTCTGGGTTCCAGAGGCTTCTTTCGCCTTGGACCGTCGGTCTCTCCGTCTCCTTCTTTATTCGTAATATCACATGATAGGATTCCTAGGCCTAAGTTGCGAATATTTCGCCAAAAAATGGAGTATAATATATTCGCAGCAACATCACAAATAACCCACCGGTTACATTCTTCTGTGGCTCACGATTGGGCCCAATGCAGATGAAATTCTCTTTACTCCATTGTTCACTCTCTCCACAAGTTTTTTAAAGGGCTTGTTCAAACACGAAAAATAGAAAATTTCTTAAGACGCATAAGGGCTTTACAGCGAGAAGCACGCAGCTAGTGAAAGACATAGCGAGAACCACTTTGATTGCTGGCTGGCGCACGGAAGATTGCTAAGAGCTTTATCCTCTTGAGATCTTTTACATTTGGAAATAAATTCTTTTTTAAAAAAACACTTTCATTAGATCATATATCAAAAGCTTAAAACCATAGGAACAACGCTGAGACCATGCACAACGCTTTGGCTCTATCCTAGACCTATCCTATCATGATCCTATTTTATCTCTAACATAATGCTAATCCTATTTTATATCTCTCTTATATTTTAATCCCAACCTTATTTTCATTGTTTAAAGCCCTATTTATCCTGACCCTATTTTGAGACAGAAATAGGATCACCATTAAACATATCCTTAACAGGCAACTCTACATGATAACCTAACACCTTCTACTAGATGCAGCACAAAGCGCATCTCGCAGTCCTCTTGCCAGGTCCAAGAACTTGTTGCGTGCGAGATACAATGCTGGGCTTATATAAATTTGGGCTAGGCTGAAATGTCGTGTGCTATCTAGATCTCCACAAGAATAATCTCCTCTGTACATGGCAGTGTGGGATGGGATACGCGATGCTCTTCTCCCTCTCTTGCAGATATGTAGATTAGACGGTGATGGGGACCGACGGGTCCCTATTACCCGAACAGAAATGGGGAGAAATTCCCCCTAAGACCGGGTTTGGGGACAGAAAACGAAAAAATCATGCTGATGATCTGGGACGGACGAGAACTCTCCACCGAGGAATATCCCGGTTGCCATCCCTCCCAGCAACTGTGCTGCCCACCGATTGGAGATGAAGGGAGCTCTATTATGCGGTCACCGCATCGTCAATTTCCCGCGGACGCACGTCAGTGAGACACGTGGCCCTTCTCCAGCGTATCTCGCTCATCTCTCCGTCCAAACAGCAGGCACGCATGTGGGATCGCCATGTGCAGCACGAGGTGTGAGCTTGATCTCCAAATACCGTCTCAGCGAGAAAAAATCACGGAGGCCTGAATACTAGCAATACCATAGTGCAGACTGTAAAGTAAAGAAAAACAATACTTATTTCCTTCTGTCATAAAGAACTGTCATCTCTCAAATACACATTTGATCGCTCTATAATTTAGTTATAAAACCCATTAAATGTGTAGTACATTCTTCAAGATAAATCTACTCAACATAATAGTTTAAAAAATATACCCATATCTAATATTTTCAAACTTTGACTTACACATTTCTTAATAGAAAGGAGCAGACCAACCCATGTTCTTTTCTCTACCAGTAAATGAGAGGAACGATGGCCACCACTGGATTGTCCTTTAGCTTATTTGTGTTTTAACCCCTATGGTTTTTCAATTTTATGCATAGGTCCACTGTCCTTTGCATTTCAGCCCTTTCTCTTTCCCAATTTCATAGATAGGTCCTTGGTTTTTAGCGTTCCAACTCTTGAAGTTGTTGTGATTTATGCATAGGTTCCTAACATTAAGCATTTAAGGCCTTATTCTTTTTAACTTAATCTAGCTGTAAATTATAATCTGAAAAATTATGGGTCCTCGATAAGGGACTTGGAGAGCCAAAAAATGTTAAAAATAAGGTTTTAAGAGCTCTAAGAAGAACTACTAAAAGCCTTAAAAAATGGTTATAAATTGCTACAACGTTTGATCTATACAAAAATGATAAATTTTTAGCTATAGCTTTTAATTTTAATTTAAGGTGAAAAGAACAAGATGTCTCTTCAATTTTCTGTTTTCTTATATAAAACACCTGCGAAGCAAGAGCCCATGACTAGTCTTGAAAAACAAAAAAAAACGAGCTTTAAAGCATCTCTATCAGAAACTCTATAATACTATTTATCCCACTTTTTATGGATAGAGAAGTGCTAGAGAGAAGAAATCTTTTAGAGTATAGTATAAAATGTGAAGAAGTTTTAGGTTCTGTTGAAGTCAGCTTATCTTATTTGACATATTTGTCTTATTTTACTTTTGTTCTAACTTCGAGAGCTTCCCGAGATAGTCTTGAGAGTCAGATCCGCTTCGTTCAACCTGTGTTTTAAAGGTTTTAGATAAGTCTTTGAGATAGAAAAAAGATTAAAAAATCATTTTTATTTTAAACGAAAATAAGTCTTAATCGCAAATAAGATAAATAAAACAAATAAGGTCCGACAAAAACAGGACCTTAGAGAATAGACAGAGTAGACAGAGTGTATAGCAATCAGTGCTATAGAGAGAAAATTTCAAGTGCCCGCTGGATTAATGGGTGGTACGCGCAGCGGGTTGCAAGCGCGACTTGGGCGAGAAGCCATTGCACGACTTCCCAACGGCTCCCGCTTCCGCGGTTTTGGCTTTCCCTGTGAGTTGGAACGAGGTTGCCTAGCTAGCTGGTTTACAATGACTAGAGGTCATCATTGGACGTAGAAGGGCCTTGTTTAAGCCGGTCATCGCCCCAGTTGCGCTGCTAGTTGCCCACTTGCGGGAGCAAATTTTATAAGTCCGTGGGCTGGACGTGCGTCGTCTCGTCCGGTTACATCCCCCCTAGCCCGCCCGTCTCATGGTTGGATTAGCACCGTCTCAATACATATATAATTGCAACAGGTATCCGCGTAGGTCCCGACAAAGTCTGTAGTTCGGTGAGAGAATCTAGTGGCCAATGGTGGCATGTTGTGGGCGGTCCGAAGAAGTGGGCCGGCCAATTTTTTTGACATGGATTTCTTTTGATCGGCATGAAAATCCTCTAGCAACTTGCGTCACTTCGGTTTCGAATTCTGATTTCTGTTGTTCACTGTTGTGGAATTAATGGAATCCACATATATCTATATATATTTATAGAGAAGTACATATCTTTATTCCAACGGTCAACACCTTACTGTTACTATTCTTATGAACAATTCCTTTTGCCATCATCTCATCTTATTCATGCGATCGAGGGTTCTGCTATGTTCTCCATCGTCCGATCTTCGCCCCTTCTCCCCACATTCTGCTTGTAGCCCTAGATGACGACACCCGAAACCATCTCACCTAAGTCTCTGACTCTTTCGGTCCAAAGCTCATTGCCCTCCTTTCCCCTACATAGGCATACAACTCCACCTCCCAAGCCCTCAACCTCAGTTCCTCTGATTTCTCCTCCCAGCATGCCCCCACGTTGCTAGTCGCAACCTCCTTCTTCCTTCGTCTGTCACGTTGCCGGTTGTCACCCAAACCTTGCATCTCTGATTCCTCCCCCATCCCCTGCATTGTCGCTTGCCGCCACCTCTTCGTTCCTCCATCCCTTGCATTGTCAGCTGCTGCCACCTCAAGCTTCTCCATACCCATGTCGTCGAACCTGAGTCCTTCTCTCTCCTCACTACACCCTTCCTGCTCCGTGCAGCCGCCCTCCAAACCCTCTTGCCCTGTGCACTCCCACCCATGCCCCTCCCCGAGCACCACCCAAGTGCTTCCATTTGCCCTCCTGGTGCCACAACACGACAATGAGCAAAATTTTCAAAGATTTGTCCAAGAACAAGGCCGCAAATAGGTACTAGGGCAGTGTTCTTTTCAGCGTTTGCGTTTGCGTTTGCTTATAAGCTGAAAATTTGTAGCTCCTCGGTAAGGACATCTGAGGGATCAAAAAATTATTAAAAAATGGTTTTGAGAGCTTTGAGAAGAAATAGTAAAAACTATAAAAATTGGCTACCAAACGTCAAAGCGTTTGACTTGTACGAAAATAACAAATTTCCAGCTTATAAGCAAACGCATACGCAAACGCTGAAAAGAACACTGCCTAGGTCCTTTCATGTGTCTATTTCTACTGCTTAAGGCTTAATGGTGAAAAAAATGCATGGTTTAGAGTATGTTCGAAGTGACTAAGATAAATGAATAAGCTGGCTGAGCTGAAGTGAGGTAAATGTTAAGCTGGACTTCGAGGGGTTTTTGAATCTGCTTCTCGAAGCTAGTCCTCTTTATTTATGTTAATTTTAAGAATTTTTAGATGTGGCTTCATGATTAAAAATGACTAAAAAAATAATTTTTTAATCAAATAAGTCTAAGGTACCTCGAACATGCTCACTTCTCACATTTGCAGCTACTCCACACTAAGAAATTCAAGGACGCCATAAGACGAAATAACCTTCTTCAGCTACAAAAGGTAATGAATGAGGACTTTCAAAATTGAGGTTTAGAGGCCGCGACTTAGTTTACCTGGTAGCCTACTATATGTAGAACAATTGTACCTTCTAGATATTCTAGAGCTACGAGGAAAAAAGGATTAAATTTCTTTGTTGTTGCATGCTTTGAGGTTCTGCCATTTTTCCCACATGAATAAATTTCCTTTCAAATTGGAGCATTACTGCAGCGAGCTCACTTTGTGCATAGCTGTAACCTACCTATCTACCTCCATTTTTGTCAAATGGCATCATGAACTGTGCCTTTTCTTTTGAATTCTACGAGGCTACAAGTTACAAGGCTACAAGTTGATGCACTGTGCTTTAGACCCTATTGTTCATACATAAGAAACGGAAAAAAAATTGTATAAGCACAAGATTAGTTACATAACAAAATGATTTTTTTTCCCTCTTTGGTATTGGCAACCTACACGTTCTGTGATACTCAGGTTGTCAGTATTCAAACCGAAGGGAATATGCCCTATAGACAATCATATGATGATTATATAACGTCTTTGTTCGTATACTTAATTATGATAACATTGTCTATCGGTTTCATGAATTAATGTCACGACTTTGTTTATCAAATACGATTTGTTTGAGACACATTGTTATTGTGATATTGTTCTAAACGATCGCTGGTCCATATCATTACGAGGAGTGGTAATGATTTGATCAGCATAGGGGTATTGATTGATGATATTATTTCACATACCATAAATATGGAGATACCAAATTAATAATATGGACACATGTTAAGGAATATGGGTGGTTGGAAAGACATACTCCAAGACGCTTCTGAGATTGTTATCTACAAAGTGCCATCAGCGTGTAGTCACGAGTGGTACACCTATATGGTTCTTAGACCTAAAATTATTATGGAGTCCCAGCTTGTGGAATCGTATGCTTTGATGTTATCAAACGCTATACCGTAACAGAGTAGTTATAAAGATAACTATTGGATATGCCGCGAAGTATGACATAGGGATGTGATTGATCAAGATGGAATTTACCCCTCCTTGATAACGGGAAAGATATCTCTGGGCCCCTTGGCGTGGATGGATAAGAAAAACGCACGGCCGTGCTGATATGATTAAAGAGTTAATCATGATATTTATATTCATCACATTGACGAGTGAATGGTCGAACTATCACAAGGGTGGCACATATCTTGTCTTGAGCTTGACTGGTATCGTGTGGCAAAAGGATCGGTATATTGAGTGTATCAGGGTTCAGCCGATGAGATCATTTTATACATTCGGGGGTCAATATGTACTGCTAGGCGCCGCTATTGATCTGTGGATTGGAAAGGGACTTTCCGGATTCACGGCCGACTTGCACATGAACCTAACGGGTCGCACACTTAACGAGTTGAAACATATCTAGTGGATTTGATATATTAGAAGAAGGGTTTGCGTACGGATATGATCCGCGTAGGAATTGGAGGCCTAGTGGGTCTCGACTAGAGCCCACTAACACGTCCATAAGAGGGGAGGCCTAGGACGGCGCGGCGCATATACGAGCTCTCACCAAGCCCTAGACGCCGTGCCCCTCCCGCTCGCCCGAAACCCTAGTCATATGGCGAGGTGCTAGCACACCCTACACGGCGTTTCTTTCCCGGACGTGTGGATACTATTAGAGGCATTGCCGCACGTGGACGCGTTGGTCGGTGGAACCTCAAAGGACGACGACCACGGCGATCTCGCCGTGCTTGGCTACGGCCATGTGGTGCTCGGCGTTGCTCGGGGACATTTGACAACCAGCGAGGAGGAGGTGTTCGGTGTGTACAACTACTTTCTCGACTCTCGTAACTCTGCTTCCGCTGCCTCTGCGCGTCAAGGATAACGATCCGTGATCCTCTACTTGCATGTGATCTTGAGTGTTTGCGGTAGAAAATTTTCGATTTGTGCTAGCGTAGCCTACCCGTTCCCCAACACAAACATGGCTTCGGGCAGGCCTGGACACCTTTGGTGTTCCACTTGTGATATTAGTTTAATAACACAGTTGTTATTTCTCTACAGTGGCTAATGTTTTAGCCGAGCACCCTATGTGGTGGTGGTGGTGGCAGCTGATGTCTCAACCAACCATCGCATGCCCTCTGGCTTGGTTGACGGTGGTGGCGGTTAACGTCTCGGCTGAGCATCTCGTGCAGCGATGGCGGCTAATGTCTAGGCCAAGTACTGCAGGTCCTACAGTGTGGTTGGCAGCGGTAGTATCTGACATCTTGGCCAAACATTCCATGTAGTGATGGCGGCTGATGTCTTAGCTGAGCTTCGTATGCCCTATGACGCGGTCTGTAGCGGTGACGGCTAACGTCTTAGCTAAGCATTTTGTGTGGTGGTGGCGGCTAACATTTCAGATGAGTATTGTGTGCTCTGTGACATGGTCGGCATCAACGGCGGTTGAAGTCTCGTCCGAACATCCTGTGGAGTAGTGGCGGCCAACATCTAGGCGGCGCGGTTGACAGCGATGGCGGCTATGTCTTGGCTGTGCATCACATTCAGCGGGAGCGACTGATGTCTCGGCCATGCACTGCATCCTTGTGGCGTGGTTGGGCGTTGCCCGACATTGGTGGAACGTAGGACGGTGTTGGCCACTTGGATAGCTGAGATGGCCAGGGAAGGATTGGAGTGTTGGGTCGCCAATCTTCACAGGTTGCTAGGCAATATTTTTGGTTGAGACCTACCATTTGGTTAGGTCGCATTCTATTCCCCCTCCCCCTCTTTGTCGGGACTCTCTGTCCTCGTCCTTTGTTCGTTTGTGTATTGTATAACTCTTCTTTTTAAATGATAGTGCTCTTGTCCTTTGTATTTAAAAAATTCTTAGTCTAGCATATGGAACAAAGAGGTATATTTACTGTAAAATCAGCTTACAAGTTAGCAATGGACATTAACTATCAGGAAAAGGGCCATTACGGAAACTTTGCTGGCCTAGAGCATTTCTTTAATTGGATAGAACTTTGGAAAATGCAACTCCCAAATAAAATCAAGATGCTCCTCTGGAGATTTTCCCTTAATAGCCTCTCTTGAACTTAAATATCTACCAGGGATATTCATATTAATACTATGTGCTCCGTGTGTGAAATATTAGATGAAGATGGGGGACACTTGTTCCTTAAGTGTAAGGCTGTTAAAAATCTTTGGAGGACTAGGGACTGGAGCCAGTCAGGGTTCAGCTAATTAACTGCTAGGGACCTTATCAAATTATAGAATCCACATGGGAGCTGGAAGGTGGTGAGAAAATACATCTTTTTTATCTTACTCTAGTTTTGGTGGTATCATGCTATCACAGGAACGAGAAGTACCAGGGAGAGAATAGTAGGACCACTCGGGAGATTGCTGACAAGGTTATTGTCACAACTAAAGAGCTCCTGGAGTACCGAAGAACTGAAAAAAATGTAATTATCTAGCAGTACAAACATGTAAATGGAGGCCCCCTGAAGAAAACTATGTAAAACTGAATACTGATGTGTCTTATTTGGCAGAGCAAGGATCGGGCAGTAGAGGGCGACAGGAATGATCAAGCTATTGGGCATAAACATTAGTTCAGCCATTAAATTTTGAGCACCTTTGACATCTGTGATAGTACATAGGGGTAACTAGCGAGGTTCGCGCGCCTGTGACGCATGGGGTGTGTTACTTTCATCCATGAGTGGCATAAGGCCAAGTATGTTCATGTCTGATTGTTTTTGTTTGCGTGGTTGTGGGCGTGTAGTTTTGTAGAGTATATATTCGTGCGTGTCTGTATAGCCCGTGCAGTTTACATTCGCCATGTATAGCGGAATGATGTCTGCATTGGAAGCTTCGTGGGCCAAATCAGCTGCTGGTAGTTCATGGCATATAAAAAACTAAAATATCGGCAGAAAAGGTTAGCCTATACCATCTCTAGCAAATAATTCAAATTTCTCCTATATAACATTATTCTCTACATATTCTATCGTGATCTAAAATTTCTTCATATCTTACACTACACTCAAAGAGATTTCTTCTCTCTTTATTTCTAAAAAGTCAGATCAGATGAATAGTATTTTTCAGCTATTGCTGGAGATGCTCTAAGAGGGTGTTCTCCAGTATTGAGAATATCTGATTATTTATTGAAACTAAACTCTGACTGCTTTGACCAATGGATTAAAAAAGTCAAAACTAATAATTGAAGCTGGATCTGATAAGAAACAATATAAAAAGTCAAAACATTAAAAAGATAATCAAATAATTTAAGAAAAAAATCTATTGTGGCTGCATGGTCAAGCCGAAAAAAAAGGGTGCAACCTCGGAGCACGCAAGACGAAGCAAGACGAAACGGTCGAAGGGAGAGGCTCATAGAAGAGGAGGAACAGGAAGTTCGGCCTATCACTGTCCAAGTGGCAACCTCTCCAAGAAGGAAGCGCTAACCTGCTGCTCCTGAACAGGCAAGATGGGACAAATGGAAAATCGGACGACAAGAACAAATAAGGTTTAGTACATTGAATGGTATATTTTCACCATATGTAGTATAAAAATCTTAAATATCTGAACTACTGATCCAAAGGAATGAATGACGCGTAAGTATACTAAAAAAAGGGACTAAATTTAACAACACTGCTTTTCACCTTAATCTAATCTAGTACGGCCTTCTTTTACAACTTTCCAAAGTACCATGCCAATCACAACATGTATCTTCAGCACAAAATAACTGCACGGTAACGTTGCAAAGTGAGAATACAAGATCAGGCGATCGTTACTCTCTGATACCAAACAATAGTAGTACATCTTCCGCTGAAAAAAACAGTAGTACACCACAAAGCCAAGTCTCTTGAAATAAAGATACCTCCATAGACAGACAGATATGTTTACCAAATTATGTAGGCTACGAATAGCATATTAATAATATATATTATAGCATTCGATAATGCTATTGCCCTTCCTTCTTTTCGATAGTGGCCCAAACAGAAGCCTGAAGACATGCAAAGCATATTTGTACAGGAAACCCTAAACTTGTTTCTTTACAATAAGAACTGGACATTTGGCATGATGCATACAGTAGTTGCTGACACTTCCAAGAAACAACCTGCAGTAATAGTAAGCAACGTCATATAACCCACCACCGAATACTTGGCATCTTTCAGAATCTGTATGCTTCTAGATGAAGCCAATCTACAAAAACAGAGTACTTTCTCCACAAAATATTTTCTGCATGCCATATTGAGGGAGAACGTACTAGCAAAAATCAATCAGCAGTCTGGATTCTAGGGAAAATTTGCCGTCATGCAAACACAAAGGACTGGATGTTGGATTTATCCCAAACAGCCATTTGTGGGCATGTGGGACGTGAGCTTTGCGATTGGTTGGGCCCTAATGTAGGGATCCGCCTAAAGGCTATAACTGGAAGGTAGAGGAGGCTATGAGTGTATCAATTAGCCACCGCACGAAAACCCTAGCAGTCGTCTAAAATTATGTGTCATGGTGCTAGCACATTGACACGCAAAGTTCCTTCGCATAGTTGTGGACTTCATGGAGCCGCTTCTATGGCCATGATACTAATCAGACTCTTGAAGAGGACGACGATCGATTACTACTGTGTAAACGACGTATAGACGATAGACAATTGACTACTTCCGTACAACTACACGCAGATCATTGAATCTGCTTCATCGATTCTCATTCCGCTGTCACTGTTCTATGTGATTAGTGTTAAAAATTAATAATATACTTGCTTGGTTCCTGATTTCATGGTAGATTGCTCAAATTAGATTGCTTTTGAGCACTGTTACTGGTAAATTCCTTCACTACATACCATAGAATGTGAAGAAAATGGACTAGTCTGTGATTTAGATTAATACCATTCCAAAGTTCTTATTTCGAAATATGTCACTCGTTGTGTCAATGACATGTCCTGGGTCCACAGTTAACATATGGAGTAGCATATTTTAAAATGTCACACTTTATAATAGCATGTATCTAAATTTTCCAACAAAGAAAAGTGGCATCTACTTCGATAGTTGTATGGTATAAATAAAATTCTTGCAATCATCCTACATGACCGAATACAACGGATCAGGAATTAAGCATTCAGCAAATAATCCAGATTTTGTAGAACAAAGTCACGAAGAGAGGATAGCTAAAAACGTCAGCACCAAAAGTTTTATCGACTAAACATATGTGGGCTTAGAGCTTAGACTCCTGTCAGCACAGAAATCTAGGGTTCAGAGCGTGCCAGCCGATTTGATCCCTATAATCGGCAAAAAGATATGTAATCAGTCGATTAGATCTTAAAATAATGTGAACCTGCAATACTTTAGGACAACTAAAAGGAGTAACAAATTAAGAGGATAACGAAGCTATCGGTTTAGATTAGATCTAAACCAATAGATTCAAAGAATAAACAATCTACTATTAGCCGACAGAATCAACTAAATAGTAGAGCGTGGTAAATGAACTATCAGCTAGATTAACAGGTTAATCTAACTAGTTGAACGTAGGGTAAACAGACTATCGACTAATAGCAAACTATAAGCCGATAGGACAAGGAGAAACATACTATCAGCAATAAATGTGTTGATTAATAGTTAGAGGGAGAATTCTAACTCCTAGTTGAAATGGCGATACGCAGTAATATCGACTAAGATAATATTTCGATAAAATCAAAAGTCGATGCAAGCCCGTAGATCGAACTAAATCGAGACAATACTTATTTTCAAGCAACTCTTAGATTATATCCTAAAGCCAATCGAGAAGACGATGCACAACTCTTAACTCATGACTCAAACTAGCTATGACTCTTAACTCATTTTCATAAAAGTTTTGACTTAATACTAGACATCTATCTAAGACCGTGTCTAATTTACCTGATAATCCAATACAGGCCCATCCTGCCAAAGCTGATCTAACCTATAATAACTTTCTCCATGGCCGGCCCATCTTAGTCAATTCTAAAACATTCTAATTGAATCCGCTTTTCCAAAATTAGGTGTTAATACATGCTCCCCAGTTTTGGGATATGAGTATCATGCCTCAAAATTACTCAATGCATCAGCTTTTACATTATCTGCATACATTTTTCCTATTCCTATCATACCCTTGATCTTCACCACCTGTTGTTGGGGCAACCACCTCATCTCCGGGAAAGGTGGATGTCCACGAAGATGCTGTAAGAGTCCTTCGTGAGGATTTTCTCCCGAAGGGGTAAGTGGAGAAGCGCGCCTAAGATGACCCCAAGACCCCTTGGGTTGTGAGCCGAGGACTCAGACACACGCGAAGGGTCGGGAGATGGACGCGAAGGGTCAGGCATTCTGAGGGGAATTTTGAGCAATGAGAATCCTCGACTCCTACCGAAGAGTATAGCTGAGGAGCGAAGTCTCACCGAGGAATTCGCGAAGATCATTCGGGGAGACCGAGATTGATCGACAAGTTTCGGGCCAGGGGACGAAGACTCCGCGATAGCCCCTGACAAGGACAGACTAGATCAACAACCTTGTCAGAATCTGCCCCCCTGAGGGTACATTAGGGACTAGCAAAGTTTGGACTGTAAGAAAGCTAGTCTAACGGTTGATCGCAAGATCAACGACTCGGGGACCGGGGCAATTTGGGCGTTTCCCCTGGGCCCGGGCAATTTGGGTATTTTCCATGCATGTAAACTCGGACCCTACAGTTGTATAAATTGATAAGTTCATCAATGAAAGAGGGACAAGCATTCTGATCGCACATTTTTGCACACTGGTTCTATTCACCTAGCGTCCGCTTTTTCCACAACATCTCGCGGCGTCCTCTCCAGCACCGGGGAGGGGCGCCGTACCTCACCGTCGGGGGGGGGGTTCCCGACGACACCACCCATTTCAATTTTTTAATTGTCGATCCTAGGGTTGTACTACCATATTTTCCCTTCTGATCTTCCTACACGTGACGGTTAACCTCCTTGATTTTACTTCTTATATATATCATGGTCAGACTCCGTCATTCGCACGCCTCCAAAGCTCCCCCGCTCTGCAATCGACTGTTGTGCTCCATCATCGACTCTCTTGACGCTTAAACAATCGATCTCGTCTTACTCCCACTTCATCCTTTAACCATGAGTCAGGAACTTCTTCTAATTCCCTGCTTCTCTAATTGATATAGTCTAGGGCCGATGAAAACTTCAGATCCCACTTCTATTATACTTTAGATGTCCCAAGACTCTCTCAATGCCATAGACGCCAATGTTTGAAGGCTAGAAGGGCAGCTTTAGGGCATGGCTAGCCTTATTTGATAGATGGAGAGATTGGTACATTAGGGTGTCGACCAGTAAGATGTCTGAATAGGAAAGAATGGGTATAGCTGATTGCATCTCTCTGTCTCTAGCCAACCCTATAGCCATTGAACCAATGCTGGTAGCTGCAAGCTATTTTTGGTCAGATACCTTTAACGCTTTGATTCTTATGCTAGGACCGATAGGGCCAACACTTCTAAATATAACCATACTATGTGGCTTAAGGCCTGATGGGGAGCAACCATCAACTTACGATCTGTTAGCCACTTATAAGCACATCTCCCACAAATGTGGAGGGTGGAATCATTAGGTGGATGAAAAAAAACCTAGAGAAGGACCTTGTATCAGACAAGGAGCAGGTGGCTTTCCTAAATATGTTGTTAGTACTTTTTCTATAGAGTTGCCTTGGGCCCAACTCAAATGTACCAAGGTCTAGCAGAAAGATTTATGGCCAAAGGAAGTGTCTCTAGCAAAACTGCTTTTAGGATCAGCTTACCAGACAATGCACATCATCCCATCCCGATCATATATTGGATTAAGGGGCCATTCCTAACGGAATGGCCCAATGTGGTTCTTTCAGCTATGATTGTACGCTAAATTCCATCAGCTTTGGGAGATCAACATTTCCCCAAGTGTTCAATTCCCTCGAGAGGACATCAAAGCAAGCGATGGAATACATGAATAGTCTTTTCTTCGAAGAAACATTGTGAGCTAATCAAGGAGACAAGAAGCTCAATGCATCAACTTTCGCTCCGTATTTTGCATTTTTTTTGATCTGAAAGCCGATGACCTACCATTCTGTTATGAGGACGCCGAGCTCTTCACGGTACCTTCCTTTTTTTAGAATATTAGACCAGCTTTCAGAAGAGTCACAAGAAGCTCTGAAGCATTCCAAGCACCCTCAATGTTGGCTTGAACACATGGGCAAGGACTTTCAAGCCGTCATACGAATTCTACCACCCAGCTGTGTTCTCCAAACAACTTGGTTTTCGGAAAGTAATCCTAGTCTTCGTTTTAAACCGAAGGTTGCAGCACAGGATGTTGTCGGCTAAATGCACAATAGATGTCATAGAGTTAGCTAAAGACCTATTTTGCTCAGTGCTACAATCTCTTCAACTGGGTAGCAAGACTTCCACAAACTTTTGGAAGTGGTGGCACCAAATATCATGGGCAATCTTCCCTAGCAATCGGCTTGTGAAACACTTCATGCATCGATTTTACCCT
This sequence comes from Olyra latifolia, assembly GCA_036346145.1. NCBI lineage: Eukaryota > Viridiplantae > Streptophyta > Magnoliopsida > Poales > Poaceae > Olyra > Olyra latifolia. The sequence continues at coordinate 45,149,350 of CM070523.1, read as the reverse complement.
GACTTTCCTAACTTGCTCGGAGGAACAAGTGCTCACGAGTCACGACACCCTAGCAGAGGATGATTCTAATGCACAAACCAAACTCTTCAGCCACACCAAGCTCTAGCTCCTCTAGCTCTTCCTCGAGCAGTCAGTCGACCTCGACTCTTTAGGTAATATTCATATTTTCTTATAGCAATAGTCGATTGTGACTTTCTCACTTATACCCATTGCAGGCTAACAACAAGGGTAAGAAGGTAGCAAGACTGAACCTTCTCTTTTCCTCTACCATGTTGATAGGGAAAAGGTTCATGTCTACTTGCATCCCATGTTTATCTTCTAATTTTAGTCTCCCATCTTTGATAGCCGACTGAATCTATTGTCGAAACACATTACAATCATTTGTTGTGTGGGAATAAAAGTGGTGCCATTTGCAATACCTTTTCTTCTTGATTTCCTCCGCTGAATGCAAGACATAGCTCTCTAGCAATCAGACATGATTTTCTTGAAGCAATAAATCAAATATCCGATTATACTTAGTTACGTCAAATGAATACTTAACCTCCAGTAGGCTTTTGGAAGGTTTTACCCATGTGTGGACCAACTGTTTCTTGTTCCCTTGACACACTCAGCTACTGTGATTTCAACAGATCCGAATGTTTCATCATTAGAGGGGTAATTGATGTAGTTGATCTTGCCATCACTATTTCTGTTATTAGCTTTTTTAAACTTACTTTTGAATTCTTTGTTCTCCGCAAATCAACTTTCATGGGCCGACACACGCTAGGCAAGACTGCTCAAATCTGGGAATTCTAGCCCACTGAACATTTCTCTGTTTGAGGCAACAATCCTTGGTTTGCAAGATCAGCTAGTTACGCATCTGGTATAACTACATTGTAGCATCGATTCCGCACGTCCTAAACCACTTGATGTAATCATTAACCGATTCCCTATATTTCTGTCAAACAAGGCTGAGATCAAATATTCTTAGCTCTATGGTTCCACCGAAGAAATATTCATGGAATCAGCTTTCCTAGTCGACCCACGAATTGATGGAATTGACAGGCAACAACAAAGGACAAAGGAAAGAGGCTGACTCGATAATGATCATATCCGCCCATTCTCCACATTGAGCTAAGAATTGATCAATATGCTCCATTGTTGAAGCCAATTCATCACCAGAGAACTTATACTAAGTCGATAACCCTAAAGCCAACAGGGAAATCATACTGATCCATCCAGTCATGGTATGGCTTACGGTATCCCCATTATTTTTTCTTTTGGCTGAATCCCAAATTAGTCTCTAAGATAGTGGCTATTTGATTAGTTATATTAGCCAATTGGTGAGACGATCTTTCATTATTGGCCAATTGCCTCCTCCTCTCCCGAGACATAACGACGATGGGACACGTCGACTGGGGAAATAGTCTAATCCCGATGAGGAGTAAGGATAGTAGGACGAGCATGACCCGATTGTGTTTCCACCGCGGATGATATCCTCAATATGTTTTCACTCCAACAGCTATGTTCCTCATCGAAGACTCAGGAGATGTACGCTTAGCCGATGCATGTGTATATTGAGGAGAATACGGAGTCTGGGTCTGTTTTGGATCAGGAACAGGTATCGACTGAGGAGGAGCAGCCTGACACTAGGTTTGACTGGACATCGATGCATATCCCACATGATTCAGCGTAGGCTAAGCCTGGTATAGCAGTTGAACTGGCGTCGGTTGAGGAACTGGGTACACCTGTGGGGGAGGTACTTGTGGGGGAGGTACTGGTGATACTTGAGTTTGAGGCATTGGCGAAGGTATTGATGGCCTAGGCCCCAACGTGTAAAAAGCCTAGAAATCAATGCGCAATGGAGTCGGTGGAGGCCTCTGACCCTTAGTTTATAGAATACATCGGTTGAGGAGGTACAGAAGCTGATGCAGCAGTTCTAGTAGCCCATTGTAGTGTGAATATATTATTTTTGGCCGATAGTAAACTGAGGGTAAATTGGCATTGCAGGCCTAGGAGTAAATAAAGTACCATTAGCAACCATTTGTTACGCTACTTCTTTGATACTGTTTATGGTCACTGGGCTAATGATAGTAATGAAAGCCGATGATTGATTAGCCATTGTGTGATGAAAAGATGTATGTACCACATCTGATACCTCCTAAGAAGTCACCTCGTATCGGCTTTTAGATACCACTTTAGAAAAAGTTCCTTTTAGGAAAGTATTGCCATGTCAAGTCTTTTTGGAAAGCGCCAAGATAGGCCTGCCTTACTTCCTCCATACGAGAAACCATGTCCTCATGTTGTTCTTCAGTAAGATCGGTGTCAGTTACTTTGAGAATATGATCTTCAGTAACCTTAGTCTAATCAGGCTGATCGGACGACATTAGGCACCACCGAGCATGCCAAAAAGTGTCCGCGTCGAAAGTTGCATCGACTAAACACATGTGGATTTAGGGCTTAAGATTCTGTCAGCACCGAAATCAAGTCTTCAGAGTGTGCTAGCTGATATGATCTTGCAATTGGCAAGAAGAGACATAATCAGTTTAATATAGCCGATTAGATTTTAAAATAGTGTGAACCTTCAATACTTTAGGACAACCAAAAAGAGTAAGATTCAGAGGATAACGAAGCTATCGACTTAGATTAGATCTAAACCAAGATTCAAAGGGTAAACAATCTACTATTAAGTCAACAGAATCAACTAAATGGTAGAGTTAGAGGTAAACAGACTATCAGCTAGATTAACTAACAAAACAAAGGAAAACAGACTATTAAATAATAGCAAGCTATAAGCGGATAAAACGAGAGTGAAATCTAACCCTAATCGAAACTGTGATGCACATCAATATCGACTAAGATAGTATTTCTATAAAATCAAAAGCCGATACAAGCCCATAGATCGAACTAAATCGAGACATTACTTGTTTGCAAACAACTCCTAGGGTGTATCTTGAAACTGATCGAGAAGACGATGCACAACATGTATATCGAAAACAAAATATGGTGAAACTAGGCTAAATGCAACGAAAAATAAAGAGAAAGTAAAGAGTAGATTTGATTGATTGGTGTTAGACCCCTTATATGTTGCTATTAGCTACATATTTATATAGACTCATGACTTAACTAACTAGAACTCTTAACTCATTTTCCATACGAGTTTTGACTCATTTATCTAAGACCCTGCTTATTTACCTAATAATCCGATACAGGGTCATCCTGCTATAGCCGTTCCAGCCCATAATAACTTCCTCCGTAGCCGGCCTATCTTAGCCGATTTTAGAACCTCCTAGTCGGCTTTTCCAAAATTAGATGTCAACACTGGTGTCGATTTAGTTCTAGAAAGTCTGACATGTACCAAAATTTTGAAATTTGCAAGGCAAAAAACTAAAGAAAAGCTTCTTTAAGCTAACTAAACTAGGACAGCAAAACTAAGTGATTTAACTAAAATATTGTTCTATCTTTAAATAACATGTTCATTATTGGTAAAATTTTGAGGGTCCAGTTAACTGTGATTGATTTCGTAGGTTTGGATGTTGCTTTTCTTCGTTGAGTTCATTATGTTCTGTTTCAGCACCCATTTATAGCAAGTCACTGACCGAAATTTTTTTTTTTTTGTTTTTAGCGCATTTTTTTATTAGGTTCTGAATGCAACTTGGCTAATCCAGCCATAGTCTCTGAGTACTGGAAATCAAGATTGGCTACTAAAAAGTTTGTTAATGCAGTTCAAACTTTAGTGTAAGTGGCACATCTACAATTAGCAGGATCTTGGTGCTAGCGATGAAAGCAAAGATTAGAATATTTGCACAAGAGTAAGCAATCCAGATTTGATCCAGAACAGACTTAGTAGGATCACCATGTATAATTAACATGCAAGACGTGACACAGCTTTATCCTGTATTTTCAAGTCAAACGAAGACGGCATGCTCTCCTGTTTTGGATCACATGGGCAATGCTGCTAAAATATTATAGAATCTTGAGATATTCATGTGCAAGCTCTACTGTTTTGGATTATACTGCAACGATCCCAAAATATTATAGAATCTTTGATATATTTGTGCATATTCGTATAAATGCTGTTAGTAAAGATAAATACGTTTTGCTAAAAAATAAAGATATCTACGTAGTGCTGGCCGATGATGAATAAGTAAAAAATAATACTTGGAAAAACATTGCAATGTAGTACCTTTGTATGGGTCCGTGACTGTGACTCCCAAGGATAAGTAAATCAACATTTGATTTCTCAGCTGCTTCACATATCATCTTGTAACGTCCTCTTATTTCATTTTTATAGACATAGTACATCGTTAATTCACAATAAAAAAAAAATTAATGAAATTAACTAAGGACTATCTAATTAGTTCTAATCCTAGACCATGACCATGTTGAACTACGGTCAAACCCAACACCCGCTGCTCAAACGCAACGCCAAAGGGGAGAAGCCATTGACGCCGCCGTTTTCACCGTAGTCTGCAGCAGAAGCCACCCACCGCCGACGCCGGAACGCGCCGCTTTGCCGCCAACACCAAAGCGGCGAGGCCGCCGCTGCGGCGCCGTTGCCGCCGCCGCCGTGGAACGCCGCCAGAGCGCCAGGCGCCGAGCCGCGGCAATGCCGCTGCCGCCGGCTGTGAAGCCGCCAGAGCGCCGCCGCCGCCGCTGGCGAGACGCTGCCGCCGCGGCGCGGAGTTCGCCGCCGCGGAGGTCGCCACACGGAGCCTGCGCCGCGCCCGCCGCCGGAGCGCCGCCGCTGCCGCTGCCGCGCCGCTGCCCCGCCGCTGCCGCCGCCCCTGAAGCCGAGTAGCGCCGCCGCTTTAGCAAGCTGCCGCTGCCGCCTGCCGCGACCGCCGCCGCCGCCTGCTCCGCCGCGGAGACGCCGCGCAGCTCAGAGTCAGCCGCCGCCGCTGCTCGACGCCGCCGCCGGCCGCCGGCCGCCAGCCGCCGCTGCCGAGCGCTGCCGCCGAGCCGCCGCCGCCACGCTTCTCTTCCCCTTTTCTTCCTCCTTTTTCTTTTCCTTGCTGCTCAGGCGTAGGAGGCAGACACGCAAAGACAGCTGTATTTTCTACGATTCCTAATTTTACATTATTTCTGTTTGGTTTATTGCATTGTTTAGTCGGTCTCGCTGTCTTTGGAGCGTGTCGTCGAACTATACTGATCACGAGATAAAAGGCGATTATTCAAAAAGCATAAGGCAAGTAGAAGCATATTTGCTGGTAAAGTCTCAAAGTAGCGTACTAAGTCTAACCAGACGTGTTTGTACTACATACTAGCGATAAGATGTCGAGGGCGTCTTACTCAGGAATGTTTTATTAGACAGTTTTAATCATAAAGGAATATAATATTAGCTATGAGTACATAATTAGACCAATAGGTTAAAACTATTATGAGCATCCAATGGGTTTTTAGGTCGGACAGGTGGAGACTAGAAAAATAGCCTGTCATCTCAGGGTAGCATCAATTAGTCATGTGATTTGAGTGTGTGACTCCATCCGTTTTGTGTTGCGGGCCTGGTCCACTATGGAGGCGAGGCCTTTGCAAGGGTGAAGTAGACACAGGAGCCACCTACTATTTAAGTAGTCAACGATGCCTGTGGTCCGAGTGTAACTGACTGGCGCTCGCGCTTAGCTTATGGTGTGGCATGGGCTCGGCAGCATGCGCGACAACGGTGGAGAGGTAATTAGTGTGTGTTTAAGCTTGGTGAGGAGATGCGTCCATCGCCAGAAATGCGCTAGCAAAGCTCATAGTCTCCGAAGCCGTTTGTCTCCGAGTGATAGCAAAGGCGAGGCGGGCTTCCAGGTGGGGAAGGTCTCCGGTACTCTCGAAAGTGATGACTGTTTCATGAGGTATCATGTTTCGGGCCCCGGTTGGGTTTCAATAATCTAAATGATGAGTGTTTCGTTGTAGTATGAGTGCGGTAGGGTCAGAGGTATGTATTTTTGTGTTAAATTAATAAACAATGGGTCATTAATTTAACTTAAGTTTCCAGCTCAGTTCAATTATTAGGGAAAAGTTTATAAAATTGGCTTTGAGCAAAACAACCCCCCGTCCTTCCTTGTATTCTCAAGATATATTGTATTCAAGTATATTCCGCATGCTTCGTTTCGCGCGGTATCTGTGATGTGATTCATGCCCGACGAAAAACACGCCGAGTTCGCGTGGGCACGTGGGCAATCAAGACTACTAATTGGCCGACTCAGGAGGCGCGATATAACCGACGCTCCGCTTTATTATATCGATTTATTTATTGTATAATATGACGACTCATACCTTCCATGACGTAGATTGTCAATGTAATATTTGGTGACATTACGACACTTGCGGGTATCCTACCTTGTTCAGATGGTCTCTGTTACGGTGATGCTGAGGAGCTATGGTAGAATTGGTATCGAGCTAAGCCGAAAAAAGGGTGGTATACGCGCTTGAGTAAGGTTATTATATTAAAAAAAGGGTGTTTAAAATTGAAGTCTTAACTACTGTGTATTCTCCTATTTGTTCACCGTTGAAAATTTTAATTTAGTTTTTCTTACTGTCTCACGAATGGAATTCGCACGCTGATGATCTTCCGAATCGATGCGGGTTCCGACTGCTGGATTCTGCGATTTGCTAAGATTCGGATGCTCGGAGGTACTGACCTGGTGAAGAAAGCTGCGAGATTTTTTGGGGCTCAGATGCGCGACATCCTGGGCTGATCTGCCAATTCTGATAGACGGTATTGTGAGACTGGAACTCGAGCGCCAACCCGTGCCCTTCCCATGCCATATGGGGCTGGTAAGATTTGCTGCGGATTCGTCTGAGTACGACACTTAGTACATCGAGAGGAGGACCGATCGCGAGCATGGAGAGCTAAGTTCGGGAATCTTTTTCTTGCTCCAAACGAAGGAGGACAGGGCGGTGGGACAAGGTGATTTGTCGATCGACTTGATGTAACCTCAAATCAGATAAGAACGAATGGAGTGCGTGCAGACGCAACGAAGCAGCTATGGTCTGAGAGAAGCATGCTGGTTGAGAGCTGGCGGAGCGGATTGGTTGAGCTTGAGAGCTGACCGGATGGAATGGATTTGAGGTCGCTGCTGTCTGTCATGGACAGAAGATCTGGTACATGGATTGCGTTGCGGCTGAGAAGAAAGATAAACAAGCTTGAAGTTTGTCGATCCAAAATTAACATGGAGCTCATCACAAGCTAAGCTACGAAAGTTATCAAAGTAGAAAGAAGAGTTGGCTAAGAAGATTCATCCTGGATCCGGAGGACAGCCAAACTCCGTCGCGGAGGATGAGGATGGCGGAAGAGGACCCAATTGAAAGAGCCAAAAGAGCACCAAGCGAGTTTAAATTAGCTAGTAAATAAATAGTTTATTTCATTAAATTTTTGTGAATTTTATTAGTCTTTGCATGAACAAATAATAATTTTTGATGGTGAAGTAGGTTTGAATATCTTTGATTCGCTAACTTGAGTTAATATGTTTGGCATATACTTATGGAATTGTCAGCGCGCTTAATTTTGGAATGTTTATGTTGAGTGGATTAGTGTTTAGAATTGTTGTTGAAGATAAGGTACTGCTTACAGCTGATACGCAAAAAAAAAACTTACTCGACATCGACATGAGGCGACACAGCACAAAGAAAGGTTAAGCCATACCGCACTCGTGCAGACGCTGATGAATTTATTTTCTTGAATTGGTCACAGTAGGTTTAGTTTGAAAACAGATGTCGCTACAAGACGCTATCAAAGAGACGCCACAGTACGCCAGTTCACGGCCTTCATCCACTGAACGGCGGCGATCGACGCTGTTTTCTCTCTGATTCGTTTATTCTGTTTATTGAGCTGTGTGTAATAAACATCAATGTGAATCAAACGGTCGCGTTGAAAAACAAAACCTGTGTGATCGCTTGAAATGAAATTTTTCAGATGGCTCGGGCAAAAAAACGACTACCGCCATAAGGTACTTCTTGCTACAGCCTCTGACTTACGCGACAACAAGGCACAATTCATCAAAAACGCTAACTCACTCGGTATGACTTTGGTCAAAAGGTTCGCCGCTCTGGTACGTAAAAAAAAAAAACTATCGGTGCATGCAACTCGATAGTGTAGTCTTATCTATATGTGATTTCATTACTTATTTTATTTGTGCTTATTGCGATCCGCTTTGGAATGCGCGAGTATAGAGATTACGTTCGGTGGTGTTTGAATATATTTATTATTAAATTGATTGTGTATTGATATACACTCGGTTGACATAGCTATCTTTCTTAATATCGCCGCTGCTCGGACGGGTCGACGTGATGCAAGAGACAAGCAGTACGGACAAGCAATGGTAAGCCGCGGGCGTAAATCGGCCCAGCCGTTCAAAGATGAGCGCAGGGCCGGTGATGGGCGTTGGAACTCATCTTGACAGGTTCCCGCAGCTCGCCATGAATTGTTAATCCCGAAGAACAACTCCAGCTCCTTATCGGCTTTGAGGAAGAACTGACTTATCTCCATGAGAGTGTGCTCATAGCCAAAGCGTGGCTCCGCTGATTGTGGACGGCTGTGGACCGGCTCAGTAGTGAGAACCGCCCAGTTGCTCTAACGAATGTCTGGCAACATCGGGCGATTAAGAGACGACCGTCCAGCGGATCTTGGGTGGTATGTAATTTCATGATTACTATCATTGGGCTGGATCGCGGACGCTTTATTTGAGCCCTGACCGTTTAAGAGGTGCGTTTTTATGTTTGCGAGTGCTAAAGATCCAGGAAGGTGTTAAAGGGCTTAGTTGTTGCGGATCCCTAGAACTATGGAAATATGATCCCATCGAGCAGGCGGAAAGACCCCTCGCAGATGAAGAATCCACTTGGGAATATGAATCTTCGGAGCATGGAGGGATCGGGTAATATGGACTGGCACCTGTTCGATATGGAGGTTTATGCCTGGCAGTACATGGACAGACCAGGTGGAGTTACGTGGTGATAGCAGTTTCTTCGGGAGAGACCAGTACGATACTTAAGGAGGATTGCTGTAGCTGTAGCGGCAGAGTACCCATGGCAGAATCAACGCACCATGATAAACTTCTCGGTCAAGAACAAGCATCGACCCCGGGATGAGCACAATCGTGGCGCATGCTTGGTGATCAGGACCGAGCGTAGATTCCGATATGCGCGATCGCCCAGACAACAATGCATGTCCGCCCATCGCCAGCATCCTGTAGAAACTCTCCGGCTATTAGCTGGCCTCTCGACGAAGAACCTACAGCAAGGGCCTAATTTCGCGATTGCTGAAGGAACAATCGTGTCCAGCATTATTCGGCACTAATGTCGCCATCATTTGTGAGACGTCGACTGTCTGAGTCAGCGCGCTGTTTGTTGGACCACCATACGCAGGAACGTAAGGCGCTGACAGACAGGGAGGGACAGGGGACTGTGAGAGAGACAGAAGAGTCAATCATATGACAGCTCGGGAGGAGGCACCAGGGTGGTACTTTGGTAAGTCTCGACGCTGCCTACACGATTTTGGCTCCATGCTTATTATATCAAAAGAGAATTAGTGGTAGAACAGTGGAAATCAATGCTCAAAGACACCTTTTGATAGTACAATCAACCAGAAGAGAGAATGAGAACAAGCTTTGTCTTGTCCGATAGAAATCATAATAGGAAGGGAAAGTTCTTAGCAAATAATCCTCTTAATCCTCTCCCGGCATAGAATCTTGGAATGGATTGTGAAAGTACATGGTCAAATTGATTGTGCCCATAGAGCCACACTACTAATTGTGATGGAAATAAAGTGGTGACCTTTAAATGATGGATCGTGAGTGGTGGTAGTCAGGGTGACACTTGATCCAATCCACCTAGAGTCACGGGAGATCTGGTTTTTCATGTCTGGAATAATTGCTACCCGATCACCCCTGATCGAGATGTAGAGTTTGTCATTGACTTAGCCCGAGCGCGACCGATAGGCACTTACCGCAGAGCTTAGGAACTCAGAATGATGGAAATGGACACACCAGTGAGTGAGAATCAAATAAAGGGGCCACACAAAAGGTCATGGAAAGCAGCCAATTACGATTGTGAAGTTCGAAGGATAATGTTGAGTGATCCGAGAAGCGTAATATCCGCCAAAACGAAGAAGAAGAGGAATATGACAAGAACTAGTGAGGTGACCAAAGGTGTCTGGCAGATTGACGACTGTCTGATCAGCCCGGGCTTTGTAGTCTCAAAAATGATCAGCAGTCGAGGTGGTAGTACGTGAAGATTAGAGATGAGGACATATTCCAAAAACCGCATTCACAACTCGTATGGGTTGTATGAATATACAGCTGATGTAATAGCACATGCTTACTTTATTGATATGATGAATAAGGTCTTTGCGGAATATTTTGATAAGTTTGTTGTCGTATTCATAGCTCTGGATATATTCGAAATGTGGAAAATGGAGCCGCATGCTCGCCGCACATACGTTTGATGTTGAAAACCGTGACCGGAGCCGTGACTCGCTACGGCTATTGCAAGAGCATCGACGCGCAAGTTAAGGCGAAGTTTTTAAGAGTTTTAGGCACACATTATTCTGCCGAGTTGTAGGCGCAAGATTGATGGAGGCTACAGATCATGACTCTCAGGCGCCATCAATGACTAAAATTGGCGAATGGCTTATTGCTTATATTTTCAAGAATTGCTAGACTAGACCCACTCAATTGTTGAAGAAAAAAGGATTTATTTGAAATTTATTGACGGAGAGGCTTGCTTCGAACTTCTTAAAAATTGACTACCGTTTGCGGCCGGAATAATCATCACTTTGAGATATTTTGTGATGCAGCGCGCAGACTTGGGTATTGATGAGAAAAGGTGTGAAGAAGGGTATCAGGAGTGTGAATACATAGATGAATACCATATGGAATACACAATTGACATGATGTTCTGGCGTTGTTGAAGATTTGGAGGCACTACTTGATTGGGGCGAGCCTAATCTGAGGTATAAAAAGTCTTATGATTAAAGTCATCAATTTACCAGTACGTATTACTATTGGAATTGATTGCTAAATTGAATTACGCAGTAGATAGTGCTCATAATTTGAAGTCTATACACCGTTTCAACAATGAGCGGGGTTGAGTGAGTTGGTACGTGTAATGCTTGTACGCCTGAACTATCTACTGTCGATGTCGCTGAAGGGAGACGAAGTGCACGAGGAATCTAGAAGAAGTACAATCGCGCGGTGAAGAGGTGAGGTGAGGAGAAAGCTCAATTGGCCGAGGTTCCAGGATCATACTGGGAGGAAGCACTTACGATACTCCGTTGAAAGGATTGCGGAAGTGCGGAGTTGGAGATACTACTGGGGAGCCTAGGTTTTTTGGACAAGGAAGGAGTTGTGGTGGCAAATGGATACGATGTGAGAAGTTGGAGGTTGATTTGCAGAGGGGCTCACCCAGCGCATCTATCACCAGAGAGAGCACTAAATACCAGATCTTGAGTCTTGGCTGGCCCGAAGATAAGATGGCGGCAACAAATGGCATGGGCTGTGAGCAACGAGACAGCGATCCATCAACGTTGGACTACTAAATCTTGGACTTAACCATCTTGAAAGTCGAAGAAATGTGGAGGTGGGGATGGGACGACAATTGTGGCTACGCGACTCATGTATACCTCGGTAAGATTGCGGGATAAGGTGATGATTTCATAGCCAAAGCCAGAGGTTTGTTTGCAAAGGACTCGAGACTTTGTGATGGACTCTATATATGTCCAAAAATAGTTAGTAACGGTCGCCCAAAAGATAGTTCGATCGTCCCGCACTTTCCGGGCTCCGGCTTTTTACGTAGGGTTTAAGTTGTTACCTCTTGTTTGCTACTAAGTTCGACTGACTAATACTGACAAGATTAAACGGTGTACCGGTCATTGCAGAAATCAGGGATCTGGATATGTTGAGACGTTGTGTTAGCGTGTAGTTACATAAGAGGATGGGAGTCAAAATTACAAAGCTGAATTTTCTGAATTTTCTTTAGCTATCGACCTCAAGCTGTCCCGTATGTCAGAAGATTAATCCCTGCTTGAACACCCCTATATTGGCTGGAACACCCCTATAATGATGTGAGATTGGATGCGGATGATTAAAGCCTGCAAGAGAGTGATCCGTTAGGGTGCGCGCGACGACGGTTGAGGAGTGCCAGGACGCGAGCAGGGACTTCGGCTTGTAGGAGACTAGATTTGGTCGATAGAGGAGAGTTTCGTTATTATTTGAAGAGACTCGCCGACTATAATATTATTCGTTAAGTGAGAGAATTATCAGAGGCCATTTCTGAGCACGGTGGAGGACACCATTAGCCACGCGCTAAGCGCAGGTTGCATGTAACTTACCAGCCTAGCATCATGATGGTGCAGTTTACACCTAGTGCAGAATAGTGCATATACGATGGCAGACTGCGATCAAGTCATTTGGATTTGACTTGCTGTCTGCAATTTGCGTACCTGAATCACACTACCGTAGTGAGTAGAGATCCCAAAAGTAAATCACAGGGAGAGAGAGGCATGGGAAGGGGCTGAGACCCAATGTGCGGACACGAAATTCTGCGCAACTCTAGCAAGCTAAGCCTTTCAACCCTCTTATTTCATTTTTATAGACATAGTACATCGTTAATTCACAATAAAAAAAATTAATGAAATTAACTAAGGACTATCTAATTAGTTCTAATCCTAGACCATGACCATGTTGAACTACGGTCAAACCCAACACACCTGTGCCTAAGCGAAACCAAGCGCCACGGCCTCCACGACTGAGCCGCTGGCTCCAAAGCGAACTCCCTTAAGCGGATGATTATCTCCAACCTCCCGTATTAATCCCGTTTCAAGTAGCAAACCCTACCCAAGACTCCATCCATCTGCTACGGCCGCAACGCAGAGCAAGGGAAGGAGCGAAGCCGCAGGACGCCTGCCGTCTTCACCGTAGGGAAGCTGTGGCAGACAAAGCCACCCACCGCCGACGCAGAGGAAGCGCCGTTCGTTCCGTCAACACCAAAGGGTGAGGCCATTGCCGTCGTCGTCGCCTTCCTTTCCGTCGTGGAACGCCGGGCCGACGGCGCTTGGGAGCCGCCTTGCCGCCGACTGCCGCCGCCGTTGCCGAAAACGCGCCGCCTAAAGTTTTATTAGATGTTTAAATGTGCATGCTATGTTTGTAATTAATCTACGGTACATACTTGTGTAGCTAAGACCTATTATGTGTTAATCATCAATTAGCGATATTATCGTTCATTGCTGCCCTAGGATTAATACTATGTTTTAATTAGGCCAAGTTGATGTTTCGCTATGTTGCTTAGCATGAATAGGGGTATCTCAGCTAGGAATATTATCATTTGAGTTTATGGTGAAAAATGGGACAGCGGGAGGCTGTCGGGGTTTTTAAAACCAATTAATCCACTAAAAGCAACGTGGTGTGAGTTGACCGGGTGGACTGCTAGTTTGGCTGGTTCGTGAGGCACTTTCAAAAGCGGTAGCCACCTCACTATTTAAGGACCGCTCCATTCGGTGGAATGCCTATTCTCGCAGATAACAAGACAAAATGCCATGGGCGCTAACATGGTAAGGCCTTAGCCGACTAGCTTGGAAAGCTTAGGCTTGAGTGTGTCACTTGGAGGTGTGGGTGTGGCTAGCTACCACCGCAGACTGCAAGGCGCAAGAGGGGCCACCGGCTTGGTGTGAGGTCGCCAGGTGAATCCTTAGCGGCGGGCTCAAGTTTAGGTGGACCTTGTCAAAGGCTTCGTTGGGGTCTCCGAAGGTGATTCCATCCCATGGGTAAAGTGTACCTCTCTCGCAGAGATTAAACTATCATGATAGCCGTGCTTTCATGTCAAGAGCGGGCGTGGAAAAGATCCACCGTGTAGTCCCATGGGTTTTCAATAATCTAAATGATGTAGCGGGTTGGCGGTGAGTGCCTTTCGGTTTACGCCGTGAGGGTTGCTTTTGTGTTAAATTAATAAACAATGGGTCATTAATTTAACTTAAGTTTCCAACCGCAGCTTTTCCAATTATTAGGAAAGTTTATAAAATTGGCTTTGAGCAAAACAACCCTACCCCGTCCTTGTATTCCTGCATCATATATATAGGACCTTGCTTGTCGAGTATTCACAGACTCACCCTCAAGATATCACGCTGGGTCGTTTCATTCCAACGAACAGTGAAGAAACCGAAGAAGCCGCCACGACGCCGAAGTTCGACGTGGGCAATCAAGACTACTAGCCGCGACTTTTGGCCGATGCTGTGGCGTTTGGATGGGCGATCGACGATTTAATTTACTTCCGCTTTATATCATTTATTTATTGTAATAAATGGCGACTCGCCCCTCTTGTATCGTTGTTAATTTCAATGTAATAAGCGATGGTGATGTTTATCATTCAGAATATCTTGTGGTACCACTTGATCCTTGGGACTGCATGCAGGAAGCACAGAGGGTCCTACCTGACGGCCGGGTTCCGACACATCTCCTTGGGATCTCCTACCTCGACAATTGTCTCTACTTCTACCTGCAATACTTGAAGGAGTAATTTGGTAATCCCAACTTTAGGACTGCAGAGATTAAAACTGCACGAAACCTATATATACATTCTCATATTACTGAAAGAATTGTTTGAGCACATGTATGACAATATTAGTTATACCTAGAACAGAGCCTATCGCAGTGAAATAAGCTTCAATATCTCCTGATTGTTGCATATTATCAACACACATTTATTCATTTATTCATTTTTGTCGGATAGTATACTCTCGTAACTACAACTGGTCCTACAAATGTGCTCACTTGTAGTAAAATAGTGTGAGATAACTTTACAACAATTAGACCAGTTATCATTGTTCTATGTCTGTAAAATAGATTTCATTCAGAAATAATCTAGACCATCTGACCAGTTCAGGGTCTAGCAGAGTATCTAATAAAAAATATAACCTGTGAGTCAGACTTGAATCCAATGTGATCAAGGGCTAGTGGCTCTCATATTTGAATTATATGTTATTCATTTTCAAATTGATAGGTCTTTTGGTGAAGTGGGATTAGATCGGGCAAATATTTGGTGGGAACAATCCCATTACTCCGTGCGGACTTTTACGAGAACCAAGTGCAGAATTTTTAGTCTAAAAAATGTACAGAATTTTCCAAAAGTAACAATTCCTAATATGGAGAGGGAATCTACAGACATTGAAAAAAATTACAATTGAACTCGGGTCACATTTGGAAGATATGTAATTGACTGGTTTAAAAAATGATTTTAAAAAAGCACTCACGTATAATTTGTTGATCTTAATGCCCGTATATATGTGGTTGTGTTTTAATCATCCCCTCATCTATATGTGGCAGGTTTTTTTAGAGAAACTATTGAATCTTTTATACGTAGTTTCCATGAATTTTTTTAAGAGAAACTATCTAAACTTTTACACCTAGTTTCCATGAAGTTTACACGGCAAGAATGCTTTCCAACCAATATTTCGCTGATTGGAACACAACAGTTTAGATGGAAGACAGCGGGAATGAGGTTGAAGTTTATTGACAGGACCAAGCATGAATAACTGTCGAATATTTAGAAAAAAATAATGATATTGTAGTGTGTTTTCCCTAAAAAATGATATTGTAGATTGTTTGATCAATTTAGCGGTAACCAAGATAATAAGTGGATGACATTCACGTTAGGCTCTCTGCCTGTTAGGTTGGTAACCAAGAAATTTGGCGGTAAGCCTTATCACAGTTGTTTGATTCATAGCAACACTTGCGGCAATATTGATCGTTTGTAAGTTTGATGACAAAATATGACAACAGTCAACAGCAGTACATAAACCAATTGTGCCCTAAAACTCATTAATTTCACTGGAAAACAATACCTCATCCAAAACAAAGAGCTGAAAATCACAGAACAGTGTTCTGGCCCACTAGCACAATTTATGTAAAGCATTGGAAACCTACGACATCAAGCAGACGTTGGTTACAAGACGTATTTCCTATTATTTTGAGACAATGGCCGTACGGTAAGGTAGGGTAAGACTTACGGATCATACATAATCCAACAGCATGGTAATCTCTTACCCAGACAGCGGGCGGATAGATACATAGAAGAGCTTACCATGTATAGTATAGGGTCAATTTTTTTTTATATCATGACTCCCTAGTCTCTTACGTGCCATTGCTTAGTCACCTCTCTTATTTGCCATCGCAATTGCTGTAATTAATTTTGTCTTATATGTCATTGTTAAAACCTATCTTTTTATTTAAACTATGTAAACATATAAAAAAATTCTTAAAAAATACAGTGTTATGATATATGCAATACTAAATACTTTTAGTCTATCTTTTTTGGTATATTTTTACAAAACTTTTTTATGTTAAATATTTAAAAACATAAATCTTTTTATCTTAAAAATACTAAAAATTTGTATATTCAAATTACTACATACCTAATAACTAACTAAGTATAACTCTTATGTTCATTTAGGATTTTAAAATGTTTATATAGTTCAAAAAAGTTTTCACCAAGAGCAATTATTGCAATAGTAACGGCTCTGCAATAACATGTAAAGTATTTTTTCCTATAGTATGGGTAAGGATGAATACTCGTTCTCTAATGATGTAGGGGTTTCGCATTTGTTGACGTACACGCAGGAGTAACACAGCGTAGCTTAGCATCAAGGGTAAAGAAGTACTAGTCATGGACCAGATAGAAATTGTACGCGATGGTTCATAATCTCTAGATAAGGAGAAGGCAGAATGAGTTGTATGGAGGGGCAGATACCTGATGCTTTGCGCAGTTGGCCTTGGCCTTGTCAAGGAGTGCTTGCGTAAGCTGCTTCTGCTGCTCCTGCATGGACTTGATCAGCTCCGGGGCTACAACGTTGGTACCCACTAACACACATCACTCATCCCAACAATCAACGAACCAATCAATATGCAGTAGTAGGCGATCGAATCAATAGCAACAGGAGGAAGAAACAATGGAACTGCTCATCTTAATTTGTTTCTTTCTTTTGCCGAAAAGAGAGACGTACGAGGCGCGCCGAAGGCGGCGGCGGAGAGGTAGCCGAGCGGGGCGAGCGGCTGCACGGTCAGCACGAGCAGCGGCGCGGCGAGCACGGGCTTCAGGCTCCGCAGCGCCCACTCCAGCGCGTGGTGGCTGCACTCGCTCTCGTCCACCGCCACCACCACCTTCTGCCGCTTCTGCTCCCCCTGCTCCTGCTGCTGCTGCTGCGGCGGCGGCGGCGGCGGCGCGGCCATCGTCCCTCCTACTACACACGATCGATCCGTCTCAAGCTCCGTCTACCTCCTACTACACACGATCGATCCTTAAATCGGCGGTCGGCGTCGATCGATGGATTCTCGAAGTTGCTAGCGGCCGCACCGCTTGCCGCTTGGTCGCGTGGCATGCTGAGGTGTCGCTTGCTGTTGCTGGGCAGGGGAGGATTAGACGCTGATGGGCAACATTCTGGAGATGGATATGCTTTATCAGATCTGGCCAACGAACGAACCGGCCTGGTTCGAGCCTGTTTGGCCAGTGAACCGGACCAAACCAGGCTTGCTTGGTTTAGCAAAAATAATTTATATAAAAAAGAGAATGATTATATTTAATAAATATGTGTTATAAAATAAAGAAATAAATTATATATCATAAAGAAGTAAACACATATATTTAATTAAATATATATAAATGGGGATTAATCGGACCAAATCGGACTGCCACTATACGAATCAAATCAGGCCAGCCCAATGTGCCAAAGGCTCAGTCCAGATTTGGTTCAGTTTAATGAACCTGACCAGCTCAGTTCGGTGAAAAGTATAGACCAGCCTGGTTTGTTCCATTTAAATCGGGCCGTTTGGCCAGCTCTAGAATGCATGATATATGATTCAAGAAGGTTGGATGTACTTAATTCTTTTTTCGAAAGCGTATTAGAGACTGCTATCAACGGAAGAGAGTGAAAAATGAGAGCTGTATATAAGACTGGGGAAGCTAAAACAGGTTACAGGAAGGTTCTATTCTTAAGAAGGATGAAAATAATCTCTATTAAGTATGCTATGTTGTATTATAGAAAACATCTCGTCTATCAACACGTAACGGGTGTGAAACATTTGATGATTACGCTCTAACCAGATATGCCAAAAGACATACAACAACACTTCATAATATTCTTGCCAACTCTCGTTGTGTGATGTACTTATACCGTGTGATGTACTTGTACACTACTTGTGTATGACACCATGGATATCATTACTGAATGTCCCTGAAGTTGCTCAAGAGTGGTGATGTATTGCATAGGAATTTCCGAATTTGTATTGTCTTTTGGTAGCTTAGAGTGCATGATGTCCGTTTATTGGAAAATCCTAGGATCATTTTAGACGAGGGTGAGCAAACAAAGGCTCCAAATCTTAAATGCTGCTCTTACTTTGGTCGATCTCACTAGGAGGGCACGTTTCTGCGCGTATACTCAACTCAAATGTGTGTTTTTATTATAATATTATTGAAGAAAATAAAAAAATAAAAGTATGTACGAAAATATTCACCAACTTACGCATTTGAAATGCCAAATACTTATTAGGGCATCTCTAGTAGAAACTCTAAAATCAGGTCTCTATACACCCTCTCTAAATTACTATTCGCTCTCTATATTTCCATCCTCTCCAGCAGAGCCTCTATCCAGAAAACTATAGAATTTGATATAGAGAGCCTCTAAATTTAGAGGCTGGGAGAGAGAAACTCTAAATTTAGAGGCTGAAATAGAGCCTCTGCTGAAGGACGAGAGACTCTAAATATAAAGAAATTCTGTTTTAGATGCTCTGCTGGAGTTGCTCTTATGGTACCTTAAATGCCAAAGTCGGGCAGCCCGAGTTTGGCAATTGGGGTGGTAAAGTCACTGATTTCGGCGCTTCAGATACCAAAACCAATTCAGTGACGAATAAGGTCTATTGACCAAATGACTAGATCAGTAGATGTCCGTCCAAATAACTTGCGATTTCTAATAGCGAAGTTGGTGACAAATAAGGTGTATTGACCAACTAACCAGAGGAGTACATATCCATCCAAGCAACCTAAGATTAATTACTGACCTGCATAATGATGTATTTTTTGAGCCGCTGCAGATCAATCGATGATTTATGATGGATTCTGCAATTTATGATGGATTTTTTGAACAGTTGCAGATCAATCCCACAATTTCTGATGGATACTGGTGAACACGTGATTTTTGGAACGCACTGTGGATCAATCCCATGATTTATGATGGATTTTTTAAGCCATAGCTGCGGATCAATTCAAAAAATTGTGTGAGAACGAGGGTTTGAACTCGAGTGGTGGGTGCAAAAAGGGGCCGGATAACCAAGTGGGATAGGTGTCAACGAATTGCGTCGGCAATGTATTTTATAGTGCTATGCGAGATATCACAACTCGATGGTAGCACTGGAGGCAGAATTTATACAGGTTCAGGCCCTCTGTGAGAGGTAATACCTACTCCTGTGCTCATGAATTTGTATTGTGGGGTGTCGATTACAATGTATGTTCTCGTCGAGATAGCACGAGAACAGACAATGATGTGGATATAATTGGATGATGAACTAGGGATCCCTGACCCCCCCTTATATAGTGCAAGGGATCGGGTTACAGATAGGTTCACTAATCCGTATAAGGAAAATAAGAGATATAACCGAGTTGGTTACGCATATCCCCATGTATTCGAGTAGAATACGAATTCGCCTCTTTGTAGAGTAAGTCGGGCCGCGCCATCCACTAAGCCTGTCTTCTAGAAGATTCATACGACTTGGCCAAATGAGGTGGTACGTCTAACTGTCTGTCTTCAAATACCCGGGGCTCATATTGTCCACAGTAGCCCCTGAGTGCTTCGTGGCTGAGTTGTTTTGATTCTGGGTTCAGCTTGCAGCCCATCAAATGTAGCCCGAGTGACGTCACTCTTTATTCGGTTGATAAAGTTCCGCTTACCGAGTAACCTGCTGATCAAACAACACAGTTGTAAAGGACTCAAGAGAAAATCTCAAGTCTCAAAAAGATGTTTGGTATCCAGTCCGACTGGTCGGTATGCTGGCTATTAGCTCCACGGAGAGGCATACCAAAAAAGTGGATGTAGCCGAGTGATCAATATCACCCTGCCTTATCCTCCTGTTACAAATTATGACATTCGGATCTCACTGGCAGAACTCGACATTCGGTCCAACAGGGGACATGCCACAACTCATGTAGGGTGTTCAGGCGCCCTGACCCGACTAGTGCGGAGTCAAGCTAATGATTCTCAGGAGAATACGCCCGCCTCCAAGTTAAGGTCATCCGAGTGGTGTCCTTCTTGATGACGAACGATCCGGAGATGTGCCACTGAGACCCAACTGAAGAGGTAACTCTTGATATCCAATCTGACTAAAAGTCAGACCGACCATTGACCCCAAGAGGTACATCAAGAGCTGATTTATAATCCGGGAAGCGCCCAGTCCTCAGAGACTGACGACTGGCATAAGGCCCGACTGGGGGCACGCCCTTTCTCCCAACTAGGTTTAATCAGAGTGACACCCGTAACGGAGCA
Organism: Olyra latifolia; assembly: GCA_036346145.1. Taxonomy (NCBI): domain Eukaryota; kingdom Viridiplantae; phylum Streptophyta; class Magnoliopsida; order Poales; family Poaceae; genus Olyra; species Olyra latifolia. The sequence goes on along the minus strand of CM070523.1, from coordinate 45,128,868 downwards.
ATGACGTGTACAGCTTGCGGCCCACATGGGACGTGCTCTCTGGAACCTAAGTCCGGGCCCGAACCTTGAAGTAATGATTTTAGGGTTTCATTCCTTCCCGCCCAGCGCGGAAACCGAAACGTCGCCCACTTCCTTTTAAATAGAGCACGCCGGGGGCATTTGAACAGCTACGCTTGCTTTGTGCGTCCAAGTCTGTTCGTCTCCCCGAAACGTTCCCGCTAGGGTTTAGTGCTTCTGCCGCCACAGGGCAACCCTAGCGCCGTCGCTGCCACTGAACTCCAGACCCAATTTCACCGCTCCCCATCCCCACCATACTCCAATGGCGGGGAACTGGGCAACCTCCATCACCACCGAAGAGCGGCTGCAGGCCCTGGTCAACGCCGGCGTTCTCCTAGCGCCGGAGCTCATCGGCTGGCGCGCCGCCGCGGGTGAGTCCTTCCCCACTCCTCGTCAAGAGGAGATCGTCGTCTTTGAGTCTTTCTTTTCTCGCGGGTTTGGATTCCCCGCTTCCTCCTTCCTTCGTGGTCTACTCAATCACTATGAAATCAAGCTCTTCCATTTGAACCCCAACTCCATTCTTCAAATTTATCTTTTTGTTCACCTTTGCGAAGCTTTTCTGGGGATTGCTCCCCACTTCGCCCTTTTTCGCCATCTTTTCTATTTGAAAGCCTTCCCTACCGACAATGCCCCTAAGGCCGTCAGCAGGGCCGGATTCCAACTCCGGAGTGGCCTCAAGAAGGAGTACTTCTCCTTGCCACTCTGAACCTCCTTGAAAGGATGGAACCAGGAATGGTTCTATTGCTCCAATCCACTCCCTGGTCTCCCTGCCTTTGACGGGAGAAAGCCCCGGGCTTTCTCCGCTTGGACTTCTCCTCCCCACTCCTCCGAGATGGATCGGCGGCGGTGGCTCGTCCTCCGAGTGGGTGTGGAAATCATCGTTGAAGAAGCGGCGAGTCGGCGCCTAAGCTGCGATGGCTCGAGCCAAGCCGAGTGGCCCGTCAAGCGCCTCCTCAGCGGGTCCTCGCTTGAGGCGCGTGATATAGATTAAGACTTTCAACCGATAAGCATAGCCCTTCACCACTTGGTAGCCTTCTTCGTGTTTTCGTTGTTGAAGCATTTCCGTCTTTGAAACCGTCGGAGGAAGATTAAACCGGACCACCGTCCGAGCGATCTTAAAGCTTGGGCCGAGTCGAGCGATACCTTCTCGCCGCCTCTTGCTCCCCGACCGCCGGCGTGGTCCCTCCGCCCGTCGAGCCGTCGAGGCGGCATAAGCGAAGGACGCGGCGCGCCACCCGCGGCCGAAGCCAACTAACGGCGGAGTAGCCAGCGCGATGGAGGAGATTCCTGGCCGACCCTGCTATGAAAAGGCTCTTCGACGCAATAAACCGTGGCCTCGCCATCGCGAGGTCGGCCAACAGTCTGACGGACAGTTGCATCTCCGTGGTGCGTCTGTTTTAATTATTGCCTTCTAGCTGGAACTGGGAGAGGAAGACCAGTGAATCCTCCTCAAGAGGAAGACCAGAGCTAAGTGAGATCGGAGTCCCCGTAGATCCCCGTCAGATAGAACAGCATGAGAGTTGGACGGGCGCGCCCGAACATGTCGAACTAACAAGTTTGCCGGGTGTTGCGCCGAAGTATATCCGACTTGAGTCAAGATATTTTGTTTGTGTGATGCGCAGCACAATGACTGCCGCGAACTCAATCACTATGGCGTTTGCTGTCGAGGACGAGGCTCAGGTGATAGCTGGCAGGCCGACTTGCAGTTGATGCGAGTCTCGCCCGTCAAACCAGTCGTCGATGGTCTCCAAACCCACCGGTATCGATGCGACTGTGTTTTCCGAGTGTGACTCGAGCTTGGCTCTTGTGCACAAAGTGGGTGCACATCTTGCTCCGACATATATGCCCAAGCCAAAGCGCGGTCGAAAACAGGCCGAAGCCTGAAGTACGTTTCGACTCTGTGGAGCGAGAATCTCTGCTGGAGCATACATGCGCGGACCGTACAGTTGATCTTGATATCGGCAGATCCGTGTGGAAGGGGACGCTGCTGCGGCTCTCGAAATTTTGGTTGAGCTTGAGCAACAGAGGGCAGCCCCTACAAGTACTCGCTCTACCCTCGGTCGCCACTGATCGCGGCTTAAGTAGACGCGCGAATGCGCTGAAGATGATTTATGCCGGCGGCCGCTTGTGATATATAATCTTAGATAATTTAGATTCAAAATCCCCTGTAAATTGTCAATTTGTATTATTCTCATCCTTGATTAATATAACACGATTTCTCTAATTGATTATATATTTTATAGTGAGGTTCCTTTACTACACTATGCATCAAATTCCTAAGCATAGGAGTAAGTTCTCTGATCCGGATAAGTGAGGTATGCATTGAAAGGTCCGAAGAGACCCTCACTACTCCATGAACCTAATCGAAAGAGATGAGATATAGGTCTGAGTTAATGGAAGTCTGATAGAACTGTAGCTTAATTTCTTGGCTAAGAAGAGCATCATGTCACAGTCAGGAGCAAGTCAAATTATCCTCAATAAAAAGAAAGGGCGTGACTGTTTCCTACGTAGTACTACTTAATACTAATTATACAAATAAGTAGCAAAGATACACCAGTAAAGACGAAGAAAGACAATGTGAACAAAAACTTATCTTTATTTAATTGTACATAGCAGCATCTGGCCAGGTCATAATGGCAGATGTTCAGAAGAGAAAGATGTCCTCTCCTCTCTAGCTCTCATGGCATTCCCAGAAGTCCGGAATAATGACCTTCCCAACGTAGCCTTCCCACCTTCCCAGCGGGGAGTTGGGGACTCTCGCGATCTGAAGACTCTCCCACATTATGCCACCGCGATCCGTATCATTATGAACTGGTGGATCCCCAGTTACTGATTGGGGCATCAACTGTGACCTTGTGCCGATTGCAATTGTTGCATTCGTCGATTCCCGTTCGTTCTACCGGCGGCCCGCTAATCTATCATTGGCTTGTCTCATTGAACTTTACGGGCGGGGATACCGGAAGGAACGCCTGCCACCCATCAGGAAAGGGAAGGAGATTGCCGTTGCATACATTACTAGAGTCTCGGAGCCGCTCAGAGCCAGGACGGAGCCTTCCTTCATCCATTTTTACATATGGATTGAGATCGTCGATTCATTGCCTGAAAACATGTACCGACGGATGGATTCTTTCCATTGTCCGAGAGGAGGATCAGCCAATGTGCGAAAATCTCTTGCTCACTTCACAGCAAACTCATCGCCAGAATTGAATTGGCGCAATCCTATATTGATGGGAGGTCGTCCAACCCACGAGAACCGGATGATGGATCTCTGGAAGAACTCCATGGCTTTGTACCATAATCTTGTTGTTAAGTTGTTGTTTGGCTTCAATCCATTTAGTGAATTTGTCAGAATGCGAATATATGTTCAAAAACCACGCCTTGAAAGGTCCGACAGTCAAAGACGAGCCCGGAGAAACCGCCGGAATCACGGCGATGATCAGTGGAATGCCTAGACGCATCAGTCTAGCGGCACGTTGACCCGTCATGATTTCGCTGCCGAGCTTAAAACTCTAGGAGGCCCTACCTATTAAGGCTCTAGGCGACGGCAGAAGTGTGACTGAGTGGGAGGCACGCTTCAAGATTGATGCTGCTCAGGTAACACTACTCAAGTATGCTGTAGACATTTCTACCCCATATACTAAGGCGCCATTGTGTAACACGTGCAATTTGTTCTCTGAGAAATACGGTCAAGCATCGGAAGCCAGTTTTTCGGTGGTTTTCAATCTGAGTTACTATCACAGGTTGTCAGTGTACCCCGCGGTTGGTTATGAGTTGCGCGTTGCGATAGTGATTGGTGGCAGAAAACAGCAACCAAAGCACGACCGGTAGATGGACCCACCAAGTGTGACATCTTATGTACCATGGGCAGGTTCTTAAGCTGGCAGATGCATTGCCAATCAATGAGGTCGCGGGGCCGAGAATCTATCCTTGAGTGCCACACGGGCCACCCTCCTGTGATGTTGTCATTGCCGCGTGTGTAAACAGTAGAGTTCTTTCGCCGCACGGGGGAAATGTTTTGGTTTCTCTGAGTTTGAAGTTTTCGTTCTAGCCGGTTGGGGTCGCGTCGACCACCTATATGTTCTGGACGCGCTCACCTAGTGAAAAGCCGTTGGAATTACATCGTATATATAATCGCGACATAATCATCACGTCGCATAGTGTCGACCTTAAGCCTTAACGGTTACTGGCAATGTGTTACAGGTGTTCAGAAAATCTCTTTCCAAATGCACAAATTGCAAGTTTCAACACATCACAAAGGCACGGTCAGCATTTGATAATCGAAACGGTTTTGTGAGCACAGCACACAGCTACCTTGTTCTCTTGCAGATTCTTTCAACAATAGATCTTCAACTGGGATCCTAATCAAGATGAATATTTAAAAGTTCAATAGCTACGTGAACAAGTGACCAATAACACATTTATGCAGAAAGCATTGTTTCAAAGGCAGTTTGGGTTCAGCCGGGACCGAGCAGTGCCGGAAATCAAAAGCCTATGACAGTTTAAATTCCATATCGTTGATTATTTATCATAATTCCATTTCAATATACAAACCACTCTTGGCACTCTCAAGCAAAGACTAGCGGTTTGTACCACTAAACGATACGCTTTTCCGGCATGCATGATCAGTATGATCTTTTCGTTCAATAGCTGAAGTCACAAAATGCGGTCTCAGTGTTGACAAAATAGAACGGTCCGCGAAGCAGGTTAACCCCGACCAGACTCACGAAAGAAATGGACCTAGATCATCCTTGGGATGACATGACATGACAGCCTATATCACCTTCACGCATGGCGCGGAGCGAAGCAATTCCACAGCGTCAACTCAGATGGCCGCGGTCACGGTAGCATCGCTTGCTTGTGGTGCAGGTGGTGTTAACTATCTCCCACAAATAGTCGTTAGCGGGCATATCGGCATGATGCACCCGTGTGATGCGCTCGGATGCCAGATGATTTCTCACTCCAACCTATAGTCCTAAAGCCTGCATCCCTCTCTCGCTGCCAAATCTGGTCAAATCGCACCCTCGGTCAATCTACTGCGTCCTTTTGATAAGAAACGGATTTTGAACCCTGCAGCCCTCGGTTTTTCTTCATTATGCACTATACATATGGCGATGTTTCCTTTAATCCTTAATATCAGTCTATTTTTCACATGATGCCGAATCTCCTAATGAGATCTAGTCAGATTGTAATACATCACAACCATACACGCATGCTGGCATGCAAAGATTAACGATTAACATCAAGACATATCATTTAGGTTCATTGTGATATGTGCTTCACGCGTGGACAATTCTAAGCCTAAGATTAATAGTTTTGGACTCGAGCAATGTCTAAGCAATTTAACCAAGACTTAAGTTAGAAATAGGTTCAATTCGGCTAACTAAGCTAGGGTGATCTTGGCAATCAGTAAAGGTCAAATGAAGAGATGATTATAACAAGGCAATATCATCGGTCAAAACAATAACAAATAATATGGCATGATATATCATGATTAGCAAGGATAAATATTTAAAAGCATGCAATTTAAACGTCGTATAATACTTGGAACGGGGATTCAATATAAATTATTGGATGTTAACGCTAGTATTAGCAGAGCACTTACTCCAACTAAGTTTACTTCGCCTTGAGAATCAGGGAATTGATCCTAGTAGATTCCCCATGTGTTCTCTTTCGCCTACGTCTGATCAACAATTCACATCATAAACCACTTGCGCAAGTGCGAAAAGAGATGCCTGAGATGCCGATACAATGCTTTCAGAACGTTCGTATAGATTCTTCGCTTATACATTTCTGGAAATAAATATAATATGAATAATATATAGGATCAAAGATGCACCATGTTAATAATTATTATAGTTATATCTAATGAGATGATATAAACATACACATACATGCATATATATATATATATAGTGTAACCTCGTTGAATAAGGAAAATAGGTTTTATTTATTTAAAGTATTCAAAAATAGCTAGAATATGTTAACCCACATTTTTGTTTGATATTTCTTCATCAACTTATTTTATCATTATTATTCTAAAGAGATTATGGGATGGGTGCAGAAGTTTCATTTATTATATTTATATATATATATATATATATATAACATGAGATTGCATGAGAGATTTTAAGTTAAAATAAAAGTTTTACTATCTTAACATGTTAGAAATAACTACTTGAAGAAAGGTTCATAAATTTAGGACAACTAAACTAATTAACCATTTAACCATAGTTATTCATTAGGCCAATTATAAGGTAACATTTGATTAGAGAGTCATACCATAGATTTTATATTCCTAGGTCCATGGAAGGTTGGTTATTACTAACCATCCATGATTTTCTTAGGTTTTATAGAGTGTTAATCCATTTTTAAAACCACAATCTATTTGTATGTTTTTTTATATAGGTTAATACCCCAAATAAGCTAAAGAATTTATCACGAGGAAGTGTGCTCATAGTGGTATTATTTTAAATAAATCCATCCTAAGCTCTAGTATTTACCATAAATTTTCCAGACTTTAATTGATATCTACATATTTTAAATAAATCGGTTCTTCTCATAGTTTGTTTTAGGATCAGCCAGCTTTAGAGCCACGCCGGCACGATTCTACGCTAAGGCTAAGACCGGCGAGTTGACGATCTGGCTACAACTGGCCACTACCACGCCTCCACATCGAGCGATCAAATTCACAGGGCTGTCAAAGGGTTGGGGATTGCGTCCCGAGCGCGGGTCGTGCAAGCATGTCAAGCCGCAGAGGCTGGACTTGGGACCCGGGAAGCAAACATCATCCTTGAGAGTGCCGGGTCGATGGATCTTGATGCTAATCGATTCTTCGCCTAACATCGGCCGCGTTTATCCGTCTCGGCTACTGGCCGCCGAGGCTTAACCGAGGCTTAGTCCGGCGGCGGGTTCTTTCTCAGCTCTGGAAGAGATAGAGTAGTCTTACGCATGTATAGTTGGTCATCTATCGCGCCTACGAGAGATATACCCTAAGAGAGGGACATCCCATCCATGGAGCCTGTGCTGAGAGCCGATGAAGAAATACAGCTAAGCGGCAGAGGCACTCTTTGGACATTGATTACATTAAGTATGCTATAGTGGTACGCGATCATCTCACTTGTAGGACCGCGGTCAATGCACCAAGCAGCGGCAGCACTCTAGGCCAAAGCAATGTGTCGGTGAATGGTTGAGGTCTCCGAGCACGCGCCGTGAAGGTGCGTTACTAAGAGGAAAAATGGACGGTGCGCATGAGGCCGGATGCCGTGAATTAGCCGTGAATGCAAAGGGTGAAGCATCGCTTCCAGTGAACGGCGGGAGGCAAAGTGTTAGCAATTACGAGACGGAAACCAAGGAGCGATGAGATGGAAGTTAAAGCAGAGGTGACAAGTCGAAGGCCGAAGACATGGAAGAAAGAAGAGGCTCTGAGGGTAGCGGTGATTTTGCAGTTGCCGGTTAACGTACCGACCGGCCACGTTATAAGCTGATCTGCGAGCTGAGCACGTCGCTCAAGCTTGGATATTGTCAAGTGTGTGGCCACGCAACTTGACGAGCATTGCGACAGGCATGATGAGGCGGAAACGCGTTCGAGGCATACGGAAGTGCAACCGACGGTCGTATGATCGAACATGCCCATCGAGACCGAAGACGTGGCGATCCGCCGAGCGACGAGACCGGCGACTGAGGCTTGAGTCGTGTCGCTGCGCGAATGTCTAGTCTACTGCAGACAGTTGTTCGTACGATTGCTCTATTGGTATCTTGAAGACATAAGCGAGCCTTAGGTGGAGAGGGAGATGTCTGGTGTTGGCCACATGGTTAAGCTAAGACGCGAGAAGGACAGCGGTGTGAACGACAGTGTTCTAGCTTAAGCCAGGTGCGACGAGTAGACCATGTGAAGGGAAGCTAAGGCCGAGCTAGGAAGGAGCGCCCAACATTTTCGGTGCCCGAGGACTGCGAGGAAATAGCGAATCATATTTAAGCGCCATGTGAGTATGACTGTGTCACGATTTAGGTTTACTAATTTCTATAATTTTCCTAGGATTTTAGTGCTACAATTAATCCTTTTCTAAGAATTGACTAGTTATGCTATATAAATTTTTTAATATCCTGAGAATAGTTACTTTACATTAGAATTCAGCCTATTTCACATGGGGACCTGTGTGTGTAGCCTTCAATAAGCATATATTACCAAGCACATATATTCACATCTTACACTTTTCTTTTACAATGCCTTCATACCATTCTAAGTCACTTTTAATAATTTTAAAAATCATCATGCAACACATGAAATTGTCATCGCGCATAATTTCTATGGCTAATCGTTAGTTACACGCACGATCCATAGGTCTAGTTGTCGGCGTTTATCAGGTGAAAATATTAATACTTGGTGATAGAGTTATTGAGCCTCGTCTAGCTGACGATGCGACTTCTGAGCTCAAACTTCGTTGCCTATGTGTGCGCGCTGTCACCTTACCGGATTCTACCTCCGCCTTAAGATCTCGTCCTCGGAACACCTCACTCCTCTTCTCACAGTCTCTTGGGCTACGCATCGACCGACTTGACTTGGCGCTCCCATGCATGCTCCTAGGCGCTATTGGGTGATTTGCACCTGGGTTGCCTACCGAGCTGGTGTCGAGGATGCTAAGACGTGTCGGTCAAGAATCACGGAGATTCTGCTCCAGAGTTGGTCCAGTTCACCTGGCGGCTTTTCCCGGGTCACGCGTTCACACTTGCTGCTTCCTCAAATCGCTCGACGACCTACCTTCTGCTCAGCGAACTCGAACCTTTTCCACGGCATCCACCATGTCTGGCCGCAGACTCCTTGTACTGCTCTATCTTTTGTGGCATGTGCATGGCATGCGGTCGGGTAGCTTGGGGTGATGGCCCGCAGGGCAGTCCCAAAGCTCGGGCAGAACACTCGAAGTGTGCCTTCTGGCAAATGTGCGAAGCGTCCCTCGAAAATGCCTGCACCTCGGCTCACTCAGCATACATTTCACGCTGCTCGGCTTGCTCAGTAGTAAAATGGAAAAGAACTCCTCAAATAATGTCTCAAATGTGCGCTTATGCCTTTTTATGAGTTTATGCATGGTCATGGTTTGATAGCCTTTTTTCAGGCGAGGCAAACAGCCATGGTTCATTTCCATCTAGTTTACATGTTTTATCACACGTGTGTTGGGACGATCGGCATGACGTCTCCGTACCTGCTTTACCCTGAGAGAGACCTGGGTAATAAGTACACACATATGATGGCACCAGTGGTCTACGACTTGCTCGTTGTCGATGTGTCCTAGGGGTAGGGGTCTGCAAGGCTTGTCTTGTCACTGTTGCTCGATGGGCATGCTTTCGCTCCCGGGAACCCTCTAAATTCCGCTGCCCTCATGCGCTGTTCCCCTGTTGTTTCTCCGGCTATATATACAGCTTTACACCCTGTTTGCCCCTGCGTTCTCAGTTCTAGTTCGGTCCTATTGGCCCCATTCCGGCTCTCTGTCGGTCTGCGTCACATCCATGTCCGCTTCAAGATGCCGGATTTGGCGCGGCGCCCGTTTTCCCAGTCCAATCGAGCCCCTCTGAAATGGAGCGCGCCGCCTACGTGACGGTTGTACTCCTAAGTGCTACTACTAGGTAGGTGCACTGTTGAGAGGCAGCAGGGGGTGATCTCAGACTACGATTGAAGGTTATTCAACCCAAAAAAAAAAGAAAATCTTCCCTTCTACGCCTGGAGCCTAGGCGCCCCTGTGGTGGCTATGACAGGTGTAGAACTTCTGAGGGACATCCTCGCTATTCAGTATACATCCATGGGACCAATATGCAAAAAACCCCTCCTATGACTGACTTCATCGAACATTCATGACCATTTATCAGCGTCACCGGCGTCACAATATTATCAGAGGATTACGTAGTTTAGGGGTAGCAATAATTATACATTGGAGAATAGTAATAATATTCTCATACTTAGGAACCTAGACAATAATCATCAAGAGGCATTAATCCAACAAAAGAACAAAAGTCATAAACAAGCGCGGGGGAACACTAGGTTTCAACCTCGGCAAGTCAATTCAAACAAATGCGCTCAGCAAACCGCAGAGAGGAGCCGCTTTGAGCGCGTTAATTTATGCGCAATACGCAACCTCCTACATGTCTTAGCTGCGGTTAAAAAATGTTCTAATGGTCTACTCTCTTTGCCACGAGCCTCACCTGGTTGGGTCCTGCATTCTAGCCATGTGGAAACCTTAGTAGCCATCTCACAGCTATATATCACATACCACCCACCCAAATTTCAATTTTTATATATAAAGTTTTTGCAAAAATTTTTAATTATATTTCTATCCATTTCAAATTTTTAAATTTTCCAAATCAACTTCCTATTTATTCTGAAATATACCTTATCTATCTTCCAAAAATATAAATTCCATAAAATAATAAATATTATTCATATTTGATTCTACATTTTTTGGTTTTTTAAAATTTATTTTATATTTTAATTGAAGATTACCTATTATTTTCTATATAAATTTCAAAGCCTAAACTTTTCGAAATCATTAACATTTCTCAAACCTTCCTTAAACCTATAAAAGGGGAGAATTTGGGAATCGCCACTTAGCTTCTTTCGGATCTTACGCGCTTCTCGCTCAGTCCTTTCCTTTCAGCACTCAGATCAATCCATTTGACCACCGCCACGCCTCACCCACGCCTCATCTATCCATGAATCCATTACCTTAAAACTTATTTCATACCTTGATATTTCACCCAATTCTATTCCATCTGAGCGACTGTCGTTGACAGAGCGCCCAGTCATCGCGTAAGTACAACCCCGGCTTAGACGCCCACACTACCGCCAATACTCCGGCACCAGCACGTTGGGACTACTAATCTGCCTAGAGTTTTCCCCAGATCTCGTTAAATCCGCATCACTCCGTATTTTGAATGCCAGTAGAACCTGCGCGACCTCGCGCAGCATCACCATCGTCATTACACACCTTGATCGCGAAGATGTTGGTAAGATTTCCCTTGTTGACTCAACGGTCCGCACGCTAGCTCTGTGCCGAGCCCAACGCCACAGAGTTCGTACTCTTCAATTTGCTCCGCCTGCCAACAACACTGAACTACCATCAGTTCTACGAAACTCTACAACCTTTACAATTGTGTAAGCCATTGGCGTGAGGATAGCGCACATAACAATTACATTAGGGCCGCCGCCCCCTTACATCAAGTGGTCATGTTCATCTGGTGGTGCCTAGTAGGTTGCTAAGTCGAGCGCCATAGAGGCACAGAAGCAAACCTAAACATAAAGAACCCCTTCCTAAGTCTAATTTGTCTGCCTTGTCCTGGTGAGCATTCGTACCTGCTTCGCAACGCTCTTTCATCCGTTCACACATGACATACTTGGCTGACATGGGTGGGCTCCTAGTTCATTTGTATCTTCACCTGGCGGTTCTGTGTTGCGAGCACCATTGACCCAAATGGCCGAGCTATTGTCACCGAATCGATCTAGAAGGATGAGCCCACATATCTCTGCAGAGGCTTTAGATAATGTGATTTCTTGCTAAAAATACCAGCATTTCAGGTTACTTAATATAGTAACATAAATTCTGTAAAAATTCGTAATAAATGAAAAATTCGTAATAAAGACTCTTATAAAAATCTAGAAATCAGATAAAGACTAATCCAATAAATAATAACCTCCGTCTAATATCTTTTTTCTTGTATTATGGAATCTTATTATTAAATTATTTTAAAAATCTAAATTGTTAATTTTTCTTCATCAGCCCATAATCCTCCTCTAATAATCCTATAATTATATCCCAAACCTTTTATATTTTATTGTTTATTTAAAACTTTTCTTATTTGGATATTTATTAGAATTTCTCTCTTTCTATTTTTGCAACGTTTAGACGACGAGCTACACCCTTTGGAAATTTTAATCAAGAATGTCCAGAAGATATAATAAGTGTGATCCGATCTCCAAATAAGGTAGGTTTTCTATCCTTGAAGCATATTGAATTCCCAATTTTGTTTATTATCTATTTATTGCATTTACTTTCTAGTTATTTATTTAAGAATCATCTTTTATTTAAATTATGGTATTTAACATTTTAAGTAGAATAAATATTCCAAATCCACAACCAAAAGCCCACCTAAAAATAAATAAACTTGACTATACCTTAGTATAGAAAAATTTAGATATATAATTATTTTAATAGGTAGGATAGTATTCATTTGTCTTTTGGATAGACAAAGAACAGAAGACGAAAAAATTGAAAAGTATAGGCATAAATTACCAGAGTGGTAATTGCATGGGTAAGGTATTGCCTTAGTGTTTTTGCAATACCTTTGGAATGCTGGCCAAGTAGTCACCGATAATGATCATGCGGAGGCCAAGCATTACCAAGTATTTGGGATATTGGGCCAAGTGCTTCACATGTTACCGGTTGTGTCTATGCGGAGACCAATATCGCCAGGGTTTTCTCCAATGTTTCCACTTGTGCGGAACATTACAAAACTTGGACTAATGAGAATAGAAATGACACATTAATCATCCATCCATATAAGGAGTTGTTATATGGGTAAAGCTAGATAGGTTCTACAGAGCTGATAACAAAAACATTAATGAACCTTACTTCAGATATATGAAGTTGTGTCAACTGGGTGATACCTATTTTTATTCAAATAAATCCATGAATTTTAAGAAAAGATAATGGTTTTAAGATGAGTTAAGGATGGAGAAAGGAGATAATGTTACAAACTCATTTAAATATTTTAGAAAACAATTTTAAATGATGACTAAGTCTTAAAATGTTGCATTATATATTCCAGATAAATACAGCTTTTACTTTCCTTTAATTCCAATTGCATATAGTTAATATTTCATTTTTATGGAAACCTGCAAGTACGATTAGTACTTACCCATATTATGTGGGCAATTTGCTTATTTTTATGAATAGGATCCACTTTATAATCGAAAATGGACATATATGAAGAAGACTGGAATTCGTATACGATCGATTTCTAAGGCTTACCTTATGCTTAGGCTTTGCCTGTGGTATATGGGCATGTATTTTTCTCTTTATTACCAGGTTATAAACTCCACTTCCGTTGTAAAATATTTTGTATCATGTAACAAAAATAAGCAGATTATACTATTCTGAATGCAACTGAAATCTTGAACAGTTAGCATTCGGGATATTTTCTAATAAATTTTTACCAGGATTTGGTCCGTGACACTATATATTGGACAAGTCCCTTCCATTTCTCTTTAGGCTTTGTTTAAATTAGTTGTTCCATGTGTGGAACTATATCCTTGTTCTCCTGACTTGGCTAGAGTAGCAGTAAACAAGTTCAAAACCTCAACTTGTGTGTGCGCTTCATCCTTGTTCTTGCTAGTTCTTCGATTGCTTGCAAGAATAGACCTTCGCGGTCAGGTCATCCGTATCTTAACACGGTTGATAACGATCAGGAGTGTGGTTTAGCGATTGCGGGTGTTTATCCTTGCGTGGTTTGTAGCCGGATCGTCAAAGTCATACTCCACCAAATCGAAGTTATCCCCTTATCGGAAGATCGGGCTGCCCCGTGTGTTCATCGGGACCCGATTCACTATACAAACCGGGCCTAACGAGCCAACGGGCCAGGGCCTCGGCCCAAACACGGTTCACCTATTAATCGAACCGATTCGGGCTGGTCCGGTTACGAGCGGGCGACCCATTTTAGACTAAAAATAATATGTAAAAAATAATAGAATGATTATATTTAATAAATGTGTTATAAAATGAAGAAATAAATTATATATCATAAGAAAATAAACATATAAATATATATTTAATTAAATATATGGCTATAGTACCATGTTGAACTAGGCCGAACCGAACAAGGCCGGCCCAGCTGGCCAATGTCTCAGCCCAGATTTGGTTCAGTCAAATGAACCGGGCTAGCCCGATTTGATGAACAGTCTTGTATCGCCCATTAAATCGCATTTTGGCTTTGGTTGGCCTCACTCTGCCGACGACGAGCATGGAATCCAAGGTCAGGAAAAATTAGCTGTACGACACTTAATTTGTATGACAATTTGTTTATGTCTATGATATGTGGAACGATCTGTGTCTATAATAGTGGGCTAAAATGGTATAACTCGAAATACGAAATTTAAAGTGTGTCAGTAGCATAAATCTCTCCCAAGGTCGAGGCGAAGACCCCAAAAAAACGAAAAATCGGGGAGATTCAAAGCAGAAATCCCCTTGCGGTTGCGGGCTTGCGTCTCGTGCTCCTTCCTGCTCCCCGAGGCCAATCCTTCACATAGCGGCATCTCTCTTCCATCACGCTTCTCTATCTTTTCTCGGGAGGCGGCAAGATCTGCCCGCCCCCGCCCCCGCCCCCGCGCCGAGGTGAGGTGAGTCCACTCCCTCGGATCTTCGGCCGAACTCCGGAAGGATATTACTGTGATTTGGGGTTCGGTTGTAGGGTTTTGTACCGGGATGGCGTCGTCGGGGAAGATGGAGGGGCCGTCGGCGCCGGCGCTGCGGCGGGACCCGTACGAGGTGCTCTCCGTGCCCAGGGATTCCTCCGACCAGGAGATCAAGTCTGCCTACCGCAAGCTCGCGCTCAAGTTCGTGCTTCTCCTTCTCTCTCATTTTTCGCTCTTGTTCATGCTTTTTTTTTGAGAAATTGTTCACGCTGTTTTGATTGCGCTGTGAAAGGGAACGATGGTAGCTAGTAGAATGCGTTGCCTGGCTTAATTTGTTATGAGAAGTTCTGTGGATTTCGTTTGCCAATGCTGCCACCATGATAGAGACGTACTGATGGTTCAGTTAAGATTCTCTTTACCTGGAGAGAGATTTCTTGAGTAATAGGACTGGCTTCGATGTGGTTATCATTGGTTAGGCAAGTTAGCATGTCAAATATGGTGTTACTCAATTCAATAGGGGAGATTCCGTTGTCTCATAATCACTAAATTCTTCTCATCCTGCCGTTACATTGTGGTTACAGTGTTACTAGATACGTTTATTTTCTCCCAGTGTTTTCTTTGTAACACAGAACACCTTTTCTCAGTGATGAAATCGTTATTCATTCTACAGAAAAGAAGATATTAAGATTGTTTTTGCTCGAATGATTGTTTGTGCTGTGAAAATTAGTTATATATGTAGGCATAAAAATGGTCTGTACTCTGTTCATATTAGGTTAGAAACTCTTTATAAACCAATTCCATGGCAATGGTATTTTTTGCATTTCTTGTAAGGTTTTAAATTTCACTACTTTGTAATGGCCATATGATTCTTTTTTGAATTATGAATTCTCTCTATGAATGTAACCTAATAAAAAGCCTTTAGTGGTGAGTGATGGTGAGTGGTGTCACACTTTACAAAAATTATCTGCCATGCCATGCGTCATAACAAGCTCATCTACTCCAGTAAAATTACCCACCATACCATTCATCATAACAACTATCTTATTTGATTGAACTGCTCAAAATTCTCACGGTGTGTACAACCAGAGTATAAAGCGCGTCGGCCTTTGCTGCCATCTGCACATAGTCGCTTGCGAGTCACGACGTGTCGCGGGCGCATATGTAGCACCAATCACCAACAGTGAAGCCAAAGGCATATGACCCATGTGTGGCCGCTTGCGACGTGTCATGCCCCACGGTGCGTAGCACCAATCGTTGTGAATTTAGATTTTCATGTAGCAAAGTACGTGCACTTGTCTAGTACAAAAGTGTATCAGGTGGTCAAGGGCAACGAAAAGACTATTTTAGCTCTTTCTTCTTCCTTTCTCCCATGTAATCTCTCTTCTCCCTGGTTTTCTTTCTATCGTCCTGATGCAAAGCAGAGGAGGGGAAGGAGGCGCCTAGCACCGCCACTAATCGGCCTTGGCCACCGGCTGGCCCTTGCTTGGCCTCCCTCCTTTTCCTCCTCTCCCTCTATTGCTTTTTGCCGACTCCATTTCCTTGTTCCTCTCACTCCCCCTCCTGGATTCACCGTGAGCATGGCCTTGCTACCGAGCTGGCGCCCTCCACTCCTAGCTCCAAGGGCAGCGACCTGTGTGCTAGCATGGGAGGACGGTGGCCTGTCGCCGGACATCTTGTGGACCGAGGCACCGAACCCAGCTCGAGCTCCAACGAGCTCGGACGGCGGCGGCACCTCGCTTCCTCTCTCCGCTCCCTCGCTGCCACGCCTTTCCGCATTGCTCCCTCAGGCCAGGGCTGCTAGAGCTTGAGCTCGGGCTCAGAGCGCCGCTGCCACGGGAGTAGCTCAAGCACATGCTGCCACCCCTGGAGCTTAGTACCATAGGAGCTTTTGCTCCTGCCGCCGTCCTCCCCCACTAGGTGCCTCCCTCCCCTCTGCCTTGCTTCGGTATGCGAGAAAGAAAACCGGGGAGGATAGAGATTACATGGGAGAGAGAGAAAAAAAGAGAGGAAAAGTGAGAGATAAAATAGTCTTTTCAATGCCCTTGACCACCGGTTATATTATTATATTGGCAAAAATGTGATAGGGAAAATGGCCACAAAATTGCAGTGCCATATGGCATAGCGAAAAAGGTAGTTCCTAGGAGTTCTAGCCACCAAACTGTAGTGCCCTACAGTCAGTTTTCCCTTTTAAATACTGTTGTCCCGTTACACCCAGCTTATTAGTTGTTACTAAACCAGTCTGTTATTTGCATGATGTTTTTGGAAGCAGTGTTGATGAAATCCTATTGCAGGATGATCTTATTTGTAGTTCCTACTTTATTTGACAGGTATCACCCGGACAAGAATGCTAGCAATCCAGAAGCGTCAGAGCTCTTCAAAGAAGTTGCATATTCATATAGTATCTTGTCAGATCCTGAGAAACGAAGGCAGTATGATACTGCTGGTTTCGAGGTGTGTTTTCTTGTTGACTCTGGCAGACTAATTTGAACTGGCATTTCTTTGTATTTGTATATTTTGTTTTCACTCCAATGTTTGTGCATTCTGTCAACTTTTCTGTTCAATAAGGAGTTTTATCAAAGATTCTCCAGATGCTAAAATGCCTTTTTGGTTACTGTGGTTTTATCTCCAATACGCCGAAGTGGTTCATTTTGCTAAAGACAAGATTGTTCTTTAAAACAAAAGGTCTATCTATGGTCCGTCAACTCTGTCCATTGTCTTATTTCTGTCCCTAATGTCCAATACCAATTAGAACCAGTCTCCCACCTAGCAAAACCATCCAAATCGTGTCCCTAGGTATGTGTCATGCATGGTTTTCGCCACATTGGTTACCACATCACCTGAACAGCTCAACCCCACATGCCATTGGCCAACCTACCTCTTTTTCTTTCTCCTTTTTCCCCTTCCTTCCCCATTTCCTTCTTCTACAAAGCTGTGCGAGTCTGGCATGAAGCTACACTTGCTCCCTGTTGGCCTCTTGTTGCTCACCCACAGCACTGAACTGCTCGCCCAACTTCCACTGACCTAGTTGCATGCAGCACAACTGCTTCTTTTTGCATCCACAATGACCTGTGCTTAGCAGCCACTGCTAGAGTCCACACATTTACCCCCTTCATGTTTGTGCTCCCTCTCTGTGTTCATCTCCTAGGAAATCGCTCGATGAGAGCTCAAGCTCAGCTGCCATTGCTAACTTAGAACCACCTGAAAATTTGTTGAGCAGATCTTTGTTCATGTCATATCATGTTCCACCTCTCACTCCTTCAAACCCTGCAGTTAATTTGATTATTTTGCTCACACTGGCTACTAATCAAGTTTCTTCCCGCTCGCTCCCTTATTTGCCAGTAAAATGCCTTATGTATATGCTTTGATCTACAGTTTTATTTTACTAGAGGCCTTGTTCTTTTCAGCTTAAATTAAAATTAAAAGCTACAGTTGGAAATTTGTCATTTTGTACGGGCCAAACAGTGTAGTACTTTGTAGCCATTTTTGTGAGGCTTTTATGCTGCTTCTTAAAGCTTACAAATTTTTTTTGGCTCTCCATGGCCCCCTATCGAGGGTCCACAACTTTTTCAGATTATAATCTACCGCATGCTAACTAATTGTAATCCTCTTTGCTTGAGGTACAACATAAAATTTTTACTATGATTGGTGAAGATTCTCCTAATTATCTAGGTTCTGCAGCATAGTACAACACGACAATGGAAAATTAGGCCTTAGGCCGCTCCTAGTCTGACTGTAGCAAGGGACCTATCTGACCATTTAGCTTCAGTCTTCTTTGGGGATGGTTCTTGAATTATATTGTCATCAAGCTAAAAGGCTAGGATATGAAGGTGATGTGTGGTTGGGCTGTATCTACGGTGCATCATAGTGTTGACTTATTAAACAATGTCAACAAAAAGATTTGTGCGAATTTGGAACGCTGAAGTTTTGTGGGAAAGGAAATATCCGCTCATACTGGATGTTGGGATTCCATGAAATTCCTGCTGGAATCATTCCATAGGGTGCTCTAGTTAGTTGTGTCCAAATCTCTCTTTGGTACTACTTGTATATGAAGATTACATATGAATATTACTGGAGTACTGATTGTCATAGAGAAAGAGGTGGAGTCTCTCAATACCGCTGAAGAGGCAACTCTCATAACATAATCAAACTAGAGGAAGCACTTCTGCTATGTTTGGCTGTTTGATTTCTAGCTACGTGACCAAATCCTTTTTTCTTCTATGAATAATTAATGCAAGATAATGATTGTACCAATTAGCTGAGTCTTAGATTTTCCTTAAACAAGTAGAAACTCTGGGAAACATTATTAGATTGAATTAATTTTTGGCACCTTGATGCAGGATTACACACATGAAAATTGAAATTGATGCCTTCTATTTTGATGGCAAGTAAATTTAAGATGTGTTTTCTGAACTTCAGGGATTCAGTAGTGGAATAAGTCTCGTCTGATAAAATAAGTCAATATGAGCTATAACCTTTTAATTTTTTGTGGCCAGGCATTGGAAAATGAAGGAATGGATATGGAGATTGATTTGTCCAATCTTGGAACTGTCAACACAATGTTTGCTGCCCTTTTTAGGTAATTGTAGAATAAGTTTGAATTATTTCGTAGAAACAATTGGAGATTAGTAATGGCCTACTGATTTTCTCAAATATTACTACTTTTAGCAAGCTTGGGGTTCCAATCAAGACCACTATATCTCCTACTGTTCTTGAAGAAGCTATGAATGGAACAGTTACAGTGAGACCACTCCCAGTTGGAACATCAGCTGCAGGAAAGGTTCTGCCACTGCCATTCTTATTATATTATTTTACAATGGGATGATTGTGTCACTGTGATATATCTTGTTAATTTATAGGTTGACAAACAGTGTGCTCATTTTTTTGGTGCAACAATAAGTGAAGAGCAAGCCCAGTCAGGAATAGTGGTTAGAGCCACGTCAGCTGCACAAAGTAAATTTAAGGTATGAGGTTGCTTATTCACTCTTCATTTTCTCTGGAAAAGAAAGCTTTGCTGTGTTGGGTCTTTTGAATTTGAAACATATTCACTTTTCTATTTATGCAATATTTGTGTACAGCTTCTTTTCTTTGAACAAGAAGTTAATGGAGGTTATGGATTAGCCCTGCAGGTAATTTTTGCTTTATATCATTTCATATTTTAGAGGCTTCATTTTTTGCCAATTGTATGTGATGAATTATGTCCATCAGCGCATAATAATTATTTTATGGCTTTTGTATATGAATGTGGAAGTAATATGGAATAGAGAGCTTTAGGGTGTGTTTGGTTGCCTGTATCAGAATGAATCTGCATGGGATGGTACAAGTTGGATATGATGATCTTGTATGGGATGGTTCATGTAGAGTGTTGGTTAGCTTGACAGGATAATATGGGATTTTGTTTGGTTTATTGAATGAGATAATGCTTAATGGTTCAAGTTTTTGTTTGGTTTGAGGGATGAAGATATGGTTATACCGTGTTATCTCATGGATATGAGACATAATCCAAACTCCCAAGTGTGAGACATACTGAAATAAATTGCCACAATAGATATGCCCCCAAATTTCCCATTAGCATTCTATCATTGACTAGATTATAGAGTTCGGATCACTACGCATGCATAAATTGCCTCATTGCATGTAAATCTTGCAAATCATGGAAGCAACTGCACACACCTAAGCGTGCGGGATTTGCGGATTGATCAGAAGACCCATGAGGGGTGAACCTAGTGCAGTGGAGAGAAGGATGTGTCACACAGTACGAGCAAATTGATTGGACGGAGCAAACTGTGAACCTAGTCCAATGGAATATTCCCTAAACCTGTATCCCACAATTTAGGATGGTTTGTGTTGGGACCCGGTTTTACTAAACCGATCCCTTCTATGTTAATAGTATGAGTCCCAACGATCAGTGCTCATACCCATAGTATAACAAAGGTAAAGTATCAATACCAATGCTGCATTAACTAATAAAATAAATCAGAGTGCGGCGAAGCTACTTATTACAATAGTTCATAACATCAAGTCTTGACTAATGCAAATAGAAAACAAATAAAGCTAGTGTCCCATCGCGGCCACATGCACACACTGAACGGGAAGCATCTAGTAGTTCGGGGCACCCTTCGGAAAATCAGCAACGTACTCTTGCTCGTAATTGTACTCTTGACTTGCTTGTGGAGTAAACAGCCTCGAATGAAAGCCGGGGTTAGCACGCGAATGCTGGCAAGTCTTTCCTAGGAAGTGTCAGGTTAAGACTCATCCTAGGAAAGGTAATAGTTTATTTGCATAAAAGCATTTTACTAGCAGTATAATAGCATTTAAGAAATAATAAATAAATAACTGTTTCATATGATTAACTTGAACAGTAACATTAACATGGCAAAATTCTCAATCTTAGTGTCTCATCTCATTATCATCATAGTTCTCATCTCTTTCTCATTCATCATAGATCACCTAGCAGCGGCACATGGCCGGAAAACCTTGCCCAAGTCAAATTAATTAAGCGGTGCAGCTATGATGTGAAAAACCACTAAGATGCTCATAACCGGGAGCATGGTCATTTGAATGGGTTTACACTCTGCAGAGGTTTTCCGCTTTTTCCACAAGATATGATACCCTCCCGTCGATTAGCATCATAACAAAGCCTATTAGAAGACTAACCCTAGGCTTGCCACGGCCATACCTGATATTCACACAATTGTCTTAGAACTTCCGGGCAATACACTGGCGATGATGCATCCCTGGGGACCCACCCGCGATGCAAGTATGGTGACAATCTCGACATTATTCTCCCTCTAGATTAAGCCAAGTCCTATATTGGGCTTGCGGTTGCACGATAAATTCTCAGTTAAATCCATCACCATCATCGGTCCTTAACAACCGAAGCATTGACTCGGGTCACCTGCTCTTAGTCAAATATTAGTTGGTCAAATTTTCATTAAAGAGTGAACAAGCCCACCATATTCCCAGTTTCTCATGTCTCATACTCAGACGCTCCAAATTCTCATATTAAACTATTTAATGATGATCATAAGGGTGGATCACTCCTCGAAACTATCTAAGCAATGGTAAGCCATCTAATTCATGAAAAACAGTAGGAAATTATACAATAATATTATCCTGAGGCGTTTGATGACAATGGATGCATAACATATAAATAGATGACATGCATTAGGAATTTCTATGGCAATATACGCATAATTTAGCAAATAGCAGTTTTGGCAAAATCTAGAAATCAGAATTCTAGAGGAAGGACTTGCCTTTCGGAACTCCTTGCTCCTGCTAGATGTCGGTGGCGTCGAGATACTCTCCTTCGTTGTCCACGTGATCTAGCGCACGCAAAGCGAGAAAACAATAAACAACTGAAACAAAAAATAAATTGAATAAAAATTACAGTAAGTAGATATGAATTTTCTGGATTTTTAGAAACTGGAACCGCCGGATTTGGAGCTAGGATGAATTCACAGCGAAAAGATGAATGAACACTATTTACTAAAATTGGAAAATTGAGACTACTGTAGCAGTGCTACTGGGCTTGAGTGGGCCACTGTCTCCTTAATAAGAGAGGGCGTGAGTGAAGAAACAGATCAGGAGAGAGAGGGAGCGAGAGAAGAGAGAGAGCTGGTCGGTGAGCGGTGGCGGCGCCAGCAGCGAGGTGTGGCGATGTCGGGAGAGAAGGGGTGGTGTGTGGCGTTGGCTCGGCTAGGATTTGGCTGGTGGGTGGCAGTGGCGACCGGAGGTGCGGCCTTGGTAGAGGAGGGGCGGCACGGTGGAGCTGCGGGACGGGTGGTTCGGCACTACGGCGACATTGCCTAGGGCTTTTCTTGGGTCGGCTTGGGTGGTGGGACGATGGCTCGGCCAGGTGACGCGACGATGGCTCGGCCAGGCGCCAGGCGGCGACGGCGGTGCTTACACTAACAGCAACTGGTGGTGGCAGCGCTAGGAAGAGCGGCGGCTTGTAGCGGTGTGGCCGATGGCGGCAAGGGCAACGCAGCCATGGTGGTGGGTGGCGGCGGGGTAGCAATGAGGTGCGGCGGCGGTACGCGACGACCAAAGGGGACCACTGCATTGGCAGTTACCTCAGCTACGATGCCTCCGGCAATGATGACGATCGCTATCACGTCCTCCTTCGGATGGCGATGATTCCGGCGACGTTGAGGGCGACGATCAGTGGTGACGGCTATGGTCTCTGGTAACAGATGGGTTAGGGCTAATATGTGGGTTCTTGGGGTTATGATTTTTGCATGCTTATATATGGGATTTGATTGAGATGAAAATTGTTTGGGAAGGGATCAGAACGGATGTGGAGGGATATGAACTTGGAGATTGTTTTGGACTAGGAGGGGTTGGTTTGGGCTGGTTCAAGCCGTGGCCTAGAGTTTTTGAAGTTGCATAGCTAATTTACTTTTGAATTTGAAAACTTAGGGATGAAATTTTAGGATGTCACAGTTTGGTTCCATTCATCCTCCAAACGCATGAACGACGACATATCCTGTACTGTCCCATACATATACGACTTGATACAGTCAACCAAATACACCCTTGGAGAACTTGACTACCACTATCGTTATTAGTGTAATCTTTTAGGGCTGCTTCTTTTCAACTTATCTTATCTACTTATTTGACTTATCTCGTAATTTCGAGAATTTCCTGAGATAGCTTCGAGAGCTGAGTGCCCTTTGTGTGACTTATTTTATAGAGCTTTTAGACACGCCTACAAGATAAAAAAAAGGGATTCAAAAATTAATAAAAAAATGAGATATGTCAAATAAGTCACGTAAATAAGTCAAATAAATTAGATTTATGTAACTTATTTGACTTATCTCATTTTTTATTAATTTTTGAATCCTTTTTTTTTTATCTTGTAGGTGTGTTTAAAAGCTCTCTAAAATAAGACACACAAAGGGCACCCGGCTCTCAAGGCTATCTCGGGAAATTCTCGAAGTTACGAGATAAGTCAAATAAGTAGATAAGATAAGCTGAAAAGAAGCAGCCCTTAGCTCTCCTCTTTCCCTGTTGTTTCCGTTTGTCTATCTAGGCGGGCTAGGCGATAGGCAGCCACCAACCACCTGCCTTGCGCATAGGAAAACCTTGCTAGTGGGAGTGTAAATTTATATGGTATAAATGGGTAATTGAATAACCAGGAGTTTCGTAAGTGTCAGTGAGCATGATCATGGTCATTTAATTTAGGGTCAATTTTTTGTATTCCATTACATAATTGGATAGCCCCATACATGCCATCGTTTAGTCACCTCTCTCTTACATGCCATCTCAATTGCTCCAATATTGCTGTGTATGCCATTGTTGGCCATTTTCCGGATGCCAAACTGTGATGAAGCTGTGAAAAGACCATATTGCCCCTGTGTTTGTAATCCCTTCTATCCCATTCTCTTCATTTTCTTTCACTAGTGCGTGGGCCCGCGAGTCAGCTTACTAGGGGAAGAGAGGAAGGGCTGCGCTGCTACTGCTCCTGTTGGTCGTGGTACTGTGCTGCTGCCGCTGCCGCGGTGCTACTGCTGCTACTAGACGCAGCGCGCCACAGGAGGAGGAGAAGGGGGAGGGGGGCGGTCATCCACATCTAACATGATCATTCTTGATGACCAGCAAACAATCCACTGGATCCTTACATTCCCGCTTTTCAGACAAACATTTCACACTGATAAATCATATTGATCCTGCTAACAAAAATGTTCCAGCTTTAATTACTTTGAGCATACTGATACTAGAGTAGAGAAGGGATTACAAAAAATAGCAAAGAAAACAAAAATGAAAGCTTGTTGTTGCAGGTAAGAGAAACATTAGAAAAGGGATCCATATTCCAGAGGAATCATTCTGTTTCCTACTGATCCCACAGCATTCGAGACAGTTCACTGGAACCAAAACAATAGCCTAAACCCCCAGGGAAAAAATTCCCTGCATTTCCGCTGCACAGAGCGCTTCGTCACTTGTTAGAGCATCGCGTGGTGGGTCACAGCCAAGGATGTCGCAGCGCTGTTGTGCCTTCCTCTTCAAGAAGCCGGTGCACGAGGAGCTTGTTGCCGCCTGATAGCTGCGGTGCTGTTGGCGACCTCTCGTCCATGGGACCAACCCTGCTGGCTCTAGTCATCGCTGTCGTTGGCACCAACCAAACGACACTGACCCCGCTGAATCTGTGCTAGGTGATCCCTCACCCTCAGTGGTACTGGATATGGCTGCTCCGCCACCGTCCGAGCTCACTAACGCTTGCTCGTAGACCCCATTGTGCCCAAGTTGTCAGCTGCTGTGCGCCTGATGAAAGAGGAGGGTGGCCGGTGTGCCGGGGGGGGGGGGTGGTGTGGGTGGGTGGGTAGGGCAAGACCGGAGGGGAGATGGAGGGGGCCCCGAACTGGATGGGGGGTAAGGAGGCCAAAGGACCTGGGGGAGGAGGAAGGGGAGGCCAGAGAGACGTGCTGTCTTCTGTCTGAGGGGAAGAGAGATGGGGGAGGTGAAGAAGAGAGAGGGAAGGGTATTTTGGGTGTTATGTGAAAAAGAAACAGTAAAAACGGCAGTGGTATGGAAGGAGATAAATAACGAGTGCAATGGCATAAAAGAAATAAGCCTCTAGGTGCATGTAATGTATTACGCGGCTCTGCAATAGCATGTAAGGTATTTTCCCTTTAATTTGACCTGAGTTAGGAGTACTGTTCAGATAAGAATTTGGATGAGATAAAAATTTGGAGGTCCAGTTTTATATTATATTCAGTTTGCCCTATTACCTCCAGGAAGATAGCCAGAAGACTGGCAAGGTGACATCTGCAGGCATGTATTTCTTGCATTTTCAAGTTTACCGTATGGACTCGACAGTGAACGCGGTTCGTATGTTCTCTTTTGTGCCTTTAGTTTTTATTCTCATCAGAACTGATGTGAGGATTTGTTGCTTACTTCTACAGCTGGCAATGGCCAAAGATCCTGAGGCTGCATTCTTTAAAAGATTGGAAGGTCTCCAACCTTGTGAAGTGTCGGCTCTGAAACCTGGAACCCATATATTTGCTGTATATGGTCTGCATACTTACTGTCTCTCTTTATTTTGATGTCATTCTTCTGCTCTGAGCCATCCTAATTGAAATGTTCAGGTGACAATTTTTTCAAGCCAGCTAGCTATACAATTGAAGCAATGTGTGCAAAGAGTTACGGAGACACAACACAGAGGCTAAAGGAAATAGAGTCTAAAATTCTAGAGAAGAGGAATGATTTACGCCAATTCGAAGCTGAGTACAGAAAAGTGAGCGACCATTTTTTTTTAATATTAAATAATCTATATTTGGTGGCTTTTCCCATGTCAAGAAAGCATTGACCAAATAAAATGGATATCCAGGCTTTGGCACGGTTTCAAGAAGTGACCAACAGATATACCCAAGAAAAAGAAGCGGTATGCACATCTTTTTTCCCTGTAGATATGTATGCGAAATTAATATGAACATTGCAGTGACAAGAGGCATCCTATCTTTGTGCTCACATTGAGCAATAGTGGCCTGTAATTTGGGTTGCAATAGAGTACATGTAGGCATATCTACATTTTCGTAGCAACCACATGCTTGTTTGAGCTGACTACAATGGATGCAATAACATATTGACTAAAGTAGATTTATAGCATGCTTCTTCAAGATAGAGGTGTCAGGCTAGCCTTCAAACCTATACAGAAACATCTATAAAATCCCCACACGTCCCTATTTTCTAGTTCTGTACTAGCACCTGGCTTCCTTTGCTTACACAGTACATGATTTCAAACAGGCTTGTGTAACAGCATAAGGAACTCTCAAAATCTGTCACTGCATAGTAGTACTACACAAAAAGAGTGCACACTTCGTTATAGAGAAGTGTTTATGATCTTGGCCATTTAAAAACTGACAACACTGTGTAATTCCATATGCACTGTTCTTATTTTCATTGTTATACTATTTGAAGTGCTTGGTTTCATGCTGTATTCAAATGCCAACCAGTCGCAGCAAATATTTGATCACCAACACTGATGATGGATTATATGAAATATTCATGCCCACATTGAAATAATTTAGAATGAGGTATATACAGTGGATCAGACATGCTTACTGAATGTGTATACGGAGAAGATGATTGCTTGAATGGAGCACAATGGAATGGAAATGCCATACTTAAGAATTGGCTTGTTCAATCGTTTTCAGAATTTGACAAGCAGTTGCTCCTGAACCTCACTAACTTAGCAATACAGTGGCTAGTCATCAGTATGGAATATGTTAGCTTACAGAACTGTAGAAATTTAAAAAAGGAAATAAAAAGACAACAGTGTATTCCTCACACAAGAAGTTCACTTTAGAGAGTCATGCATACGCATTATGCCTAATAAGAAAGTTTTTATTCATAATTTATCTTAGTGTTAAACCTTGATGTATGTAATATGTTCTGTATGGCATATGGACATTTGTTTAACATGAGCTGTAATGCCTGCAGGTTGATGATATGTTGAGAGAAAGGGATGACATCCATTCTTCATTCACGACCGAACGAACCATCGTGAGCTCATTTGGAGCTGGTAGCAGCAGCACTAGATATCCCACTGAGCAGAGGAGAACTGAGAGTCCTGAGAATGGTAACGTAGATGGCAAAGACAAATCGGGTAAAAAGAAGTGGTTTAATCTAAATCTTAATAGATCTGACAAGAAAGCCTGAGTAAGCTGTCTTTGATCAAAGCCAGCATTTGCGCTTCCATGTGTTGTACATTGCAGAAGTCCTATTGTATTTGTGCCTTGTGAGCTGTACGGTTTACCAATTCTTGGGAGTTTTGTAGCATAGCAGTTTTGAGTATATCGTTTCCGAAGCCCTGCATTATCCTTCGTTAACTTGCTTCCTCCACCCCATCTTCCTCTCCAATTTTTACCTCATTTATCAGCGGAAATTACAGAAGTAATAGGAGCAGGTGTTGGAAGTCAGACTTTTGAGTATTGATCTAGCAGGTTCTCCTTATAGTTGTTAATTTATTTGCAGTATTTCAATGGGAATTGCATTGATTTGGAATGCACTTGCCTTTGCATTTGTTGTGCAGCCTGTATGAGCCAGTAATTTTGGGCTTTCGCCATTGCGACGTGGGGAGGGTCTTGTGTGCATTGGTGCTACTTTTGTTGCTGTTCGTGATTGCGTCTTTTATATGGTTTATCTTTGCATTTGTTTTGCACGCAATGCTTTTAAGCGCGTTGCAAAACGCATCACATACTCACATGGATAGCAATATGGATGGGAATAGGGCGGGGCGGTTCAACCTAGACCTGCCCCTCGTGGTCCATGTCGGGTAAAGGGTCGACCCTTTGTAATGTATTCCCGTGACCCAATGGATGAGTCAAGCGGTCAACCCATATAGCAAGTCTGTTCGTTGAAGGCCTAAGCAAAACTAAGGGGCTGTTTAGCAGGGTTCTAGCTTCAAACTCCATTTTGGATCTGGGCGGAGCGGTGTTAAATACTCTAACTCTACGTAACCTAGAACAGACAACTTTATGAAGCAGTCTCTTGTAGTTCATTTTTTTGGAGCAGCCTGGAGGGTGCTACATAAACCATATTTATTAGAGTAGACGTGGAGTTGACGGGTAATTACCCACTAATGCCACTGGGCTAATACCCCTTTGCCCCATCCTAAGCCACGAATTTCCTATCTCTGAAAATCGAGCGCCTCTCCTCTCCCTTAGTCGCATCTCATGTCGTCATTGCCTCTCTTGCAGCTGCCTCTTCTCCTGCCGCCACCGCCTCTCCCGCAGCGGTCTCTCCTCTCCCGCAGCCGCCTATCCCCTCGCCTGTCCTCTCCTGTAGCCGCCTCTCCTCTCCTCTCCCGCCACCTCGCTTCTCTCCCGCTGCCTCTCTTCTCTCCCGCCGCGCCCGTCTCCGGCCTCCTAGGTGATACAATTCTGCCACTATTTCCTTTATTAAACAAAAAATAATAATCATATTTGGATATGGTTCTTTTATTCCTATTTGTGGGATGTGCAGCCTTGGCATCAAATTTCACTCAATTGGGTAATTAGATGAGGGATTCGGTATCTGTTTTGATTTTTGGGGTGATAACAGTTGGATAGTTTCATAGATCTAGATTAAATGCTACTGGAATTGACAATGTTTAGATCTTGATATTGTGATCTATGTGCCTTCTGAACTGCACCAGCGCACCCTGATTTGATATTGTTTTTCTGTTATCTGTGAGCTATGATTCTGATACATCTAGTTTCTTCTGTGGTGAAAATACTTTCCAGGGCATAGGTTCCAATTTTCCATCCAAATTCAATGGTGCATCCAATTTTCCAGCGCGGCTTATTTGGCATTTTGCTATCCTGTAATGCAAAACCACAGTGCATAAGTGCATTGTCATTTTGGTGCTTTCACCATTCTAATAGCATAGTTAGCACACTACACTAGGAACTGAGTGTAGACCGACTCACAGTCGCATGTGAGACAGACAAATGAGATCATTTCAATAATTTCAATTCATTCATCTCACAACTGTCCTCCTCGGATCAATGGATACATGATACGTTACTGACTTGCAAGCCTACAAA
This sequence comes from Olyra latifolia, assembly GCA_036346145.1. Lineage (NCBI taxonomy): Eukaryota > Viridiplantae > Streptophyta > Magnoliopsida > Poales > Poaceae > Olyra > Olyra latifolia. The sequence goes on along the minus strand of CM070523.1, from coordinate 45,099,894 downwards.
AGGACTGGGCTCGTCCCTGTACAAGCAGCTAATGTTGGGTTGCCAGCCACTCACTCACTTCAGTTACCCCTCATGTTTGCATTTACCTCAGTGACCCAAAAGACACAGAGTAGTAGATAAATAGTAGATAGACTATAGAAGTGCTTATAGATTGGAGACTGGAGCTTCACAGATCTGAAAGGTAGTGCACTTTGTTGTGTAAATTACAATTCTGGTTAATCTATAGCTGTTAGTAATTGCTTATTGTTGTGTACTGTATATGCTAACAACTTGTGCTGAATCATTTCAATAGTGGTGTGCTTTTGTGAAACTCTTATTGTACCACATGAATAGTATTGCTTTGCATGTTTATTGTGTCCGGTGTCTGTGCATTTGTGAGTTGATGGCTGTTGATTGGGATGAAGTAAACACTAGGATCATTTGTGAGTTGTTTGTTGAACAAGTATGGATTGGGAACCGACCAAACACACACTTGAATTCTGTAAGTTATGTAGAGATTGAGAAAAGGTTTAAAGAAAAGACCGGCATAGAACTTAAAGATGTCCAAATTAAGAATAAGTGGGACAAGTAAATGTTAATTTTAACACATGGAATAAGTTGTTATTGAGATAGATAGACGCGGGTTGGGACAATGAGAAAGGTATTGTTGGGAAAAATACACGGTCCATGGGGATACGGCCCATTTATTTGCCTTTGGTCCAAGGAAGAACCTACGTGAGCTTCGTAAGCTTGTGCCCGATCCTAGTAAGCTCGCGCTCGAGCTTTCCAACCCAGGCGCCTGGGCTTCTTAGCTCCCGAGCTTCCAAAGCTCGGGACAGGGTTCAGGCCCCAACGCGGGCTATGCCACGCCGCACGCAGGATGAGGCGGGCCCCACATATCACCACGAGTTAAATGTAACTGCGGTACCGATGCACGTCTGCCACAGCCGCTGGTGGGATGGTGGCTGATCACGTCAAAGATCAGCTTGCCCGCTCGCCCCTAAAGAGAAAGACACGCATTGTTACTTAGCGGTCGGAACGCTAAGCCCAGCGAGTCGGGAAAGCATGCCTAATGACAAGCAGACTCTAAAGATCAGCTACGCCAAAACCTGACAAGACGGAAGAACACGACCAGTGACTAGAAGACGGTGAGGTGCTCCGCACCGAACCGAAGTCAGACTACAATGGCCGAAAGCCGCCTATAAAATGAGGGCACGGACCGCAAACAAAGAAGAGGCAACGAACGTGCGAAGCAGCAGCACCCAGCCACCATAGAACAGGAGAACTTGCACCTGCGTAGGATTCCTAGTTCTAGACGATAGTTCTTCGCGCCCAATCACTTTAGGAACACATATAGTGCCTTGAGCACTTATTGTACTCGAGCCCGAGCTTTCCAAAGCTCGGCCTCACCTCCTGTACTCGTTTAAGCCCGATACTAAACGAGGACTGGGCGTAGGGCTGTTATCCAGCAGTGGAGGCCCGAACCAGGATAAAAACACCCGCGTCTCCATCCGTCATCGATGACACCTTCCCTAGCACCAAAGGCTTTGGTCAAAGGGGGCAGGGCCACTCTCGGGTCTCACACCCTTCTCTTGCATATCGGCCTGCAGAGCTCGTCTCCCAGACGCCGATAGCTGGTGCCTACCGTGGGGTCCGATTATGGTTTTCTCCCCCTCGATCGACTCGAGGATGGCTCTGAATGTCGTCACGGCGGCGGCGGCAACAGACCTCAACCGATGGCTGCGGCGATCTTGGCGGCGTCGGCGAGTCATCTGGTGGCAAGCGATTTCCTTGTCGAGACCCAAGCCGATGAGATAGAGGTAGAGGCTGGCTTTGCCTTGGGAGCGACTATTCGCCCTCCCCGCATTGCCCGGCGGTGGTGCCTCGCTAACCCAAGACCCTCATGGAGCGTTCGTGGGCTAGAGCGCCTAGAGCTGTCGCGGATCTTGACTATTGCCGATGAGATAGAGGTAGAGGCTCACGCCGCCTTGGGAGCTATTCGCCCCCCCCCGCATTGCCCGGCCAGGGTGGTGCCTCGCTAACCCACGTTAGCGAGACCCTCATGGAGGGCTAGAGCGCCTGTCGAGGTCAGTTGTGGCAGACGGCCATACGTTCGTGGCCCGTCTGAAGGAGGATCGGTCTTGTGCACTGGCTGGCGCCCGACCCATCGGGCGGTGGAGACCAAAAATACACCCATGGCAGTCGAGGGTGCCGACGGCACCGCCTCCGTGGGTGATACCAGGATTTTGGGAGGGCAATTGAGGGGATTTTGCAGGTATATATTTATGGGGTTTATAGATAGGATTGAGATTGGAAATTTGGTTGGGATAAAGACAAAAAAGATTATTAATTTCTTTTGTAACTTTTATTTTAATTAATTAATTTTTTGGGCTGTCACACTTCTCGTGGCTCGCACTTCCTCGCCATAGGGCTTGGGCTCACCACCTACTTACACCTCAACTCCATGAACGTGATGGATTGACGGCATCTAAATTCTAGGCTTTCAATACCCTTCCATCGTCACATGTTGCGAGTTGAAACCTGAACCTTTCCTTCACTGCTAGAAAAACGGGCTTTAGTCCCGGTTGGGAACAGGTTTTAGTCCCGGTTTTCGACTAGGATATACATTTCTTTTAAAGTATGCTGGAATAAGCCTTTAATACCGGTTCGTAACACGAACCGGGACTAAAAGCCTACCTTTAGTACCGGTTCGTAACACAAACCGGGACTAATTTGTGTCTGTGCCAGCTAGCATGTGCCCGCTTGCCAAAGCCACATTTAATACCGGTTCGTGTTACAAACCGGGACTAATGTGAGCCACGAACTGGTATTAATCGTGTTTTTAGCCCCGTAGCCACGAACCGGGACTATTGCTACATCAGTCCCAGTTTGTGGCCAATCGGGACTGATGTACCGGTATGGAAGGTCATTTCTCTAGTAGTGCTTAGTCTCTTTGGGCTAGCAAGAACTTGCATGCCGTATGCATGGCATAGCCACCTCGTTGAGCAGACCGATGATAGGAAGCTGATTGAGCTCGGCGAGCGTCACAAAATCTAGATGAGGAAAAGAGAATAAATCGACTTCGACACGTGCCACGTTATGCGATGATACCTCCTGGATCGATCGTGGCCTTTTGAACGTATATGCAGCTCGCGCACGCAGCCATGCACATACAAAGATGTTGGAGAAAGACCAGTTGTGTTGATAGGAACAATAGGTAGGTCCATTGATGCGGTGGTGATAGGGCGAAACCGATACATAATATTATATATATATATATATATATATATATATATATATATATATATATATATATATATATATATAGAGTTGAGCTCCGGTGCTTTGCAAAGCACCGGAGACGCCGTGTTTGCGTCTAATTTATAAAATCCAAGACTCAAATGGACGATCTGAGCCATCCATTTTGATCTTCTCGTTGAAATCTCTTACATAACAAATTTCGTATTTTTTTTGATTTTTGTGCTATTTGTTTTGTATTTTTGAAAATCATTTGAGTCTCACATTTTATAAACTAGACGCAAAGCACGGCGTCTCCGGTGCTTTGCAAAGTTTAATTGCCATGTAGAGCCCTTATTGCTCATCCGACAACAACAGGGCACAATTTATTTTTAATTCAAGTTTAATTGCAACCCACATTTCAATCAGATTAATAATTCAAAGATTTGCATACCAGATTTCAAAATCCACACCTAATTCATTCACAACACAACTAATTCATTCACAACACTAATTAATTCAACAAAGTACATATTCACATTCAAATAATATTCACATCAAATTAATTTAACACTTATTCACATCAAGCACACATGAGGGAACTCAAGTTTACAATTCAAAATACAAAAGTTCATTTGTTTTGTCCATCGCTTTTTGTAACCGAGGTTGAGCCCGTTAGTTCGCTAGTCCTAGAGGATAAAGTCTAGGTGGGACCTAGTTTATATCTAGGGATATTGTGGGCAAAACTAAATTAAACTAGAACTATAAATAGGAGAGGTACCTCTTTGTACTCAGTGGATGACCGTTCCAATTAATAAAGATCTGTGCTGTGGGTTGCCTCTCTACATCTGGTGTTTTGATTGATGCCATTGTATTTTCTCCTATGATTGATTGGTTGACCTGCATCTGCTGTGTGTGAACGACTTTGCGATATTATAACATGTTATCAGCATGAATCGCTTTGGTTCTCGTTAAATCGGATATGACTGACATTAACAGACAGGAGTTCACTGAGCTTGCTCAGATGGGAGCGACTACTTGACCTGGGCGATGGATATGAAGATCAATCTGAACGCCTGCTCCCTTGGTGCCACCATCGCACCCCCGGTGGAGGGTGCATCGCCTATCCTTACGCCATTAAATATTGAGTTCTGCACTTCATACGCCATCATTTGCACCCAGATTTGAATACTGAGTACATGATGGAGAAAGACCCACTGACATTATGGAACTCCCTGAAGGAGCGCTATAACCAACAGTATCTATTCTCTTATGCAGAGAGAATGGACGATGCTATGCTTTCAGGACTTCAAGTCCGTGGCTGCGTACAACTCTACACTACATAAGATGATTTCAAAGATGAGGTTCTGTAACAAGCAGGTTATAGATACCGAGATGCTTGATAAGACCTTAGGCACCTTTCACCCCTCTATGAGGATTCTGTAGTAGCAATACCGTCAGGCAAAGTATAGCCAACACTCTGACTTGATTGCTACTCTGCTGGAGGCAGAAAAGCATGATGATCTTCTTATGAAGAATCATCAATCCTGTCCCACGAGGACAGTGGGCGTGTCGGAGATGCACGCCAACTCTCAGAGTACCGGTGGTAAGGGCCACGCACAGGGAAAGGGGAAGAAAGGGTCATGAAAGAATCATGGCGCGCATGGTAAGATTGGCAAATAGAAAGGGAAAGGCAAGGGTAAGGGGGCTAACCAGCGGAAGCCTCAGACCGATAAGTTGCCCAACACCTTGCAGCCATGCCATAGGTGCGGCAGTACTGATCACTAGGCATGCAACTGCCACATGCCTAAGCACTTGGTAGTACTATACCTCAAGTCCATTGGGAAGGACAGTACAGAGAAAAAGGTTAGGTCCGAAGTCCATTGTATCCAGCCGGAGACCGCTTATTCTGAAGAGAAGAGCGATGATATGGCTTTGGATGTGTAGAAGTGTGATGATCCTACATCTGAGGATGATGATGAGGACCTCCTGGGTATGGAGTTGGAGGAGCTCCAGGGGAACACTCAGGATGCATATGGCGATATGCAGTAGCCCATAGCTGTTTAGTTAGTCATAGTCGCTACATTTAGTGGTTTGCATTATATTTGTGCTTATCAAAACTCTGTTATGGTGAACTTGTGCTTATGGCTTATGAGTCTTGTCACTTATATATCTATGACGAATGGTTATTCAGTTGTTGGATATATTTTGGCTTTATTTCGTTGATGTTATTAAGTTTTATATCATAATCTTGTATGTGATATAGATATATGCTTAATAATTGTAACATATTACCTACTTGTTTGGCCTGATGGAAGAGGAGCTCTATTTGGTAGATAGTTGTACCACTAACACCATATGTAGGGAAACTAAATATTTTTAGAGACGGGAATATTATGATCATCGTTGGGAGCGAGATGGTTATAGTCGGCGCTGGCAGGGCCGTTATATCTCTCCCTATGGGCAAAATGCTTACGATCGAGAATGCATTGTTGTATCCTGAGTCAAAACGTACCCTGCTTAGTTTCAAGGACATCCGCATTAACGGCTTCTATATCGAAACCGATCATGAGGACGGGACGGAGTACCTGCTCATGACTATGAAGAATGGATGCCATAAGGAAGTGGTTGAAAAACTACATTCATTCTCATATGGCCTTTATTATATATGCATTAAGCCTTGTCCTCATGTTGCTTTGAAACTAAAATAGCAAACCTAGGCATGTTTAGGATCGAGCATGATCATCTAGGACATCTTGGCCTTAGTATGATGCAAATAATTGTGAAGAATTCTGTGGGTCATGACCTGAAAGTGTCTTAGTTCCCTAAACCTAAGAGGTTTGTGTGCCCGGTGTGTGCACAAGAGAAGTTGATTATAAGGCCTTCTTGTCTTATGGTCCAAAAGGAATCACCGAAGTTCTTGGAGAGAATTCAGGGTGATATCTGCGGACCGATTCTGCTGGTGTCTGGTCCATTTAGATACTTTATGATACTGTTGGATGCATCTACGAGATGGTCCCACGTGTGCTTGTTGTCAACAAGGAACTATGCTTTTGCTAAGCTTATTGTCCAACTTATTAGGTTGAGAACTATCTTTTCGGAGGAAAGAATCAAGTCTATCCGGTTGGACAATACCGCGGAGTTTAGCTCATGGACATTTAATGATTATTGTATGGCTTTGGGCATAAGTGTAGAGCACTCAGTATCACACGTGCACACTCAGAATAGCCTTGCAGAGTCTCTAATTAACAGGATCAAGTTGATCGCTCGACCCTTGATACAGAATTGTAGACTACCCAATAGTTGCTGGGGTCACACGATCTTGCATGCAACTGCATTGATTCAACTTAGGCCAACTGCATATCATAAAACTTCCCTCTTGAAGTTAGTGCGTGGAAAACAACCGTGTATTTCCCATCTGCGAAAGTTCAGCTGCGTGGTGTACATGCCGATCTCAGTATCACAGCGTACCACCATGGGCCCTCAAAGGAGGCTGGGATCTATGTTGGGTTTGAATCTCCGTCAATTTTAAAATACCTAGAGCCTATGACAGGTGATCTATGTAAGGCTAGGTACGCTGATTGTATTTTTAATTAGGACCATTTTCTGGCATTATGGAGAGATAAGTACCATACTAAGGAACACTGGGAAATTGACTGGGATGCCCGGGGCATTCAGTCCTTAGACCCACGCACGAATGAAACTGAACTGGAGGTTCAGAGGGTAATAAATTTGCAACAGATTGCAAATAGTCTGCCAGATGCTTTCACTAACCATAAAGGAGTCACCAAATCACATATACCTGTGGTTAATGCACCGGAGAGAGTGGAGGTACCCCAGCAGCAGCTGGCCACTCAGGCCCCTCTTGAGAGGAAGAGGCGAAGAGATCCGGGTACATGTGATTCTGGTTCACGGAGACGTCCACAAAGATCAAGAATCGGTGTAGGTTTGACACCCTTGTCAACTGAAGAGCCTCGACATGGAGTCGAGAAAGAAGATCTAGGGGATGGCCGTGGCGCCTATTTGGGGAATGGCGTCGGTGCCCATTCGAGGAATGGCGCACTCAACGACCACGTGAGCGTAAGTCTCGGTGCTGGGAGATCCGAAAGCCTCGACCCCGTCGTGTTGGCAAATCATGAGAAGTCGAAGGAGGAAAATGAGGAAATTTCCACAGACTATGTTTACTTAGGAGAGTTGTTTAAAAGGAAGACTAAAAATGTCGACATTTACTTTGCATCTGAGATTACTTCTTCCTTAGAGTTAGACTTAGAACCTAAGACCATGGCAGAATGCATGAGGCGCTCAAACTGGGCTATGTGGAAGGAGGCAATCGAGGCAGAGTTGCGCTCGCTTAATAAAAGGGGAGTGTTCGGTCCGTTTGCATCAACTCCACCTAAAGTGCTCCCTGTTGGAGCTAAATGGCTGTTCATCCAGAAGAGGGATGAGAATCACCAGGTAGTGAGATATAAAGCAAGGCTTGTAGCACAAAGATTCGCGTAGAGGCCCGACAACAATTACGATGAAACTTATTCTCTGGTTATGAGTGGAATAACTTTCTAATATTTAATATCTCTAGCAGCTTGTATGAATTTGAATATGCAGTTAATGGATGTGATGACTGCATATTTGTATGGGTCACTTGATTTGGATATCTATATGCGGGTCCTCGAGAGGGTAAAGATTTCGAAAAGAGATCACAAGTTGTATAGCGTTAAGTTGAGAAAGTCGCTATACGGACTTAAACAGTCAGATAGGATTTGGGACAACCGACTGAATGAGTTTCTCCTGTAGAAGGGTTCCTCCAATAATGATGATTGTCCCTGTGTGTTTATAAAGAAATCACAGAGTGAATTTGCATCATCTCGGTCTATATCAATGATTTCAATATCATCAGGACAGCAGGGCACATTAGTGAGGCCAGTACTCACTTTGTAACGGAGTTCGAGATGAAAGATTTGGGTAAAACCAAATATTGCTTAGGCTTGCAGCTTGAGCATCTTTCAGAGAGGATTTTGGTGCATCAAATCACCTATACCAGGAAGGTATTAGAGAAGTTTAATATGAGTAAAACACACCCCCTGAAGACTCCTATGGTCGTTCGGTCCCTTGAGTTGGACAAGGATTCGTTTAGACGAAAGACAGAGGATGAGGAGATTTTTGGACCGGAGGTTCTCTATCTCAGTGCTATTGCGGCACTAATGTATCTTGCTAACTATACTAGGGCTGACATTGCTTTTGTAGTGAATTTATTAGCTCGATACAGCTCGGCGCCAACGCGGCGACATTGGGTTGGAGTTAAAACTGTCTTCAGATACCTGCAGGGTACTCAGGATCTTGGGTTGTTCTATGGTAGAAATCGGCCTATGACCATGGTGGATTATACGGATGCAGGATATATGTCTGATTCGCATATAGGTAAGTCCTAGACTGGGTTTGTTTACTTGCTTGGTAGTGCAGCGATTTCATGGAAATCGAGTAAGCAAACACTTGTGGCAACATTCGCTATCTATTATGAGATTATTGCTCTGTATAAGGCCGCACGTGAGTGTGTTTGGTTTAGACGGATGATCAATCACATACAGCGGTCATGTGGATTGAACGCCGTTGATACCCCCACGATTATCCATGAGGATAATGCTGCTTGTGTTGCACAGATGTAGACGGATTACATTAAGAGTAATACGATAAAGCATATTGCTCTTAAATTGTTCTACCCTCATGAGCCTAGAAGAGTGTTGAGATAGAGGTAGTACAAACGAAATCGTGTGGCAATCTGGCGAATTTGTTCACTAAGGCGTTGCCTACCTTAACATTCTGGGCTTGTGTCCGCGGAATTGGGATGAGGCCATTTCGAGAGTTGCAAGGTTCGGGGAGAGTGCGCTCCACTGAATAGTAGCCCGAGTGATTTGGGAGATCACACACACACATATATATATAGAGAGTTGGGCTACGGTGCTTCGCGAAGCACCGATGACGCCATGTTTCGCATCTAGTTTGAAAAATTTGAGGCTCAAATGGCCGATCTGAACCATCCATCTTAATCTTTCGTTGAAATCTCTTAGATAACAACATTTCGTATTTTTAAATTTTTTTACTATTTATTTTGTATTTTTGAAAATCACCGATCTAATTAGTTGTGAAGCGTCCAATTTGCTGGTTTTGAAAAATACAAAACAAATAGTAAAAAAATTTAAAAAAAATACAAAATTTGGTCGTCTAAGAGATTTCAACGAGAAGATTAAGATGGATGTTCAGATCGAACATTTGAGGCACAGATTTTTCAAACTAGATGCGAAGCACGGTGTCTTCCGTGCTTTGCGAAGCACCGTAACCCAACTCTCTCTCTCTCTATATATATATATATCTATATATATATGTGTATATATATTGTACTCTTTCATTATATGATCAGTTTTTGTGGACTTTCTCATAGCAGGGTTTTTAACGAGGCAATATCACAATGTAGCATACGTGTGCAATGTACTCTTTTCTCCAATCCCTTTTTTCCATTGGGATTTTGGATAGAGTTTTTGATGAGCCATGTGCATATCATTGTTTTGTCCAAGGGGGGTGTTGTAACCTAGAGGATAAAGCCGAGGTGGGAACTGGTTTATCTCTAGAGGTATTGTGGGCAAAACTAAATTAGACTAGAACTATAAATAGGAGAGGTACCTCTTTGTATTCAGTGGATGACCGTTTCAATTAATAAAGATCTGTGCTGTGGATTGCCTCTTTATATCTGGTATTTTGATTGATGCTATTATATTTTCTCTTATGATTGACTACGCGATATTATAACAGAAGAGAATATGTACACCATGCCATTAGCTTCCTTGATGGACTCAACCAGATCCACGTACTTTTGCCTAGTGGCAACGTCAACGTTTCTGAGCAGATCCTCTGTGACCAAGAGGGACTTGATCGCGAAGCGCTCGTGCGCCATCTCGACTTCCTTAGGCCCATAAACCGCGCGGGCTGAATCAACGGCTGCGATGCTATGGAAGTCTTGGAGAGCCAGCCCACCATTGTGTCCTTCACTGCCAACCTCACGCCTGGCACGTCTAGGACGTTGTTGAGGCTGTGCTTGTAGCCCTAGTGAGCGTGCGCGAGAACATGCTTGATTTGATTATGGCTTGTGGATCTTGCCAAGCAGCCTCGAGAAGCAGATAGTCGTTGAACTGGTCCTTGGTGAAGCCCAGGTTCGCGATCATGATGCACATGGTGACCTCCATGTTGACATGGCTGAGGAACATTACTAGAGAAGTGGGCATCGCTACTGACACATCACCATCGGTTATCCGCGAACCGGCAGTGATAGTTGCATCACTACCGGTTTGACTTACGAACCGATAGTAATAGTTGCGTGAGCCATAAACTTGAGCCACAAACTGGTAATGGTGCCTCGGGCACTATCACTACCGGTTTGAGCCATAAACCGGTAGTGGTACCTATCAATTACTACCGGTTTGAGTCACGAATCGGTAGTGATGCCTTGTTTCTAGAAAGTTTAAAAGGAATACATATTCTATCTATATCAGTACGCAACAGTGGGTGGGTTAGCTAGAAGAGTGAAGTTGGAGTCACGAGGTCTCGGGTTCTAGTCCTGATTCTCCCAATATATTCTCAACATATTTTTAAACATTTCTAATACTATCATATTCAACCGGTAGTGATACCTGAAGTATCACTCCTGGTTAGGTTCTATCGGTTCGGAACCGGTCTAGAATCGGTAGTGATAATTGTTTCTCCAGTAGTGGAAGGCTCTCAGGACATGCTCGAAGAAGCTCTCGAGGGAGGTCTGGTAGGCGGCGATGGAGGAACTGTGCTTGCGAGGAATCGGCGTCTCGATGTGCGCCTTGGCCACTGTGACGCCGTGCCCGACGAGGAACAGGTTGGCGTGGCCTTCGTGCATGAGGATGACCGCGAGGCGGGCACTAGACGCAAGGGCGCATGCTTGCTGGAGGGGGTCGAGCGCCAGCTAATCCCTGTTGTTCTTGTTCAGCTCGTGCTGCAGAGTGTGGTACTGGCCCAGCATCACGTAGCCGTGGTCCGTGGCGATGATTCTGCCATGGACGCGCACGGTAGATCCCTCCTTGTCGTATTCGACGGACTTGGCTAGCACCCGCGCACAGCAGCAGCTTCACGTGGTCCAAGCGCGCCCTGAACTCGGGCGACATGTTGGCTTTCCAATCTGTGCAGGCCGTGAGAACGTCGCCGGCGGCGATGAGGTTGTATGCGTGCCACATGTCCTCGACTTCCTCCAGCACCAACCTAATGGAGCCGGACATGTTGCGGACGAGAGCCCGATGACCATGGATGGCCTTCATTGTCGCCTGCCGGAATTAACGTGAAGCGTAGCAGCAGAAGCAAGGGCACAAGTCGATCGAATTCGTACGTGTGGATGGTGAACCAACGTGGAGAGAAAGATCGATGTACGTTACACGTACACAATATATAGAGGGGACAGGCTGGGCAGAGAGTTGTATTCGCTGGGAGTTGACTCTGGAACCGATTCGGCCCTGCGCCCAGTGCTTGTCTTTGGAGACGCGTCGTCCTGAACTGATTCAAACAAGCTACGATCGATTGATCGCACGCACGCCAGCTCGTCGATTGCCAGGACCAGCCACCCAGATGTGCTCGGAGCCTGAGTCCAATACCATGTCCGTGAGGACGCAGGGTATGATCAGGGGTGGCCAACAGCTGGCCTGGTTACTCTGAGCGACAAGAAGATATCTGAAAGGATGATGAAGGGGATTCCTCCCGTCATGTTATCTCTGCCCATAAGTGCATCTGTGAATCCGTGTGATGAGTATTTGGATAAAGTTTGAGGGGTTTGTGGGATATATTTGGTTAAGGTTTGAATTTTTCGGGAATTAAACCTCTCGGTGGATCAGTTTGAATTTGAACAAGTTTTGAAGTGTTGGTTGGTAGGAAAAGGTTCTAAGAAGGTCTTAGAGGCTTCAGGAATTTTAGGAATTTTCTTAATTTTTTTGAAGTTCAGTCGGTTTTTGTTTCAGTCAGGAGCCAGACGGTCCGGCTAACACAGGAACATGTAAGCCGGACGGTCCGGCTTGCACTGCCGTCGGCTGGTTTGATTATTTAGAGTTTCAGGACCGTGAGAAGTGTTACTCGGACGGTCTGGGTAGGAGCCAGATGGTCTGGCTAACACTGGTCGTGTAAGCCGGATGGTCTGGGCTGGAGCTGGACTGTCCGACTCACACTATCATCTCCCTGTTTGAAGTTTCGTGTGAGGGCTGTGTAAGACGAATGGTCTGGGCTAGAGCTGGGCGGTTCGGCTTATACTGTGAAGTTTCGGGTTGAAACTCGTTTTGGTTGAATTTGACTTTTCCAATCCCAATTTTCAATGCGATCTTTTGGGAATTTGTGTATGGACAAACTTGCAGATGATCAAGCTAAGTTGTGGATTTTTTGATAGACTAATCCTTGCGGTACAGGTCTTAGTGGACTGTGGTCGGCGACGTGTCGGGACGCGATCTAGAGGATCGGGGGTCCAAAACGGCAAGGATGTCACGTGGGACGGTCGGACTCGGACTTGGGGAATGCAAGGATGACGTGGAAGACGGACTTGAACCAGCGTGAGGATCCGAGGCTCGACAGGCGGTCGGGTGAGTTGGAAACTTTGCGGTTAAGTCGAGTTATGTGTTAAAACCCGTGTCTGTGTTGGGTTTCGGGTTAGCCCATGTTGGGTTGTGTGTGAGTGTTTCAGACCCATGTAAGTGGCTAGTTGAGTGGCTTAATTCTAACCCTTGATGAAGCTATTTAAGAGCCAAGGAAGCTATCAAGGGGAGAGGTTCACCCGGTTGCCCTATAAATGAAGGGGTGGAGGGGGCTGCCTCTACTAAGTTTTGTGCAGAGGTTTTGTGGCTTGTATTCTGCTCTTTTGTGAGCTTTGCCCACCTAGGTGTGGCTGTGAACAAATCCTCTCAAATAATAGAAACTAGTTCCTCATATCATGGCATCGTTCTTGTCTAGTTCATACTTTTTGATCTAGTTTCTTTGATGTTTTTGTTTATAACTTGTTTATTTGCCTCCCCTTCTTCTACATGCTACTGATCCATGATGTTTTGCTGTTGCACACATGATTTGAGACCCTTGGCAACCTGTGATAAATAAGAGATCAAGTTCTTGTCTTTCTTGTTCTTGAAGGCAGAATGGTTTTACTCGTGCAGCAGTTTGTTTATGATTTTAGAAAAATCCTTTTTGAGTGATTCCAATGAAAGAAGGTCCGTGACTTCCATATCTATCTGTTCAAAAATTTTAGAGTCATTTGGATTCTTTGTTTGAGAGCTATGAGGTGAATACCGAGTCACAAACTTTCTGTACGTGAGTTCCAGACAGCTCTTGTTTCATGATTTTTTTTGTTTTTTCTGTGAAGTATTTTGATATGAAACTTAGCTGGAGGCTGCGCGACTCATCAAGGCATATGGAGCAAAATTCTCATAATTTTTGGAGCCCAAGAAAGCTAGCAACCACTCTTGTGATCAGAATCAATTTCTGCTGAAATATTCCTAGCTATTCGCTTTTTAAAAGTGCTTTTGGTGTTTGGTTGTTTCGTTTTGTGCCTCAACAACCCTTAAATGAATTTGTTTTTGTTTGAACACTCAACAACCAGGAATTGGGTTGAAAATTCCCACATATTAGCATGGATTTCATCCGTGCTACTCGGGGTACCTATAGTTGTAGAGTTTCACAAGGGTTGATGGGTTCAAGGAGCACCGGTTCGTAGAAATTCTTCAAAGCTCCCATTCACCCCCTCTCTGATCGCTAGGTTCGGTATTTCAGCATCACGGCCTAGCAGTGGAATCTAAAGCTCCTAGGACAAGTGCGCCCTATTACGGAGACAAATAAACTAAGAAGCTAAGAGTGTAGTACAACCAGTGATACCCTCCATTCTACTCAGTGGATATAATTCCCTACGACTAACGGTTGCAGAGACCAAGTGAGGCATAGTCCCATAGGGACAATAAAGAGAAAGAGGGACACTATAGGAAAAAGACCCAAATCTCGATGGCTGGAACCATCGAGAAAAAGTTCAAAACCATCGAGAGAGGTCACTCTCGATGGCCAACCATTGAGAAAAGGCTGTTAGGTTAGCCACATCGATAGAAATTGACACTCTCGATAGCCTATCATGCCCTAGTCGAGAGTGGTGGCGGAGCCAGCCGTGAGCCAGTCTGACGACATCGAGCTGCTCTCTCTCGACGACCAGCTTATAGTCATTAAGAGTGAGGCTTCCATGTTTGTTGGGCAGGCCCATGTTGGATCCCATCTCTCTCAACGGCTAGGACATGGCTGTTGAGAGAGTCCGTTGTTGGGCCGCTCGCCTAGGGGTCTCTCTCAAGAGCTAATCCTGAGTGGATTGTCTAGAGAGAGATCGCCAGGAGAGAGGGCTAGCCCATGGCTAGCACTTTCGACGGCTTGTATACAGTCGTCAAGAGTACATATTTTTCAAAAATAATGCTAAAAAACTGTAAAAAGAAGAATTTTTGTAGGAGCTGCTGCAACCTACAATTCGAAACAGCACGCCTAAATAATATTCCACATCTCCATATTCATATCCATCGAAACCACCACACAAGTAACGTACAAAATGTGCAAAAACATCGAGAGATACAAAGTACATCCATAAATATATAGAAGTCCACACACATACAACACCAACATTCAATCTTCTGTTTGACACATATATACAACCACATACATAGCCATCCATATATAGATATTCAAAAGGAGTTCGTCAACTCGTGACTCAAGGCACGCTCGGTGGGGGGTAGTCAAACAACTAGGAGAAGAAGTTCACGGGCGTGGGCTGGCTCCCGGAGGCGTCATCACCTTGGAGCCCGTCATCCACCTGAGCTATAGCTGAAGCCGCTGAACAGGAACCCTATGAACCATGCAATGCATTTAGACATAGGTGGCTTGAAATCTCGGTTTGGACGATGATTTAGATGACAAGTCAAGTTCAGACACTTACTGCCTCTAGAGTGGTGCTCGTCCTACGATGATAGGATGGTAGCGACAGCACCATGATTGATTACAGATGGGTTTAGGGGATTTAGGAATTGATTTTGGGAGGGTAATTGGAGGGAGAAAGATTTTGTAGTTATATATTTATGGGGTTTATAGATAGAATTGGGATTGGAAATTTGTTTGGGATAAAGACAAAGAAAATTATTAATTTCTTTTGTAACTTTTATTTTAATTAATTAATTTTTTTTGGGCTGTCACACTTTTTGTGGCTCGCACTTCCTCGCCATAGGGCTTGGGCTCATCGCCTACTTACACCTCAACTCCATGAACGTGATCGATTGACGGCATCTAAATTCTAGGCTTTCAATACCGTTCCATCGCCACATGTTGCGAGTTGAAACCTGAACCTTTCCTCAGTCTCTTTGGGCAGGCAAGAACTTGCATGCCGTATGCATGGCATAGCCACCACGATGAGCAGATCGATGACAGCAGGCTGATCGAGCTTGGTGAGCGTCACAAAATCTAGACGAGGAAAAGAGAATAAATCGACTTCAAAACGTGCCAAGTTATGCGATGATACCTCCTGGATCGATCGTGGACTTTTGAACGGATATGCAGCTCGCGCACGTAGCCATGCACATACAACTAGACCTGGGAATTGGGCCGGGCCTCTGTAGGCCAACACGAGCACGACCTGATTTTAATGGCCCGAAGCATTACCCGGTGTGGACAATATGGGCCCCGGGTGTATGGACATAGGCGGTTAGACGTACCACCTCCTTGGGGCAAATCACACGGATCTTCGAGAAGACAGGCCTGGAGGATGGTGCGGCCCGACTTGCTCTACAAGGAAGCATATTCGTATTCTACTCGAATACGTGGAGGAAGATATGACCATCCCGGTTATATCTCTACCTCCCTTATACGGATTAGGAAACTTATCTGTAACCCGACCCCTTGCACTATATAAAGGGGGTCGGAGGTCCCTAGTTAGACATCTCATCATACAGTACACAATATACATCCGAGATCATTGTCTGTTCTCGTGCCATCTCGACGAGAATATACATTGTAATCGACATCCACAATACAATCCACGAGCACAGAAGTAGGGTATTACCTCTCTCATAGAGGGCCTGAACCTGTATAAATCCTGCTTCTGGTGTTACCATCAAGTCGTGATCTCTCGCATAGCCCTATAAAATACATTGCCGATGCAAATCGTTGACAGTTGGCACGCCAGGTAGAGGCTAGTGTCACGATCAACTTCATCGACTTCGATGGCCTCTATCGGCGGATTCGTCTTCACTTACGCCCCTGGTCAAGGCTTCATCTTCGGAGATCTCAGCTTCCTCGCCGACGACTTCGGGGAACTCCGGCTATCTCAGCCGGGCAACACCCGGGGGACGCTGAATACGACTTCAGCCGAACCACACCATGTTGGGTTGCCTCTTGCGGATTCTGATCCGGAAGAGATCCAATCTGATAACGACGATTTCGACTACCCCACCGCAGGTACTCCCTTCGGTCCCGGTCGGAATTACGAGCTTCTTGTTCTACCAGCTTCTTCCACTGGTAACGAACCAATCAGCGATACTGCTCCTGATCTGGATCGCATTCGGATCCAATCGGGAATCGTGACCTCTCAGTTGTCCGACGTCCCGTTCGGGCTGAGAAACTCGGCCACTATTTTCCATGAGATAACACGCCATCTTTTTTGGTTTAGGCTAAGGGCGGAGCATAACAAACACACTGCTTGGGACGAGTTTCGAGTTCGACTCGGGACAGCTCAACGGATCGGTTTCGAGTTGATGCTATGATACCACTCGGATTGGTTAATTCAGCTGCAAGATTTCGGTAGATCTGTTCTGTTAAATGTCAGTCAGGTTTTCTTCGGCCAAAAGATTCATCACGAGAAGTGGGAGTTATCATCACTCCCATTGACGAACCAACAAATCGGGATCAGTTGAGCCTCTCTTACTCGCAGTCCGAGTCGGAGGAGAGCGTCAACGGGTTCCCCGACTTTCGCGGCGTCTATGTGATGGATGGACAAGCCTCCGGATCGGCTCGGCGTCCCATAGAGGAGGTAGGAGCCGAACAAAACCGCGGAGGTGGAGAAGATCTGCGCGACAAATTGTGCGGTCGGGCACGTGAAGTCCAGGAGGAACTGCTCCAAATCCGTATGGGGATCACTCGGTCTTCCGTACGTCCCAACAGAACATCCTCGCATGTAAGACCCTCCTGAACAATGTTGGACCTTTACTTGGAGAAAACAGCCCCGCAACGCTGATCATGGATCAGATCAAAGCCATGGTGACGGCAGCAGCTGTCCAAGGTACTCGGGACCAACAGGCCGACTCGACTAGAAGCTAGACTGCCACGAGTAGCACTCGGCGCAGTCGGCACACGCCAACTCGCGGGCAAGTCGCTCGCCGAAGTACAAGTTGCGACCTCCGCCTCAACATCGAAGCTCGGCGGAGGGAGCGAGAGGAAGACCGACGCCGCACTCCACCGCGCTGGATTCTTCCCCGTCAGTCTCCTCCTCCTGGGGACGGATTGATTGATGGAATCAAGGCATTCACACCCCGACTTCGTCAGGTAAACTTGCCCGAAGGGTTCAACCCTAAGAGAATAGTGAAATTTGACGGGAGCGGGACCCAGAAGCTTGGTTGCAGATTTACTCTTTGGCAATCAAGGCCGCAGGCGGAGGATACGACTTGATGACAAACTATCTGCCAGTCATGTTAACTCTTCCGGCTCAGGGTTGGCTTGCGGGCCTTTCAGAGAACTCGATCGATTCCTGGGGTGAGCTTTGCGACTAATTCGTTGCCAATTTTCAGGGCACTTACGAGAAGCCTGGAACCCAGTGGGACCTTTATCAGAATCATCAGAAAAAAGATGAGTCGTTAAGGGATTTCATTCGGCGCTTCATGAAGAAGAAGAACACAATCCGGGAGATCTCTAAAGCGGTCGTCGTCGCGGCCTTCCAAAAGGGAGTTCAAGACCCCGATCTAATCAAGAAGATGTCCCGGAAGCCCCCAACCACTGTCAAAGAGATGTTCTCCCTGGCGGACCGATATGCTACCGCCTCAGATGCTCTCGCCGAGCGTCAAGAGGATCACCCAAGCAAAAACGAAGGCAAGAAGGACAAGCCCGAACCATCCTCCAAGAAGGACAAGAAGCGTAAGGGTGAGGAGCTGGTAGCGGCTGTGGATCATGGTCGATAGAAGCCGCCCCAGTCCAATGACTACAACAAGGTAATGGAGGTGCTGTGTCCTTTCCATCCAACTAGGAAGCACGCGGTGAAGAATTGCAACGTCTTGAAGAGGTTCGCTGGGGAGCACAACAAGGATGCTCCGAAGGACGCCAAGCAAGATGACAAGCGTGACCCTCCTCAGGGTGACGCTTACCAAGAAACTGAGCACAAGCTCAATTACATATTCGGGGGATCGGATGCATACGAGTCCAAACGTAAGCAGAAGCTTACTACTCGGGAAGTCAATGCAGCTGTTCTAGTGACCCCCGAATACCTTCGATGGTCCGAAGTTCCGATCAAGTTCGATCGCTCGGATCACCCAGACCACATTCCTTGTCAAGGAAGATATCCACTCATCTTGGATCCCATGGTATGGGGCGTCCGTCTGTGCAAAGTCTTGGTCGACGGCGGGAGCGGATTGAACATCCTTTTCGCCAAGACGTTCAACGAGATGAAGTTTCCAAAATCAGCGCTCCAGAAGACTGACGCGCCGTTTCACGGCATAATTCCGGGAACCTCCTCAGTGCCGATTGGGAGAATCTCTTTTCCGGTCACTTTTGGCACTCAGGACAACTACCGGACAAAAAACCTCAGCTTTAAGATGGCCGATTTCGAGACTGCGTATCACGCAATCTTGGGAAGGCCAGACTTGGCCAAACTCATGGCTGTCCCACATTATGCCTACCTACTTATGAAGATGCCATGTCCGCGGGGCGTGATCACGGTCCGCGGAGACGTCAAGTTTTTCTATCTCCTTGATAGGGAAAACTGCGACTTCACCTAGTCAACCGAAGCGGCTGCTGAGTTGGACAAGATCTGGCATGCGGCCACCACTCTTCGCGACGAAGGCGACTTGCCGAACAAAAAGCCATCTACTCTCTCCACGCTGGGAAGGTCCGCACATTATTGACTCGATGACAAGCCCGGGAGCTTACTGATTGAGGCGAGAAGAACGGCACTCTCATGGACAACCCGTGGAACATCGAGCAATTACGTCGGTTCTATACCTGACGGCTGTTGTACACATACTTATAATTAAATAAAGATAATTTTTCGTTCACATCGTCTTTACGCTTGTGAAATTCAGTTTCTGACTTACTACTTATTTATGTTTCAATTAAGTAGTAAGTCGGGGGCTACACCTAATTAGGTGCACAATCGCGCACCTTTTTTGGTCTCTGATTAAGGTTAACTTGACTTGCTCCGTAGTCGGATTCCGACTAGCCAGTAAGTAGGGGGCTACACCTAATTAGGTGCGCAATCGCGCACTCCTTTTCTTTCATTGAGATTAATTTGACTTGCTCCCTAGTCGGATTCCGACTAGCTAGTAAGTCGGGGGCTACACCTAATTAGGTGCAGACTACACCTATTCTATACTTTATCAATCTCTCTATCCTCGAATTCTTGTCGAACCTAAGTATTGATTGTTCTGAGTAACGAAACTCTTATCTCCACGCAACACTCATGTTTCCCGACTGCGTTCTTGGAGATAGAGCTCCGCGCCAACTCCTAAAGCTAAGGAACTTGATGCGCTTGGCAGAGTGTTTAGTAAAAGGAACCTAATCTACTTGGGCAAAATACAGAGCTCTGTTAAGAGAGATCAATTAGGTCATTTTATATCAAAAAGAATCGTTTACATACAAACGAACTGATAATTTATAGGGAGTTCCCATGTTTACAGGGAATCTAAGTCTAAATTATCTACAAGGGATTCAGCCGTCGGCTTCACCTCCTCGAGCAGAGCCAGCGCTTTATCCTCGGAGCAGGCGAAGCCGTCCTTGACGGCGTCGAGCTCAATTTGAGGGTAGAGTGACTTGACGATTCCTAGCGCCTGGCTAGTACTCATGAAGTTGACTTCCCTGAACCGGGCCTTGAGTTGCTCGGGGGCTTCGGTCCACCTTCGGATCTGGTCGGCCCGAGTACTTGGCTCGGCGTCGCTGACATAGAGCCGTCGCCGAGTGGGCTCCACAGCCACCAGGAGCTCCTGGTACTGCGCTTGCGCAACTTTGGCGTTCTCCTACAGAACGTCATATTGCGCCAGCGTCTTCCTTTTGTGTTCTGTCAAGCACAGAACACTACCTTCAGTTATACGAACATGCAAACACTGGAGGTTCAAAGTCGGTCGGGTTTGGGCACTTACCCTCCAACTCGGCGATGGCTTTTGCCTCCGACTTCTCCAGGGCCAGCCTCTGGTCCTGGGACTTGGCCAGCTCTTTTCGAAGGCTGGCGATTGTGGTGTCGCGGGCTACACATGGTGCAGAACACAATGTCATTCGGTCGCATGCAAGTAAGATAATCCTAACTCGGGCTGGGGTACTTACACCGAAGGGAGCCTACGAGGTCGAACTTCTCGTCCTGCAGCTCCTTGATCCGGGCCTGCAGCTCCCGGCGCTGCTTGGACGTCTCGGTCCGGACCTCAACTACTTGCCCCTCCACGGATTTAATCCATTCTATCTAGGGAGGAAGTAGTTGAGGAACTTGGTTTTCCTCTCGAAAAAGTCACCAAGTTCCTACAAAGAGGAAGAATAGTCATTGTTTTACCTCGAGATGAAGAAAAATTACTAGGCTGGTCGGGAGAAAAGGTCACCTGGCCTTCTCCTGCCTCGTCATCGATGAGGGCCGATCTCGGCCTCGTCCCTCGGCTGCCGAGAGCTTGGGCTCGGCTTCCTCTGGAGAGATGGGGCGGCGGAATCTCTTCCACCTTGGCTCGGGCTCCTCGTCGCCCTCGTTGGGCGGTTTGAGCTCGGGGCTGCTGTGGCGTCTCCTTGGACCTCGGCGTCTGGCGGCGCCTCTTGGCTCTGTCGGTGGGGGACTCGTCATTTGTTGGAGGAGGAGGAGGATCTTGCCCGACTTGGCTCGTGAGCCGGCCTGGCTCGGTCAGGCGATCCGTCGAATCTTCTTCATCCGGATCGCCCCTAAAAGCATCCACTGCCAGAAGGTGCAGATCTGCTCCATCTCGGAGTAGATCAAGGCTGATCGTTGGGGGAAAGATGATTGGAGGAGAGGACCACCATCATTCTCATCATGACAAGGGATGACATTCGAGTTCCATCCTTCAAGCGAATTGAGGATAGAACGGTTCACTCTGAGTTCCAGAGGTATGTCTTCGTAATGGCTCCTTCCTTCTTGGAACTCGGTTGGAATGTCTGGCACTTACTTGGACTGGTACGGTGAAGTCCTTAAGTAAGAGGCGTTTGAGAGGCGAGAGAAAAGGTGTGTCAAGCGAAAGGAAACCCCATGGGTTGTTGGAGTATAGAGATTTGAAGAAAGATTTGGAGCTGGATGGAAGGAAGGCATTCCATAGTTCTCCGACGAAGAAGGAGGACCGGGGAGTCGATCTCCTCTTACGTGAAAAGATTTATCACCCGTAAAGGTTGCGAAACTCGATTACGATAAATCGCCAATCAGGAATTGTACGGTTCTCGAAGAAACCGGCGGTCTTGCGCCCGACGACTGCCCGGCATGTAGCATCCAGCGGATTGTGGTTGGTAGCGGGTGGCAGTGTCGGTGAATGCGCAGTGGAGTTCATTGACGGCGAGAACCCTTTGAGCCCGTGCGGGCATACGGAACGGCCCTATGAGAAACAGTGCTCGAACGCCGCGAAGTATGCCCTCTGCGGTTTTAAAGAAGGAAAATGCGACGTTTACGACGGCTCGCGGCGTGCTCGCAAAGCGGATGATGAATGAGTGTTGCTTTAGGTTCGAGCCTCCGACTTAGGTTCGGAGCGTCGTGGGGTGCAAAATGCAGTGGGGCGTAGCACGCTCGTGAGACCGGCCAAAACTTTACGAACCTAATCAGGGCGAGGCAGGTCGGGGACTGCGTCCGCGAGCTGCGGGCTCCTCTTGCTTGAATAATTTTAAGCATTTGATGTGCTCAGGTCAAGGTGAAGAGTCAGAGGTAGCTGAATGTCGAGTTACGCGGTCGAGATCCGAATGTCATGATTCGTAATAGGGAGGATAACGCAGGGTGACTTTGACCACTCGGCTACATCCACTTTTTTGGTATGCCTCTCCGTGGGGCCAATAGCCAGCATACCGACCAGTCGGACTGGATACCAAGCATCTTTTTGAGACTTGAGATTCTCTCTTGAGTCCTTTACAACTGTGTTGTTTGATCAGCAGGTAACTTGGCAACGGAACTTCATCAACCAAGCAAAGAGTGACGTCACTCGGGATACATTTGATGGGCTGCAAGCTGAACCCAGAATCAAGACAACTCAGCCGCGAAGCACTCGGGGGCTACTGTGGACAACATGGGCCCCGGGTACATGGAGATAGGCAGTTAGACGTACCACCTCCTTGGGCTAAATCACACGAATCTTTGAGAAGATAGGCCTAGAGGATGGTGGGGCCCGACTTGCTCTACAAGGAAGGGAATTCGTATTCTACTCGAATACGTGGAGGAAGATGTGACCATCCCGGTTATATCTCTACCTCCCTTATACGGATTAGGGAACTTATCTGTAATCCGACTCCTTGCACTATATAAAGGGGGTCGGAGGTCCCTAGTTAGACATCTCATCATACAGTACACAATATACATCCGAGATCATTGTCTGTTCTCGTGCCATCCCGACGAGAACATACATTGTAATCGACATCCACAATACAATCCACGAGCACAGGAGTAGGGTATTACCTCTCTCATAGAGGGCCTGAACATGTATAAATCCTGCTTCCGGTGCTACCATCAAGTCGTGATCTCTCGCATAGCCCTATAAAATACATTGCCGACGCAAATCGTCGAAACCTGGCACAAAAAAAATGGGCCGGGCTGGCACGGCCCAAATGGTATGCCGGGTCAGGCATAAAAACCTGGCACGATGGGCCGCCCGGCACGGCCTGATTGTATGGCTGTGCTCGGGCCGACACGGCCTGAATTAAAGACTAAACCTATAATTTATATTTTTTAGGGTCTTTCTCTGCTCATATGAATTTATATTCTACATGAAAGTTATAGATAAGTTTGAGACGCATCTTTTTTATGTAGACAACTTTTTCATTTGAGCACCGTATAAATTTATAAAAAACAATTTAGTGCGCTGTGTCGTTTCGGACCAACACCACCTCTCTCGGTTATTTATATTTTTTGGAGACTTTATTTGCTCATATGAATTTATAGTCTACATGAAAGTTGTAGATAATTTCGAGGCGCATCTTTTGTATGTAGACAACTTTTCCATTTGAGCAATGTATGAATTTATAAAAAAATATTTATTGCACTATGTAGATTCGGACCGACGCCACCTCTCTCGGTAATCTGCATTTTTCGGGGTCTTCCTCTACTCATATGAATTTATATTCTATATAAAAGTTGTAGAGAATTTCGGGATGCATCTTTTTTATGTAGATAACGTTTTCATTTGAGCAACATATGAATATATAAAAAAATATTTTATGTGCTATGTTCTCTCCTGTACCGTGCTCAGGCCAGCCCGGCCCGATAGCACCCTGGCGTGCCTTTGGGCTGTGCTGGGTCTTGATTTTTGCCATCCATTCTGGCCTGGCCCGCCACGAAGAAATAACCGGGCTGTGCCAGCTTGTTTCATACAGGCCGAAATCACGACAGGTCCAGGCCGTGCCGGCCCGGCACGGCCCAAGTCCCACCTCTACATACAACGATGTCGGAGAAAGACTAGTTGTGTTGATACCAACAACAGGTAGGTCCATTGATGTGGTGGTGATAGGACGAAAGCGAAGCAAAATATAATCTATCTAATATATATATATATAAAGAGAGGTTAGAAGAAATATAGAAATTATATATAAAAAAGTTTTCCTTCAATGAAATTGTAAACTAGAGAAAAAATAAATTGGTGCAGAAAATTGCCGCCAGAGAAAAAAACACATCCATGCAGCTCTAGATTAAGGGAGGTTGGTGTTATAGCTGGGGTCACCACATCTCGGTTTCGTCGTCCAATTCCGGCAGCGGAAATCGAAGTATGGCCGCAATTCCGGTCATCTGCGCCAGCTGCTGGCCGGAGACATGCATGGAAGAGAATATGTACACCATGCCATCAGCTTCTTTGACGGACTCAACCAGATCCACGTACTTCTGCCTAGTAGCAACGTCAACGTTTCTGAACATATCCTCTGTGATCAAGAGGGACTTGATCGCGAAGCGGTTGTGCGCCATCTCGACTTCCTTAGGCCCATAAACCGCGCGGGCTGAATCAACGGCCGCCATGCTATGGAAGTCTTGGAGAGCCTGCACCTCCCTCGCCGCCATTGTGTCCTTCACCGCGGACCTCACGCCTGGCGCGTCCAGGACATCATTGAGGCTGTGCTTGTAGCCCGAGTGAGCGTGCGCGAGAACGATGCTTGATTTGTTTTTGATTATGGCTTGTAGATCTTGCCGAGCAGCCTCGAGAAGTAGATAGTCGTAGAACTGGTCCTTTGTGAAGCCCGGGCTCGCGATCACGACGCACTTGACGACCTCGAAGTTGACATGGTTGAGGAAGGCTCTCAGGACATGCTCGAAAAAGCTCTCGAGGGAGGTCTGGTAGGCGGCGACGGAGGAACCGTGCTTGCGAGGAATCGGCGTCTCGATGTGCGCCTTGGTCACCGTGACGCCATGCCCGACGAGGAACAGGTTGGCGTGGCCTTCGTGCATGAGGATGACCGCGAGGCGGGCACTAGACGCAAGGGCGCATGCTTGCTGGAGGGTGTCGAGCGCCAGCCAATCCCAGTTGTTCTTGTTCAGCTCGAAAGGTTTGTTCAGCTCGAGCTGCAGAGTGTGGTACTGGCCCAGCATTACGCAGCCGTGGTTCGTGGCGATGATTCTGCCATGGACGCGCAGGGTAGATCCCTCCTTGTTGTATTCGACAGACTCGGCTACCACTCGTAGCAGCAGCTTCACGCGGTCAGATCGCGTCCTCAACTCAGTCGACATGTCGGCTTTCCGATATGTGCGGGCCGTCAGAACGTCGCCGGCGGCGATGAGGTTGTACGCGCGCCACATGTCCTCGTCTTCCTCCAGCACCAACAAGACGGAGCCGGACATGTTGCGGACGAGAGCATGCTGACCATGGATGGCCTTCATCGTCGCCTGCCGGAATTAACGTGAAGAGCAGAAGCAGAAGCAAGGGCACAAGATTGAATTCGTATGTGTGGATGGTGAACCAACGTGGAGAGAGAGATCGATGTACATACACAATATATAGAGGGGACCGGGCGCTCGGAGTTGAGTCCGGAACTGATTCGAAATCGATCGATCGCACGCATCCGGAACTCTTCCAACGCTCCCTTGACGACCTCGTCAAGTCCCTCCGCGCCGACCCGTCCGCCGCCGGCGAGTCTGCGGCTGTCGTCCGCGCGCTCTCCGAGATCCACCGCGAGATCCGCGCCCTCGACGCTGCCACCAAGGCCGCCGTGCTCCAGAAGCTGACCTACCTGTGCTCCCTCCACTTCGGCCCCTCGCCTCTCACCCGCTGGCCTTCCCCGCCATCGAACTCATCAAGGTACTCAAAGTGTTTGCCCGGCTGGCTCCTCTCGAATGATCGAATCACGCCTAGCTGCACGAATTGTTGACCCAGTCTGCCAGCTCCTTGCCCGCTCTGCAGCCATGTCCCTGACGTTTGTGTGCATCCGCACTGTGTTGTCTGCGCTGCCAGCACATGATGCCCCTGTGTCCCTCGCCATTGGGAAAGCTAAGGAGTTCCTTGCTGCTGCTGATGAGCCCAACCTGCAGTACCTTGGGCTCCTTGCACTTGGTATGCTCAGCCTGGCGTATGCATCCACTGTGCATGAATGCCGTGATGTCATTGCCCAGCCACTGGGTGATGCTGACTCGAACATCCGAAGGGTCTCATTGCACCTTATGATGAGGATGATCGATGACAACAATGTCATGGACATTGCTGGTATGCTGGTCAGTCATGCCACAAAGTCAGACCCAGAGTTTGCAAATGACATTCTTGGGGCTGTTCTAGCATCATGTGGTCGCAACGTGTATGAGCTGGTGTCAGACTTTGATTGGTATGTCTCACTCCTCACAGATATGTCAAGGAGCCTGCATTGTGCCCAGGGGGATGAGATTGGTCGGCAGCTTGTTGATGTGGGGCTGAGAGTGCAGGATGCACGGCCAGAGCTTGTCCATTCAGCTCGAACTCTCCTAATAGACCTTGCTTTGCTTGGGAACCATCTGCTGCTGCATGGGTCTCTGGTGAGTATGTTAACTTCACTAAGGATTCTGCTGATCTTGTTGAAACACTCTTGCAGCCAAGAACTAGCGTCCTGCCAATGTCTGTAAGAGCTGTCTACATCCAGGCAGCACTTAAATTGATCATGTTCTGTTGCGCTTTGTATGTCAAGAGGTTGAAAGAGTCCAACGAAGAAGTGGATGTAGTGTTGGATGAGTTGGCTACTGATCAAGCTGTTAGCAGGGAAGACACTGCAATTGGGGAAGAACAAATTGTTATGCCAAGCACAGTTGAAAAGGACCCAATTTCTCACAAATCAATAGTTTACATGATTAATTTGAATGAAACAACAGTTGCCCACTTGTTGAGTGCACTGAAGTTGAGGTCCTGGAGAGGGCACGCAACCTAATGGGTTTAGTCCATTTGCTAAGAGGAATCCAAGAGTTAAAGGAAGGAATGCTGGTGATGATGATAAGCATAATAGGGTTAAGGATTATGTTAAGAATATGCAATTAGTATTTTCTCAAGAACTAGGCCTTGTTTCTGCGAATGCACGGAAGAATGTATCTCCTCCAGACGATCTTGTCCTGAATGAAAATCTTGTCGAACTTGCTGAGATTGTGAGTGAAGATGACACTACTCAGTCAACTTTTATCATTTTGCACCCTCGCAGCCTGCATTCTGTGGAGACTACAGATGATCCTGCAATGTCAATTGATTTATCTGCCCTTCTTTCTGAGCATCGTAAACGGCATGGACTCTGCTATCTCCCAACTGGTAAAGCTGAGGATGAGCCAAACAATTATCCTCGTGCCAATGATCCTCTGCTGTCTGCTAGCAGTGAAAGCGCCATAGATGATAACTTGAAGGCTGTTGAATCCTTATCTACTGGGAAAAAGTCGAAGGCCACAAAGTCTAGACCAAATGTAATGAAACTGGATGGCGAGGATATCCAGAGTTCTATGATGGCTAGTGCAAATGTTCCAAAAAAAGATGCCTTGTCTAGTGCTGTACGTGGTGTGCTCTTCGGTAGAGATACCAAGCCATCATCTTCATAAAAGGCGTCGGATACCTCTGAAGGAATGTTAAACAAAAGGGGCACCAGTGAATCTAGTTCTCAGTGGATAGAGAACATAAATGTTGATATAGAAGACCATCCTACTTCAAGTTCTATGACAAGTAATCAACAAAATCATGATAAAGTGAAGAGCACAAATCCTCCTGAAATTGATGATAAAGGATCAAGAAAGCACAGAGGCTCTGGCAGGAGTGGGCACCTTCAAGGAATACATCAGCATAAAGAAAGGCCTAGTACCCAACCTGATGTTGTAGCTCAGCTATCCAAGATTTCCTATTGTAGCTGCCAAGAGACTTTCTTGTTTGGTACATTTCTATACCAAATACATGTTTTTTGTTTTTCCACATTTTCATTTCTGGTTTATTGTGTGGTGTTTAATTGGTTGCTTAGTGATGGTGTACTAATTATCACTTCTGTATCATATATGTATCTTCTTGGGCATGTAACTTGATGTTCTTGAATAGCTCCATTGCAATATGTCAGTTCATATTGTACAAAACCAGACTCAACATTTTTATATACCGATGTCGACTTTTTACGTCCCTCCTATATAGCGCTAAAAAATTGTTGAAATCTTGCGAACCAGTTGCACACCAACACTAAAATACCATGGGAGCTTCTGATATGCATAAACTTACTGCCAGAGATCATATGTGCAGTCATACTCATATGTACAATCTAAATTGAAAAATATAAACATTTCCTGCAGGTCGTCAGCAAGATGACCTGGAATTAAACCGGAAAATGTTTCAAGTAAGGTACTCGTATTCCTCAGTTAACATGCAGAAATAATTTTATTAAATACAGCACATGTACTGTACCACGCACCAACAGCAGCAGATTCAGCTGTTATCTCCTAGTTTCGTTGAGATTAATTACTAATAGCTACATTAGTGATCATGTGTGTTTAGCCCAGATTATATTAGATGGTATTTTATCCCCCTCAGGTATATTATCTATAATCTATATAAGAGGGATGCAGATATGATATTTTTCACGCAAACAGGAGGAACTTGTCCTCAAGTCCCTCTATCTCTAGTCGAGGTTCCCATACCCCAACCGTGCTCGCTCTTGTTAAAGTGCCATTCTATTGCCTTCGGCCTCTCTTTCTACAATGTTCAACCCCTTTTTATGAACCATAGTTGATAGTTCAAAATCGTTAATTAAATTTTGGCACATGATGCTAAACGACTGGGCACTAGAAAACATGCCAGCATTACACTAAGCTTAATTTGATGTTAAAAGTTACTAAAGTTTCAAATCTCAAAACATTGCAGGATATAAAAACGAAGAAATTAGGACATGCCGTTGTCGGTAGACATATACAGAGGGACATACTTGGCACATGATTTTGGCACATGATGCTAAATTTTGGCACATGATGCTAAATGACTGGGCACTAGAAAACATGGCCAGCATTACACTAAGCTTAATTTGATGTTAGAAGTTACTAAAATTTCGAATCTCAAAACATTGCAGGATATAAAAACGAAGAAATTAGGACATGCCGCTGTCGGTAGACATATACAGAGGGACATGCTTGTCTAATATTGTTATGGTATAGGTACCATGCGAGAATATTGAACCGAAAACAATACCACATATACTGTAGCGCCATGTAACTGTTCATGCGAGGCAGCGACAGTTATTACTTTTTAGGGAATAGGGATAAGTTGTGGGATGAGAGTCCTAGTTGAATTAGCCAAGAGAATCCTTTGGCATAAGAACCAGGTCCTTGAGACATGTTTTAGTTATGTTTAGGAGTTATTATCTTTGTTTATTTAGAAATATGTTTCTTAGGGATTAAACAAGTTATCCCTATAAAAAGGATGGCATTGTATCCGTTAAAAGGGAAACAATGAGTCCACCAATCTCTAGTCTCTTTCTCTTCTCAAACCTACTGGGAGCCTTTGCAGTTGCATGGTCGGTCAATCAAGGGTGAGTGTCCTACCCTCGATTCTCAAACCCGTACACGCAATCACGCATGATCAGTACCATATGTACTGCAGGATTGTGGTGCTGTTCTTGTGTGGTACTCACAATCCTTAGGACATACATTATGATTTGTAAGAATTCTTGCAGAATTAGTTAAGATAATCCTTGGGATAAAAATGAGGTTCTTAGAGATAAAATGTTTTATAAGTTTAGGGATTAAGTCAAGTGATATCATTGTATCCGTTGTAAGGTAAGCAATGAAACAACAATCTCTAGTCTCGTTTTCTCAATTGTAATGAGAGCCTTGGCAGCGGCAAGTACCCTACCATCAGTACTTGGACTCAAATCCAACCAACCTAGCTATACTAAATAGTAAATACATATTCCTTTGCTAGGCGTGCTATTTAGTTTTGTTCACTTCATATTCTGTATCTTTTAACTGCTATTGCATTCATTAATGAGTTTCACATAGAAATTTTCTCCTCAGGTTAACATAGTGCCTCTAACATCACTAGTTATATTTGCATAAGATAAAACTAAGATGTTCCAAAAAGTCAGCAACTGCTGAGACCAGCTACCCACTTTTCAGAGCTTTTGTGGGTTAGAGGCCTATCCAATTCAGTATGAAGCAATGTTCCAAATAGCAGTTAGCGAATGGTCACCCCACCTTTAAGAAGCGCTTCTACAGTAATTGACCTAAATATGTGGATTAGAATTGTTGGTATACAGTGTTTAAGCTACCTTGAGCAGGCTGGCTGCTTTTTAGAATGATAGTTCTGTTCACAGATTGCTTGTTTCCTTGTTTCTCCAGAACCCTGTCATGAATGAGCTGAAATAACATATTCTTTACAAGATGTAAGGATGCAAGTATAACTCAAAAACCAAATTAGCGTCATGTCCAAATTAGTTTCATCCGTAGTTTCATAAAGTTTTGCCTTATATTCCATGGTAGCAGTATGTTCATGAGACTCTTACATGTGGTCTTTTATTTGTATGAAACTTTATTAGTGATGAAATTGTTTTCCCATTTATCTTGAACTCAGGCTACACTTTTTGTTGCTATAATTTAGGCTTCTTGATATGTAATAACGTATGTTATGTCTGCGGCTATATTGTTCTGAAATAAATTTCCTCTGTCCAATTAGTATGATATGCACCATCCTTGTGCATCAGAAATATTTTAAGTTTAGCTTCAATCTTTTCTGCTGTTTTTCATGCTCACCGGCATTTTTTAGTGCCGGTTGTCTGATGACATCCTTAGCCATTGCTTTCTGATCCAACTGACCTTGTCTTTTGTCTTCCTATAGCTTCACTTTGTTCAATATTCGCCCCCCGGGTGCCTATTTGGCCTTGTTGTATGCATATTGATCAATTTTCATTTTGCACTGGTCAGTGCTATTATGAAATCTGAGGATTTCTTTTATTTAGATCGTGTTGTTTAACTGCCATTTTAGTCTGTATTATATATTGTTCTTGCTGATGATGTTCTCTTTTTGTGTGTTCTAAAAAATGAATTGTTTTTTTAAAGTGTTCTTTTTAGAGATAATCCAACATATGTTACTCTAAAGTGTCAGTTCCCTACTATCCACTCCCCGTCCTAGACCCGCATGTCAGTGACACAAGGAGTGGCAAATAGGGAATTGACAATGTTTGAGAGTGGCATATGTGGAAATACTTTTACTTTTTGTTGGAGACCGATTATTGATACCCAGAAGAAAATAGTTCTAATAGGGTCCAGTAATTTTGGATTGAGACCCAACCCATCGGGTCCCACCCAAGCGACTTAACCAAGTAGATTTAGGTTTCTCGTTTCTCTTTTTTAACCTGTGTTGGGTTGGGCCGGGTTTCCTTTTTCTTTTAACCAACAGGTGAAACCAGGTCAGCGCACTCGTCCCTGGTAGGACGACGGGTTGTGGTCAAGGACTAACGAATTTTATTTTTTTTTATATTTAAAAATAATTCGAAATAAATAAATAATATTCCATTTAATAAAAATAAATAAATAGCCTCCCGTCGCCACCCCGCACGGCGGAAAGATAAATCGCCATATGAAAAGGCGAAATTTTGAAATTCGCCACCCCATTTGGCGGATTAAGCCCACCCCGAGGCGCCTTAGGCCAATAGATCGCCACCCCAAATGGCGATATTTTAAAACCGCCCGATTCGATTGGCGAAATTTTAGTCTTGGGTTTAAATCGCCAAATGGGGTGGCGAACTATCGCCTATATATGGCCCGCCCGCGCCCATGACCGTCTTTCTTGCCGAGCCCGAGAGCCCGAGCGGACGGAAAAAAAAAAAAGAAGAGAGGTGAGGAAGAAAAAAAAGAAGAGAGGAGAGGAAGTGGAAAAGAGGTAGGAAAATCAACGCCATCTCGTTTTGAGTAAATTTTTATATCTTGTATTATTGTTTTATTCAAAACATGGTAGGATAGCAATATGAATGTTAAAATTAGTAGTAAGTAGATAGTAAAAGGGATATTTAGGATATTTGTAGGAATAGAGTTTAGGGGTTTTAGGATATGTATAGATTATCGATGAGAGTATATTCTTGGCCTTTTTAGGAGCGAGGATTTGATATATATAGGGCTAGGGTTTCTTGCTTCAGTATGATATTCTGAGTATTGTTAGGGTTTGTTTACGGTATTTTTAGGGTGGAATTTGATATCGTAGGGGTAGGGTTTACATATGTCGTAGTGTATGTATAGATTATGAGTCTGTATGTTTACGGTAATTTTAGGAATGAAATTTGTTAGTTGTAGGGCTATGGGTTTGGGGTTGGTAGGGTATTTATAGATTAAGATAAGGGTCTATTGATGGTGGGATTTACGCTCGGATGTAATTAGTACATACAAAATATCTCGAGTTAAAATGATAGCTTTGCCTGAATTCTTGAGGTCATACAAGCGTAGGTTTGATCCTCCTCCCATGAGCTTTAGATGAGGGAAAAATATAGGCGACTTAATATTCGGACCCGTGTAATAATTTGCGTTGGATGGTTTATTTGGGACAAATGTCGGAGAAGTTATATTTTGATTCACTATGGGGACGGAGAGATTATGTATGGTCCAAGCGGGTGGATCTTAGTAATTTGGAATCGGTAACACTAGGGATATCGAGGCCCACCGAGAGAAGCGTTTGGGGGTTTACAAAACTGGTTATTACGGACGTTCGGCTTAACTCGAAGAACATGTGATGAAGGTTAGGGCCGTGGTCACCCGTGCTAGGGGCGGTTTCTTTTGGGAGTTGATGCCGATATTGTGTACACGGAGTTGGAGGCGGTATGTTGAGATAGGAATTGAACGCGGCTTTCCTCTAGTCTTTGCTTGCTCGGCAGAGTTCAAACCAACCGGTGACTCAAACGAGACACCGGTGCAAGAGACGATGCCTACCCTTGGTCAAGAAAGGCAGAGGAGGGTGAAGGGCAGGGAGCACGGAGGAGGAGGGAAGATATAGACGGAGATGACGGGACGGAGGAGGTTGGCACCGAGCACCCCAGAGAGATGAGGCGACCGTGTCGTAGATGAGGGAAGAAATTGAAGTGCTAGTACAAGCTGATGGAGGCAGAGGATGAGGCGACGAGCAAGTACCGACGAGGACATCTCGACGATGAGGCAAGTTTTGGAGATCGTCCGGTCAAATGAGTGGAACTCGTACAACTTCAAGATTTATGTGTGAACCAAAGTAGGCGAGACTTCATGGAATTACGATCGAGCGAAGTGACACAGGGATCAATGTACCCTAGTAAGGAGGCCGTTATGGATGCAGTGAAGTATTGGGCATTATCTCTTAGGAGGGAATTCCGTGTTGTCAAGTCCAGTAAAAGTCTGTATGATGTTCAGTGCGTCGTCCCCGGATGTCCTTGGAGGGTACATGCATTCAAGGGAAAGTGGGTCGATTACTGGATGTGTTCGATTGTGATGGAGCACAACTGTCAGTTGGAACAGCCGCAGCAAGGGCACCGGAACCTAAGTTCCACTTTTGTTGGAGTGGTGATGTATTCACAGATAGTAGACAACATAAGTTATGAGCCACGGTCGATAATTCGGGCAATTGAAGAACAATTTCAGTACAAGATAAAGTATGCCACAGCTTGGAGGGCAAAGCAGAAGGCTTTGGAGAGGAGGTTTGGTACATACGAAGCCTCATATGCCAACCTTCCTGCGCTACTGCAGACCATCAGTGCAAGAAACCCTGGTACATACTACGATATCAAGGAGTATGCTGCGACTGGGGTGGACACCGGGAAGATGGTTCTGGAGCGAGCGTTCTTCGCTTTGGGACCATGCATACGAGCCTTCCCGTACTGTCCCCCTGTCCTCTGTGTGGATGGTACATTCCTAACCGGAAAATACAAGGGCCAAATATTGACAGCTATTGGCATGGATGGCAATAACCAGATATTGCCGAGAAGCGTTTGCATTTGTGGAGGAGAACAACGATAGCCGGTGGTCTTGGTTTCTAGAGCGTGTGAAACATGCAGTCGTGCTGGGGAGACCAAATGTTTGCGTTATACATGACAGGCATGCAGGTTTGCTGCGAGCAATTGAAAAAATCAGGAATGGTTATGACGACCGTGGTAATGCACAATGGAGGGACATACAAAGCAGGTGGTGCATGAGACATATGGGAGCCAATTTTTTCAGTCACTTCAAAAATAAGCACCTCATGAATCTCTTCAAAAGGCTGTGCAAACAGAATCAACAAAGAAAATATAATAAATTATGGAAGACCCTTGACGAGCTAACAATGAAGCGATGCGAAACATCCACCCGACGGCAGCAAGGAGTCTGACAAACTCTAGTATCAGATGCTTCTCAGATTGGATTAAGGATGATCCAAAGGAAAAGTGGTCCCTGTTATACGATAAAGACGGAGCTAGATATGGGACCATGACCACAAATTTAGCAGAGGTATACAACTGGGTGATGCGAGGGATGAGGGCTTTGCCTCTTGTCGCAATTGTCGAGGGAATTCTGCACCGTACATGCAAATACTTCATGGATCGACACCGGTAGCCTCCATTGCAATGGGGGACCATCGATTGCTATACTGCACCGCCATGACAAAGTACATTGAAGAAAAGATTACGAAGGCACAGAGACACGTAGTTACACCGATGGGTACCGCCGAGCTTCGGTATGAGATTATATGCAGGGATAGAGGCGCCGCGGCGGTCATCGTCATAGGGCAAAGCAGGAGTGCGTACTCCGTGAAGACAAGTGCATTTGCTCATGCCGCAAGCCTCTGCTACTGCACAAGCCATGCTCCCATGTACTTGCTGCTGCTAGTATAAGCAGTCATCCAACTTTGCCGTATGTCTCCGAATATTATTTGAAACAATCCATCTGAACACATGGCATGCAGAGATTTACTGCACGCCACGTTCGGGACATTTCTGGATCCCCTGGGCGCACACCGACATGTACCGACAGGAAAAATTGAAGTGTGATCTTGGCCGTCGACAGCATCGTAGGATCCGTAACGATATGGATCAGTCCGAGGCTGGGAGAGTTGATACCAGATGCAACATTCCTAACTTTGATTTTTTGAATTAGAAGCCGCCAGCACGGAGGATGAGGAAGAGGATGAAGAGGAGGTCGAGGAAGAAAGCCGCCTGGCTAAGGACGACCGCAATTCACCGGACGTGCAAAGTGCCGCCAGTGGTCGTGATGACGATCCACTGGACGTCCTAGTCAGCAAGACTCCTTCGGGGCCGTTGGATCCCGAACACAGGTCCAACGAGCTTCAGGACAGCCATGGAGCGGGGTCTCTTCCTTCGAGTCGGGACCCTGTGACTCCCGAAGGAGCCTCCGTTGATGTTCATACGGAGGCTGAAGCCTATACCGCCGGCTTCGTTGTTGATGCAGAGCTCTGGCTGGTAGACTCCCCTTCCACCGAAGGTTGGTTAATATACCTTGGTACACTTTTTGTCTTGTTGGTTTTTTCTTATGCTTATTGTTTCTTGCAGCGGGGGTTAACGAGGAGCCGCCTTCGGTGCCCATCTCGGGGGCCGTCGGTGCTAGTACCGCTACTGCTGATGCCATTTTGGCACTGGTGGCAACAACCACCGCGGAGAGGGGGTCTTTGTCGACTATCCCGTCCGCGCCTGGTGCCGCCGGTTCAGCTTTGCCGGCTATGGTGGGGGGAGGAGCGTCGCATGCTACTCCTGCGCCCGGCACCACATCTTCGACAGCGGCGACAACTGTGGAGGGAGGAGCTTCGCATGCTACTCCCCTCGTGCCCGGCACCGTCCCTGCTTCCGATGGCTTCTATCTAGAGCCCACTGCCCTTCTCCACGATGAACATGTGGAGGCTATCCTCAGGGGGGTGCCTTCGGCAATCCTCGATCGCTGCGAGACGTTCCCTTTACTGGAGAACATGCGCAACGTCGAATTATGCCTTGCTTCGGTAATATATATATATTTTAAAGTGTTCGTGTTATTTATGTTTGTATCCAACTTTGCAGAGCTTGGTTTGGAATCGTGCCACGTCGGCACAAGTGTTGAGCCTCTCGGAGAAGTGTGCTGTTCTTGAGGGTCGCGTCGCCACCCTTGACCAAGAGAACCGCACCATTCGGGAGGTTAGCATGAAGGAGAAGGAGCTGGTGGCCCTTCTTAGGCCGAAGAAGGAGTAGGCGGAGCAACATGCGAAGGCCGCCGAGGAGGCCTTAGCTGTGCTCCGTGCTGAAGTCGAGGCTCGGCGAGCCGAAGTCGAATCATCGCGTAAGGAGTGCGATAGCCTGCGCGACAATCTGAAAAGGGAGCCGCGGAGCTTGGGACTCTTCGGGGTTCCGTGGCAAAGGCGAAGCAACAACTGGAGGCGCTCCAAGGGGAGCTCCTTTCTTTGAGCCAGGCCTTCGCCAAGGAGATCAGTAGACTAGGGACTATTGCCGTGAGCAACCCTCCGAGGAGCCTGGCTTTAGCCATCAAGTACTTGAAGGAGGCGATCGGGACCTTGGTGGAGGAGTCCTTATGTTATGGCTCGGACTGCGCCGTCAGCTCCATCTTCGCATTTTCAACGATGCTAAAGAGCGCTAGGTGTACGCATTTTTTAAGTGGCTCCTCTCCAAGTGGTTCATATCCTTCGGTTTTCAACCCCAGCTCCTTCGATCGTGACTCCCGCCAGGTTGTTCGGGACTTCATGTTGAAGTTCTGGCGAGCTGGCGGTCCTGCCTTCTGTAGCGCTTTCATGGCCAACGCGAAGAAGAAGACTCCTGCGGCCGCTGCGGTTGGTTGACCTGCGCCTCTAAAGATAGCAGAGCCCAGGGTGCCGACCGAGGATTCTCCGGCAGTTTCCACTCCCCAGGATCCTAAAGATCCTGTAGATCCGAAGGGCAAAAAGCCAGCAGAGTAGGGT
Source organism: Olyra latifolia (assembly GCA_036346145.1). NCBI lineage: Eukaryota > Viridiplantae > Streptophyta > Magnoliopsida > Poales > Poaceae > Olyra > Olyra latifolia. The sequence goes on along the minus strand of CM070523.1, from coordinate 45,062,923 downwards.
TGTAATAATTTAGGATTGTAATATTTTGCTGGTGTAATATAAGATCTTTTGTTTACTTCTTGTTCCGAAGTCCTATATCGTGAGTGATCTTATTTGCCTTCGTGATGTTGTTATCGTTTGGCGTTAGCCCTTTGCTTCGCTCCATCTTATACATTGCACTACGTGTGATATCGTTAGCATAGTCGGCGCTCACGAAGACTCGAGGCCCGCGAAGGCTCTTTTTCGGGTGCTTGGCGCGAGCGCTCTTGACCTCGCGCCAACCCCTTACGGCTTTTAGCGTAATTTTGCGTTAGCGAAGGCTCGTGGCCCGCGAAGGCTGTTTTTCGGGTGCTTGGCGTGAGCGCTCTTGGCCTCGCGCCAGGCCCATAGCGCTTTTAGCGTAATTTGGCGTTCACAAAGGCTCGTGGTCCGCGAAGGCTGTTTTCGGGTGCTTGGCGCGAGCGCTCTTGGCCTCGCGCCAGCCACTTAGCGCTTTTAGCGTATTTGGCGTTCGCGAAGGCTCGTGGCCCACGAAGGCTGTTTTTCGGTTGCTAGGCGCGAGTGCTCTTGGCCTCGCGTTAGCCCTTTGGCGCTTTTAGCGTATTCGGCGTTCGCGAAGGCTCTTGGCATGAAGGCTCTTTCGGTGCTTGCGCGAAGCGCTCTTGGCCTCGCTTGCCGGCCTTTGGCGCGAAGCGATTTGGCGTTGGCGAAGGCTTGTGGCCCGCAAAGGCTCTTTTTCGGGTGCTTGGCCTCGCGTCAACCCCTTGGCGCATTTAGCGCATTACGCGTTCGCGAAGGCTCGTGGCCCGCGAAGGTTATGTTTCGGGTGCTTGGCGCGAGTGCTCTTGGCCTCGCGCTAGCCCCTTAGACGGATTGAAGTGTCTGCTCGGGAACGTGCTTCTCTTTTTCATTTCATTTCGAATTACATCTTGGCAGTTACATTCCCGTAGGATTTATCCGGTCGTAGCCGGTTTTGGGCGTCTGAGCATTGTTAAAAAACTCCGCTCGTAAAACCTGCTAGGGAAAAACCGAGTCGGAGAAAAGAGTACTCAGCGCTTCTTCATTGCCTCATGGGTAATACTTGATCAGGCTCTTCGCGTTCCATCTGTTTGGGACCGAAGAGCCGTCGAGATTGGAGAGGTGAAATGATCCTTGCCTTGTTTGTTTGTTCACGAGAAGGGTCCGTCCCATGCGGGCTCTAGCTTGGATGGTCGCTGTGGCATCTTCCGAAGGACCATGTCCCTTTCTTGGATCTCCCGTGGTCATACGTGCTTGTTGTAGGTTCCGCTCATTAGCTCATTGTATTTCTCTAAGGCTTGTTTGGCTTTAAGCCTGTCCTCTTAGACAGTGTCAGCCAGCGGTTGATCACTGATGTTAGCTCCACCTGTTATGAACCGAAGGGTCTTCGCTTGGATCTCAGCCGGCGTTACTGCCTCTTCACCATACACCAGCCTGAAAGGCAAATACCTCGTTGGTCTTGTCGGCGTTGTGCGGATTGCCCACAGCGTCTTCTCCAGTTCTTCAGGCCATTTTCCTTTTGCTTCATCTACCAACCTTCTTTTCGTTGATTTCATGATGTTCTGGTTTACCGAAGCAACTTGACAACGTTTGCTTCTTCTTCTTCGGAAAGGGCGGTTTCGATGGACACTGTCTTTTCTTCATTTTCTAGGAATAATCGAATCTTCTTCGTTTCACTTTCTGGCCTGACCTAGGGTTGTAACCCTTCAGTCTGTATTGGGGGTCAATCCTCTCCGTAGTTTGGACTGGCTTGAGCTTTGGTATGCCTTCGAGTTTATTTTTTCTCGCTGATTGTTGGTTTTCTCGAATGGTAATGACTCCCCCTTCGGCGGGTAGTTTCATGCACAAGTTGCTGTGATGTATGATTGCCCCGAAGGTATTGATGATTCCTCTTTCAAAGATGGCGTTGTAGCGGTACTCCATGTCAACAACATTGAAGCATATGCTCTTTGTTATCTTCCTTTTGCCTTCATGAAAAGTTACAGGTAACGATATTTGGCCTATAGCGACCACGGGCTCTCCTCCGAACCCTATGAGCGGCATGTGCGATGGTGTTAGTCTGTCTTCTGGTATATTGAGTTGCTTGAATGCGCTGGCGAAGATGATATCTGCTGAGCGTCCTCCATCCACTAGCGTCCTTTGGACATCATACTCTGCAATTTCTGCTGTGATCAGAAAGGGATCTTGGTGTGGGAATTTTATGCCCTTCGCATCAGTCGTATTGAAGGTTATCGGTGGAGCCGGTGCTGGTTTGCTTGACAACGAGACGTGCGACACCTCGCGGATGAACTCCTTTCTCTTTCTGTTCGATGGGAGGTTCAGCGAGGATCCTCCGGTGATGACATGGATTACCCTTCGGTTTTGCTGTTCAACATTGTTAACCCTCTCGGGAGATTTGCGATGCTGATCCCTTTGTCGGTGGTCTTGCCTTCGCTGACGCTTCTGGTTTTGGTAGTTCTCACGTTGTGCTTTAACATCTCTACACTCCTCGGTTTTATGCGAATAGTTTTCTCCATGCACCGCGTAGTATTTCTTTACCTTGTTCTCCTGATTGCCTCCTCGGAATCTGTCATTCCCGAGGTAATTCTCCCTCCGGTAATTGTCGTTCCTTCGATCGTCATCTCTTCTCGTGCTATCTTTTTGATGGTTGTACTCGTCCCTTTGGGAATTGTAATCCCTTCGGGAATAATCTCTCCTATTGTTGTCGATGGCTCTTTGCTCGTCTGCTTGTTTGGGCTCAATGTTGCTTACCCTTTTGTTGGAGTTTTGATGTCTCCTGTTCTTGTTTTCTGAATTGCTGTCCTTGTGGCTATCGCGGTCCTTGTGTGTATTCAGCTGGCCTTGTCTCCTCAAGTTCTCCTCTTCACCTTTTGCATACCCCTCAACCTCGTCATAGAGAAGTGCAGCTGTTTGCGGTGGGTCTTGAGTTAATTTGTGCAGAAGGGGTCCCGGTTGAAGCCCTCTTCGGAATGCATTGATTACCGAGGAGTCTGATACGTCTCTAATCTGGCATCATACTGCAGCGAACCTTTTGTAGTAGTCCCTTGTGCTTTCTTTCTTGCCTTATTCCAGGCCGAAGAGGTCCCCTTCTACCATCCTCTGGATATAATTGCCTTGAAAGTTATTGGCGAAGGCGTATTTGAGTTGACTCCACGAGTGTATAGATCCTTGTGGCAGTGAAGTGTACCATGAGAGTGCGGTACCCTTTAGTGTTAGCAACAAGCGTTTTGCCTTGATATCATCATCTCCGCCAGCTGCTTCTACTGCTGTGTCATATACATCCAAGAATTCATTTGGGTCGGTGTCTCCAGAGAACTTGAATACGCTTAGCATTTTGAATCCCTCAGGCAATTTTTTGCCGCGAAGGTATGAGCTCAAAGGCCCTTCGCTTGCCTTCCTCGGCTGTGCCACCATTGCGTTCTGCCGAAATTGCTCGTGATTTTCCTCCTGGTATGGGATCCTTCGGGGCACGTAGTGCTGCTGGGGTTGCATTGTCACGAGCTCTCTTCGGAGCAGATTGATTTGTTCCTCCAACAGTCGCTTTCGGTCTTGTAAGATGTCCTCGGTAGATGAGTGGTTTTGCTGCATCTCATCTCTGGCGATTCTGCTGGGTCCCGGCTCGTCGGTCCTACCGCCGCCCACGCCTGGGACACCTTAGCTCTGGTTCCTCCGGCCCTGCAGGTTGGTGTCGGGGGCTCTTGTGATGCTTCCGCTAAGTCGTCACCGCAACGCTCGCCTCTTCCCCACAGAAAGGCGCCAACTGTCGTCGGGATTCCCCGCCGACGGTGAGGTTCGGCGCCCCTCCCCGGTGCTTGAGAGGACGTTGAATGATCTTGTGGTTAGAAAGCGAACGCTAGGTGAATAGAACCAATATGCTAATGTGTGATCAGAATGCTTGTCCCTCTTTCATTGATGAACTTATCAACTTATACAACTGTAGGGTCCGGGTTTACATACATGGGAAATACCCAAATTACCCCGGCCCAGGGGAAACACCCAAATTGCCCCGGTCCCCGAGTCGTTGATCTTGCGATCAACCGCTAGACTAGCTTTCTTGCAGCCCAAGCTTTGCTAGTTCCTAATGTACCCTCGGGGAGGCAGATCCTGACAAGGTGGTTGATCTAATATGTCCTTGTCAGGAGCTGTCGCGGAGTCTTCGTCCCCTGGCCCGAAACTTGTCGATCAATCTCGGTCTCCATGATGGATCTTCGCGAGTTCCTCGGTGAGACTTCGCTCCTTCACTATACTTCGGTAGGAGTCGAGGATCCTCATTGCTCAAAGTTCCCCTCGGAATGCCTAACCCTTCGCGTCCATCTCCCGACTCTTCGCGTGTGTCTGAGTCCTCGGCTTACAACCCAAGGGGTCTTGAGGTCATCTTTGGTGCCCTTCTCCACTTACCTCTTCGGGAGAAAATCCTCACAAGGGACTCTTACAGCATCTTCGTGAACATTCACCTTTTCCGGAGATGGGGTGGTTGCCCCTACAGCACGGATATCCGTATAATTATCCAAATCACTATCCAAACTGATTCGGTCGGTCGGTCGGTCGGAAATTATCCGCTCCATTTACACCCCTACGTCTAGGATGTCCTTGACTTGAGGCTCTGCTTGTGGCCCGATTGCGCGTGTGCGAGAACGATGCTCGATTTGTTCTTGATTATGGCTCATGGATCTTCCCGAGCAGCTCGAGAAGCAGATAGTCATAGAACTAGTCCTTGGTGAAGCCCTTGCGCCTTGCGATCATGACACACTTAATGTCGACCTTGAAGTTGACGTGGTTGAGGAAGGCTCTCAGGACACGCTCGAAGAAGCTCTCGAGGGAGGTCTGGTAGGCGGCGAAGGAGGAGCCGTGCTTGTGAGGAATCGGCATCTCGGTGTGCGCCTTGGTCACCGTGACGCTGTGCCCGACGATGAACAGGTTGGCGTGGCCTTCATGCATGAGGATGACCGCCAGGCGGGCGCATGCTTGCTAGAGGGTGTCGACTATTAGAAATTTAGGCACTTTCAGGTTTAATTTGTTCAACAAATAAATCATGAACACTAACAGATTAATCACAGAAAGGAAGCACCACGGATACATCATGAACATAACCATACGTCCCTCAGATATACCTGTAAACAGAGATGATGTGAATCTAAAATAGAGGTAGGGAGAGTCCATGTACTGATCTTCCTGAGGCACAAGGCCAGGAAGCAGCGACGACGCTGTTGATGCCGTGGCTGTAGTCGTAGCAGATCGCCGCGGAGTGGCAGTAGGCGAAGCAGATTGCCGCGGATGTAGAGGAAGCAGATCGTGAGCAGTCGCGTCGGGCGCTTCCCAAAAACCTTATTCGCCGCATCCCGGTGCAGGATCTCAACGACGTCGGGTTCCGGAGACCTGCTCTCCCGATCACCGGTGCACGCCAGAACAACGGGATGGAGTAGCCTATCGGTGCCAGCATAGAAGAAAGAGAGACAAAACCCTTGCTTATCGGGGTAACTCCCTCTCACAATTCTTCTCCATCTCTCTTAGGGGTGGCCATGTGCTTATATAGGGGTTGAGAGGAGGCCTCTCCCCCACAACAAGCAAGGTGGTACTAAACCAACCTCCAAAGATGGGTCTTCGAGAGATGGGCCAAAATGGGCCTTTGAGATTTTCGGGAATTTGTCCTCAAATATATATGGGCTAAAACCCGTATATTCTAACATCGACCGCCAGCCAATCCCAGTTGTTCTTGTTCAGCTCGAGCTGCAGAGAGTAGTACGGTATTGGCCAGCATCACGCAGCCGTGGTCCGTGGCGATGATTCTGCCGTGGATGCGCAGGTTAGATCCCTCCTTGTCGTATTCGATGGACATGGCTAGCTAGCACCCGCAACAGCATGCAGCTTCACGTGGTCTAAGCACGCCTGAACTCGGGCGACATGTTGGCTTTCCGATCTGTGCCAGCCGTGAGAATGTTGCCGGTGGCGATGAGGTTGTATGCGTGCCACATGTCCTCGTCTTCCTCCAGCACCAACAAGACGGAGCCGGACATGTTGCGGACGAGAGCATGATGACCATGGATGGCCTTCATCGTCCCCTGCCGGAATTAAACGTGAAGCGCAGAAGCAGAAGCAAGGGCACAAGTTGATCGAATTCATACGTGTGGATGGTGAACCAACGTGGAGAGAGAGATCGATGTATGTTACACGTACACAATATATAGAATTTTTTATTTTTCAATTATTTTTATTCAAATTTGTAAAAATATATCTCGGGCCTGGTTTTTAGCAATTTTGGGCTCCCATCGCTTGTGGGCCGAGCGATCGCCCATGCCTAAGGCGACCACTCACAAGACCGTTACGCGTAGACGGCCGTTGCTGTCAGCTGTTGGGCTAGCCGTTTGCGTGACACGCCAGTCGCCCGGCCCAACTGCGATCACCCCCCTCCCACGGGTGACAGCTGCCTTTATATACGCGCACGCGCGCCTCCCTCCCCATTCTCTCTGCCGTCCAGAAGAAGAGAAAAGGAAGAGAGGAAGGAAAGAGAAGAGAAGAGGAACAGAGGAAAGAAATAGAGGAGAAAAGAAGAGAAGAGGAAGAGAGGAAGGAAAGGGAAGTGAAAAAAAGAGGAAAAAGAAGAGAAGAGAAAAAAATAAGAAAGAAGGGAAAAATCAAGGTAACTCCCTCTCTCAATTCTTCTCCTCCATCTCTCTTAGGGGTGGCCATGTGCTTATATAGGGGTTGAGAGGAGGCCTCTCCCCCACAACAAGCAAGGTGGTACTAAATCAACCTCCAAAGATGGGCCTTCGAGAGATGGGCCAAAATAGGCCTTTGAGATTTTCAGGAATTTGTCCTCAAATATATATGGGCTAAAACCCGTATATTCTAACAATCCCCCACCAGATCTCAAAGTCCCATAGAGAATTGCCTTTTCCAAATACTGTTTGATATACCAGTGTTTCGATGGAGACCTGTTAGAGTTGAACATCCACCTAGAGCCCTAAGTTACACTCATTCGCAACTTGAACAATGGACTACGCCTTGAATTGCAAGTTTTGTGCGAACAAGTTTCACTTGAAGTCGGACTGATACTTGGGTACCAATAGGCTACTCCGCGGTTGGAGCATATACGTCGTACTCCATGGTCTCTTCATGAGCTTACTAGAGATTACCCAGGTCTCATAGACTGCGACTTCCAACAGTCAGGCTCATATAGGTGTGTTCTTTCAAGATGCTCTGTAGGATAACATCTTCGCTAATTAAAGCCAACAAAACAACATTAAGGCAAATGCCAACCTACCATACAGATTTCGAGAGTATTGCATCTCACATGGAATGGGTCAGGTTATACTCTCAGCCAGTTAACCAATAGCTTGTTTTTCCCAGAACCTAGTTCACGGGATCTCCGATCACATGGGCTGGGTTACCACTATGGTGTAACTCATGTGGGTCTCATACCCAGTTTTCTTGATGCATTGTCTATCACGCACCGTGATAAACCCTTTGTAAAAGGATCTGCCAGGTTTTTAGCTGTTTGGATATAATCCAGTGTTATCACTCCGGACTTTCTCAATTTCCTGATAGATTTCAGACGCCTTTTCACATGTCATGTGGACTTCATGTTGTCCTTAGAACTGTTCACCTTGACAATCACCGTTTGATTATCACAATTCATAAGGATAGCCGAAATTGGCTTTGCAACCACTGGAAGGTCCAACAAGAGTTCACGTAACCACTCTGCTTCAACTTGATGGTCGTGTCCAGCGATTAATTCGCTTCCTTTGTTGGCGTGTCAAGATAGTCTGTTTGCAAGATCTCCATGAGACAGCTCCGCCACCAAGAGTGAACACATATCCACTTGTGGCCTTTATCTCATCAGCGTCAGATATCCAATTGGAATCACTATACCCTTCTAGCGCTATTGGACAACCCATATAGTGCAAACTAAAATCTGTTGTACCTCTCAAGTAGCGCATTACTCTTTCGAGTGCTCGCCAATGATCATCTCCCGGATTAGAAGTAAACCGGCTCAACTTGCTAACAGCAAATGAGATGTCTGGCCTTGTAGCGCTGGCTAGATACATGAGTGACCTAATGATTTGAGAATAAGTTAGCTGATCTCTAGCAATTTTCTTGTTCTTTCGAAGCAGAATGCTAGGATCATAGGGTGTTGGAGAAGTTTTGCAATCAACAAAGCCAAAGCGATTCAAAACCTTTTCCACATAATGGGACTGTGACAAAGTGATCCCATCCTCACCATTGAGTAGCTTGATGTTCAAGATTACATCAGCCTCTCCCAGATCTTTCATATCAAAATTTTGAGACAAGAAAGACTTGACCTCGAGAATCACATCAAGACTTGTCCCAAAAATTAATATGTCATCCACATAGAGACACAAAATAACGCCCTGGTCCCTACCATACCAATAATATACACATTTATCGGCCTCATTCAAGACAAAGCCCACAGAAGTTAAGGTTCTGTCGAACTTCTCATGCCATTGCTTAGGAGCTTGTTTCAGGCCATATAAAGATTTCAATAACTTACACACCTTGCCTTCTTGACCTTCTACTACAAATCCATCAGGCTAATTCATATAGATCTCCTCGTCCAACTCTCCATTGAGGAAGGCTGTCTTAACGTCCATTTGATGGACAATAAGACTATATAAGGCAGCCAAGGAAAGTAGTACATGAATTGTAGTCAATCTAGCCACAGGTGAATAGGTATCAAAAAAATCTTCGTCTTTCTTTTGGGTATAACCCTTGGCCACAAGTCGAGCCTTATACTTTTTAATAGTACCATCAGGCCTAAGCTTCTTCTTAAATATCCACTTACACCCCCACAGGTTTTCAACCATAAGGTAGCTCTGTGAGTTCCCAAGTCTGGTTAGCAAGAATGGATTCCATCTCGCTGCGAACCGCCTCCTTCCAGTAGTCCGCATCCGGGGATGCAAAGGCTTCTAAAATAGACGTGGGAGTATCATCCACGAGGTACACAGTGAAGTCATCACCAAAGGATTTTGCAATCCTCTATCTCTTGCTCCTTCTAGGAGCCTCACTGTCATCCTCCTCAGGTTTTTCCTCAGGTGTTAGCTCGGGATATTCAATTTGAGTGGTTGGTTCGGGAATTATCTCAAGAGTTTTACTAGAACTGATGAGGACATCACTCCTGACATTGCTTCTCCTGTTGAAGTCCCTGATGTTCAAGCTCCTGATGACGTCCCTGTTGATGCTACACCGTGGTACAAGGACCAATTACGAGGGCGAAACACGACAACTGCGGCATCTCTGGGAGATATTGTTGTCACCATCGAAATCATGGATTAGCTCATGAAGAGAGAAGATGCAACTACATCAACGCAGAGAAGCACCGCAAACAAAGCGATCATAAAACATGGGCTAGGCCGATGGAGCACCGCCCATGGTAGGGCACCGGCCTACCATGGGGCCCATCATGGGCGCCACGCCACCCTCTTTGGCCGTGGCCCATGATGGGGTCGGCCCGCCCAAGGTGGGCGCCCTCACCTCCACTGGTTTAGTACCATACCGCTACCTCTCCGAGCGAGCCACCCTTCGCCGCTATATAAACCATGTCATAGGTGCCTCCACAACGTGGGTTTTGCTTAAGATTATTCTCGCTTTGCGGTTTAGCAAGACTTCGATGTCCGTAAAGCCCCAACTCGTGAGCTTAATATTATTTTGCAATTTGAGATTGCTTCTTCTCGTTCTTGCTTGTGTTCTCGATTCACTAGCGAGAACAAGCCTTAAATGGCGAGGTCAATCGCGTCTTGGCACGGTTGATAACCAACGGAGCGGTGGTGTAGCGATTGCGAGCTTAGATCGGTTATGATCGAAGTCGGATCGTCAACGTCGAGTCTCCACTGTCGACTTATTCTCTACCTGTCGGAAGATCGGGCATCCGTCTCCCATCAAGTGGTATCAGAGCGCCAGGTTGCCCGTCAGCTATCATTGTAACCCCTCTGTTCATTGTGCATCCTTTACCTAGAGTCCAGAAAAAGACCCAAAAAAAAATCGTGATCATTGTCTTCCGCTGTCCAAGCCACTTCAAGCCTTCGCAATTTCGTTTTCAATTTCGCATTGCTGAGTTCATGTTCATGGTCATCGCCTTGTTGCTGGTTTAGGTCGTGTCATCAGATCTGTTTTATACTTCTTCTGTTTTCCTAGTTCATCCTACCACCGCAAACATCCAAACCAAGTCGAGTCCTGCTCGGCTTGCCCTCGCAAACCGCCTTGTGTCAACTGCCCTGCATCGCCAGCCCTCAAATTTTCATCCCGAAAAAACCTAACCACAAAAGAAGAACGAAACCGATCTTGATTTCGCCTATGATCCGGAGCACCTTTGGTAAAACGGCCGTAACTTTTGCATACGAACTCCGTTTTCGACGTTCTTGGTATCCACGAACATCTACAGAAAAAGTTACATCCAAAACCCACCCACTTTGTCGGTCACGGAAAATTTTTCGGGCCCAAAATCGCTTCAGAAGATCCTGTTTCCCGCCTCGGAAGATTCTGCACAGTTTTCAGAGCACATATCTGATTTTATAACCGGCACCCCTTACGTCAAAATTGAGGGGAGATTGCTCTCGGTTCCTATTTTAGTGCTGCTGACTTGAGACAAAATAAAATAAAAATAAAATAAAAAGAAAAAAAATTATCGAAGAGGCAGCGCACTGAAAAGAGCCGCGCAAAAAAAAAAACGTGCTGTGACCGGGATCAAGACTGTTTCCATCTCTTCTGTGCTTGCTTTCATCTTTACTTGTTTGCTCGAAATCCAGTTTTAGGAGCACTTTAGGGCCAGCAACATTTGCGGGTTCTTTGGACACTTATTCAGCTTTGGCATCTGATTGCGGCTATTGCTAACCCTTGCTACTATATTGTGCCTTTCCAAGCTCCACATATACTTCTTATCAGAACAGGATTCTACCTTGCAATCGCCTCACTCACACTCTACTTGGTATCACGAACCAGCCACCGGTTGATCTTCCTGCAGCGTTGGTAAGAACCTTGTAAGAGCGTGGTAAGACGCTTGAGAGGGAGTGACTCCACCTGCCAGAACCTAGTAGCTAATAGGGATAATACTTTTGTGCTATCTTCTGTTTGTTACTAACAATGACAGGACCACAGACAAGAGCTAGAGCTACGGCTGACGATGATGACATTCGCCAGCTCCTTCAAAGTCTTAGGGAAGAGATGGTCAAGGGAAACAAGGAGCTCCAGAATGCCCTTGAAAAGACCAATCAAGCTGCTGTCCAGAATAACCAAAGGGTTAGGGAAGACATCACGCAGGTCCGGCAAGAGACGCAAGAAAACTTTGAGAGGATCGACCGTCGTGTCTCAGCCCTTGCCGACAGGGTTGAGGCTGTGGAAAATCAACCTCCTCCCAGTGGGACGGGAGATGAAGAAGTTGAGTATGCAGCAGAAGAGTCCGAAGGTGGAAACGAACCCAGAAGAGCACCACGCAATGACGCCGCCTTGCATCGTGCTGCTCAGGATATCCGCCTACAGGACCACCATCGTCGCATTCGGCAAGGTATGAGAGGTAATCCTAACAATAATGCTGACCTTAACAATCACAATGCCGACCCATTTGCTAAGGTTAAGTTTACCATACCTTCGTTTTCTGGTGCTTATGATGCTGAAGTATACTTAGATTGGGAAATGACTGTTGAACAAAAATTTAATTCACATATAGTGCCTGAAATTCATAGGGTAAGGCAAGCCACTAGTGAGTTTAAAGACTGCAATAATTTGGTGGAATGAACTGGTTAAGGCCAACATAGCACCGGATACTTGGGATTTGTTGAAACGACATATGCGTGCTAGATTTGTGCCTCCTTCCTTTAAACGTGACTTGCGTAAGAAATTACAACGTTTAGATCAAGGTAGCAAATCGGTAGAGGATTACTACCAAGAGCTTCAGATAGGCATGTTGCGTTGTGAGGTAGAGGAGGATGAGGAGGATAAAATGGCTCGTTTCTATGGTGGATTACGTCGTGAGATCCAGGATATAGTTGATTATAAAGAATATAACTCTGTCAATAGATTGTTCCAGCTTGCTGTTTTGACAGAAAAAGAATTGCAGGGACGACAACAGCGGCCTAAGAGAAACTTTGGTAGTACCTTCACACCAAGACAGACGTCGACGCCAGCCAAGTCAACACCATCTCCAGGTTTCCGGTCTACTGCCCCCTCGACGAGTAGGACGCGTTCAGCGGCACCGACTCAGCCATCGCGTGCGTCGAAAGTAACCAAATCATCCAATGTGCATACACCAGCAAAGACATCATCGTCCGTTGCCTCCACAGGACGTACAACAGGTATAGTGTGCTATCGTTGCAAAGGGATGGGCCATGTCATGAAGGATTGCCCAAGTCAGCGAGCGTACATTGCTACAGATGATGGTGGGTACATTAGTGCATCAGATGTAGAAGAAGAATATGCTCTTGCAGCTAACCTTGCAGATGTCACTAATGATGAAGACACGGACCCTGAAGACAAGGAGGAAGCGCTGGGTACAGAGGTCACAGCCGGATTTCGGGCAATAATTGTGCAGCGGGTGTTGAGCACTCAAGTGGATCAAGCCGAGAGAGCACAACGTCACAATTTGTTTCAGACATTCCTCATCGTCAAGGACAGACGTGTTCGAACCATAATTGATTCAGGAAGTTGCAACAATCTAGTCAGTTCTGATTTGGTCAAGAAGCTTTGCTTGACCACACGTGCACTTCCTTAGCCACATCATGTTCAATGGTTCAACAACAGCGGTAAGGTCAAGGTAACCCAAACTGCTAGAGTATCTTTTGTCATTGGTTCATACCGTGATGTTGCTGATTTTGATGTCGTGCCTATGCAAGCATGCTCACTTTTATTAGGCAGACCTTGGGAATTTGATAATGATGCGACTCATCATGGTAGGAGTAACAAGTACACACTTAGACACCAAGGAAAGAAAATCACCTTACTCCCTATGACTCCTTCTGAAATTGTGCATTTTGATAGGAGAGAGATGAAAATGAAAAGCAAGAAAGTGTGGTAGCATCGAGAACCAACAAGTTGCTAAAGCGTCTTCCCACCTAGAAAAAAAGACAAACAAGCGCCAAATTCTAGGTCTGAGGGAATTAAACTGAAGGGTGGTGTGATGCTTGCCACAAAATCCGATATTTCTGAAATTACTGCTAATATGCCATGCTATGCTTTGATATGCAAAGAGACTGTATTTTCATTGGATGAAGTATCTCTCTCTTTGCCGCCTGCTGTCACTGACCTTTTACAGGAATATGGCGATGTATTTCCTGATGAGATCCCCCCGGGGTTGCCACCTATTCGAGGAATTGAACATCAAATTGATTTGATCCCGGGAGCGACTTTGCCAAACCGTGCTGCTTATAGGACCAATCCAGAGGAGACTAAGGAAATTCAACGGCAAGTCTTAGTCCTTGTGCTGTTCCTGTTCTTTTGGTTCCTAAGAAAGACGGTAGCTGGCGCATGTGTGTGGATTGTAGAGCCATTAACAATATCACCATTAGATACCATCATCCAATTCCGAGATTAGATGATATGCTTGATGAGTTAAGTGGTTCTGTGATTTTTTCTAAAATTGACTTGCGAAGTGGATACCACCAGATTAGGATGAAATTGGGAGATGAATGGAAGATAGCTTTTAAGACCAAGTTTGGATTATATGAGTGGTTAGTTATGCCTTTTGGTTTGACTAATGCGCCCAGTACTTTCATGCGTGTGATGAATGAGGTCTTACGTTCATTCATTGGAAAATTTGTGGTAGTTTATTTTGATGATATCTTGATCTATAGCCAGTCACTTTCTGAGCATCTTGAGCATTTACGTGCTGTTTTCAATGCTTTGTGAGATGCACGTTTGTTTGGTAACCTCGACAAGTGCACCTTTTGCACCGATCGAGTCGCTTTTCTTGGTTATGTTGTGACTCCACATGGCATTGAGGTTGATGAAGCCAAGATTGAAGCAATCAAGAGCTGGCCGACTCCCACAACAGTCACTCAGGTGAGGAGCTTCCATGGACTTGCAGGATTCTAACGCCGATTCGTGAAGGATTTTAGCACTATTGCCGCTCCATTAAATGAATTGACAAAGAAGGGCGTTGCGTTCCACTGGGGACAGTCACAAGAAGACGCCTTCAACCTTTTAAAGGAAAAGCTCACGAATGCACCATTACTCCAACTTTCAGATTTTGGTAAGACGTTTGAACTTGAATGTGATGCTAGTGGAGTTGGAATTGGTGGTGTCCTCATGCAAGAAGGTAAGCCTGTTGCCTATTTTAGTGAGAAATTGAGCGGACCTGTCCTAAATTATTCCACGTATGATAAAGAATTGTATGCTCTTGTTCGATCTTTAGAAACGTGGCAACATTATTTATAGCCCAAGGAATTTGTTATTCACTCTGATCATGAAGCGCTCAAACATATTCATAGTCAGACCAAACTGAATCGTAGACATGCTAAGTGGGTTGAGTTTATTGAATCTTTTCCCTATGTCATCAAACACAAGAAAGGAAAAGATAATGTTATTGCTGATGCATTGTCTAGGAGATATGCTATGTTGTCCCAACTTGACTGTCGAATTTTTGGATTAGAGACTATCAAAGAGCAGTATGCACATGATCTTGATTTTAAAGATGCATTGTTGAACTGTAAGGATGGAAGAACCTGGAATAAGCTTGTGTTTAATGATGGGTTCCTGTTTAGAGCTAACCGCATGTGCATTCCAGTTGGTTCTGTTCATCTTTTGTTGTTACAGGAAGCACATGGAGGAGGACTGATGGGTCATTTTGGCATTAAAAAGACGGAGGATGTTTTGGCCACTCACTTCTACTGGCCACGGATGAGACGGGATGTTGAACGCTTCGTGGCTCGTTGCACCACATGTCAGAAGGCGAAATCATAACTGAATCCACACGGTTTGTATATGCCTCTCCCTACCCCTAGTGTGCCATGGGAGGATATTTCGATGGATTTTGTTCTTGGGTTGCCTCGGACAAAAAAAGGGAGTGATAGTGTTTTTGTTATCATGGATAGATTTTCAAAGATGGCACATTTCATTCCCTGTCATAAAAGCGATGATGCCACTCACATTGCCGACCTTTTCTTTAAAGAAATTGTTCGCTTGCATGGTATGCCTGCTACTATTGTTTCAGATTGCGACACAAAATTTTTGAGTCATTTTTGGAGGACTCTGTGGAACAAATTGGGGACAAAATTGTTGTTTTCTACGACATGTCATCCCCAAACTGATGGCCAAACGGAGGTCGTCAATCACACGTTATCTACAATGTTGCGGTCTGTTTTGAAAAAGAATCTGAAGATGTGGGAGGAGTGTCTTCCTCATGTGGAGTTTGCCTACAATCGTGCCTTGCACTCTAGTACCAAGGTAAGTCCTTTCAAGGTAGTATATGGTTTCAACCCTCGAGCCCCCATTGACATGTTGCCTCTCCCCTCAACCGAAAGGATTAATCTCGATGCTAAGGAACGTGCTGAGTTTATTTTGAAATTTCATGAGTGAACTAAGGAAAATATTGAGCGAATGAATGAAAAATATAGCATTGCTGGTAGTCATGGTAGGAAAAAGTTGATTTTTGCCCCTGGCGATCTTGTATGGCTACACTTGCGTAAAAACGTTTTCTGATTTGAGAAAGTCTAAATTAATGCCTCGTCTTGATGGTCCTTTTAAAGTGCTCGAGCGAATAAATGATAATGCATATAAAATTGAGTTGTCTGCAGATTTGGGGTTAGCCCCACTTTTAACATTTCAGATTTGAGGCCATATCACGGGAGAAGAAGATGAAATTTGGAGTCGAGGGCGACTCCAATTCAAGAGGGGAGGATGATGAGGACATCACTCGACATTGCTTCTCTGTTGAAGTCCCCGATGTTCAAGCTCGATGGCGTCCTGTTGATACTACACCGTGGTACAAGGACCAATTACGAGGGCCCGAAAGCACGACAAGCCGCGGCATCTCTTGGGAGATATTGTTGTCGCCATCAGAAATCATGGTTTAGCTCATGAAGAGAGAAGATGCAACTACATCAACGCCGAGAAGCAGCCGCAAACAAGGCAGTCGCAAAACATGGGCTAGGCCGATGGAGCACCGGCCCATGGTAGGGCACCGGCCTACCATGGGGCCCATCATGGGGCGCCACGCCACCCCCTTTGGCCGTGGCCCATGATGGGGTCCAGCCGGCCCAAGGTGGGGGCGCCCCTCACCTCCACCTGGTTTAGTACCATACCGCTACCTCTCCAGAGCAGGCCACCCTTCCTTCGCTATATAAACCATGTCATAGGTGCCTCCACAACGCGGGTTTTGCTTAAGATTATTCTACCTTTGCAGTTTCGCCGAAGACTCGGTCTGTAAAGCCCCAACTCGTGAGCTTAATATTATTTTGCAATTTGAGATTGCTTCTTCTCGTTCTTGCTTGTGTTCTCGATTCACTAGCAGGAACAAGCCTTCGTGGCGAGGTCAATCACGTCTTGGCACGGTTGATAACCAACGGAGCAGTGGTGTAGCGATTGCAAGCTTAGATCGGTTCTGATCAGAAGTCGGATCGTCAACGTCGAGTCTCCACCAATCGACTTATTCTCCACCTGTCGGAAGATCGGGCATCCGTCTCCCATCAAGAACTGCCATGCTCATTTTTCATAGAAAAGATGTTCTCAAAGAAAGCAGCATCATTAGACTTTATGATCGTCCCAACAGATATGTCGGGCACCTCTGATCTTATCACCAAAAAATCTACTGCCAATGCTACGAGGTGCATATCCTAGATAGACACAATCTACTGTCTTAGGCCCAAGTTTGCGTTTCTTTGTGATTGGCACATTGACTTTTGTCAAACAACCCTATGTGCGCAAATAAGAAAGTGATGACTTTCTCCCCTTCCATATTTCATATGGGGTTTTCTCCTTATTCTTTGCAGGAACCTTATTTAGGACATGACATGCAGTCAACACGGCCTTCCCCCCACCATGACTTAGATAAACCCGCAGTGTCTAACATGGCATTCACCAAATCAGTTAGAATGCGGTTCTTTCTTTCAGCGATCCCGTTTGATTGGGGCGAATAGGGAGGCATCCTCTCATGAATAATTCCATGTTCCTTGCAGAATAAATCAAACTCACTAGAGAAATACTCTCCACCACGATCCGACCTAAGTCTCTTGATTTTCCAATCTAACTAGTTTTCAACCTCAGCTTTATAGATCTTAAAGAAGTCTAAAGCCTCGTCTTTAGTTTTCAACAAGTAAACATGACAATATCTAGATGCATCATCGATCAGAGTCATGAAATATCTCTTTCCACGCTTTGTCAACACACCATTCATCTCACAAATGTTAGAATGTATGAGCTCAAGAGGTGCCAAGTTTCTCTCCTCGGCAGCCTTGTGAGGCTTACGAGGTTGCTTTGCTTGCACACAAGTCTGGCACTTAGAACCTTTGACGGTGGGAAATTTTGGAAGTAAATTCATACTCGCAAGCCGATACATAGAACCAAAATTAATATGACATAAATGTGAGTGCCAAACATCGGCCTCACTCTCAACAACATTGTCACAAATATGGTTCACAATTTTATGACAGTTATCAGAAAGGGAAAGCGGAACAAGCCTCCACACTCATAGCCTTTGCCAATAAACAAACCATGTTTAGACAAGACTACCTTATTTGGCTCAAACACTACATTAAACCCATCTGTGCAGAGAAGGGCCCCACTAACCAGGTTCTTATTGATTGAAGGGACATGCTGCACGTTCTTCAGTTGCACGATCTTCTCCGAAGTAAACTTTAGATCTATCGTACCAACACCAAGAACAGAAGCATTGGACCCGTTCCCCATCAAAATGGTTGAACCTCGGGCTGCCTGATAAGAGGTGAACAGTGACAAGTCAGCACACATGCACATTAGCTCCAGTATCAATCCACCAATCGGTAGACTGACTCACTGAAAGAACAGTAGGTAATACATACCCGCCAGTTCCCTCTTCAGTATTACCAATGGTCACATTGACAGACTTTGAAGTCTGTTCAGGATTACCCTTTTTGTCTTTACGGTTTGGACACTTTTTAGCCCAGTGCCCAATCTCACAGCAAATCCAGCAAGGCATCTCATCCTTGTTCACCTTCTTCTTCTTAAAAGCATTGTTTTGCTTGACTTTGTTCTTGCTGGGCTGTTGCACAACATTGGCGATGGGTTGTTCCTCGCCTCCTTTCCTATGTGCATCCTTAGCCCGAGCTTTCTCCTCAACATCTAGTGACGCGATCAACCCCTCAACAGAGATCTCTTGTCTCTTATGTTTCAGAGATGTGGCAAAGTTCCTCCACGAATGGGGCAACTTGGCAATGATGCCCTGACCACAAACTTGTCGGGTAATTTGCCTTTGAAGGAGTTCGAGTTCTCTCACGGTGACCAGAGATTTCATGAGCACCGCCGACAACAGATCGGTTATCAACTATCTTGAAGTCGTGGTACTGCTCCATGACATACAGTTCACTACCAGCATCAGATACCCTAAATTTATTATTCAGTGCATCCCATAGCACCTTCGCATCTGTGATGTTCAGGTACACATCACACAGACGGTCAGAGAGCACACTAAGAACTGCACCCAGGAAAAGGGTGGTGGCATCCCGGAACTCTTTCTCCTTTTCAAGAGTTAGGGTTCCCTCTGGTTTGCCGTCCTTAACCCAGTACACCTTCATAGCGATCGACCATTTGTATTTTTAACTGCCATCTCTTGAAATTTACGCCCGAATTTCTCGGCTTCAACAAGATCGAAGAAAGCGAGCCATCGACAAACCAAAGTGCCTAATCAAATCATATAAGGTTTTTGGATTGCTAGAAATTTAGGCACTTTCTGGTTTAATTTGTTCAACAGATAAATCATGAATACTAACAGATTAATCACAGAAAGGAAGCACCATGGATACATCATGAACATAACCATACGTCCCTCAGATATACCCGTAAACAGAGATGATGTGAATCTAAAATAGAGGTAGGGAGAGTGCACGTACTAATCTTCCTGAGGCACAAGGCCAGGAAGCGGCGACGACCCCGTTGTTGCCGTGACTATAATCGTAGCAGGTCGCCGTGGAGTGGAAGTATGCGAAGCAGATTACCGCGGATGTAGAGGAAGTAGACCGTGAGTAGTCGCGTAGGGCGCTTCCCAAAAACCTTATTCGCCGTATCCCGGTGCAGGATCTCAACGACGTCGGGTTCCGGAGACCTGCTCTCCCGATCACCGGTGCACGCCGGAACAACGGGATGGAGTAGCCTATCGGTGGTAGCACAAAAGAAAGAGAGACAAAACCCTTGCTTATGGGGGTAACTCCCTCTCTCAATTCTTCTCCTCCATCTCTCTTAGGGGTGGCCATGTGTTTATATAGGGGTTGAGAGGAGGCCTCTCCCCCACAACAAGCAAGGTGGTACTAAACCAACCTCCAAAGATGGGTCTTCGAGAGATGGGCCAAAATGGGCCTTTGAGATTTTCAAGAATTTGTCCTCAAATATATATGGGCTAAAACCCGTATATTCTAACATCGACCGCCAGCCAATCCCAGTTGATCTTGTTCAGCTCGAGCTGCAGAGTATAGTACGGTATTGGCCAGCATCACGCAGCCGTGGTCCATGGTGATTTTTCTGCCGTGGACGTGCAGGGTAGATCCCTCCTTGTCGTATTCGACGGACTTGGCTAGCTAGCACCCGCAGCAGCATGCAGCTTCACGTGGTCTAAGCGCGCCTGAACTCAGGTGACATGTTGGCTTTCCGATCCGTGCCGGCAGTGAGAATGTTGCCGGTGGCGTTGAGGTTGTATGCGTGCCACATGTCCTCGTCTTCCTCCAGCACCAACAAGACGGAGCCGGACATGTTGCGGACGAGAGCATGATGACCATGGATGGCCTTCATCGTCCCCTGCCGGAATTAAACGTGAAGCGCAGAAGCAGAAGCAAGGGCACAAGTCGATCGAATTCGTACGTGTGGATGGTGAACCAACGTGGAGAGAGAGATCGATGTATGTTACACGTACACAATATATAGAATTTTTTTATTTTTCAATTATTTTTATTCAAATTTGTAAAAATATATCTTGGGCCTGGTTTTTAGCAATTTTGGGCTCCCGTCGCCTGTGGGCCGAGTGATCGCCTATGCCTAAGGCGACCACTCACAAGACCGTTACGCGTGAGGCGGCCGTTCTTTGTCATTTGTTGGGCTAGCTGCTTTGCGTGTGCGCTTGATCGCCCGCCCAGTGCGATCACCCCCCCTCCCACGGGCGACCGCTGCCTTTATATACGCGCATGCGCGCCTCCCTCCCCATTCTCTCTGCCGTCCAGAAGAAGAGAGGAGGAAGAGAGGAAGGAAAGAGAAGAGAAGAGGAACAGAGGAAAGAAATAGAGGAGAAAAGAAGAGAAGAGGAAGAGAGGAAGGAAAGGGAAGAGAAAAAAAGAGGGAAAAGAAGGGAAGAGAAAAAAAAAAGAAGAAAGAAGGGAAAAATCTGGGAAGAAAATTGGATTGCGCGGCGTCGAATTTCGGTGAGTTAATTTCTTGATTAATCTAGATAGTGTAATTTTGTTATTTAAAATTATGATTAAAAATATGGTAGGATAGTCACACGTTAAATATATATATATAATTTTGTTATTGATACGAATAGTTGATGTAAATACGTGTAATTTAAATTTTTATTGAAAACATGGTAGGATAGTCACACGATAAATAGATATATAATTTTGTTATTGACGCGCATAGTTGATATAAATACGTGTAATTTAAATTTTTAATTGAAAACATGGTAGAATAGTTACACGTGAAATATATATATATATATAATTTTGTTATTTATGCACATAGTTACTAAAAATACATGTAATTTAATTCGATGATTGAAAAAAAATGGTAGGATAGTCACACATGAAATATATATATATATATATATATATATATATATATATATATATATATATATATATATATATATAATTTTGTTAGTCATGCACATAGTTGCTAAAAATACATGTAATTTAAATTGATGATTGAAAAAAATGGTATGATAGTTGTATGCTAAAGATATATGAAATTTCGTTATTGATGCCTGTAGTTACTGTAAAAATTTTTAGTAGACCATAGAAAATTAGAAAAATCGTGACAATAGGGTTATGTTAGACAATGGAGTTAAGTTAGAGATAACTAGATGTAATTTATATGTTAATTGAAAACATGTTAGGGTAGGCACATGATGGATACATATAAATTTGATGTTGATGCGTGCGCAGTTGTTGTTGTAAATGTTACATAGTATTTTTTGATATTGGAATTGACACTAATTAAGAGTACGATTGGTCATATGTTATAGGTAAAATATCAAAAAAATTATATTTTAAAATATTTTATGGAGATGGAGATAGCAGAAGGGCCAAATGGAGTGGATTTATCAGCATTTGCCTCTGTCATGCATGGCATATCTAGGCCGAGTGAGAGGACATTCCAGTGGCTAATAGAATGGTTGTTTCGGTTGATCAGCCTGGATGCACAGACATGTCGGCTACGTGTCAGAGCCGTGGTGAGTCGTGCCCATAAAGTTTTTTCTGGAGAGTTGTTTCCTATAAAAGAAACACACAATTGGAGGAGGTACGTAGAAAATGCACCGGAGCGTGGTTGACCCCTTATGCTACTGGTTCAATGCTACCAGATAGTAAACCTAGCCGTGCCCGAATTGCAAGATAAGGAGGTGGACACAATGGAGGAACATGGCACTAGCATGGGTGATTTTAGTGAAGAGGGTGGCGATGATCATGTTGGCGGTGCAGATGAGGCGTAGGAGGAAGTAGCGGAGGGGGGTGGAGGCACAGAGGCGAGGGGGTGGCAGACGAAGGTGAGGAGGTGGAGATCATATTGAATATGATGGAGGCGGAGGACCAAGAGGATGAAGAGTTGCCGGATGATGACCAGTCCGACGAGGAGGGTAATGTCCCCGATGTCCCTATCCCCAACACATGGAGCAATTACAACTTCGAGGAGTTAGCAGTGAATGAAGGCAGCCATGACGCATGGGAGTTCCATGCGAACGAGGTCACGCAGGGAGCCATATATAAGGATAAGTAATCATTGCTAGATGCAGTGAAGTACTGGGCAATGTCGATACGCCGTCAGTTCAAGGTGGTGAAGTCCAGTAAAGAGTATGACATGAAGTGCGTGAAGAACAACTGCCCCTGGCTGGTGCATGCGTACAGGGAGATGTGGAAGGACTATTGTGAGTGCTCCATAGTGGTGCAACACGAGTGTATACTGGAGGAAGCTGAGCAAGTGCACCGCAATCTTTCGTCGACTTGAGTAGCTAATATTCTGTACGGAGAGATTGTGGGCAATCCTCAAATTCCACTTGCGGATATCATTCGAGTTGTGGAGGAGAGATATCAGTACACCATAAACTATGGGAAGGCTTGGAGGGCAAAGAGGAAGGTGTTGGAGGTAAGGTTCGGAACGTATGAGGCATTGTACGAGAATGTGGTTCATATGATAAAGGCAATAGCATGGACAAACCCTAGAACGTACATAGACATCAAAGAGTATCCCGCTAGTGGTGTCCATGAGGGCAAGTGGGTGCTGCAGCGTGCATTTTTCATGCTGGGTGCTTGCATAAATGCCTTCAGACACTGCAGGCTAGTCATTTGTATGGACGACACCTTCCTGACGGGTAAATACAAGGGACATATACTGACCGCGATTGCTGTGGACGCAAACAACCAGGTGTTGCCAGTCGCAATTGCTTTTGTCGAGGGGGGAAACACGGATAACTGGTATTGGTTCCTAGAGAGGGTTAAGTTAGGAGTGGTGCAGGCTAGACCGAACGTGTGCATTATACATGACCAGCACGCGGGTTTGATGAAGGCTATGGTGGACATGCAAGAAGGTTTTGCCATTGTGGGAGCACCGAAGTGGCCTGACATGACTAGTAGGTGGTGCCCGAGACATATGGAAGCAAATTTCTTCCGTTAGTTCAAGAACAAGATGTTGATGAACATGTTCGAGAGGTTGTGCCAAACGAACCAGCCGGCCAAGTTCGAAGCACTCTGGAAGACTTTAGATGAAATGACAAGGAACCAGACTGCACAACGAGCTGCCGCAGCAACTTCATCTAGGAATCCCATGCTTTATCCTGTTCAAGGAGATGATTCGATTGCTCTATGTGCGCTCCCCATGGACGGTCGGAACATCCGTAGAAAGGCAGGCACAGATATTAAAAGTTTCTCAGACCAGATATATCACGAGCCAAAGGAGAAATGGTCCCTCGTACATGACGATGAGGTGCACTGTATGGCATCATGACCATGAACATAGCCGAGGTGTGCAATTGGGTAATGAAAGGAACGAGATGTCTTCCTCTAGTTAGAATTGTCGAAAGTGTTCTGCATGGGGTTCAAAGGTACTTTATCAAATGGGTGCAGAAAGCTGCTTCAGCTATGGCCGACAGACATCTCGTCTATTCAACTCTTATCACTGAATATATGGCGAAGAAAACAAGGAAGGCTCAGATGCATCGAGTGACTCCGCAGAGTGGCACCGTCCGTCGGTTTCATGTGCATTGTGCTGAGCGAGGTCGTCGAGGTACCCATCGGGCAACAAGGATGCATCTCTGCACCATCACGGGGGTCCAATGTGAGTGCACCAGCCAGAAGCCAAAACTCCTTCACCTCCCGTGCTCGCACATTATAGCCTCTTCCGCCGTCTGTATTGAATCAACCCGCTCCTTCGTGTCGCCTTACGACCTCAAGAAAAGTGTTTGGGACACCTGGAATAATGAGGTGTACGGATACAGATCGACGGGTCCTTCACGGAAAATCTTCCTGTAGGCCATCGGTGGGTGCCCGATCTGAGTAGGCCTAGACAGAAACCTAGTCGTCGGAGGACCCGCCGTATCCGCAATGACATGGATGAGGCCGAAGCTGGGCGTCGGTCATCGGCTGGTGACACTACGACATCGGGGTCACGCACCGTGAGAGGTTGATTGTTAACGAACATTGTAACGCTGCATTGTAATATCTTTATCTTCTTGTAGCAAAATTGATTTGTATTAACGATGTACTGCAATATAATGTTTCTATTTGTATAACTCTGTTTGGTCTTGCTACATTGTAATATCTTTATAATGAAATGTCTCGTTGCCATCAAATTTATTATTTTCGTGTCATGTCTGTCCTATTTTGCTTTGTACCACATAACCTGCAGGCTCGATTGACCATGGCCGATGCTAGACCTAGTCGCGGGGGCACGCCTCAATTGTTCGACCCAAACATCGATCACAAGCACTGGTCCAGATTATCAGCACAGGAGAACAAGAAGCTGCACACATTGCGCCCTCGTGTTTCCCGACCGGTTGCTTCGTATCAATGAGCGATGGATTGGCAGGTACAAATTCAATGTATTTTTCGCATATACTTTCATGTTTTATATGTCCGCACCTAGTTGACCATATTGAGGACTTGGTGCAGGTTCCGAGTAGCAGGGCTTTTTCCACTTTGCAGGATGGTGGAGCTATCGATGGTAGAGGATTGACGGTTCACGTATGACCGTTCCCTCCTTGAGGCTTTCGTTGACTGGTGACGACCAGAGACGCACACGTTCCACCTCCCCATTAGGGAAATGGCGCCGATACTGCAGAACGTGTCCTACCTTCTCGGGCTACCTTGTATGGGTTCTACAGTTGTGCCAGTGGACGCGCCTTCAGACTGGCTGGACAACCCATCGGACCGCTTCGACGCGATAGCACGACATCCTGCCGGCAGGGCGTACGAGCCTATGAGGAGGAGCGAGCGCTATGGACTGACGCGTGCTTGGCTGCTGCAGTTCACGGTACGCATACTTAAAAAATTAATAACTATGTTGCGTTGTATTGCTTTGAAGCTAACATGGTCACAAAATGTTGTAGGCCGACCTGATACACCCCATTGCGGATGATGACATGGTTTCAAGGCACCTAGAGGCGTACTTGCTACCGTTGTTCGGGTGGGTGATGTTCCCATCCACCTACGGTGACACAGTTGACAGGCACCTGATCCAGTTCGCTGGCTACATAGCTGACACTCCGGAGTACGAGGTGAGAGGACTAGCATAGCAATAAATAATTTCAAATGATCCCTGGCTAATTTCTGGCATGATATTTTTTCAAGCAGATGGAGCAGTACTTTTAAGGCTCCGTAGTTCTTGCTGGCACGTCCCGTGGCCTCTGCGACGCTGCCTTTCGGACGACGAAGGACGCGACCATCTCAGGTTGCGTTCTACTCCTCGAGCTTTGGTCCTAGGAGTGGTTCCCTGTCCGGAGGCCATAGGTGGACTGCGATCTGTACCCTCCCTCACTGTATACGAGGCTGCACGCCGATTGGCCCACCATGGGCCACTACTGGGTCCGACGATAGGTGAGTCCTTTGTCAGTTACTTGTACAACATCTCTTTGTACTGACTTCTTGATGTACATTATTTCGTAGCGCTATTACGCACACGAGCAGATCCATCAGGTGTACGAAGAGTTCAAATGTCAGTTCGACTACCTGCACGACGACAAGGTCATTTGGACACCGTACGATGCGTATCACGTCCAGGCACAGGCTCCATACGACCTCTCCTTGCTATATACAAGGGATATGCAATACTGGCTTACGCGGAAGTCCTTGGTGTTGGATATCTTCGTCGAGAACTACTGTCTACACTAGGTTTTGCGACAGTTCGGGGTGTACCAGAAGATCCCCCCTCAGCCTCAGATGGATATTCCATCGGCACGCACAAGTGAGAGCAATTTCTTCATTCTTCACTTAGGTCCCAATATGATTTCGTAACATGTTATATCCTCCATATTGCAAGCTTGCTCGGATAGGCGTTCGTGGAGGGACCCCGTTCTCGTTTAGGATGCAGACTTGGAGGGCACAGTGGGACAAGGCACCGGCAAACTGAGTCACCGAGTCCGGCCCGTACAACCCTGACTCATATGACACGTACATACGCTGGTATGCCCCTCGGACTCGCCTTCGTGTGGGGCACACTCTAACCGAGTACGTCACCCACGAGGCCTCGGTGGAGGAGTTGTACCCGCATCATCAGGCGCAGAGGGCATACACCGCAGTAAGAGTCTGATTTGCTTTTGTCCTCCACATGTACTTCACCGATTACGTCCTCTCATAGTTTCTCCGAAATGCAAAGGCTGATTTGTCATATGAGATTTACGCGAACACCCAGACCATGGTGTCCCATTTGAGGGTGGGTGCGGAGCTGACGTCGACTGAGAATAGATCCGTGTGGTCGAGGATTCTATGCAACAAGACCCAATTGTGCCGCCTCACGTCGTGCCAGCGGGTCCTCGACGTTGTCCCACGTGGTGCAGCACCTCCACAGACTCCACCCCTACCACGTGGCCCGCAGCAGACTCCGGGCCTTCGCCAACAGCAGCCTTAGGGCATGTCCTCTAGGGGAAACATGCCTGGGCAGGCCTCCGCTTCCTGGCACGCACCACCGCCGGGCAGCAGGGCTGGGGAGCTTGGCCTGGGTAGGGCGCCAGCTCTTCACGTGCTGCACCACTCCAGCAGCAGGGATGGTCACCTTGGCCCGCTGAATCGAGCAGCGGTCCCTCGTACTCTGGACTAGCATGAGGTAAGCAATGATAACACTGCTACATATTGTTTTACTATGAACACGTTGCAACGTCTTATTGATTGTCATGTGTTTCCTTCCATGCAGGGAGTACGTCTTACGATGACATCGACGATGGTGGGCATCAGGACCTGGACCAGTGGCTATCGTAGCAGTTCTTCGGCCTGTCGTAGTTGTCTGGGGCTCCACTCGCCCCTACTTAGCAGTCACAGGACGAGGATTCATCGACACCGGTAGACCATGGCAGGCCTAGGAGGGATGTCCATCCTCCCGATGAGTGGACATACTCCGAGCACCACATAAGAAAGCGTACACGTCAGTGACCCGCATGTATGTTGTACCTCGAGTAGACATTAATAAAATGGATGTCCCCTTACCTCATTCCTTTTTTTTGTAATAACGATGTACTGCACTTGTTGGTCTACTTATGTAATGGATGTAATGCATGATTACTGTCGACGACATGGTCACTTAGCCCTTTTATTTTTTTCGTAATAGACGGTGCGATGCCTGAAAGCCCTAGGTTGCTTTGCAAATATCGGAAACCATGACGTCATGCTCGTCATGTAATTTCTCTACAATTTTTAGGACCCAACCGGTCCCCGTCCGGTACGGTCTACTGGGTTGAGTGGCATGATTTTTGTCGATGACGTGGTCACTTAGCCCTTTTCTTTTTTCTATAATAGATGGTGCGATACCCGAAAGCCCTAGATTGCTTTGCAAATATCGGAGACCATAACATCAAGCTCGTCATGGAATTTCTCTATAATTTTTAGGACCCAACCGGCCCCCCGTCCGGTACGGTCTACAGGCTAAGTGGCATGATTTTTGTCGATGACGTGGTCACTTAGCCCTTTTTTTTCCGTAATCCCTAGGTTGCTTTGCAAATATCGGAGACCATCACAAATGTCAATGACAAATACGAATGGTACATTAACCTTACAAAAATTAACTATACATCAAGATACAAAGGAACGGGGCTGCCAATACATCAAGATAGTTAAAGGGATTATCATGTCCCCCAAAACTACTGCATGCTGCGGGGACATTTCCCCTTCTCCCAAGCCCCCCCAGGCGCCTCCCTTGCGCGTCTAGCCCTCTCGCGCTTTCTTTCACGCTCTGCCTCACGCTCCAACGTCTGTCGCTGCCGTTCTGTCTCCTTTGCACGTAGCTCCTCTTGCCAATGCTTGCGCTCCTCCTCCTAATCGGCAAGGCGGCACCGCTCCTCGAACATTGCTCTCCTCCATGCCATCTCCCTCAACACGTGCTTCTCCTAGTCGAAAGTCTGCTCTGTGCCCAAGTATTGCATGAACTCGCACAATGTGACATACCCACATTTTCCCCTATTTTTAGCATGAATTTTTTCGCAAAAAGTCATATTTAAATCATTCCAAATATCTCTAAATTTGTGGAAATTTTCCAAGTTCAATTCCTATTTATTCCTTAAGAAAGTCACCTTCCTTTTTATTTTCAAAAATATTCATTCCATAAAATAACTAATTTTATTCTAGATTTGGATTCTTCTCATTTTTCTAGATTTTTAGAAATTTATTTCATATTTTTATAATCTTTCTATAGTTTTCTATAAATTTCTAAAGCCCTATTCAATTTCTGGAAAATCATTTCCCATCCAAAATTAAAACTTTCCGCTTTAGAAAACACCGGAGTACGCTTTCCCTTAAGAAAATATGTCTCCACTTAAACCGGCCTCCGACCTACTCCTACTGACCTATGGCCCCCGCTTGTCAGCCTCTGAGCCTAATCCAACGGCGCCCACAGACTCTCCTCGATCCAACGGCGCCCGGGTTTCCTTCCTCCTCCCACGGTACGCCGCCGCCTGCCGAAAAATCTCACCGCCGTCAATCCTGTCCACCCCTGCCCCTGTTTTGCCCACGCAAAGAAGCTCTCCATGTCGCCAACCTTATCCGCCAC
Source organism: Olyra latifolia (assembly GCA_036346145.1). Classification (NCBI taxonomy): domain Eukaryota; kingdom Viridiplantae; phylum Streptophyta; class Magnoliopsida; order Poales; family Poaceae; genus Olyra; species Olyra latifolia. The sequence continues at coordinate 45,034,348 of CM070523.1, read as the reverse complement.
CTCCTTCTCCCTATCCTCTCCCGGTGGCTCGCCAATTCCTCGCCGCCACCTTGCGCCGCCGCCACTGCCTTGAGCTTGCGCTACCGTGCCCGCCACTGCACCTTTGGCCTATAAAAGGGCCCCTTCGGTGCTATTATATCCCAAGCCGCATTCCCCGTCCCTCCATTCCTTCCTGATTCAACCCATCACCGCCAAGCCTTGCTCCTTCCCCAACTTCGGCGAAAACCCTCGCCGCTGCTCCAACTCTCTTCTGACCCCAACCCCAAAAAGAAAAAGGCCCCACTTTGCATCGCGAAGCCAGCACCACCATCTCCCTGCACCGGCAATCACCGGAGCTAGCTCCCCGACGTGGCTCGACTACGTCGCCACTTCAACCTCGCCGCCCGACCACCTCCGGCTACCCCAAGCACACCCGAAAGCTCCCTGAGGTACCTCTTGCCCTCAATTACATATTTGTACTGTCAATTTCTCGATGCTGGCCGCTGATCACCAACGCCGTTGATCCCTTCCACTGCCCCATCCATTTTTCCCCTTTTCTCCTTTTCCTTCATCGACGACCGACCCTACACCACCACCTCGGCCCAAGGTGCTCTCTCCCATCTGGCGCTAGGCCTCGTATGTCAAGGTTTCAGCGCTAGTAACTAGGCCAAGCCCAGTACTGTAGCCCAATAGATTTAAAATTTCCTTTATAATTTCTATTACCATCTGAGCTTTTGAATTTTATTTCAACTATCAAAACTCTTCTAAAAATTCTGCAAAAAGTTTCAAAATTATAAAATAAGATGTAGAATTTTATAAATAATAGAATATCCAAAATTTCAAAATAAAATAATCCAAATAAATTCTTTTTTCTCACTTTCTTATATATAAAAGCACTTAAAAATCCTAATAAAATTATAAAATCCTGAAAAATGCTAAAATTATACTATAGCACCTAATAATTTAATAAAAATCTATTTTCAATTTTCCACCCCTATATCTTCGATAAATTCCATCTTGGAACTCTAACAATTTTGATCGTCGACCCCGATCTCTGGAATTTTATCGATCCACACTTAAATTCCCACGTATACCAGTATCAACTTCATGCTTCCCGGAAGAAATGCCCATTTTTACAATAACATCCCTCCCATTTCCCTTTAAAAAACATTCCTTATTTTTTTAAAAAAAATAAATCGTATAGCCCATCACCTGTTCACGCCGAACCCTTCTTGCATTTTCATCATTATATGCATAATGCTTCTCCAATACTTATTTGAATATTTATTAGAATTTCTTTTTCCGTATTTGCAACGCATAGACAACAAACTGATCACTTCCGGATCCTTTGAGCCAGAATATCCGAAAGACACTTTTGAGCTTAATCTGACCACCAAAAAAGGCAGGTTTTCTATCCTTTGACACATATTGATTTCCTAATTCCATTAATTATATATATTTACTGCATTACTTTCTAGTTATTTAATTGTGAATCATCCTTATTTGAATTATGGTATTTAACATTTTTGTAGAATAGATAATCCAAACCCCTCAACCAAAAGCCCACCTAAAAATGATTAAACCTAATAATACCTTAGTATAGGAAAAACTGAATATATGTTTTTTTCAACAAGTAGGATAGTATTCATCTTGTCTTTCGGATAGACAATGTGATAAATAGAAGACGGAAAAATTAAAAAGTATAGGCATGAATTACCAGATGGATAATTGCATGGGTGTCGTTGTATTCTACACCAGGGCACGAGGCCCTCCAGCAAGCAGGTGGGCGACCAGGCCCCGGAGCTAGGCGACTAGGACACGTGGCCGTCAAGTGAGCAGTCGGGCGATTAGGCCTCGGCGCTGGGCGACCAGGACACGTGGCCATCCAGCGAGCAGGCGGGCGATCAGGCCCCGGCGTTGGGCAACCAGGCCACGTGGTCGTCCGGCGAGCAGGTAGGCGATCTGGCCCCGGCGCTGGGCAACCAGGGCACGTGGTCGTCCGGCGGCAAAGGGCGATCGCCCCAATGTTGGGCGATCAGGCACGTGGCGTCCGGCGGCGAAAGCGGCGATCACGCCTAGGCTGGGCAACTCAGGCACACGTCCGCTCGGTGAGCAGGTGGGCAATCAGGTCCCAGCCCCAGAGCGGACGACCAGGACACGTGGCTAACTAACAAGACTGGAGGGCGTTTGGGCCCCACTGTCAGTTAGCTTCGGACACGCACGACGAAGAAGAAGGGAAGGCTTCCCCTTGAATTCTTATCTCGGATCGCACCGAATCGGGGACATTAAATGCAAATGACCAAACGTGGCCAGGCTCATGACCCCTCTGACGGGCATGATTGCCTATCCTACAATCTGTTCGCCCGTTTCTTTGCCGCCCGAGGCGGGAGAGAGACGCATGTCGATGTCGCCCTCCTGTCGCTTCCAAGTTGTCCTTCGGACAGGGCGAGGCACTGGCAGGTGGTGGTACGGACGAAGAAACTGAAGAAGGATAGTGGCTACCGTAGCTAGTGTCATTAATGTAACGTTCCCTCTCCGCTTGCTCGAGCCAGCCCCGGAATATATAAGGGGAGTTCATGCGCGTAGAGAAGGGGGGATCTGTTTGGAATGCATATTTTCAACTAGCAACAGGAGCTCAAGCATGACGTAAGGCTGTTACCCGCTTCGGGGGTCCGAACCTAGGGAAACCTGGTATGTTCTTGAGTGTTCTTGGGCAGTTCATCCAGAGCAAGTGAGGAGAGAGGCGCGCTAGCTACAAAACCCCCCTCTACCGAACACCGGACTACCCCCTCGGACAAATATGCCGGCTGAAATACGCCGACAGTGGCATGCCAAGTAGGGGGGCAATAGCTAGTTCATCTCTTCTTCCCTTCCGCAGACCATATCTGCATGCCTTCAGTATCCCGGCGGCCGACGATGGTGGATTCTCACTCTCGGCGGAAGGATCCGACTACGGGTCACCAGGCCACAGAAGAGCTGGGCGACGGTCTGACGGTGGCCGGTAACACCCACAACACTTCAGGGCTTCCCCGGCGGGCGTCGGACTGTCACACGCCTCCTAGGAAGGATGATGACGCGCCTGCCGTGGCGGAGCGCCACTGGTCCGGCGGCAGCTAGCCATGAGCGAGGCCACGCCGGTCCAGAATCTGCATGTAGCCCGCCTGCTCCTGGACCACCCTCCAGTGGAGTTGGCCGAGGATACCCCAGTCGCACCATGGTTGAGAGACATCGCTCGCCTTGTAGACGTGGCTTAGCTCCGTGTGGAGGCGTCAGATCGACCGGGTACCTCGAGTACGCGCATGGTCGGTCGCGATGCGCTCGCCACGCGACGCTTCAGACCATTCGAAGTCGAGCGCTCGATCGCGGCGACCCGAGCAAGGGAAAGGGCGTTCGAGATACAGCCTCCACGGGCGTGGAGGACCGTGCACCAGCCCGAGTACCACACCGAGCGCCCCTCGGATGGAAGGGGCGTGACGATGACTTGAGGACGCACCTCGAGGAGGGCCACCACCAGCGCGGTGGAGACTTGCGCAACACGCTGCAGCGTCGTCGTAGGCAGGCGCGAGCCCAAGAGGAGCAGGAGGGCTCCGCCGATGATATCAGCTACATCAGCGACGAAGAGGACACTCTCTCTTCCGAGTCCTGGCCGAGCCGGGGCTACAGCGGGCAGCACCGAACCCCGTACGGCGTCGGGTGCCAGGCATTCTCCTCCCGACGGCGTCGCGTGGCATGGCCAGAGAGATTCCATCCGGCACCCCTCGATAAGTATGACGGCATGACTAACCCGGAAGAGTTCTTGCAGATCTACACCACCATCGTGCAGGTGGCAGGTGGATCCGGGAAGGTCATGGCGAACTACTTCCCGACAGTCTTGACGGGCTTTGCCTGTTCTTGGCTGTTGAACCTCCCGCGGGGCTCGATAAGCTCATGGGAGGAGTTGTGCGACCAGTTTGTCGCCAATTTCCAGGGTTCATACACCTAGCCAGGGGTGGAGGACGACCTCCACTCCATCGAGCAGAAGATGGATGAATCCTTGTGCTCGTTTATCTGACGGTTCTGCCACTGCCGCAACACCATCCCCAAGATCTCGAGCCAGTCGGTCATCATCGCCTTCCGTATGGGTGTACGTGACCGCAAGATGCGAGAGAAGATGGCCACCCACAGCATCACCACCACCTCCGAGCTTTTCTCCTTGGCGCACAAGTGCGCTCGGGCGATGGAGGCTCGGGATCGGTCCTCTGGGCAAGCGGGCGGCCATGATGGAGGTTCATCCATGGTGGTTCGGCCACCTACACCTCCAACACTCAGTACAAGCTGCTGATGAGGGAGCTCTGCACCGCAGAACCAAGTCCAGGGGTGAGCAGGCCGCTGAAGTGGTCAGAGGAGCCGATCACCTTCAGTCGGGCCGACCATATCGAGAGCACTACCGGCGTAGGGCACCGTCCGATTGTGGTTTCGCCCACAATTCAGAACGTGAAGCTTGGGCGCGTGCTGGTGGACGGAGGAAGCTCCATCAACCTCCTGTCCACCAAGGCGTTTCGGGCGCTATAGATTCCGGAACGGGAGCTGCTGCCAGCTCTCCCGTTCTATGGGGTCACTCCGGGGGCCAAGTCGATGCCCCTGGGGCGAGTCTGCCTCCCCGTCACCTTTGGGGACGCGGGCAAATACAGTATGGAGTTAGTCGACTTCGAGGTTACTGATTTCGACCTCCCGTACAATGCCTTACTTGGCCGACCGGCGTTAGTCAAGTTCATGGCGGCCACCCACTATGCTTACATGGTGGACAAACCAGAGGCCCTGCGTTGCAACAAGCAGGCCCTGGACTTGGCCGGCGCAGTTTGTGCGCGGCCAACCGACGCTGCCTACCCAAGGGCTCCTCCGGCAAAGACCCGTGCCTCGCCCGGCTCGTCCGGTGAAGTTAAGGTGGTCTCCCTGAGTGAGGCCGAGCCGGCGAAGGCAATCAAGGTGGGCACCAACCTCAGCGCCAAATAGGAAGACGCGCTCGTCACCTTCCTCCTATCTAATTCGGACGTGTTTGCTTCGTAACCGTCTGACATGGTTGGGGTCCCCAGGGAGGTGATCGAGCACCGATTGGCGGTGCTTCCGGGAGTGCGCCCAGTCCGGCAGAAGGTCTGAAGGCAGGCACCAGAGCGCCAAGAAACCATTCGTGAAGAAGTTGAGAAGCTGCTGCGCGCGGGTATTGTCAAGGAGGTCACTCACCCCGAGTGACTTGCCAACCCCGTGCTGGTCAAGAAATCCAACGGGAAGTGGCGGATGTGCATCGACTTCACCGATCTCAACAAGGCCTGCCCGAAGGATCCGTACCCACTACCACTCATCGATCTCCTTATAGACTCCACGGCTGGGTGTGAGCTATTGTACTTTTTGGATGCGTACTCTGGGTACCACCAGATTAACATGGCAAAGGAGGACGAAGAAAAGACCGCTTTTGTAACCCCGATGGGCATATATTGTTATGTCAAAATGGCTTTCAGGTTAAAAAAACGCTGTCCTTTTACTGTTCGCGGGTTCACGCCGGTGACAAGTGGTGCTCGTCCAAGGGCGTAAAATTCCATAGACGGTTGGAGAGGCAGCCTGGCCCCCATAACCGCTTGGTCCTGCCTAAACATTTGCGAAATATGAAGTTAATGGAAAGAGATATAAAAACTAAAATGTGATGACAAGAAGACCGTACATACCCCTGGTGAGTCAAGAAGAATGCTCCAAGGCCAGGAGTCTTGCATTAAACTCCTAGCGCTCTCTCTCGTGCTCCTCGTGCTGCTACTGACGATCCTCCTCTACCATCCTCAAGCTAGCTTGGAGGGCCTAAAGTAGGTCCTCACGCTCCTTCCTCTCCTACAATGTGATGTCAAAAAGTTTTACTATAAGAATAGTATATTTCTTTGAGGAATGTCCTCAAGATGAAGGGTTGATCTTAAATTTACTATCGTCAAAGTACATTGTTGTGGTGTACCATAAAAAGAGCTTGGATAATAATATGAGGGTGTTCTACATAGTTGATCTGATTTTGTTGTTAGTCTTATTTGCTGATAAGCTAGACTTTGAGAGATTCTGAAATCGGTTTAGAGTGTCTGGTTTGCTTCATTTGTTTGACATTTTTTTATAGCTTTGAGATGCGCCTAGGACAAGTGCACCCATTTACAGAGACACAAGCTAAGGGGAGTGTAGTACAACCAAACATGCTATCCACTCTACTAAGTAGAGACTTCCCTATGGCTCCAGATCATCATGAGCACGGAAGCCTGGGTCAGCTTGCAAGCCCGTACTAATGCGACAACGCTTGCGCTGGCCATGCTCATGGATTTAGGGAGCTTCTCCTTAGTCACAGCTTCCAAGGGAATCTAGTGGGGCTCCGACCTACCAGCTAGGGGTATATATGTAATTATATCTTTTGTCCAATCCCCAACACCTCTGTTCTATGGGACTCCCTCACAACATTCTACTACCTAGGTAATGTGACTGGTGAATATGCTAAAGAGCTCCTACTTTTAAGTAGTTACACGGGCACAAATGTACTTTCCATCCAGATTCATGCTTAAGACCCTATAGACTAGATGCGGAAGCCTACCACACAATGGAGTATGAAAGTGAAGCTCAGAGCATGATCATGACATAGTCGAGTACGAAAGAGGAGCTTAGGACGTGAGCCAAACATATCGAATATAACACTATGAAAAATAATATCATATTTATTTGCAGCAAAGCACATGTGGGAATACTATTTTCAAGCACTTTCTCCTTTTTGGGAGTTTGTATAAATGAATTAAACTATCCACTGGACGTCGCTATGCGCACCCTATCCACCCAATGCCGCTCCTGTATCCTTTCTCTCTCTCACGCACACATACTCACTCTTTGCCCTTCTTTCTCCTGCAAGCAAGCCCCCTCGCCCACGCCTATAAAATCTACAGCACAACCGCAACATCCTCACCGCTCCCTCTGCTCCACCTTGTCCCTCTCCCTCTTTTTTAGCTGTGAGATGCCATCGCCGCTGCTCAGCCCTCCATGGTGCTAGCACGATCCATGCATTCCCCAACAATGCCAACCTCTCGTTAAGCACCCATTGGAACCCCTATTGCTCGAGTAGCCTCTATTCGCTGTAGCCTTGTTGTCTAAGACTTGCTGCCGACACGGGCCACATCCGGCCGAGCCATCGGTGCTTAGAGGTGAGCAAGAATGTGGAGAAGCCAGCAGCCACATGCTCTTGGGCCGCCGTGGCCGGAATCACCACCAAGCAAGCAGGTAGGTAGCAGACTTTTTTTGGGCGGTTGCGTTTGCGTTTGCTTATAAGTTAGAAATTTGTTATTTTCGTACGAGCTAAACGCTTTGACGTTTGGTAGACAATTTTTTTAAATCTTACTATTTTTATCAAAGCTCTCAAAACTATTTTTTCTATAAATTTTTGATCATTGGGATGTCCTTATCGAGAAGTTATAAATTTTCAGCTTATAAGCAAACGTGAATATAACCGTGAAAAGAGCAGTCTCTAGATTCCGCTTGCGGCCGCGCACCCAACTGGGAATATGATGATGACGTCAGCGTGACGTCATGGTTGGAGCCACTTTGCATGATTAGCCTCTCACATGTTGCACTCCTCGTAGCCTCGGCGGAGCATGCACATGCAATTAAGACGATTTTGTTCGTGTATGCGTGAAGCTATCTGTGAACCAGACAAACAAACACATACGAGAAGTAAAACCTGTTTTAGATTAGAACTAAGACAGGCTTTGACCATCTCTCCATTCTACTTATCTATCTTTATCTTTATATTATTAAAAAGTCTCTAGTGGTGAACTAAAATTACCAACCAAATCCATCTTATGGATCAACCTCAAACATCACCATCACCATCACCATCAATAAAATTACCCATCAATGTCATCCATGAAATCTCCCTCCAGCACGCTATAATCACCTGTCATATGCTATCCCATAAAATCCACGTCCAACACTGTCGGATCCCAAATCTAGAATCTAATATCCCTCGTGCATCACTAGTTCAAGATCAATTCTAGTGAGCACAAGTAACTTTATCAGTGGATATCATCACGGTACATCGATATGAAAGCACTAGATATAGCATCCACTATTACAAATAAGATTCAAATGCCACGGAGGGCTAAATAACAAGTTCATTAGAGTAATTTATTGCAATTAATATGTAAGAATAGAATATGTAAATGTCCCATCACACAGCCACAGGCTTCTGACTGGGAAACACGTCCAGCTACTCACCTCCAGGTAGATCGTCCTCAAACAACGGGAATGATTCTTCAGATTCTTGTCCTGCTCGTTAGATTAAGCAGCCCACAAACAAATTTCGCAAGTATGAGAAATCGTGAAATTCTCAGTAGATCACATATAGTGGAATTATGCAAATCTACCACTACATGTAGGCTTATTACAAAGAATAGGTTGTATGGTTATTTTGCATAAACAGTACTTAACAAAGACTTAATAATATAATAGAGTCAAAAGCAAGTAACTAAAACATTTGATATATAGCATTTGATCCATAAGCAATGGCACACAGGCTAATCATAGCACAAAGCTCGATAACCTACACCCAACAGTAATCACAGTGATAACCCTCCATTGCATTTCAAAATACTGTATCTTGTTTAATACAATCAAGCATTTGTTCATAACTGAGAACACGGCTATTCGAATAGTTTTAAACACTCTGCAGAGGTTACACACCTTTACCATACTCCTATCTCAACCTCTGGCCAGAAAGGAGACATAAGTAACCCGATAGTCATGAGACTAAATTTAAGCAAGTGGCCCTCCCGATGACTACTGCACCAACTAGAGCCAAATATCTGAACCCCTGGGCTTCACACAGATAGTGCAGCAACACCGAATGGATAATGGCCCTCATAAGCAGTACATCTCCCACAAAGAATCTTCATAAGCAATTCTTACCTAGCTTGCCAGAGGTACCACAAGTTCACACTTAGTAACTTAACTGCTAAACTTAACCGAAGTCAAGCTCATGGCTTGTACTGTAGTTTGCTTGGTATGCTCTTACAACATTAAGTCCTTAGGGTAACTAAGGCAAGACTTCTTTCTACATTTGCATCATAGCCTTGCAATACAGGCTTCCACACATACAGTACCACTTGTCTTAGTCAAAGCACCTATCCAGGTTGTTTAACAAATTGCAACACATGCAAACGATCACATAAGAGCAACACATACTTAACCAATATAAAGTAACATCCCTCATGTAAAAACAATATATAACTTTACTCTCAGTTCCATATCTCTCTTTAGTCAATATTAATTAAACCAATCCTAGATAACATGTATGATTAAGCAAACTAGATACGACTACCATCCCACATAGTATCATCACCAACCAAATAAAATGATGACACATCTAGGTTATAAAGGATAATTGGTATTACAATATTTCAAAGGATGTATATAATTCAAATTGGAGTAAGTAAATTCCCAATAAAATAAATTAAATATAGCAATGCAAAATTTAAATCAAATTCATTTTATTTGCAAATAGGATCAACATGATCAAGGACTATGTGTGACTTGCCTTGCTACCACTCCCATTCTGGTCTTGTAGCAAAATCTTCAACTGAAACTCCTTCCCAAACATTCATTTCTTCGCAAAAGAAATTTCAACCAAAAGAAAAGTAAATAAACCATACATAAATAATTTTTGAAAAATTAATTAAAATTAAAAAGCAAATCTCATTTTTCTTAATTTTTAGAGATTTGATTGGTAATTTTTGGACTTCTGGATCAAAAGATATGAATTTTTAAATCAATCTTCTAATTTCCAGATTAATCCTAAATTTTTAATTAAATCCCACGCCGCTGACTACTGGGCCCTGCCTGTCAGCCACTGGGCCCACGGTAGACACAGCCCATGTGCTTGCACGTGCACACCCCAGGTCAGCCTAGCCCCACATGTCAGCGACTCAGACCCGATCCCGAATCAACCCGACCAGAACCAATCTGTTCCGACCTAAACCGATCCGTTCCGGACTAGATTCGGACTGTCCATACTGGATCCGATGGTCCACTGTGCCCCTCCGCCCTGCCACCCTTGCCTTCGGCGGCGCAGAGCTTCAGCACGATGACGCCTCACTAGAGATGCCCGTTCTGGCAATCCTGATCACCAAAACGCGCGCGACTGGACACCACGGCTAGCTCTCGGCCTTGCGACCTCTCTTGGACCGAAATCCCTCGCCGGTGACCATCGGCGACAAGGTACGACGGCACAAGGCGGCGGCGATTTGCCTAAGCCCTAAATACATCTACGCCCCTTCCCCAGCCAAACTGAGCCTAAATTCAAGATCTAGAGGCTACCCGGAGCCTCCCGATACCCTCGCGCAGCCCTGGGACCTTTTGGTTGGTGCTAGCGAGCTTCCATGGTGGCGGCAGTGCTTGACTTCAACGGCGATGGCGCTCTGGTGACCAAACTACTAACTCCAGCCACTATCACGATCGCCGGACCAAGACAACTCCACTGAGCAAGAATTAGGGGCAAAGGCTTACCGGCGATGAAGGAATTGCTCGTCAAAGTTCTCAGCCCCAAATCACCCCCAATCCGATTGTCAGCGACTCGCTCCACCTCCGACCAATCTAGCGGCGGCGATAAACCCTAGAAGTCCCTGCGCACCTCCCCCTGGCCTTATATAGACCCAAGGAGACCTAAGGCGGCACGGACGCCTAGGCCCTGTCTGACGCTGCCGTGATTTCGGAGACGATAGTGGCACGATCCCACGGCTCCTACCGCACCATGTCACCCCATCCGACGGGTCAAACGCCCGTGTACCTCTTTGTCTGAATAAGTGGCATCCAACGGCCCGCATTGCGCACGTGAATGCAGGAGCAGCCAGGATTGTGCCATGTCGCTCCTTATCCCAAAAAGGATTAAAAACACTATTTATCTATTTATAGATTTGTTGTTTAATGTTTTCTAGTTATTAAAAATACCAAAATACTTCAGAAAAATCCGAGAAAATTCTCACAAATACCCTGAACTATCTGGAACCTAGAAAAATTTTATCAAGCACTATTCATCATTATATTATCTTATTAATTTGTTTTAGTGCTCTATATTAATTGTAAAAATGATTTTTAGGGGTTTTTGATTATGGAAAAAAAATCATAGAATAGATTTTCATAATTACTTAAGTTAAAACAAAATATTTGGGCTTATCAAAGTAGGATGTTACAAACACTCACCCTCCATTGCCTTTTTCTCTCGCACTGGCACCACACTGCCCCCTCTCCGGTCCAACATGGGCACCAACCATGACAAAGTCGAGAGCCTACGACACAATCGTGTGTGAAAGTAGAGATGATGATATATGAGCATGAAACATGAAACAATCGAGTGCGAAAGCGCAGGTGAGGATGTGAATAAAAAATATCAAATGTGATAACATGGAAATTAGTATGATGTTTGTTTGTAGTAAAGCACTGGTTGTTGGCTAGTAGAGAGCAAAAGGTAGAGTGCGTCGGGTGTAGGTATGTAGGAAGAGTTTTTCAAGCGCTGTATTCTTTTTAGAGTTTGTTTAAATTTCATAAATGTGCTAATGTTTTGATGTTCTAGTAAGTACCGTGATCCGATTCCGTTTAACTCGTATTCGATCCGTTTCTGTTTCTGACATGGTTGGTGTTGGTATCCGGATTCGAATTGGCAAAAAGAAAATGCAAAAACGAAATGGGTACAACCACTGTCCCATCCGTATCTAATCGTATCCATTTTCACCGGCATGTACCTGGCCTAGATACCACGATTGCAAAAGCAAAACGGACGAAAATGAAAATATTAGCAAGTGCTTTGGATATCTCATCAGCTCGGGCACATCTGCAGGAACATATTAGCCTAATTCCACCAAAGCAAGAAGAAAAATAAACGGATAAAGATGAACCAAACACAGAACACCATGGCTCTTGTCTTCCATTGCATCCACCATCTTCCGGGCACAGTTCGAGGATCAGAATTATCCTAATTCACCGAAGCAAAAGGAAAAAAAAAAAAGGGACATAGATCGGCAAAGGACTCAGAAATCTATCTCCACCCCGAGACAGATGAAGCAAACGTAAGCTCATGGATACTTGTCGTCACACAGATCGACCCCATCGAGAGCACCGGCCTCCTCCTCCAGCAGATTGTTGCACGGCATGATCTGGAGCCTGGCCTCCTGCAGCTCGATGTTGAACTCCGCCTCCACCGCCGGCGCCTCCTCCTCCTCCGCCTGGTAGAAGATGATCCCGAGGTCTGCGGCCTCCTGGTACCACAGCTTCTCCTGGTCGTGCTTGAACTTGTCATCTCGGATCGACTGCGGGTTGGGATCCTTGCCGCTGAACCGCCTGTAGCGGCGCCCTCCGGTGAACTTGGAGTGGCCGGTGGGCTTCCGCTTCACCCTCACGAAGCCGCCGTTGCCCGTCGGACCGTCCACGGGATTCGCCACGCGGCGCTGGCCCAGCGGATCGAACAGGCGGCACTCATAGGTGCGCACCCATCCGTGCGGCCAGCCCAGGCGACGCATGGCGAGCGCAGCTGCTCCTTCGATCCTTGTTGCTTTTTGGTGATGGTGGCCGGGGTACTGGGGTGGCGAGCGACACCGGTGGGTTGATCTTTTATACACGCAGCTTCTTGCCGATCAAGTTAGAAACTGGGAATCTTTCACGGTTATGGTTTAGGACAGCCAGCTGGCAGCCACATCTCTGAGATTACCAGCATGCACCGATAGAATGTGTGCGGTACAAATAGAGGTACATGGCTTAGCATAATCTTTGTCTTATTTTCAACCGTGATAATCCTTCTACACGTGCACATACGTGGAGTTGACTGGACTTATGGGTGGGAATGGTTAGGGGACGTTCGATCCGCTGCTATCCACAGTGAACCAAATAGAACTTTGGGGGCACTGGATCGACCCACATGATGCATATGGAATCAACCGAATGATCCATTGGTTCATATGGATTGCAAGGGTAAACAAATGTGTTGAGACCGAAAATTGGTTTCACCGAAACACACGCAGATTTAGTGAGTAGGATCCCCAACAGCACTAGAAACAGGGTTGAATGGGTGCAAACCGATTTGATTTACAATCGGCAAAAAAAAATAGAATCAGCTTTCAGATAGCTGATTGGATCTGTAATTAATATAACGAACCAGCAACACTCAGAAGCAGGTCTAAGCAAGGGTGAAAGGTAATGAGCTATCGGCTTAGATTGAGTCTAATCCAATAGATTCAGCAAGGTAAATAATCTACTATAATGCTTGCAGACCAACGAAATAGCAGATTAAGGGTAAACAGACTACCAACTAGCCGATTAGATCTATCTAATTGATAGAATGAAGGATAAACAGACTATCGACGAATAGCAAGTTATCAGACGACGATAGAACGAGGGTAAACAGATTGTCAGCGAATAGCACTAAAATGAATGTGAGCCATCCATTCCTCTTTATCCAACGATTTGGATTGATTTCATATTTTATACCACCAAATTAAGTACACAGTTACAAACGCTAGATCTAATTAAATTTTCGTATCATCAAAGAATATTGGTGTTGTGTACTGTAAAAAGAGCTATACCAATACTATAGTTCCCTATTGTAAAAAGAAGAGTAGATACCTATGATTTTTTCTTCGTACGGGTGTTCATTTGTTTCTTTTGCTTGTGGAGGTACGGAGGGTTGTGACGTCATATAACGAAATGTAAAAATCTAGCTTCTCTTTTCCTGCATACAGACAAAGGCAAATGCCTTGCAATGTCATTTGTTCTGCGACTAATTAGTATACCAGTGCAGGGATAGGACATGGTAGATAGGCTCCCTCGACGCACAAATGGCTGTGACGGCTGCATCAGCCTAACGCACTCCAGATTCGACTGCCAAGACATGACGGATAGTGATAACTCCCCTATTGCAGTGCCGCTGTATTAGTTTAGGCTCTACAGACAGGTCTGTTTCCTTTATTAGACTACAGCCCAGTCGGCCTTAATTACCACTCTTATGTATGCCTCCTTTCAGCTATCTATCTCACAGCTCAGTGTCACGGTCAAGGGTGACATCGACACACGAATACTACGAATGAGCGGTACGAGAATGGCATGCATGCATCCGCGCGCGCCGAGGTAGATGTACTTGCATATAGATATGCGTGCACAGGCCTGTGAGGATCCATTTATTTCTAGAAGGAACGACCATTTGGGTTGGAATTTGGAAGCTTGCGTTGCGTGTGACAACTAATGCGTGCATCTCGCTCGGTGCTTCACCTAGCTACCTACCATGCAAACCCCGGCACTCCGCCCATGCATCCGTTTTCTCCATGCAGGTATGACTTCCCCCTCCACTCCAAGCGCGCTACATATGCGATCCATCCCCACGTAACCACCTCCACCACCAGCACCACGACCCTGCTGCTGCGCTGCCTAGCTAGCTCGCTCCATCGTCCATGGCGCACATACAGTGCGGCCAGCCCAAGATGACGCCTGCCCCGTCGTCCTCGTTGAGGATCTTCGGGTACGACGTGGCCGCGCCGGCCGCGACCGCTCCCACGGCCGCGCCGGACGGGCGCAGGTTCGAGTGCCAGTACTGCTGCCGCGAGTTCGCCAACTCGCAGGCGCTGGGCGGGCACCAGAACGCGCACAAGAAGGAGCGGCAGCAGCTGAAGCGCGCGCGCCAGCTCGCCAGCGCCCGCGTCGACGCACCACCGGCTGGCATGGGCTATTGCGCGGCCGGCTTCGTCCCGCCGCCGGAGCACGTGATCGCCGTCGGCCATGCCGGGTCGTCGGCCTACCCGCAGGGCTCCGTCCCGGCCACCTGGGTCTACCTCGCGCACCAGCCGACCGTGGGGGGCCAGCCGTCCAATGCTGTTCCCACCGGCGCGTGCGACGACGGAACTGGAGGTGGCGGTGCCAGCACAGGCAGCAGCGCCCGTCCGTACGAGGAAGCCTCGGCGATGGGGCTGGACCTCCATCTCAGCCTTGCGCCGGCCAGTTCATCGTGACTGGCGTCGTCAATTTAACTCTGCAGCAAGCTCCACGTCTTCTCTCAGGGCTTACGTTGGTGTCCATTTGTTTCGGTCGTTTATTATTATTTTTTTTTTCAAGGGGAATGAATCCATCTCCTTTCCGCTGTTTCATACCTCCTTTAATCTTGGAGAAATGCACACAGGATGCAAAGGATATATATATATACACAAAGACTATTGTACTCATAAGAGTACGGAGCCCTCTCGTACTCAAATTTTTTTAATCAAATGATTTAGATTAGATCTAATCCTCATAGCTCCACGTAAAAAAAGGGATTGTCTAATACACAGTCAACTGAAAATTTGTTTAGTTTCAATCGATTTCCATCTATGCAATTCATCATCCGCAACATACTAATGAACGGTCAATACGCAGCCCAATGCCATCGATGGTCTTTGCAGCAACGTTAGAACATGTTGAGGACAGGCTAGATGTGACATTAAACACCCGCGCTAGTAATGCACATCGTTTTAACCTTCGAGAGGCAGCGCTGGGCAAGGGCACAGTCTAATTAATGCTGAATTGTAGCCTACAAATTTGTTTGGTCCATTCCTCTGTCAATTACTATGTGCACTTTGCATCCCCTCGTTACATAAACTTTTTTACAGTTAATTATGCACTTTTTACAAATCCAATTATATGTAAATTTAATTATTTACTAGTGTAAAATCACGTTGACTGAGATTTTGCCTATTTTCAGGCGACTGACAGGGAGCAAATCCGGTAAAAAAAAGATCCACATCACCCTCTCTGTACGCGGGCAACTTGCATGGGATGACAACACCTCTCTCCCCCGGTCCAAGCATGTATATAATTATTTTTTTTTATTTTGTACCATATCTTTTGATTAAAAGCTCCAATCAACGAACGGTTTTCGAAAATGGGTTTCTGATATTTTTTTAAACAACACTAGACCACACTTGCTATAGAAAATTTTTAAAAAATATTTTCGTACTATGTAGGGTATACGTATAGTAGCCTTAATATTTTTTTAAACACAACTTTAGTACATTTATAAATACAACTTTATTACATGTATGTAGTAAAATAGTAAATATCTGTAGTAAATTGTTATATATGAAGTAGCAATGAAAAATTTATACATTGAGACTAACCACACAGTGGCTTTACTATTTCAATAAGCATAACTTTATTATTTTTATGAATACAACGTCACTATATGTATATAGTAAAGTGCTATACAAGAAGTAGTAAAGAATAAATTTATATATCGAGACCGATTTAGTTTTGTTCGTAAAATGTCAAGAACACGTAAGTAAAATCCACTTATCAATCGAATGTGTTAATTAAAAGATATAGTAAAAAACAGAAGGAATACATGTCACATTCACTAACATCAGCGCTGACATCATTGCATGCATGCAGAGCCACCAGCAGGCTTATCGCAAGGGATTTTTATACGTGTGTTTATTGATTAATCTAATGACTTAAAAATTATATGTACAGAAACCTTCTGTACTCTTAAGAGTATATATATATATATATATATGAGAGAGAGAGAGAGTTGGGCTATGGTCAGCTGCGGCTAACCAACCCACGGTGCTTCGCGCCCTCAGCCATCGGATCCAAAAATCTAGGTCGTCCACATGCGCTTCCCTACCCGCCCGAGCCCCACGCCCTACCGCTACCCCATTCTTTCGGCGGCCTTTCTGTCCTCCTCCTCCTCCTCCTCTCTCTCTTCTTCTTCTCATGATTCCTCCCCTCCCCACCAATGAAAATCCCTAGCGCCACCAAGAATCCAAGTTGGTTCGTCGCCGGGATGGTCTGCCACTAGGGAGCTGCCGCCCGTACGCCTAGAGGGACTTCGTCGGGACCTGCTGTCTGGCCGCCACCGAGCCAATCACCATCTCGGTGAACCCTAACCGCCCTTGGGGGAGGAGATGAAGAGGTCATGGGCTGCGCCACCATTGCCGACCTAGAGTCACAGCCCTTGGAGAAGCCGCCAGGAGGAGCTCCCACTGGCCGGATCTGCACCAGCTACTCCACCGAGCGCTGCCCTCTTCAGCCCCAGCCCTGGCCTCATCCATTGTTCTGGGCTGCTCTAGTTCTCAGAAGTTTTGTTTGAAAGTGTACGAACATTGTCCTAAGAAATAGGATCGATTCATCTACTTGTATCAGATTGGTTGATGAACCTTGCTGCTGTTAGCTTCAGCATAAAGATTAGCCGCAACTTTTAATCTTTGTATAAAATTAGCAGCAATAACAGTGGTTTGGAGGCCAAAATTAACAACAGCAGCAGTGTTTTGGATGCAATTAAATGAGTTGTATGTAACAAGTGATATCTATAAATCTTCCATGTTAGGAGCTGAAGAATCTTCTCTGTTAGAAGAATCTTCTCTGCTAGGAGCTGAAGAATCTTCTATGTCTCTGTTAGAAGAATCTTCCTGTTAGGAGCTGAAGAATCTTCTCTGTTAGGAGCTGAAGAATCTTCTATGTCTCTGTTAGAAGAATCTTCTCTGTTAGGAGCTGAAGAATCTTCTAACATAGATTTACAGGCCCTTAACTTCACCGGGAAACTTCTTGATAGCACAAATACATAGGGGAATCTAAAAATATTCTGCATAATAGATGATAGCCCTAAGGTTAGAGAAGTCCATTTTGACACTACCACGATGGTTGCCAACTGCTCTTGCATGCTATTTGAAATGTATGGAATTCCTTGTTGTCACATTATTCTTGTCTTACGAGGTGCGAAGCTGGAAGAGCTACCTAGTCACTACATATTGCAAAGGTGGAGCAAATCTTGCAAGAAGGAAACCATATTTGATGAGGTGGGGCATGCTTTGGAGGACAATGTACATTCTGCTTTGGAGGTAGAGATCAAAAATGTGCGTTCGGAGATGCGCAAGGACATGGAAGAAATCTTCTAACAAGTTGAACAATCGATGGTCTCTATGGAAATAGTTAGAAGTAAATTTCAAAGGTTTGTAGTTGAAGTAAGACAAGAGCTACCTAGTAGGCAATGCGGTGGAGTTGAGGAGATGAAGGGGTTCGTTGGTAGCCAACTTCCTATCCAGATTAACATACTGCCACCGAGTGATATCCATACAAAGGGTAGAGCAAAGAGAATAAAGGGCCACTTGGATAAGGGAGTGAACAAGCAGAGAGAAGGGGATAAAAAAAAATAAGAATGAGAGGGTTGCGCGCATATGCAAATCATGCAATGAGCTAGTCTTTCCTAACAAGCGCAATTGCCCTAAAAAGGCCACATGATGCAAGTGTTGTTTAATTAAAAGTTCATTTTATTGATTAGTAGTTCTATTTTTTTATTTTACTTGACCAACCGATTAAATTTTTGGGTAACAGAAAGTAGTACTTTTACAAGAAGATGAATATGAAGTAAAGAAAGAGTCAACCATAGATTTTGCTAGTACTTGTAATATTCTGACAGAGTTTCCTGTATGCATGTTTGTCTATCAAGGTTCAGTTACTATTTCGTTTGTGTGATGCATGGTTGTATATTGTCATATTGCTAAAAGGTTATGTTTTCTGGTTGCTAAAGTATGTTGTACAAAATTGTTTCAGAGGAGAGGATGGTGCTGTTTTTATTTTCAGAGAATGGTGTTATTTTTACAAATTTGGATATGATCAGTGCTACACTGGTACTCCAATTTGCTGGAGCATCACTCACATGATATCACCCACAATGCATCACTCAGACCATACAAGCTATAATTTTCTAAATTATATAACAGTAGCCAACAACCTAATGTTAGAAGCACGGTGTGCCAAGAAGCACAACAATTAATCCAGACTAGGAGGTCAAATTCTCTTTTCTATTCATATACAAACATTCCAGTATGCCAAATTTCAGTCTTCACAAGCATTTTAGGCAAAAACATACAATTTGCACTTGCAATTCTCTTGAAATTGCACAGCTTCTGAAATGTAAGCCAAAAACACAATTTCCATAACATCTAGAATTTCAATCTTTACAAACATGCAGGTCATAGATTAATACAATTCCCATGGAGATAAATCAATAAAATTCTCTTAGAGCTAAGCTTCAAAATCTTTTTCTTGGTCCTTGGAACTTTAAAATTGGTCTCCAAATTGAAGCTCCTTTGAGCAGCCACTGCATAATGCATTCATCCACAACCTGCACATATGAGAAAAAGACAAGTTTTCATATGTAACGAAGTAATCAACATGTATAGCAGAACTTGATAAGAAGCAAGCATCATGATGAAATCTTTCACTTCGTCCTTGGAACTTCAGAATTGGTCTCCAAATTGAAGCTCCTTTGAGTAGCCATTGCATAATGCATTCATCCACAACCTCCGCAACCAATTAGGAATTTGAACAAGCTCATTTCAAATATCTTCCATATGCTTCAAGCACCTTCTGTCTTCTTCCTTGTCTACTGCGGCGTGGCTAGGAGGAGGAGGCGTGATGGTTGCCCTAGGGTTTGATAGCGTGGCAACATGGAGGGGGCCACCCTAGGGTACGTGGAGGGGCGCGGTGGCGCGGCTGGGAGAAGGGGGTGCAGCTTGGAGGAGGGACGCGGCTAGGAGGAGTGGGTGTGGCGGCGGCCCTAGGGTTTGATGGCACGGCGGCGCGGAGGGGGCCGTCCTAGGGTGGAGGAACACGGCGGTGAGGCTAGGAGAAGGGAGCTTGGCGGCGCGCCTTGGGAGGAGGGGGCGCCGCGGTGGGACGGGCGATCGCTCGTGCGTCGACACGCAAAGGAAGCGCCTGGGAGAGGAGAGACGGGGAGTTGGAAGAGGACTAGATTGAAAATTGGGGGTTTTTTTCTGTAAAAGTCATAAGTGGGAGATGGGGCTTCCACCTTCGTAGATATGGGCCATTCAGATGGGATCCGATGGCTGAGAATGGAAGTTTGCACGTTTGCATGAAATAGGAGGTTTGCACCAAATATTTTGCCTGCTAACTAGTGGAAGCATTAAGCTAGAGCAGTTGGGCATAACGTTAACGGCGAGCGCCAGGTCTCGAACATCCGATGGGAAGCTTTCCATCGGACGCATGATGTCATGATGACACCAACATGATAACTTGGAAATATAACCGATGAAACTTGACAATATACATGTGAAAAGAGGTGCTCGAACTGATGAAACTTGCCAAACAACTGTTGGAACTTGAAAACCCTACTAATGACACTTGAAAAAACCAATGAAACTTTGCTTGCTACTGATGAACCTGCGAGTGCCAATAAAACTTGGCTAAACTATGGATGAAACTTGAAGAAGCAGCAATGAAATTTGGGTGGCTACTGGTGAAACTTGAAAAGCCATTGATGAAACCTGACAATATGTGGATGGAAACATGGCGAACCCTGGTGAAACTTAGATAATTTTTGCTAAAACTTGGGGAAACAATTGATAAAACTTGACAAATGTACTAATGAAACTTGGGAAAACCATTGGCGAAAAAACCAATGGAACATTAGGAACCCAAAAGTTTCATGGGAACAAAAGTAAGTTTCAGCAAGCAAAATCCCAAGTTTCATACTTACATTGCTCAAGTTTCATGGCGAAAAATGGGGATCACCTCCTCCTAGCCTTCTTCTTTTCTCCAGATCCGGCGAGCACGGCATCCGGCGAGCTCCCACGCCGTGCTCGCCGGATCTACACCACTTCGGATGAGCGAGACTACACCACGGAGCTGGGGACGAAGGAGACGGCGAGGGTCACGCCTGAGAGCATGGTGGACATGAGCCCCGCCGTGTCCGCCTCCGGCAAGCTGTTGGCCGTCGCGTCTTACGGAAGCCGGCCCTGGGCGGCTGGGCGTTCGACTTCCACGTGCTCGAGACGGAGGTCGCCGTCTTCGAAGCCGCCGACCCGCCCGGCGTCGTCGTCGTGGCAGCGACGGGGTGGCCGACCTAGCACGGGTAGAAACACGCTCTCCTTCCACCGCATCACCGATGGACGGGTGGTGGAGCGTCTTCCGGTGAACATCTCGCCAGAGACCTCGAGCCCGCCGGCAGAGCGTTGCGTGACGCCACCGGTTGACTGCTTCACCCCGCCGCGTTAGGCGGCGGCGGCCGCTAGATACCATCGCTTCGCGGCAAAAGCGCGCCGGCGACTTCGGCGGTGCCCACTGCATCAAAGGCGCGAGCCCCATGAGCTCCCCTTGGTTGCTCCGCGTGAACGGTACCTTCCTGTCGTTCTCGCCGGACGTGAGGCACCTCGCCATCAATGGTGACTTCTTCAAGACGCCGGGGGTCATGATCCTCCGCTCCGACGGCACGAAGCGGTGGGTCATGTCCACCACGCCTAGCGCTTGCCTAGCAAAAGAAACGAGTCACGTCGGACGGCAGAATGCAACGAAAAAGCAAAAGCAATAAAAGCAAAAGCAACGCGTCGCGTCCGTGAGGCGGGAGCAAGCGCACAAAAATTGGCGCTGCGGCCATGGGTTGGTGAGCGCACTGCTAGGCCGAGGCGTTTGACGGGCCGGTCGGGGCGTCCGGACGCTCCGGACGTCCGTGCCACAGTGTTTCCGTAACGTTAGTGGCTCATGGACGCATTCATTCAAATCGACAATAAAAGTGGCAATTTGGTAGATTAATTTCCCAAATAAAAATACATAGTTAAAATCTTAAATCATAATCCACGTGATCATAAATTAAATTTTGTTGTAAATTTGTTAAATATAGAAAATCGAACTTTGCACAACTACTAGTTTTGAAATGATGATGCATTATTTTAGAAACGCTCTTCTAGGCATGATATGGAGGATGTTTCCCGTGTGACAACGAGTTTTTGACATGATAATTTAGCCCCACCTCAAATTTTGTTCTGCATTCGCCATTGATTAGAGGCATTTTTATCCGAAAACATTATGCCATATGGGAATTGCAATATTCACTCCGTACTAATTTATTCAATGGATTTCAAATGTGGCATCAAAATAATCATGAAATGAATACAATTACCACTAAAGGCATGCTTGGGAATTGTGAATTTTTTCACACTTGTAATTTCTTGGGCACAACATGCACCCTGATTTTTTCTCCTCTCCTTGGGAGGGGTAAATTATACACTTCTAAAAAATTATATACTCTTTGTTTTTCACGCTTGTAAAAACAAACCAACGACAGATGGTGCTGCTGCTGATGAGTTCACATGCCTTTGTCCAACTGACAATGAGTAACAACCCAATAAAAGAAGCAACTAGTCTGTCAGCGATCTTTGCTCAACCCGAAGAAAAAAGCAATCCCGCTTGAAACTATATACTACTGCATGCTGCCACGCTACTATAAAGATCAATACAATGACACCAATACAATTATACCCAAGCATAATGGAAGCTATCTGAACACACATGCACATAACAAGCAGTCTTTAAACAAGAGTCTTTAAAACACTCATCCAGAATAATTCTGAGCACACATGCATAAAACAAGCAGTCTTTAAACAAGAGAGTCTTTAAAACACTCATCCAGAATCTTTGTCCATCCAAATAGCAGAATGAAAGCTATCTGAACACACATGCCAATCTTTAAAACAAGCTCAACACACAGCTCCTACTACTTCAGTCTTGAATCTTACACAGAGAGTTGTACGGAAGCTATCTAAACTCGTAATCTCCTAGCTGCGGCAAATATAACTCCCCATGCTACAACTTCTATCTTGAATCTCACACAGAGAGTTGTACGGAAGCTGATATACGGAAGCTGATAAACAAAAACTGACATAAAATGGTTAGTATAGATGAAAAGTAATTTAAATGGCACATGAACAATGTAAAGTCAGAGAGTTGTATGAAGAGCAAGGTGTGACAGTGATATCACAAAAGGCAGCAAGCAATGTTATCAAGTATCAATACAACAAGACAGTTAGTGCCTCGATAAAAAAACCAAAGAATGAGTATATAAATACTAGCAGAATTAGAACTGAATTATATACCGAGGCACATAGTGAACTTACATCGACTCATTTCCCAAGCTTGTCTACTTTCTTCTTCAACCATAAACCTCGTAGTCTTGGCTCATAGCATAGAAAAAACTCTCGGTTGGTTACATCCTTGAAAACATCCGAGGCAAAAATCTTGATCTCATCTGACATATCATCCATGGCATGCAATACTTCAAAACATCTTGATATGGAGTACTCATTTCCTTGCTTCAAAGCCCAATCTTTTGAGCTAGCCTGTGCCTTCTTAAAGTCAAAATAAGCAGCCATGGTTTCTTCCATGCAAGGAACAGATATTGTACTATTTTGTCTCTTGAGCCTTCCTCTTTGTGACTCAAGAATTCCACGTCTTGAATTATCACTTCTTTGTGCTCTTTGCTCTGCATCGCAATCTTTACTATCCAATTGCTCATCATGCTAATCTTGGATGCCACTCTCAAAAACCCTTGGAATGTCGGCATTTTTTTGACATGAGTACATATTGTTCTCTTCTTGATCTTGTACATTCAATACATTCATATCAGACTCATTAATTCTTGGAGGGGAATTTGTGCTATCCTCAGGGCTTGCATCTCGCGATCGTTTGCTTCTAGAGCTTGAAAGATTTTTGTTCTTGATGTCGATATCAAGTGGTTGTTGAGTAGAAGTGAAACAATGCTTTCCTTCTACAAACTATCCTGTTAATACATGATGAAATTCATGTGTTAATGAAAATGAGCAGGATAATATCACCACTACCATAGTAACTTGATTTTTACCTTCATACAGCCGATCCAACGAGTCATACAAAGGGAAGCTCTTGTTTTCATATCTCCTTAACCTAGAGTCCTCCTACAAAATTCAGAAATAATTTCTAAACCTAGCTTACAGCAAGTTATTCTTATGTAATTCAGCAATTGAAATGTAGAGAATGGTACTCTTACCTCAATTATTTCATCCCATTTTTGAGGTGTGGTGTTAATCATTGAGGCATCATGATTCTATGAGATTCCACTACGCTTGCGAAGGGCTTTGATTGCTTTGTAATCTTTCTTTAGTAGAGCCTCTTTGTCTTAAAGTTGAGTTCTAGAAAACCTAGCTTCTAGAAACAATTTGTTGAATTCGTTAACAATTTTGTTCCAACCTTCTGTACACCATCCATTCTTTCCACGATAATAAGAAAGGTTGTACTCGATGAGTACATCAACCAACCCCTTCTCATATTTCAATGTCCACCTTGCTCTATTTGACATAATGCCTATTACACGTAATTAACATGATTAAAGTACAAAAGAAAGGATTGGCTCATATGAATTCTAAGGATGGATCGATTCTAAGTAAAGGTCTGCAAATCTTTATTATATAGGTTCAACTTACACTCTCGATTCATACATAAAGAAGTCAAGAACAAAAAAAAGCAACAACTAAATGCAAATTATCTCTCCGTCGCACTCTTCGCCTCCTGCCTTGTTGGTAATCTGCCCACATCTTCTTTGCAATGTTATCTCTGAAAACATTGCCCATGTTTCTCTGACTGTTCATTTGTCATATTCATACCTGATCATCCCCTGTAGGCAGATCCATAAACATATTTGGTGATATGATGCTTGCCTAATCAATCAGCTACTCATCATCACCATTACAACTTCGGATTATGTTATGTAGCACAACTGCTGCCGCTAGAATTTTTACCTGAGTTCCTATTGGGTAGAATGTTGCAACTTTTAAGATAGGGAATCGCATCTTAATGATGCCAATAGCACGCTCTATATGGTTACGTAGACGGGCATGCCAAAGATTAAACAACTCCTTATAGTCTTTTGGTCGACAATTGGCACGTCCTTGCTCTTTAATATGATATCGGACTCCTCTGTAAGGGGCAAGGAAATTAGGTGTGTTTGCAAAGCCCCCATCAACTAGGTAATACTTGCCTTTAGGAACTCTAAAGCCAGATTGAATAGCTGATTGTAGTACTTCAGCATCTGAGGCAGACCCTTCCCACCTAGTAGATATAGACAAAATTCAGATCGAAATCACAAGCAAGAATAACATTCTGAGAGAGGGTTCCTTTATAATTTCGATATGGAGCAGCATTACTTTCCGCAATTGTGATAGGAACGTGAGTCCCATCTAGTGCCCCTATACAGTTCTGCAAGAAACAAATACTATATTACTAACTGAGATATGATAGGAGAGGGTGGGAATTTCCTAAATTTCATTGCTATGAGTTCAATGTACCTCAAAATAAGGCCAAAATTGTGGATTGGTTGAAATTTTCCAATGAGTCTCTATAGATGAAGGCTTGATACACTCATAAGTCAATGTTTTGATCATGGAGAAACAGGACATAAGATGTCTATGTATAGTCTCTAGGCTATGCTGAAATCTATCGGTTAAAGCTCGAAAAGAAGCATTCCGAGCAAGCATATACATGAAAATGCCTAGTTGCTCTTCAACTCTAACACCTCTTGAATTGCGTAGAAAGTTTTTGGATCTAAGGTAATCTGCTAGTTCTTGGAAGATGTTGGGCTCCATACGAAAATTTTCATAACATCATCTTGGATGACCTTCTAATAGTTCATAATAGACATATTCTTGTCCAGTAAGCTTTGATGTGTGACATGGATTTTTTTTTCCCTAGCTGTAACCGAATATAATGCTGGTAGAATAAGGAGCATCATGTCATCATCCTCTTCTTCATCAGAATCAACAAGGGCAACAGCCTTCTCATCCATTCTCTAGATATATCAACTAGCAAAAAAACAGATCTATCACCACAATGGTGTAATTAACAATAGTAAATCATCTTTCTCAACAAAAGAATAGGAAACCATGATTTTAAAGATACAGCAAGATATATCATGTGGAACACTATAATAATCCTATTGTGACCATTTGTACATGAACAAATCTATCATCAATTTTTGTATGGAAGAATCCTATACTAGACAGATGAAGAATCCTAGATTAGCCAAGCACTCATTACAGGTCTCTTATCAATTTCTTGTATGTAGCAAGCATGAGCTAATTAGCCAAGCTAAAAATGGATCAGCAGAGCTGCGGCCCCGGCGACCTGAGCAGCAGCAAACGCATGGGGAGGGAGCGAGCAGAGCACAGGTGAGAGTGAGGCAGCACGGGAAGGGGGGAAGAACACAGACCTGCTGAGAGGGATCCTCACCGGCAGCCTAGTCCCGGCGGAAGCGAAAGCGGCCTAGTCCCGGCGGAGCCTCCTCATCCTCCCGCCACCGTCGCCGCCACCTAACCTCCTCACCCTCCTGCGCCGTCACAGCCTAGGCCTCCCCCTCCCGCGCCTTCGCTGAGGAGAGACGAGCGCTGCTGCCGCTAGGGTTGGAAGGAGAGGTGACCCGACCGAGCGAGGAAACCCGATATCTACCGTTTTCTGATTCAGGCCCGACGAGGCAATTTTATTTTTCTGAGTGTACCGGCCCAAACCGGGTGTAAATAAAATGAGTAACAAGCCCATCCAAGCAGAGCTAAAATGAGACCGACTGGACAATTCTACAGGCCTGTATATCTGTCGTTTTCAGCCCATTACTGGTCATCCAAGCAGGCCATAACTGGTTGGTATGGAAACTTATTTCACCCTTAGCATGGTCGCATACAACGTATGAAATGCCGTCGGCTAACTTGGCCTGCACAAAAAAAATATATATATATATTGCAAGTTTTCAACAAAGATCCTGTGAGAATTTTGTGTTTCAAGTAGGGACTTCCACATGCAAACAACATAATATGTTTCAAACGACTAGCACCCGGTTTAGAAGAGTCACGGTCCAGTTCCTCGCCGAGCTTTGTTACCCTTATGGACTATTTGAAGGATTATTCATTTCCATTCATGCAAGCGAGGAAGGGTGGCGTCGGCTTGGCTTTCTATGTCTATTCGATAATTACGGTGGCATTGATTTTAGCCACCTAGATTCCCGGACTGCAGGATTCCCGAGGTGGTGACCAAGAAAAACTTATTTTCCTAAAACAAGGCTGCGTCAGGAAGGAAGGAGTTTGACTGCTAAGAAGATCCTACTGGATCGGAACCTACTGGAAAGAAGATCCAGGCCAATCCACGTGGCCTCTCTGACCAATGTCAGCTATGTTACAAAGGAAAGGTTTCTTTTGAGGGAGCATATCTTGTGCACATGTGGTACATATCAACTAATAAATGTTATAAAAAAAAATTCAACATGTATTTCTAATTTTATTCCACCTATGTATAAAATTTTAAGCTTAAATTTATTATATTTTAGCGGTAACAAAAAAGAGAAAATCTGACACTTTTAAGAGTATAAATTTGTTAAAATTTTCTCCTTTTTGCTGCTCTTTATGTATAATGAATCTGAACTTAAAGTTTTATACATAGGTGGAGTAAGATTAGAAGTACATGTAGAAATTTTTTTGGAATTTTTGGTGACATTCGTTAGTTGGTATGCACCATATATGTACAGATACCCCATGTGCACAAGATATACTGCCTTCTTTCAAATGCATGTCTTCTTCAACTCAATTAGCTTATAAAACCTCGAGGAGATAAGCTTCTATTCTCTTGGCTTTGGAAATCCAAATATATGCAAAAATGGTTTCGTGTTTTACTAAGGAATATGAGAATATCTATTGATATTTGATAGGGAAAAATTTTTGTATGCCACTGTGTAAGTGCCTAAACCTGTATTATCATCAATGAAATGTTAAACCCATATGTTTCATTGCATTTCCTAGTGGTTTCTCGTATATATCATCAACGTTAGCCCCATTAATTAATATAATTCGAATGCACCCCATAATTCCCAGATTACCCCCACTCATCTTCTGGCTGACATTCCGCATATTGGTGAGTAGGGTGGTAGAAGGATCTCATAGAGATAAGAAGCAAAAGGGCCGGTATGGAGCTCCAGCAAGCTGGCTAGCAGCGAGAGATTGCAGTAGGGACTCCAGCGAGCATCACTATATCACCGAGGTTGACAGCGGTGGCTACGCAGCGTACGATGATGGGTAGCGGTGGCGACGATGGAGGAGCATGAGCAAGCGATCGGGGAGGATGAGGAGAACTACCAATTAGCTAGGGCTTACTAAGAAGGGAGAATCAGTGAGAATGGTAGCAACAATGGAGAAGTGGACGGCGGTGACGAGACGGAAAAATCCAGCAACTATCTAGGTTGGTGAGGACGATAGCTTACAAGACTCCCTAGGGCTCCTGTGGCAAGGCTCCTCCCATGGGCGTAGTCCTTGGCCTCTATTTTGGCAGCGGCAACGACGACGAGCTTGTGGACTGTGGAGTTTTCTCCGTTGCCACAGCTCCAGATCCTAGCCACTTGGTTACTGGTGCCTACCTTAGCTCCCAGAATCCCATTCGCCCAGTCACCGAAGTCGTCCTACCTTGCTTCTTGGCCATCGACTCATGCAGTCATGCACGTGTGGAGAGGAAAGGAAAGGGATCAAAGGGAATGGAAGGGAAGGGCTGCCAGGTGGGTCCGAGAGGGGAAAAGAAAAAGGATAGAGATGAGGACATTGACAGGTGGGTCCCATCTATCGATAAAAGAAAAGAAAAGAAAAGGAAGAAACACATACAAGAGATTGTAACAGTCAGGGGCGGATCTACAAGGTATGCCGGGTGGGCCACGGCATACCCTACAGCCCGTATACAAATACACGGCCTTATATGGCCCAAATGTCCATACAACCGCGGCGCGACGTTTCAGTTGCTATTTACGCGTCTCGTGGCCGACGCGCGATCACGTAGCCGTGACTCCCGACTTCTCGAGCCGCCCGGCGCCCCCGGTCTGCCATCGCCGATTGCGCGTTGCACCGATTCCCATCGCCATCGGGCCATCCGGCCATCACGGCATCGCCCATCGGCCGGACGCTGGCCGCTGGCTGCTGCTGCGCTCGCTCGCCGCCCACGGCCACGCCCACCACGGCAGACGGCACCACAAGCACCACCACCGGCACCGGCTGCCGAGACGCCGAGTCTCGTGACCCCGTCGACCGTCGGGCGTCGGCCCGTCGCCCGTCGCTGCCTCGCAACCGGCAACTTGGAGGAAGCTGGATTGCTGGAAGCATTGAAGCAGTCAAGCAGGCCCAGCCGCCCAGCTTAGTTAAGGTATTAATTTTTCCTTCAAATTTTCAATCTTGTGTTATTATATATCTAATCTATTATCTACTATCTACTAGTTAGTATGTAGTTTACTAGTTTGTAACTGTGTTATTATGTATCTAAATTCTAATATATTATCTACTACCTACTAGTTAGTTTGTAGTTTACTAGTTTGTAACTGTGTTATTATGTATCTAAATTCTAATATATTATCTACTATCTACTAGTTAGTTTGTAGTTTACTAGTTTGTCACATTAGTAAACACGGCATCCTTAAATCAAGTTTTGTGGCCTTTTGTAGAATTGGAACTTGTTGAATTATGAAGAGGAACGGAGACATTGCATCTCTTTTTCGGAAACATGCAGCAAAGAAGGCTGTTGCTACTTCATCTCCTTCCATGGCTCCGCCTGGAACCGTGGCGGAAGTTAACTCAAATCTGTGGTCAAGGTTATGATGGGGCTAGCAACATGAAAGGAGAGATTAAAGGGCTGAAAACACTGATCATGCAAGAGTCACCTTCTGCTTATTATGTCCATTATTTTACACATCAACTTCAATTAGTTCTTGTTGCTGTTGCCAAGAGAAATAATGATTGTGTGTGGTTTTTTGATCAAGTATCACTCTTGCTGAATATTGTTGGAGTTTCTTGTAAGCGTCATGGCATGCTTCGAAACGCTAGACTTGAGAATATCATGAAAGCACTTGATTGTGGTGAACTTAAAACTGGGAGTGGATTGAATTAAGAGATGGGTTTGCCTAGACCTGGTGAGACTAGGTGGGGCTCTCATTACAAAACTGTTGTCAACATTATTGCTATGTATCCCACAATCCGCGATGTACTCATCACTCTTGGTAATGATACTTCACAAAGGGGGGATTGGTCAAAAATACATACTATGGTTGAAGTATTTGAGTCATTTGACTTTATTTTCAGTGCACACTTAATGCTTGTTATTCTTGGATACACAAATGATTTATCCGAGTGTTTGCAAAGAAGAGAGCAAGATATTCTTAATGCAAACTCACTTGTTACCGTGGCAAAAAGTAGAATGCAACAATTGAGGTCTGAAGGCTAGAATCAATTCCTTCAAAGAGTCACTTTGTTTTGCAATAAACATAGTGTCCAAGTTCTTGATATGGAGGGTAATCATGTGCCTTATGGAAGATCAGCACGGTTTGCCCGAAACCAAACAAATGATGATCACTTCAGAAGAGAAGTATATATTGGGGTCATTGATCAGATTAGTCAAGAGCTTGATAATCGGTTTGATGAGGTTAATATGGAGTTGCTTTCTTGTATGTCGGCCTTCAATCCTACCGACTCGTTTGCTTCGTTTGATGCACAGAAGATGCGTAGACTTGCTGAGTTCTACCCTAATGACATCATCTCAAGTAACGATTTGATAAAGCTTGAGTTGCAACTTGATAACTATATTGACGACATAAGACTAGATGATAGATTCAAAGATCTAGAGAATCTTGTTGATCTCTCAGTTAAGCTTGTTGAAACAAAGAAGCATATAGTTTATAATTTGTTTTACTTGCTTCTGAAATTGATATTGCTTCTACCGGTGGCGACAGCAAGTGTTGAGAGGGTATTTTCTGCAATGAGTTTAGTCAAAAGTAAGTTGAGAAATAAGATGGGTGATAGTCTTTTGGATGATTATCTAGTCACGTTTATTGAGCGAGATATTTTCTTCCAAGTTGATGAAAATGATATAATAAAGAGTTTCATGGCTATTAGAAGGCGGAGGCCAGACAAGAAGGACAAGAAGTAATATTGTATTCTTTGAACTATTGTAGGTGCGTAAGCTTCTTTTATGCATATTTCATACTTAAAATGTTCGAACTATTTATATTGGAATTTATACTTGTGTTATCAACTTATCATATTTCTAGTTATTTCATACTTGTATATTGAATTTCTCGACAACATTTGTAGTTGTTTACTGAATTGTTCATTAGATTTTACTAAATTATATATTATAGTATTAGCTCGGCTGTTCGGTATACCCTAACTTAATATCCTAGATCCGCCACTGGTAACAGTAGGGACAAACTCGTCTTTGTGTAGTTGGTAACGGCAAAAATAGTCGACACTAGTATAGAAGGGAATAGATTGCAAATGCAACCGTAGGGATGGATAAGTCATACTCCACCGTCTCAGCGTCCACACAACAGTGTAAAAAACTGTGAACAGACGTTTCTTGATGCCACCCGAACATACAATTACACTTGCAAAGAATTTGTTTAAATGACGATCTGGAGCACGTACAGTGGAATCAGGGGATTTTTTTTGTCATTGTTTATCAAAGAAATAAACTCCATATTGAAATTTTTTCCTATAAAAAAGAAAAATTATCGATAGGACACTGTAATATGGCAGCTGCAATGCGTACCAGTAAAAATTTGAGGCTTCGGCAAATAACACAGCAAATTCCGGTTATACACGGCTCGGGGACACTTTCATGAATAAAGTACCATGTCCACCTGATAGAGGAGAGAACACAGGTAAAAAGACCATTTTGTCCTTCCACTTCCACAACTCAAAAGATTCCAA
The DNA here is from genome assembly GCA_036346145.1 of Olyra latifolia. Classification (NCBI taxonomy): domain Eukaryota; kingdom Viridiplantae; phylum Streptophyta; class Magnoliopsida; order Poales; family Poaceae; genus Olyra; species Olyra latifolia. The sequence continues at coordinate 45,002,783 of CM070523.1, read as the reverse complement.
AGAAATTAAAAAATTATAAACCAATTTGAGGTGCCAAATTCTGGATTCCATATTTTGGTATTTGATACGTCGACTGTTATAGGGATGGTAGGGGATGCATCAACCCTTAGGGTTGTCGAGAATAGAACTCATCAGCTAAATCCGAAGGATGAAAATAATTAAGATCAATGAGTTGTAAAGATATGTCTATAGGTAAATGAGCTAAAATGCAAGTTGTTGTGGGGCAATATGTGAAAATAGTCTCCCATTTTGCCTTATATAAGCAGCCTCATGGGCTCTTATAGGGCAGGATTATTTTTTAATACACATGACGTACTTGTGGCTCTATGAATTCCATGACTCACTTGATTTCCCTCTCCTAAGGTCATCCCGGGATCCCCCTTCGAGAGCTCAAATCAAGGGGTGATCTAGAGTATGACATTGACTTCAAACAAAATTTTGTAATCATAATATTTCTTAATGTCGAACTGTGGAATTCCATATTTCAGATGCCAGATTCAAGTATTCTATGCACCTAAAAAGTTTTTCTGTTTCTTTGGATCTTAGTTTTTAAAAATTGTTTAAATTCGGTATTTCTAAAATGTCAAATTGAGGAATTTCAAATGTCAAATTTAGGAATTTGGTATTTGAGGTGCTGGGGTCTATTTGCCAGCTCAATTTTTTCAAATTCCAAATTGAGGTGCTCGTGTTTGAATTCAAATATCGAATCGATGTCGAATTGAGGAATTTGGTATTTGAGGTGTTTTTTTCAATTTTATTTTATTTTTTAAAAAAATATTCAGAAAAAAGGGCAACACAATCTTTTCACTAGCTCTCTCTCCTTTATCAGGTTGAAACAGTATTTTATTCACAAAAGTGTCCTATGACCGTATACCCTGGATTTTCATTGTTATATAGCGAAGCCTCGTATTTTTTTCTGTTGTACACGACGTAGCCACCTCGATTTTTTATTTTTTATTTTGTCTGAGTTTTTAAAATTATGTTTTCTAACAATAGGGCAAACAATCTTTTCACTAGTTCTCTCGAAATAGTATTTGCATTATTATATAACCGTGTATACCCTCTGGATCTGCATTATCATAACAAAGCCTTGTATTTTTGGTTGTACACGACGTAGCCACCCCAATTTCCGAAAAAAGCCATAGCGCCAGTTTTCGAAAAAATATCCAATGTTAATCGCATGATTCTATCGCTCCAAATGAAGTAGTCTACTCTCTGCTACAACTATAGCAGATCTACCTTGCCTGGTATACACGGAAAAAACAATTTCACTGAAATTTTAGTGGTTACTAATGATAATGGGTATTATCAGAAGGTCTAATAAGAAAGGCTTATTTAGATACATGCCACCGCAGAGTTTACTAACCACAGTTTACAAAAAAAAAACCACTACAAAACCAAAAATCACAAATGTGTCAATGCAAATTCTAACAAATTGTATACATGCCATTATAAGATTTTGAAGATTATCTTGCCCTCCTTCCTTCTTCCACCTCCATCCTTTCTCACTTCTGCCTTCTCCAAGCCGCCTTGACACCATGGCCAGCGCCTTCAGAGATCGCCGGTGCTGCCTCTCTACGTAGCCCTCATCAACCTCCCCAGTATCTTCTTCCTCCTCTATCCTCCTCCTTTCCTTCCATGCCCTCACCGTCGCTACAGGCCTTCCTTCCCTTCTCTATTGAGCTTTTAGATGAGCCCACTTCTATCACCGCTGGCCTTTCCTTCCCTTCGAGGGGAAGATGTGGGAGAAGAGGGATACAACCATGGCACTAGATGAGAAGGGGGGCGGAGGAGGGAGGTGGCCATGTCACTCGTGGAGGAAGAACCGTGGGAAGAAGAGGTTCATGGAGAAACTATCATGGCGCTAGAGGAGGAAGAGAGGGTTTACAGGAAGGCAACCAAGGTGCTCGGAAAGAGAGAGGTGTAAGGTGAGATGGCGTCGATAGTAGCCATCTCCGATAGTGACATAAAAGTAGCAGAGAGAGTGGAAAGCATGACACCCACGGAAGAAAAGATAAGGGAGAATGAAGAAGGAAGGGAGAAGTAAAGACGGTATGGTTTTTCAACTTACATAAGCCACATATACAATTTCTTAGACTTTGCAATGATATAATTACAATTTCTTAAAATTTGCAATGATATAATTACAAATTTTGACTTTGGAAGGCATTTCTCTAGACCATGAACTCTGCAGCGGGATGAATATAAATAACCCAATAAGAAAAAAGAATAAGCCAACGAAATTCGGATGAATTTGAATGTAGCTATTTTTTACGATAAAGAAAAAAGTGATTCGGCCTTTCAGCCAATGTACTGTCCATTTTAGACTGTACAAACTTGCCAGTTTAAATATTGGTTCAAAGATTGTCTAATACAACATTAAAAAACATGTTACTGTTTCTATTGTTACGTACTGATAAAAGTTTTGTACCAATCTTGTACGATTATTATTTCGCTGTTCTACACGCATGGTCCTAGGTCGCTACAAAAACTGTAGTCCAAAATGAGCGATCCAAATAGACAAGGGGGCGCAATGTATCAACCTACATGTACCTATGGGGGCGTATACTACTTCATATATGGCTCCAGTTTCTAGCACTTCATACATGGCCACGTATCTAACAAAAAACAGTTTAGTACTAAAAAACCATGAAAACCAAAGCATAGAAGTCCAAAAGTTTACGAAATCAAACGAGCTAACTTTAGCTGGTTTAGACTCAACAATGACCCTTGGTACAAAGAGTCCAACAAGGTCATGCCATATTTCAGGAAAGCAATAAAAAAATTTGGGAAAGTTGCATATTTCTTTTCAAAAAGGAGAAAAGTAAAAAAAACACAAGAATAAAGATTTCATAAGCAAAGACACCAACAAGATACAAATAAAGAATAATAAAACTATCATACTCAACTCGCGAGAGGCGAGATGCAGTTAAAGTCATGCCTACAAGAGAAAAAAGGGGCATACTCTATTCACTCGCTTCACATTTTCTTTTCCCAAATACTACTTACAATGTCGGCTAGTTCCTCACATGATATAATAAAATGCAGCCTAAAATTAACTGAATCACCTAAAATTGAAGGAAAATTTTGTAATACAAGGGTGCTCACAATGAAAAAGAAGAAATGTGAGATTTTGCGGGAGGTACAATGGAGATTGATTGAAACTGATCATAGAACCTTGACACCACTCGGCCGTTTACCTTCCATGGCATCCTTCTTGTCACGGCAATCCGAACAAAGGAAAGGACCTTCCCACGGCTTAGAGCTCGAAGAGAAGATAGAACCAGCATGAACTGAAATACCTTCACTTGGTTCAAGGTCTACTTGGCAGATGGCACATGTAAACAAGCTTGAGGATGTTCTCCCACCACTTGAGTCATTCCCTAACCTGTGTGGTGCAAGATGAGAATTCATTTGATAATAGGCATTCTGATTAACAGATGTCAAAATATTCACATCATCTTGTTCTTGAAACAGTGAGCAGTACGATATAAATCAATGCACCAAGACAGGCAAAAAAAAATGAAAGCAGTTGTCCTAAAGAAAAGTTTCTTACTATACAGTTTGAAGTTTGAACTAAAACAAATGAATGCAGTGGTTTTGTATGTAGTTGGCTAACACAATAGAGCTACTAGCAGCTATAAGGTTGTAAACCATTCAGGTTTTAGGTTTATCCTATGAATATCATGATTTTATAGTGAGCCTTATGTAATTTGAAGAAAGTTCAGTCATAGTATGGATTGTTTAATTGGAAAAGACAACAATACAGACAAGAAAATAAAACTTGAAACACTGTCTATTCTTTGACACAAACAACCAAAATACTGCAAGCTTCTGCCAAAGTGAAAAATTTCAGCAACCAGTTAATTAACCTTCATATGATTATAGAAAATTAAACTACATTACATTAGTAATTTAGACAAAATTAAACTACATTCCATTAGTAATTTAGACTATATCTATATAGTAGGCTTTCAAACGCATAGAAACTCAAGGATTCAACTGCTGCAACTGGTCAACTAAAAGCCTTTTGGTTCTCACAAATTAGTCTGCAGCAAAATTCCAGGTCACCAACTACAAGATCTAACACCCAATTTACACAAGTATAAACACCATATTACCCTGGATCTCCACAATTCCTTCCTAGCTGTTGCACCAGTGACGTCATAGATATCAACAAATTCTGCATCCACAGTCAGCAACTCCGTATGACTGCACTCGAGCCCACACATGCTCCACACCCACAATATACCCTCAAGGTCACAACTTCTCTAGAACTCAGTTTACCTGAAGCTCAATTACTTAAGTTCATGGTTAATTCAAACGTTATAGACCTAAGCTGAGCTATCAAGCCCAGTATGTAAACAGGAAAAGCTAAGCTGATCTTATTCAAGTTTGGCATGCCATCAACACACCTGTGGGGCATTCTACATTTCTACCAAGGGCTGAATTTAGGGATGCAAGAGGGGTGGCACGGCCCATTGACCCACATGGCCTGTCACCAAAAGGTACAGGGCCAGCCCACAAAATTTGAGGTCCAACAGAGGCTATGACCTTCTCAAACCTATGTTCAACCACAAAATACCACCCTGCAGGCCAACACTGCTCCCTTTACTTCTCTTCCTCCCTCTCTGCTGTATTTGCATGATAACGCTGACCAAGAACATGCTACTGCTTTACCGCCACCTCCTGCCTGTCCCAACCACCGCAAACCACCACCCACTCTCCTGCCTCACTGCCATGTCCCTCTCTCCCACACCACACCTCAGACACCCCCACCAAGGCAAAGCCCAATCCCAAGCCCATGTAGGAGCAGCATCCATCCTCAATGCACTTCTATCCTATGGAGGCTACATCTTCGCCATCTCCACCCCCAAGGACTCCTCCGGCCACATCAGCTACTGCAACCCCTTGATGGCCACCTGGGCACTTGCCAAACCACGCACTGAGAAAAGGAGAAGGGAGCATGTCCTTGTGCCAATGTCATATCCAGCCAATCAGGTGGCGTCCTCACCCCCCACCCCCCAGTGCCGGTCTGCCAGACCATAGTTAATAGAGAGGCCACAGAACGAAGCTGCTCTGTGCGCTGCTGCTAGTGGCTGCTCTGTACAGCACCACCGGTGGTGTGAAGGGAAGAGGTGACAGGAGTGCTGGCAGCGAGGGAGACAGCGGCCAACAAGCAACAGAATATAACCAACAGCATGGGCCAGCCTATAGACCTTGGTGGTTGGCTGCATTTAGCTAGACAAGAGTTAATCAAACTGAGCAAAGCATTTAATCTTTCTAGACACAGAACAATTGTCTTTACTTTCAAACATTGGATTTTCATCATTTTCCAAGATCTTAGCTATGTCTGCAAGAAGATATTATCTTGTGCAACACTTGCACAGAGCTTCTTGTGTTTCAAGAATGCGTAATCCTCTGCTGTAAAAGCTAGACGAGATTTAATCAAACTGAGCAAAGCATTTAATCTTTCTAGACACAGAACAATTGTCTTTACTTTCAAATATTGGATTTTCATCATTTTCCAAGATCTTACCTATGTCTGCAAGAAGATATTATCTTGTGCAACACTTGCACAAAGCTTCTTGTGTTTCAAGGGTGCGTACTCCTCTGCTGTAAACAAAAGGTATGGGTCTTATAGTCCAACAAAACGACTCCCTCTTCACCATCTAGTGGTTTTTATCCAGCCCTATTCTCCATATATGCAGGATTACCATTCGCATTCTAGAGACTTGGCCGGGAAAAGGCACCACTTCCAGAGCTTTATGGCCTTCATGTGGAATTGTGGATATGCGAATGACATGGGGATGAAGGGGAATAGTTGCTTGCGAACTTTACAGAGGATCATTTTGTTGGACTTTCGGACCTACAAAATTATTCTGTTTACAACCGCTAAGAGAAAACCCATTGCTAAATGCCCTTTACTGAAGACAACTATGTGCAAGAGTTAAATGTAATTCGTCTACAAGATACAAATTTAATGCTTGACTTGTGAGAACCCTTATCCTTTGGAAACTGTTAATTATTAATTTTCCACATCAATCGAGTATGGCCAACCCCTTCTTCCTCATCTACAAAATTTGAGGCAATATCCTCACATTCATCAAACCTATTCACTGGAGCACTCATGACTTGGAAACATGTTCCAAGCATTGTGCATGAGAAGCAATTTGCACGTGTTACTGAGTTAGACTGATAAATGTTATATTCTGATATTTGCTTAGGGCATATCTAACTAAAAGTTGCTAACGTGTCTAAACTAGTGCTAACTACGAGGGATCTGCAAATCATGGTGAGTAAACTAGAATGATGGGAGTCTTGATAGTAGCTGGTTACAACCAAATAAGCAACATCCAATGTAAATGTTGGGGATGGATCACCAGAAATGTTCAAATAGGAATAAAAAATTGATGAAGGAGCTGAGGCAATAAAAAAAATATGTCCAAATCAAGTACTAGTTGGCACAGTGGCATTGAGCGGGTTAGCTTGGTAGGTGAAGTGGCAAAGAAAAACCGGTTAAATGTAGATAACACAACAGGAACAAATAAACTTCAGCCAGTATTAAAACTTTATCTGATTAAAGGAACTAACCATAATACTTTTGAGGCAAGAGTTACAACTGACCTCTCTGATAGCATCGCTGAACCTTCTTCAAAAAGCTCTTCAACGATACCCGCTGCAGAAAGCTGCTTAGTCAATTTATTCAAAGGGTCTTTTTCTTTTTTCCTGAATATTAGAGACTTCAACTTGTTCATCTTTTTCGGTGGAGATGGGGGTCGTATTGTTTGATCAGGTGGGATTATGTCAACAACAATGCAGGTTGTATCATCTTTTAGCCCCCTTGTCCTGAGCGCCTCCTAAATGGTTGTTTTAGACATGCAATTGATAAGAAAAACATGTTTGAGATCATAAGGATAGTAATCAGCGACCAATAAAAGAATCACCATTGTAAAGCAGAACTGCTAAGAATATATGAAGCAGAAGCAAATATTTTTACCTTAACCACTTGCTTAGCAGCGAGCTCAGCAGGCAACCCTCTGCAAGACTTCGCAGCTGCCTCTGAGGACAATGCATCCCAGATGCCGTCTGAAGCAATAATAAGCCTTCCACCAGCATTTGACAACTACGGAAAACAAACAACACAAAAGCATTTAGCACCTGTCATCAGTAGCAAAAACTATTACATGGAGAATTGGGACCTTATATATTCAGATTTATATTGCTTTCAAGAGAAAGTTAGTAGCACTTTTAGCATCTATCTGTGACATGTCACAGTAGTACCTTCACTTGCTTCACATAAGGAACCGGTACGATGAATTCACCCACATCTATATCACCAATGGATCTTGATAGGCATAAACCTCCTGGCCAGCATCGTAGTGGACCAATCTAGAACAGGGAAATGAAAATTGTTGGCCCATTTTCTATTACTTCAAAGTTACGCTACATGGAATTAGTACAGACTTATCTTATACTGCACAACAAGTTAGCATATGAAATCCTATCAATTGAAAGAAAAGGGCAGAAAGCTGTGCACCTCCGCCCCGCCAACAACACTAAGCCTTCCAACTTCACCTCCACTTGCTGTGACACGCTCCCTCCTGCCACAATTTTGTATGACAGTTAGGGTAAAGTGAAGATGAACAGGTACATGTCCATATTAGTGCTTATGTGTTAATCAGAAAGAATGTAAGAATAAGACAATACTAATACTTGGAGTTTCATAACATGCTAATGTCAAAACCAAGAGGGCATTTAATGAAATTTTTCCGCTTCTAACCCTTTCATTATTGCTAAGATATCATCATTATTTGAGTAATTGGAAAGAATAGGTGATTTCATCCTCAAAGTTTCTTCTCAGGCTCACTTTTGCCCCTTAACTTTGAAAAAGGCAAAACAGCTCCTCAAAACTTTCATTTCAAGCCAAAAGGGGACCTCAGTCCACATATACAAGTTGTGTGGCATGGATGGAGGTGTTTGTAAAGATAACAATGCCCCTGACCCCATGAAGTGGGATACTAATGCACGAATGTGCTTTTTTATGGGCAGGCGTGCACCGCTTCCCATACAAAATCAGTTTTAAATAGTGGGCCAGGCGAGCAACACGAAACATTTCATCTCAAAATGTAGCCGAGCCCAACCCATAATACTTCATGGGTCAGGGGCATCATTGTCTTTACACTAACCACCATGCATCAAAAATTCAAAATGTCACTCGACCTATATATGGGACAGCCCATGAGGGCTGAATTCACTCTTTGGCCTGAAGAGAAAAGTTTAAAGGCATGCTTGGGCTTTTTCAAAGTTGAAAGACAAAAATGAGCCTGAGAGTAACTTTGAGAACCAGCACTGCGTTGGATTTAATCTGAAAAGTTGTGGGCTTTCCCTAGGTGGCTTTAAGAGTTTGCAAAAATTGTAAACAAATGGTTTCAGAGCTTTGAGAAGCAGCTTTGACATCTCCAACAACGGCTTCAAAATGCCAAAGCGTATGGCTTGTACAAAAAGAACAAGAATCCAGCTGTAGGGTTTAATCCGGATTAAATCCCAAAGCAAACAGGGAGAAAGCAGCTATTCACCACATTAATTACTAAAATCTATCAATAGTAATTACATATCCTTTTTTATTTTCCCTTGATTTTACCTCTTTGTGTGAGAATGTAATGGGAGCCATAAATATATTTTTAAACATGGAGGGAGAAATGGTTGCATGAAGAGGTGTAATAAACATAAACAATCTTAACAACAAACATTCATTAGCTACAATAATGGAATTAAACAACAAATAAAAATCCCAGGCATGCTATTTTAATTTTACCCATTCATACTTCCTTACACGAATGGAAAAAGGTTTGTTGGCATGCAAAGCCCTCCAATTAAAATAACTTGGTAGAACACATTTTGTTAAGCAACTGGTACTCACTCCTCAACATTTTCTTCTAGTCTGTGATCCACTGTAAGCAAAGAAACAGCCCCACCCTGAGCATCCAAAATACAGCGAGAATCACCAACTGATGCGACAGTGATAGTCCATCCATCAATTATCACAAAAGTGGCAGTTGTGCCAGAAGTTTGTCCTGGTACATAGTCAAAAGGCAAAATTCATCAGTATCCATCATAACTGTTAGCACAGAGGTAAATGCCAAATACCAATAACGTAATCATGCCTTTGCTTTGGAATTCTTTGTCGGTCTTGACGAACCCAGCGACAAGTGCGCGGGGCAATGCATGCAACCACTCCTCCCTGGAGAGTCCCCGTGGCATTGCGCTGAGGACATGGTTGAGCAGATTGTCTCGTGTGTATATCGCAGCAGCGTTACCATTATGTCCATCAAGAACCTGAAGACAAATGAACACCCAATTGGGAAATAGGGACACAAGCCAAGTCAACCCCTGCAACCGCAAGCATTCGTTTTGTAGACCACTCATGGCAGCTACACGTGTACCTGCATTCTGAAGCTCAGACTCTCATGACCTAGGTCCTAGAACAAAAATACGCCTAGCAAGATCTACAGCCAAGCAACATCTATAGCAGAGCACAACAATTCACCAATCAGCCACCCCGTCTATAGATGGAAGCATGCAGAATCCAAGCTTCCGATGCAGTAGCAATTACTTCTACCAGCGAATCAAAGCTGACTAGGTTGCTATTGAGCTGCTGCCGAGCTCAAACCCCAGCTCCGAATCAAGTACATGCAGGCGCCCAGGCCGCAAATCTCGCGCGTAGTACTGCTGCCCCACGCACCTACAGTACATACACTCACTGACTGGCTCAGTAACTGAGAGGCCCGAAGACAAGGGACTTACGGCGAAGACGGCGAAAGTGGGGCGAGGCGAGGAGTAGGTCGACGAAGAGGAGGTGGAGGGGCGCGCGCAGTCGGTCCTAAGGAGGAAGAAGTCCTCGCCCTTCTTGGACTGCGCGGCGCACCCGTACCGCAGCAGCGGGCGCCGCGTCTCCGCCTCCCCGCCTTCCGCTCCCCCGGCGCCCCCGTCCTCCTCCCGTGCGCAGATCCTGCTCCCGGCGCCTCGGCGCTCCGTGCGTGCCTCGTCCTTGATGAGCGCCGCCAGTGGCACGAGCCCGCTGCCGCCGGCCTGGCGCCGGTGGTGCGCCGCAGCCGACGCCGACGCCGACGACGACGACGACGACGACATTCCCCGCCTTGCCGTCCCCCCGATCGGATCGAGGCGGGCGGGACAGGCACGCGGAAAGGTGGGGATCGAGGGAAGATGGCGAGGCGAGCGAGACGCGGTTTTGTCCCGTTTTTATCTCGGACTCGCAAGCGTAGTCAGTCCAGGCCAGTCGCTTCGTTGTTTCGCTAATTTCTGTTTCCTTTTTCTCCTTGTTTTGACGACTTTTTTTTAAAAAAAATTAACTTTAGGGCATTGCAAGGCACTACAGTTTCACACCAAAGAAAATATTGCTATTTTGCCACCCTCTAAAAGTGGCTTCGCTATTTTACCATTCTTCTTTCATTGACATGTGGAACCATCTGTGTTTATGACAATAGCTAGAATGGCAAAATGGCGAGATCTATTGTTAAGAGTGTTATATTTGCAAAGCGCCCCACACCAAACTACCGGCTTTTATTTGGTGCCCATTTTCCATAAAACACATCCATACGCTCCCATCAATCAAAATATTCAAAACAAATCTGAATAAATCCTAAAATATTTTGAAATGTTAAATTCATGTGCCAACTTCTCAAATTGTAATGTAAAATACTAAAATCAAATGAATTTTAAAATACTGAAAGTAATTTAGAAACATAACAAATAAAAAAATCAGAAAGAATTTTGAGATGCCGGTATTCAACACTTCAAATTCTAAACCAAACGATTTAGCATTTGAAATAACGAATTAAAAGATTTAATTATTTCAAAGATTAGTTTGAATTTGGAATTTCATATGTTGAATTATGGATCAGAATTTGATGAGTTGGATACAAGTATATTTGACACCTCAACATTTCTTCTAATTTTTTCTGATTTGATATGTATTTTTTAAAATTATTTTGAATGTTTTTAAAATTTGTTTAATTTTGGCATTTCACATCCTAAATTATGGAGTACACAATTTGAGGAGCTAAATACACTTGTATTTGGCAACTCAAATTTTTTGTGATTTTTCAAATTTTTTATTTCTTTTGAATATTTTGATTGATGGCAGTATACGGAAGTGCTTTATGGTAAATGGCCACCAAATAAAAGTGTTTTCTAGTATAGGTCTGAAAATGTAGTGTCTAGGAACTCTAGCCGCCAAATTGCAGACGACCAATTTTCTTTTTTATACAAGCCAAGCGGATGTGCTTTGCTAGGAACAAATATCATATTAATTTTCCACTTGTCATATTTGATTGTTTGGCTCACATTCTTGGCTCTCCTATTAGACTTTTCACACTCTACTTTAGCGTGCTTTGTCACCCTCAACTCCATTTTCACACTCGAATGCATCGTGCTTTTACACCTTCTAATTTGTTATATCTTATGTTGATCGAAAGTTTTCTAAAATACAACATGCTAAAATAAAAAAAAAATAGATAACTAGGATGATTTGGCATATCATGAGATATTGATAACCTTTCTATTATACAATTTGGTAAAAATAAGAAAGCAAACATAAATAAATAGAAATACTGTTACAATATGTATACATTAGATGAGGATAGAGATTAAGGCCCTGTTCTTGTCAGCTTAAAAGGCCTTTTTCATCTTATTTGGAGTTAGGGCTTATTTTCGTTTAAAATAAAAACGATTTATTTTTGAATCCCTTTCTTTCTATCTCAAAGACTTGTCTAAAACCTTTAAAACACAAGTCAAACGAAACGGATCCGACTCTCGAGGCTACCTCGGAAAGCTCTCGAAGTTAGAAGAAAAGTCAAAAAAGTCAAAAAAGACAAATAAGTTAGATAAAATAAGCTGACTAGGACATGGCCTAAAAGTTGGACGTACCACCGCGGCACTGCCACCATTAGGGTAGTGTTTCTTTCAGCGTTTGCGTTTGCCTATAAGCTGGAAAATTTGTTATTTTTATACAAGTCAAACGCTTTGACGTTTGGTAGCCAGTTTTTGTAGGTCTTACTATTTCTTCTCAAAGCTCTCAAAACCATTTTTTCTATAATTTTTGATCCCTCGGATGTCCTTATCGAGGAGTTACAAATTTCTAGTTTAAACGCAACCGCAACCGCTCAATCAACTTTTGATACAAGCAAGTTACAGTCTCACAACTTGTCATGTATTTATCAGCAATTCATCTGGCTGTTTATAAAAGATAAGCATTTTGACTTCTCAACCTCATTTCTCAAAAATCTTGAAAAAGCTTTTCAAAGCTCTTGTGTGACACAAAAAGCTGGTTTTAATACCAACGCACATGGGCTTAGGGAGTAGGATCTCCGACAGCACCAGAAGAGGGGTTCAATACGTGCCAGCCAATTTGATCTACAATTGGCAAGAGTAGACATAATCAGCTCTTAAATAGCCGATTGGATCTGTAATATAACGAACCTGCAACACTTAAAAGTAGATCAAACAGGGTAAAAGATGATTGAACTATCGGCTTAGATTGGATCCAAACCAATAGATTCAACAGAGTAAACAGTCTACCACTAAGCCGATAAAATCAACAAAGCAGCAGAAAGAGGGTAAACAGACTACCAACAAACCGATTAGATCTAGTTGACAGAATGAGGGATAAACAGACTATTGGCTAGGTTAACAAGTCAACCAAACCAATAGAATGAGATAAACAGATTATCGATAAATAGCAAGCTATAAGCCAATAGAACGAAGGGTAAACAGTCTACTGCCAACAAATGTGCTAGTAAGTAGAAAGAAGGGTGAATCTAACCCTTAGTCGAAATAGCGATGCACAGTAATATCGACTAAGATAGTATTTCGATAAACCAAATGAGAAGATTGGACTTAACCGAGACAGTACTCACTTAGGGTTGTACCTTGAAGCCGATCGAAAGGCGATGCACAAAAAGTCAATCAAAGACAAAATACGATAAAACTACTATAATACGACGAAAAGTAAAGAACAGGTAAAAAGTAGATGTGTTTGATTGATCTGATAATGATTTACATGTCCTAGGGGCTAAGTATTTATACAAAGTCTCATATCCTCATTTAATCTAGAACTCTTATTCGTAACCAATATGGACTCAATCTTTATCTTCTAATTTTACCTAATACTACCTAATATACCTGGACTTAGCCGACCCTGACTTTTCTTCACGACCATCAATCCGACCGAGACTCCTCTTTCCATACCTATCTCAGCCGACTTGGACTTCCCTTTTGCATCTATTTCCGGCCCGTATTCCTCTCAGGTCCAAGCCAATTACCAGAAGTTTATAGAACATCGGCTAATTCCAAAATTAGGTGTCAACACATGCCCCCCTAATTTTAGGATATGAGAATCATGTCCCAAAATTCCTCCAAGTATCGACTTAATCTTTGTACTTCACCCTTCTCTATTTTGCCCCTGACCTTTGGTATCCTTCTTCAGCTAACCGTCATCCTTCCAGGGTCTTACTCATCATTTTGTTCATTAGGGTTTTACCGCACTTAACGGTTAGCCTCCTCAATTTTACTTCTTATAAATAGTGCCATTGTCGTTTTCACTTGTACGCTTTCGAATCTCTCTGACCTCTATAATCAGCTTGCACATCCCGCCATCGGCTTACAGTTCTGTTCAAGATCTAGCCAATCTTCTCGTCTTATTCTCCTTTAGTGAAAATGAGCCACGTACTCTTCCTGATCCCTAGTTTGTCTCATACCTTCACCTTAGGTCCGATAGGGGATCTTGACCCATCCGTCATAGTGAACCTAGACGTTCCTTGTCTTCCTCTTAATGTTGTGGACGCCAATGTAGAAGGACGAAAGGATAGCTTCCGATCTTGCCTAACCGATTTAGCTGGTTGGAAAAACTGGTTTATCAGAATATCGGCTAGCAAGTGGACTGAATGGGAACAGATAGGAATAGCCGATCATCTTCTCCTTTCCTTATCTAGCCTGACTGCCAATGAGTCTATGCTAGTAGTAGCCAACTATTTTTGATCTGACACCTTCAATGCCTTCATGCTCAGGCTAAGACTAATAGGACCTACTCTTTTAGATGTAACTATGTTGTGTGGTCTTAGGCCGGATGGGGAGCAACTATCGGCTTACGACCTATCGGTTTCTCGTAAACTTATTTCGTACAAGGGCGAAGGCTGGAATCGCTACATTGACGATAATAACTTGGAGACTGGCCCAATATTGGACAAGGAGCACAATGCCTTCCTCAATATGGGTCTGGATCGCTTCTTCTTCTGTGGAGCCTCCCTGGGTCCAACCCAATTCTATCAAGGATTAGCCGAGAGATTGCTACGCAGAGCACGAGTATTCTTAGCCAAGCTGCTCCTAGGATCAGTATATAATATGATGCATATTATCTGATCCAGACTGTACACCGGCGTTCGAGATCACTGCATCGAGAACATAGGAGGCCCGATGTGGTTCATACAGCTCTGGCTATATACTCAATTCCATTGGCTATGAGAGACTCCCATAGACTCCAGAGTTCTCTTCCCTCGTGAGGATATATTGGAATTAGAAGATATGGAATATAGACCAAGCCAATCTTATGGAGAAGCCATCTCTTTAGGCCAAGGTTCTGCTAGGCTACACGTATTGGCTTTAGTTAAATACTTTGATTTCTTCTTCCATGTAGCAGCCAAAGGGGACCTAGCTCGATACTTGTTCTGCTACCAAGAAAAGGAGGATTTCCCAGTACCTCCCTTCTTTAGACTCTTCGATCACCTAAACGGAGAGTCACAAGAGATGTTGAAGCCCTTCATCTCTTCTTGTACCTTGGTTGTCAATCTAAACACTAGGGCTAGAACCTTCAAACCATCCTATGAATTCTACCACCCTTCTGTTTACGCCAGACAAATCGGCTTTGGGCAAGCCATCCTAGACCTTGTCCTAAACCGAAGGTTACAACCAAGGATGCCATCGGCTAAAGGAACCACAGAAGCAATCCTAAGTAACCATGGAAGCAATCCTTAGTCTAGCCAATGACTTATTTGTTGAGATTATGCCCAATAGCAATTATGAGTCACATATGTTATGGGCTTATGGATGGCACGGACCACATGTGATGTGGGCCTTCTGGACCGCGCATGATGTGGGCCTTGTACTGTGCTGGGCCTCAAGCTTAGGGGCCCACTATGGGGCGCTATATAAAGGGAGGTGGTGGAGACTTGTGAAACAGATCTGTGGCGCCCCCTTCTAAATTTACATTCGGCTCAGTGAAGTCATTGCCTACTCGCTGTTCATGTGGTTGGAAAATAACATACTAGCTGCCCAAGAGCAAGCCGAGCATATTAGCTCCCAACCCGAGCATGCAGCGGTACACACGGGCGACCTTCGTTGAAACGAATGTAAACCGGGTGCCCGGATATGTGCCCGGTGATGGCTCCCAAGATCAGCTACCATCACGCACATATCCCCATAATGATCGATAGCACAACACATACATCTTCGGGCATAATTTACATCCATCCGAGCAACATGGATGCTGCTTTCGAGCGATGAAGTTTTAACATAACCGAGTTTTCTTTGCGGCGGAAATACAAGTTTGTTCACCAAAATAGCAGCGGAAGGACATCATAAATAAATAAAAGACCAGCGTGGTATGCCCCCATTAACCCCATGGGCAACCGACTGGTGGAACTCCGCTTGCCGGCTAGCGTCACCGTGCTCGGCTTGGTAGTAGTACACAAGCACGGGGTCGTCTTCACCTGAAATTGCAGCACATCGGTTGAGTACAGATGGTACTCAACACTAAGAGATAATGTATATCCTCAATCATGAATATTATGTACTCAAGGAAGGGCTAGCAGTACTTTTAGCACAATTTGTATTTTTTTTGCAAGACATGGATATGAGTAGGTTGTAAATTGCATTTGAGAAAAACATTTCAAAAAGTAATGCTTGTAACATCAATCATAATTCATCATCACAAACCCATCATCATCAATCCATGGGGCTCTAACCGCCCTTGGTCTCTATCCGACCATAACTACAACCTGCTCGGGCTCTATCCGCCCTTGGTCTCTGTCCGACCATACACCACAAGCAACCCTATACTCGGAAAGACACATTCGCTATCCCACCATGCCTAAAACCAATACCCAAACTGAACCATGAGCTAACATTAGTGTGTTGCCTCACAAGTTTTCGTCCTTAACCCTGGACGCGGCTGTTCGAACAGTTTTAACACGCTGCAGAGGTGTACAACTTTACCCACACGACACAGCAAGCCAAGTCGAAGCCTCTTAGATGTACATACCAGCCCATTGGGTCACCTGAGTTGACTTTATCCACTCCCCACTCCTCGAGTGCAGGAGGGAGTCAACCGTTGCAGTGGATTTGTCAAAGGCCCATCACACCCAAGCACGAGGACGCACCACAGATGGTCCACACTGCCACCCCACCCTCTAACACAAGTTGCCCCGCTGGTACCCAACGGCACGAGCATGCACAGGAAATTGGCCAAGTGTCCCCATAAACACGTGTGGTCGTACGTATAGTAACTCGAAGGGATTGGCACTATGTTCGGTCCTTCATTCACTTGAACGGGGCTACGTGTCTGGGATCCGTCCTCCCATCATCCCCTATCACCCGTTCAAGTCCAATTCAGAGCTCACCGTAATCCATCACCATCATCATCAGTATCACATAGTAAATTATTCATAATGGAAGTCGTACGACCAACGGAATTACTCCATCGATCGCTTTACCACGTTGACTCTAAGTATGGCTAAGCTTCCGCTGACCAAATCCAATTAATACTATCCTCTTAGGCTATAAAGGAATAAGGACATCCAACATAGACTACTAAGTAGGAGATAACTAAGTTCTACCCACCAAGTGACATATATATTTTAACTTAGCATGCAAGCAAGTGATAGAACATATTTGAAATCATGCAGTCATAAATAGAGGATCAATATGATTCAAATGAGGGGAGTATATGTGCCTTGTTGCTGGTCGTGGGTGAGGAGAGCTTCTGGATCAAATCCGGGCTCCTCCGGAACGTCGGCTCCTAATGTTCAGTAGCAAGAACATCAAATAAAATCCAAATAAAATACTAAACAAATATAAACATCACATATTTTTAGAGACTTAGCAAGTTCATGTGCTAATGCAAATTTTGCAAAAAGAATCACCCAAAGCCGAGTTCGGATGAGTGAGATCGAGCTATTTGAAGTTTGGGTGCCAAAACTAGCTCGGGGCTATAAAGACTAAGCTCGGGATTGACCGAGGTAGCTCGGGAATGAGTCTCCTACCTCGGGGAGGACAAAACTAGCTCGGGGCTGTAAGGACTAAGCTCGAGATCGACCGAGGTAGCTCAAGAATGAGTCTCTTAGCTCGGGAAGGACAAAACTAGCTCGGGGCTATAAGAACTAAGCTCGTGATCGACCGAGGTAGCTAGGTGTGAAACCATGAGAGGTTTGTGTGACCATGTGGAGGTCCTCTCATGCTTGTGATGAGTATATGTGACGTTCAGGCTTGTGCTCTTTGGATGAGAGTTTGTTTTTGTTCAGTCTTGTGCTCTTTGGATGAGAGTCCCCGCGTTGGTTTAGGTTGCGGGTTAGCCTGGTAAAACCCTGATTTGTTTTAGGTTACGGGTTAGTCTATGTTAAAACCCTGGTTTGGTTTAGGTTGTGGGTTAGCTTGTGTCAAAACCTGGTTTAGGTTATGGATTATTCTCTGTGTTAAAACCCTTGGTCGGTCTGTGGTTATTTCTGAATACTCGGTTTTGGTTCTTGTACCCGGAGATCGTGTGCTTGTCTGTTGGTGTGCAGGTGACCAGGTTGGAGCGGGGTCGGCGACAGAGACCGGTGAGGTGGACTGGAGGTTCATGGTCAGGGTCAAGGGTCGCGCGGGCCGTTCGGAACGGGTCGGCCACAACGGATTCGATCGGTCGGAAGGGTCAAGAAGGTTGCCTTCGCGGGAGTCAAGGCGGATCGGTTTGAAGGTTGTGGACACTGGTGGTGGACTCGGTGCAAGTGACGTGGATATGCCTTCGGTCAGGCGGACTGGCGGCTCGGTTGGAGGCCGAGTGCGGAGTCCGTGGTGAGGGAGGATATCGCGTCGGGCACGAGAATATCGCGGCGTCTACGGTTTGTGCGGGTGCTTCGGAGCGATGCGATCGTTGGAGGCGGTCAAGATTTGCTCGGAGATTCGTGCGTGGATTGTCGGGTTTCGGGTGAGCCCGTGTGTGAAAAACCCTAAGTGTGGGCTATATAGGTAGGGTGGAGGCTTGATGCTAGGTAATCCATCCACCATGTGAAACCCTAGAGAGGGTGTGCTAGGGAGAGGGGGAGACACCTCCCGGTTTGGTCTCAAGGTGGAGACCGGTGTAAAATCCCCAAATACCAAAATGAAAATCTTCCAAAAATCGTGTCTTTGTTCTTCCCTAGTTCAGATCCAAACTAGTGTTCTTCATCGGGGGGCTGAGAGAGAGAATAGATCGGAGAAAAAGAGAGATTTGAGGGAGAATACTGCACGGTGGTGGAGACTGGTTTGAGAGAGGGCTGGCCAGTTCTTGGGACGAGGCCGGTCAGGGAAGGAGGAGGCCGGCGGCGGCCCCGGCAGTGGGGTCCTGTCCACGGGCAGCTCACCGGCAACAAGTTCCCATCGGAGCGGCGGCTTGGTTGTCCTATGGCGGCCAGACCTGAGGGGCTAGCAGCTCCATGAGCAGCAGGTGGCTATCCACGGGAGCTGCAGCATGCAGCAGCAGAACGGGAGCAGCCCAACACCGGTGGCTACAGTAGAGGGGCGACGAGATTTGCCTCCCATGGCCAGTGATTGAGAGGAAGAAGAGTAGGTGGCAGCAGCCTCCCAAATCGGTGCCAAGCCCTCAAAGGAAGGCCGATTCACGAGAGAAACCATGAGAGATGAGGGAGATTAGAGAGAGAAGAGAAGGAAGAGGTATCGCTGGTTCTATGCAAGAGAGGAGGAAGTCTACAAGATTCAGTTTTGTCCAGCCGCCACCTCTCCTCTATCCATCCATGACCATGGCACAACCAGATCGAGGGAGATCAGAGAGAGAGGCCATGAGGTGACGAGAGGCAGCGCTAGAGCAAATGCAGTTGCAGCCGGCCAGCAGCATCCAAGGCAGCGGCGGCTGCTCCATGTGCAGCGGCAGCAGCAGCTTGATGCAGCTGCTAGTAGGAGCTCGTTGCTGCTGCAGTGCAGCCGTTTGCAGCAGCAAGACAGGGGCAGCAGCAGCAGTACAGAGCAGCGCGCAGCCAGGAGCAGATGCAGCAAGCTGCAGCGGCAGTTGCAGTGCAGCCGTTTGCAGCAGCAAGACAGGGGCAGCAGGAGCACACGGCAGCAGCTCGATGGCGACGGCTCCAACTACGGCAGCGGATGCAGCGAGTTCTTCTCTTCTCTTCACCCCCTGCTCTGTGATGCAATACTTCTATTGTTTGAGTGTTCTCCGGGTGTTCGACAAAAGGACCGAGAGACGTTTTTGGGTGTGCTCTTGGGATGTTTGATGGAATGTCTTGTTGGTATTTTTGAGTGCGCTCACCATGTGTTCGATGAAAAGCCTGGAGGGCGGTTTTTAGGAGAGCACACCATGTGTTTGATTTATGTTCAGGAGGGATTTTAGTAGGTGCACGCCAAGTGTCCAATGAATTATTTGTGAGTGGGTTAGGGGGAGATTTTCGATCACGAAAAATTATTGTGCTCCTATTCACCCCCTCTAGTCGCTGATATCGGTCCTCACACTAGGGATTGAGTCTCTTAGCTCGGGGAGGACAAAACTAGCTCGAGACTGTAAGGACTAAGTTTGGGATCGACCGAGGTAGCTCGGGAATGAGTCTCTTAGCTCGGGGAGGACAAAACTAGCTCGGGGCTGTAAGGACTAAGCTCGGGATAGACATCCTCTTGCCTGGGAGTGGATTCCCTTGGTCGGATATGGCATATCTTGCTCGGTTAGGACTTGCTCTTAGTCGGGCATATCTCATCTTACTCGGGAGGGTCGCACAGACTGTATGTTGCTCGATACGAACAATTTTTGGTGGTTGAGATGAGCTCGGTTGAGCTCGGGCTCAACTAGCTCTAGCTCAGGTAGGTCACTAATGAGCTCGGTTAAGCTCGGGCTCAACACGAAAGTTGTAGAGAATTTCAAGGCGCATCTTTTTGATGTAGAACACTTTTTCATCCGAGTTATGGATGATTTTATAATAATCCTTTTTCTGCACTGCTGTCCTGGAAAGAAGGTGGAGACAGAGTGCCTTGGGTTCGGTGGCTGGGGTTCTTCGGGTTCACCATGGGAAAGGCTTGGCCAGGAGATCCAGCAAATGAAAGACATTAAGAACAGATAGGGAAGGGTCCTTGCCCAGCAAGAAAGCCTTGCTATGAAATGGACGTTTGATGAATGGAGAAGTCGAAGACGAACACGCCGGTTCGTCCCAAGATGATGTTGGCTGCTCCTAGGCTTGTTCCTCATGGTTCCTTTACTTCCCAGGCCGTGGGTCTAGTTCTACCATTCCCTTAGCTTATGGAGATAGTCTCCATGCTCATCCCTAAGCTTGCATGTGAACCAAAATGACATGTAAGGTGAGAAACGAGCATATTACCACGTTGCAGTCAAGAACAGCAAAGTATAGAGATGAGAAGCATCAAAAACTCACCCAAAACCTAGTGATCGTGCAAGAGAGTTGGATGTACTTGAAGCTAGGAAGTATAGAGGTTACACCTGCTCATTCCATGGCCTGGATTTGAAGAAAGAAGGCATAGATGGGCAGAAAACGAAATCAGCCTTTGCTATCCCAAAACTGAATAGCAAAAAGAAAAGGAAGAAGAATCCATTGCAAACCTTTGTGCATGTGCTTACCATAGAGTGGAATGGATAGCCAACGATTTCAGCTTTCCAACGATATATTGTTACCTATATGGATTATTGGGGTTTGGGTGGAGATTTGAAAGTGGTGGAGGTGGAGATGAAGAACAGCTTACTGTTCTTGCTAATGTCCAGAACTTGGACGTGGGAAGAATGAGGGTGATGGCTAGTTGAAGTGGGTGGAGAGGGGTTTAAATAGAGGTATACTCTCCCATTGACAAGTAGGTCTAGTCCCACCTGTAGTAGAGAGGCTGCGGGTAAGATTCCGGGTAGAAAAAGATGAGGGTCTGGTCGCTCAAAGACTACCCAAGTCACCAATGGATCAAAGGTTAACTGACATCACGGAGGGCAAAAGGAATAAAGAATAGATGTGGCGGCTGGGTTGTTTGAATAGGTACGAGCTTACCCGAGCTTCTCCTTGCCCGGTCAGATCTTCTGTTGCTCGGTTCGACTGTCTATAGCTCGGGCAGCTTCCTCCGGACATCTTATAGCTCGGACAAGTGATAATCAGCTCGGATGGGTAGCAACCAAGCTCGGGTAGAGCTCGGTGAAGTCCGGCACAGTCACTACCTTGCTTGATAGAGCTCGGGTGGACTCTACCTTGCTCGGGCAAGCTACAGCTAGCTCGGGCATTTAGGAAGCATGCCCGTCAGGCTAGGTCTCACTACTCTAGTGGCTTGGCCAGAGGGTTTAAAGTTAAAAGCCTTATATTCCCACCATAGAGCATGGTGGTTGAATGCAAAAACTTTTGTAAAAATGAACATGCTAATGATATGCATAGCTATACGCAATTTAGCAGCTGGGCTGTTACAGACCTCCCCCTTAAAAAGAATCTCGTCCCGAGATTCCGCTGTCTCAGTGAAGAGGTAAGGATAAGTTGCTCGGAGAAAATCTTCACGCTCCCATGTTGCTTCATCCTTAGTGTGGTTGCTCTATTGCGCCTTGTAGAACTTCACGGTCTTGCTTCTTGTTGTTCGCTCACTTTCTTCAAGAATGCGAATGGGATGTTCTCGATAGGAGAGATTAGATTGAAGATCAAGATTTACTAACTCGGTTGCTTCGGTTGGAACTCGAAGACACTTCTTGAGTTGAGAGACATGAAAGACATTGTGCACATCGGAGAAGGAAGATGGAAGTTCAAGCTCGTAAGCTACTGCTCCTCGCTTGGATAGGATTCGGAATGGACCGATGTAGCGAGGTGCAAGCTTTTCCTTCACATGAAAACGAAGGGTACCCTTCAGCGGGGTAACCTTGAGATAGACATGATCATTCACGTCGAAGCTAAGCTTACGTCGACGACGATCAGTATAGCTCTTTTGTCGAGACTGTGCTGCTCGCAATCGCTCTCGGATCAACCTAACTTGCTCCTCAGCCTCAGCAACTAAGTCAGGACCAAATAATGGCCTTTCTCCAGATTCGGACCAATTTAGGGGAGTCCTACACTTTCTCCCATAGAGAGCTTCAAATGGAGTCATTTGAAGACTAGACTAATAACTATTATTGTACGAAAATTCGGCAAAGGGTAGGCATTTCTCCCAATCCTTGCCATAGGAGAGGACGCATGCTCGGAGCATGTCCTCAAGGATTTGGTTGACTCTTTCAGTTTGTCCACCGGTTTGAGGATGATATGCCGTGCTAAAGGAAAACTTGGTTCCCATTGCTCGGTGGAGGCACTCCAAAAAATGAGAAGTGAATTGAGGGCCTCGATCTAAAACTATCCTCTCGGGAACACCGTGGAGAGACACGATACGGGATAGATAAAGCTCCGCCAAATTACTCACATGGTAATTGACCTTGACAGGGAGAAAATGTGCAGATTTGGTCATTCGATCAACTATTACCCAAATAGAGTCGAAACCTTTCTGCGTCTTAGGTAAGCCGGTGATAAAATGCATACCAAATTCATCCCATTTCCACTCAGGCACGGGCAACGGTTGGAGAGTACCTGCTGGCCTGAGATGGTCGGCCTTCACGCGTTGACATATGTCACATTCCGCAACATATCGGGCAATTTCCCGCTTCATGCGAATCCACCAAAATTTTTGCTTCAGATCTTGGTACATCTTGGTACCTCCGGGGTGAATCGAGAACGGAGAGTTGTGAGCTTCATTGAGGATGGACGCTTTTAGCTTTTTGTTGTTTGGCATCACTAGGCGTTTTCCAAACCATAGGACACCTTCTGCGTCTTTGGTGAAGCAATCTGCCTTGCCCGTGTTCAAATTAGCTCGGATACACGCCATGCCCTTGTCCATCTTTTGGGCATCCTTAATTTGATCCAGGAGGTCTGGCTTTACCTCCATGGAAGCAAGAAATCCTCCTTGAACTATCTCCAAACCGAGCTTCTGAAATTCGACGCATAAAGCATCTGATTCTGACTCAGCTGAGATGCAATTGCATTGTGATTTCCGGCTTAACGCATCGGCAACCACATTGGCCTTGCCTGGATAGTAGTGAAGACCTATATCATAATCTTTGACTAACTCCAGCCATCTTCTTTGCCTACCATTCAGATCCGATTGGGTGAAGATATACTTGAGGCTCTTATGGTCAGTGTAGACCTCGCAACGTTTTCCAAGCAGGAAATGTCACTAAATTTTGAGAGCGTGCACAACTGCTGCTAGCTCGAGATCATGGGTAGGATAGCTGACTTCATGGGGTCTTAATTTCCTTGATGCATAAACCACGACTTTACCATCTTGCATGAGAATGCAACCATGTCCATGGTGAGATGCATCATAGTAGATGTCGAAGCTCTTGTGGATATCTAGTAGGACTAGAACAGGAGCGGTAGTCGAGCAGTTCTTCACAGTTTGGAAACTTCCTTTACACTCTTGTGACCATTCAAACTTCTTATCCTTTTTCAAGAGTTGGGTCAGTGGTCGGACAATCTTGGAGAAATTTTCAATAAATCGCCGGTACTAGCCGGCAAGACCAAGGAAACTCCAGATTTCGGTGACATTGGTGGGCTGTTTCCAATTCAGTACATCTTGTACCTTGCTCGGGTCTACAGCCACACCACCTTGGGATATGATATGACCTAAGAAGGCAACCTCCTTTAGCCAAAATTCACACTTGCTGAATTTGGCATAAAGTCGGTGCTCTCGAAGTTTGTCCAATACAAGCCGAAGGTGCTCTTCATGCTCTTCTTCGGTCTTCGAATAGATGAGAATGTCGTCGATAAAGATGATGACAAACTTGTTAAGAAACTTCATGAAGATTGAATTCATGAGATTCATGAAGCACGCCGGTGCATTGGTCAAGCCAAAAGACATGACGGTATGCTCATATAGTCCATATCGTGTTGAGAAAGCCGTCTTTGGAATGTCCTCTGTTCTGATTTTGATTTGGTGATAGCCCAACCTCAGGTCTATTTTTGAGAATACACGGGCTCCGGTCATCTGATCGAATAGATCATCAATCCGGGGCAGGCGATACTTGTTTTTGACCATGACTTCGTTCAACGGTCGATAATCCACACACATCCTTATGCTATCATCCTTTTTCTTTACGAATAGCGCCGGGCATCCCATGGTGAGGAGCTCGAACGGATGAAACCTTTCTCCTGCAGCTCCATAAGTTGCTTCTTCAGTTCTGCTAACTCATTGGGAGACATTATATATGGCCGTTTTGATATTGGGGCGGTCCCGGGCAGCAATTCGATGACAAATTCTACTTCCCCGTCAGGTGGCATCCTAGATAGTTCTTCGGGAAAGACATCCAGGTAATCACACACCACAGGTACATCACTAATCCTAGGAGAAACATCACCTCTCAAGGCATAGAGATGAGTTGATTTGGACCTAGATGAAAACTCGACTTGTTCGCTGGTGGTGTTGGTAAGAGAGATAGATTTTTGGGCATAGTTGATTTGTCCGTGATGCTTCGACAGCCAATCCATACTTAGTATGACATCGATGTCCCTCATATCAGTCAAGATAAGATCGGCCAAGAATTCTACCCATTGATGTCAACCCTTGTTCCCCGGCAAACTCGATCTGCTCTAAAGGTCATTCCCGGAGCATGAATGCGGAGGGAGGAATGCAAAGCTTGGATAGAAAAACCATGTGAAGCAACAAATTTCTCCTTGATGAAGGAATGAGATGCTCCAGAGTTGAAAGACCAGGCTAGGCGGCTAGAAGGGGGGGTTGAATAGACGCCAAATGGAAATCGACGTTTTCTTCAACAACGCACCCCAAACAACTCAAACATGCAGCGGAAAACATTCTGGACAGTAGCACATACCCCTAGTAAAAAAACTCACGAATAAAAATCCGTGGATCATATGGTCTTGGGGATTTTTTCTGTGGTGCTACTGGTTGTTAAGAACTCAACAAAAAAAGAATTAGATCTAAAGCTACTTTAGATAAAGAGAAACAATTCAAACAAACTAGACTACTTTCTGAAAAGTAAAAGCAGATTCCAAAACAAAAGCACTGTAATCAAGAGGTGTTTTCTCCCATTCTGAGATCCCAATATTTTTATAGATTTTTCTCAATAGAGATATATGAGTTACAGATCTTGTCTCCAAATTTCACCTCAAGATCAAATACATAAAAAATCAACCGAAAAGAACAAGAGGTTCTGCCAAAAACTTCGACCAGAAAAATTGGGGCTCGGTATTCACCTCATGGCTCCCAGATGGTGCGTCAAATGGACTTCAATTTTTTATCACAGTTAGATATATAAGTCCCGCACCGTTTCCCACAAGAATCACACAAAAAGGATTTTTCTATATTTTTCTAAAAATCAAACAATAACTTCTGTGCGAAGGAAACTTTCTGGACAGCACTGCAACTAGAAGATGAACTTGATCTCTATCCTTTCCTAGATTGCAAGAAGATTATCAAATCATATTTGCAATCTCAAGGCATCATGGATCAGTAGAAAATAGAAGAAGATGAGGAAATAAACTAGTTGCAAACAAGAACACAAAAGAGACAAGATCAAACACAAGAACTAGAGAAGAACTTGGATGAACATGGCTGATTTCTATTGCATCGGTTTGAGGGTAATACAAAGCCACACCAAGGTGGGCAAAGCACTTCAGAAGTGCACTCTAAACACACCCAAACCTCAGCCCACTCCCTCTCACAAAATCTGAATGGGAGGCACCCCCTCCCCTCCTTTTATAGCCCAAAGGTGGAGTAGCTCTCAAGCCAACTACTCCCCACCTTTGGATGTCACATGGATGGCTGAGATTTGTTCACTCTTTACAGCATATAACCCTTGGAATATACTCCACAAATCCTTGGAATATGCCACGCACATTCCCGATACATGCCCCACATGGGCCCACACACCGGACGCAATGGTCCCGACCTAGCCGCTAAGTTTCCATCGCACTCGACCGCCTGCCGAGCCTCGGATCCTCACGCCGGCTAAGTCCGTCATCTTCATCATCTTTGTGGTCCTCAAGTCCGAGTCCAACCGTCCCACGCAACCTCCTTGTCGTTCTGGACCCACGAACCGCCGATTCAAGCGCCCGACACGTCGCTGACCACGGTCTACCAAGACCTGTACCACAAAGATTAGCCAAAAACACCATACTTACCTTTCTCACCTGCAAGGTTAGTCCATAATCAATCACATCCAAGACATGCACAAGTTTTCCGGAAAACCCATCGAAAAACCGTGCACAAACGGTGCAACCCGCGCCAAGACCCGAAAACCCTGGGAAAACCCGGCGAAGCCTCGATCGTCTCAAAAACCTTTGCGTTACGCTCAAAACACTTGTCAATATACTCATCATCAACATGGGGCCACCTCCACATGGTTTCACAATCTCCCCCTTGATGAATATATTGACAAACACTGAAAAAGGTTTTGAAAGGCGAAAAAAAATATCGGACTAACAAAGCAAATTGATTGCCAAAGATCATACTTGGACCAAGGAAAGAGCAATTGGTCAACATGTCCAAGTATAACAAAAATTTTTAAATATCCCAATTTTGAAATTTCTCCCCTTTTTTTAAATGTTGTCCTTTCTCCTCTTTTGAACATGGAACAAATTATGCCCTTTTTCTAGAAATTTCTCCCTTTGGCAATATAGGCATCAAGAAAATCAAAGGAAGAAAAAGCATGTGGGCAAATGCAAATGCACCCTAGGGAGCTTTGTAGAATATGCGAATGAACATGAAGCATAGATCATTTACACCAAACTAAACAAGTTAAACCAAAAGCTTACAAGTTCATACAAAATTGCTCACATTTTATCCAAGCTATCTAGCAAAAGCAGAAATGCCAATTTTGTCGGGGATAAAACTAGAGCATTACAAGGCCAATCTCAAAACTAAATACTAATGCTAATGCAAAGATCAAAGGAGCATCAAATGAGCAACTCAAGCAACAAATGAGAAAGTTATATTTTATGCAAAGACCTTTTGCTCGATTACTTCCTAACTTTTTCTCTCTTTTTTTGTTTTCCTTTAGCAAACTCAGATTTTGGAGAGAGATTCCTAGCAAAGCACATCCCCGACTAGGAGCCATCGACAAAGGCCTCCTAGGTCCCTCTCCTCCTCATGTTTGTTTGCATTTTTTTTTTAACATTTCATCATTTTTTTGTTGTTGTTTTTTTTTTTTGTACATGAGCAAGGTCACATAATCAAAAGCTTACTCAAGTTGCAAGAAATGCTCAAATGATGAACAAAAGATCATTAACCCTAGCATGAGCATTTAGTAGAGAGACTAGCAAATAAAAGCCACAAGTCTCATCAAGTTTAAAGCCTGAAAATCATTTAATTTTCAGCTAGCCTAGCAAGTGTAAATATTGGCAAAATAAGCATGAACAAGTTA
The DNA here is from genome assembly GCA_036346145.1 of Olyra latifolia. Taxonomy (NCBI): domain Eukaryota; kingdom Viridiplantae; phylum Streptophyta; class Magnoliopsida; order Poales; family Poaceae; genus Olyra; species Olyra latifolia. The sequence goes on along the minus strand of CM070523.1, from coordinate 44,975,086 downwards.
GCAAAGGTCATCACTAAGTTAGCAAGATGTAAACCTCTCACTTAAATTCAAAAGCATAGTAGACAAAGCTCGGAAATGAAAATAAGTCTAAATGCCATGAAAAATGCAATAAAATCTCCAAACTCCCCCTCAAACCAAGAATCATTCCACCAAATGAAAACAGAATAGATAAGGAGCTGGAGAAACTCTCAGGGCAGTCCAAGATAAAAGATGAGAGACAGATAACTCTAAGGCTCGAAACACACTCATCTACCCCAAGCCACAGACTAGGGAAGCAAGCCACGACTCGACTACTAGAGAGTCTAGACACAAACCCTGTCTACCAGGGGCCCAACACTGCTAGACCCAAAAGCCTGTGTGAAACTCAACTAGCTAGAGCGAGAGGACATTGCTAATCACGCATGATAGCAACCTATGGGTAAGAAACAGTGGCTAAAGAAGTGAAACCGACTCTCTAATCCCGCCCAAGACTAAGCCCTGAATGCAAATATGCAAATGCAGAAATTTAAAAGCATATATACATATAGACATATAATACAAAGACTAGCTCCCCTCAACTAATGCCTAAAGGGCTCACTACCCCAAACTCTCCCCGAGAGCCACAAACCTAGAGCTATCCAAGGGCTTGGTGAAAATATCAAGAAGTGGTGGTCACTCTCCACTGTTGAAGCACTATATCTCCCTTTTCTACATGGTCTCTAAGAAAGTGGTACCGATATCTATGTGCTTTGTCCTAGAGTGTTGCAATTGGGTTTTTGGCAATGTTTATAAGCGGAAGTGTTGTCACGAGAAAAGTGGAACACTCTCTAAGGTCAACCCAAAATCCTCAAGGTAGAACACATCCAAAGTACTTGACTGAAAGAACTAGCAGAAGAACGTGCTCGGCCTCAAAGAAGGATCTGCAACACTGACCGCTTCCTAGAGGACCAAGAGACAAGGAAGTGCCAAGAAATTGGCAAGTGCAGAAGTGCTCTTCCTATCTATCCTCTGACCAAGAAAGTCTCAGATCTGAAAAGGCTCTAAGGGACAGACAAGAAGAGGAAGAGTACCAAATCCCAAAGTCCGGGGTAGCTCTAAGGTATCGGAAGATACGCTTCACCTTTGAAGGTGAGAGACGCGAGGAGAGGCTGAAGCGAGCACAAAGACACACTTGCAAAGTGTATGTGCAGTCTAGAAGAGGTAAGGTACAAGAGAGCCTATCATGCTTCTATACTCCTTACGTCAACCGGTTCACCATTTTCATCGGGCTCAAGAGCTGTGGTGGTTGCCATAGGAGTCGAACAGGTTTGCCCTCGGACATAGCAAACCGCTTGAGAAGATCTCTAGTGTACTTGCTCGTGGAGAAAGATCCTCAGGGTCTGCTTGATCCGAAGCCAAGAAAGAAAGCCAACTCCCCATCATGCTCATCTCAAACTCTGAACTCATCACTTTGGAGAAATCGAGACAAGTGATGGGAAGAGACTCCAAAGATTATGTCATCGACATAGATTTGCACAAGGAGGAAATCTGAGCCAACTCTCTTGATGAAAAGGGACTTATCTACACTACCCATGGTAAAACCATTCCCAAGCAAATAGGACTTGATAGCTCATACCAAGCTCTAGGAGCTTGCTTGATCCATACAAAGTTTTTGACAATTTGAATACATGATCAGAAACTTGAATTTTCAAATCCAGGAATTTGTTTGACATAGACCTCCTCTTCAATAAATCCATTCAAGAAAGCACTTTTGACATCCATTTGAAAAAGCTTGAAACCCTTGGATGCTGACAAAAGCAAGAAGAATCTGACGCCTCAAGTTCGGCAACAGAGCAAAAGTTTCCTCAAAGTCAAACCCTCGACTTGAGAGAAACCTTGTGCTACTAATCTGGCTTTATTTCTCACTACTACTCCATCCTCACTACACTTATTCTTGAAGACCCACTTAGTGCCTATAACATTGTGTCCGGGGTCTCTACCAGTTCCAAACCTTGTTCCTCTCAAAATTTTCTAACTCCTCATGCATGGCATTAACCCAAGACTCATTGGAAAGAGCATGGGTAATGTCTGCGAGCTCAAAGGAGGCAACAAAGGCGGTGAGAGACGCAGTGGGGCAGTCCAGGACTTTGAGCGAGTGACTCGCTCTCCTAGGTCACCTATGATCGACTAGGTGGGTGCATTCTCTGAATGTGCCTAGGTGCACCTAGTGAAGAAGTGGCCTCTACCTCAGAACAGAAGAAGTAGGAGCAGAGCCACAGAAGCAGAAGACTCTACAGTAAGCCCCGAGCAGCAGAAGAATCGGTGAAAGCCGGGAAGAGGTCAGAGGTAAGGGTGCATCTGAGGAAAAGTGGAAGCAGGAGACTCCTCTGGATGAACCACTGGAAGTCGGGGCTCAAGAGCTGTCATCTCCTCCAAATGACTCATCAACAAAGATAGTCTCGAGTTAAGTTCAGAGATCTGAAATATCCGCCTAGCTCTGGACTAGCCTCATCAAAAGTCACCTCACAAGTCTCTATCACTCTCCTACCCTCTAAACTCCAAACCCCGTAATTTTCGCGAAGTGGAATAACCAAGAAGAATGCCATCCGAGGAGCGAGATTCAAACTTGTCCAAGTTTCCAGATTTCAAGATAAAGCATTTGCATCCAAACACTCTAAAATGAGAAACACTTGGTTTCTGCCATATCTCAACTCAAAAGAGGTGCGATGCAACTTGGACCTCAAAACACCCTATTTGCCACATGGCAAGCAAGAGAAATTGCCTCGGCCCGAAATGCCTAGGAGTAGAATATTCATCAAGCATAGTCCTAGCCATCTCAACAAGGGTCTGTTCTTCCTCTCCACAACGCCATTTTCTTTGGCGACGTGCGGAGAAGAGCGGTGCTCAACACTGTCATCTCACGTAAATCCACAAACCGAGAATTTTTGAATTGGTGCCATTATATCGCGGATAGCTCTAAGGGCACTGAAACTCAACAGAAAGCTTATGCGTTGAAGACTTGAAAATGACCAAAAGTTTCTTCCTTGGTAACCATGAAGAAAACCCAAGAGTACCTCGAGAAGTCATCAACCACAACTAGCACGTACCATTTGCCACCCACAGATTGCACTCGGCGGGACCAACGGTGTCCATGTGCAAGAGCTGTCTGGTGCATCTGTCATCACAAGGGTGACAGTGGGTGAACAAAGAACAACCATCTTCCCATGTCGACAAGGAGCACAAACCAAATCATTGACCATTTTGAGTTTGGGCAAACCCTGAATAAGGTCACTACCGCTAACTCTAGTCAAGTGATCAAAACCAATGTGACCAAGTCTCCTATGCCAAAAGAAGAGATCACGGGATTCGAAGCAATTAAACAATGTGGTGAGCCAAGCGAAGAAGCATTAAAATCAGCACGAAAGACTCTCCCAACACGAGAAATCCGCAAACAAACTCTCCGGAAGAACCAAGAATCTGTGAACAATTATTTTTGAACGTGCCTCAAAGCCATCATCGGTAAGTCGAGACACGAAGGCAAATTGTATCTCACCATCGACTAAGGCAACATCCTTAAGCACAAAGTCGTCACTAACTTTGAATTGACCCTTTGGCCAAGACACCCTACGAAGAAGCATCCCCAAAGGTGATGGATTCACCATTTGGGACACGGACAAGGAAGAGAACCAACGAGAATCTCCGGTCATGTGTCGGCAACACCCGAGTCAACAATCCAAACCTCTCCCTTCCCGCCCGACCTTTTGCTCAACGAAACAAAGAGGTGAGTGACTCAAGATTGGGACGAATCAAGGCGATTTAGGAACCCAATCTTGAGTCACACCACAAACAATGTAAACTCCCCGAGCTAGCACCGACGCCTCTCAACTCTCACAAACCACGAAGGAACCCCTACAGGCGTCTAGGCATCACATTTGGGTTGGACCGCCATGGTGCAAAGGCCGGTCCTCCCCAAGTGTGCCGCTCAGTCTCCTACCACCCAAAGTAGGATCAAAACCACGTCAGGTGTCTACCTCCACGAGGCAAAGAAGGCACACCACGAGGACGACGGAATCAAAACAACGAAAAGCACTAGATCCAAAGAACAGGACCAGCGGCACAGTGCACCTAGACTGCTCTACGCGCAACTACAGGAGCCAATTGCCTAGCTGTCTGTCTAGGATCTGTGGGTGTCTTAGGAACTCTCAAAGTCCGAGTATGACTCTGAAAACCCCTAAGAGCGAAGCACGCCACGCCTAGCGACTCTAGCTCTCTGAAGCAAAACTCAACCAAGTGTCCATCCTTCGATGAAGGTGCATGTAAACTTCGCTCTACCAGAGTAGAAGTCACAGAGAAACACCCTTCGGCGAAGTCTCTTGGACAAAGCCAGCAGATCAAACACGTCCTCTCGGGGACTCTGAAGAAACCTCAAACATCCGCCATCCTTATCGCGAAGTGATAATCTTGGCGGGGTGACGCTTGATGTGCTCAAGCCGGTCAAAACCTAGACCTCTACCCTTGGAAATTTTGACTTATCCAAGATCGATTGAGCTTCTTCTTCCCACCAACAAACTTCTCAAGAGTGCTCACAAGGTACTCACACTCTTGATGAAGTTGGGGCACAAGTCACAATCAACAGGAGGTAAGACACTAGAAGAATCTTGATCATCTATCTTGTCCTTACCCAAAGCCCTGCGACATCTCTCACTCAACATATCCACCTCTTTTCTAAGAGCAACACAGAAAGGCACTCAAAGATTCTTGACTTGAGCTAGTGACCCTCAAACCTCTTGTTAAGATCCTCATAGACTCTACCCATTTCTTCCTCCAATTCATCACAACAAGCACAGTAGAATTAGCAAGCAAGGTGTTATTCAACTCAGCAATTTTATTTTTCGTGTTTAAATTTTCCAATTTAAAAGTGAGACAGATCCTCACAAGAAGAAGCCGAGTGAAAACTACGATCCTCATCTGGCCGACAGGTCCTTAGGTGCTCCAAGATCTCTATAGCTCTCATCTCGAGCTAAGCTGGATCCTTAGGTGTGTCATGTGAAAGGTGTGCAGCGAGATCGGGACAAGCAAATGACAGTCTGAGAGGATCAATCATACTAGTCTGTCATAAGGCTAGGAGCGAAGTAGCAACAACAAGAGCATCTCTAGCCCGATCTAGTTCAAGCATCACACTAGCATGTCTCCCTAAGTGACTCAAGCTCAATAAACACACTATCATGCAAAGTCCTTAGTTCATTTAATTCTTGTACAAGCTTATCACATTCTTTCCAACCATCAGAATCTACAGGCTGAGGAGACACAAAACATTTGGAATTTTCTAACCTCTGGGTCAAACAAGCTACTTCCTCCTCCAGTTCCTACATCTTGCTCTAGACTTGGCATGGAATCTACCTAGCTTTAAAAAGCATCATTGAGTTCTTCATAGGTTGGTACCTCATTGTCGAGTCGGTGTAGAGGTCTGAGTCGCCGCACCATCCTCGTCGGCCATGAAGCACATGCGGCAGAGCCGTCGTCGTCGCCGTTCTTAGGCTTCGTCGTCACCTCCATCATCGCTCCAAGTCTCCTCTGAGTCCGAGATGTTGGCCTCATCCAAGGCGACCAACACCTTCGGAAGAGTCTCCGCCCTTGGAGAACTTGGGCTTCTTGTCACCTCCAGCACCGGATTCTTGTTGCGGTTCTTGTTGATGTAGTGGTTCTTATCCGGTGCCGTGTAGTCGTTCTTGCTTTTCTCCACTGGGACAGTTGGTCTGAATGTGGTTGGGGCCACCACACTCAAGCACTTGATCGTCCCTCTTCTCCTCTCATTCACTCTCTTGTAGGCTTGGCTAAATTTTCTAGCAAGTAGGGCTAATCGATCCTCGGGCACTCCATCTAACCTCTCATCGGGCATCTCACACAAAGCGTAAAGAGAGAAACCAGTGCAAACTCCAATGAACTCGAGGAACACCGCAAAGAAGGATCGGTGACCAAAGTCAGAGAAACCGGATGGGCTCACAGAAGAGATGCTCAAGCTCGACGTCTTGAGATTCAATATAGTCCATCCAAGGTCAAGGTGGTAAGATCCGCACTGCCGGATCGTGGTCACCTTCACACCCCAAATCTTCAAATCCAAAGCGGACAAGAAATGGCGAGCATTCTCGAGTCGATGTAGGTGGTGCCGACCGACTGAGGTTCTTGAGAATCTTGGTGAACCGACTAAAACAAAGGCCCAAAGGATTCACTGACCTTTTGCACAAAGCGATTGTATTCCCTCTTGTCTTGGTCTTGCCTCACGGTCTTGATCTCGACTGTCCCTCATGGTAGGCAACGAGGGTAGTCCAAATCTCGTGAGTTGTCTTGATATGAGCAACTCGCTCATATTCATTTCTACTCACCTGAATGATCATGTTGCGGGCTTTAGCATTCAACTCTACATCTGCTCGATTTTGGAGGGTGATTTCCTCATCATTTGGCAACACATAGGAATTTTTGACTTTCACCAAACACTCGTATCCTGTGCCATGATGTAGGATTCCATCCTCGCCTTCCAAAAGGAAAATCCAAACCGAAAACACAGGAGGCTTAGTGGAGTACTTGTCATCCGCCATAGCTCAAAACGGAAACAAGGAAAGGCTCAAAGATCGGTGAAGATCAAAAAAGCGCAACCTAGCTCGATACCAGTTGAAAGACCAGGCTAGGCGGCTAGAAGGGGGGTTGAATAGGCGCCAAATGGAAATCGACGTTTTCTTCAACAACGCACCCCAAACAACTCAAACATGCAGCGGAAAACATTCAGACAAGAGCACATACCCTAGTAAAAAACTCACGAATAAAAATCCGTGGATCATATGGTCTTGGGGATTTTTGTGGTGCTACTGGTTGTTAAGAACTCAACAAAAAGAATTAGATCTAAAGCTACTTTAGATAAAGAGAAACAATTCAAACAAACTAGACTACTTTCTGAAAAGTAAAAGCAGATTCCAAAACAAAAGCACTGTAATCAAGAGGTGTTTTCTCCCATTCTGAGATCCCAATATTTTTATAGATTTTTCTCAATAGAGATATATGAGTTACAGATCTTGTCTCCAAATTTCACCTCAAGATCAAATACATAAAAAATCAACCGAAAAGAACAAGAGGTTCTGCCAAAAACTTCGACCAGAAAAATTGGGGCTCGGTATTCACCTCATGGCTCCCAGATGGTGCGTCAAATGGACTTCAATTTTTTATCACAGTTAGATATATAAGTCCCGCACCGTTTCCCACAAGAATCACGCAAAAAGGATTTTTCTATATTTTTCTAAAAATCAAACAATAACTTCTGTGCGAAGGAAACTTTCTGGACAGCACTGCAACTAGAAGATGAACTTGATCTCTATCCTTTCCTAGATTGCAAGAAGATTATCAAATCATATTTGCAATCTCAAGGCATCATGGATCAGTAGAAAATAGAAGAAGATGAGGGAAATAAACTAGTTGCAAACAAGAACACAAAAGAGACAAGATCAAACACAAGAACTAGAGAAGAACTTGGATGAACATGGCTGATTTCTATTGCATCGGTTTGAGGGTAATACAAAGCCACACCAAGGTGGGCAAAGCACTTCAGAAGTGCACTCTAAACACACCCAAACCTCAGCCCACTCCCTCTCACAAAATCTGAATGGGAGGCACCCCCCTCCTTTTATAGCCCAAAGGTGGAGTAGCTCTCAAGCCAACTACTCCCCACCTTTGGATGTCACATGGATGGCTGAGATTTGTTCACTCTTTACAGCATATAACCCTTGGAATATACTCCACAAATCCTTGGAATATGCCACGCACATTTCGATACATGCCCCACATGGGCCCACACACGGACGCTTGCCGGTCCCGACCTAGCCGCTAAGTTTCCATCGCGACTCGACCGCCGCCGAGCCTCGGATCCTCACGCCGGCTAAGTCCGTCATCTTCATCATCTTTGTGGTCCTCAAGTCCGAGTCCAACCGCCCCACGCAACCTCCTTGTCGTTTCGGACCCACGAACCGCCAGATTCGCGTCCCGACACGTCGTGACCACGGTCTACCAAGACTGTACCACAAAGATTAGCCAAAAACACCATACTTACCTTTCTCACCTGCAAGGTTAGTCCATAATCAATCACATCCAAGACATGCACAAGTTTTCCGGAAAACCCATCGAAAAACCGTGCACAAACGGTGCAACCCACGCCAAGACCCGAAAACCCTGGGAAAACCCGGCGAAGCCTCGATTGCCTCAAAAACCTTTGCGTTACGCTCAAAACACTTGTCAATATACTCATCATCAACATGGGGCCACCTCCACATGGTTTCACAAGAGTCAAATAAAACAGTGGCCGAGCACAAGTTGATAGAGAGCGTACCCAAAACCACGTCTGGTGCATCCTGGGCTCCCTCCGTCTTAACATGGTTGATGCGACCACGCTGCTGCACTTGTGGAAGCTTTCGAGCAGGATTCTGAGGTGGTGCTGCACGTCCGGGCATGACAGGTGGCCTTGCGTTGGCTGTTCCTTGATTTCTTTTTGGGCACCAGTTTGCAAAGTGTCCGGGCTGCCTGCAGGTGAAACAAGTCATGTCCGGGCGAGCCTGAACATTGCCTCCTGGCTAATTCCCACCAAGGGTAGGTGGAAACTTATGCTGAGTTGGTCGGGGTAGAGGGGCTTGAGGCCTTTGGAGAGGTGGAGCTTGAAGTTGAGGTCAGGGCTGCCATGCACGCTGCACTGGCGAGCTACTGCTTGTTGAAATCTGTGCTGCCCTCTTGCGCTTGCGTGATTCATCTAGCTTGTTCCACTTTTCTTCCACCATAATAGCCTTGTTGACCATATGTTGGATGTCCCGAAAGTCATGTGCAGCGAGCTCTAGCTGCAGCTCATTAGAGAGACCATTCATGAATCGATCTTGCTTGCGTTCGTCATTGGAGACGTCGTCGGGGGCATAACGAGCAAGATAATTGAACTTGTGTAGGTACTCCATGATGGACTTGCGGCCTTGCTTCAACGCTAGAAATTCTCGCCTCTTGATGGTCTTGATACCAGTTGGGACATAAGCTCAGCGAAAACCCGTACAGAACTCTTCCCAAGTGATAATATGTCCGGCAGGCTGCATGGTGACAAAACTATCCCACCACGCACAAGCCGCGCCTTCTCGTCTTCGAGGCAAAGCGAACAAAGATGAGCTTGCGCCGATGGTACCGATACCATCCGGTCGAGTGGATCCTCAGAACGGGAGAAGGTTGGCGGTTGGGTGCGAAGAAATTCAGCGAGCCCTCCCGCTGCACGATGCGCTGCTCCTCCAACACCTTGAGCATTGCCCGCAGCAGGAGCAGCGTTGCAAGCAATCTGCTGCAGAATGAGAGTCTAATCTTGGCAATTTTGCTCAATAAGAGCAAGAACCTGAGCCATAGTTGGGGGTGGTGGCGGTAAGTTCTCCTTCGGTTGATGTTAAGGATGTTCGGGATTGGTATGGGCGCTATCCCTAACTTGAGAGCCAGCAGGTAGAGGGTTCTGGGATGAAGAAACACCCCAAACTGTGAGCGAGATCGAGTGTTGGCTCCTGTCATCCTGTTGACAAACCAGAACAAAAAGTTAGCAACTCGATGGATAGCCGATAAGGTAGGATGGAATGGAATGGGACAACAAGCAACCAATGTTGATCCTACATGCATGCAGTGAGCAAGGTGCTCATAAATTCAATCTTGATAAGAGCCAAAGACCCATAGAGCAAACAAGATCCATTAAGACAAATTGGTAATTTTTCAACACAGTTACACAAATACAAAGCCCGTAGGATAGTGGTAGCCATTTGGGACGAAGAGCCAAGTTCACCATACAAATACATAGGTTCATAATAGAGAGAACGCACTCTCCGACCATGGTTCTACTCACTAATCATTTCTAACATAGCCTAGATCTCTATCAAAGCCATTTGGGAATACTCTAAGGAGGTGATATCCTGATGAACCGGTGTCTTCAGGGTCTCAAGGATCAGCGAGACGCTAAGGAGGAGCCAAGAGAGTAGAAAGACTCTCATGGTTGTAAACAAAAGTCCTTGGTGGCTCTACTCCATCAACACGAGGAAGCTGAAAATAAGGTGGAACAGGCTCTCGAGGAGATATGCCATAGGATCCTAAGGCATCCCGAGACATAAGTTTGATCCGAGCAAGGTGGTGAAGTTGCTCACATGCTGCTCCAAGGTAAGCATGAGTAGCCCAAACCTCACGAAGAAGGCAACGGTGAGCTCAGTCCATAGTGTGAACTAAGCCCGCCAAAGAACGGATGGTCGGATCCCCGTCAATTGCTGGTTCAACGAAGAAGTTGTTATGGGAGTCGTTGCCCAGCTGTGGAAAATAGGTGTACGACGCTCGTGCCAACTCCCGGTGCTCATGACGAAGAAAGGACATGGCAATACAAGCAACTTCTTGAATAGCCATGGCAATTGTAGTTCCCCTTGCTTCGAAGTGATATGGGCTGCTTCTCGCCGCGATCCTTGCGGTGATGTTGACCGTAGAAATGTAGTCCTCCATGCCTAGTCCTTGAGTGTTGGTGTAGATGGCATACTCTGGGGCATAAGTGTAATTGACATTCCAAAGGAGATCTCGAAGGAGAGAAGGATATCCATCGACTCTCTCGGCACGAGTGGCCAAAACAAGTCGTCCGCGAGTCATCTACCATTTTAGAGAGAGAAGAGTTAGGAAAAATTCCAGTTTGCGAAACCAAATGAATATGAAGGTAAGGATGAATATAAGAAAGATGAGGAGAAAATTCAGCAAGCTTATGTTTCAAAACTCATTTGATGGTTAAAATAGTTTGGACAAAGCCTTTCTAGCTAGCTAGCGGCCATCCTAAGTTCTAACCTGCAGTCACATGTGCTCTGATACCAACCCCTGTGGTGTCCCCTTCTAAATTTACATTCGGCTCAGTGAAGTCTTTGCCCACTCGCTATTCATGTGGTTGGAAAATAACATACTAGTTGCCCAAAAGCAAGCCGAGCATATTAGCTCCCAACCCGAGCATGCAGCGGTACACACGGGCGACCTTCGTTGAAACGAATGTAAACCGGGTGCCCGGATATGTGCCCGGTGATGGCTCCCAAGATCAGCTACCATCACGCACATATCCTCACAATGATCGATAGCACAACACATACATCTTTGGGCATAATTTACATCCATCCGAGCAACATGGACTGCTGCCCGAACAGTAAGTTTTTAACATAACCAGAGTTTTACTGTAGCAGAAATACAAGTTTGTTCACCAAAATAGCAGCGGAAGGACATCATAAATAAACAAAATACCAACGTGGTATGCCCCTATTAACCTCATGGGCAATCGACTGAAAATTAGAACTCCGCTTGCCCACTAGCGTCACCGTGCTCGGCTTGGTAGTAGTACTTAAGCACAGGGTCGTCTTCACATGAAATTGTAGCACATCGGTTGAGTACAGATGGTACTCAGCACTAAGATGTAATGTATATCCTCAATCGAGAATATTATGTACTCAAGGAAGGGCTAGCAATACTTTTAGCACAATTTGCATTTTTTTTGTAAGACATGGATATGAGTAGGTTGTAAATTGCATTTGAGGAAAACATTTCAAAAAGTAATGCTTGTAACATCCATCATAATTCATCATCATAAACCCATCATCATCAATCCATGGGGCTCTAACCGTCTTTGGTCTCTATCCGACCATAACCACAACCTGCTCGGGCTCTATCTGCCCTTGGTCTCTATCCGACCATAACCACAACCTGCTCGGGCTCTATCCACCCTTGGTCTCTATCCAACCATACACCACGAGCAACCCTGTGCTCAGAAAGACACATTGGCTATCCCACCATGGCCAAAACCAAAACCCAGACTGAACCATGAGGTAACATCGGTGTCTCGCCTCACATGTTTTCGTCCTTAACCTTGGACGCAGCTATTCGAATAGTTTCAACACTCTGCAGAGGTGTACGACTTTACCCACACGACACAGCAAGCCATGCCGAAGCCTCTTAGATGTACATGCCAGTCCAATAGGAGCGAACCGTTGCAGTGGATTTGTCCAAGGCCCATCACACCCAAGCACGAGGATGCACCACGGATGGTCCACCCTGCCACCCCACCCTCTAAGACAAGTTGCCCCGCAGGTACCCAATGGCACGAGCATGCACAGGAAATTGGCCAAGTGTCCCCATAAACACGTGTGGTCGTACGTATAGTATCTCGAAGGGATTGACACCATGTTCGGTCCTTAATTCACTCGAACGGGCTACGTGTCCGGGATCCGTCCTCCCATCATCCCCTATCACCCGTTCAAGTCCAATTCAGAGCTCACACGTAATCCATCATCATCATCACCAGTATCACATAGTTAATTATTCACAATTGAAGTCGTACGACCAACGGAATTACTCCATCGATCGCTTTACCACGTTGACTCTAAGCATGGCTAAGCTTCCGCTAACCAAACCCAATTAATACTATCCACTTAGGCTACAAAGGAATAAAGACATCCAACATAGACTACTAAGTAGAAGATAACTAAGTTCTACCCACCAAGTGACATATATATTTTAACTTAGCATGCAAGCAAGTGATAGAATATATTTGAAATCATGCAGTCATAAATAGAGGATCAATATGATTCAAATGAGGGGAGTATATGTGCCTTGTTGCTGGTCGTGGGTGGGGAGAGCTTCTGGATCAAGTCCGGGCTCCTCCGAAACGTCGGCTCCTAATGTTCGGTAGTAAGAATATAAAATAAAATCCAAATAAAATACTAAACAAATAGGAACATCAAATTTTTTTTAGAGATTTAGCAAGTTCATGAGCTAATGCAAATTTTGCAAAAAGAATCACCCAAATCCGAGTTCGGATGAGTGAGATCGAGTTATTGAAGTTTGGGTGCCAAAACTAGCTCGGGGCTGTAAAGACTAAGTTTGGGATTGACCGAGGTCGCTCGGGAATGAGTCTCCTAGCTCGGGGAGGACAAAACTAGCTCGAGGCTGTAAGGACTAAGTTCGGGATCGACCGAGGTAGCTCGGGAATGAGTCTCTTAGCTCGAGGATTCTTGGGGTTTGGGTGGAGATTTGAAAGTGGTGGACGTGGAGATGAAGAACAGCAAACTGTTCTTGCTGCTGTCCAGAACTTGGACGTAGGAAGAATGAGGGTGATGGCTTGTTGATGTGGGTGGAGAGGGGTTTAAATAGAGGTATACTCTCCCATTGACAAGTTGGTCCAGTCCCACCTGTAGTGGAGAGGCTGCGGGTAAGATTTCAGGTAGGAAAAGATGAGGGTCTGGGCTGCCTCCAGCACCGCCCTAGTCAGCTAGTGGATGGAAGATTTGGCTGATACTGCCGGAGGGCAAAAGGAATAAATAATAGATGTGGTGGCTGGGTTGTTTGAATAGGTACGAGTTTACCCGAGCTTCTCCTTGTCCGGTTAGATCTTCTGTTGCTTGGTTCGACCGTCTATAGCTCGGGCAGCTTCCTCCAGACATCTTCTAACTTGGACAAGTGATAATCAGCTCGGATGGGTAGCAAACAAGCTCGGGTAGAGCTCGGTGAAATCCGGCACGGTCACTACCTTGCTTGATAGAGCTCGGGTGGACGCTACCTTGCTCGGGCAAGTTACAGCTAACTCGGGCATTTAGGAAACATGCCTGTCGGGCTAGGTCTCACTACTTTAGTGGCTTGGCCAGAGGGTTTAAAGTTAAAAGCCTTATATTCCCACCATAGAGCATGGTGGTTGAATGCAAAAACTTTTATAAAAATAAACGTGCTAATGATATGCATAGCTATACACAATTTAACAGCTGGGCTGTTACAGATCGATAATCAATTCCTCTCTCTCCACCAAACCCTAGCTGTCGTCTTCCACATCTTGCACACCGGTGCTAGTACACCACGTGCGGGATGGATTCAATCCTTGCATGTGTGGATACCGGTAAAGGCGCGACACTTGTGGCGCTAATCGATGTGAACATGAAAAGTAGATGTGAACTGTTCACGAGCAGATTCTGGATGTGATCTTGTTTTATCGATTCCCAATGATTGAGAAGGAATTTGGTGGATAAACTGAATGCATTGGGTTGTGGAGAATCTTCTAAGCTTTCCAAAACATCCAAGATCATCTAAAACAGAGTTTAGACGAAGGAGTTATGAACGAAATACAGAACAAAATCATAATAGATGTAAACTCTACACCCCCAATAAAGATGGAACGATATCTAATAGATAGAAGCAGACTTTGGGGATTCTATTCTTGGCAAAGCCAATATTTGATCTTATGGGAAATTTCGATAGCTTTCCAACGAGCATAGGAATGCGAAAATCCGAGTTCGTATGAAGAAGATATGATGAAAATACCGAACTGGACAGATTAGATCTGTATGCCGTGATGACGAACAAAACGAGATGGAATTGGACTCGGTGTTAAGATACAAGACTCAAACTAAATCAAGACTAGAATTAAAACCAGCACAAGATAACAATGGATTAAAATTCAAAGATGCAAACTAACATGAACGATGCAAAGTCTAATTGTGATGGCTTGGACAGCAGGTGTAACGATGAACACAATATTTTTGTAGGGCAATTTTCTGAACTCTAAGTAATGGATGAACGACGAACAAAAGGGATACAATGATACCTGACGGGCAACCAAGGCTCTGATACCACTTGATGAGACATGGGATGTCCGATCTTCCATCAAATAGAGGTAAGTCGATTTGGTGAAGAACTCGACGTAGACGATCTGGCTTCCAATCAGAACTGACCGAACCTTGCAATCGCAACACCACGGCTCCATTGGTTATCATCCACACGCAAACACGGTTGACCTTACCAAGAAGACTTATTCCTGTGAGCGAATCGAGAACACAAGCAAGAAAGAAGAAGAACCAATTTGGAAAATGGCGAATCGTATTAAGCACACGAAGTTGGGGTTCTACAAAATGATGACGGCGAAACTGCAATTGCAGAATAATCTAAGAAAAACGCAAAGAAGAAAACATGATTTGAAGCCTTCTTTATAGGCTAGATAACCTAGGGGTGGCGGCCAAAGGGCTGGACGGCCAACACTAGGATGTACAAGGCCAGTAGGCCCAAGTAATGGTGGTGCAGCACCAAGAAGATTTGGTTCATGTTGGTGTTTCGACAATTCTAGGAAATCCGTAAAGAATTTGGCAGTAAGACAGGTTCTGTTACAAATCTTATCTCCTAAGCTTTCCGTAAAGTGGTGGAACGTCGAAAACGGAATTCGTATGTGGCATGGGCGTCCATTTGAAGTTAGACTTGTCTGCGATGGCCGAACTGGGCTTACCGATGAAGTGGGTTTTATCTCAGGCTTGGCCTTGAGCGACGTGAGTAGTTGGGCCTGAGGACCTAGTGGAGGTGGAGAGGCTCTTTTGTTGAGTAGGTCTTCATGTGGTGGAGGCGCCCAAGGTGGCGGCCAAACATGTGGCAGCGGCGGCGCAATATCCAGACGACGATCTTGCAACCACCGTGTGCAACCTGGCTAAGGTAACCATGCAAATGCAGCCATAGTAGTAGATGTAGAAGAAGTAAAGGATGCCGTAAAGTATCGCCATCTTGTTGTAGATGTCGAGGTTTAAGAGGAAGTTGTTGATGAAAACCTCAATAAAGACCGTTATGAGAAAAAGCTCAGCAATGACCATGCTGAAGTAGTTGATGAAAATCTTAATGTCAACTATGTTGATGTAGTGTTGGTCATATCCATGAGGGGCATGATCACATGAGGACAAGCCGATGGAATATAGAGGGAGCACCTCCTTTGGAGAGGTATTATCAGCAAACCAAGGAGACACCAAACTCAATGCATCGACTTTTGCCTCCTATTTTGCATTCTTCCTCGACCTCAAATCCAACAATATTCCAACCATCCACTTCTTTTTCTATAAGGACGCCCAGTCTTTTGCAGTCCCCTCCTTCCTTCATCTATTCGACCTTTCTGAAGAATCCCTAAAGTCCTTGGCATACTGCCTCTCCCTATGCAGACTGATCGTCGACTAAAATTCAAGAGCAAGAACCATCAAGCCATCATATGAATTTTATCATCCAGCTATATACTGCAGATAGCTTGGTTTCGGTCAGTTAGTTTTAGATTTTATCTTGAACCAAAGACTGCAGGCCAGAATGCCATCGGCCGCATGGACAATAAATGTGATCATAGAACTAGCCGATGATCTTCTCCACACCACATTGTCACCCCCCGTCTAGGTGGTAAAACTTCTAGCAACTTTAGGATATGTGGTACCAAGTCCTAGAAGTAATCTTCCCTAATGATCGACTTTACCCAGACCTACCCGATCTCCTTACGGATCCAAGCACACACAATTTTCGGCCGGATGAAGATGAAGGAAATACCTCATCAGCTCAACCAAGCTCCCCCAGTTCCTCTTCAAACAGTCCATCTACTTGTTCAGGTAATACTCACATTTCTATATAGCAATAGTCGATTATAACTTTTCTAACTTATGCTCCTTGCAGACTGACAAGGGTAAGGCAGCAGCTTCTAAAAAGATCAAGAAGCCCATAGACAACCTTATCCCAGTCAATGATATTGACTAGGATGTGGAATGCACAGCTGATCCGCGAATCCCAACCCCGCGGATCGGCTCATCAAAAGGAAACTTCTTTCTCCTCTCTTCTTTTCTAATACCTTGTTTACATAGCTTATATAATACTTATCCTTGTGATCAGGTTGTGGTGATCGACATCACCACTATCACTTCCCCGTCGACTCCAAAGCCAACACAATCTCCATTGGCTGCCATCCCTATCACCTAGGTACTGATCTACTCCTAGCCAATGTTAATCCTATCATGACCACGCGAACTAGCACTTGCTTCTTTCAGGCTCCTCCTAAGTCGATAACGGGCATTTCCAACCACACAAGACTTCTACACTTCGATCTAGAAGAATTTGAAGATGATGACGACGTCATCGACTCCTGTCCCGTCACAGATCTGTCTAGGATCTCTGAGGAGGCAGGGCAAATATTGGCTTCTGCCGGTCTATCCCCTGCAACCTTGGAGAGGCTCCGCTAGCTGGAGTTTCTTCTTACCTCCAACTCCGACGTCGTCCTCCAAGACGCATAGCCAATTCGAGACGCTGTGCAGGCTCTAGACATGGCCCTTCCGGAGGTAACACATAACGCTATTCTATTGGCCTGTGATCTCAACACTCGCTGGGAAGGGGTGGTGTCGGCTAAGGAGAGGATGGCTAGGCGTGCGGCTCAAAGGGAAGAAGAAGACCTCCTAAGGACGCTGACAGCCGATGCCAACACCCAGCAAGTTGCCTACAAGAAGCTTTCCGAAACTTCTACCAATGCTACCAAGTCAGTTGACGCCGCCCTGACCTCCATCGCCATCCTAGAGGAGAAGTTGATGGTTGCCAAGGAACAACTCACCAAGACTTCTACGGAGCGAGAAGAAGCCGATGCCGTGCCTTCCTCCAGAAGAAGGAGGTTAAAGGCTGCGTCGTTGCTATGAAGCAATACAAGGCCAAGATCGTTGAGGTCCCTGGATCGGACAAGGAGGACAAGGCCATCGTCTTGGAGGTGTGGGAGGTGCAACAGATCTTGGCGGCAGCACCAATGGCGGTTTCGTCTATCATTCGCCCTACTGTTCACCAAGCCTCTGACTAAGCATGTAACAGCCTGCATGCCGAAAGAAAAACTCTGAAATGTTTGTTCAGCCCCTGAGCCGATGATACACTTGTTTTCTCCTAGCCTACGTGTCAATGACATCCTAGTATGAGCATAATTTTCTTAATTTAATTTTATTTCTTTTCTAAGTCCATAACCTCACTTTTCCCAGTCATCTCAACAGCAACGTCTTGGGATGGCGAAGTTGAAATGCTAAAGGTGGCGTTCCATACGCCGGCTATCAAACATCAATCGACTTCTACTAACTCTGATTAAGCTCCGACCCATATGCTAGGGTAGTATTTCTTCAAATATTTCCCGTTGATAGCTTTAGGAAACAAATCTCCGTCGAGCGTTTCTAGAATATACGAGTTGCCCGGGATTAGCCGATTCACAAAATACGGCCCTTCCCAAGTGGGTGACCACTTCCCATAGTGATTATATTTTGAGCCGATAGGTAAGATAGTTTTCCACACCAAATCAACTTCTTCAAACATCTTAGGCACCACTTTCTTGTTATAATGCATAGCAACTCGCATCTTATTCCTCTCAATCTGCTCCAGTGCTCTAAGCCGATGTTCAGACAAGTCCTCCAAATTAGCCATCATCAAATTTTTGAAATCATCGGTGTGAGGCCTGTCCTTTGCCCGCCTCACGATCCGCACTAGTCCCTGGATCAGTACACTAGTACACACCTTTCACATAGCCAGAATCATTTCATACAAGCGGAAGACTTATATTACACAAATACATGTATTAAGCCCAGGGGGCTATTAAGTGTTACATCGCGGCACATTGGCCTAAATAGTCATAAAGTCCAAAAGATCAGATTATGGAAAACAAAAAGATCAATGGTCTCGTGCCGGCTATGTCTAAGCACTCGATTGGAGAGACGCCCTATGCCTCGCCCTGATCGTCAGCATAATCTTGATCTTCGTCTTCATGGCAGGCGTACTGATCCTTCTTATACTCTCCATCTAAAAGAGAATATGAATGCGAGGTCAGTGTCATCCAAACACTGGCGAGCTAACACCCAACCTGATGCAATTTTAGTGATAGGGGTTCCAAAGGAAAGGTTAGGGTTTATTTATTTGCAGAAAACAAGTTTTATAAACCAAATCCTAAGACTTAGCACTTTTAACCAAGACTTAGCACTTTTAACCCAAAGTTCTATTAATCATTATTTTCTATATTGTTGTCCATCACATTCCACAATCCACAATCCACACCCATATAGAACCTACTGCACACACCCGCCATCATATTCCGGGTGTGGCGCACCCGTTGTGGATCTTTCGACAGTGAAGTGCCCGTTCTTCCCTAGCCGGGTTGCCACACCCGCTCTAGAGTTATGGCTCCCTGTCATGTAAGACCTAGATCATCCCACGGATGATGACATGATCCTGTCTTCACCTCAAGCATGGCAGCAGACAGGGTACGCCCGCAGGTCGTACTACCCCTGAATCCCATTACTTGCACTACCACGCGATGGCCACGCGTTGTGGTGATAGGAACCAAATCCCGCAGGCATTTGGTCAGCGACTTCCCGCTGCGTTCCTCACTGCACGCCCGTCCAGTCCTCTCTAGGAGTCACATCTGACCGACTAGTCCACACACACATTCACATTCACTTCCTTCTTCTGCTATCGTTCCTTTGTGTGCGCTGCACACGATGTGACGGAACCACCCTTGGTGGCAGCGATTGGCAGCTACGCGTGTTGCCTCGCGCTCCTCTCAGCACCGTGTCTGTGAACGTATAGCCCTCTTCACATCACACCAGTAGCCAAGCTACTCCACCTTAACCACAAGCCGGACCAGGTCCGCTTTTCCAATCTCAATTCAACACACACACACCCACACTGGCAAGTCAGGCCCAATTTCCAGTTTCTATGTTTGATATGTAATCATGTCCGGTGAATGTCGGTTCATCGTTCCAAGGCTAATTAAGCCTAAAAATTATTAATTGGACCTGAGCAATGTCTAAGCAAATTTTAACCAAGACTTAAGAGTCTAAGATTATTTTATTCAACCTAACAGGCTATCAAGGGTTATTATCAAGGCAATCATTAATAAGGTCAAATGATCGATGAGTTCATCAAGGCAATATCATCAGGGTAAATCAATAACAAATGATAACAAGACATGGTGCTCCATGATTAAGCAAATAGGTTCAATTACTTAAAAAGCATGCAGTTTAATACTGTAAATAAAATATTTTAATAAACTAGGAATCAATATGGTCTATTAAAATGTTAACTCGTACTAGGGAAAGTATGGACTCTCCCTAATAAAAGAAAACACCTAATAGAAGAAGTGTTAACTCGCACTAGGGAAGCTGACTCTCCCTAGTAAAAGCAAACACCTTAGAGGGTGAATGTTAACTCGCACTAGGGAAAGCTAACTCTCCCTAGTAAAAGTAAACACCTATAAGGGTAGATGTTAACTCGCACTAGGAAAAATCGAGATTCTCCCTAGTAAAAGGAAACACCTAAAGGAAGGTTGTTAACTCGCCTGGATCTTGTAAGTGAAGGGGGATCTTCCTGCTGTTCCTCGAAATGCTCCACGCGCTCCTCAGCGTCTAATAATGAAACGCAAACAGGAATAAACAACCAAAGTGCAGTAAGAAAGTATGATGCATGTGATGTTACACGCTTAACCTAATGGTTGGAAAAGTCAACACGGAACTAATTTTCATATTAAGAAAGTTCCATGAGCCTAATAAGGTTCTTGAAATTCCGCTAGAATAACGGAGGTGAACGATAACAATAATGAAATATGATGATGATGATGATGCAGCAACAATAATACCCATAATAGTTTACCCATAGATTGGCAACTAGATGTATATAGAAAATAGTTTTATTTGAAGTATTTCCTCCATCAATTCAAAGCAAATTACCTACTGTTTTTAGGGCAGATGGTTTGCTGCCAAAATTAACTGTTGGTTAAGCCTTTATTTAGAGTGAAAAGGATATAATTTTAGTGTGATTAATATTTACTAAATGATGGAATATTAGTGTGCTCCAACATAAGTATTTTTGGTCCAGAATGTTATTCTATATTTTCTAAAATTTTATGGTGTGTTTCGGTTCTTCCAATTATTTTAACAGGAAAAGGAAATTACTAAAAGAGGGTTTTAATTACCCTAATTAGGAAATTATGCATAAATACCATGCTAAACTAAGTCTCAATATTTTCATAATTACCTTAATGGTTAACTATGTCTTTGCAAAATGTTAAGATTTAATCTAAATCGTTTGATATTTAAATTAAATCAAATTCGGTTTCTGTTTTATTAATATTGAAGGAAGAAGGGTTAAACTGCTTAATTTAATTATCTAGAGAGCAATATTGATCCTAAAAATTGTGCAGTAAAATTTATTAAGTTTCTAAATCATGTTTATGCTCCACCCGAACTTTATCATCATATTAATTAATTAATAACTAATTAAATAAAGTGGAAAACTAATTTTAAATGGCTTAAACAATTAAAATTAATTAGATAAAACACTTTCTTTTGGACAGAAAATATGGAGAATATGTTTTTATGCATAATTTTGATAAGAGATGAACAAATATTATTTATAATTTGTTTAGGTCAGTTTGGAAATTTTACTTTATTTCAAATGGCCATAATCACTCAACATACTACATAAATGCAATTTCTTTTAGCTACAAAATATCAGAAATTAAATAAATTCCAGTAAATCCCAGACAGTTTTATGGGAGCTAGTATTCACTAAGATATACCTGTAGAAATTCGCCTCATTGCAATCAGAAAACCGACAAACTTAGCTACTGGCTATAGGCTTGGGATGGAGTAGGATTGATCTAGCTAAGCCCCATTCTTATGTCTTCAACCGTGCGGGTTCTTGGGGACTTCATGGGCTGTGCTTCCTGCTCTACGGTTGGGCAGGGAAAAATTAGGTAGGACAGGGCTGTTGGGCAAGCATGAGCAACACCGACGGCAAAAGTGGCAGCGGCTGAGCAGGGGGGGCAGCTGGGCAGCAGCACAAATATTAGTTACTATGGCAGCTACATGCTGGAACTAATCCTCCGAAAACAGCAGTTAACTGCAGAACACCCCAGGAAATGATTGGAAGGTAGATAATTCTAGCATATACAAACAGCAACGGCTAGAAGTAGCGCAAGCAGCTCAAGTAATCGGACTACTGCTCAGTAATGCCACAACTAGAGCAGGGCACTGCCAGCAGCAAAAATAGCAGCCGCAGCACGCTATATGCAGAGCACAGCACAGCTCGGCAACAAGGAAATCTCAGCAGTGCAGGGGAAGAGAGCAGTAGTAGCAGCGATGCCACAGCTAGGAGCAAAATATGGTGATGAATTTAAAATTTTTAATACCTAATTCCTTTGCAAAATCTTGAAATCCCCTGACATAAACACAGTCCCTTGATCTATCGTTATCTTTTGAGGTATCCCAAATCTGTATGTAATATGCTCCTTAGCAAAGCTGATGGCTTCAACAGCTGTGACCCTCTTCAAGGGAACGACCTCAACCCATTTAGTGAAATAGTCCGTAGCTGCTAATATATACTTATGCCCTTTGGATGACGCAAGATATATTTAGCCGATTATATCAATTCCCTATCCTCTAAACGACCATGGTTTGATTATACGGTTCATAGCCGATGCTAGAGCTAGTTGAATATTGTCAAACTTATGACCACCATCTTGACATCCTTCAAAGTACTCAAAAGAATCCTCCAATATCATCGGCAAGAAATAACCAGTCCTTCTAATCATCTATTTCATTTTGTGAGCCGATTGTTGTGTCCCACAAATCCCTTTGTGAACTTCTCCCATGACGACCTTGGCTTCTTCTATACTAAGGCACCTGAGCAATATCCCTTCTAAAGTTCGATTATATAATACACTATCAAGTAGTACATACTTCAAAAGCCATCCTTTTCAACTTCTTATCTTTAGAACAAGAAGGATCCTTTAAATACTCAATGATTCCCTTCCTCCAATCGGCTCCCATCATTGCAACTTCCATATTCCTGTCCTTCTCTATCAGCTTGCAGCCAGACATACTTTAGGCCTGCGCGTTGGCCTCGTAATTTTGGTCTCTAGGAACGTGGACAATCTCAAATGCCCTAAATGAACTGATGATACTCAAACACTCATCCATGTACCCATTCAAAGTTTCATCTTTACATTCAAAATTTCCAGGGGCTTGTTATACTACTAAGAGTGAATCACCAAAAACTTCAACAGTATCGGCTGCCACACTTCTCGACAGTTGCAACCCTTTGAGCAAAGCCTAATACTCAACCTTGACTGCACACTGATCCATCAAAAAATAATGTCCATGGCGCCACACAAACTAGCCTTACATTGGCGTTCGGGCAATAGCTGGTAACGAAATTGGCTAATAGCTGTCCCTTGACTGATTTAACCGATTCATACCTTAAGTTATATTCAATTAATGCATATGCCCACTTACCTAGCCACCCCTTCAATATAGGCATTGAGATCATGTATTTTATCACATCGATTTTACAAATTACCTTGCACTCGACAGCCAAGACGTAATGCCTTAACTTTGTACAGGCAAAATATAGACACAATCATAGCTTCTTAATTGAGGGATACCTAGTTTCTACATAAACGAGCCATCGGCTTAAATAAAAGATTACCCTTTATTTTTCTCCAACCTCTTGCGCCAGTACGGCCCCAGTTGAATCATCCTTAGCCGATATATAGAGCCTAAACGGTATCTCCTTTTGCGGGGCCATCAATATTGGAGGATTAGACAAATATTCCTTGATATCATCAAAAGCCTTTTGATGCTCTACCCTCCAAACAAACTCCTGATCGGCTTTTAATCTCAATAATGGTGTAAATGCTCCAATTCGACCAGATAAATTTGAAATGAACCTTGTCAGATAATTTATCATGCCGATCAGTTTCTGCAAGTCCTTTTTGCACCTAGGGCTCTACACTTCATTATGGCCTCGACTCTTTGCTGACCCACCTCGATCCCCCTCTCATGTACCATGAACCCGGGAAACTGCCCAGCTGATACTCCAAAGGTGCACTTCAGCAGATTTATCTTCAATCCAAAAGCTCTAGTCTTCTCAAACACCCTTCGTAGATCGGCTAAATGCTTATATTGCTCATCAGATTTAATGAATATATCGTCAATGTAAATTTCCACCAATAAATCGATCAACTCATGGTATATCAAATTCATTGCACGCTGGTAAGTTGCTCCGATGCTCTTCAATCCAAACGTCATGACAACTCACTCAAACAAGCCAATAGCGCCTGAATAATGAAAAGTTGTCTTATGGATATCAGCTTCAGCCATGAATATTTGATTATACCCCGCGTTACCATCCAAGAAGCTAACTATCTTGTATCTCGACGTAGCATTGATAAGCATATCGACTATAGGCGTCGGATATTCATCCTTAGGGGTCACCTTATTCTAGTCCCTAAAGTCTACACAAACACAGATCTTCCCATTCTTCTTCTCAACAGGGACAATGTTGGATACCCAGCCTCGAGAAGTCTTTTAATGTCAGCTTTGATAGCGTCGTAAATTTTAGGATTGAATCTCCTCGGTGCTTGCTTAAAAGGCCTAAATCCTGGTTTCATAGGTAACCGATGCTCGACTAACGATTGGCTTAAACCAGGCATCTCATGATACTCCCAAGCAAAACAATACTGATACTCTTTGAGCAATTTTGTTAATTCACCTTTCAACTCATTAGACAACTGAGCACTTACAAAAGTAGGTCACTTTTTATCACCATCACCTATGTTGACTTCTTCTAATGCATCGGCCGACATAAACCCTAGGTCTAACTTTTCCACGAAATCCTCTATGGCTTCAGATCCCATAGACATGCTATAGCTTTGATTGATTCCTCAAACTGTCCTTCAGCCATGATCGGTTTCAAGCCTAATCGGCCGACATTAATGAACTCACAATCTTCCAAAAGTTTACTAGACAAACACTTAACATTGCCATGGGCTAGGTAACATCAGTATCAGCCATAGCAAAATGTGCTGATGTATCAGCGTGCATCGTCTCTACCCGATCGCCATCCCACTAAAGCAACATTTGATGCATAGTCAATGAGACACAATAGTTAGCATGAATCCAATCATGCCCCAACAAAACCACATAACTACATTTGCTATCGACTATGAAGAAAGCTGTCGGGAAAGTCTTGCTCCCACGGTAAGCTCAACGATCAACACTCCCTTAACCTTGGTCGGGTTACTATTGAAATCATTAAGCATCATGTTAGTTTTAACCAAAATTTTTTGTGGACTTACCCAACTTTCGGCATGTAGAATAAGGCATTAGGTTTACTGTCGCGTCCCTATCTACTAGCATCCTAGGCATCTGCTTGCCATCAATAAACCCTCTTAGATATAAGGGTTTGATATGCCGATGCTCACCAGGATTTCTGAAAATAGCTTCTTGGGACCCAAGACACAACTGAGCTCCAGGCGATCCTCGTGAATCCGACATGCAAGCTTCAAGTATTCTGTATTCATTATGGAGTATGAACACCATGTTTACGTCGGCTTTGGGGAAGGACGAGCCGTCAGTGACAAGTGACATCATCGGATCATCATCACCAGACTCTGATATCTCTATCCTTTTTCTGCGCCATACTTGCCTAGGGACCATCAGCCTCAATTCCTCAAAAGCTGAGGGATCGAGATGTCGCCTAGAAGGGGTGAATAGGCATTTCAAAAAAAATAAATTAGGATTTAATGCGAAAGCAATGTGTCGGATATTCTGATATTAATACCGGATATTCCGATAGGTATCGGACTATCCGATGCAACTATCGGATTATCATAGTCCGATGCAACTATCGGATTATCCGACCTGCATAGAAAACAGGGGATTTCGAATCCTAAATCAAATCTCACAATCTCAATGATACCACCTGTACCAAAGATAGATCACAAGCTATAGTAGGTACAGTGGAAGCTAACAAAGCTAATCAATTAAGACAATAGCTCAATCACAAGAGAAATCAAACAAGTGAAAGGAAAGGGAAAACCGAAACGGAGAGAGAGACGCGGTGATGTTTGTTCCCGATGTTCAGATCCTTAAGAAGATCCTACGTATCCATTGAGGTAGCTCGGTCACACTTGAGCTGGGGTCTCTTTCAACCCTAATCCTCCCAAGGTTGCACCAAGCACTCTTCAGCTTCACTCTTGATTTCTTCCCTTGCGGAGGTGAAATCCGGCCTTCACAAACTTCTCGCGGCTCACCACACGTAGATCGGGGACTCATGAGCAACTTCTAGCCGTCTAGGAGTCCTCAACCTCCAAGAGTAACAAATTCGGTGAAAAATCAAACTTGGAGATAAACTCAAGTGCTCAAGAATGAATCTAACTTGATCTAGCACGGAAATCCTCTTCACAACTCTTCTTACAAGGTGGATCACTTAGATCTAGAGTGGAGAGGTGTTTAGGGCTCAAGAAGATGAAAGTTAGCTCAATGGAACAGCCACGCGTGAGGTGAGAGTGAGGCGGCATTATATAGAGGTCCTCGAAATCTAACTTCCGATGTGTGCAAAATTCCAGAAAGCAGCTTCCTCGATTCAGCCCAAGTCTAGGATAAAACACAGATCGAAATATCCGACCCAGGAAATCGGAACTTCCGATTAGCAACCCTCACTAGACAGAGAATTCATAACTTGAAAATTCCATAAATTCCGACTAGATTGGAACATCCAACCTAACCATCAGAACTTCCGACTCAGAAAAACATAACCCAGAAAGAGTTCACAATTGGGAAATTCCAGAACATCCAATTGGACCGAAATATCTGACCCATCCATCGAAACTTCCGATTAGCAAAGAATACCTCAAATAGATAACTCAGAGTCTGAAAAAACCGAACAGTCCGATAGGATCAAAACTTTCGATGCATAGATCGGAACTTCCGATTCACTGAGATTGAAAACACCCACTGTGCAAGATGTGATGTGTTTTGTGTCTCTCAAATTTGCAAAGGTCCATCAATTTGAGCACTTGAGACATTTTCAAGCCATTTTTCATCACATCCCACTTAATAGTACGACAATTCTTAGACTCAAATTAAACAAAAAATAACTACAAGTCTAGAATTAACCACGTGTCGTCTTCTTTCCTTCTAGCTTTTCACCATTTGGACTTTTCACCTGTTCATATCCTCAATGAACGCATTAGTCCCTTAATCGTTTGTCATTAAACACCAAAACCTATTTAGGGGCCTAGATGCACTTTCAAAAGCTCTGTCCCTCTCTCACTTAGCACTGGCTTCTCTCTGTTCTTGAGTTCCTAATCTCTACAAGCGCCGTATTTGGGACTTGATGAGTCCGTTAGGAATCCACTATGGTTTAGACTTTATCAGCTGGTGTTTCTTTCCAATCTTCTCCTTGACTTGCCCCCTAGGGCTTTGGCACTACTCCTTCAATCCTATATTTAACCGATATTCGTTGCTTCTTAGGACTGGGGCTCCTCAAGCAGTGCCGCTGAGATGGAAGTGTTGCATCTGACAATCCCACACCGATGGTAGCATCATCCTCCTTTCCTAACAGAACTGAAAGAAAGGACACTCCCAATGTTCTCTGTTTGGATCCTTTCAAGGTCTAATTCGGGTATACCCCCCTCGTGGCACTACGCCACGATGTTGAGCTGACTAAGATGCCCGCCTTTGGTATTTGTTGAATAATTGATCAAATATCACCTTTGGTTTAAGTATCAGTCTCGATGTCTCCCTATCCTTCTCTAGCCGACAACATGTACCAGTTTTAGGATCACCTTTAAGTTTTATAGTTCAAGACGTGCCAGTAGCATCTGTAGAACTATTCACCGAGCCGATTGTGTATTTTATGCTTTGATTCACCATCTGAGTGACATTTTTAGAAAAGGTCACCTTTGGTACCATCTGCCTATCTTGTTCCTCCACTTCATCAGCCCAACACTGAACCTTTTCTTTCCCTTTAACTGATACTTCCACCATGTTGACAGGAAAAAGGTTCACATCTACTTGCATGGCACTTTTGTCTTCAAACTTGAGCCTTCCAGCTTCAATAGCCGATCGAATTTGTTGCCTGAAGATATTGCAGTCGTTGGTATTAAGCGAGTAAGAATTGTGCCACTTGCAATAACTTTTCTTTTTGATCTCATCCGACGAAGGCAACACATGCCCCTCAGGTAATCAGATGTGATTCTCTTAGAGCAATAGGTCAAATATCCGATCGCACTTGGTTACGTCAAATGAATATTTGACCTCTAATCGGCCTTTAGAAGGTTTAAGCCATGTACATACCAATTGCTTCTTATTTCCTTTCACCCACTTAGCCATGTTGATTTTGGTAGAATCCTCAATAGATGACTCATCATCATCTGATGGATAATTGATGTAATTGATCTTACTGTCAACCTTCTTGAACTTGTTTTTGAATTCCTTATTTTCCGTGAACCGGCTCTCATGTGCCAACACACGCTAGGCCAGACTACTCAAATCCAAGAATTCTTGTCCACTAAACTTTTCCCTGATCTGTGGTAGCAGGTCTTGATATGCAAGATTGGCTAGTTGCGCATCTAGCAAAACCATGTTGTAGCAACGATTTCGTACATCCCTGAACCGCTTGATATAATCATTAACTGATTCTCCATACTTCTATCGGACTTAATTGAGATAAGATATTCTTAACTCTGCGCTACCGTTGAAGGATTTCCAAGTCGGCCTAGGAGTTGATGGAATTGGTGGGTAAAGATGTAAACCATGTGAAAGCAGGCCCTAATAGGGTCAGGGGAAAGAGCCTGACTCAATGATGGTCGTATCGACCTCCTTCTCCACATTGAGTCAGGAATCGGCCGATATGCTCTATAGTTGAAGACTATTCATCACCAGAAAACTTGGTGAAGTCAGGGACTCTAAACCCCACAGGGAATCATACTGATCCATCCAATCTAGGTATAGTTTTCTATACTCCATTGTTTTCCCTTTTAGCTGTATCCCAAATTGGTCCCTTAGGATAGGATAGTAGCGATTTGATCTACCATATTAGCCGATTGATGAAAGGTTTTCTCATTATCGGCTAGTTGCCCCTAAGTATAACACCGAGGGGACACGTCCACTGGGGGAATCATCTGATCTTGATGTGGAGTAAAAATAGTATGACGAGCAAGCCCCAGCCATGTTTCCGCAAGGTGGTTTCCCTAATGTCTCCACACCAGCAGTAGTATTCCTTGTCCATGGTTTAGGAGCCATGGGTTTAGCCAATGTGTATGAATACTAGGGACATGCTGAGCTTGAGTTTGCTACGAATCAGGAACTTGCATCCACTGAGGGGTAGCCTGATACTCAATTGGAACAATACGCCTGGTTTGGCATAGGCTGCGTCAGGTGTGGTTGCCTAACAGGCGTTGTCTGAGGAACCTGATATGCCTGCTGGAAAGATACTGACCGTGCTTGGCTCTAAGGAACTGGCGGGGGTACTGATCGCCTAGGTCATGTTGTGTAGGAAGCCTAGAAATCAACATGCAATGGTGTAGGCATAGGCCTTTGTCCCATGGAATTTGATTGTTGAGCCAACTGAGGAGGCACCGAATCATATGTGGCAGTCCTAGCGGCCATCTAGCATGAATCTATTGTTGTTGACCGATGGTAAACTGCGGTTACGTCAGCAAGGTAAGTCTGGGAGAGAATAAAGTTTCGCTAGCAATCATCTCATGAGCCATCTCCTTAACGCCATTTATAATCACCGGGCTAATGGTAGCTATGAAAGCTAACTATTGGTTTGCAATAGCGTGATGGACGGACGAGTGCACCATCTCCGACACCTCCTAAGAGGTTACATCATACCGGCTTTTCACAAGGTCAACCACCTTCAGAAGTTCCCTCTTCTATATAGTATCACCATGTCAGCTTTTCTGAAAAACTCTGAGGTAGACATGCCTCACTTCCTCCATGCGCGCAGCCATATCCTGACGCTGCTCTTTAGTAAGATCAACATCGGTCACTCTGAGGATGTAGGGCTTGTTTGGTTGATGCTCAATTTTTTCTAACATTGCCACAACTAACTTACCAAAATTGCCTAAAGTTAGTTTGTGAAATTCTTAGCCACACTTTAGGAAGGTTAGGCAAGTTTGTCACACTTTTTTGTACTTATGACATGTGGGGTTTATATGTTGGAAAAAGGAATCTTAGCTAACCTTAGGCATGAACCAAACACTCACCTAGCATGGTCAAACCTAACTAACCTTAGGTGTGGCAATATGTGGCATGCTTAGGTAACAACCAAACAGGCCCGTAGTCTTCGGTAACGTTAGTCCGATCTTGCTGATCGGACGTCATCGTGTCCCCGGTGTGCCAAAAGTGTGTTCACACCGAATGTTGTTTGTCGGCTAAACACACGCGAGCTTAGGGCTTAGGATCCTCGTCAGCACTAAAAACAGGGTTCAAAGTGTGCCAGCCGATTTGATCCTACAATAGGCAAGAAAAGACATAATCAGTTTAGATAGCCGATTAAATCTGTAATATAAAAGACCTACAACACTTGGAAAAGTCCAAACAGAGGTGGAAGATAATAAAGCTATTGGCTTAGATTAGATCTAAGCCAATGGGTTCAAAGAGTAAACGATCTACTATAAAGCCGATTAAATCAGTAAGATAGTAGAGCAAAGGGTAAATAGACTATCAATTAGTTATACTATAAAGCCGATTAAATCAGCAAGATAGTAGAGCAAGGGGTAAACAGACTATCAATTAGTCGATTAGATCACCTAGCTGATAGAATAAAAGGTAAACAGACTATCGTTAGATAGCAAGCTATAAGCCAATAGAACGAGGGCAACAGTTTACCGCCAATGAATATATTAACCAGTAGAAAGAGGGTGAAACCTAACCCTTAGTCGAAATGGTGATGCGCAGCAGTATTGACTAAGATAGTATTTTGACCAAAACCTGATGCATACCCATAGATCGAACCAAATCGAGACAGTACTTAGGGGGTGTTTGGCAAGGCTCTAACTCCAATTTTTCAGCTCTGCTCCATAACTCTACTATGGAGCAGATCCACTATGGAGCAGATCCACAACTCCACGGAGCACCTTTCAAGCTGCTCTACAAAAATGAACTGCGAGGGAGGTGTCGGGACCTGGCTTTGCAAAACCGACTCCTCTGTGTTTACTGTACTAGACCCAAGGATCATGCAGCTAGTACACCACAAGTCGACAAACAACTAATGAGTATGGATAAACCATACCTAGCAAGCATGTATGTCCTTCGGTAATGGAATGCAAGGTATCAAATGAATGGATCTGGTTTATTTGCATAAAGAGCACTTTTAAACAATCCTATCAGTTTTAAAGCAATAGTGTAAAATAATTTTAAATTTTCTTTACTCATGTTTTCTCAACACTATAATATTATGTCGTCTCAGCACAGACCGAGATGACACTCGTTGCCAACTCTACACGGAACCCTTGCAATACATTCCCTGTAATGCATTGCATGGCAATCGCTGCCTAGCACTCACTGCCGGGCAATCCCTGCCCCTACCTTCTACAACAATTTAATTATTAAAAGGTGAGACTAACAAGTAGAGCTGTTTAAGCCCGTTCTTGACCATGAGCACGGCTATCATGATAGTTTTAACTCTGCAGAGTGTGCACACTTCACCAATGGGACTCACCCGAGAGTGAGATGAAGCCATTATCCCTAGTACGTCTAGGATTGGGGATGCCTCACTAAGGATTCACCCTAGGCCGCCTCGCGCTAAGCCCGAAGTCCCCTTGTGTGCTAGATGGGTATACGGTGGTTGCAAGCCACACCCACACCACCATAACAAACCAAACCTAGATTTCCCAAGGTAACAACTAAGGTATTACCATTATTAACACCCATGGCTGTACTGTTTTGTCCGGTCAGTTCATCCATGAAGTTTGGTCCTTATGTCGACCGAGGTGGCATACCACAAACTAACATCCACCAATCAAACGACCACCTCGAATCTACTCACGCCACGTTAATTTTAGTTGAATTAAAGTTTAACCAAAATCACACGATAAAGAGTAGATTCTCTCTATCAAGATTTTAAATGATTTTCCATCATAATGATCATCTAGATTTTTCATCGTAGCAACTAAGCATATAGCGTGAGTAAATTTAAGGAGAGCTATAATAAGATATAGATTATGCTAGGCGTCAATATAAAGGTAACACGTGCTAATAGATGATTAACACGTCATTGGCAATAACTAAATTAAATATACAAAATAACAATAAAATTAGCATGCACAGTTAAAACCCTATGAATAGTAAATATGAGGGAAAATAAAGTGGGATTGACATGCATCTAGCTTGCACCTTAATCCGAGTAGTTCGTTCCCAGACAATCGGCAGCTATTTCCCCTCCGAACTCCTCCGCAACGTCTCTACGGCAACAGCGACGACGACAGATTCTCCTCTTCCTCACCTTTGCTCTAAGATGTTAGCTAGGGTTTGGGGTTTTCTGGTATTGATGCCGATGACGGCTTGGTTTATATAGTGCGTACGTCAGTTTGGTTGAGGTTAACACGGTAGGTTTGGATTTGCCACGTATTGGGGTTGCACGGTTTTGGAAGGATGGATATGGTTTTGATTGCCACTGATTTGGCATGACTTTGGGCTGTAGCTATGGAAGAAATTGATTTGGTTTGCCATGTTTTAGGGATTGAATTTGGCATGCCCTGATTTGGGTAAGGATCGGATTTTGGCTCGGTTCGGTTTGGACAGGATAAGCATGCGCGGGTCGTTGACACGGCCACGACATTTAGTGAGAACGCGATTAGGGAAAAGATGATTAGGAATCTATGATTAGGAAGGGTGATTAGGGGACGATTATGACAAAATTGAAAATTAGAGGATAATTATTAAGCCAATTATCTTAAATCGAAATAATATGTTTTCAGGTTTTTGAAAATAATAGGATGTCACAGCTCGCTTGCACGACCGGCGACACTGCAGTGAGAATAGCAGCGGCAGGAGCAGTTTCCGGCGGCGGTTCAAGACGACACTAGTGCTATGGTGCAGATGAGGGAACAACGAAGGTCTAGAGAAGAAGAGGGAGACATGGGGAAACAAGAGGAGGGCTGAAACCGAGGTCTCGCTGTACGAAATCCACGATTCGACGAAGAGCAGCTTCGGCCAAAATCCGACGAGGTCTTTGGCGATTAAATCTGACTTTATCCGACCACGAATCTTCGAGCTCTCGGTTGGGATGGATTCGTGATGAAGATACGAAGGACGTCATCAGACAGTTTGGGCAGATTTGCACCAAGGTGGCGCTGAGACGAGAAAGAGTAGGGCGGCTAGGGTTTTGAGAAGTCAGCCTTCGGCAATTTTTATAGAGAGAAGGAAAAAGTTTCAGGATCCGAAATTTTGGGAGGATGATCTACAAGGGATTTCCTAGGACGTGTTTTCCTCAAAATTATGGTTTACATCTATGAGGCGGCGCAGCCGACAAGAAAAGGAGGAGGCAGCGTGGTCGGTTTGCCCGAGAGGAAAGAGGAGATCAAAGAAGGGAAGGAAGGAAGGGATGTCAAGTGGGGTCTACCGGTTAGAGGGAGGAAAGGGATTTTCTCAAATATAACTTAATTGAAATTAATTAAGAGAAAATCATGATAATATAGAAATCCAAATCTTGTAATAAGAGAAGATAATAGAATCTTGAAAACAAATAAGAAAGTTCCTGCCTTTGATTACTTTTTAACTCCCAATAGATTGAATTATTTTGTTTGACAAATTTTTTCTTTTACAAAACAAATCAAATTGGTTTAATTTTTCCATAACTGAAAATATACAAATAATTGAAATCCTTTTATTTTATAAGACCTTTGCTTTAAGCACTTTATTAATAAAAAAATCTAATTAGATGTAATTTCAAAAGGAAAATATTGTAAAGCAACTCTTTGAACTTATTTTTATTCAAAATCTTCAAATTTTGACTTTTAAACTTTTTGAAAATCTTTTTAAATCCCCACTTCATAATAATTTTACCAACTATTACCTCAATAAAGTTTCAAAATATTCCTGAAATTTTATTTCACTCAAAAATTTTAATCTTCACAAATTTGAAAATTCAGAATGTTACAGGAGGCTACTCCATGGAGATGTCTATTCTAGAGTTACGTGGAGTTAGAACGTTTGGCACTGCTCCACGGCGGAGTTGAGAGTTAGAGCTCTGCCAAACACCCCCTTACTTACAAGCAACTCCTATGGTGTACTTTGAAGCCAATCGAGAAGACGATGCGTAATAAGTCGATCGAAGACAAAATACGATAAAACTAATCTAAATACGATGAAAGTAAACGAAAAGTAAAGAACAGATAAAAAGTAGATTTATTTGATTGTTTCATGGTCCTTTACACGCCCCATGCGCTAGGTTTTTATATAGGATTCTTGACTTAATCGACTAGGACTCTTCGTAACCAACAAGATTTCTACATCCACCCAGGCCGATTTGGATTCTCTCTTTTGTACCTGATCCAGCCCATATTTCATCAGACTTAAGCCAATTCTTAGAAGTTTCCAAGACATCAACTCACTTCCAAAATTAGATGTCAACAAGTACCTACAACATTGCTATGGGTGTGATCAGAGAGGAAAGGACGTTTGGGTTTGGCTCAACGTATATAACTACTTTCTATACCTTCGGGTCAACGTATATAACTACTTTCTATACCTTGATGTGCGCGACATCGAACTCAGCTACTTCAATTCTCCTTCCGCTGCAACTGCACGTCAAAGGTAATGTGATCTATAATCCTCTACTCGCATGATGTTCTGGATGTTGGCGGTAGAAATTTTTAAAATTGTAGCAAACGTAGCCTATCCGTCCCCTTCATTGAGAGAAAAAATGTGGAGAGATAAAATAAGAGAGAGGAATAGATATAAGGTGGAAGGGTAAAAAATTATCCGAGGAGTGGTATTTTTTTTTGAAGGAATCACACATTCCAACACTGAGTGCCGTGTATCTAATTAACCCGAAAAACATTAAAAAAAAACTGAGTCGACATCAATGCCAAATGATTTGCATCGCCAGAATGGAAGAATCACACCTTGGACCCAAACCCAGAAAATAGAACACTAATAAGTACTCGATCGTGACAGAAAATAGAACACTAACAAGTACTCGATAGTGACATACGATAAATACAGCTCTTTTGGTCTAGAGGCAATATGCTAAACTGCCAGATTTGATACAGGAGAGCATACACAAAGCATTGCCCCTGATTCGTAGGAATATATCCTTGTT
Organism: Olyra latifolia; assembly: GCA_036346145.1. Lineage (NCBI taxonomy): Eukaryota > Viridiplantae > Streptophyta > Magnoliopsida > Poales > Poaceae > Olyra > Olyra latifolia. The sequence goes on along the minus strand of CM070523.1, from coordinate 44,940,175 downwards.
ACTTAGCAAGGCCTATCCCTTGGTGGTCGCTTCTAGAATGATAACATATGATTACAATTGGTCAAATACTCTTCAGAAAGCTTAAGTCAACACAAATGTGAAATTAGTAGGTCAGCAACTCAGCATACTTTGGAGACAACTATTGGCTCCTATCACCAACTTAGATCACATGAAACCAGGGAAAAAGTTTCTATACCATGCCAAAACATAAAATGTGGGCCTGCCTATCTCTAATTCTTTTACCAAAATCTGTGCTTACAGCCACTTTTTCTTCAATAATGGGCAAATTGCAGTGCAACCACGATCAACCATTACACCGCAGATAGATAGAAGATAGTCTCGGCCAGAATTGCAAGCATGATAAAGATTTCCTGGTTTCAAGCTTATGATACGTACTTGAAGATAGCCTCAGTCAGCATTCCAAGCTCGATGAAGATAGTCTCGGCCAGAATTGCAAGCATGATAAAGATTTCCTGGTTTCAAGCTTATGATACGTACTTGAAGATAGCCTCAGTCAGCATTCCAAGCTCGATGAAGATTTGCTGGTTTCAAGCCTAAGATCAGGGAGGCAGGAGCTGGTGCATGAGTCGATTAATCATCTCATAACTGGTGAAAGTAATGACAGCATTTGGGGTGGTTCTCAGTAAATTTGTAGCACAGCCTCGGTAGAAGCCTGTAATTCCCTCCTTCTGGTAGACTTGCTTGATACAGTCAGTTGCACCAGTGTACCGCATATCACCATGGCGAACACGACCTTGTTCTTGCAACTTAGATCGTACAACCTGCCAACTCCATATAATTATATAAGCCTATAACTGAAACTGGAAACAAAAATGTAACAGCTTTTCTATGCCTAATTAAACAGTACTCTACTGAATTCAGGGCTGATACTGCAATCCCTGTGTCACGGAAAATTTCCAAAATCCTTGACTATATCACTGACGTGGGATTTGGGCCCATATCGTGACAATAATTTTTTTTATTATCTTTTCCTCCACTACTTGTGTATTTAATTTGAAATAGAGTCCTCACTTTAAGCATTAAGATTTGCTAAAACTCCGGTATCTAGTGAGGAAGTAAAAGAATTTGGCAACTGCTCCACTCTTTGGTTCGCTATTCCAAATGGAGACAACAAATAAGCTAACCAAAACTGCAAGATACATTATGTGCAGCTTGGCAAGTGCCCCACTCTTTGAATATGTACGAGCCTCAGAGGAGAAACTTGTATGCAGAAAAAAAAATTATATTCATGAAAAGGGCATCATGAAATAGATAGGAATTATGATCGATAAACATACCTCATGGGGGTATGTTATTATGGAGGCTGCTACTTTGGATCCTGACGAACAAATAGCCACTTGTCCAGGGCTAATCTTATCAACTGTCGTATTGTCTGAAAAACATGCATACCTCTGTCAATCTCTTACATGCAGATGCTCAATATTTTTTCCAACTTTGTGATAATAGAAAAGATTTTATTACCTCTTTTAGCGAAGTATAGCTTCACCTTCTCATAAACTGGGAGCTGGATGGCTACATGAGTAACCCCAGCTAGAGAAGGAAGAAGACCACTATCATCATGGAAAGAAAATCAAGTACACAATACATGTTCAACAACAAAATGAACAAACCAGAACAGTGTGCACTCTAGTTAAGATACAACCTACCTGTACAATCCACGGAGACCTTCCTCTGCTGCAATCCGCCTTAAAGCAGATAAGATGCTTGTGTAAGGCACCACACCAGGCCTCATACCTTGAGTCTTCAAGAGGAAAATAGAGTACAAGAATGGTGTTAACATCATCCAATGCACCACATAAATACCACCATTGGTAATAAAAACGTTTAAGTAATACATCAAAACTTCAATGGACTTTTGGTGGATGACATTCTCGGCTGTATTATTACCTAGTTTCAACCATTGGCAATAAACATGTAAGTAATTCACTAAAATCTCAATAAACTTTTGGTGGATGACATACTAATTTGTATTATTACTTTATTAGTCTCAATTATTGGTAATAGACATTGACATAATTCACCAGAGCTTCAATAATTTTTTGTTGGATGACATATATAACTGTAAAATTAATTCAAAATATGTACTGTTTTCTTCTGATTTAGTAAATATCAAAGTACTTTACAGCTAATTTGTCAGCCAGTCACTGTCAATACCCCATGCTTCCCATGAAGACAATTTCATACGAGCATGAGACCCAAAAGATAGCACCATCCATTACAAGGCTGATTAATCTGCCTGTATATGAGAAAACCCTTTCGGGAGCATGAGCAGCGAGGAATGACAGGACATGGATATCAATGTGCTCATGCATTTCTATGTCCCATTAAGTGGCATTAAGTTTCAAACATTCTGAAATATGTTAAATCACTACTTAATCATAAAAAGATCTATTCCTAACTCTAACTTCATCTCACGACTATTGTAACACGGATCTTCAAATTTGGGAAAAAAAATTTATTAGGTTCTAATCCACTAATTATCTTGTGCAAACCTCTTGCTAGGTAATATCATGCTAATCCTTGCTAGGTCCATCAACCTCCAGAAATTGCCTTTTTCTGAAAAAGAAATACCAAATAAAACACAAGCAAACATAAATTAGTGAAATATAGCATACTTGTAGCCTAGTCTTCACAACCCATAATGGATTAGTTGCAGTAGCTGTTGCAATCCCAGCACATGAAGCAGCAAAAACATTTGCTTCGACAGACAGTTCAACATTTTCATCATCTGCACAATGAACAAGAATGGTTAGGAGAAGGCACCAGAGTTTGTACCATGATCCTGTTATCTACATTAAACAGTTATACAAATTTAACCATAAGTTTGTTATTTAATATAATAAACCATCCATGAGTTAGAAACATCATTATCATCATAAATCATCATGAAAAGACATTCGTAGCTGTCGATAGGAAAGAGCAACAAGGAGCTAGCTACTGACAGGGTGTTTGACTATCTTTAACGGGCTAATTTTTTTACGTATCAGTCTATCCCTGGTTTGGCCATATATCTTAGTGCAAAAAAGACAACACTATTGACATGTAAGAACCACTGAAACAGAAAGGTGGGTATAAAATACCTATAACAGGACAAGGAACCAAATATTTATCCCTCATAAAGGTCAGTAACTGCTAGAAGTCGTTGCAAGTTTGAACCTGTGAGTGGCAGCTAAACCAATAAATTACCATAACAAGCTAAGCTACAAATCAAGGATGTATATTGTGCATTAGTAGCTATAGCACCCTTAACCATGTTCATAAAACATTTCACCAACTTCCTCATGAAGTAAAGTTCTAGGTCATTTACACACTGGTGACTTGTAAAATTTAAATTCATGATTTGATCTAGCTCATTGACCAGATTTAGGCCCTGTTTGGCATAGCTCCAGCTCCACCAAATTGGTGGAGTTGGTGGAGCATCCTATTCCTAGCTCCAGGAATTCATGGAGCTGGAGTTGTGGGTAAATTGAGGATGCTTAGGTGAGTCATCTTATTTATATTTTAAACTAAAAATATAAACTTAAGTCACTTTATTTTAACCTACAAACTCCAGCTCTGAGGTGGAGCTGGGAGTTGGAGCTGTGCCAAACGGGTCCTTAAGATAAACAACTGAGCTGATATTGCTATGGACCCACTAAATTTTCTACCATTTTTTCTTACAATCTGGATTTATTTTGTCATTTATGTATGAGAAAATCTAGGGGGCGTATTCTGTCGAATACAGAAATTCCAAATGATCTAATGGTGCAGAAAGAAAGGAATACCCTAATACAGTATATATATTACTAACAAGATTATTGTGGTGATAAAGCAAAGTGAGGCGACTCCACACCTTTTTAGCTCCAAGACGCTTAAGGTGCACGGTGAGGCGACACCATACACACATCTTCAAACACTATTATTATAATCTGGTTTTATGGCCGTTGAATCAAGGTCCAACAATTCTTGTTCACTCCCTCAATTCATATATAACCTTATCCCCTCCTCTTCACCTAATCCTCCTCAGCTCTTACCTTGTCACTTCCCAGACGCTGCCGCCGCCACCAGAGCTCTGGGCACACATGGACCTCGAGTCACCAGAGCTCCATAGCTCCTCCTAAGCCACAAAGGTGGTGGAATTCCTCCGGCAGCAGTGGGCTCAGATGCGGTGGTGGCGACCTTGGATCTGGCAACTGCTGTCCCTCTCCTGTCACCTACTGGTTGGCGACCCCCCTCCCCCCACTGGCCAATGGCTGCCTTAAGGCCTAAATGATGATTAGGAGACAATTAATCATCACCTTACCAAGATTACTACCCGACACTATAATATAAACACCAGAAATATATAAGCAATATAAATATAACAATTGATGTCTCTTGTGCGTATGAACAATTGGAGTATTAGGATCTAGTTTCATAAAACAACTCACCCCCATTTGATTTATATCATAATACTGCATGATTCTACAGTTCCACATACTTATTTATAAATTGGTTAACTGCTATATGCCCTTTAAAGTGTCGAAGATTTTTCACCATTTACATCTGTCCATACTTGTGTTATAAACAAATTATCCTAAATTTGTGCTGTCTTTGCAAACAAAAGGTTCAAAAGTATAGCATAAACATCAGAATATAGTTTCTGCACCAAAATATGTTTTTTCATAAATCTAGTAGAATCTACAATGACTTGATTTCACAGTCTGTCAAGACAAAATTGATTCAATTTAAGAGTCTCAATTTTAAGCTTTCCTTGCACGGCTGCATGGAAATATCCCACTTTAACAACTTTTTCTCCACTTGCTTGGAGATATGGCTTATATGCAAGCAATGCAACCATGATATCCATGCCAAAATCGATCTCTATCAGGTGAGGTCTGAGTCCCCAATTCTTAGGTAGTTAGGCTCATTTAGGATTGCCGTGATATGCTGTGCTGTGCTGTTCAACAGGTTGCTATCAAAATAGTGTGATGTTTAGTGGAATTCTGCTACTATATTATTCTAAAAATGAAGGTTCCATGTAAATAATATACCAAAAAAGAAGCTAAAGGTGTCTTTGAAAACCACTGCACTTAAAAACGAAGCCTTAGCCCCCATATTCCTGGGATGGTATGTCTCACTGTTACCACCCTCCATTTGTTAAGTCACTAAATTATTAACCAGAGTTCAAAATTATGATCAATCATCAACGTAACTGATTAACACACTTACAAGCTCTACAGTAGCACAGATACTGATGACATATCAAAGTGTTGTTCTCTAGAGCAAGTGAGTGACTGCACATCAGAGAGTTAAAGTACTCCCTCTGTTGGGAAATACAAGGCCTATTGTTTGAATGGGTTTGTTGAGAAATATAAGGAGCGCATGTAATCTTAATGAGTTGTTTCCTACTATACCTTATTTATTCCCTTCAACCATCTACATTTATTCGTTAGCACCCACACAGAATATTCCCTCTCATCTTTCCAAGACATTTTCTCTCAACCATTTCTCAAATTCATTACCACCTTAATCCTCGTGCAAAGTTAAAATACGCCGTATATTTCCCAACGGAGAGAGTATCAAGTATCAATGATAGTTTCTTCACACATAATGCATTCTTGTTCTTTTTGAAAAAAAAATACAAAATTTGCCTTTAGCTGAAGCGCTTTGATTATATGATTATATCCTAAAATAAGGAAGGTTGATCATAGCAAACAGATAACAGATGTTCAGTCTAACAATTTATAATTGACCAAAAGCTGTCATGTCTTAAACATGATTGCTAGTTAGTACTAGGAGTATATCAAATTTCCACAACACCATATCAAAATTTGCCCAAAGCATTAGTCGGAATTACTTGAATAGAAGAAAATAAAAAATAAAATCAGAGATGGATTATACAAACAGAATCTCATCCAATCACATCCATCCCTCAATAGAATAAGGATTTTATGTTTCTGCCTACTTCTCTTCAATAGTTTACACATAAACATACAAACTGACAAATCAAGATCAACACTGGTAAAGCACATTTGGGTTTAACCTTCAGATTGAAGAAGTCCCTTCAAGTGATTATAAACTGAAAATGTAACCTGCAGACACACAGAAAGGCATCTAAGGTAGATGACACGATACAACAAAGGAACAAAATTACAGACAAACGATTATGTATGTTCCAGGTAAACTTGCTTTGCTGTGTTGTATGTACCAAATATCTCCAAACCACATCTTATATAACTGAAATCCATTTTTCTGGTATCACAATAACACAAGGCCCCTCACAAGTAAGTGAAAATGCATTAACACATCCAAACAGCGGACCCGCTTCACAGAATTAGGTACATTTGCTGCTGCCATGACAAAGAGTATAAAACTATCTATTCAATTTAGTGTGATCTCATCAAAGTCAGATTAGGTAATTTCATGGCTCATTAGTTGTATACTGGCATCATACTTTGGCAACAAAAAACGAAATAATGTACCCGATTACAATCATCTTTCCATAGAGTAAACAATTCTGCAATAGTACTGACTGCAGAGTGGAGATGTAAGATTCTTACTGCCCAAGTTGGGAATAGTGCTACTATTGTTGGGGAAAGGCCTCGATACAACCCAGGCAGGCCTTCATTTTTTAATATGTGCTGCAAACCTGAAATGATTACCCTACCTAATAAAGAAGACAAACAGGAGTCAACGAACAAGAGAGAAAATAGGTGTATGATAAATAGATAAATTCATGAAAACCAAATGAAAATTATCTCCTGGGATTTACAATTTGGAATACATGGTCATGACATCAGTGTTTTCTGAATATCCAACATTTGTCTTTATATGATTCTATATTGATCATCACAGTATGCAAAAGATGAATGTTTACACCATCCTGCCTGTCAAACTAACATATCTATACATTATTAAATGTTTTATATAACAAATACTAGTTCTGTATGGTTTGTTAGAGAAATATGTCTGCACAGGTCATACACCGCTTCAAACACAAATTTTCCAAGTTGCAACTCAAACTTGGAAAGAAGAATGACGACGTTATTCATTTGAGGTTCCAAATCAAACATTGCAATATCCATGTGAACTTCCATGCTTTTCAAACTTAACAAAGTATGCAACCTAATTTAGAGAAATATCAATTTTACAAACTCGTAGAAATGGTTAATTTCAGGGAACATGTTGTAGTCAACAATTAAAACATTCAACAATTACTAGATACATGCAACTGCAAAGTTTCCACTCACATATATGCCATTATAAAGCAGGAAATCGCCGAGATACCATTACCCTCCCCAGTCAGGGTGTATCCCTCTTCGGTGGCTGCCACCCACCTAGCCACCTACCGCTGCCTACCCCTCCAGCCTTCTCCCGCCGCCTTCCTACCTGGCCTCCTCCAACCGCACCATGGCCTGGACCGGCCTTGCCCTAAGCTCCTGCCATCGCCATCAGCCTCCACCACCTCGCCTGAACCCTAGCTCGATGCGCCGCCATGGTGGCACTCCAGGCGCTTCGACGAGCTCCCTCTAAGTTGTCCTCCTTGCCTCCCTCTGCCTCCTCGAGATAAGGTCGCCACCATTCAGCACGGACACCCATGCCCATGATCGGCGTTGAGTGAGGAGGATATGGGGGAGGATGAAGGAGAGGAGAGCTCAGGGCGAGCTCACCGCAGCCACCATGGCAGAAGTTTGTGGTTGTCGATGACGTTTTATGGTAGCACCATGACCAAAGTTGGATGTGGCAGGAGGAAGAAGCAACAGAGGGGGAGGAAGAAGAAGGTGAGAAGGTATTTTGGTCTCAAATTTTCCAATGGCATATTCGTGAGAGTTGCAACTTTGCGAAGGCATCTGGACAATTTCCCACTTCATAATGGCATATATTCCCATTGCAGTGGCATGTATCTAATTAACCCAATATTAAAGGTGCATCTGTGAAATGCTGCATTGGTTGAACATCAATGTAGCATCTATGCTATTCTACAACAAATTTCATGGGACTTTGCAACAGCGGCTAGATTCCATGCAGGGGATAAAAATTAGCTCCTTATGTCTTCCATAAACTAAATGTGATCATGATGGCAGAGACCAAAATTGAAACCCTATATCTATATGGTATGAAAACATCTTTCGACAATTATTACTAGTAAGCAGGCTTTATATGCCTATTGCCTAATTAAGGAATATTGAACCCTACTAAGAGATATACTAGATTAAGAGATATACTAGATTATCTACTTGACACTCCCTCCCACCCTTTTCCACCATTGTGACGGCAGGTCTGTTGTTCCAAACATGCCCTGAACTCCTGATTCTCCTTGTCAGCCCCACACATCCCATCGGCTGTCTCCCATGAAACATAAACCTCCGTTGCATTATGCTATATAGTAATTTGCGGACGTACAATACTAAGACCATGATCCCCCGGTTTTAAAGGTTTCCTGGCAACATGAAGATTGCGTGAGTGTGACTACCATCCACGAAGTGTGAATCTATATTTTCTTTACAATATTATTTCAATAACACGATGGGACACTATACATCACTTAATCTAATGGCATACCAAAAACAATTGAGAAAATTCAATATATGTCACTCCAAAGAGTGGCATTCCATTATATGCCACTCCAAAGAGTGCAATCCATTATATGTCACTCCAAACAAAAGCCAATCCATTATTTGACACTACTATAATTTTCTCCATTTCTAACCCTTTTTCCCCACATCAAAAGACCAAACTGTCATCGTCGAAGATGCGGGGAGATGAGAAGGCAATGGCTGTCCAGAGCTAGGGGAGAAGGAGGAGAGGTGGCACCATGGACATGTGAATTTTCTCCTAATCCAATCCCAAGCCAACTCAACCCCCTCACACTTCTCGCTCTCTTCTAGTCTCCTGCTTGCTTCATACGCCGCCGGAGTGAGGGAGATGGCTGCTAGGGTTCCTGGGCCCTTGGCGGCGTCTGGCCTCTAGCTCCACTATGAGGTTGGCCTAGTCACTGGCATCCTTCTCCACCAAGATCCACCCTCGGCCCCTCACTCCGTGCCTCAGCCCGACCTAGGGGTGGATCCAAAAAAATAGGTCATTGGCATCGCTGGGGTCATTATAGTACCTTGTATCTTATATACACTTATATGCTAATAGAATACAATTGGATTTACATGTGATTTTCACAAAGTCATTGGGGTCATTTGACCCCATAATTGCATAATAGATCCGCCCCTGGCCCGGCCTGAGTGAACACCACCATACCTATCTTGGTCCAGCCAAACATCTAGCTGTGGCTATGGATGCGGCTGCCCCGGCGGACCTCGCCATTATTCATACAACGCGGTAGCCCATGGCTGTGCCATCGCTGACCCATCCCGGGTTGGCTCCAGTAACAGTTATGGCTCCTTCTCCTCTAGCTCCAGCTAGTCACTGTCTTCTCATCTCCCCCAACTACGGCGAGGGCAGTTTGGTCTTTAGACGTGGGGAAAAAGGGTTAGAAATGAAGAAAATGATAGAAGTGGCAAAATAAAATGGATTGGCTTTTTGTTTGGAGTGGAATATAATGGAATGGTGATCAAAACAATTCATTCCCAAATACCATGATGCCATCAAATGCACGAGCAGAGGAGCAAAGCTAAATTACCGGGTGGGGCGGCGCCGGAGGAGAGGTTGGAAGGAAGGCCGTAGACCTGCAGCCGTGTCTTGATCACGTCCAACGGGCATAGAACCGTCGCCGAGATCACCCCTGCCAAAAGAGAAAAGAGAATCAAACCCCTGACCAACCCCGCTCGAACTTGATTACTTGAGGCGAGCAGAGCAGAGAACCAATTACCGGCCGAGCCGCCAGCGACGGCGTTGCAGACCGCCTCGCGGACCTTCTCCCGCACGCCTCCCCAGCGGCGACCGCCGGCGCCCTTGCTCTCCGACATAGCGGCGGGGGGCGCCCCGTGAGCTGGAACCGGGGAGTTAGGGAGTCTTGGTCGATAAGAAGGAACCACCTCCCCGGGCGAGTCCGCCTTTCGAAATGGCGGCAGCTGAGAAGGCGTAGTCGTGCGCTCGCCCTCCAGCCCTGTAGCGGAACAGCCCGGTCGGATCGAGGCAGTAGTGACGCACACGGCGGCGAGGGCAGCCGCCCGCTCGCTCGCTCACCGCGCCTTTGGTGCTTGCTTACTGGTGGGTAGCGACGGCAGCGTGGAGTGAAGTTGTGTCACGCGGCAGTGGAGCTGTGGAGGCGGAGAGGAGGGCAAACGCGGCGCGGCCGTCGGTTTCGGAGGGGAACGGGGATCAATTCAGGGTGGTCGAAGTGCAGAACCCGTCCGAGTGGGTATTTTTCAAGGGAAATTCCTGTTTATAATTTCCATTAAAAAATGTATTTTACACTCTAAACTATCATGTCTACATAACCTATGAACTATGAAATTAGTTATTCTACCCTGTAAAACCTTAAAACCGGTGTAAATAACCCCCGAAACGGTTTCGGAGATGGTTTTGTCCACATCGCGAGTGACATGGTGATCCAATAAGATAATAGACAAAACAAATAAATATATAATATTACGGGGCCACATGTCATCCTCCCCACTTCTTCTACCTCTTCCCTATCTCCAACCTCTCCCCTCACTCTGTCCCGGTCTCTGTTTCACGCACCAATAAGTTAGGCGAACTCGAGGGGGCCACGGCATGGGGGAAGGCCGAGACATAGGGAGACGGCGCGTGCGGGGTGAAGCTGAGAGAGGCCCGTGTGGGGTCCTTTTTTCCTAGCACATGATCTACACTAGTTCTTGGATCGGTACACTAGTGCATATTATTTACATAGCTGAATCATCTTATACAAGCGAAAGTCTTACATTAAAGTAAATATGTGTGTTAAGCCCAAAGGCTATTAAGTATTATAACACGACACATTGGCCTAAAATAGTTCAAAAACCATAAAAGATCAGAGTGCAATGATAATCAAAAGAACATAAACTTCTCTCGACGGCTATGTCCTATAAACGACTGGAGGGTCACCCTAAGCCTCGTCCTGATCGTCAGCGTACTCTTGTTCTCCGTCTTCATAGCAGGCGTAGGAGTCTTATTCATACTCAACATCTAAAATAGTGAATGTGTGCGAGGTCAGTGTATAATCAAACCGCACTGGCGAGTTAACATCCAACCTAATGCATTTAGTGATAAAGATTTCAAAGGAGAGGTTGGGGTTTGTTTATTTGCAGAAAGTAAGTTTTATAAATTAAAACCTATGACTTATCAATTTTAACTCAAAGTTCTACTAATTAATGTTCCGTTTAAGATTTCTTCATACCAAACCATAACTCATACCCATCCTACGCTTCCATCCAAACACCCGCCATCATCTTCCGGGAGTGATGCACCCGTTGTGGATATTACGCTAGTGAAGTGCTCGCTCTTCCCTAGCCAAGTTGCCAAGTCCGCACTAGAGTCACGGCTCCTACAACGTAAAACCTAGATCATCTCGCGGATGACGACATGATCCTGTCTTCACCTCAGACTGGGATTTACCATGACGCTATCCAACAAGCCATTAGGCCCCACGTTCACACTACCGCGCGATAGTAATGTGTTGTGGTGCTAGGAACCAAATCCTGCAGGCAATTGCTCAGCGACTTCCCGCTGCGTGCCTCACTGCACGTCCGTCCGATCCACACTAGGAGTTACATTGGATCTGGCCAATCCACACTTATCCATAACCACTTCATTCTTCCGCTATTGTTCCTCCGTGTACCCTACATACGATGTGATAGAACCACCCTAGGTGGCAACGATTGGCAACTACGTGTGTTCCATCCGTGTTCCTCAACGCACCACGTCTCTGAACGTACAATCCTCTTCTCCACACCATGTAACCTGAGCTACTTCACACCCTAATCCACAGGCTGGACCACGTCCGCATTTCCAATCACACACACACTGGCATGTCAGACCCAATTTCTAGTTATCCATGTTTGTTGTGTAATCATGTCCGGTGAATGTCGGCTCACCGTTCCGAGGCAACTAAGGCTAAAAATTAATAATTGGATCTGAACAATGTCTAAGCAAGATTTTAACTAAGACGTAAGAGTTTAAATCATTTTATTTAACCTAACCAGGCTATCAAGGGTGATCATTAAGGCAATCGTTATTACAGTCAAATGACGGATGATTTCATCAAGACAAGTTCATCATGGTAAAATAATACAAGTAAATAGCAGGGCATGATATATCTTGATTAAACAAGTAGGCATCATTACATAAAAAGCATGCAATTTGATACTGTAAATAAAATACTTTTAGAAATTGGGTATTGAACATGATCTAGCTGAATGTTAACTCGCCTTGGTCCTGTGAGTGATGGGGTCCTCTGGCTATTCTTCGAAATGCTCCTTGTGCTCCTTGGCTTCTAATAACGAAATGAAATTTGAAGAACAATAAATAAAACTCCAAGGTGCAACGAGAAAGCATGATGCATTAAATGAGCACACTAAGTCTAGCGATCAGTAATTAGCGTTAAGCCTTTTCCTAGATATTAAGGAAGTTCCATGAGTCTACTTAGGTTTGATAGTCTACGAAAAGATAATGGTGGTAGCGTCGATGGGTAGCTTATGATGATGTAGAAAATGCCTTAATTATAATCCCTATAATGTAGAATATAAGTTTAAAATTAACTTTCATCTGAAGTAATTCCTAAAAATTATTAGTTTGCTGCAACTGTGGTGTAATTTGTTGAATTTAATTTAATAGTAAGAGATAATATCCTAAAAGGGGGGGTTTTACATTACTCTAATTAGGCCATTATATATAATTACCAAGCCAAACCAAGATTCAATATTTTAATAATTTCTTTAATGGTTCACTAGGTCTCCGTAAAATTTTGAAGTTTTATCGAAATCATTTAATATTTAAAATAAATCAGATTCAGTTTTTGTTTTAATATTACAAAAGGAAAATGGTTTAAATGCCTATTTTAATTATCCAGAGAGCATTATTGATCCTAAAATTGTACAATAAATTTACTAAATTTCTAAATTGTGGTTATACTCTACTGAAATTTTATCATGATTTTAGGATCTTAATAACTAATTAAATAAAGCGGAGAACCCGTTATGGATTACTAATAAGGAGTTTTCTTAATTAAACGAAGATTAAAAAGGGGTTACTGTGCCTCTCTTTAATTTATTAGGTCTATGAACTAAAACAGTGGCACAAATCTATTTTATTGTTCGTCTAGATATTTTTATTAAATCCAGTAGGTCATCTAGTATTTACCATAATTTTTCTTGGATTTTTTGGGTAGTCTAGTTAATTCTTAATAATTCATTTTATTTTCTGGAATTTCTTAATTGGATAAAGCTAGGAAATCCTTGTGAACAGTAACGGGCCAGCCCACTAAGGCACAGCCCGGGAGTGAACGCGTAGAAGGCGTATTTTCCATCTATGCCTTCACCTTGACAAGGCGTATTTCCTGTACTATGCTTCCACTTAATCTGACGGGTGGGTCCAGGTGGCCCACCTGTCGGTGACCTAAGTGTGATTCACGAGGGGGATTTAAAATTAAACCCCATGACATGTGGGACCCGCATGTCAGTGGCACGGATCTCTAAAAAGGGGACCGTGCCACTTGCTGGATTCCGGTGTGCCTTGAGCGCCGGATTGGTAGCGCTACAAGGATATCGAGACGGAGCCCTAAGGTACAGAGGGATCGGGATGGTGAGGGCTAGGACGTGTCACCGGGCACCTTGCCGGCGACAAGTAGAGGCGGCGGCGCCATGGCCAGAGGCGGCCAATGCTCCTAGGAACTCTATGCTATGCCGATCCTAAGGGACTTCGTTCTAGAATCTCAGCCGGGGAGGACCTAGGGGTCGCTAGGAACTTTACCGAGCAGGGAATCGGGCAGAGGAACCTTGGAGACGGCCGGCAATGAGGAGACCGAAAGTGCTCGGCATAGGGACATCATCGCGAGGCAACACCGTTGGGGATCTTGCGAAATTGGTTGAGGAGAAACGTTAGCGATGCTTCGGTGATGCTCTAGGTACAAGGAATTGGAAAGAGACTAACCGAGGCAGAAGAAATTGAAATGGGGATGGTTCGGATGACCGAACACCGGTGGGGACGAAAGTTCTGATTCCGGGAACTACGTCTGTTCCAAGGCCGATTGCTTTGAGGACGGTGGAGGTCGGGGACCTAGTGAGGCGAGGGTGCAGGCTCAGGGTGCGAGAGTGATGGGTGAGGGCGAATTTGAGTGATGAGCGTACGAGCGGCGGGGAGGCAGAAGAGGGAAACCGAGGAACGGCTCTGGTGGGGGCTTTATAGGCCCGGGGGTCACTTAGGGAGTGAGAGGAGAATCTAAGGGAGGTCAAGAGGGGCGGGGATGCAGCCGGGCGAGTGAAGACAAGGGTAGCACCGGCGCGGTAGTGGGAGCTAGAGGTGTAGCATGAGAGCGGGGCAGCGTGCACAGCAGCGTGGCCGAGGGTGGTGAGTCGCATCAATGCGCAAGGGGGACAGGGTGAACGGTCAAAGCGGCGGACGGCAAGCGGCGGACAGGCGGAGTGTAATGGCGGCTAGTGCTCACATGAGAGCGTGAGAGCCACAGAGCGGACGTGTGGGCGACCAATTTTCAATACTTCATATTGAAAACTAATCACCCTAAAGTTACAAAACTTCAGAATTGATACAATAATAACTTTATTACATCAGAGTTTTTACAATACCAAAACTAAGTAATTTACAATTTTTATTTCCTATTTTACAACTTGTTTGAGTGTACAGGAAAACTTAATATTCTTGACCGAAGAGATCCATTTCTTCTTAAGAAAATTCAATATCTGCAGTGTAAGAAGGATCTCTTCATTTAGAATGAACAGTTCTCAAATAATGGGTGAGTATAATAATTATACCAGCAGGTTTCTTTTAAGAAAATATTACTATTATTATATGAAAATGGTATTCAAGAGATAGCAAGGCTGTATGGTGATTATGCAATTTTGAACTTTTAAAAGTCTTATTATATTTCTAAACAATTTATATAAGATTACAAATTCTATCAACTTTCTCCATTCTTATTCATTTATAATCCATACAATGATTTTCATAAGGTAAATTCATGGATTTTTATAAACAAGAGAGGCATCACCCATTTGACACAACTTCATATACCCGAAGTAGGGTCCTTCGGTGAATTTGTTATTAGCTCTGCAGAACCTACCCAGCTTTACCCATATAGTGGCCTACTACATGGATGGGAGAAAATTTGTGTCATTCTAATTTATTAAGCCCAAGTTTTTATAGAAGCAAACGATTTACGAATGACCTTGTCATTCGCTGCCCTTGAGTGTTTCCACCAGCCATACATGCTATGACTCTGGCCCAAGACGGCAAAGATAACGATATTTTCGAATTTACTTCTATAGTTTATAGAGTAACGATTCCAGGGAGTTCACACTCTCTCCACCTGGTGTTATTGAGTTGGTACTTCTATGTACCGACGGGCCCAAATAACAAAACACTGTTTCCGAATTACTCTATATAAATTCAATGAACCTTCCAAACTACAGCTTTTCCACAACAAATAAGTTATCCAATCTAACTTATTTGTACAGACCAATTCTCCATCTTTTTATGAGATAATCAAATTTTAATATTTTTGCCTATTCTAGGGTTTTATCAAAGGTTGAATATTTTTAGGTTGCTTTTAGGATAATTGGGGTTTGGATAAAAATTATACTTGGTATGTATAAATAAGTAACTAGAAAATATATGCAATAAATAATAAGTAAAGGAAATTTAGGTATATCAAAATGCATCAAGGATAAGAAAACCTACCTTCTTCAGTTGTTGGTTCAAACTCGAAAGATTCTTCCAGGAAATCCGACTCAGAAGTCTTAGGAAGTCCTAGGTCGTTTTCTATAAAAGCAAAAACATAACAAAGATTCAAAAAGGTATAAAATTTAAATAGAAATATGCACATGATTTTTAGGTTGATAGGATAGTGATGATTTTTATGATTTTATGATTTAAAATCATTTTCTTTATAAAATGGGTATTAGGAAAAATTTTGGCAGAGTTTCGAAAATTCCTTCAGATAGCAAGAAAATTTGATGTTTAATGATGTTTATTTTCAAAAAAATTGGATCAATTAAGCTCTAGAGATCGGGGTCGACAACAATTCTCATGTTGGAGTTCCGAGATAGAGCCAATTGAGGGTAAAAAGAGAATTTTCAAAAGTTATTCTTTTTACCACTTTAAGTAAAGAAAAAAGGGTTTTGAAATTTTTATTAATTATTTTACTATAAAAATGTCAGATTTAATAATTTAAATAAATTATTTATATTATTTTATAGTTTTGAAAATTTTGGCAGAATTTTAGGAGGTATTTTGATGTGTAAATAAAATTAAAGAGGGAGGTTCGCATCGGGTGGCTTTTGGCGGTGAGTGGGAGTACTGGGTAGGGGTGGCTTGGTGGTCGGGAAGGGTGAGGTAGTCAAGGGCTACCTTTGGGTGGGTTTGGTTGAGGCTGAGGTGGACAGAGAGTAGTTGGCGGCGAGACAAGGCGGCGGTGAGGTTGCGGGCTCCGACGAGGAGGGTATTTCGGCAAGTTCTAGGAGTAGTGAGAGGGTGGAGAAGGTTGCTTGAGCCATGACGAGGCCGGGGGTGGCCTTTTATAGGCAAGGGAGAGCTTTGCGGCCACGGAATTGAAGAAATGGCGGCGGCGGCGCTGGCAATGTGGTTGAGCACGATTGGCCGTGCTAGGTCAGCTTGGATGAGCTCTGCGGATGTGGGGATAACGCCGCGTGTCAAGAGGAGTCCTGAAAGGTCGATTTAGACGGACTACGGCGAGATCCAAAGGAATTTCTTGTCGCTTCCGGATTCAACGGCGACGCGACGGCCGTGGAGTTGAAGAGGACGAGTCCGCGGGCTCGGCCGCAGGAGGCGATGCACATATCATGTCCATTAGATCCGATTTGGGTGGATGGGATTAAAACTTTGACGGTCCGTATGCTTATCTACCGCTGGATCAAGATGAGTTGATCCCGCCGCTCATCGCCACTTAAGGCGCCGGTAGGGTGGTTCAGCCGTAATAAAGATTGTGCCTTAGGCCCAAGTGAGCTTCGGGCTGAGAATGGAAGGCATATTCCCAAAGGGGAAAGCGCACGTCTAATTTTCCAGAAAAGGAAAGGATTTTAGAAATTTGTAGAAAATTATAGGAGAGTCAGAAAATTATGAAGTAAATTTCTAAATTCTTAGAAAAATATGGAGAATCTAAATATGAAATTTAAATTATCATTTCATAGGGTTTTGTACCTTAGAAAATTAAGTTATGCTTCTTTTTTAGGAGAAAATTTGTAAATAAATAAAATAATGCTTAAACCTTTAGAATTGGTTTTAAAGAGGTTTTAAAGGAAATTAAATATTATGATTGAATAATTTGCGAAAAATTTTATGCAAAAATGGAAAATTTTCGGTTATGTTATTAGAGACGCCACTGGCCATGGCTGGTGCGGGTTTCAAGGTTTCATGTCGCTCTGCCGGCTGAGCTGGCCAGATGGTCCGTTGGTCTGATGGCATGAGGCAGAGCCGAGCGCGAGGGGAGCCGAGGGAGGAGAGAGCGAGAGAGGGGAGTCGGGAGAGGAGAGAGCTAGGGTAAGCCGAAGGGGTGCCCAGCTGGCTCGACTAGGAGAAAAATGGGCTAGGTCGAGGGCTAGTGGGGCCGGCTAGGTGGGCTAGGCCCAAATATGGGTTGGGCCCACACAAAGGAACCTATTTTTGCCGAAAGATTCAAATGGGAAAATTTGAATTTGACAAATCAAACTGAACTTGATTATCAGTATAGTGTATTGGGCTAGGTTTGATAATTAGGGGATTAACAAGGAAATATAGAAATCTTAGGTTTAATATTATCTGTAATTGGTTTAGTAATCTAGGGAGGGGAATAGGAAGGTTTGCAAGCTAAAAAGGTTGATTCAAGGCTTAGGTTTATATTTGAATTAATTTTGGGATAAGCAAAATGTTTATTAGGGTTGCTGTATCCTTAATTTGTCAAAAGGGAGAGATCTAAATTCCAAAATTAACATAATTTTCATGGTTAAGATCTAATACAAAAGAGCAAGATATATTTATACGCATGCATAGATCAATGGTCTAAAATTGGGCTATTACAAATCCTCCCCCCTAAAAATAAATCTCAACCCCGAGATTTGATATCCTAAGGTTCGAATAGGTAGGGGTAATCTTGGCGGAGCTTGACTTCTGACTCCTAGGTGATTTGTCCGCCAGATTGATCATCCCATCGGACTTTGCATAGCTTGGTTATCTTGCCTCTTGTTTGCTTGTCAGAGTGGTCGAGGATCTGAATTGGGTAGGTGAGGTCCTTGCCCATGGGTTTTGAGGGTAGGGAACATGTCCCGTTTCTGGTACCCTTAAGCATTTCTTAAGCTATGAAACAAGAAATATGTTGTGCACATCACCTAGTTCGGTGGGTAATTCCAGTTCATGGGCCACTTGTCCTTTCTTAGCGGTAATCTGGTATGGTCTGATGTATTGAGGCACCAATTTTTCTTTTTGTTGGAACCATTGATTTCATCTTGACATTGAAACCTTAACATAGATGGGATCGCCGACGGCAAAGGAGAGATCCCGACGGCGATATCCGTATAACTCTTTTGCCGGGACTGGGCAGTTAACAAGTGTTCTCGGATAATTTTCACCATCCCTTCTGCTTCTTGTAAGGTTTCCCTTCCAAATACCTGTCATTCACCGGCTTCCAACCAATATAATGGTGTCCTACATCAGTGTCCATAAAGTGCGTCGAATGGTGACATCATTGTTGTAGGGGCAACCACCCCATCTTCGGGAAAGGTGGATGTCTACGCCTTCGGGATTTAGGAAATAGCCATGACCTCATGACCTTAGGTTGTTGTGTTCGCTGTCGCGATACGACGGATTAATTATCTTGGAGATACACGCTCGAGGAGATGGGCGCGTTAGCCGCGTTATGATACCGACTCGATTCTACTTCCCTTGGAGAAGGGAAACTGCTGCCATTCACACACCGAACTCGACATCCCTTCAGTCGATGTCGCCGAGCAAACATTCTCGGCCCAGCTCACGCCATGCCGTACCGAAGTCCGACAAGTGTCGAGACAACCATTTGAGAAGTCGTTGAACCTTAAATGACTACCACTCAACCAGCCAAGGCAGGTAGCTTCCGAGCTCATGAGATCTCTGATCGGTGTATCTATGATCCTACGTTCCTATAATCCGGCTCTATCACCCGGTGTCACTCACGGTCGTCCGTATTGCGGCTCAAATTCTGGGATGCGATCCGAATGTGCACTAGAGGCCGTAACGCCGGCGTACGTCGGACGCGACGACGAGTCAACGGAACGCAGACCAAGGCACGTGATGGCTCGAGACGAAACCATCCGAGACCAGCTCTGAATCATCGAGGGCGGAAAGACGGGAAGTCTGGCGTAGCAATAGTCCCATGCCACTCGCCAGTAAGCCGCAGACGCGAACTCGAGGGCACCAACGAGTCAGTCAAGGGCGAAACCATACCGCCAGATATATCGCGCCAGTAAGCGCAACTCGGCGAAAGTGTCGCTAGAGACCCGACCTATGGACCCGTAGCCAACGAGCGCATAGGCCTCGGACCCGCGTGACGACGCGAAGTGTGGACATACGCGGAGAATCAAGGGCGTTGCATGGAACTAGCAGGCAGCGGGGCGTAACGCCGCCCGCATGCAGGCGCAGAAGATCGAAGGATCGTTCAAGAAAGAACGTGTGATAATGCCAACGCCCGAAGGATACAAAGCAATAAGTGCCAGTGGTAGAGAGGTAGGTGTACGTTAACACATATGAGGGCGCCGAAGGGCAGGCCAACCGTAATGCAAAGTACGACAAGTAGAAGATACAAAGAGTCCGAGGATTCATGCTACGATTCAAGTTCTCTAAATGGAGACCGACCTACACATAGATGCTGAAGGGCCGGGCCGGCTTAGATGTGATACAACACGGTAGAAGCGGTGGCGGAGATGATGATACAAGCCGCATGTACCGTCTTGCTTCATCTCTCACTCACATGTTCCGCAAGAGCGGCATGGAACGCTTCAGGCGTGACAAGGCAATTATATCCGAGAAGAGGGGATGGTGACCCGGAAGGCAGAGGGGAGGTTTTAACAAGGTGTCAAGGTTAGCTGTCTGATGCCAAGGCGACAGGATCCTTAATCTGGTAATCATTAATTAACCCGCACCTGACAAGTTAACTCAAAATCCACCGCAGTATGTTGAACGAGGTGTTCTATGCGGTATGCAAAAAAGAAAAGAGAGAGAGACTTATGACGAACAATTAATACACACAAGGACAAGGAGGCGAAGCAGGAGAGCAAAGGGAACATCAAAACTCAGAGAAAAGTAAGCAACATTGAGCCCAAAACAAGCGGAGCAGCAGCGACAGCCATCGACAATAAGGGATTATTCAGCCGACTTAAGAGGGAATACAACCATCAGATAAAGCACGCATACAGGGAGAGATGAAGACAATTGAAGGAACGATTGCGAGGAGTGAATTACCCACGATGATAAATTCCGAGGCAGGCAATCAGAGAGAACAAGGAGAGATATTGGTATGCAGAGAAAACTATTCACATACAGCAGGCAAGCTTGGAGATGTTAAAGCACGTGAGTGAGACACAACGCGGACACTAACGACGACACGTAAGGATCAAAGAACTACCACATCCCAGAGATGGTTAACAATAATGTTGAAGAGAAGGCGCGGGTAATCCATGTCATCAGGGAGAGGATCCACTCGTGTACGCGAGACGAGAAGAATCATGAGTGTCATCATGAGTGCATGTATGGGTGTCAAACTAGCACCTCACTCAACGCGATAACCTTCATCGTGCGACCGAAAGAGCGCGAAGAAGTTTCCTACATGATCCCTTGATCCGAAGTAAATGTGAAACTATGGCCAAGGATGGATGGGATGGAGAAGGCTCAACGATGTACATCATTCACCGTTAGGTTGCATAACAACCAATATGAGAGATAACACCAGCACCATGCATACGTGTCATCAGGTCTTCGGAGGAAGTGATTGCTATATAGGCCAAATAAACGGTGCACCAGGAACCCTTCAATAAGGCAAAAAGAAAATAAAGACCATATGCTTTGATGTTGTTGACATAGGATCTGCACGCTTATGCCATCTTGGAAGGAAGAGTCATCATCACAATTTCGCATAATCAATACATAATACCTGTAAATTGCGCGGTTATTACCAAATCGACCATGACGGCGAGAAAAATGAACTCGGATTTTGAGCTCGAGGCGGTCGAAAACGGCGAGAAAAATGAACTCGGACGAAGCGGAGAAGCACCCATGGCAAAAAATGAACATACTGATAAGTCGACTCCGAAGGCATCGAGGCGATCTACCCAGTGAACAGGGATACGACTTATTCAAAATGAAGAGAAAGTGTAAGTCTGCCGTGGCCAGGAAGTGAACTAAAATGTATTATTCCCAAAAGAGATTACATCGTCAAGAAGGCGGTGTCCATCGAATTGCTGCATAAGAACCGAATTGCATCGAATCTCCCTTTTTCAGAAGGCCGACAATAGAGGGGTCCCACGGACACCGGATAATCGTCGAGAGACATCTGGCACATAAGCAACTGATGCGGATGTAGAACCAAATGTCATCACTTCGGAAGCCCACTCAAACAGTGAGATAGATGACCCATGGTCTCAAGACATCAAGGGAAATTTAATTAGTACAAAGTCTTAATCTTAACAAAGCATAGAGGTTGTGCCTTAACAAAGCGCCCAATAGCATAAATGCCCAGATGATTTTCAATGTTGATCGGTGGTGGGGTTGACGCGATGACCAGACAGGCGAGCTGTGCTGCGAAGCTAGCTAAAAGCTAATGAGCTCGATGAGGCCTCGCTAGTTAAAGCTATCACCAAATTTATAGAGGCGAGGCGAAAGGCGACGCGACAGATTCAAGATTCAACAATCCTCGACGACGGGCCCAGAAGCACGCATTTGATGGATGCTAAGAAGCAATTTGCAAGATTCATCGCCAATAAAGGTCCTCGTGCAAATGGGAGCGAACGATATGCTATACATTGTCATCAAAAAGCAAGTAAGGAGGGACCACTAAGGATATTCAAGAACCATACCAACTGTATACATATTAAAAGTTGAACCGACGTGAAGTGTGCCTGCCTTGATGGAACGAGGGAGGAAAAATTGCTTGGATTTCTAGTAAGAATAAGAGTTAAGAGAATGCAATTCAATGCATGAAAGATCTAAATAAGAAACAACGGAAAGCCTAGAACACTCGCGCCTCTAGGAATAGGTGCTCGTCTGAAGTCAGTGAAGTGAAAAAACATAAGCACTTGCAGAACAGGAGACTGAGACTCATGCAGAAGCCGATCCGCATCTACTCATACTCGGCCGGCCCTCGCAACGCGCTGACGCTGCTGAACAAGACTGAAGTCTTGACAAGAGCTGAAGGAGAAAAAGCCATATACGCGGTAATCACGTATCGATAGAATTGCAAGGACCAAGAAGAAACTACATTGAGCTAGAGAAGATAGCTTATAACATGCTCCAAAAGAAAATTATGACACTACTTCTTAAGTTCAAGATAAAGGTGCCTGACTGAGCAACCCATACATCCATCCATATGATTTGAAAACAGGGTCGAGTCGACGTCGAGAGGGCCGAGAAAGAGGCGAAACCACAAGTAACACCGCAGGGCGGGCTACTCATCCCAAGACTGGCTCCAAGGTGATGAGTATGAGTCTCAACTTCAGTGCCTCCCATCCGCTCCACGAGCATAAATCATAAACTGATGGTTCTTTCCGTTGCAAGAGCGGCCGTAAGAGTGCAACAATTACTAATTCCGGCGCGAAGGACGAAACACCTGTATTCACTTAGGTTAAACTTCAAGATTTACAAACAAGCAAGTACGAAGGACTTACGTGGTCTGGGTTCAACAAAAATCTTGGAGAGCAGTAAGAGGGTCATCATTTACCTCGACTCAAAGTTATTGTAAGATATAACATATAACGAAGGACGAAGGACTTTGCAACAAGACACCGAGAACTGAGATGACTAAATATCTAGAGGAAGAAAGAGCAATGGAGAAACATTTCATAAACCTGTGTGGAAACAATACCAAGGGAAGAACATAAGAGCGACAGGCAGAAGCAGACGACATATTACAAGAATACCCGGCAAGGGGTGGTGGTAGTATTAAACAATATCACGTAGCATCTATATGCCCCGGCACAACTCATAAAGGTCCATGGAAGAAGATTGAACAACAATAAATCGTCCAAATCATCTGATGGTAAACTTCACGCGATTACGGGACGAGAAGCAAGCGCAGCGCCATGATGGATGGCTTGCTCTAGAAATCCCACTGTGATGTGGTGTCTGGGAAAGAACTTTGGGGACTTTCGCGGGCCTGGGTGGCACGCGACACTTCGGAGAATTGCCGTGATATAAGTACGTCGTACGCAATGGGCATAGCGGAACAATGGCATTTGAAGGTGACGATCGCGCGAGCGTGTGGAATGCTGCGGTGGAGAATGAGAATGAAAACATTTCCTGAAACTTCAGTGTGGCCCTTTGGCCTTTTTGAGAGGATTGATATCTGGTGACAACAGAACTAAGCAGGCTTCTTCAAGAGGATTTAAATGGATCATCGTGCGGCAATAATTGACTACTTCACAAAATGGATGAGTAGAATTGACAAGCATTATATTGCGAGACTTTCTTTCGAAAATGGTGTTGTACTACGAGAGGAGTAGTGGTTTGGCCGACGAAAGTCACAATTCATTTCATCAAAATTCAATTCATTATGTGAAGATCTCGCATAAAAATATGTAACGCTACAATAGTGGGAGCGGCCCACGCTAGCTTAGTCAGCTATTGCAGCAGTTGAAGCACAAACTGTAAGGTCATAGAGATTTGGTACAGATGAAGCGTAGAGCATTTGAGGAGAAAGCAGATTTTGTATGGAAGACTGTTAGAGACCGTCGCTAGTAGATAGCCCACAGCAGAGATAAGAGCTCTTCGGTCTGCCTGGGAGGAACCGGGAAGGATCCGGCGAATCGCGTCCGCAAGTCGGAGGATAGCTTAAAGCAAGCCTGGAGAAATATAATGAGCTAATGACTAAAACCTCTACAAGCGCAGAGAAGACACCGGATACAAGAAGGAGACAGGAGGAGCCACAACGACTCATCCAAGCTAGAGCCTCCCATCGATGACGATCGGACTATCTTTATCTAGTTAGCAAACAAACAAGGCAAGATCATTCCATCTTCCCGGCCTTGGTCGGCTTTCGGCCCAACGAAAACAGAACGAAGAGCCACTGAAGAGCTGATGTTTTTTACCCATGAGGCATGAAAGTGAGCTCCCTTTGACGGTTGCGCGGGTTACGGTAACGCGTGGAAACCGGCCAGTTGAGAGGAGAAAACCTAAAATGTATAGAAAGTCGAAGGAATGAAAGAGTTACGCCATATACTACGAGGTGGTGCGGTCTTGAAATTGCGGCGTCATAGAAACCGAGCGTATAACGAGAGCTCGACTTGACGAACGGCAGCCGGCCGTGCGAGGCTAAGAAAGCTGCTTTCCGTCCAGTAAGCGCTTACCACTGCTCCACGTGCTATGCACTAGAGGCATATGAAAGCGCGATGTGTGCGCAACCTCAGGCCTGTGCGTGGCCCCACCAAAGGTAGTAGGCGCAACCAAAAAAAGACAGCGCGGCCAGCCATTGCGATTGCCTTCTCGCAATCTTCGCATCGTCGAATTAGCGGCAAGAGGCCGAGCGGCCAAGCGCTCGCCAGCGTGAGGACGGCGGGCAAGGCGATACGCCTTCCTGAGCACCCATGCTGCCACGCACTCGCACGTCTGGCTTACGGCCCGTAGAGATGAGCTAAGCTATGAGCGCGAAGAGATCGGCAGCGAAAGGGCGGCTGAGCTAAGCGAATGGGCGCGAGAGCTCAGGGGCCTGCCATGCAATACGGTTATCAGCAGAGAATCATGGCCTCCCGCGGCTAGTTAAAGGCTAATCACGGCCTCAAGCTATTAATGGCAATCTGCATATACCAATTACAATCAAGATAGTTAAAATCGCGCGATCCTTCGCTAGATTCTGGCGATTCCTATATAAGCATGTCGATCGGTCCAGAATCGGGATCACATAGGGATCGGGTAGGGATCGCGATCCAATCGAGTAGATAAATCGCGGTAAATGCAGAATGTAGAGCGCCATCTACCGAGCAAAGGTTTAAGGCTATTTTTAATTGTGCGACGACGAAAATCATAATGTTAATAAGTCGAAATCGATGATCATGATATATCCAAATCTTTTACCATAATATTTTTTGAGTTTTTGCTATTTGTTTTGTATTTTGAACATCACTCTAATTAGTTATGGAGTGTCCAAATTTTTCGGTTTTCAAAAAATACACAAAACAAATAATCCATCGATCGATGAAATAAATGAATATGGTCAGTCAAGATAAGTGATCAGTTTGAGTCTTGGATTTTATAAACTAGGCATAGGCGCAAAAAAAGGTGTCGCGGCTTTGCAGCATGTCCTTTGCAAAACAGCAGGCTTTGCATAGCAAATATATATATATATAATGTAACAAGGAGAGACAAAAATATATTTATTTTACAAATTAGATAGTATCCTTTACGATTGATACTACTCCATTCAAAATCGATCTCTAACTTAGGATCCTCGACCTTCTTGCCTAATATCATTTATGTAGTGTGACGGCGATGAAAGTCTTGGCCGGGAGGCCATGAGAGCACTATGGGACGAAACAACATGTCCACCCGTTAGCTGCCGTCCGGAGTAATTGCGAAGCATCATGCGGGCGCTAATAATTATCGGCCGCCAAGCTCCAAAGAGCCACGTTCCACATGTACCACGAGCACCCAAACAGTTCTGGCAGTTCGAGCTAATGGCACCGACCAGATCTTTAGTATCGGCAGTACTACACTAACGCGATAATAATACGGTACAGATGATGTACGCTCGAGGAGCCACGCACAGCTACGACACACATCGGCAGAAATAAGATCACCACACTTAACAAACAACACAGAATAAACGAGTAAGATCTTTATATACGCAACAGATATTACAATACTACATTCTAAACACGCCCTGTACAGATTCTTGCATCAGGAGGACGACTAGATGATGCGGCTGTACCAATGCTTCGCAATTGAAGCTTTCTTTAGCAAGCATAGGCTGGGCTAGCGGGCTAATAAAGAGCATAGCGCCAAACATGTCTGCTGTCCGCCGCACCATCAACGTGTCGGAATGAACAACAACTCGGTCGACGAGGGGAAAGGAGTCTGGGGCTATGCCGAAGTAATTCAATAGCCGCTCTCTTCTATTGTTGAAAATGGAAAATGTGCCCAATGCGAACCATCATATCCATCACGGTCACCAGTGACGCGCTTCGATTCAATACGGACTTTATGAAGGAAGACTGGAGTCACACTATCTGCTTATGTATCTAATCCGAACCGCTGCTTACAGCGAAGGCCTCTCGGCGATAGGATACACCTTGTTCGCAATGTCACGGCGCGAACTTCGCGCTAGACTAACATGAGGCCTTCTTTAGGTTCTTGCCCACCTCACAGTCTTCTGCAAGCATACTGTCCTACCGCGATCGAACGATATCCCGTAGCCCTGCAAGTACGAGACTCCGCGCTAACCGCGGTCACCAGAAGGGGTGACGAAGTCAGCATTTTTCGCTCAAAAGTGGTGGCAGATGCTTCACATGGCAAGGAGAGTTTTCGCCTCGGCGAGGTTTCTTGTATGCGCATGATTCCAAGCTAAGCTCGCAAATTGGAACACAAACATAAGTAACAACGAAGACTATCATCGCCAAACAAGAAAAAAACATGTACTTATCAAGCAAGGCATAACTCAATCACAAGATGTTCTCCAATAGAGAGAACGCCTTAACGAAAGCAAGGATTGCCGAGGCACTTCGAGGATAGCTCTCCACATGTTCATCCCGGCGAGAACAAGAGGCTCCGTGTAGAAGAAGCCATCGGGAGCCGGGGCGGCGCCGGGCACGAGGGGGGTAACTTGCGAAGATTCCCCACCATAGTCGTCGCCGCCGCCGAAGAGGAGGCGCCGCCAAGAAGAGGGTAATCAGAGACCCTTCCGCCACCGTAGTCCCTATGATAAGCCGGCGCCAGCGCCAGCGGGCTAGTCAGACCTCTCTCCATAGCAAAGCCGCCACCAAAGCCACAGCGGCATCAGAGCAACCCCGACCCCATTAAGAGATCCTTCGCAAGGATTGAAGGGCTCTAAAGATGGTAAGGGGTCATGCGGATTGGCAACCGACGGCCCCGAGGTGGGCTTCAAGGAGGCCTCATTAACCCCCTACAAGAAACAAGAAGCATAAGAAAAACAATAAAAAGACAAGAAATGTCTCAAGGTATAGTAACAAACCTTCGGGGGGAGGGGAGTCAACTAGCCAAAGCTCGGTATCGACAACGAAGCCAGCGGTATAAGCTTCGGCTTCGGTATGCACCTCAAGAGAGGCCCCTTCGGGAGTCACAGGGCCTAGACCCGAAAGAAAAGACCCCGCCCCATGACTATCCTAGAGCTCGTTGGAGCCATGTTCAGGATCCAACGGTCCCGGCGAGCTCGGCCGATTAGAACATCCAAGGATCGTCATCACGACGACCATCGGCGCACTCGCGCCCGGCGGTGCGGGCGCTGCCCTCACCAGCGCTTCGTTTTCAAATTTCTTCGCCTTTTCTTCTTCCTCCTCATCTTCTGCGCTGGTGGCTTTTGACCCAAAAAATCCAAGTTAGGAGGAACAAACCGAAGAGGTATGGCGGGTATAGGAGGATACCCACCACATGGCCGCTTCGAGGTGCCCCCAGTAGCACCATCTGGCGTGGCCTTCCTCTTGCCGCCCCTATTTGGCTCGGGCTCCACCCAAGGAGTCATCGTCCCGAGGATGCGGTTAACTCGGCGCCGACCCTTTTTCATGAGCGCCAAGAACCTCGCTGGCACGACCGCCCGAACATCCTCGCCCGCTTACGCCGACTCGAGCTTCCGAGGGCGGAGATCATTGTCGCTCAAAGTGATGATGCCGTCTTCCTTGCCGACGGTCACGCACTCCTCCCAGCTGCGCATCAACGGCCCCACCTTGGCCGCGAAAAACTCCTCGACAAGGCAGCGCATGGAGAAGCGCTTACTGATCTTTAGGAGAAGAAGCCGCTGCGCCTCTTCGGATCGAGTCAACTTTTCCACTGGGAACTTGACGTAGTTGGCCACCCCCGGGGTATACTTCAGTGGAGAATCCGCTTCATCCACCCTTTGGTAAAACCAAAACAGTTTCTACCTCAAACCAGCCACCCCGTCCCACTTTTTCTTAGTGGCAAGGACGGAAGTCCACAAGATGTGCTGGGTTTATGACAAAATTTACACTCGGCGCCGCCACTGCTCTTCCCTCGCCACCTACCTTCGTAGGAAATCAAGACCCGCACTGGGCCAGCACTATGACTTCGAGAGCCCACTCAAAACCGCTAAGCGGCCACGGCGCTTGGGTAGAGATGCACAAGTCAGCGCCCATACAAATGAAAGTGCCTCTCGACGGCGGGTACATGGTATCCAAGACCCGCCTTCACCGCGAAGAAAATGACCGCCTTGCCGGGATTCGCCGAGGGTCGCCTTGCCCGGAGTCGAAGTGTGTCTCGTCCGCAATGAGCCATTCGTCACCTTCGCAAGCATATCTCTGCGTTCTAAGGGCACTATGTAGCTTTTCCCAAAATTGGGATGTAAACTGGGATCCTCGATCCGAGATGATCCTCTTGGGAACTCCATGTAGAGAAACTATTCTCGCCATAAAGAGTTTTGCTAGCTTATCCCCTTTATAGGTGGCCTTTACCAGGATAAAGTTAGCTACTTTGGTCAATCGGTCCACAATGACCCATATAGAATCAGATCCTGATCTTGTGCGAGGAAGTCCTAGTATGAAGTCTATAATTATTTCTTCCCACTTCCATTCAGATATCCTTAGAGGTTGTAGAAGTCCTGCCGGGCGCTGATGCTCGGCCTTCACTAACTGACACACATGGCACCGTGCTACATATTCGGCCATATCTCACTTCAGTTAGGGCCACCAAAACTAGGACTTCAGATCTTGGTACATCTTGGTGCATCCAGGATGAAGCAAGAAGGGTGGCTCGTGGGACTCCTTCAGGATGCGGTCCTTCATCTCTGATCATGGGGAACGTAGATTCTTTGTCCTAACCATAAGGTTCCAAACTCGTCTGTCGTAACCTTACACCCCTGACTTCTCTTCATAAGATTCCTTAAACTATGGGTGCTGGGGTGATCCTTTTGCATTTTCTTGATTTGATTGAGCAGGTCCGGTTGAACTTCTAGCATAGCTTGATAGCCAGGTTCCATTAAACTCAAGTTCGGTGCATCCATGTCCTTAACGATATGTTTTGGAATTTATGGGCTGCAGTCCGTGTCCATTGGGATTGTTGTCTCTTGAATGGTCAAATGATTGCATTGTGGCTTTCGGCTGAGGGCATCGGCTACCACGTTGGCCTTCCCGAGGTGATACAGGACGTTTAAGTTGTAGTCTTTGATTAATTCCAATCACCTTCTTTGGCGCATATTTAGGTTGGCCTGAGTGAACATATACTTAAGGCTTTTATGATCTGTATAGATATCGCGTTGCTTACCTATCAGATAGTGCCTCTAAATTTTTAGGGCATGCACAACTACATCAAGTTCTAAGTCATGAGTCGGATAAATTTCCTTATGTTTCCAAAGTTGCCGGGAGACATAAGCGACAACTTTATGCTCTTCCATTAATACGCAACCTAAACCTTCTTTTGAGGCATCACAGTACACGTTGAATTTCTTGTTGGTATTAGGTGTCACCAACATGGGAACGGTTGTCAATCTGACTTTTAACTCCTAGATGCATTTTTCACAAGCTTCCGTCCATTCAAACTTCTTCTCCTTTTTTGATAGCTGAGTCATGGGTTTGGCTATCTTGAAAAATCCTTCAATGAATCTTCTGTAGTATCCTGACAGTCCCAAGAAGGTTCTTACTTCCTTTACAGCAGTCGGGATTTCTAGCCCATAACCTTTGCTATCTTAGAAGGGTCAACCTTAATTCTGTCGACAGAGATAATGTGCCCTAAGAAACTAATGTCATCCAGCCAAAATTCACATTTGCTAAATTTGGCATACAATTGGTGTTCTCGGAGCTTGTCTAAGACCATTCTCAAGTGTTTCTTATGCTCCGCATTATTTTTGGAGTAAACCAGAATATCATCTATGAACACTACGATGAATTGGTCCAATTATTCCATTAGGATCATATTCATCATGTTCATAAAGTGGGCTGGGGCATTGGTGACTCAAGACAACCAAAAATTCATATAGCCCATACCTGTTGGTGAAAGCTGTCTTGGGTATATCTTCCTTCTTGACTTTGACTTGGTGGTACCTAGACCAAATGTCAATTTTGGAGAAGTGCTTGGCTCCTCACAGATGGTCAAACAGGCCATCTATTCTGGGTAAGGGATATGTGTTTTTAATTGTAACTGCATTGAGAGCTCGGTAATCCAGTACCAGCCGATGACTTCCGTCCTTTTAATCCACAAACATGGCTAGTGATCCCCATGGGGATAAGCTTGGACGAATCAATCCCTTGCTCATTAACTCTTCTAGTTGTTTCTTGAGCTCTGCTAGCTCTACTGGGTTTATCTTGAAATAAGTCTTATAAATGGGTGCCGTACTGGGTACCAACTCGATGGTGAACTCCATTAAGGAGCCCAGAGACACCTCTCTTGTTACCAAAAAGGGGCAAATTCCATCTTGATCGCTCCCACACCACATCATGTTTTATAGCATACCAGAAAGTTATCTTTCTAACTACCCAGTTACGGTGTAGCTATTGATAACCCCAAAGTATCCAACTACCACTACGGGAAAAGTGCTGATCAATGACGTATCAAATACGCCACCATAAATCACAAAATCATCACTACAAGACTTCCGGAGTCTAGAGGAAGACAAGACGAAGGAGCTGGCAGAGATTGAGGTGGTACACCGTTTCTTGTGTGCGACACCGACTAGATACATGTAGCTCGTCATCTCTATCGAGCAATGTATCGATCTGAAAACATTAACCCTGGATGATCTGGTTGGTCGCTACAAGGCGTACGATGAACGGATCAAATCCACCATTAGTGATCTGAAGGACCAAGATCATCTTCTTCTAACCCGAGCAGAGTGGGAGGCCAGGTTTAGAAGGAACGGAAAGGGTTCTAGTAAAGGATTCAAGTCAAAGAACAGAAGCAATCATTGTGGACGTCGACATGGCAAGGATGGCCATGATCACAGCGACCAGTCTAGCCATATTGACAGTGATGATCAATCAAGTGATACTAATGATGACAAGTCGAGCAACGGCAAGCAATACTTTAGGGGTGCGAAGGACAAGAGCAAGATCAAATGCTTCAACTGTGGTGTCTATGGACACTATGCATCCGAGTGCCGGAAACCTAGCCAAAATCGAGATTGGCATAGGGAGGAGGCGAATCTCATCCAGGGAAACGTCGAAGATGAACCTTGTTTACTTTCTCTCGCACATGTGCGTATATGATGACTTGGTAGTTTTGAACAGAGAGAAGGCGATGCCAAGGTTGTGTGTCAAGGGTGAAACACAACCTACATCCACGAAGTGGTACTTGGACAATGGTGCAAGCAACCACATGACAAGGCAGAGGTCTATGTTCGAGAAGTTGGATGAGAGTATCCAAGGATAAATCCAATTTGGTGATGGATCTACTGTGGAGATCAAGGGAACGGGGTCGATTTTTCTCTAGTGTAAGAACGGAGAACAGCGTGTGCTCTCCGAGGTATATTTTGTACCAAGTCTCTCCAAAAACGTCATCAGCTTGGGACAATTTGTCGAAGATGGGTGCAA
Organism: Olyra latifolia; assembly: GCA_036346145.1. Taxonomy (NCBI): domain Eukaryota; kingdom Viridiplantae; phylum Streptophyta; class Magnoliopsida; order Poales; family Poaceae; genus Olyra; species Olyra latifolia. The sequence goes on along the minus strand of CM070523.1, from coordinate 44,908,193 downwards.
GGTGATCATGCACCAAGAGCACCTATGTGGCTAGCTATAAGCAAAACGGGAAGCTTCTCATGAAGGTGAAAAGATCTAAGGATAGGTTGTATATGATTCAGTTGAACATATATACTAATGAGACAAGTCAACAAGAAGGGCATCAAGAGGTTGTGCCACATGATATGTACAAGCAGGGAATATCAATTGCAACTCCAACCGACTCACTAGGAGAGGTGGTGTCGGACACCTTTTCTGGCATGGAGAAGCCAAATAATTCAGAGGATGCTAAGAAGGAGGAAATGTGCACAGTGGCGATGCTAGCAGGCGCAATGATAGGGAGGCGGAGCACGGCATCCCGAAGGTGCAAGCGTGGTTAGGGCAATATGACTAAGAAGGGCACGCGCATGGTGGCTGGTGGTCAGCATGAGAAACATATGCCAGGTAGGCATGTACGCGGTAGCGGGGATATGACTCAGCGAGGAAGCGCAAGGAAGCGAGGAGGTTGACGAGCAGCTCGTCAAGCCATTTGGTCGCGTCATGTTTGTGGAGACGCGTCTGGAGATTAGAATCAAGATTAGGGAGGTGATTGTTAGATTAATCTTGATTAGAGTAGGTTTCCTATTTGCAAGAGTTTGTATATATCGGCGTATACATACGAGAATACGGTCCATTGCTGCGTTTGATTGCTTCGTCTCGTTTCGTTGCTGCATCGTCTCGTGTCGTTGCTGCGCGTGGCAGCAAGCCACGGCAACGTGGTAGCAACGAGCCCTGGCAACTTGAATCGGTCTTGGATTCGTTGCTTCGCGCAACAGCAAGCTAGCATCACGCAACGTTGTCGCGTGTGCTGTATCCCTGCAGCACGTGCTGCATTGCTGAATATACCACATCAAGGATCGGCAATATCAATCAATAGATTGATCCTTGAGCCGATTCCAACATACCATAGTCTTTGATGAACTTACCGTAGTAGCCAGCTGAACCTAAAAAGCCGCGGAGAGCACACACGGATGTCGGAGTTGGCTAATCAAGGACTGCCTGAATCTTGTCCTTATCCATGGCGATGCTAGCTGTTGAGATGACATGGCCAATATAAGCAACATTATTAGCTCTGAAGACACACTTGGACTTCTTGAGAAAGAGATGATCGATGTTGTTGTAGCAGTGCCAACACCAAACAAAGATGACGCAGGTGATACGCCCATGAAGCGCTATAGATGAAGATATCATCCAAAAATACCAGGACGAAGCGACGAAGGTAAGGCCGCAAAACTTCATTCATCAGGGCATTAGGGCTTGAAAGGTGGCCGGTGCATTGGATAAACCAAAAGGCATGGCGAGGAACTCGAACAAGTCTTGATGAGTGTGAAAAGCTGTTTTACGAACATCAGCAGGATGCATGTGAACCTGGTGATATCGGAGCTTAAACCTAGTTTGGTGAAGAAGCAAGCGCCCCAAAACTCATCCAGCAGCTCATCGACAACCGGGATATATAGGAAACTTGTCCTTGACTATACGCGCGTTGAGGGTACGGTAGTCAATGCAAAATCTCCAAGTAGAGTCTCATTTCTTCACGAGAAGAACCGGATCGGAGAAGAAAAGGCAGAGGTGTTGCGCCGGATGATTCCTTGCTGTAACATGGATGCACACTTCTTAGCAAGCTCATCTTTCTGCATGTTGGGATAACGGTACAGCTGAACCACCACTGGGGCCGATCCTGGAAGGAGATGGATATGATGATCATGCAATCATTGGGGAGCAAGACTGTGAGGGTCAGCGGGTAAATCCTCAAACTGTTCTAGAAGTTGTGGAAGAAGCTCCTTGTCTTTCCAAGAGTGAACATGAAGGATGTGGCTGCTTGGTGGAGTGACCTCAGTGAGCGTGAGCAAGTGGCCCTCGTGCTGGATCATCATGGTGAGTTGTTGGAAGTCCCACAAGATGGGCCCGAGGCTCGTCAGCCACCGTGTCCCCAAGACCATCTCATAGCCCCCAAGCGGAATGACATAGAAGTCAGCCGTAAAGCAAGCGCCATTCATGGTAATAGGCACTGCACGACAGCCAGCCAACCCAATCCCCCACCCCACCAGCACGACATGGCCCGGATGCTTGGCCAGTGTGCAGTGCAGACAGTGAGCAAGAACGTCGTTGATAAAGTTATGCGTTGAGCCGGAGTCAACGAGGGCGATCACTGACTGGTCTGCTGCCTGGACTGCA